>OY998166.1:37737803-39032065 GCA_963921995.1 Oxystoma pomonae | reverse complement strand
TGCAATGCAATGTTCAGATTACGTCCATTCTGAGTATTTAGTGAATAATAAAAAAGTGGACCGTTGGTCATTCACAGGATGTACATTTGGACATTCCGAATGTTTCAAGAATATTCACTTGCTATGTGGGTAGTTGGCTACAAGAAAAGGTTATCAACAAAAGAACAAAATGAAAAAGGAAGCTTTTTTCATCCAAAATAAAATAAATTTAAGAATCGAAATTGTTAAAAAAGTTAAATAAATCAAAATTACAACCTCCCTTATAAAAAAAAGCTTTTAAAATATTAGACAAAGTTGCACAAATAGAGAGTGCTTAATCGTAATCGTATCTCAGTGCGCATGCTTAGAAGGGATACGTCATACAACAGCGACTATGTCTCACCTTGCAGCATTCGTACGCAGCTAGCGTATCCTAACCATTTTGTTATCTGTCTCTCACTTTTTTCGACAAGGAAGGAAATAGAAGATTTTAATCTAATACATCTATTTTTGCCTACAGAAAGCTGTTATTTTTTGACAGGGCAAATTGAGATACTGAAAGAACTTTGTAAAACCAAACTAATTTTTAAATTGAGAAACTGGTAGATAGAACTTTGTTGTATTAAAAAGTTTTAACTTCTCGTTAACCGATTTCAATAAAATTTGGTATACTTATGTAGGTTCGTTGCCAATACAATATTTCAAAAGAAAAACTGCGATGGTGGAGGGGAGTAAGGACGTGAGAGAGCGTTAATATATTTAAAAATTATAACTTTTAGATCAAAGCTGCTACGAATATGCAATTTTTAAAACAGGAGATTTCTTGTCTGTGAAACATAAATAAAAAGAAAGGTTCGTGGCTATCGGACACACATGTTGCTTTTCAATTCGTTACGACCAGGCCTCCAACATCTAATGGATAGTCCAGAAACCTACATGCCTGTTTCATCCTTGTTAGGAATCATCAGGGTAACATAGGACTGTACCTGGCGTTATGTTTCACATAAGCAACCACACCCAGCGAATTTAAACAACTGGATGGTTATATGCAGCGCGCCGCCTGTAGGAACAAAGTGGAAAGCAAAATGTTAAAGGATGCAAATATCAATAAGAATGAAATTTGCGAGCAGGACATAAAAAACGGACTTGCGAAAATGTGTCCGATAGCCACAAACCTTTCTTTTTATTTATTTTTCACGGACAAGAAATCTCCTTTTTTAAATTTTACTTGGCTTTGTTTTGCGCAACAAGCCTCCTCCGGAGTGATTAGACACTTAAAGCTAAGAGGAAAAACCAACATTGGCGGGGTGGGCCCGATGCGGTAAGGAGAGGTTCATATATCTAAAAAACTTTTGAACCGATAATGCTACAAAAATGCAGTTTTCAGATTTAAGTTTTACTACATGTTTTCTTATAGGTACTAGGGGGAAAAAAGTACGTTGAGGTTGAAAAGAAAACGCACTCGCTAAGTTTATGGAGTTATATAGGCAAGTCACGATTCAAAGCACACATCAAGAGTTTTGCCGCGCTTTTTAATATTAACCAAATTTAATGCATCTTGGAAACTGCAGTATTCTTGGCTACTTGAAGAAATGAAAAACTGTTTTTTTGGTTACTGCAAACTTTGTAAGAAAATATTCAGAATTAATGGATGTGGAATTGGGCAAGTTAAGAGTGAATTTGAATCCTAAGAATAGTTCGTTTACTTCAACAGATAAACCGCACATCAAAAATTAACAAAATTTTGCACAGTTGAGGCTTCTGGTATCCCCCTTAGACCATTCGCGTGGTTTTTCAGAAAAAGAATGTATCTTGTTTTTATTTAGTTTTTAAAAATAATCGATAACTTTTAACGTGAATTAAACATTGTTAGGATACGTAAAATTATGCAAAATCCGTTAAATGGTTTCGGGATAAAAATTTGATACAAATTTGATTAACATATTTTTAGATTAAGTAATTGAAAGAAGCGCATTTTTTATTCAAATTCGCCCTTAAATTCCACATATATCCACGCAGCTTCCGAAAAACATATGAAACCGAAAAAACTCTCTTACTGTTTAATTTTTCTTAATAGATTTCCCTTTATATATTTGTATTAGTAAACATTTTAATGATATCTAAATGAACAAATAAAAAAAATAAGGTGGATTTATTATTTACATCCACTTTCTGGATGGTTGGTAATACTTATTTACCTTAGCGGAGTTCGGACAAGCTGCTGGAAAAGAGACTTTCGGCACGCATTAGATAGAACATTTTTCCTACGAGCGAAAGGAAAATTTAAAAAAAATGCGTGTGGGAATAGGCTTTTTCCGCACGGCTTGCGGTAATTTATTTTTTCATGCACGCTGTGCAGAAAAGCTTTCCGCACGCTCATAGGAAGATATTATTACAAAATATGTCATAAAATTTTTCAAAAATTGTGATAAAATCATAAAAAAACAGTTTTTTCCCAGTGGCCACCCTGTAAAAATATATTAAAATAAAAAGCAGGTTGTTAGGAACCCATTTTTTCTCCTTACATCAAAAAATTATTTGGTAATTAACGAGCTAAAATTGCATCTTTGTCCAAGAAAAATTTTGATTTTATTCTTTGTATGTCTTGGTAACTACGGCTACCGAAAGAAACCTGAAGAAGAAGTAAAAGGAAGAAATCGGTTAAATTGTGGGTTACCATTAAGGGCCATTGAATGGATAAGATAAACAAAAAATAAAAAAAATCTGGTCTCTGAGACATGTATGCGCGACAAATGCAGTTAAATTTTATTTTATTACACTTTGTGTAAAAGTCTTGTTTACATAATTAAATTTGAAGAATCATTCATTCTAAAGAACAGAATTTTCGCAAAATAATTTAAGATTTGTGTACCTACTAGCTCTTGTATATTATTTTCTTAAAATTAATGGCAAAAAATGCCAGGAAATTAAATTAATTTATATACCTTTTACTTTTATTATGAAAAAAATTTACAAGGCGTGAACACAGTAAATAGTGGCTTTATAAACACAATAACTATAAGGTCAAAAAAAACTATCAAAACTTGATATGTCTACTTGTTTAGATTAAAATTCTATAGGCCAAACATGATATGTCAACATAACAGGTTTTGTCCAAAAATGAAATACCAAATACCATTCGGCGCAAGCTCAATTTTGTAGATTAAGATATCGTTTTGCCAATACAAAATTTTGTCTATATCACATACCAAGGTGAAAGTCCCAATATTGACGAAAAGTAAAATATCAGCTTTGGACAAATAGCAACAGAAATAGTTATCATAAATTATGCTATTACTAAAGCAACCCCCAGGAATTTCTGTGTATGCCACTGAGTCTAGTCACAGAAGTCACATACCCAGAAGCGACAAAGTGCTCGCTGGCAAAATCGGCTGGTGGGGATGGTATCCTAAGAGAAAATAGGTTTCATTATCCATCGCGATATTACACTGAGAAATTGCATGAATCTATTCAAGTAGTACACTTTTTTTATTGTTATTTGACATTTAAATGATATACAGGATGGACTAGACAAATAATTTTGATGAATTAAATTAACTTTTGCTTATAAAGAAAATCATTCAAGTATATGATTTTCTTTCATTTTAGCGATTTATGAAAAAATCTTCTAGCCCTTTCCTTTCCCTTGTGCTATTTCGTCAAGTTTAAGCACTTTTACCTTTTAAGTAATTTCTGTGCTGTGACCTTAATTTATTTACAGGCTAGAGGAAAAATGGAGTCAAAAACTTCTCAGAATTGTGTTTTGTTGAAAAATTTATAAACATCCAATGTACAGACAAAAAAAATTCAATTAAAAAAAAAATTATTAAACGTAGCTCAACAATTTAACACAAATTAAAAGTGTAAATTTTTTGTGAAAAAAGTCAACGGAAGAAGCAGGTTAAGCATTTTTTTAAATTCTTGTTTCCGTAGCTCGACTCTCGACTAAACTGAACAAAGAATAATTTCCGTCCAAAAAATCTTACTTATTAAATGTTTTAAGAGGAGGTATAAAACGTACCACAACCTGATTTTACTTCCTTATTGCTAAAAAAACATTTTTTGTATTCATATATATGTGTAGTGTTGTTAGGATTTCCGCACGCCCTGACGCGCCTGAAATATAATTTTAGCGGTTTATTTCCCTTTTACGAGTTATTGGGACACCCTGTACGTTATTATGTAAAAAACACAATTAGGCTTACGAATGCATGGTTTCTAAACTTTTTACATGAGCATAATTTTAATCAACTTTCGTATTAATTCTAGACCCCCTAAGTATAATATATACAAAAAATATGAAATACCACAATAAAAGCATATACTTCTATGATTACCACCTATAAATGCGTTTTCTTTTCAACACTATAAATTAAACTTCCAACATCATACAAGTTTCGAACCTATTCTCTCAGTGTGTTAAGCAGATTTTTGTCAAATGACGTCACGGATTTAAGACCCATAAGACCAATGCTTTTTCGGCCGCTTTGTCGCTTCTGTAGTCGTTGTTTGTTTAAACAGTATTGAGTCTAACTCAAGACTGAGAACTGTAGCTTTGGTCGAAAAGTTATGAATTTTAAAATATACTAACCCCCTCTGAATCCCTCAATGTACTTTTTTCCCCCTAGTACCTATAAGAAAATATGTAGTAAAAATTAGTCAATATTTAGTAGAATTTAAATATAAAAATTGTATCAACTTAGCGAGTCCACCTCATAAAATACAAATTTTAATAATTCCAGAACTATGTGCTTTTAATGTGCTAATTTCGTCCCCTTTTAAAAAAATTTGTGAAACCTCAAATAAAGGTTAAAAATATCCGTTAAATATCTCAGAATTATGTGCCCAAAAAAAGATAAAAACTTTAAGTTTTTTAGTTAGGTATTTAAAAAAAATGTTGTGGGCTCGCTGGCTTTATATAAACCTGGCAGGCCCAACCTTAAATAAAGGTTAAAAATATTCGCTAAATATCTCAGAATTATGTGCTTTTTATGTGCTCCATGAAAATAGGAAAAAACTAAAGATTTTTTACTTTTTTAGTGATTTTTTTTTAATGTTATGGACTAGCTAGCTTTATATAAACCTAGTAAGCCCATAACATTTTTTTTAACTCACTAAAAAAGCAAATATTTTTAGTTTTTTTTTCTATTTCCATGGACTACATAAAAAGCACATAATTCTGAGACATTTAAGGGATATTCTCAATTTTTATTTAAGCTAGCGAGCCAACAACATTTTTTTAGAAAAATAACTAAAAAAGTTAAACATTTTTACCTTTTTTTATATTTTCATGGAGCACATAAAAAGCACATAATTCTGAGATATTTAACGGATATTTTTAACCCTTATTTAAGGTGCGGCTTGCTAGGTTTATATAAGGCTAGCGAGCCCACCTTTTTTTTAAATTTTCTCAAAAACTCAAAAAGCACAAAAAAATTTAATAGGGGACGAAATTAGCACATAAAAGGCACATAATTCTGGAATTATTAAAATTTGGATTTTGTGAGGTGGGCTCGCTAGGTTTATGGAGGTATTCCTGCGCTAAGTTACCAAGGATGATTGAAAATTTGTTGTGCAAATTTCGAAATTTTATGACATTTTGGACATATTTTATGACAAGTGACCACCCTGTTTTTATCACATGTTTTGATAACTTATTTCTTTTGTTGCCTATATTTGTAGGCATCACATAAAAATTTTAAAGAACTTGAGCTCGGAATTATTGAAGTTAAATATTCAACTAAAAAAATCAGCAATATTCTCGTTTCAATATAAAGAGAAGAGGAAACAGTATTCCCAAATTAAAACCTGTTTATGATGACCCGAAATCCATAACCATAAAAAAAGAGAATCTACTTTAAAATATATTGACAGTGCTTATTACCCATTTTACCAAAATTTGTCTGTTGAAGATGTATAAATTCATAACCTTTGTACAATCTTTGTTATACTTGACGCTGTTCTTATTTCGTTGCTTTAATAAGCATTATGATATTATGTATTTAGTGTAGTTGACATATCAATATACTCCATTTTGGCAAAAATTGATATGTCAATCAAACTTCACTTACTATCAATTTTTTTAAATCAAATTTAATTTTCCGCTAAACAATATGTATTGTTACACAAAAATTAAATATAGTTTCAACCCAAGCTATTACAAGAAAAAAATTACTATTCAAAACCTATTTTTTACTGACATAAAAACTTTAAATTGCTCTTCTGCAAAATGATAAAAAAATTACATGTCAGCTTTTGGCAAATAGCCACAGATCTTATTCTTCATTTTTGGAGAGAATTCAATCAATTTTCAATAGCTTTGAAAGGGTTAATCCCCTAAGCCTCTATCCCCCTATGTACCCAACTGCAAGATCAAAAAGCAGAAAAGTTTTACAAATATTTTTTAATATAACCTGTTTGGTGGTATAGTAAAAATTGTTTTTCAGGCCCTTTTAATTCTGCTTTTCTTCTTTGTGTTCAACTTCTTTAGGGCCTGAATTTGGAGAAATCCTCGGACATGCTAATTTCTACTACAAAAATTTCAAGATAGCCAAAATGCAATTGACTTCTAAAAGAAATTTTCATGAATAAAAAAGTTATAGAACAAATTCTAAAATGCATATTTTTCAAAAAGCCCCTGTAGGTCAAAAATGGGTTGATATACTAACATAACATGCATATTGTTTTTTCGCTATCTCCCCTAGAAATACACAGAACCCCACAATCTCCTCAAATTTAGACATCCCTGTACATACCTGATCATTTGGTGCTGACGACAGTTGACTTTGGGCTTTGCCAAGTAAATCCCTAGCAGCAGAAAGGTCAAGACTTTCTACTGGATGTGCTTCTTCAGCCACAATCTGTAAAAAACATAAAGTTAAGTATGATAAAGCTCTAAAAATATTGGTGGTGTCACCTTACTTGAACAGAAGAATCATCATTGATAGTTACTGTCCCACTGGAAACAAAAATTTTCTTTACATTTCCTTCATTTTCATACACAGAGACTACACCTGGTTTAAGAACAGCTAGGGTGGGTACATGTTTAGGCAAGATACCAAAACTGCCTGAGAAAGAGGGAACATCTACCTGTTTTACATTCGCTCCATTATAGAAAACCTAAAAATTAAGAGACTTTAACATTAAAACCGTTTAATTATTTACCATTTTAGTTTAAGTTTATACCTGATTTCCAGCAGCAAACGTAAAGTTCATTTCCTCAGCATAGCCCCTTTTAAGGGTATTGTTTACAGTTTTGCTTGTAAGGAGGCGAGAGACGGACCTTAGAGTTGCCATTTTACTAAAAGATATTACTTGGATTAAGTGATTTATTTTTTGCACAGAATACTTAATTTAGTGATAGCTGTAAACTTTGGCATTTAATCCAGTGGCACACTCAGAAAATTTTTGGGAGTATGGTGGTAAACTTACTCAACAATAATTTTGATTGTTTGACATCCATAATTTTGAGATTTTGTTAATCTTTTGGAGTGGAAGTAGACCTATGTTCTAACGCCAATCTGTGCTACTGTTTATCCCACCGTTAAGTACAAGATTTTATTTCAGATCAGATCAGATAAAAAAATTAAACATTTTTAAAAATTTCAAAAGTAGAAAAGTTATAACAACTCCAGACCAATTTTAATATGGCGGCTGACATTTTTACACAGAAACTTAATTAAGCTGTCATTTTTAGTATCAAAAAACTAGTCCGATTGAATATGATATTTTTTAAATACAACAATTAAAACAAGGCAAGATAAATCACTTATTGATCATGTTCTGTGTAACTTAAGGAGATTGGGATCTATCAATATAATTAAACACGCTTAAGTGATCATGATCTTCAATATTTACAATTAACTAATTAATTAAAAAAGGTATATTTTAACCATAATAAACTACAAGAGCATCTTATGTAACTCAATCAAATTAAAACTAGGTTCAGAAAAAAAATATAAGGATCTTCTGGACCGTTTCACAAACAACATCAGCTACAATCTCGAAAAAAAAAAAATAGTTTACTGATATATTAGTTAGGCAAAAAAACAGAAAATTTGAGAGGAGTAGCAATCATTTGGATGGGTAGAATTAACTTAATGCATTTTTTTAATTGAAAATTTGAACCATAAAAATAATTTAACCATTCTACAATATGTCACAGGATTAACGTTTAAAATATGCTTCCGCACAATTCTAGGGTTATATGGATGATTTTTATATGTTGATTTTGTGGATGCACTTTATTTATATTATATAAGTACTAATAATGTAAATCCAAGTATTTTTGATTTTGTTATTTAATAGAAAAACTCGCAGAAAAAATAATATTTCTATCTACTTAATAAACATATTATATTATATATAAAATAGAGAACCTGAATAGTAGAAAGGGTGCGAAAGACTGATATAACCCAGATATTAAAGAATTAATGCGACAATGCGGGAAAAACTGCTCAGCTTCCGGATAATGTCCACATGAAGAGGAAATATGAAGAAACAAAAATACTTCTTACGCAAAAAATCAAAGAAAGCAAAACACGGCATTTCACAGTTCACTTTTTGATTGATTTTAAGAAAAAAAGTATACTCTTTTCGAAAGGTATATTTTTGTGTAGATGACGTCCCTAAATAGTTATTCTGATAAAAATTAAAATCTTCCATATACGTCCTACTGTCAGAACCTGTCAAAAATATGTAATTTTTTTCCAAAATGTAAAAAAAAATATTTTTAAAAAATAAAAAATTTGGGCTTATATAGATATGGGCTATTCTAGTCAAAAAAAGTCACATAAGCATTTTTGTAGCACTAGCCATTTTTTATAAACGTAATTTAAATATTTAAAAAATGGAAAAATTGTCACATTTTGAATTTTAATGTTGTTAGTATTTTCCGAAAAAGCGATTATGAACCTGAGAGAGAACATATTTTCGATAAAAAAACGTTACAACTTTTTTTTGCATCACTTATAGTTTCTATAAAAAATAAAATAAGTTGAAGAACATGGTAAAATCATGTCGATTGTATTGAACTTTTTTGCACCAAGATTTTTCTATAAAACTAAACTCTAAAAAAAAACAATTATTTGCTAAATAGTTACTCTTATCACCTATCAAACGGCAGTAAAAAAGTTTCACCTAGATTTGGAAAGGTAACCTCTGGCGGAATTAAATAAGAGGAGCTCTCTGAAAGACATCTTTTTATATACAATAAACGAACAACAAATATTGACTATATAAGGTACTTCCCTTATTCCTGCTTCTATCTTGCCCCCTTAATCGCAGTAAGTTCGAAGTGTCTTATAAAACATTTAAAAAAAATATCAGTGCACAATGCATCATGTACTAGTCAGTATTACACTCATTCAAAAAATTATTTTTCTTATGTTGCAGAAATTTGGTTATTTCTTAATTTTTACTTAATAAACATAAGAAAGTCAAAACTTTTTTACTGTCGTCTGATAGGTAAGAAGACTACCTACTTAGCACATAATTGTATTTTTTTAGAAGTTTAGGTTTATAGAAAAATCTTGATGCAAAGACGTTCAATACAATCGACATTTTATTTTAATATAGAAACTATAAATGATATCGTTTTTTTAGCGAAAATATGTTCTCTTTCAGGTTTCACATCGCTTTTTCAGAAAATATATGTTTTTTAATTAACAGCATTAAAATTCAAAATGTGACAATTTTTTTCCATTTTTCAAACATTTAAATGACGTTTATAAAAAAACGGTTAGTACTAAAAAAATGCTTGATTGACTTTTTTTGTCTAAAATGAAATGCTCTATAAGCCCTAATTTTTATTTTTTTTAAATATTTTTCTTTTTCATTTTGGGAAAAAATGACATATTTTTGACAGTAGGATGTATAAGTTTATCAGAATAACTATTTAGGGACGGCACCTACACAAAAATATAACTTTCGAAAAGAGTATATTTTTTTTTCTTAAAAACAATCAAAAAGTGAACTGTGATTTTGAGACAGCTTTTCACGAGGTATTGGGGGACTCTAGGAAGACCTGGCAACTAATTAATTTAATTATAAAGAAAAAACCCAAAATAAACCACAGACCTCTACATAAAAACACACAACAATAAATTAATTACCGAACCCAAACCATAGCTGATTATATTGTGGAGGTGGTTCCTAGGTTGGCTGATGTCATACCGAAAAGAAATCTGGATCTAACCCTTGAAACAATAAATGAAGCTGCTTTGGAACTCCAAAAACAATTGAGGAAATAAACAAAACTATTATAGCACTGAATCCAAAAAAAGCAATAGGATGGGACAAGGTAGATGTGGCAACAGCGAAACCATGTAAGGAAATAGTGCCTCAAATCTTGTGTTTTATTATAAGTCAATGTTTGGATTCGATCTACAAAGATGGTGATAAAAAAATGTCTGGTAATTATAGACCAGTGTTAGTGTTGCCAATTTTTTCAAAAATTTTTGAGATAATTGTGAATACAAGACTGGTTGGTTTTTTGATTCAAAATTTTTTTTCTATATCCATATCAATATGGCTTTCACAAATCCAGCAACACTACTTCTGCAAGAACTGTTACTATTTGTAAAATTCAGTTTGGTCTTAATAAAGGAAAAAAATGTGGTGTAGTGTAGCTGGATCTGTAAAAGGCATTTTGATACCGTGGACCATCAAATCCTGTTGAAAAAGTTAATAGGTACAGCGGCACTTGAGCGTGGAAAAGTTTTGGAGACCGTGAGAAAATGTAATTCCTGGAATTCGTGACGTCATAACGTCACCTAAAGAGCTTGTCGGTACGGCTTAGAGATGGCGCTGGTACACAGCGTAAAAACGGTATATCCGTAATTTTTGTAAATTGAAAATTTAAATTGGAAAAATTTTCAAATTGAAGATTTTAAAATGTGAAAAGCTTAAAGTTGAAAGCCTGTTTGGTTAAGCTGTAAAACTTTTGTAAATTAAAATTTTTTTGAGAATTGAACCTATGACAATTCAAAATTATTGTTGAGTTTGACAATTGAAGAATAGCGGCTGCTGGTGAGAGGTAATTAAAAATTATTGTTGAATTTTGGAAAATTTGCCAATTGAAGAAATGCGCGACGTCGTAAAAACGATAATCTTGTAATTTTTGAAAATTGGAAAAATTGGGAAATTGAATATTTTAAAATGTGAAAAGTTTAAAGTTATGGTCATGGTTCAAAGCGCTTGTAAATTAAAAATTAAAAAATTTGATGGCCTGAATAGTGAATTTTTGAGAACTCAAAATTATTCACTTGGTTGGTTTGTGACCCAATTAAAGTTTAACTGCTGGGGATTGGTTGGATGGGGTCAAATAAAACTACAGAAATCTGTTGTTTTCAATGCCGACATTTTGACTTTTATAAAGTCATCTTCAGGGCAGTACAAATCTGGACCTGAGTATAAAAAGGGTCAAACTCTACTTTTTTGTGTTTTCAGTAATTGTTAGTTAAAGTTCTGTTCTTATGTGTATGTATATGGGAGATAGGCCAAAATTAATTGAACAATATTGGCAACCAATCATACAAGGAGTATGGCCTTTTTTCTACCTGTAGTTTTGAATGTGATTATTTCAGTGATGGTAGTAACTTCATATGAGCAAAAATGGATATTGGCCCTTTTTATACTCAGGTCCAGAAATATGGAAATGGATATAGAGTTAGTTGGATTAAAAAGTTTAAATATTTTTGTTTTAAATGCAAAAACAATATATAATCGTTTTTATTTATAAATTATCCCATACTTAGGTGTATAAGTTATTTTGTAAAGGTTTTCTAAAAAAGAAAAAAAAATGTAGAGGACAAAAATAAAAATGATAATCCTATAATTTTTAAAAATTGGAAATTTAAATTGGAAAAATTTACAGTGTTTAGGGTAAAAATCTCAGTAAAAATGGTAAGCCTGTAATTTTTGTAAATTGAAAATTTAAATTGGAAAAATTTGCAAATAGAAGATTTTAAAATGTGAAAAGTTTAAAGTTAAAAGCCTTTTTGGTCATGCTGTAAAACCTAACATTTGCAATCTGAAGTATTATTCCAAAGTAAAAATATATTATTAAAAAATGATGTGCTTCATGAATATCTGTTGAGAATTATCACATAATTTTAAAACCAATAATTTTTAGTTTGGCGCCATATTTCCTGGTGGGGTTACTAAGTTAATATTAACCTAGCTAACCCACTTTCTTTTTCGATTTTCCCGGAAACCAGACAAGTACAAAATTATAAGCAGGTAATACTGGTTTTTAAAATTTTTAAATTCTTGATACCTGAGGGGGTATTCACTAGTGTGAAATTTGTGACGCGATTTCGCGGGATTTCGCAAGGATTTCGCGCGATTTCGCAAGGATTTCGCGCAATTTTGCAAGGATTTCGCAGCCAAAATGTGACGCGATTTCGCGGAGTGGTTACTCTCTCATTGATACCTAAACATGGGAGGTCGCTAAGTTAATATTAGCCTAGCTACCCCACTGTTTTTTTTTTTTAAAACATAATTTAAAATGAAAAATTTAATTTTTTTGGAGCACATAATTCTAAATCCAAAAATTTTTAGTTTGGGGCCATATTTCTTGGTGGGGTTGCTAAGTTAATATTAACCTAGCTAGCTTTCTTATTTTGTCAGAAACCAAGCGCAAAATTTTTTGATTGGGGATGAAATCAGCACATTATTATGGTGTGGTACCTGAGATTTGGCATCCTTGCATTTAGTTTTATTGTTTATGGTTGCATTTTACATGAAGTGTTTTTTGATAATAAAAAAACAGGTTTTTTTTAAATTTTCCTCACCTAAATAAATTTAAACACTGCTAAACTACCGTTTTCAAAAAGAATCATCTTCAAAAAACATCTCATTAGCCTGACAATGGTGTTGATCTAGCATAATAATTTTTAAAAAACTGGTTGTAAAACCCTTTAACCATCAGCTGCACATAAGCACTTAGTATCAAATTAAAATGCATCTACACCCTTAACATCAAATATGTGAGCAAATTTGGCATATTTGATTTAATAATTACAACTGTCCCTAAGAGTCAAGTAGGACAGACCTCGGGACAGACAGCTCCGATACAATCTAGGTAGCAGTAGAACATACATTAGTCTACGTTCAAGTTTCAAGCATGAATTGACCTTAAATGGGACTTTAAAGAAAAACCAAATAAAGAGTTTCTCACCGAACCTATAATTTGTTACATAATCAGGTTTTTTAATTTTAAAGCCAAATCAAAGAGCCTTATTTATAATTTTAAAATTAATACCCGATTATTATTTTGCCCGATTTCGCAAAGACTTTTGCGGGATTTCGCGTGATTTCGCAAGGATTTCGCGCGATTTCTCAAGGATTTCACGCAATTTTGCAAGGATTTCGCAGCCAAAATGTGACGCGATTTCGCGGAGTGGTTACCCCCTCATTGATACCTAAATATGGGAGGTTGCTAAGTTAATATTAGCCTAGCTACCCCACTGTTTTTTTTTTAAAAACATAATTTAAAATGAAAAATTTCATTTTTTTTGGAGCACATAATTCTAAATCCAAAAATTTTTAGTTTGGGGCCATATTTTTTGGTGGGGTTGCTAAGTTAATATTAACCTAGGGGTCAGTCCATATCAAGTCAACCAGGGTATTTTACCACACCATCTCCGATGTTGATAATTTTTAGTATACATGTTTTTCCTACCAAAAAACTGGAAAATCCAAAATTTCAGACTTTTTTGACCAGTTGTTTATTTTGAATTAATTTTTGAAAATCGAAAAAGTCACTTATTTGTCCTTAACATGTGCGCACAAAATTAGGAATATCCAAAGAACCACTTATAATAGAAAAGTAGGTGAAGGTTCATTTTAAAGCTCTTATAAAGACCTTTCATATGAGAATATTGCATAACATATATTGAAAAAAAAAATAAAAAAAAAAATTTTTGATTTTTTTTTTGAAAAATTTCAAAAAGGCCATTTTTAATTTTTTTCAAAAAATTATATTATTTTCTTTAAAGTGTTATTAAACTATTCACAAAATTTTGAGATGGACAAATCATGGGTTCAATGTGAAAAAATTTATTAAAAATGTCACATGCATGAAAAATCGCCTATAAATAGACAATGCATTTTGGTAATTAGAAGAATATAATGGGGTTTAAAGCGATATTATAAAAATATTTAACAATATTTTATTTAATAAAAAATTATATCCTACGTTTCATTCTGTATCAGTAATCAGATTAACATTGCCCCCCATTGTAATATTTACTTACAAAACCTCTTTTCCACCGGAGACGTACTATTGGATGTTCCAATTCTTATAAACCTGCCAATACTTTTGTGAAATACTGCCTGTTTATTCCTGTTTAACATTAAGGACACACCTCCTTCATTTTATTGGTCTGTTTAGGTACATTGTGGGGATTTGCTGACATGAAAATTCCTGCATAAATTGATTTTAAATTTTTGGCAAGTATCTTCCTGATACAGCTCCAAATAATCGATACATAATAGTTCGACTGAAGGTTTATCAGAAGTCATCTCTGTGTAATTTTAAAAGTTTCAACTATGGGTGAGGCAAGTGGATGGACTAAATATAAAGTAAAGTGCTGTGATCCACTAGAGTTAAAAATCAAGCATTTTGGGAAATTAAGAAATGTGACCAAGTGGATGTGCAGTTACAAAAATGTCAAAATGGGAATGAAAATCTGTGATGGTTGTAGACTAAAGCTTTCAAAGGAGTTTAAGGCATCTGAAGAAGATGAGGCAGGGTAAGTAACAAATAGTATTTTTTAATATAAAATTAATAAACTAAACCAATTGCGTCAAGTACGGAGTGGAAAAATCTCATGGCATTATTTTGCATGGCATTTTGAGAATACAGACATTATGTACAAATTTCTTGGCATTATGTACACATTTTGGGTCAGCTGTTACCCCCTTTTTAAGTTCTTATAAAAAACTAACTTTTTAAATTTTTTTAGACCCAGTCAAGTTCCAGAAAATGATCCAGATTTTCAAGATCCTGCTTAATCATTTACTCTTTTAAACAAGTCATTGGAGCTTCTTGGTGTGTCGCTGATTAAAAGAAAAAATGTATACAAAGAAAAAATTGATATTGTACAGCATACAATTGCGAAAGCATTTACAAAGGAATCAGATTCAACGCTAGTAAAGGAATGCCAGAGTGACGAAAGTGAAATGATTAAGCAGTTAAAGGACAAATTTTTAAAAACCGAAAAGAGGAGTGAGAAAATACTAGTTTTATCATGTTTACCTCAAAGTTGGAGTAGAAAGAAGATTGAAGAAGAATTTGGAGTTTCTCAATATTTGGCCAGAGCTGTAAAACAGTTAGTTAAGGACAATGGGATATTATGTTCTCCTAACCCCAAACCGGGAAAGACCCTTAGTGATAGAGTGGCCCAAATAGTGGTAGATTTTTACCAAAGGGATGACATTAGCAGGACCATGCCAGGTAAAAAAGATTATGTTGTTATCAGAAAATATGGAGCTGAAAAAGAATATGTACAAAAAAAATTAGTCTTAGCTAATTTAAAAGAAATTTATGCATTGTTTAAAACTGAGTACCCCAATGAAAAAATTGGGTTTTCAAAATTTTGTGAACTGCGACCCAAAAACTGTATACTGGCAGGAAAAAGTGGGACTCATACTGTATGTGTATGTACTATACATCAAAATATAAAACTAATGCTCAATGGCTCCAAATTAAATAAGCTATATGATGAAAATAACAGGCCTCTTGCAATATCTTATCATGATTGCCTTTATAAACTAATGTGTAATCCACCTTCAGTGGACTGTTTTTTAAGCAATAGATGCAAGCAATGTCCTGGAGTAGAACAGTTTAAAAATACGTTAATAGAAAAATGTGAGGAAGAATTAATTGATGAGGTCTCATTTAAAAAGTGGGTCTCAGTAGATAGGTGTACTATGGAAACCGTTGTTAAGAAAAGTGATGATTTTGTCCAGGAATTTACTGATGATCTTGTAAAACTTAAATCACATTCTTTTATTGCAAAAATGCAAAACGATAGATACAATGAAATAAAAATTAACCTTAAACCTGGAGAGTCTTTGATCACTTGCGACTTTGCGGAAAATTATTCCTTTGTTATGCAAGATGAAGTCCAGTCTTATCATTGGAATAACAGCCAGGCAACCCTCCACCCTTTTGCCATTTATTTTCTAAGTGATGGTAAACTGCACAACCTGAATTATGTGTTTATTTCGGAAAGCTTGACACATAATACAATTGCATTTCATTTATTTTTAAAAAAATTAATGCCTGATTTAAAAATCAAAATACCAGGACTTAACAAAATTTTTTATTTTTCGGATGCATGTGCTGCGCAGTACAAAAACAAAAAGAATTTTCTGAATATATGCCTGCATAAAAAAGATTTTGGTGTTGAAGCAGAGTGGCATTATTTTGCCACCTCGCATGGCAAAAGTGCCTGCGATGGCTTGGGAGGAACTGTTAAAAGACTTGCTGCCAAAGCCAGTTTGCAGAGGCCCTATGACAATCAAATAATGACACCTCTACAATTGTTTACTTGGTGTGAAGAAAACATATCTGGCATTGATTTTAAATATTGCACAGAAGCAGATTATACAAATCATGAAATAATTTTGAATAAAAGATTTGCGGAAGTCTTAACAATACCGGGGACACAAAAAATTCATGCTGTAATTCCTCTTACAGAAAGCACGTTTTTGGCAAAACAGTTTTCTACATGCTTAGAGGTCGAAACACATAATCTTTTTAAAGGTGGAAGCATTATTTTGCAAAATATCGAGTCAGGGTTTGTCACTGTAGAATATGACAGTGCTTGGTGGCTGGCTTGTGTCTTGGGGAAAAATAATGAGAGCGGAGAACTGAAAGTAAGCTTTCTTCATCCACGAGGACCTGCCTCATCATTTTTTTACCCAACACCTCAAGATATTTTAATTATTAAACCAGAAAGTCTTATAAAAAAAGTTGAACCCAAAACTGCTACTGGCAGAACTTACAATGTCAGTAAAAAAGAAATGTCAGATTCAACAGAAATTCTTAAAAGAAAGTTAAAAAAATAAATTTAAGGTATATAGTTAGTCTTAGTGTTTTCTGTCTAATTTTTATCAACGAAGTAGAAAAGTTTGTTTATTTCTTTTGCGAGTTTAAAATAAAATAATTTGTAGATAAAGCCTCTGGGTATTTTTTAAAACCTGTATCCATCCAACAAATTTATTTATTTTAATATCTAGTGCACTATTGGTGCTCCTAAAATATGTTTATTTTTTTAAATGCATGATTTTTAATGTACTTAATATTTTTGATATTTTTTTTGACATTGAACCCATCATTTCTCCATCATAAAATTTTGTGGATAATTAAGTAACACTTTGACCAAAATTATATATTTTTTTCAAAAAAATTAAAAATGGCCTTTTTGAATTTTTCAATTTTTTATTTTCAATTTTTTTTTTGTTAAAATTATGTTGTGATATTTCATAAAAAAGAGCTTCAAAATGACTTTAAAATGAGCCATTTATTACTTTCCTAGTGTAAGTGGTTCTCGAGATATTGCTAGTTTTGTACATTCTTGTTAAGGTCAAAATGCTGACTTTTTTATTTTGAAAAATTTAAAAAAAAAAAACTACGAATCAAAAAAATCTAAAAATTTGCGTTTTCAACTTTTATGGTAAGAAGAAAATATATACCAAAAATCATCAAAATTGGAATTGGTCGCGTAAAATTTTTGTGATTTTTTGGTTGATTTGATATGGAATGACCCCTAGCTACCCCATTTTTTTTTTATTTTGTCAGAAACCAAGTGCAACATTTTTTGATTGGGGATGAAATCAGCACATAATTATGGTGTGGTACCTGGCCCCATGCCCAGTATGACCTTAGCAGGGTTCCCACCAAATTCTGATCTCAAAATTCCCTGACTTTTACAGGTATTTTTTGGATATAAATAACAAAAATCGAAGTCGTCAAATCCTAAAAACAAATCAGGTACTTAACAGTATTAAAAATAAAAGACTAATTTGCCTAGTTCTACCATCGTTTTTTTGGTTCATCTAGCAAGATATAAAACTAAATTGCACGAAGTGTTAATATATATAAAACCAGCATAAGCTGGAATACGGAAAAACTCAAGACAGAACACACATAGAAAATATGGGTTAAACCATATCAAATCAACCAAAAAAAAGGCACTTTTCGTTTTGACCATCTCCGATTTTGATGATTTTTGGTACACTTATTCTTGTGATCCAAAAACTTAAAAATCCAAAAAATTAATTTTTTTGGATAAGCGGTTTTTGTTTTATTGGTTTTTGAAAATAAAGAAATTGACCAATATGCCCTTGACAGGCACTTACAAAAATAGCAATATCTCAAAAACTATTGGTCCTATAGAAGCGAGTTATAGCTTATTTTGAAGGTTTTTTAAAGACCTTTTTAACAATGTGTATCGCCATGTAATTTTTTGTTTTTATTTTTTTTTTTTTTTTTAATATTTTTTTTTGAAAAATCTTGAAAACATCATTTTGATTTTTTTTCAAAAAAATTCTATTTTTTTTCAGTATTTTTTTAATATTTTTGGAAAATTTCAGGATGGAGAAGTTATTGGTTCTATTTTTTTAAAAATAATATAAAAAACCTTGCAGGAAAAAACCATACCTTTTTTGATAAATACCTATATATTTACTCTTTATATCTAAAAACTTGTCAATTGGTCCCAGTCTTGTAAATAAGATACATAAAAGGTTTTTCCAAACTTGTTTATTCCTGCAAAATTTTGAGTATTTCTTCAATTGTCCTCCCCTCCACCCAAGATCACTGCTTTTTGGACAAATATGAGATATGCCCAGGAACTGAGAATTTAAAAAACTTTTTGAATGAAAAGTTCGAAGAAGCAATGATTGACAATGTGACTTTTAAGAAGTGGATATCTGTAGATAGATGCAATATGAAGACATTAATTAAACCAGCAGAGGACTTCGTTGAAGAATTTTCAAACAACTTGATTAAATTAAAATCTCATTCTTTGTACACTCACACGCAAAAAGAATACTACAATGAGGTAAAAGACAATTTAAAAAAGGGGGAAGCACTAATCACATGCGACTTCGCTGAAAATTATTCATTTATTTTGCAGGATGAAGTGCAGTCCTATCACTAGACAAATAGCCAGGGAACCCTACATCCTTTTGTAATATATTACAAAACTCATGAGGGAAAACTGGGTCATTTAAATTATATATTTATTTCAGACGGTTTGGTACACAACACTGTGGCATTTCATCTTTTTTTAAGCCACCTTATGCCTGAACTAAAGAGGCAAATTGATAATTTAGACAAAATTATCTATTTTTCAGACGGCTGTGCCGCACAGTATAAAAATAAAAAAAATTTTGTTAATATTGCTTAACATCTCAAGGAATTTAAAATTAAAGCAGAATGGAATTTTTTTGCCACCTCCCACGGGAAGAGTGCATGCGATGGACTGGGAGGCACCGTAAAAAGGTTGGCTGCTAAAGCAAGACTGCAAAGACCATATAATGAACAGATTATGACCCCTGAAGATCTTTTTAAATTTGCAACAGAAAACATTCCTAGTATAACATTTAAATATTGTTCATTAAATGACTACCAGCAACATGAAAAGTTTTTGGCAAAAAGATACCTGGAAGCACAATCGATACCTGAGACTCAAAAATTACACTCGATTATCCCCCTCAGTAATGAAAAAATTATTACAAAACCATTTTCACTCAGTAAAGAGGAAAATATTCAATGTCTTTTTGCAACCTGTGGTTTGTCAAACACAGAAATTGAAAACATTGACTCCGGTTTTGTAACCATAAACTAAGACTGTCTTTGGTGGATGGGATGTATCATTGGCAAAAATATAGAAAGCGGGGAATTAAAAGTTAGTTTTTTACATCCTCATGGTCCCTCTCCGTCTTTTTACTTTCCAAAGCTAAAAGCTGATATATTGGTCATAGATCAAAATTCTCTTTTAAGATGGGTCAACCCAAATACTGCCACTGGTAGGTCATATACGCTAACTGCAGAAGAAATGACAGATTCCTCAAATATTTTACAAAAAAAATTAGCAACCTAAATATTTTTTATTGTAAATTTTCTATTATTCTTATTTTTAATTTTTTTGTTATACCCATATTAGGTAAATTAGCCCTGTATTAAATATCTCATTATTTTTTAAAACTATGACTCCATTATTTCTCCATCCTAAAATTTTCCAAAAATGTTAAAAAAACATTGCAAAAAAAGAAATATTTTTTGGAAAAAAATTAAAAAATGTGTTTTTGAGATTTTTCAAAAAATTTTTTTTTTTTAATTAAGAAAAAAAAAATTACACAAACTATATTGTGTCACACATCTTTAAAAAGGTCTTTAAAAACCCTTCAAAATGAGCTATCACTCGCTTCTATAGGATCAATAGTTTTTGAGATATTACTATTTTTGTAAGTGTCTGTCAAGGACATATTGGTCAATTTCTTGATTTTCAAAAATCAATAAAACAAAAACCGCTTATCCAAAAAATTTGATTTTTTGAATTTTTGAGTTTTTTGATAAGACGAATAAGTGTACCAAAAATCATCAAAATCGGAGATGGTCAAAACTATTGCATGGTTGACTTGATATGGTTTGACCCATATACCAGAAACTAATTACTCAAGAAATAAAAGAACCGCAATGGGGCTACAATGTAAATGAGCTCTGGAAGAACAACCAAGAAACAGTAACTAGGGTGGCCAGTCAAGTGCTCGACAAAAACAGAAAATAAAGAAGGAAGTAGTTTGATGACGACTGTAGTAGAGTGACGGAAAGACTAGGAAAAAAATGCTTCAGCACCCAAAGTATCTAATATAGAAAAGTATAAACCACAAAGATATGAAGCATGCAGAATGATATAAACGAAAAAGAGAGACCACTATCTAAATATAACAAGAGAAATTGAGGAAAACAGACAAAACAACAGAAAAAAAGAATACTGTCAGGGAATAACAAAGCACAAAACCACATGGAATCATCCATAAGCATATAGACCAGATTTTCACCGTTAGACAAATAATGGAAAAATGCTGTGGGAAGCAATGCAGGAACTGGGCTTTTAAAAGCGATATCCCTGGTAAAAAAGTGTATGGAGGATACAAGGTGAAAGATAAGGGTGGAACAGAGCTACATACTCTGATTTCTTTCTTTAGCATTAGAATATGTAATTAGGAAAGCCAAGATTGAGCCACCAACAGCTATATTCCACAATATTTCTGCATCCATAACTGATTGCTTAATAAGAAAAGATTACAAAAAAGGAGTAGAACCCTTTTTGGCAGTGGAAGCAGTTCCTGTGGAGGTTCCTTCACTTCCAGTAGTTGATGGTGTTGTCATTTTGAGCCAAGACAACCAAGACCAAGATAGTGTATCAGTTTTCTTGATCAACAAAGGCAAATTTCTTGATTTTTTTTCAGCCTCGTATATTACTCCATTCAATATTTTTTAAACAAAGCTTAACATATGCTTGATATTTATTGGTTTTCACAGCCTGTAGACACTGCCACTCTGGTGAACTTATGGAAGGACTTATCCAGTCTAAATTAGAAACTGTTTTTTTCGATATTTTGGATTCTTGCTCTTAAAGTTACACATCATTTAACTAGACTACAATTTATTTATTTAATTATTTATTTATTCTCATAAAGTATCAACAGCATTGCCAATTACAGATACTGACTTAACTCTAATATAATTAAAAACAATTGAAAGTTGTAACAGAAGATAGCATGATGTGTGCTTAGAACAAGGAGAAATAATACCAGGTGATATTTATTATTTCTAAACGAAAACAAACTATGTTCAATAAACACAATCTGGATAATGATACGGTTCTTGTCCTACATGTTTTCAAAAGCTTTCCTCTCTCTTTTCTCTTGGACTGGAACTGATTGAGCGCGAAACAGATGTTGAGCTTATATTCGAGGCGAGCAGAGAACTCATATATTTTTTACAAAGTTGGTCTAAAAAATAGGTTGAGAAAGAGAAATTCCAGGTTTTATGTGCCAATTTCCTGACTTTTGAGGATTTTTTGGTCATTCCCTGACTTTTCCAGGTAGCTCTTAAAATTCCCTGACTTTTCCAGATTTTCCAGGTTTTCCAGGTCAGTGGGAACCCTGCCTAGTTTTATTGTTTATGGGTGTATTTTACATGAAGTGTTTTTTGATAATAAAAAAACAGTTTTTTTTTTAAATTTTCCTCACCTAAATAAATTTAAACACTGCTAAACTACCGTTTTCAAAAAGAATCATCTTCAAAAAACATCTCATTAGCCTGACAATGGTGTTGATGTAGCATAACCCTAAACATTTTTAAAAAACTGGTTGTAAAACCCTTTAACCATCAGCTGCACATAAGCACTGAGTATCAAATTAAAATGTATCTACACCCTTAACATCAAATATGTAGTATTAAAGTAGGACAGACCTCGGGACAAACACCTCTGATACAGTCTAGGTAGCAGTAGAACATACGTTAGTCTACGTTCAAGTTTCAAGCATGAATTGACCTTAAATGGGACTTTAAAGAAAAACCAAATAGTTTCTCACCTAACCTATAATTTGTTACATAATCAGGTTTTTTAATTTTAAAGCCAAATCAAAGAGCCTTATTTATACTTTTAAAATTAATACCCGATTAGGTTACTTAATTAAAAAATATATTTACTTACGATTAATTTAGGGTGAAAAAAATCGCAGAAAAAAATCGTATTTTTTAAAAAAAGTGACGTCTATTTTTTGACGTGAGAAACAGGAGGATTTGATTCGGAATCTGGCCTGCGGGGTGCGTTTAGGAGTCGAACGAGTCGAACACACATTGGTGCTTTCGAGCTGAGCCGCGTTCGAGCTAGGGCAGTCACGCTCTTTTTGGGCAAGAACATAACCCCCGGTAATTATGCTTGGAATAATAATAATAAGGAATTTTTCACAAAAAATCAAAAATGGCAGAAAACCATATACTGCATAATTACCTAACCCCCTTAAATAAAGTGCTGTTACATAATTATAAATTAAAGGAATTTAAATAGAAAATAAAGATGGGAAAGTTTTAGCGCCCTAATATATTTACAGAAAATATTCCAGGACGAGAAAAAAAAATCCGATTTATTCCCTCACCCTTTGCCCTCTACGCTACAAATCCTTTCTAAAATAATAAACCCTATATATATGCCCTTTTATTTACTTAATTATTCAGCTCTGTTTTAAACTAAGATTGCTTTTTTTTTCAGGGGCGAACCATCCATAAAAGGGAAGAAAACAGACCGACAATCCCTCTTAACTTCTCACAATAAATCTCGGCAAGATTCAGTGGATTACAATAACTCAAACGACAGGCAAGGCCCAAACATTCGGCCCTTCATAGATACATGAGACATGGGTTTATAGGCATCATAAGTGGGGTCTTAAATAAGGAGATACACAGTAGATAACACACGTTAGGACCCACTTTACCTCTTTGATATTATATAAATATAAGGGAGGGAGCTACCAAGGTGATTAAGTACAGTTATCATTATTACCATAGCACCTTACAAAAGTGCCATCCTTACAGCCACTTGCACCGACGTTTTTCTAATGGTTCTTTAACAAAAGAACCTTTAAATATTAAAGGACATTTAATTTTAAATGACTTGCACAGGCTCAATTTTTTTGAACTTTTACTAAAGGCTCTTTATTTTCTTCACAGTCCGGCAACATCGCACGAATTTAGTGATTTCTGTTTTTTTTTGTTGGTATCTCTGTCTTCAATAACCTAAAACTTTCAGATATTTTTTTATTTTATTTTTTATGGTTCTGTTGTTTTCATTTGATATTTTTTTATGATGAATTGTTCATCTAGTCGAGGTAGCTATAGTTGTTACATGGACTATGAACATAATATAGGCTATGTGCTTCAATTTCAATGGGGGCTAAAAAGAGAAAAAGGGGGCTGAATCTTAGTCCAAGGGAGCTGTCGCCCATCTATTCAATATTACTCCAAAACATCCATGGATGCTGCACATGGTAGCAGTGAAACAGCTAGAGGTCAAGGAACAGGACAAAGAGGCAAGTCAAAAGGGTAAGTATTTTGATAACGAAATATAGCAATCTATGTATAATCAAAGACGTTTATGCTAAACAACATTTTCTTTAAAAGTAGTTCTCGATGTACTTAATTATACTCTCCAGTTTAACAGAAGATATATATATATTGACAAATTTTTGATGCACTTAATTAATCGCTTCAATCCTTGCCATTCTAATTAAAATATTTGAGAATCTTTTATTATTATTATTATTATTATTATTATTATTATTATTATTATTATTAAATCCTTTATTTGGCAAATACCTAGTTTGGTTTTTAATTTATTGTAGAATCATGGCATCAAGTACCTTAGCAGAGAAATATGACTTCCTAGCGGACAAAAAGAATATGATTGCTGACACCACCCTAAAAAAGTTTGAAAGAGAAGCATTACATACTGACAAAGAGCATCAACTCTGGAAGAAAAACCTGGAGATAAAAGTACTCGCTATTTTTTTTTAACACTATGCAATACATTCAATTGACTGCGAGAGTGGATTTTGTCACATTTTACAATTCAATTAAATATATTGATCTATATGTAGCTTTAGGAGAAACCAATCTCTCTTGAATGTGTTACATATTACATGAAAGGTACCTGCCGTTTTTGCATTTTATTAGTTTTTTAAAAATTTTTTTTTGCGCCTTAAAGGAGATTTGTTGTTAAAGCTAGATTTCGCTAGATAAGAAAAATTTGACTGTTTTTCATAGGGTTTTACTGTTAGTAGTAGTATAAGTTTAAGAGTTGTACTTATTTACATTTTGTTACAAGTCTCAGCGAGCGGTATTATAATTTGTTTATTTTGAGTAGGAAGTGCGTGGGCTGGCACTTATTTTTTTGTCGTTTTTTAGTTACAGGTACAGGGTGAAAAAAATCGCCTTGTGTACAGAAAAAACAATACAGTTTATTAAAATAAAGAAAATTTAAAACATGTTTATTTTACTGACATACCTATATATTAAAAAAGCAACAAAAAAATTATCATAATGAACAATTTAAAAAAAAACAGCAATTGTAACACCCTAAAATGCCCAACTGCTTTTTTGTACGTTATAATTTTGCCCAAGAAATGAAATTATTGTTTTTTGTTTGCATAAGATAATTTAATATTCTTCTTTGTTTATATCTTTATTATTGGGGGCTCTGGCTCGTTCATTTCTTTGGCAATATTATGAAGCACAGAAGCAGCTACTATTATTGTCAGAACTGTGTCCAGTATAAGGCTAAACCATAACTGGAAACTAACGTTTCCAGATCCCAAATGTAGGTTCTATTGAAGTTCTTGTTCGAATTAAGGCTTCATTATACATTTGTTCACCTGGTATAATTGGATTTGCCAAAGGTGTCAGGAGGTAATTTGAAAGACCATATCCACTCCTGAAAATAAGAAAAAAAGTAGGTAAGGAGAGAGCTATAATTTACTGACAACTAAAACAGTCACAGTTTATATGATATATATATCATTCATTCATTCAGGGAGCTGTTGGAGAAGCTTGTTTATAAACACTGGATTATTATAGTTTTGATCAATATTAGCTAAAAATCATTTTATAAAAAATAATAACTGATCCTGGAAAATGATCAGAGTGTTGGGCAAAAATATGCATCCAATGTATACAAACAAGAACAATTGCAATTATAAACATTTTGGGAACCAACTTTTAACCCCCTCTCACCCCGTGTAAAACATTGACTAAGTACTTACTTGACATCTGGATATTCCAATAGATCCTCAACGTGTGTTAACCTGAATCTTCGAGGCACCTTCGAGTGAAGCCAAAATTAACAAAATCCAATATTTCAAGATCATCTTCAAGAGCATCCTCTACCAGCTCATCTTCAATAATGTTGACATATTCCATAATAACATTTGATAAATTTTCTTTTTTCTTGCATTTTGAACAAAAATAAACTATACCATGAAAAATGGGTCGCAAAACTAACCTCAAACAGCTAACTGAGCTTTAAAGATCGGTTAGTTGACCAAATTTGGCCAGTTAGTTAATGCACCTTTAAAGGACCATTAAAGAAAAAGTCGGTGCAAGTGGCTGTTAATAATACATACTTAGGTGAGCTACCGATTAAGCTAATGTTTTTGTCTTTTTTTCAGGAGCGACCAACTACTCGCCGTGGCCAATGAGAGTTTCAATTCAGTTCACCCAAAAAGGTTATAGGCATTATCAACAGAAATCAGTAAAAAGCACTTTAATTTACGTCCCTGGGAGGTCCAATGTTACAAAATAATTAGTCCACAGGACGTACGACAAAGACGTCTCTGGGACGTACACAGAAAACGTCTGCAGGACCTATTCACAGGACGTCATAGGCACGTTCGCTTTGGGACCTACGACGTCTTTAGGACGTCCCTGGGAGGTCCAATGTTACAAAATAATTAGTCCACAGAACGTACGTTTCGGACCTTAATAGCGGCAGTAGTAGTAGTTATATATGTAATGGTAACTGATAACGGTACAGACTTTACCGCTAATCTATTAAAAGAAGTCAACAACCTCTTTAAAATCAAACATATAACTACATCTTTGTACCGACCTCTAGAATGGTCGCACTCAACATTTTGTCAATGAAAACCAAAACAACTGGTGCTCGTACGTACAAACAGCTATGTTCTCTTATAATAGGCATATTTTTGGACGAAAAGTTACATTAACTCATAAAGTTACGCAAGATCCTGAATTCTCATACACCTATGACACCTATTTAAGACAGTTACAACTTAGACTAAATAATTCATTCCAAATTGCATGCAAAAACCTACACAAATCAAAAATTAAATCAAAAGCATACTATGACAAAAAAAATCAATGATTATAACTTTTCAATCGGCGATCAAGTTTACGTTGTAGATAAAGCATCAGAACCAGGGCTAAATAAAGAATTATCCCCAAATTACAAAGAACCCTATAAAATAATAAAAATTAACTCTAACAGTTCCGTGCAAATAAAAATAAAAAATAAAATCGTTCCTATCACAAAGATTTATGGATACCCTTGGTTGATGAAACCAAATCTGACACGCTCCTTGCCATCTGTTGTTATCTTGATGACAATTCTGAAATGCACAAGCAACGATCCACGAACCAGCCTACCAAATTACATATCTTAATGACCAGGTCGGCATACTGTACCAATCAATGGGAAACGTAAAACTTTATGACAATTATTTTACTCTCCTTTCCTACAGAAACCTTTCCCATTGTTTTGAAAAACTAAAAATTATTGAAAATTTAAATATAAAAACAAAAATTATTTACCAAAAAATAAACTCGTAAACCCAATTTAGCTATTATGTTCATTACAGTTTAGATCACGAAATTAAAGTTTTAAATAACAGATTTGAAACCATCAGGCACCTAGTAGGCCATTCCTTTGAAAATCTTAAAAATTCGCGGAAACGCAGAGGTTTAGTCAACGGAGTCTCTACAGCGTTCAAATGGTTGTTTGGCACGCCAGATGCCGACGATGCACAATTTTATAACGAACCTTAAAAAATAAAAATCGCGAAACTCAGTTGTTAATGCAACAACAAATTAGAGTAATGTCCTCGGCGATAGAAAATTACAATAACTCGGTCGTTTCATTAACATTAGCAAAGAGGTTAATATAATATCACAACTTCAGATTTTTATTGAACACATTAATTTATTGGAACATATTTTATCTGAGCTTAGAGAGGAGTTTGATCTTGTCGTTAACTCAATCCTTATCTCAAAACAAAATATTGTCCACCCAAACGTAATTAGTCCTTCAGATTTCAGAACGAAATGAATTACTAAAAGTTAAATTAGACACAGATTTAATTTTTCCAATTTCTTTAAACGAATATGATAAGATCTACCAATACTTTTCTATTTGAGAACTAAACGTCGTTTACATCAATCAAATTTTAGTATTTTCGATAAAAGTTCCGATCACTAGAAGTTTATCGTATAATTTATTTAATCTATTTCCTCTTCCGATTTATAACTCAAATACTAAGACCTATCCGTTCATAGACCCTTCCGACCCTTTCCTTATCCTGAGTACTACAAAAACTAGGTTTGCCGCACTAAAAGACTTGTCTATCTGCAAGAAGATCGACGGAAGCACACGATTATGCAAATCCTACAACATACTTAACGAATCAAAATCCAAGCTGCGAAGTCATTCTAAAAACCAGCCAAGTTCAAGAAATTCCAGAAATTTGCAACAAGAAGACAATTAAAACCAACTTAGAAGTTTAACACAAAATTGCCGAAAATCAGTGGCTGTTCAATGTTACCGATCCTGTATTAGCCATACTGTCATGCGGCCAAAATGAAGCTCTCACCGATTTTACGTTAAAAAAATCTGGAGTGTTGAAGCTGAAGTCATGTTGCAAATGCTTCACCTTTTCTTCCGTAATAATCTCGACGTCCAACCAGACTAGTAACTTTACGCATTATGTTCCAAATATCAACATTAACATGGATGATTGCTGCTTAGCAGAAAGAAAGCATGTCCAAGCCCTATCTCTGGAGCCATTAAATCTAAATAATATTAATTTAGATGAATTACGTCATGCGAAACATAAACTTCAAAACTTCGAAGAAACAGTGCAATATGAGATAAACAAATCATTCTTCTCAGAGCATCACACGCTCTTTAATATAATCATATCAACACGAATTATGATTATAATATTTGTCACAATATGTTGTTGTTGTTGTTCTAAGTACTGCTGTAGTTGTAACTGGATACCATTTGTCGGAAGATTTTTACCTCAGAAAAGAACAAAGCTAATTCGAAGAATGCAAAGGCATAGTCATAATATCTCAAACAGCTATATTTTCGTACAAACAAGCGATCATCAGGAAATATTAAGAAACTTTCAAGAACCGATTTCGCTAGCGATGACCACTGCAAATAATTCTGATCAGTTCAGTCAGCCAATACAAATACTAGTCCGTTCGAATACAGAAGATTCTCAACAGTGCAGAAATCCATATTTGCCAGATCCAGAAAATCAATTTCCAAAATTAATCAATCTTATCCCACTGATTGATTAATTCTAAAGCAGGGAGGAAATATGTTATGTTCCATGGCAGCTATTTAACACCGAATAATTCTAAGAAGACAAGAAGCTCGCAAAAAGATTCTTATTTCTTAAGTTTTCCCATGTGAATATTATGTTAAATAAGCATTTTTTTTAGGCAGTTGTTCTTTTTAAGTTTAATTTTTAATACACTTGATTTCTAGCATCTAACCTCTAAATGCAACGTAGGCACTTAATCGCGATTGGCTATCTAATCCATTCTTTTTCTCTCTTGATCTCATATAAATGAACAAAGATAAGGCATGGATTAGTTAAACTAATCCGAATATTTTTTTATAAAACTACAATTTTTCTAAAAAATAATCTTTTGAAAAATCATTACAACTACGTTATAACAATTTCTTAAAATTCTCCCAAGAAAAGAAAAATGATGTTTTCGAACTTTTAAATACCTAGAAATGTTTTAAACGCACTCTATTTCGAAAATAATTTGTACTTTTCGAGAAAATTGGAAAATTTGGGAAATTACACATTGACATTTGTCCGCTTGCTTGCTTAATTGTAAAGCGGCCTTTAGGCGGTTCCGAGCTTGCACCTTCATGTGCGTAGTGTGTACTCACTCTTGGGTTTTGGGTTATGAAAATATAACCTCACAATAACTAAAGAAAACGCGATTTTTTATTCGATTTTTGTGTAAAATATCCAAGTTAAAATGTCTTGGATATTTGGCTATGGAAAAAACAAAGATCAAGGGCCCGACTTGGCTCAAATGGGGCTCGGAGTGCCAAGTGGTGTAGGTGGTGGCTCGGACGATAAAGGACCCCAAGAGCCCACTCTAAACAAGGCGGAACGGCGGCAATTGGAGGCCTACAGATTTGACTCAACTGCTCTCGAAAGAGCAGCTCAGGCCGCTCGTGAGCTGGAGAAATCAAGTGAGTTTTATCTTAGGATTATGTAATGTGTATAACTAAATTATTTCATGCTCCTTTAGTATCTTAACTACAATGCAAATAGCTGGTTGCTGTCAGTAAAGTAATTTTAAGGTATTTATTTATTTATTTATTAATGTAAAGGTACATTCTAACACATTTGCGACTATGTGAGCCACCAACGAGTTTGTCTCACAGATGATGGAAACCACCCATGGCCACCAGTCAATATAAGTATAGTGTCCCATAAAACTAGACACGTTAGAGATAGGCTTTTGCTATTTGGGTAATGGCTATAGGGATAGTACATGTTGCTCTGTGTACCACCGATGGCGCACCTGTCCACAAATCATTAACATAACATTCGATTGCTGGTACCTCATCACATTGACATTGTGGGGTCCAAACTATCATTTATTAACAAATATCTTTATTTATGCAGTGTACATACCCTCACCATGCTCATTGGACGATCTTGAATCAGTATATGATTTCTTTATCTCTCAGCAAGCCCTGTATGGTAAGGATATCTTAGTGCTGGGAGATTTCAACATTGCAGAATATGAGAACTTTCTAGATGACAACTCTCAATTAACCACCAAAATAAGCACCCTTACCAACATCTTCAATATTTTTGAGTTTAATCAGTTTAACAAAATACAAAATCATAACAACTGATTATTGGATCTTGTCCTGTACAATGGGTCACACTGTGAAGTTCAGAGAGCCATTGATTTAATAAGCAATGAAGTACCCCACCACCCGCCACTCCTAATTAGCTTATCCTTTAAACGAGTCAGCAAACAAGGGCTGAAAAATAGCGATCCCAACAAATCTTCTCTTTACAACTTTAAAAAGGCTAATTTTAATGCTCTCTATCATGATTTATTACACACTGATTGGTCACCGATCTATAACCTTGCAGATATAAATACTGCATGCACTCTCTTCTACAACACTCTCTATTCATCCATTGATAAATGGGTCCCAAAGTACATCCCTAAATCAAAAATTATGTATAGACTGTAGGACTCCCACAATATTAAAAGAGACATCCACCTAAAAAATAAGTTTGACATCAAATTTAAAAGATCCAAAGATCCTAATATATATCAAGATTTTACTACTCTTCATTCTAAAATTAAGATAGATATTTTTAGAGCACATCAACAATATATCTCTCATACAGAAGAACAGATTAACGAGGACATCAGTAAACTGTGGTCCTATGTTAATTCTAAATGATTGTCTTCTTCTCGAATGCCAGATACCATGCTTTACAATGACAGCCAAATTACCAATTCATCGCAAATCGCTTCAGCATTCGCTGACTTCTTTCATAAGTCATTCAATCCAAAAAGTGACCAAAAGTGCATGTCCAATGATAGATCAAAAATAAAATTTCCGTTCATTGATATAAAATCCTTCTTTGAAGACGAAGTCACATTAACTCTAAAATATGCAAAAAATAAAATGACTAGTGGCCCCGATCTGTTGCCATCGTTCCTTTTAAGGGACTGTTCTAATGTGCTTGCCAGACCACACACGTATCTCCATAACCTCTGCCTTATCACTCAATCTCTTCCTAGTGTATGGAAATGCTCCAAAGTTAGTCCCATCTAAAAGAAATCTGACAAAACAAATATCAACAAAATCAATAACTTCTTAAAATGCCTTGAAATACTGGGGGGCTATTCCAGTGGCTCATACCAATATCGTTACGGAGCGAATACGTTATCGCGGCAACACCGCGGTTTGTTTTGTTGTTTCACAATGGCCGTGGCCGTGTCAATTCAACTTTGACAACTAAACTCTCACAAAAATATAACTTTTGAGTAATAATGGTGCTACAATAATTGAGAAAATTAACATGATTTCTTCTGCGATGGTTGCAGTTCACACCATATTTGGAGCTCATAAAGAGCAGAACACAGTAAGTAAAATTAGCTATTGTTATGGGGAAATATTTGTTTTACTTCTCATCCTAAACTTGTACATCATAAGTGCCTGACTAGCTATTTATGAGACTGCTCTTTTAAGGTGGGTTTATATTTTATACTCTTCTGTAAAAGAAAATGCAAGCCCTTATGGCAGAATATAGATAAGCATGGCCCAACCAGTTGAGTTTGCTGAAGTTTATTACCTACTTAAATTAAAGTCAGGGTGGGCGAGAATGTGATACATTAAGGTGATTGTTTGTTTTTAATATATAAAATGTCTTTATTAAAACAAAAAACCGGTTGCACTACTCTGTTAGCTAAAAAATGCTTTAAATGGCCAAAGAGCTTCAAGAACATAGGTCTAACAAAACAAATAATCACAGATGCAGAAAAAATAAAAAAGCATGTTCTTTGTGTTTTTGGTGTGTATGTTTATTACCGATAAAGAAGGTATTAGTAATTAGCGAACATAGTCGTAAGATGAGCCTAGAAAAAATTATACAGTAAAATTTTTTTAAAAAGAAATTAAAGCTTAGTTTATGCAACATACTTTATCAATTTTGGACTTAAAGTTAACAAGTGAGCATATATGACATATATATTCTTTGCATCCATGTATGGGCGCATTAGAGAGGGCCATTGAGTCCATATATATCTTTTGAGTTCTACTAAGATTATTTAAAATAAAAACTACTGACTTAGATTCTTGCAGTTCACCAAAGAAAAAATAACTACTTAAAGCTGTGATCAGATTTTATTTATTTATTTATTTATTCAAATTTACAAACATTAGCCATGTAGGCTGGTGGTTGCACATAATACAAAAAAAAAACAAAAAATACATAATCAACAAAAACATAAATCTAAAACTTAAGTAATACAGATAAAAACAAAAAAGACTAGGCGATCTGCTTACTAATTTGTTAACTTTTTCTTGAATGAGAGGAGACTGGGGAACCCATCCTCAAAGATTGACTTGTCTAGTTTGTTCCACAGTCCCACACCCACATTCAATGGTGAGTAGAATCCTGTAGGTTTTTTAAGATTTAGTGGCTTTATTTTAAAAAGATGGTCGTGTCTACCAATGTAGGGAGGTGGTTGCAGCACACCCTTGAGTTCCCGCAAGGAAGGTAGATCTGTCTGTACTTTGTATATCATAACCTTTAAAAAGTTTTCCCTACGCTTAAGTAAAGGAGGCCATTTTAATGTCTCCAGAGCTAAAGTGGGACTGAAATCTCTCTTAAAATTTAGGTACACCCATCTTGCAGCCTTACGTTGGACTTTCTCTACTTCGTTTTGTAGCCCTGCTTGATGCGGATGCCAGACCGATGAGCAATATTCCAGACTGGGCCTAACATATGTCAGATAAGCTTTTGCCCGAGCCCCTCTAGAAGCCCCCTTTAAATTTCGCATTACAAAGCCCAATATTTTATAGGCATCTTTTACTAGTTTAGTGATGTGGAATTCCCAATGGAGGTTTGGGGTCAAGTGTACGCCTAAATACTTAAGATAATCAACTAATTCTAACTCAGCCCCTGCCATCCTATATGTGGACATGATTTTCTTATTGCCAAAGGTGATGAATTGGCTTTTGGAGACATTCAACCTCATTCCGTTGGAATTCACCCATTTCTCAATAACAAGCAAATCTCTCCGAAGAGCCAAAACATCCTGCCAATCTTTAATTTCTTGATAAATCAGACAGTCGTCTGCGAACAGGAACACAGTGGATTCCACAGACAAGGGCAGGTCATTTATAAAAATTAGGAAAGCCAGGGGTCCAATAACGCTTCCTTGCGGGACACCAGATGTAACCTCTTTCTCAGCTGAAAAAAAATTGGATAAGTATTATTTTGATAAAACTTAAAATGTATACTTCTTTTTAGGAATAACATGCTAGGGTATTTGAATGGAGCTACATGTAAGAATCATTCTAGTATGATCAAGTCTCCGATCAAGTACCACAACTCGGGCCACAAATTAGGTGTGGATGGATTCAAGTAAGACATAGACCAACCTTCCAAGGCACTAGATGAAAGTAGACAAAGATTCGATGTTCAATAGACATAGTGAAAATAACTTTCAGAAGAAACTGATGCAATATACGTACATGTATGCTAAATGGTAATCGTTCTCCCATTTATAAAAATAATAAGATAGCTTTCAATGAATTAAAAAGTAGTGTAAAATATAGTACAGAAATAAAATTTTATTATTTAATTCTGTTAGGCCGCATTTGTTTAAATCAAAAAATTTAAATGTCACTTAAGTGATAGTTATAGAACATTGGACTTATTGTAACTACGATTTAAGAACTTTTTCATGAAAATTCGCAGATTTTTTGGGGGAGTCATCGAAAAAAAGTGGGTCACAGTTACTGCTCACTGTCACACCTAAAAAACCAATTTATTTTAAACATATTAATTTAAGATATTGCAAACTTTTTAAAATAAGGCAGTTTTTTTTTCAAGAGCCCTTAGATTGGTCTGGTGGGGAAAGTTAAGTACAGTTTTAAGTTATTTCCAGCTCTGGTTGCTATAAAAAAGAATTGATGAAGATTTTTTTTAAAAATTGATCTCATGTGATTTAATATCTACCTAAATGATATTTCTTTATTATTTTACATCCATCTTTAAATTACCTACATGATATTTCTTCCCACATACACATGCTATGTGCATGATATTTATATAGCAGTTGGCTAATTAAGCAAATTATTTTAATTTTTAATACCTTTTTAATATCTGCTTTGTCAACTTATTTTTACAGCTAACAGAAAAACTAATAACTCAAAGTTATAAATTCTAAATAATCAAATAAATGCTTTCCTCAGGAACCTATTTTTATAAATAATACCCTTGAAAATAGCATACTTTAAATCAATCTTTATGAATGTAAAGCTGAGTAATATAATTTAAGAAACCTACTTAGTACTTCAAATAAAGGGCCTAAAATGTATGCTACATTTTAAAATTAACTTTAAGGGTTTACTGACTGACATGACAAGTTTTTTACAATGCATTTAGGTAAATTTAATTTTTTGGCAAAATTTATACTTTATACTAGTTTTTAATTTAATATTAATAATTTATTATGTTACAAAGAAAAAATTGATTTGACTTGATTTTGTCACTCTTAACATTGCTATTAAAAAATAATAAAATTTGGGATAAAAAACTGATTTCTTTTACTTATTGGTTTAAATGTTACTTAGAATTAAAAATTGTTTTCTAATATTTCAATATATGGTGGATTGCATCTTCTCCTTCATCAGCTTTGGCACTGCTAACCTGAAACAAAAAATAAGATGTATTTGAAAATATAAGCCAGGGAACTGGCTACTTAAGATTGGAAGCTTTCAGGTTTGGTTTGTAAAATCAATCAATTACACCGATAGTAAGTTTTAATCACCTCCTCCTTTGAACAAGAGTATAATCCGACTTATTAGACTTAAATCGACTATCTCTCACCAATTTTTTGGCCACCAGTTTTATTGCTGTCTGCCAATTTAGTTTCTTTTAGAAAAGTACAGAACAAGTTTTACATCACATTCTACTTTGAAAAATTTATTATTGACTATCTTTTGTTTACCCCACATCTTAATATTTAAGGTAAACTAGAAACTTAAGTGATGGTCAATGCTTGTGTGAATTTGGTCCAACCAACAACTTTTTGGCTAAGGTGGTAAAAAAACCTGCCTGTTAAATAAAAACAATATGAGTTTGGCCCCTGTATATATTATTTAGAAAAAATAATGTAAACTGTTGATCAAAAAAACTGTCAAGATAGTGAATAATAATTAAAAACCTTGGGGAAACAAAGGGAACAAGTTCAGAAAATCTAACAAGTTGGGATCCAAGTGGAAAAAGACTCTTGACTTTTTCTTGTAAATTAACGAAATAAGTGTGGCTTATCCCCTAGTTACCCCAAGATCTTCAATTGTTATTCAATGTTTTTTTTTTTTAAATATCCTGTGCCCATACAAAGTTACCTTAAAACTTTATTCCACTTTGGATTTCACTAATGAAATTTGAAATATTTATGTTGGAAATTTATATTTGGTTGAAACGACAACAATCTACCAAAAAGTAGCCAAATTTTTTAATTTTACTGATGAATTTTTGGATTTTAAGATGTTTTTTTTTTAATGTGAAGGTAGCTTACCATGTGTTTTGTCCTTCATATGATTTTGCTAAAATGTTTCGTTGCGTGGGATGGGGTGCTGCCTGCTTAAATGTCTTCATCATACATCTTAACAATTATGAGAAATCATTGATCTGAAATTAAATTTAAAATAATTTATTATAGATGTGATGATGGGTTAAATAATTTACTGATAAGAACTAGTAAACTTTGTAAAACAGTAGGTAAAAACTAAAACAGTTTTTAAGATAGGAAATTGATCAACAGTAGAGAGCTTGAAAAGGTAAAAGTTTTATGCATTTTGATTTTGACAAAACTGAGAAAATTGGTCTTAAAAGTATGTAGAAACGCAAAGGATAAATATTTAAAAATTACATATTTATAATTGACATAATTTCGAAACTTAAAATGAGGTTTACACAAAAATATATTTAAAAAAAATTAGACCAATTAAACAGGGTCTTTTGAAAGCTACTATTAGCTAGCTTGAAACCATAATTTTAAATGGTAAGCAAGTAAGTACATATTTACAAACAGAGAAAAAAAATAAATTTAGGTTTTTTTAACCAATACATGTAAATTATAGTATATAATTGTCAAAAATTATCAATTTTTAAAAATATTGAGAAACAAATTAATCCCAAATTGGTGGATTTAAAAAGAATTTACTAGAAGTTTTTTATTAATCAGAGATTTAATTAAACATTTTTAAATCTCAGAGTCTAAAACCGATAGGCCAACACCTCCAATAGGTGTACGAAAACTCGATAATACCTGACAATACTTGACTTTACGAGATAAAATCTTTGGATAGTTTGCATTACTTGACAATAGGTGTACCTACAAATTTAAAATCTGGTGTTGGAATTGAAAACTTACCAAAACTGATTTCTATGGATAATTTATCAATATACATTGAGCAGCTACTGTAAGTGTTTATTCCCAAACTTCATAATTTATTTTCTCTCTTATTAGGGGTTACATGGGTCATGTCAAAATACAGTACATTACATTACATTACATTAAAACATTAAAAGTTTGCAAACCTTAAAAAAAGAAAATATGTACATCAGAATTTGTTTTAGAAAAATCAATTTGAATGTACGAAAGTTAGGTACATGATTCTTGTCTGTCATTTATCCATTTAAATGGCGATAGCGGACAGAGGGAGGGAGTTCAAAAGATCTACTATCCTGTGCAAAAGAAAATCATTGAAGAAAGGGGGACAGTAGTATGAGAAGGGATGCAAAATTTTTGCTTGGTGGTGCATAGCAATTCAGAATCAGCGGCCTCTCTTTAACTAGGTACTCAATGCGTTCTGTTGCAAGTACTATCATTTATACAAGGCATAATATTTAGTAATTTGGCGATAACCACAAAAAATACAAGCATAACTCAATGGGTGATAAATAGGCGAACAAGTGTCAGTGTCCAGATAAATTATTAGTTGATGTCAGATTTTTTCAATAAAAAATCAGTGTAATAACCTTGGACCAAAGAAATCCTGCATTCTTAACTAATTCCTAACTTTTTTGTCTTATAATGTTTAAATATTTTGTAAAATTATTTTTCGGTTTTCTGACCACTGGCTCACGTCTTTTCAAAATGTCTAAACTGTGCTTAAAACTGACCTACTATATCTTTTTGTTTACATTATGTAGGTGGTGTTCTTTAAGCACCAAAAAAACAGAATAGAACATAAGATACAGTAAGTATAAGTACTTACCCAAACAAAAAATCTGGCGGCACTTCACAAGGCCCATGTGGGTTTTTCTTCACAAAGAACGTGGCTTTTCCAAACAAAATTCAATCAAAAATTGATAACGGTCGTCCACCATCATATTGTAATCAGATTTTTAATCCATATTGCGTGCAAAAAGTTCATGAAAATTATTATTTTTCCCGAAATTTCGACGCAAGTTCCAAGAAAGGTAAACAAACTTGACTGACTGTCGGCATTTGACAGTTGTTTTGGGAAAGTATTGCGGGTTGCGTGCCATTCAAGCCTTCTTCTTTTTACTTAACAATAAGCGATGTTGCCGTAACAGTGAAAATAATGGCGATAGCGATCGTTATCTCATAACGATAGCCCACTGGAATTGCCCCCCTGGTGCACAATAGAATCTTCCATCTTGTCAAAAACAGAATTTCTCCTCATCAGCATGGATTTTTTAAGGGACGCTCAACAACAACTAACCTTGTAATTACTAGCCAAACTATTGCTGAAGCATTAGATAGCTCCTCCCAATTAGATGTCATTTACACAGACCTATCTAAGGCCTTTGACAAGTTAGATCATCAAATATTATTATCCAAACTTGAATTATTTGTATTCTCTGAAAATCTTATAAAACTGATTGCAGTTTGTCTCAGTAAATGGAATTAACTCTGAGGAATACGTTTTTTCCTCAGGAGTACCTCAAGGGTCCGTTTTGGGACTTTTACTGTTTGATATATTCATTAACGATGTGACTCTTAAGCTTAAGTCAATGGTTCTTTTATATGCTGATGATTTAAAGCTTCTTTCTCGTATAAACTCAATAAGTGACTATTTAAAGCTTCAAGAGGACCTGGACACTCTCATTGATTGGTGTAACCTTAATAAACTGTCCATGAACATCGACAAATGTCAAGTACTCTCTTTCAGTTTAAAAACAAACCCCATTATATATATTTATTCAGTAAACCAAACGATCTTATCCAGGCCTGACTCATTTCGAGATCTGGGAATAATCTTTGACAGCAAACTTTCATTAACAAAGCACTATGAAACCATATCCTCCGAAACTACCAAAACCTTCGGATTTATTGCTAGACTAAGTCGTGAATTTCAAAACATTAACACTCTTATAACTATTTTACTCTTATCGGGTCGAAATTAGAATATGCCTCGGTAGTTTGGTCACCTGAATATAACACACATATTGAAGATCTAGAAAGAGTTCAACAAAGATTGGGTCAAACCATATCAAATCAACCAAAAAAAAGGCACTTTTCGTTTTGACCATCTCCGATTTTGATGATTTTTGGTACACTTATTCGTCTTATCAAAAAACTCAAAAATCCAAAAAATCAAATTTTGTGGATAAGCGGTTTTGGTTTTATTGATTTTTGAAAATCAAATTGACGAATATGTCCTTGACAGACACTTACAAAAATAGTAATATCTCAAAAACTATTGATCCTATAAAGGAGTGGTAGCTCATTTTGAAGGGTTTTTAAAGACCTTTTTAAAGATGTGTGACACAATATAGTTTGTTTAATTTTTGTTTTCTTAATTAAAATTTTTTTTTGAAAAATCTCAAAAACACATTTTTTAATCCTTTTCAAAAAAATATTTCTTTTTTTTTCAATGTTTTTCTAACATTTTTGGAAAATTTTAGGATGGAGAAATAATGGAGTCATACTTTAAAAAATAATTAGATATTTAATACAGGTATTATACAGGTATTAAATATCTTATAATTTTTTTAAAGTATGACTCCATTATTTCTCCATCCCAAAATTTTCCAAAAATGTTAAAAAAACATTGAAAAAAAAATAAATATTTTTTTGAAAAAAATTAAAAAATGTGTTTTTGAGATTAAAAAAAAAAAATTAATTAAGAAAAAAAAAATTAAACAAACTATATTGTGTCATACATCTTTAAAAAGGTCTTTAAAAACCCTTCAAAATGAGCTATCACTCGCTTCTATAGGATCAATAGTTTTTGAGATATTACTATTTTTGTAAGTGTCTGTCAAGGACAAAAATCAATAAAACAAAAACCGCTTATCCAAAAAATTTGATTTTTTGGATTTTTGAGTTTTTTGATAAAGACAAATAAGTGTACCAAAAATCATCAAAATCGGAGATGGTCAAAACTATTGCCTGGTTGACTTGATATGGTTTGATCTAAAAACTCATGGTACCTATCCCCCTCAAGGTTACCCAGAGGCAAATTTGCTGGAAATGTTCAAATTTCAATCCCTTGCTTACAGAAGAACATATTTCTCTCAAGTCTTTCTATTCAAGATAATTCATAACCAGATAGATTGTCCTGATATATTAAACAAAGTGAACTTTCTTGTTCCACGTCTATCATCACGTCAAAATCTTACTTTTTCTCTCCCAAGAGCTTGAACAAACAAATTACTTTTTTCTCCACTCCATGTTATGTGTAGAACTCATAATATCCATAACAGGGAAATAGATATATTTAATACCTCAATTGCTAAAATTCGCAGATATTTTATTTCAGTGACTCCAGATAGTACATAATTTCCCTCCTGTCGTGCCTTTATCTAATCTGTGATTTTATTAGGTTTTTTCAATGTTTTTTATTGTTTGATTTTATTTTTTTTTGTAAGTGTTTCATAGATTGTATGACTTTTATATAAATTTTGTGTAAACTTTGATTAAGTAGGTACCTTAATGTCATTAGTTTTAACGAATTGTGTACTTTTTGCTGCTTGGTAATTGGGTATTTTGGACCTGTTAAGCAGTGTATCAATAAATAAATAAATAAATAAATCGTATCTGTCTAGAAGGTACCAAAAAGTAAAAAATGGTTTCTCTTTCTGACCCATGTAAAATAAATAACGGTGTTCCTCAGGGCTCTGTGTTGGGCCCCATTTTTTTTTTGCTTTACATTAATGATCTCAGTTTGCTTGACATTAAAGGACTTTTGACAATTTTCGCTGATGACACTACTATATTGTGGCATCACAAAGACAAAGATCTGCTCAGAGAAATAATAAAGAATGACATTGATAAAATTACAGAATGGTGTGACTCGAATTTTCTTTGTTTTAACTTTGAAAAAATCAAAGTTTTAAGTTTGAATTGGATAATTTAGAAGTCTCTTATAGTAAAAGCCATCAAAGCCAAAACGCAAAATTTTTGGGATTGTTTATTGATGATAAACTTCAATTTCATCGCAAAAAAATCTTAATGGGGGGTTATGCTGTTTGAAAAACTTTTTACGAGCTTGGCACCAGAGTGGCAAAAATGACATATTATTCATTAGTTGAATCACACTTGCAATATGGAATAGCTTTTTGGGGAAATTGTAGCCAATTTCTTTTTAGATCTGTTTTCGCTATTCAAAAATGCTGTATCAGATACATCTGTGGTGCTAAATTAAGAGATCACTGCAAACCCCTATTCCAAAAAGAAAAAATCCTTACATTAATTTGTCTTTTTATCTTAGAATCTGTTTGCCTTGTCTATAAAAAATATAAAGGAACCACCTATATACATTCTTATCAAACCAGAAACCATGACGATACAAGATTTACTTTGACACAGAACTCTATAATTTACCGCAGTATAAAAATTTATAACAGGTTACCAAATAGTTTAGAAATAATCAATAGCTACAATACCTTTAGAATAAAGACAAAGGAAATGCTAGTGGACAAAGCTTATTATGGCTTAGATGAATACTTTAATGATCATTTTTAATTTTTGTTTTTTTTTGGTTTGTGATTTTTGTGATTGTATTATTGGTGTTTTAATCATGTTAACTCTTTTTAATTTCTTAAAATAATAATAATAATCTGTTGTGTGTTATTTTGTTTGTAGCAGTTTTGTCTTCTCTTGTTTATTTTGTTTTTTTTTATCTGTTTACTGTTGATTTTTATTGACTCTTTAATATTAAATTTTTACTTTTATATTCAGGAATACCTGCTAAAATACTGGTTTTTAAGCATAAATTTGGTTTTATTCTTGTAAATTACTACTGCTTTGTCAATGAAATATTTTTTTTATTCTGACAATAAAGCTTATTTTGATTTGATTTGATTTGATTTGAATCCCGTCCAAAAATTTCGAAAAAAAAAATTTGTCATGGGCATATCTGCATCAAATTACACCGTCGTCGCGAAAATGTTAAAGAATTTACAGTCTACTTAGGTACACTAACTTAATCATAAGCTACAGTATGCATACAGTATACATATAAAGTAATTAATTATATTATTTGAGTTTTCTTGGCAAATAGCTTAAATTTGCTAAAAGCAGAAAAATTAAAATAATCTAGTTCAGTAAATTGGTTAATAGGACAATTAATTAAATAGTTTTTTCTCGAGAAAGGGACAGATTATGTGTGTGGTAAGCAGGAATATGGATTCTAAAAGTATTTAGACATTCAGGGCTTTTGATTATGTTATTCGAGATTTTATAGGAAAAACAGACATTGTAATTAACATTAACAGCAGTTACAAAACAGAATGATCTTGGAGTCACCATGACATCAAACCTTAAATGGGACATACACATTGGAAAAATAGAGAAAAAAGCCAACTCACTTGTATATCTTATAAAACATGCTTTTCAAGACAAATCTATTGAAATGATAGACAAACTATACAGAAGCTACATCCGGCCAAGGCTTGAATATGCTTTTACAGTGTGGAGTCCTTACTATAATAAAGATATAGAAATCCTTGAAAAAATTCAGAGAAAAGTGACAAAATTACCACCAGAACTACAGGATTTACCCTATCCAGAGAGGTTGGTAAAATTCAAATTAACGACCCTAAAGAAAAGAAGACATAGATAGACCTGATAGAAACTTTTAAAATAACAAGTGGTCACTACAACTGCAATATTATAGAAATCTTTCATCAAAACCAAAACCAACAGCTCAGAGGACATTCCAAAAAACTTGAAAAAGAAAAAACTGCTAAATTAACAAGAACATTTTTTTCTACCAATCGTATTGTCTACTCTTGGAATGCTCTAGAAGAAAACAGTAGCAGCTACCAGTGTAAATGCGTTTAAAAACCGATTAGACAGGGAGCTAAAACAAAGTGTAGAAAGAATGATTCATTACAGTGCTTAAAAGTGAACAAAAACTCTAAACAGGACGAAACAATAGCTTCATCGGTTTTAACCGCCTGCTATTGAATTACAAGATTACAATATTCCCTTATGCTTGTTAGACTATTTAGATTAAGATAAGACATGGTTAAATCCTTTGTTCTTAGGTTAATAACCTGACGGCCATTTCAAGAGATCAGAAGGGACAAAAAAGTAACCCTTTACTATAAAAACCAGCTGTGACTTCTATATGATTAAAATGGTGACTATATTTTCTAATAAATATTTTCCTTAAACCATATCTTATGCAATAAAATAGTTTAAAATAATAAGTTGTAACCAGAGCTTATAGGGCGAACCTTTAAACTTTGGGTTGGACGGGACAAGAAAAATCAAAACTTAATTTTACTAAATCCTTAATTTTATATATTTCAATTTTTTAGAAAAATGCTTTGTTAAGGCTGCTGCAAACTAAACAAAAGGCATTGGAATTAAAGGAGAAAGCATGTTTTTAACATTTATGTTAAAAGTTATTGTGAACCATGAACCAGTAAAGCTTTTGTTTTGGGTTGGACGGGACATAAAGTAAAATAACTGAAAAAATATTATTTGCTTTGGGTCCGAAACTATTTGTATATTTCGGCTTTTTTACATACCAAGAAAAAGTGTTATAGTGGTTTTATGATTTGAAGTTATTTCAAGATTTTTAACAAAAACCAGTAGATTGTTAAAGCGTTTTTCTTTTTTTTTAATAAAATTACATTTGCTTGAAATGGCCCCTGAATGAATGAATGTAGAAACGCGGGTGGGACAATTCCCATGTACGTAGGCCACCTTGCTGGGCCCGTTGCATTTCCACTATCCATGGTTTAGCCCTGGAAGCCTGCCTGTTTTGCAAAAGAACAGATTTTTCTGGGCTGCAACCTTCTTACATCGTCTGGGGCCAGCAGACAGTTCCCAAGGTGTGACTCTCTTGACCTGGCCAGGGTTTTGTTAGAATAAAACTGGAAAATTTTGCAAACTTATTTTGAATGTTATTTAACCTGTCTATATGAATTTGATTATATGGACGCCAAATAATGTTTGAAAATTCTAGTACTGATCTGACATTTGATATATACAGTGTTTTCAAAGCAAAAACGTTTTGTGAAGTCCTTACATGTTCTTTTGATAAACCCTAACATATGGTTGGCCTTGTTTATAATATTCTCATAAATTCAAAAAGATTAAAGACTTTTACAACTGAGGTCGGTTTAGGGCAAAACATTTTGGAGATTACAGGGCCAAAAAAAAGAAGGGGGTGGAACATGTATTGATTTGTTGTTTACAAATTTTAACTTTCTTATTCAGAGGTTTTGAATAGTCCCAAAATATCGGACCATTATTTAATTTTTTTACAGCTGGAACAATTTAGGAACTACCAGTCCCAAGATTTAACTTTGATGTCGCAAGGTAACAATATTGAATATAGAGAAATTAAAAATAGGTTACACAAAGTTAAGTGGAATTTTCTGCAGAAGTAAGTGTAGATATTAAGTTCAGTGATCTTTATAAAAATATTATAGAAGTGTTTGACGATGTTGCTTCTTATAAAGAAGGTTAAATTAAACTTCATTTCAAACCATGGCGGAATGAAAGAACTAAATGGGCGATTGCTGAAAGAGATAAAAGTTATAAGGTATATAAACAAGATAAAACAAATGGAAGGCATGAAGAGTATAAGAAAAAAAGAAATGAAGCATTAAGAGTACTTTTTATATTATGAAAATAAAATTGATGGTTGTAAAAATGATTCTGTGAAAAAAGAAGAAAGAAAATAAAAAAATAAAAGAGGTTAAATTTAATAATGAAACACTATCTGATTGTGAGGAACTTCCTAATAGATTAAACAGCTATTATATTCAGAGCATAGATGATATTGTAAATGGGATAGATAAGGTGGATTATCATATTGGCGGTAAAAATTCTTGCAATGGTGGTAATTCTAATTTTAGCCATTTTAATTTAGTTACCAGGGAAACTTTTAAAAAAGTAGTATTTTCTTTAAAAAACAGGAGTAGTCGTGATGATTTAAATGTCGAACTTTTAAAGAATATTTATGAAAGTATAGAAGATCCACTCATTAATTTAATAAACTCTTCATTAGAGCAAGGAGTGGTTCCTTCTGATCTTAACATCTCTACAATAATTCCTATTTAAAAGAAAGCTAAATGTATAGAAGTAAGTAATTTTCGACCAGTTATTATGTTGAATTCAGTTGAAAAAATTTTAGTGAAATGCATATATAATCATTTAATAGAATATATTGACAACAATATACTTTCACAAAAGCAATCAGGCTTTCGTAAAGAGCATAGTTGTGAAACAGCTTTGCAATTAATCTTAGATGACTGGAAGTGTGGAAAAGATCCAAAACAGATCACAATTGGAGTATTTCTCGATTTACAATGCGCTTTTGAAACCATAGATAGGAAGATTTTATTAAAAAGTGGTTTGAAAATTATTTAGAGTTTAGAAGAAAACAGACCTGGAATGGAAGAGTGTCAGATGAGAGAGAGATTGAGTATGGAATTCCGCAGGGAAGCATTTTGGGACTTCTATTGTTTATATTATATATAAATGAAATAGTGGATGCTGTAGAAAATTCTGAAATTCACCTGTTTGCAGACGACGCTTTAGTTTACATTACTAGATAATGATTAAAAAAACATCTACAACTACACTAAAAAAAACCTCTTCAAAATAAATGCTTCTAAATGCAAATGTATGGTACTTGGAAGTGAAAGACATAAGTTAGAATTTAGTAACTATTCTCTTAAAATCGGTGGATCTAAAATTGATAGCTTTAGTAAATTTAAATACTTGGGTGTTCTAGTTGATGAAAAGTTGAGTTTTAAAGATCATGCTATATATATATATGTTAATTGCAAAAATTATTTTTCAAATAAATTTTCTCTCAAGGTGTTCAAATTATTTGTCTTTTTGTAACAAACATTTAATTTATAAAATATTAGTTTTGCCACATTTTACTTATTGTGCCACCATACTCTTCACATTAAGTAAAAGTGAATTACAACGCTTGCAAAAATTACAAAATCGTGCAATGCGAATTATTTTGAATTCTTTCAGATATACTTCAATTAAAACCATGCAAAGTTGCCTTCAATGGTTACCAATCTCTGAATACTTTAAATTTATTGTTTTAGTTTTAATATTTAAAATTAAGATCAGTCAATCTCCTTTCTACTTAAAAAATAAATTAGTTTATAGTAGTCAAATTTACCAAATCAATACAAGACAACAGCATAATTTTTATTTGCCTCAGAGAAAAAGTAAAGTTTATTCTACAACGGTTTAGATGCCTTTAACAAACTGCCAGAAAGTATTAAAAACGAAAGCATAATTAATTTGTTTAAATCGAAAGTTAAATCCTACTTACTATTTATGTTTTAACATTGGTATATTATCTATGTTGGGAATTTGGAACCTTTGGTTGCACTAAAACAAAATTATGATTGTTTTCCACAAAACCAAAATCATTAAATCCAGAAATAGTTTAAATAAAGATAGAGTACCCATCCCGTTTAGTACACTTTATTCTTTGGTTGAGGGGAGATAGGATTAAAAATCGTGATCAATCACAAATTATTAGTCTTATCTCCGCCCACTAAAGGATTGTATATAAGATAGAGCGTAGATTAATTTAGTTCATTGTTTATCGTCTCCTGATGATGCTAACGTTGTTAGCGAAACGCGCGTCGAGTGCAAAAAAGTGTAGTTTTGGTTTTGTGGAAAACAATCATAATTTTGTTTTTTTGTTTTGGTATATTATGTTATTTATTTTAGTTTGTTGTTTCTTATAGAGAAAGTATTGAGTGATTTTACATTGTGTTGTTTATTTGTACTTTTTATTTAAAAAATTAAGTTAATGTTGTGTTTTTTAAAATTTATTACATATATTTATATATACCTAAATATTTTTTGTTTTTGACTTTGACTGCAGATTATTTTGTTACTTATGTATTTTTCCTCTGGTTCCTAATGTAAATGTATTTTAAAAGTTTTTTTGCATATATTTTAAAACTCTTCCTCAAATATTCGGTTGGTTTTATATTTATCTTATTCCTAATTTTAAGACCTTATACTATTGCACCCCTTTTGTTAAGATGTTCTGTAATTGTACTATTTGCTAAATAAAGAATTTAATAAAGAAAAAAAAAATAGTGAGAATGAAAGTTAAGTTCCCTATCTAAGATCTAAGTAAACCCCCGAGGGGGTAACTACTGATGGCAATCATGTCACAAATCTTATCTGTTGGGAGTCCCCTGCAGCCCCTGCAACTATCTGAACCTCACCAAACCCTGGCTTGCAGACCCTAAGAGTCCCTGGGAGTCTTTAGAAATCTCTCGGCAGTCCCCTGCAATCACTTACAATTCAACAAAATTGGCAATCGTGCCAAATTTTCTGAACTAGTGGTTTTATTACCCCCTCGTAAACCCTCAAGTCCTTTATTGCACTTACTTTTTTAAGACTAATATTGTTAATTGAGTACTGAGCCTGTACTTTTCTTGTTAGTCAGGTAAATCTTAAGAATTTACATTTTTCTGCGTTTAAAGACATGTCATTCGCCTGGCACCAAGAGAAGACAATGTCAATATCTGAAGTTGCAGTATGTTGTTGAGTGATTCAATTCAATTCAAACATCAAGAAGTTACAGGAAATTAGTTTGCCCAGGTCATTGATAAAAAGAACAAAGAAGAGGGTTTTAAGTGGGACCCTTGGGGAACCCTGGATATAACTATAAGTGCACTTGAAAGGTGACAATCAATTTGAATTTGCTGCCATCTGTTCATCAGATAGGAGGCCACCTATCTCCTCCAGGCCCTTGTCACACCATAGAAGGCGAGTTTAAGTAATAGTAAAGAGTGGTTAACTTTGTCAAAGGCCTTGCTGAAATTGGCGTATATTGCATGGGTTTCGAAACCTTTTTCAAAGTTTTGAAAGATGGTATCAGTGGTTAGTATCAACTGACCTGCCAAGCGTGAAGCCATGTTGTTGACTGCGTATTTTACTCTGGAAGTATGGAGAGAGTATCTCCATTATGCATTTTTCAAAGACTTTTGTTAATGTGGCTTTTGTCTCCACTTTTATGTATGGGGGGGATGTAGGATAATTTCCAAATGTTTGGAAACTTGCCAGATTTTGGTGAACTGTTAAAAATTTAATAAAGTGGGAAATACAGGGTATGAGAGCAGTGTTTTAAAAGTCTATTTGGGATGCTACCAGGGCCTTTCCCCTTGTTGATGTCAAGGGATTTTTATGCTTTTTCAACAGCAACATCACTTACGTTAATTTGGTTAAGATTATTGTGAGAACTTATGTCCTCATCTTGAGGATAGTTCTTTGCAGGATTGTATACAGAGGAAAACAAAATTGGCGAAAAGATCAACCACATTTTCACCCTGAGTAGCTGTAGCATTATCTAGGTGCATTTCTTGTGACACTGAACCATCATTTGATTTATAGCGAACGAATTTCCAGAAGCTCTTGGGATTGTTATTTAAAGACTTTTCAACTTTGGTAGTAAATATTTTATAACAATGAATGGACAAATAATGGCATTGTCTTCTCAAGGTATCAAAGTGATTATAGTTAGCAATATTTTTGGTTCGTGTGTATCTCTTGTGCGTTTTCTTTTGTAAGTTTTTGAGTTCTCTAGAAAACCATTCTGGAAATGTATTTGATGGTTTAAACACTTTTAAAGGAACAAATAGTTCAAAGCTTGCAGACAATACAGAGTAAAAATTGGGCAATGCCATGATGACTTGTAATATGTAATATATTTATTTCTATTCCTTTATGAATTTTACAAATCACTATTCCCTTCTCCCCAATGAACAGAAATAAATAGAGGAATCCATTGAAGCCTTCAAGAGGCTTGTGCCTGAAATATTTCCATATCCATGAATCAAAAAGAAAATAAAATAAATCATTAAAGATATAAATAAATAGTTACACATAGATAGAAACTACTTTATAAAAACACCTACATCAAGATATTATTCTACAAAATAATTTTTTTTTAAATGTTTGAAATTTTTGTTTGTTTGATTTTTTATTTTTTTGGATTGAATGAATGTATTGTAATGTGTGTGATTATTATTAATTACTAGAAAAGTAAGTTTAAGTACTGTTGAAAAATAATAGTAGATGAGAAAAATGTCCTAGGCTTGCCAAGGATCCAAGCTTTCACATGGAATTTGATTTTTTTTTGTTGTTTAGATTTTTTATTTCTTGAGGTAACACACCATATACGAATGGACCTATATAAGCTATTGTTCTTTGACCCTTGACTTTTTCGGTTTTAAAAGCCTCAACTTGATGTTTTTTTTTTAATACCTTATATTATAGTTATGACCAATTTCTTGCAAATTATGTTTATTTATATTTATTGGTACTGTAATAATTTTGAAATATACATTTGATTAAGGTCCATTAATTTAGACTCTTGATACAAAAGATTAGTGGAGAATAAACGATCTTTTTTAAACATTACTTTAAGGAAAGTATTTTTTATTCTTTGTATTTTTTTTTAATGAACGTAAAATGCTCCCCCCATCTAATAATTCCATATTGAAGTAAAGAGAATACTAACGCAAAGTACACTGTTTTAAGTTGTTTTATGGTTAAAACCTTTTGAAGTTGCTTAAATTTAAACAAAATGTATTAAATATTTTATGTTGTTGGTTTCTGTTATAGTTATATAGTTTGATCTTGTTGCTTTATCTCTAGTTTAATAAAATTTGGTCTTCGAGCCTTTGAACAGTTAAAAGCAATAAATTTTGTCTTTTCAAAGTTTATTGTTAGACTCATTTGGTCAAACCAGTTTTTAAGTTTTAATAGGTCTCTTTCGGCTATAAATTTAACTTTTTTTCAGGTCTTAGCACTGTATTTAGCGACAGAGTCGTCTGCAAATGAAAGGATTATGCCTTCACTCTCAAGATTAACCATTAATATAAATACAGAATAAAATAGGTCCCAATACAGTGCCTTGAGGGACTCCATATTGTACTTCCAAAGGTGTGCTCATAGCTTCATTTATTTGAACAAATTGCCTTCTATGTGATAAATAAGATTTCATTAAGTTATAGGAAGTTCCTTAAAAGCCCAAGTCTTCAAACAACTCTAATATAATTCTGTGGTCAACCGTATCAAAAGCTCGAGCCAAATCAAGAAATACTCCTATCACTGCTTTATTTTGATCAAGATGTTTGTTAATATTTTCTGTCAAAGCAGCTATACCCGGCACACTTCATTGATGGTAATAGTTTCTTAGATACAAAATATACAAAAATGCCAAAAATCTCTATCGATCATGGAATTGCCCTTCTATAAATCGTTTTGTCAATATCAACGTCCATAATGGTTTTCCAGTCGTAATTCAAAAAGTAATTATTAATTTTGTGTAAAATCATAGGAAAGAGACTCTTTGGGTTTTAAATTATCAGAGTATCAAACCAAAACTAATTTATTTGGGCTATTTTTGTAAAATGAAACAGTATGCAATACTAGTGTGTCCAAAACACCCGACAACAAAATACACCCAAGTGTGTTTCTTTCATGAATAATTAAATAGGTACCAAACTTGTCACGGATTAAGTACCTGTCTATCGCCCACCCAATCAGAACCCCGTACACTCTTTCGGTGACCAATAAGCCTTTTTCTTCGACCTGAATGTGTTTGACGTGAGATGTTTAATCCACGTGGAGTGCCATAAAAAGCCATAAAAATATACGGGGAACGTCACATGAATTTTAAACGAGGTGTGCCAATTGACATTGGAAGCACTATACCAAAAAGGCTACTTTGAACTGTCAAAAAGTTAATTGACACAACCAAAAACTATCTAATAATTAAACCTTATGCCCTAGCCAGTTGGGTTGTTTCATATCAAATCAACCAATGGTTTGGCAGGGCACTTCTCCAATTTGGATAATTTAATGAAGAGGATCAAAAATTCCAAATTTCAGATTTTTGGGACCAGTAGTTTTTAGCCATCCATACATAGTTAGGAGACTATTGGGATCGCCAAAAAAAAAAGTTTTTTTATTTCCACTAAAAAAATTTGGGCCAAAAACCCGTTCTTATCAAATTTGGCAAAAAATTCTCTGATTGAGCTGTGAGCGGTGAGCTGATTCGTTTTTGGTGGGGGCGGGGATTGGAAAGGACACGGTTTTCACATTAAAATAGATAATTGCATTTTTAATATTATTTTATTTTTTTTTAGAAGATTTAATGGATGGCTATACGTGCCTGCTGGCGCCATTTATTTTTACTAAGACACTCACCAAATTTTAACTTGTTGTTTTTTGCTTTCTTTTTGAAGGAAAATACGTAAATTTAAAATAAATTAAATATTTCTTAAAATTATTTTTCTTTTTAAAATTTGGGTCAAATTTTACATTTCCTCCTTTGTCAATGCGTAGGTCCGACCTGTAGCGGTAATGTGTTGAAATTTAATTTAATAAAAGGAGGGGGCTGGCCCGTTTGGATGCAAAAAACTAACTTTAATTTAATTTGTTTCATCATTTTTGCCTATGGGTCATTTCATATGAAATCAACCAAAAAAAGGGAGGTTTGGCAGAGCATCTCTTCGATTTCGATAATTTTTGGTACATTTATTCTAATCATAATAATTTTTTTTACCACTGGTTTTGAATATCACAAAAACTACCAATTTTGCTCAAACATGTACACTTGATTTCAAAAAAAACTCATGCATGCATTTTTTTCTATGCCACAAAATTTAGCTTTCCATTAGTGTATACTATTATAAGGCACCACCAGCTTAGTATGCCTCCAGTTTAAAAAACAAAAAGTTCAAATTATCACTCGAGTTATAGAAGACGGCTGGTCTATAAGAAGAGCGGACACCTATTTTGGATTTGATAAAGTGACGATAATGCGATGGAAAAAGCGCTGGATTGAAAATAATTCTACGGATAGGAAAGATGGATCAGGACGACCAAAAGTAAGTTCTGAAGTGCAAGATGAGAGACTTATTGACCATCTCAGACAAAATCCTTTTTCAACGTCGGTTGAAGCAGCTAATGTAACATTAATTTCGGGTTCTTTAGCAACAGTAAATAGAACAGTAACGAAATCAGAAATCTCTTGTCGAGTTTCTGCAAAGAAGCCTTTTCTAACAGAAGAACAAAAACAGGCCGGAGTGATTTTTGCACTGAACAACGTTCTTCGTGATAATGACTTCTGGGAGAGGGTGGTTTTCACTCACGAAAAAATTTTTCAATCATCTTCAAGCAGCAGGAGAATTTTAGTTTATCGTCCACCAAATTCTAGATTTGAACCCTTATATACAAACCAAATTAAAAAAGCTGATCATTTTTCTGTAAACATGTAGCACAGGTTTGGGTTTTTTTTTGGAGAATCAAAGGAAGATTAAATAGTGAAAGATATAATGAAATCCTTGAAAACGTTATGCTGCCATTCTGTACAGGCTTTACATGAAAATAATGACTTCGTTTATCAGCAGGAAAACTGTCCAGTACACACGGCTAATGTTGTTCGCCAATGGTTTCAGAATAATAATATAGAAACACTTCCTTGGCCAGCCAACTGCCCTGACCTTAACCCAATGGAAAATATCAGCTCTCAGAAGACCATCAGTATTTTCAAAATTTAACCTTTTCAATGCCCAGACTCTTGCAGCTCGTAATAGAGGAAAATGGTGATCCTATTAAATACTGAATTATTTATTTTAGTTCTTTTTTAAGTTACAATAATTAGTATTAAGTTTACCATCATTTTTGTCCTAAACTAAGTTTCCTATTAGTCGAATTGTTTTCAATCTAGCGCTGTTTCCATCGTATTATTGTTATTTTATCAACTCCAAAATGGCGGTAACCCATTTTATAGAACAGCCTTCGTCCGTTACTCGAGTGATAATTTGATATTGTTCAATACTTTATTAAAGCATTATTTTTGATTTTCAAAAATTAATTAAAAAAAGCTAATGGTCAAAAAAAAATTAAATTTGGGATTTTTCATGTCATTTATGGGTAGAATAAATGTACTAAAAATTATCGAAATCGGGGAGATGGTATGCCAAACCTCTGGTTGGTTTGATTTGAAATGACCCCTATAATATAAGCCACCAAGCATTGTTATATTCTACTGTTACAAACAAAGATTCAATTAGTTTAATTTCCATTTCATTCAATTCTGACAAATCTTTCTGAATTTGCTATTTTTGTTGATCATAACTTAATGAATAATTTTTGCAGAAATGTACGGTGGACGTCGAAGGTGAGGTTTTTACAGATGAAAAAAGCTTTAAGAGAGAAATATAAAATCAAAACGCTAATAAATATAATTTAAACAAGGACAATATGGAACTTACCAAAATAAATTAACGATCTTCTGAACAGCGCCATCGAAGCAAAATAAAAAATAAACAAAGTGGAAAGGGATAACGAAGATGTGACAACGCTAAAAAATTTTGACAACTTTGACAGTGCATATAAACCACTACTATTACCAGGCGCCGATTTTACCAGAGTTTTTGGGGTTTGGCATCTTTCAAAAATAAACTCTCTCAGTTTTTAGAAGAACCTACGCCATAACTGCTGCTCATTTTGTACTTTTTAGTAATTCTGGTAAGTGGTACATTGTGAGCCTCTAACCATTTGCACGTGGTTCTGGCATCGTTATGTTATCGTTGGCATATGGCTCGTTAATAAACTATCAATTTCGGAAGTTTTTTTTTGTTTCCATCCATGCGCTGCGTTACGGAGGCCGGCAGTTGTTTTTTTTTAATACACAAAAAAATTTTGGCAGGTAATTTTGGATAAAAGTATTCTGGTCCCCCACAGGGCCCCTCACACGTCCCCCATAGGTCTAGACAGGACAACCCTTCAAATGTTCTCCAAGCCAGACCAATCCAAACATTTCTAGACTGGGCAGTAAAGTTTACAAGAGTAGCTGGGAAGCACAAAATGAGCAGTAGTTATGGCGTAGGCTCTTCCGAAAACAGAGTTTGTTGTCGAAGAGTGCCAAACCAATTAACCAAAGGTTAATGAGGCACGTCAGGACAAAATTGCGCCATATTGGTTACAATGGACATCTACCGGTGATTTAGTTATTTATATTTATTGTCCATGAACGGCTTAGTATCCAGTTTTTATCAAGATATATACACGGTGTCCCAAAAGTTCGAGTCCACCCTTATATCTCCAAAACCAAAAGAGGTGGAGAAGTACAATTTCACATAACTAGATGGTTTTAAAAAAGTATCTTTTTAGATGCTAATCATCGCACCCGTCATTAAGGAGGTGGAGTTAGGGCGCCGACAATATTTTTTTTTAATGAGATACCCTGTATATTTTAAAAAATGTAAATAGAGCTTTTCCTTCTGTTTCCAAAAATACCTAATATGTTACTTTTTACTCTAACGATTTTTAAATAAAATGACAAAATCTTCTCCATAAGACCAATGAGTTCAACAAGAAAACAGAGAAGATCAAAAGATCTTGGGAGGAAAGAACGAAAATTCAAAATTGGATGAGTGTCCCACAAGGAACTCACAAAAGACCAAATCGAAAGAAGAAACAATTAAACGATGTTTCGCCCGGGGTGACCAGCGTGGGCTCTCTGACTTCCAACTCTCAATCACTCACAAATAGGCATCGTTCCGCATGGTACTTATATTATAAGTCACCTGATACGGGTTCGTCCTGGCGTGTTAATCTTTCCAATAGGAATATGCTCCTAAGACAATTAAAACAAGAAGTTAAACTTCCAAATCAGTTACATAAACCGAAAAGAATCTAAAAAAGAGAAGATCAAAAGATCTTGGGAGGAAAGAACGAAAATTCAAAATTGGATGAGTGTCCTACAAGGAACTGTACACAAAAGACCAAATCGAAGGAAGAAACAATTAAACGATGTTTCGCCCGGGGTGACCAGCGTGGGCTCGTCAGTGGATTCACTAGTCACCCTCAATCCAGACATCATTTAACACCATCGCACACTCTGACTTCCAACTCTGAATCACTCACAAATAGGCATCGTTCCGCATGGTACTTATTATAAGTCAGCTGATACGGGTTCGTCCTGGCGTGTTAATCTGATTCAGAGTTGGAAGTCAGAGTGTGCGATGGTGTTAAATGATGTCTGGATTGAGGGTGACTAGTGAATCCACTGACGAGCCCACGCTGGTCACCCCGGGCGAAACATCGTTTAATTGTTTCTTCTTTCGATTTGGTCTTTTGTGTATTCCTTGTGGGACACTCATCCAATTTTGAATTTTCGTTCTTTCCTCCTAAGATCTTTTGATCTTCTCTTTTTTAGATTCTTTTCGGTTGATGTAACTGATTTGGCAGTTTAACTTCAAGAAAACAGATATTCGGTGGTTCTTTGTCTAAAATTTATTTAAAAGTTTTTCTCATTTTATTTAAAAACCGATAGAGAACATGGTAACATATTAGGTATTTTAAAAACAGAATGAAAAGCTCTATTGAAATTTTAGAAAATGTACAGGGTGTGAAATTTTACTTTTTTGTCTCTTTTGGTTCTGGATATATTAGAGTGGATGTTTATACTTTTTTTGACTTAAGTGTAAGTGCATTTTGCGTATTGATATCGAATTTGATAAAACAGGTCCATTTTAATCCTCGACGCGAATGCGAAAAAAAAGGGGTGTCCTATGTCTATGTGTGTCTGATTTCGATGCTTTTTTTTCTGGGCGCCTAACCATCAGGGAGTGTTCTTGGCTATGTTCGATAAAAAAAGACTTAGTATAGTTCCAGAGATAAAACGGTTCATAAATAATCCATTTATATATAACCCATTTATCCGATTATGATGAAAGGATATCGCCCTTTTTAAATAAAAATTTGTATTTGGTCGAATTGCCTGATTTTTTTATTGTTGAAGTACTCGTCCTAAGAAGATTTTTGTTTCACTGCACCAACTCTCTACCCCTCCCAGAAGTACCCGAAAAATGATGTCAAAGTAGTAGATTTCGCACTTTTTAGCAATTTTTGAATTATTGTACTGACCTTATTCGCAAACCGACCAAAATCTAATTTTCCTTTTTGAATTTGCCATAACTGTCTTTTTAAAAATAAAATTTTAAACGTCAAAATTGCACTGCCATCTTGGATCCGCCATATTAAACTTTTTAATTTCTTATCTGTTTTAAACTCTCTATTATATAAAACGTTTCCAAGACACCTAACTGTGATAGAAAACTGACAGTCTCCATCTTGCGTCGGCCATATTGAAATTCGTTATTTTTTACTTTTTACTTAAATTGTTTTCAACAATATCCAATTTTGATCCAGAATTGAAATATTTATGTCAATAGTCATCTTACAATGGCCATATTGAACTTTGTTATATTTTGCCCGATTTAAACATAACTTTTTATTTTTTTCTAAAAACTTTGGTAGGTTCAGGTCAAAATAAAAAAAATCATATTAATTCGTTTCGACCACTTTATCGGGTCATCAACAGGGCTCTATAAAAATACAAAGAAAAAAAAACAAGCGTAAGAAAGTTATTAAAGGTTACATACAGCTGTTTGATTGTGAATTTATAAAATTTATTAAAAAACAAAAAACATAAACTTATCGAAAATTTTCTGTTTTTTTTTGTGTCGTAAATCCTTAAAATTAAGTCCACACATATATGTATATAGCACGTAACAATAACAAATATTAAATAAAGATTTCTTAACAAACGACATGTAAAACATTTATAAAAATAGTTAAAATGGTGTCAAGCGCGTCAACTAATAAAAATAAGAAGTAGGTATTTGGTATCTATTGTACTATGAAATCTAAATATTCATTTAACAATCTAACAAACACAATTTTTATATAAAATAACGTTCAATAACCAGTATAGGAAGTCTATAATAAACTTTAAAAGGGAACTGCAAAAAACAGAAATGGATGAATTTTCCGTGATAAAATTAATTAGAAATTGTGTAAGAGCAAACAAATTAAAATTAACGGAGATTTAAAAGTTTAAAATAGGTGAAACTTAAAACCTCAATTTCTCGTTTTCACGGTAGGAAATTTGTTTATGTTTATTATTTCAAGCATTTTTTGATGACCAATTATTCTAACATTTTCAAAATCAAAATTATGATTAGTTTCCCTCGTGTGTTCTACTAGAGCAGTGGGCTGTTGTACATTTCTGATTTTTTGAGTCTCTAGGGTTTTCTTCAATTCGGGTTTGAAGATTTCTGTCTGTTTCCCCAATGGAAAAATGGTTGCAGTCCTTACAAGGTATTTTATAAATGACACCTGTACACTGTTCTGTAAACGTTTTGGTTTTTACTTTTGTGTAGAATCTTTTAGAACTTTTTATACATTTTGAGGTTTTCTAATATTCCTTAAATAGGACGAAAAAATTGACATATGTCAGTAACCATCTTGCGTCGGTCATATTGAACTTCGTTGGTTTTTGTCTGAGTTGAACAAAACTTTCTTGCACCTAAAGCGTTTTTAACAATATCCTATTTCGACCCAAAATTGACAGTATCTTTCGTCGGTCATATTCAACTTCGTTGATATTAGTCCGATTTAAACCAAACTTTCTTGCACATACTATGCCAAAATGACTGCAAAAGTCCAGGCAACAATGTGGCAATTGCGTCGGGTGGTAGGTCGGACCTGGGGTATTACACCCAGGAACCTCCACTGGATGTACACGGCAATACTAAGACCTAGCATCCAATATGGATCCATCGTCTGGTGGCCGGCAGTGAAGAGGATCACCATATCCCAAAAGCTCAGAAGCCTGCAAGGGCTTATGTGCAGGGGAATAACCGGCGCAATGAGGGCGACATCAATCCAAGCCCTCGAGACCATTCTGGGACTGCCTCCGCTACCGACTTTGATCAAGAAGGAAGCGATGGCGACCCATGTGCGTCTGAGGGACTCTGGTCAGTGGAGAGGAAGAGGGGAAGCCGTTGGACACCTAAAGGTCGCCCAAATGGCCACCAGGTAGATGCCACTTGCGTCCTTTGAGATTAAGGCAACCCGAATTCCCTGGAGATTCAACAAGAGGTACAAAGTCGCATTCCCGATACCAACAGTTAAAGAGGAACGCTGTGATATGCTACAGCGATGGCTCCAAGCTATCGGAGAGGCAGACAACAGGGGCGGGGGTCTACGTGCAAGAACGAGAAGTTCGGATGAGCTACCCGCTCGGAGAGGAAGCTACGGTCTTCCAAGCCGAGGTATACGCCATTATAATGGCGGCAACACTAGAAGAGGTTCGCAATGGTCCGGAGGAACATGTGTACATATGCTCCGACAGCCAAGCGGCCCTAAAGGCACTCAGTGTGCCAAAAATTGCCAATACTCTGGTGGAAGAGTGCGTAGAAGCACTGGAAGCCTTGAGTCAAGAAAAGAGAGTTACAGTGATGTGGGTACCGGAACACATGGAAGTGTCGGGCAACGAAAAGGCGGATGAACTCGCTCGGATCGGGGCCGGAACCACTTTTAGGTATAACAAGGAGACAGCTGCAAAGTCGATTCATTAAATGGGCTAACGATGCTCTGGCAGACTCCTGGGAGAGCGAAATACGATGCAGACAGTCCAAAGAATTCATCGACGGACCGGGCGCGGCCAGACTCAAATGGCTCCTGGGAAGGACACGAAAAGATATTGGACTATTGAGAGGGATACTGACCGGCCACAACCGACTCGCATCGGGATCGGGAACGACTTTATCTGCCGCGCCTGTGGGAGGGCGCAGGAGACATCCCGGCAACAGGTTCCGGAGTGCGAAGCATACCTAAGGATGAGGCATCAGTTACTCGGACAACCGATCCTGGATGCAGAGGACCTATGAGCTCTCAAGTGGGCCAAAGTACTGGAATTCGTGAAGAGAACAGGAAGGCCCGGAGAGCCCACTACCGTTCAAGCGGTATAGGTGGTAGATTAGAGGGCTGGGCTGGGGTAAGGTAAAAAGGGACCGATTGGGCCTATTTGCCAGGTCTTGGGACGCCCCCTAGTTACTACTACTACTACTACTTCTTGCACATAAAACGTGTTTAACAATATATAATTTTGACACAAAATTAATATATGTCAGTAGCCATCTTGCGCCGCAGACATTAAATAAAACTTCCACATTGTAATTTAATCGTACAAAATATTGAGTTTTAATTAAAAAATAAATAGTTTACAATATTTAAATAATCATTTATTCTTATTTATCTGATACACAGGATGATCGTGTGAATTTTCACATTTATCTTAAGAAACTTTTAAGAGGTAATATACATCTTTATTAATTGGCTAAATTAAACTAAAAATGTTAATTTAGAAGGATCAAATTTACCAAATTCAAAATTCAAAATTCAAAATGTTTATTAATTACTTTGGCCTATAAAAATAGGATGTAACATGTCAATAAGTAGGTATATAAAAATAAATAAATAATAGTAATACAAACTAGTTGGTTCTAGCAACTGCTAGAACAGGTTAAGTAAGATAATTTACATAAATATTAACATTAGTATATAAATAGGTAAAGTACAAACATACATCAATTAGGTACATATAATCTGACAAACTAACATTTAATTTGTTACATTTTTTTAAAAAATGATTTGACTTCGTTCAAATTATAAAATGCCCCTTCACAAAGTAATTTTTTTAAGGATTTTTTAAACCTATTTAATGATAATTCTTGAAAAACCTTGGGTAGCAAATTATACAAAGAAATACCAGCGTAAGTTGGGCTTTTTTTGAAAAACTCATGCTTATGTAAAGGTAAGCAAAATTTATCGGCGTATCTGGTACGATAGCAATGATTAAAGTTATTTTTTATAAAAATATCTTTAGTTTTATGCACATGCGTAAGTAATTTAAAAGCATATAGCGAAACAACGGTAAGAATATTGTTCTTCTTAAAAGTTTCACGGCATGAATCTAAAGACCTCAAATCAAAAATTATTCTCAGAGCCCGCTTCTGTGAGATCAGAACTCTATCCAAATCTGAGGACTGACCCCATAAGATAATGCCATAGCCAATAATGGAATGAATGTTGGCAAAGTAGGACGTTAATAGAGCCGATCTTCCCAAAGAGTTTTTGAGACATGTGATAGCATATATGCCTCTATTAATTCTTGAGCAAAGTTGATCAATGTGCTGACTGAAGTCTAGATGAGTATCAAAGGTTACTCCTAATAATTTAGCGGTATCAGAGAATTGTACAGGGACGCCTTGAAAATGCGTATTTATTTTTAGGGACTTACTTTTTTTAGTTTTAAATTCCAAGCAAATTGTTTTGTTATAATTAATAATGAGATTATTACTGGAACACCACTTAGAGAATTCGTTGAAAATTGTTGTTAGTTTATGTAGTATTTCATTTCTGTTTTGTCCGTAAATCAATATAGTTGTATCGTCAGCTTACATTAGAATTATTCCATTTTTAATATGTTCAGGAAGATCATTTACAAAAATCAAGAATATAAGTGGCCCAAGAATACTGCCTTGTGGTGTTCCTATGTCAGATTCATAAATGTCAGAAAATGTGTTGTTTATTTTTATTTTAAATTTTTTGCCCTTAAGGCATGAAGTTAGCCATTTATTAACAGAACCTCTTATACCTATTTGATCCATCTTACATGATACGAAATCCGGACTAATTGTATCAAATGCTCGAGTTAAATCAAACAAAACCGCTACCACATGTTCACCCATATCCATGTGACTATATATATTTTGAATAAAATCAACTGTGGCCGTTTCAGTTGAGTGGTTTGGCCTAAACCCATGTTGGAATCTGCTTAAAACATTGTGTTTATTTAGGAAAGATAAAACTTGGTTATACATTAGTTTTTCAAATATTTTGCTTAAGCAGCTTGTTATTGAAATGGGGCGGTAATTTTCTAGTCCTTGCTTATTACCTTTTTTAAAGATGGGTGTAATGTTTGCCATTTTAAGTTGCTCTGGAAACTTGCCTTGAGTTACAGAAATGTTCATTAGGTCTGCCAATAATTTAAAAAAGGTTTCAGTAGAGTTCTTAAGCAGATGTATTGGTACATCGTCAAACCCGGTTGACTTCTTATTTGGAAGAGCTCTGACCACACTAGAAACGTCATCTGCAGTAACGGGTTGGAAGAACAATGTTGCGTTATTTTTTTCCCCGAGAGTACATATTTGCGATAATTGAGGACCCAAATGCTTTTGTAATGTTTCCTGAATAACATTTGATAAATAAGTGCCAAAAGCGTTTGCTATATCCTCATCTCTATCTAAAACAATGTTATCTTGTAAGATTGATTTGATTTGAGGTTTAGTCTGACTCTTACTACTTAAGGTTTTAATTATATCCCAAGTTTTTTTTTGCTTTGTTATTTGCGTTTTGTATTTGATGGCTAAAGTACTGGTCTTTTACTGATTTAATTTGTTTATTTATACCTTTTTTCATTTCTCTGTACCGCTCTTTCACAGTGCAGTCCCCTGTTGTTTTCTTCAGCCAATTTAAGTTTTTGAGCTGCTCCAATTTGTTTTTAAGTTCTTCACTAAATTGAATTTTGTAGTTTTTTTTTAAATTATTAGTTACAAGTTTTAAGGGAAAACACTTGTCAAAGAGATGCACAAATCTGTCAAAAAAGAAGGAAAAACTGACATCCAAATCATCACTAAAGCTAAAATTTACCTCCCTAAAACAATAATCAAAACAACTATTAAATTCGCAAATCTTCTGCTTCGTGAAAAAGCGACGATGTTCAGAAGATTTCCTGTCATTAAGGTTTTTGTTTGATTTGCCACCAATAAAAGAAATCAACTGACAATGATGGTCCGAGATACCAGGGTCAAAATTAGCACATAAAAAATTGTTTAAGTTGTTTGTTATTACATAATCCAAACTTGAGACAGAAGTCCTATGATTAATATCTGTAAAAATTCGAGTGGGTTCATTTACCAAAGAAACTAACTCAAATGAATGCAAAATATCTGATAAGATTTTAAAATATTTGTCGTTTTGGTTTTTATCAATATTAAGATCTCCGCATATCAAAACCTGTTCAAATTTGGATGAAATTTTGTTAAGCAGATCCAGAAGTATGTCTAAAAACTCGTCCTTACTACCTGAAGTTGGTCTATATACTAAAATAATACAATATGAGTCATACTGAAAACCACAACATTCAATGGTTAATTCTTTTGTAAAATTATTTACAAAAGCAATTGGCTTGCACTTGGAAAGAAACTTTGAATACCTTACCTTAAAGTAATTTACACAATATATAAATGTTACAGTAGACATATATTTTTTTATGTATATAGGCTATATTAAAAACAATGCCAACCGAAACTTGCAAAATTTCAAATAAAACACCCAGTATATTATTGTATTTTTGCATTCTGTTTTAAAATTCTAAGCATTTTTATATAACATACCCCATGTCGATCTTCAACTGTGTTCGAGATATTAACGGTTGAATACTGTCATTTTCTGGGTGTGGTATTTGAAATTTGCGAGTTGCCATTTTTTTATATATATATATATCCTGTATACATAGAAATCAGACAGGCTAAAAGTCTAGATAAAGGTTTACATTTTTTGTATTCAATATTTTTTTATTACTTTTCAAATAAAAAAGAGAGGTGTCAATATATTATGAAAAATCAATAATGAATTTTCTATTATTTCATATTGCATTAATTGTTTTCTACTATTTCATATTGCATTAATTGTTTTGAATTGGTATAAAACAAAATAATTTTGGTATAAAGATATACTTACTTATCTATACAGTGGTTTCCCCTTATATTTTTGCACTCTACCAGCAATATTGCTGGAATGGTACGTAGCATTAGATAGCTCTTAAAAAACTAAGAAATAACATTCATTTTGCTCGGTCTCAAGCCGTTTTTGATGAAAAGCACCCTAAATTAAAAAAAATACGATTTTCAACTGTCAGTGCCTTAAAAATAATAAATTTTAAATTTGACGTAAATTATATTACACTAAAATTAGTAAAATTTAAGCAGATTAAAGAACAAAATAGTATACAGGTTTTCAACATTAGCCTGTCAAAATTTGACATTTACTGAAATTTTAGAACAAAAATCCTTAAAGTTCATAAAAAAATACAAAACTTTTGTATTTACAATATTTTCATATCTATTCAAATTAACTCTCTAGGCGGAGTACAAAGATATACTAGAAAACCCTGCACCTAATAAAACAGGTAAATTTTGATATAGATCAAAAATACTATTTCCCATATTTCTCTCTCACTCAAAGTTATATTTAAAACAAACTTACCTGTCAAATGTTAAAGTACACCTAAATGACACAAATAATAAACAAACTGACTTCACGGAGGTAAGAAACTTGGCAAACCAATATTTTATAATAAATACACGATACTGACTTTTGACAACCCGTCTTTTAAACATTTGCTTAGTGTCAAACTCGTAAAAAACATAGTTTATTTTTTGGCCAACTATTCGCCTAGTATCTTAACAACAATATAGGAGCAAATTTAGGTACATTTTGAATTTTTTAATTTTTCCATTTATGTCCGCGTTTTTGTGAAAATCGACCACCGTGCGTATTGAACTTCGTTGTTTTTTGACCGATTTAAGCCAAACTTTTTTGCGCAAAAAGCGTTTTTAACAATATCTACTTTTGACCCAAAAATGAAATGTCAGTAGCCATCCTGCGTCTGCCATATTGAACTTCGTTAGTTTTAGTTCGATTTAAACCAAACTTTTTTAGAAAACCTTAAAATGTATAAAAAGTTATGTTTAAATCAGACAAAATATAACGCAGTTTAATATAAGATGTGTACTGACATATGTCAATTTTGGATCAAAATTCGATATTGTTGAAAACGCTGTATGTGCAACAAAAATTTTGTTTAAATCGGATAAAAAATAACGAAGGTCAATATGGCCGACATCTGTCAGTTTTCTGTCACAGTTAGGTGTTTTGGAAACGTTTTATAATTTATAGAAAATTTCATTTAAACCAGATAAGAAATAAAAAAAATCAATATGGCGGATCCAAGATGGCACCGCAATTTTGACATTTAAAATTTTATTTTTAAAAAGACAGTCATGGCAAATTTAAAAAAGAAAACTAGATTCTGGTCGGTTTGCAAATAAGGTCAGTACAGTAATTCAAAAAATGCTCAAAAGTGTGATTTTGACAACTTTGACGACACTTTTTGGTTATTTCTGGGAGGTGTAGAGAGTTGGCGCAACGAAACAAAAATCTTCTTAGGACGAGTGCTTCAACATGTAAAAAAATCAGGCCATTCTACTAAATCCAAATCCCCATTTAAAAAGGACGATATCCTGTGTAAATGTATATTAGGCACTAGTTTATTCCAGTTTTGTTAAAACGGTTGTATGTGGTATTAATCGAGGTTTATCTTGGAGGTTGTCGGGGGCTTCACAAATTTTTAATTTTACTTGTCCTTTAAGAACACGCCAAAGATGCCCTGGAGTTGTCGAAACAGCAAGAAACAACCAAACAGATCGAGCAGCAAGCGAAAATCAAAGAGTATGAAGCGCACATTTCACAGATGCAAATCGAGGGCAAACGGGCAGAAGCGGAGGAAAAACGAAAATTGCTCCAAGAAGAGACGAGACAACACCAAGCCAGAGCGCAGTATCAAGATCAGCTTGCCAGGAAAAGATACGATGATCAGTTGGCTCAACAGCAGAGAATGAATGAGGAAAATTTGAGAATGTAAGTGGTGTATACCTGTATATTTTTGGCAAAGGCCTAAAAAAATTTGCAGCTTTATAGGATAAGTAAATTTTTTTTATAGTAAAGGATATAAACTCCTAAAACACAGTAAAACCTCTCTTAATGGACACCTCTCTATAGTAGACATCTCTATTAATGGACGTGGACACTCCTAGAGGCCCTTTATACATTTGGCAGTTGTTGTTTTACCAGAGGTGGGCAACTCATATTGCCCTCTCTTTCTAGTTTTTTCTTATTTGCATGTAAACCTGATTTATGAAATAGATAGCTTTAACAAAAAAAAAAAACAGTGAGGTAGATAAACGATAGATATTAAATATGTTATGGTAGAGCCTTGATGGTAACGTTTTTGTTTAACCAATTTTTTCTATGTTTTTTCGAGTTATAGAATAAAACACTCACTTTTTGCAAGTTTTCACTTTTTTTTAGCGTTCAAAAAAAGTACTGCTAAAAATTTTTTTTTCTGTTAAAATGAAAAATATTTAGAGAGAGAGAGAGGGCAGAATTTTAGAGATAGATGGAGATAATTTAGTGTTTAGTGCAAAAATATTTAGGGTTGTTGCACAGAGACAGTAGGCTATAAAAAAAGTATTTTAGTGAAAGATGGAAGTCATTTAATCTGTTTGTCATCTTGCATTGATTTTTATTTTGCTATTTTTATACAAAAAACAGCAAAAATTGTAATTGTTGAAAGCATAAAGTGTGTAAAACATAAGAAGGTGTTAATTTCTTTCAATCAAAGTTCTTTACTGTCTTTAAAATGACCAAAAAACTTGTCCTTCTATAAGTGTATTTTAGCACATCTAAAAATAATTAGGTATTTAACTAAATTATTTTAAGGTTTATCCTGGGTCTACCAGTTTATGTCTTACACGCTTTACACTTTGAACAATTACAATTTTTGCTGTTTTTTTAGATAAAAATGGCAAAACAGAAATCATATGCACGACACCACTATAGTTGACAGACAGATGACAAAACAGAAATTTTTATTAAACAATTGCCTTAAATTATTTCCATCTTTCCCTAAAATACTTTTTTATACCCTGCTGTATCTCTCTTCAACAACCTTAAATATTTTTGATTTTAACAGAGAAAGTGACCTCTCTATAGTGGAAACCTCCCTATAGTGGACAATTTTCATGAAAAGTTTGGCATCCAATGGAGAGGTTCTACTGTAATACAAATTGTTCCCATTAACATGGAAGATGTTCACTGAAGTTACAATGGCAAACGAAAGAGTATAAAGCATTCTGATTACAATTTTAACAACTAAAATTTTCCACCACGTATAGATTTTGAATTATAGAAGCATCAGTTATTTTTATTTTATACAAATATTTGTATACATTATAATAAATCTCTAGACCATTTCTGCACATTGAATTATTTTGGTGTTGTCTTCGATATAGATACAAAAAAACAAACAAATACATAACGTAAAAACTACTGAAGGGATTTTCTGTACTGGATTACTTGGAGTCCTGAGCACGACATATTCGTTATTTCATTAAAATCGGTTCACGGAAACAAAAGTTATGACCATTTAAAGTAAAAAAACGGTAAAACCGCTGGCAAAGCGGGTAATTGACTGGATGGAGGGTTTTAAGAGGCGGGAGGGCGTGCAAAAGGGGTTGTAGGACAGGCATAAAAATGGGGATGAGGTAGGGAAGGGGAGGAGACTACTACAATTTTAAACACGCGAACGAAGTCACGGGCAATAGCTAGTTTATACAAAACTTTAGTTTGATAAGGGTATAGTACACAATAGAGAAATGTTTTGTAGTCGGATGCCTCCAATTAGGTTACTTAGTATAGTGAAACTATATGTATTTAATACTAATCACTACTCGTGCTAAACTAATACTGATGATCCAACTACTACTACTACTAGGATTTCTAGAGTAGTTCGTGTTCGGCAATGTACTTCTTAGGCTTTTGGTCTCCATTTTCCATTTGGGTTTTCTCAGAATTTTTCAGTGGGATTTACTAAGATCTAAAATAGTACCCCCCACAGGTCTAAATATTTACATCTGTGGGAGGTACCAAATTTTAAAACCCATTTTCAAAAAACACTTACCCATAGAGAAAAGATACAAAGTTATTGATTATTTTGTATTGTTATTGCAAAATACCACAGAAAAACTGCTTTTTTCTCAAAATATTCCATATTTTAGGGAAAATGCCCTAAAACTAATTTTTTTTGACAGGTTTTAAAATGGCAAATGGTGAATACGCCAAAAATTTGGCACATATTAGCTTCATCATCTGTGTTTGAGGTTATAAAGTTGATGATTTTTTAGACAACCTCTGGGGGGTGGTTTAAATTTATAGCCCCCAGAAAGGATTGTTATGTGGCAATTGGTAATAAGTTCCTTTATAATTTCCCTAAGCAACCGTTTTTACAAGAATTAATTTACCTTATTTAATATCCCAAGTTGTTCATTAATCAATAAAACACCTCCAATTTTGTTCAGAAAAACGCCATATTTTGAACCCGTTTCACCACAAAGAATATATTTATGAGGGCACTACGAGGTAAAACAAACATAAGCGAATGTCACTGATTATGCACGAAAACTATCTCCAATGAAAAAAATCCAAAACAACTGTACCTATTCATTTATTTACAAACAGAACTGAAATTAAAACATTGAGTTTATCTAAAAGCTTACTCATCAAACAAAGCCTTCCACCGAAAAATCGCACTCAAAGGTCTTAACTCTGCAGCACCGAACAGTTTGTTGAGCCGACATGACTCCTTTGTAAACGCATCAGTTGGATTCAGGTCTGTTTTTAGCCGCATTTTTTTTCATGATCTACTTTGATGAAATATTTTTATTTGTAGTTTGCGATTGCGACGGGTTTGTGTTTGTAAAGTTTTTTCATACTTTTGATAGATAAAAACTCCTTTTAAATAAATACAAAGTTAATCTAATTCTTATTTTAAAATCAATAAAAAGGGTAAGTTTTGATAAGAGTAACATATAACGTCAATTTTAATTTGCTCAACAGAGTGTTTACCATTTAGATCCCCCCCTAGGGTTAAAAAAAACTTCTTTTAAATAGAAATTTTCTTCTTAAATCCATCAAAATATTGTGTTAAGATGATTATTCACTAAAAAAAATCAATTAAAATTATTCTTATACATCAAACTATGTCGAAAACTCAAGGAAGTTGGTATAAAATGCTTAAAACCAACAATTTCACTATCTAGTCTAAAATAGGCTAAACTCTTTTAGTAAATCCCACTGTTTGTGTCTCAGTTTGGAGTCTTTCGTGACTCTGTTTGCTTAAGCATCCAGGGGTTTGCGGTAGATCCCTGTTCTTCCGGGTCGGTACAGGAAAGCTTCGTGTACCAACGGGTTATCATGCCCCTGTACCAGTCTCGTGAGATTTTCGTTTTGTTCTAGAATAATCTCCGAGATATCACGAATGGCAAATTCCTCCTTGATTTGGGTATTCCTCAAAAATCAAGGAACCCTCGTCATTTGCCTTACCACTCTGTTCTGGAATCTTTGCAGCCTTATTACCTGGAGTTTGCAGAGTTGGCTTCAGCACGGAGCAGCGTATGTTAGTATTGGGTGAACGACCCACCTACATAGCCTTAGTTTGCTGTTTACATTTAATGTACTTGTGTGTGTAGTCGTGAGAAGGCCCCCCTTGCTTTCTGAATTGAATGGGTTATCTGAAAATCTTCTACCGTCCAGTACAAGTCTCTCCCGCGGGTTACCTCAACAGCGTGTAAAGCTAACCGCTTGAGCCTACCCTGCACGTATTGCAGATTCTTACATTTCAATGTCGTCAATATATCCTCTGTATATACGTAGAACTTGGTTCTACGGTGCTTGGGGATGTCGCAGGTACATCACGGGTGGAGATACGCCGAGAAAGGAGATCCTTGCGGAAGTCCTGCTCTTATCTGCCGTTCCCGGGATCGTCGGTCGTCAATTTTGACCCTAATGGTTCTACATTCCAGGACCGATTTTAGTAGTTTCGCGACGTGTGTAGGAGCCCGTTATATCTTGCTTTGAGAAGAAAGCCGTTGTGTCAGACTTTGTCAAACGCTTTTGATATGTCGAGTGCTACCGCCCCTGTATATTTTCGTTTATTGAACCCACTGGCTATTTCTTCGGTCAGTCGGGTTGCCTGGAGTCTTGTACAGTGCCTCGGTCTAATCCTCCTCATCAGGAATCGCTACTGCGATTTGAGGCAGTTCTTGGAGTCGCCAAAAAATTATTTTGTCTGCGACCCTTCCTAAACCGGGCAGTAAGCTAATTGGACGGTAGCCGTCTAGCTATGTCTTATTTTTGCCACTTTTATGTGGTAAAATAAGATCTGCTGACCACGCACGTCAATTGAAAATTGTATTTTTGGGCTGTATTTCCTCCAAACGCGCGATACTTTTCAAGAAATGATATTTCAATTTCGAATTCCCATTTTACACTTGGCATTGGAGTCCAAGTGGAAAGTAGACACTAGCTACTTTTCCTAGCAGAACATAGCCGAAAATTGTCCCTAAGGCAGTCGGCTGCCCTGGACTACCCGAAAGTTTACCCCCTAGTAGGGTTTGACCTAGTAATAATCCAACAGAGTTACTTTCATAAAACTTTGGATCTGCAAGTTGTAAGTTTGAAATATGATCCCAAGTTTTAACCTGGAGATCGAAAGAAGGTAGATTTGAACAAACTTTTGGAAGCACTATTGCATCAAAAGATAAATTAGAAAAGTTGGAGCATTGAGGTTTGATCGTGCACCTCTCAATTCCCTTGGAAACATTGGAGGACATTTGGTTTAGTCCGGAAATAGCAATAGAAAAATTCGACCTAGAAATACCAAGTCTTTGGAGCGATTTTTCAGAAATGAAATTTGCCTCGCTGGCGTTATCAGTTACTGCACGGATAGTTTGAAAATTGCCCCTACAATCTTGGATACCTACCACTGCGGTAGCTAGTAAAACTCTATCTTGGTTGGCCAGTGTACTCATTGTAGTATTCATACAGTTTGTATTTTGGCCAGAAGAGTGTGGCGACGAAACAGAAATATTTGAACCTCATTTATTCAAATTTGACATATTGGATAAGTAGAAATGCAATCTCGCAAGGAATGTGGAAATAAACAATTATAACACAATTTGTTTTCTTTTACAAAGTTGTGACGATCCTGAACAGTTTTTGCAATAAACGAAGGACATTTTGCTAATGTGTGCATCTGTTTGCACAGAAAGCACTTAAATTTTGAGTTGCTGTTGCTAGTATTGGAAGTTGTGGATGTTTGGAAATTATTTTGAGTAAAAAAGGAATTGGAATTACTTCTGCCCGAAGAAGTGTTACCTGATGAAGGGAACTTCAACTTGACAGGTGAAAGAAACTGAACAGATTCAAGTGCTTTACAGTGATCCTGAATAAAATCAAATAAATCTGTAAATCTTGGAATCGGCTAAATTTGGTCTCAAAACTTGTACGCAACCCCACTGGAACTTTAAGTAAAAGCAAGTGAAATAAAATAAACGACCAGTGGTCAACAGGAAAGCCTAAAGTTTTGAGATTGATTCCGAAAAGGTATCAAAAACGATCTGAAGTTCTTTTGTAGAATCGGTTTTTGGTGAAGCATTGTAAATTGCATTTCAGGAATTGGTGGCAAGTAATTTGGTAACGATCTGTTAAGGCCTTTATTGCTATATCGTAATTATCAGCTAATAAAGGAATAGATTTTATAAGATTTCTTGCTTCGCCATCCAGGTAAGTAAGCAGGCGCTGAAATTTCTCAATATCTGACATGTCAGTTTTGTTATGAATAAGACTTTTGTACAGATCGTAAAACGTTGGCCAATCAGACAAGTTCCAGAAAATTTAGGGATTTTTAATCTGTCCAAAATAGCACTTGAATTTATGTCAGCCTTGACACACTTTTGGGGAACTAAAGAATCTGGTTGAAAAAGTTCTAGAAATATGGCCTTTGACTCATTGTAATAAGTAGCGCAGCCTTTTCTTACCACGTCCTCGGCCTTAAAGTCGTCATCAATATTTTTAGTGACGTCATTATGCGCCTCAGAAAAATTATCATAATCTTTTTCTAAAGACTGGTACCTAGCATAGAAATGCGCATGATGTGCTTGGTCGCCTTTCGCACGTAGTGCTGCCTGGTAAGTTTCAGTTACACTATTGCAATAGCCCAAATGAAGAGCTTTAAGCCTTTTTTGTGCAGCTATTTTTTATTTATTTAAAATAAAAGAATAGCAAAATATAATTAGGAAAAATTGAATTAGTTCAACCAGAGAAATTCTAAATTTTGAAAAATATTCAAAATGAAAGTATGCCTTAGTTGAGCAGAAAACACTTTTGTTTTGAAAAGATCGCGAAAATTGTAAAGAAGTGAACCGCGAAAAATTGAATTTGGAAATGGTCAGCGTGAACCCCCACCGAAAGTACTGACCGTTCGACCGGAGCGTACCGCGTCGTCCGTCGTCGGTCGTTTCAAATATGGCTAGCGAAAACTGAAAAATAAATTTAAAACCCACGCGATTTTTAAATTTTATTTTATGAAAATTTTGAAAGATCCGGCTCGAAGGACCATTCAATGACCACGCACGTCAATTGAAAATTGTATTTTTGGGCTGTATTTCCTCCAAACGCGCGATCATTAAAAGAAATGAAATTTTATTGAAATTGTGGTAATTTAAAGGCATACAATAATCTTATGGGACTCACCTCGAATGCTGGTTCTATCTTCGAAAAGGGAGCTCCCTATAGGACGTCTTGTTGTTCTGCCTTTACCACCCCATCCACCACTTGATAAGGAGTTTTTTGAAATTTTTTGTAAGGATTTTAGGTCGAAAAAATACTGTAATTTTGCACTTGAAAATATGCCGAAAAATTGCAACGTGCCGTTAGCTAGAAATCTTGTTCGCGACACACTGTCTCGTCACGTACATATCCTTGCGCAGCTCGTCGACGGCAGCAGCAAAATTAGAAAATTGTATGCAATAATTTGAAATTTTTGCAAAATTAACAAAATAGAAAAAATAAAAATAAACGTGCGTAGACATCTGCTTTTTTCCAAGCTTCGGGGTAGTACTTCAGTCTAAACATTGCTTTGAATATATTCGCAAGTTCTGCGAACTGCTTAGGCTGAAGTCTCCTTATTATGGTGTTTGTTATTTTGTCGTGCCCTGGTGCCTTCTTTTTAAGGCGTTTGACGATCCCTTTTATCTCTCTTGGCGTAGTATACCTAAGTGAGTCGACTGGTTGTGAGTTTTCTAGCTCTTGGCTAAACTCTGGCTTGCCTACTAAGGAAAGCTTGCATAGTTCTTCGTGAACTGTGACTATCGAGTCTGCGAAGTTCCACCTTCCTTTCCGGTTCTACTATCCTTTCGTTGCCTACTCTCAAAGAGGGGGTAACCGTTCTTCCCTCTTTGCTTAGAGACTTGACTAGTTTCCACATTGAGCAAGCGTTTTGTTTCCCAGTTTCTTTGTGGAAACTCCCTGGCCCTTTATTAATGACCTTCCTGATAGTAAGATGGCTCGTCTGGGGAGATTCTTTCCAGATCTTGCTGTTCTTCCAAGATCCTATTGAGTCTCGGCCCATAAGGATTTTTGACCTGATCCCTCCACGCTATATGTTCTGCGTTTAAATCCCATTAAGAGTGGCTCCGGTGTATCCTTCCGTTGGAATCCTATGCGAGGGTCTATTATAGACGCTCTCCAGCCTTATCGTGGAGTTATCGCTCATCTCTACAACTATTTGAGTTGCTTCTAAGATGCTGATGTCGGGAGTTTCCACTACATAGAGGTCTATGGTGTTCTTGACCAGTATTGCCGTACCTCCTAGTACCGCGTCCACTCTATCGTTAAGATGCACCGTGTAGTTTGGTAGGCTGAATCTTGCCACAGTCTTTGGGTGTGTTTCCTGCACTAGGGCAACGTCTATGTTGCATTCGTGCAGGAACTCTATTACTTTGGACTCCCCCCCCATTTTATCTGCGACATGCAAGACATAAGCGTCAAGGACGCTGGTTTGTGCCTAGTTTGCATGACTGGCTTATTTGGTTGGGATTGTAGAGGCCATGAATGTTGCAAACATTGTTTGCATTTCTGCAAACATTTACTCTTGCATTTGCTGCAATTTGATGGTCCAACGGGTATCCAGATGCTTTTATAGCCGTTCCGCACCTCTGGTATTTTCTAAAAAGTTCGGAAAGCGACGCCATAATTCTCGTATACGAGGGGCCAGATTTGGCTACGGGGCAGAGTAAAATTTGGAATTATATTGGTTTAAATGGGTATTTCCGTTGAGCCCCAGGGGGATAATGCTTTGTGGTTGGGATGGTGGTGGTGTTGCCATATTGTGCACAATTTCTCCAACTTAGAAACACGTAAATTTGGCAGCGTCGCGCTCTAGTAAAATAATGTGAAAAATCATACGTCAAAAATCTTAGGCGTTAGAAAGTTTTCACCATCATTTTCGCATTTAGGGATCAAATATTAACAAGAAACTTCTTTTCACATTACAGTCGCAAATTGGCTGTTAACCAGTTATTGTGATGGTTATAGTTTGATACTGCAGGTGATGTGCTCATTGTATTCCTTGCTGTGTTCTTTTTACGTAATTTTTGTGACACCTTCGCTAGGTGAGGCAGCCCTTTCACTAGTGTTTTCAGGAAATGTCCCTCCTGATTAGTTTCTCTTCCAGAAGATGTTAAGTTCCAGGGATTGAATAAATAAATAAAGTATTTTTGGTTTGATTTGATTTGAATGAGAAAGACATTACAACCTAAGGCATAACAACCGACAAAAAACTGAATCATTATGAAGGCGTGAAAATTTTTAACAATTTGCCAAATGATATTAAAAATATTGACGAATACTTTAAATTTTTTTAAATTTTATTTTAATTTTATTCTCAATCAGTTGCATAGATTACAATTATCTCTCTACACATCTCTCTGCTACATTTAGTTTCTAAAATTTTGATGTTTATGTTTCCCTTTCGTTTTAATTCTGTACTAATTTTTATCTCCGCAATTAGAAATCTTTGAAGTCTCCCTAAAGTTAATAATAAAAAGAAATATAATAATAAGATACTAATATTTAGGTCTTCCTACTGACACTTAGAAGTTTTCTAACCCATATTAACCCCAAAGTATTTTTTTATAGAAAACCTCAGTGATCTGATTATCATAGCAGTTTGCATTTGGGTGCAATTTTTTTCTTGTTCTGTTGAAACTGCACCCGTACTGCACTGACGCAATTTTTTAACAGCGTGAAGTCAGTATCAGTACACTAAGTGGTGCACCGATTTTACCAGTGGAAAATTGGTATTTGAGTTCCATTTTAATAGTTTTTACAATATGGCTTCTTAAAGTTGAATTTTGGCCGTATATCATATATTTCCTTGACCTACATAATATCAAAAAATTAGCAAAAGATAGAATTTTTTTCTTAGGCAAGAACAATCCGTAGCCAAACAGGAAGCCATGCGCAAATCGACCATTGAACACGAGATGGATTTGAGACACAAAAACGAGATGAAAAGAGTCGAAGCGGAGATGGTGGCCAAAGCTAAGGTCGATAGAGAAAATCGAGATATTACTCTGGAGCAGATTAGACTGAAAGCGCAAGAAAACAGGGTTACTGTGCTGGAAAGTATAAAGTAAGTTTTTAGACCGTTTTGGACAAAAGACAAAAACATGTCAGTAACTCCGCTTTCTAATCCTCATTTGTGACTCAAAAGGCTTCCCTGTTTAAATTTGGGTATTGCAACTCCAACTCAAAATCGATGTGTTCGAGATTTTTTTCGAAATGGTACTCTAATAACTTGAAAACGCCTCTATTTGCCTTATATTTATGATAAACTACGCTAGTTTAAAAATGTATATTTTTATATTAAATATTTTTGACTTTTAGGACTGCTGGTTCTGTAATCGGTGCGGGAACTCAAGCTCTATTAACCGATTGGAACAAAGTGCTCGTGGCCGCCGGTGGCTTGTCTTTGGTAGCTCTTGGGGTCTACTCTGCCAAAGGCACCACTACCGTTGCAGCCAAATACATAGAAGCTAGATTAGGTAATTTCTATGAGCCATTTCATAACGGCACTAGGCACATAAATATTAAAATAGGGGTAAAAGAACTATAATTTTCGACATGTTAACGAAAATTATTTTTTTCGCAATTTAGCTTTGACTGACTTTATTATTTTGAAGTTTGACGTACCTAATACACCACTATGTGTCTGAACGAGTTATACGTTAGATAAAAATGGAGAGAAAAACTAATTGTACTTTTTGAATATGTAGAGCTACCCATCTTTAAAACTATATTCACTAAAATCGCAGCTGATCCTCTTTGTGAAATTTGGCACATTGCTTAGTAGAAAAAAATTATTGGCGCGTAGCGATAGCGTGGCGAAATTACACAATATTTTATTCGGGGTAGAGCTTTTGATATGTTTAGTTTAGTTTATTTATTGGTAATATATTGCACAATGTGCTTTTACATGTCAAAATAGATACATTTTACATAAATGTTCTTATAAATAAAAATTAAATTATGAAAAAAAATAAATTTGTTTAGAAATAAAAGATGCTTGCTTTGTTTGTTTTTGGTAAGGTTATAATTTTGCTGTGATTATTAACTTTAATACTATTGTCTTAGGGGTAATAAAATGGATTGCCTTGACAAATTTAAAAATTAGGTTTAGAATGAACACATTAAAAAAAAAACAAATTTACAAAGTATAGAACAAAAGTTACAGATTAAAATAATTCCCCACTCAGCTAAAAGTTAAAACTGCAATTAAGGTAATCCTCAAAGGAATAGAATGCATTGTCAATCAAAAATGTTTTTATTTTTCCGTAAAACTTTCTGGTGGTAGGATATTAAAAAATTTTATACCATAATAGTCTCCACCCCTCCTTGTGCGTTCCAACCTGTAGTAGCTGGGTACAAGATTATTCCTATTTCTTGTCACTAGGTCATGTATATCACTGTGAGTTACGAAAAGCTCTTGGTTTTGTTTAACATACAATAGACAATTGAAAATGAACAAGCTTGGAAATGTTAGAATTTTAAAATTTTTAAAACTATTTTTGCAACATTCTCGGTATTTTAACTCCGCCATAATTCTAACACAGCGACGCTGCAGCTTAAATATCTGCTGAGCTTTAGGTGAATTACCCCAGAGTAGTATCGCATATGACATGTTAGAGCAAAAATATCCATGGTAGGCAGTTAGTAGTGTGTGGATAGAAACATTTTTGGTCAATGTGCCTCCCATATTAGGCCAATTTTTTTGCGGGTCTGTATTTGTTCTTCGAAGAGTAAAATTTAAGTTTTGTATTTTGCTGATATTAAGACTTAATTTATTTGCAAGAAACCAGTCTTCAATGTTTGCATGGGTACTTGTTATGGTATCCCTAATTGGATCAGATGATTGATTATGTTGTAGAGCCGTGACGTCATCAGCAAAAAGTATAAGCAACAATTCTACAATGTCAGAAAAGTTTTCGAGGTCATTAATGTAGGTAAGGAAAAGCAGAGGACCCAACACAGAGCCCTGCGGGACTCCATGCTGTATCCTCTGTCGCCCAGAGTCCAGCCATTAAAACAAACATATTGTTCCCTCTCCTCCATATAAGACCTAACGAAAGCAATGCTGCAAGGGTGAAAGTTGTAGTGCTGAAGTTTTTTTATAGAGTATTTCATATGAAATACAGTCAAAAGCCTTGGTAAGGTCCAAAAAGGAAGCATACGTGTCCAGCCTGCTCTCGAAGCCCTGCGCTACAAACTCTTGTCAGCTTGCAAGGGTGGTTGACCGTCTGTTTCTAAAACCAAATTGACTGAGTGAAAATGTTGTAGCACTCAAAGTAGTCACTCATCTGATATTTCATTATATGTGTACAGAGTGACTTGGAATCGTGATTAAGTTTGAAAAACGGTATTTTTAAAAGCGTGTATTGACGCCCCAACTGTTTATATTGCACTAATTTTTGAAAGTTTTTTAACAGGCAAATAAAGCTTTACATTTTTTTGTCTTAGCACGTGACATCTTAGTTATACAGAGAAAGTCAAAAATTCAATATTATTAAAAATTAAACAAAATCAAATATCAACCGATTTTAGGTCACTCTGTATAAGTATGATGATACTTGCTAACACAAAAAATTTTAAGCTAATAACGTACTCAAAAAATATTGAAATCCAATAACCAATAATGTCAAAACAATTTTTTTTTTAAATACCGTTTTTTTAAACTTTGATCACGATTTCTAGGTCACCCCTGTACATATTGGAAGGTCTACCTCGAAAAGCAATTTGCAAAATTTTACAAAAAGGATCAGCTGCAATTTTAGAATAGAATACAGTTTTAAACACGGGTAGGGCTACGTATTCAAAAAGTACAGTTAATTTTTCTCATTTTTATGTTTGCAGGTTCAAAAGAGTGAAAGTAAAAAATTATATTGATAATTTCCATGCAGTGTGTTTTTAGCTTTGGATGGATTTAACATATTAATAGTTGTTATGTGGGGTTAGCGTTTTAAACCTCTTGATTTTTTTCTTTATATTTTCTAAGAATAATCAAAAAAACTGATGCTGTGAATAAAAATACAAGTTACTTCATTATAATTATCATTATTTTATTATTTTTCAAGGCTGTCTTCATATCCCAGTATTAAGATCCTGCGCTATTCTGCATTAAATCATTATTTTTGCCTAGTTTTTGCCGAGTTAGGTTTTTCTTGGGACACTCACAAACTTCCAATCACCACATTTTTTTTGTTGGTCTGACTGGGAATCGAACCCGGGACCTCCCGCTTGCAAGTCAAATACGCTCTGACGTGCACCACGGGGGCTACACGGATACTATTCTGCATTAAATCACTAGCTTACTGCCGAAGTTTTAATCACCTACAGTTTGTATTCTTAAGTTTTACGCTATATTTTTTTATTATTTAGGTAAACCGTCCCTCGTACGAGACACCTCTCGATTTTCCCTTCTGGAGGCAGTGCGCCACCCAATCGAGGCTGTAAAAAGTCTTAGAACGAAAGACCAAGATGCCTTATCGGGAGTGGTTTTGGCCCCAAAATTGGAGGAAAGGTTAAGAGATATTGCTATCGCGACCAAGAATACCAAGAAAAACAGGGGGATGTACAGAAATATTTTGATGCACGGCCCACCCGGTACGGGGAAGACTATGTTCACTAAGGTGAGTAAAGTTGTTTTATTTGTGCGTCTTTACCCAATGAGCATTTTTGTCTATATAGAAGTTACAGCAAATAATATAAAACCTTCATAAAATAACCAAAAGTTATATTATTTAGTGTTGGTGATATTATATAACTCTAATATATCTCTTAAATGAGTAAAAAAGACTTGAAAAACAACTGACCAACACCAGCTTATAAAAATTTATGGTACATAGTAATGGATAGAAAAACAACATATAGATTTTATAAAAATTCCTTATGAACCCTCAAGTTTAGATATTATTATAAAAAGGTTTTACAACTGTTCTAACAACACTACATAACAAATTGAAGGTTTTTATCGATTTAGAAATATAAATTTTCCATCTTTCTTCCCTTTGCTTGTTATGTATTATTATTTTTCTTTTTAAAATAAAAAATTTATAAAATGGTGTTTACCAATCTTCTAAAATAAATTAAAATGGAAGTGAGATAACTTGAAGCAGGAATATGAATATTTATATACTATAGGTTAAATAAAAGCTGTTTTCCCAGTCATCCTACTCTGATAATCAGCTGCGGTCCCGTGTGTACTGTATAGTTTTCGAATACACTCACAAAATTTTCATGGGCTCCAAAAATACTTGAGAAAACGGGGAAAAATATTCATTTAAATAATACTTTTTTTTCACATATGTTTTTTGCTTTCTGGGAGAAATATTGAATTTTGTTCTTAACCCTAAACAAGCAATATTTCGATTAAAACACATGTTGAAACCCCATAAATAAGGTTTTTATTTTGCTCAAAAACCTATTGTTGGAATCCAAAATGTAGAAGAAAATTTACGACAATTCTATAAAAAAACAATACAATTATACCACTGTTTACCTCTTTCAACACTATTTTATCAACGTTTTAAAACATGATGCTAGTTGGAACAAAAGGTTGCAGATGGCGCAGTGTTAAACACTGAAGGTCCGTTTCTGCGAGCTTAACATAGTTACCATTGTTCTCTTTTCCTAAATGTATTCGTCTGAGAGAGATCCAGCATACTACATATACCAGGAAAAATATAGTCCAATTTTCTGATGAGCGGACTGACGTCATTTTTTCCTCTGAAAACGAATTTCTTTGTTGTCAAAAGTTCGCATGTCAAATAATTTGTTGTTATCAATTTAAAGTAACAGTTGAAACAACCAACGACATGACATATTTTTACATATTTATTGTCGCTGTCTAAAACAATGTATCAAATAGAGATCCAAAAAAATGACGTCAGTCCGCTCATCAAAAAATTATATATACCCGCCTGCACACACTTCAACCCCGCATAACTGTCAGAGGTAACTATCTCAAGAAGATAGTTAGATTGCGGGGTCGAAGGGTGTACAGGCAGGTATTTCCCTGGTATGCTGGATCTCTCTCAGACGAATGCATTTAGAAAAAGAGGATAATAGTAACTATGTCAAACTCGCAGAAACGGACCTTGAGGCTGCGTTCCGTTGCGTCGTAAGGTGATGTGTTCACAATTGCCGCCGACCAGCCGTGCGCACTGTATGCACTCGAAGTTTCACGGTGCATTTTTGCGAATTTAACACGGTTACTATATTGTTCTCTATGGGTTTCTTATGCGTGGCTCCCCGAATCAAAACACGGATCACGTAGTCTAAGCGAGATTTGCCTATACAAGTTCATGTAGGTCCACGTGATGAGTTTTTTGAGTCATGGTGGCCGCGCATTTGAAACGCTGGTCGGAATCGGGTGTAGAATGCATTCGATCCCGATATCTGTCATCGAAAACTATCTTAAGAAGATTTGGATCTCTTATCTCTCTCAGATTGATGTAATTAAAACCAGATAATGATGGTATGGTATATCGCAAAAACGCGCCTTTTAATGTCGCAAAAACGCACCTTTTAAAGTCGTAAAAACGAGCCTTTTCATGTCACAAAATTAACCTAAAAAATGTTGTTTTTTTTTGTTATAAATTAAAATTGTTTTTTTGTTGTAAAAACAGTGTATTGTATAGTGGTTACAAAGAAATTAATAAAAACATTATAGAAATAATGGGCAAAAAAGGTTTATGAATGAGTTCATAAGAATATTACAGGCACCAATTTATATAATTATTGTGTGTGAGTTCCCAAGTTTTTATAAGTGTCTCTTTGTTGTTGGTTAATTAAGTTTTTTTAAATGAGTTGATAGCAACATTTTAAAAACCAATCTGTATATCTTTAATTGATAGTTACTTACGGTTTTATAGATGGGTTAACAGAAAGATTTCAAAAACCAATTTATATAACTTTTGTCACTGATGGCTTATATTTTTATAAATATGTTGGTGGAAACATTGTTAACATAACAATTTATATAACATTTGTTACCAATGACTTTAATTTTTATAAAGATGTCCGTGTTGCCAGTTTTATGTTACCTTAGGGTACCATCAATTTAGAACCTTTAATAAAACAAATATACAAACTCAATTCCTGTAGGAAACCTCTAAATACCCTAGGGCATTATTGGAACCCTCATTATAATAATTTTTTGTAACCAGAGGTTTCTGAAAATGCTCATTGGGTATAGTCCCAAATTTTTAATTTAAAGAATTCCGCCAATAAACATTTTGTTAAAGTAATTGTTTTAAATTTAAAAAAAAAATGCTAATTCAGCGTTAATGCAATTTTATATTAAACATACTATTTATTGAAAAGTCAAACATTTAAAAAAGCTTTTGTGTCTAATGTCGTTTTTATTTACTAAATACCCAAGCAGCATTTGGACGTTATCTTACGTTGCGCATAAGTTGCCCTTGAGAAACGTGACGTCGCACCTAAATGGGTAATACAGATTCGGGTCGCCTCGACGTCATTGATCCGGACTAGCTTTACCAATTGCCAACGTTATTTTACGTTTAATTTCCCTCACCTAAAATTAGTTTTTTTTGGTTTTCTTTCGACTACCTGAAATATATAAATTTTTTGTAAAAGAATAAAAATGGATGCATTTTTTTTAAAGGCGGATCCTGATGTCTATAGGTATACATGAATAATATATAATTTTTTTACTTATTTTTAAAGCACCTTTAAATGTGATTAAGATACTTCGGGCGCCCTGAATATTTGAAAGATCTAAGAAAACAAAATATTTAAAAAAAAATTGGTTAGAAATATATTTTTAAAATAATGTTGTTAGTTTTGTTGTAAAAATGATTTAACATTCTCTAAAACCTTATTTTATTAATTATACTACATGGAAGTTTTTAATTTTAGACTAAATCTAAAAAACAAAAAATTAATTTACAATGGTCGACAGACGCCAACCTGTTCAAAATGGCGAATTTTTGTGTCCTACTTAATCTGAACTATCATTACACCAAGTCGGACCGGGTCTCCAAGTTAAGTCATCAAGCATGACATGTTACGAAACCCGTCGATTCGCAAACGTATTACGACGTATTAAAACCGTACGTCCGCTATGCATGATGTACCAATTTAATGTTGCCATCGGCCTGCTTACGTTGCACCGAGTATGTAATATTAACCTAATCTACACATTAGAATCTGAAGTCGTTTTTGGTAGGTCAATTGCACCCTGTGTAGCCGTAACCTCACAGTTTTGACGGTGTTAGTTAGTCTTGTTTGTGGTCGTGTCTTGTTCTCGGCCTCGTTATCTCGACATAAGTGATTACTTCAAAATTATTTATGTAACAAAATTCAAAGAGATGGGGCCCATTCACCACATGTGAGAGGAAAATGGGATATGCTGGTTCCCTACAGCAAAGAAAGATATCCAATCGGATGTTTGAATGGTCGTTTTGGCATTTTCAAGAGCACTTGCAACTAGCAATAAGCAGATTCTGGATCCAAAAACTCCAAGAAAAAAAATTAAAACTTGTTGGGTTCAATTTTTCAAAAAAGTTACGTTAGAAAAAGAGAAATAAAAATAGTTGCAGGGTGGCCACTTGTCCTAAAATCCTATTTTGTCCTAATTTTTGAAAATGTGTCCTAAAACCGTCCTAAAATTTGCAAAATGTCCTAAAAATCCTAAAATTCGAATTTATGTTAATTTTTTTTACGTATATCTGTTTTTAAAAACACCCATGTATTATTATTCTTTGAAAATCGCCCCTGTATACCTCGTGGATTTGATTTTATGCATTACGATCGATTCGCCAGTAAATACTAACTCAGGTGAGTTTCTCTTTCTCTGTAAAGATGTGAGTTAGAAAGAGACTAGGCTAGACTAATTAGTTGGTTTAGTAAACAATGTGTGCTGACGATCTGGTGCAGAGGTGAAATTATGATTTGTCTTTACGTTCGAAGAAAAGAGACAGCATTTTTAGAAGACATCGTGCAGATAAACTTAAAAAAAGCGCAATTCATAAACACAGTTCATAATTCATAAACTTTTCGCTTTTTAATTAAAGGCAGTGATAAAAATGTGATAAAATGAACCGAAGGAAAACAAAATTTAATAGTGATTGGCAGGGCCAATATTCCTGGCTTATTCCAGACAAAACTGATGTGTATTCTGCATACTGCAAATTATGTGGGAAAAATTTTAAAATTGATGGGGGTGGAATTGCCCAAGTGAAAGCTCACCAAAAAGGTGAAAAGCATCAGCACCATGAAAAAAATTTGGATGGTTTTAGAGGTATGTTTTATGTTCTTCACTTTTTTATCACCTATTTTTTCCTTTCTTATTTTTTTTTAAGTAAAAAATAATATGTTGTTTTAGGTTTGTTTTAATAAAATTTTGATTTATTTTAAGACTTTGTAAGCACATTTTTTAACACTCCAGAAATCGCCTTCTAAATATGTATTAAGCCTGTTTCTCACTATGCATCTTTTTGATGAATGCATCTTGGGTTTTCATAGGTTAAAAAAAGACAGAACGTGTTTTTGCCTTTTTTTAACCTGTGTAAACCCAAGATGCATGCATCACAAAGTTGCATAGTGAGAAACAGGCTTTAGGTAGTTTTGAAGTAGTTTTATCTTCATCTTTCTTAAATAGAAAAAAGAAATGGACATGGACATATGCTCAATAAAACAGTAGGTAGTATTATTATAAATAAATTTTTGTTAGCAATATTTTTTGTTTTTAGGTCAAACAACATTTGATAAATCATCTGAAATGCTATCACTTCAAAAAGGACAATTTACCCTTACTCATGAAGAAAAACTCATGAAAGCTGAAATATTTTGGGTTCTAAAGACAGTAGTCAGTAATTATTCTTTTAGAAGTAATGAGGCTTCCGGTGAACTGTTCCATTTGATGTTTTCTGATTCAAAGATTGCAGAATCTTTCCAGCTGGGAAAAACGAAGACGAAGTATCTCATTCAGTTTTTTCAGAGCCAGAGTTGACAGCGGAAGATTTTGAAAAAAACCCGTTTGCCTTTCTTTTTGATGAGACAACTACTAGTCAGGTTATAAAACAATATGATGGTTACATTCAATTTTACAGAAAAAATAAGAAGCAAATTGTAAATTATTACTTATCATCTTTTGTCACTTGGCCATTGCAGATTTAAAAAATAATTTTTTTGATTTTTTTCAAAGAATGAATTTAAATATCCACTATCTTATTCAAATTGGAATGGACGGTCCCAATGTAAATACCTCGTTTTTAAAACTGTTGATAGAGGAACTGAGCCCAGATGATAAGAAGATTATAGATGTTGGCACCTGCAATTTACACCAGGTACATACTGCTTTTATGAACGGATTTTCAAAAATTGATTTTTATTTTGAGCAGTTTGCAACAGACTGCCATTCATTTTTTAAGTATAGTGCTGCAAGACGAGAAGATTTTCTCCTTTGTGAAGAGGCTACTGATATTGAAGTACAAAATTTTCTACGTCATGTGCCATCACAGTGGCTTAGCTTAAAAAATGTCCTTATTAGGATCATAAATCAATGGGAGAATTTAAAAGAATATTTTTTGAAAAGTTTACCAAAAGAAAAAACATTTAAATATACTGTGGAAAAAACAGAGCGCTAGCAAAGAATTGTAAAAATACTTAAAAATACTTAAAAACCCAGAATCGCTAATTGTGATAACATTTCTTGTCTATTTTGCAGGTGTAGTTGAATTCTTTTTACTAAGATTCCAATCTAAAGAACCCTCTATTCACCTCCAACAACTGTTTTATGATGTCATGACTAATATTTTTAAATTAGAATTTTTAAAACATGACTTAAAACACCTTTTACAAACATTTGGTTCGAAAAAGGGTGAAGTGCCAATTGAAAAAATAAATATTGGCACAGCAACAAAAAAAAGCAATCCTTAAAAGTGGAATTTCTGATCCACAGCAACTTCGAATGAGAGCGCAGTTTAAAAACTGTTTCAAGACCTTTCTGGAATACCTCGCAGAAAAACTGCCAGTGAATTCAGTAGTACTAAAAGATTTGCAGTTTTTAAGTCCTAAAAAGAGGCTTGATGATAAAAGCACTTCTGCCATTGTAAGGTTGGCAACAATTGTATGTAATGTGCTTAAAAGAAATTTGACACATTACTTTAAGATAGAGGAAGCTCTTGTAAGCATAGATAATTTGGTAGAGAAAATTAGGACACAGTGGCTAAAATATAGAATTGAACCTAATGTTCCAGAAACGACCAGAATTGATACCTACTGGAAAAAGATAGGCGAAATTAAAGACATTGATGACAGTTTAAAATATGATAATTTATGCTGTTTAGTAAAGGCCCTACTGACTATAAGTCACGGCAATTCTTCCCCCGAAAGAGGGTTTAGTATAAATAAAGATTTTCTAGATAAAAGATAGTTACTAGATTTGGAAACCTTAATATCATTAAGAATTGTCAAAGACAGGGTAACAACAGTTGATGATATAAAGAACTTTAAAATATCAACTCGGCTTACTCAATTGTACTCTACGGCCAGCCAAAAATACAAAAATTTTTTAGAGGTGAAAAGACTTGAAAAGGAGTTAAAAGAACAAGAGAGGAACAAAAAAAGGGAAGAAAAACAAAAGGATGAGGAACAAGTTAGGAGGAAGAGGCACATGACTGAAAAAATTTGTGAATTAAATGAAAAAATATTAAAAACAGAGCAAGAAAAGGGGGTGGCAGAAAGCCTCATAAAAGAAGGTAACCAAAAGTTAGACACGGAAATAGGGAAAAAAAATTGTATCGGAATAAATTGGGAGAAGCCCAAACATTAATAAAAATTGGTTTGGAAAAAAGTATAAAGTTAAGTTTTTTTCCTGAAACTGGTTAAAAAAATTTTTCTTTTCTGATAATTTTTGTTAATTTGCACAATGATTTTTGTTTTGAATGGACCATATTATTAAGTCTGTTATTTATTTTTTTAGCGAGGTAATTTGTTCCTTTATAGGTTAGTTATTACTTGGTACCTAGTACTTAAAAATGTTGACTGAAAAAAACAATGATTTCTTAATATTTAAATAATTTTAAGTAAGTTATATGTTTAATGTTTTTAAATAAAAAATTTTTTGATAATTAACTTTTTAAACTGTGTGTTCCTTCTTGTTTTCCTAAAAAGATAAATGCATAAACTGGTTGTTCTTGCAATTTTTTTATACATAAAATGTGTAGTTTATTTTGCATAAAATTTCTCATTTTTTTTAAATGTCTTTAAAATGTCATAATTTTTTTCAAATATGTCCTAAAAAAGTCATAATTTTTTCAAAAAATTGTCCTAAATTCCTAAAAAAAAATGGGTTTTGGCTAGTGGCCACCCTGTAGTTGTTTAAGTTAGATCCAACGCCCGAAAATGGACATGTTCGTTTAGTTCAGTTCCAACGAGCTACAGGTTTTAAATTTCAACGGCAGACAGACGTCGCTATCCGGCACGTTTAAATTTCCTACGGACTGAAGACGTCGGCTTTGCAGTAAAATAGTACGTCGCTTTGGTCGACGTCGGCATATCGTTTGGTTTTGTAACGGATAACTAAGAACGTCGCTTTTACCTCAAAAACAACTTTGGGCACAAACGTCCTTGATCACAACCTTAATTATACCCGAAATTGACGTCATATTAAGACGCATTTCGTTGAAAGTCAGATTTTTGCTGCTTGGGTGCGTGCATCACTGAAATAAGTACATTCAAAACTACAGCTAGAAAAAAGACCATACTCCTTGTATGATTGGTTGCCGATCTAGTTATATTAGTTTTGCCCTATTTCATTAACTAACGATTACTCAAAACACGAAAAATGGAGTTTTGCCCTTTTTATACTCAGGTCCAGCTTTATTGTAATACATGGGATGTTTTCGAAAAAGCAGAAATTTCTTAATTAGAAAAACAAATGTATGCTACAGCTAAATTCTGACTGATTTTTATGGCGTTTTTTTAATTTTTGATGGATCATCGAACTCAGCGAAGAAAATTGATGAATTTACAAACTCGCCTAGGTACTTTATAAATGTTCTGTTGCTTTTACTTTGACATTTTATAGTTGACAAGTTTATTAGTTGGTTTCCAAGATATATTTTCTTGTTTAATGTATTCTAAATTTTGAAACTAATATACAAATATAAATCAATGTACGGCGTGCGGAAAGTTCAACTGCGCATGCAAATGCGCTTATAAAAACCACTTTTATTCATTTAGGAATAGTACATTATAAACCTAGGGACTAAAGTGGAACTTGTAATCCCAACGCGAAAAGTTTGTAGCTCCACCGTACTGTTCACTGAGGGGTTAAAAATAACTTTAGTTCCGTGGTTTATAAATTATTTTGTGCACTTTAGGACTGGAAGTAATAAAAATAAAATAATCATAAATATAATGAAAGACAGTACTTTCGTACTCGTAGCGGTACTTTAGCGTTGCTATGGCATTTGAGAAAAAACGCCAGTATGACGGTAACAAACTAAGTTGTTAAAAACGTCCATCCTTTTGTTTTTTATCGATCGAAAATAGAATTTAGTTTTTTCTTTTTACTTTTCCACTTTTAATCCCTCATAAATAAATAAATTAAATTTACTTTTAATCTCCCAGGGGTAAAATTTACTTTATGCACTTTAGGGAGTTAAGGGGTTCTTTAAATCCCTATTTTCGGGGAAAACAGTGGTACTTTAAATACCTAGGGATTTAAAATGTAATTTAAATCCCTAGGTATTTAAAGTAAATTTCTTTGCAATACAAGCTAAATTTAGAATTTTATTTTCAAGAATTTTATTAGAAATATAACATGATATGGATGTAATAATTGACCTACAGCCTCTTGAGCTGCCTTTTCGATTCGTTCCATCGCGATCAACGTCTTTCAGTCGATGTGGCGTGTTTGACTAATATTTATCGAATGGCTTTTGTTTTACTTAGTTACTCGTCATAACACACCAAGATTTTCACTGGAGAGTGACCATATTGATCTGGATCATCATAGTACAATAATGAGGTCGTTGATATGGTAACAATTAGCCCCTTCCATGACGTTTAGAGTACCTACCGTTTAGTGGCATTTAATTTTTGTTTGGTTATTTTTTCTTTAACGTTTTACCTATCCTAAAGTGCATAAAATAGTATATACACCTCAGGACTAAACTTTTTGTCTCGAGATTTAAAATACCACTTTAGTCCCTAGATATATAATGTGCTATTTAGCCACTGAGGGATTAAAGTGCCACATTAATCCCTCACACGAGGCATCCAACGAAGCGCTTTTCTATTACAAGTGCAAAGTGAACTACCTGATTTTCGACTATTGAACTAGTCAGTGGAACCTAGGACGCACTTACCGATCGATATGGAAAGTGTAAGTGTTGGCCGAGGTTCTGGTGGTGTTGCCAGAAACCAGGCACCAGGAGCCCTCTATGTGAACAGTCGAGAGCCAAGAAGAAAAGTCCCTACTGCTGAGTGTAGTAGTGTGAAATTTCAGTGAAAGTAAGCGCTGCATACGTCGTCACCCGTCACTTATACTTACTGCCACGACCAGTTAAGTAACTCTTACTGTTGTCATATGAACGAAATGAGATTTTCTAAATATGTTGATATTAAGTTAAGTAGGCCATCAACCAAATTTCTAAATTGTGAACTAATGTGACGCAGGCAAAAAAAGAAACTACAACGTTACTGAACCAAGAATAAATGATGTTAAAATTATTTTATATTATTAAAACCCCTACTACATATTATAAACCTTGTTTTTATACATTACTACTTAAAAAACTTTAATAATTACCCCTGTTTCTAAGAAAGGAAATTTATTCATAAAAGTACGAGTATCGCTAAATCGCTCGCTAAAAGTACCTAAATTTTAAAGCAGTAGCTAAAGTAGCTATTTTTCCTATTTTCCTATGAAGGATTACTGAGGGATGTTTAAAAGTCGTCAGCACTCTAAAATATTACTTTTTATAGATCAAGTCATGCACACTTATGTTACTTTTTTGATTTTTTCATAAATATTACGGTTTTAATCTCCAAGACAAGAAGTTAACATATTTAAAATGCATTTTTGTTTCAATATTTTGTTTATAAATAAATTATAGATCCAATTTATTTTGTAATTTCTTGTAATCTGATTAAATAAAAGTTAAAAATTACAAAAAAACTGCAGCAAAAAAAGAGTTTTCTTATCACTACGATTTTAGCAAAATAGTAGTTTGAAATATTTTTCTGTGTAACATGTTTGAATAGGTATCGAGGGTTAACAACTAACCCAAAATTTGTACATGTATAGCATTTATTCAAAGATACCCCTCGATAGGTTTTGTAAATAGAGAAGGCAAACCCATCCCGGATCAGAAATATTTGGTTGTTATTTCTATTTCATTTCCAAATCGTTAAATATAACAACATTTCTTTTTGACATTAAGTTTAAAAAAAGTAGATTTGTTGTCCGTGGAAAAATAAGTACAAAGAAAGGTTCGTGTCATATCGGACACACATTTTGCTTTTCATTTTATTACGACCAGGTCTCCAAGTCCAGAAACCTACATATAGCATATAGCCATACCAACATCCCGCGTGATTTGAACGACGAAAGTTTTTTAAATTCGCTGGGTGCGGTTGCTTATGTTATGCTTCATACGCCAGATATAGTACAATGTTACCTTGATGATTCCTAACAAGGATGAAACAGGCATGTAGGTTTCTGGACTATCCATTAGATCTTGGAGGCCTGGTCGTTATGAATTGAAAAGTAAAATGTGTGTCCGATATGCCACGAACCTTTCTTTTTATTTTTTTTAATTAAAATTAGTGGTAGAACACAAAATATTTTTGGTTTTAACGCGCAATATCTCTGCTAAATTGTCTTTTAAAAATTATGTCTATTTTGCCAAACTTGGTAGCTAATTGGTAGCTATTTCTGCTAAAAAAGTAGCTAAAGTAGCTATTTTTATGATGAGATTAGGCGCCGATGCCCGAATTTGGTGATTATGTAAGATCTTGTAAATCATTGATTCCAATAAAATAGAAGCTAAAAATTAATAGTATTTCATAATAAATCTTTAAATATAGTTAATAATATTTCAATATAGTTAATAATAATATTTCAATATATAAGTAATTACTTCTTAATTACTTGTTAGTATATAAATAAACAATCTAAAAAAAATTAAATTAATTAAGATTAGTGGTAGTAAGCATGTAGGTAACAGACATGTTTGAGGGCATTTAAAGACGACGAAAATAACTTAAAAAACTAATAATACAAAAAATCATTAGGTTCAAAAACATAAAAAAAAAAAAACGAAATGGCATAGAAAACCAGAGCACAAAATGACAAAGAAGGCTGTACTTCTGGTTATTAAAAATCAATTTTTTAAGCACTCTAGTTTAAAATATTTCTTTGTATTGATTCTTAAGTTGGGTACGGAATTAATTATCTTTGGGCTCAGAAAAACATTCTGTCCGATTATCTTGGTTTTGGCAATGAACATTTTGTAACGTAGCCTAGTGTTAATGTTGATTGTTATTAGGTAGTTAAGATTCATAAAACCTGCCATCTTTAGAGCGTACAACTGTCGAATGGTCATTTTCTAGAAACAGTGGTTTTGTTGGTGAAATTCTAGGCCTTTTACATAATATTTTAAGAATCCACTTATGTACGGTGTCCAGAGATTTTAAAGCATAAATAGACAACAAGTTGAAAATTATTGACCTATATCAGTACATATAATAAATAAACTATTGAAAAAATGCATAAAGATTCAATTACAAAAATGTTTTTAAACACTTAAAATAAAACAATAGTAAGTAAGTATATAGGCCCAAGCCCAGCTCTAGGGGTGAGGCAACGAGGCAGCCGCCTCGGGCGGGGGCTGCTAAATGGGTACAATGAAACCTTAAATTTGTCAGAAAAAGGTATTAACCCTACAAATAGTACACAGTATATTCTTATGTATTTAGGTTTAAAAGCGCGGCCTTCCTTTTTGCAAATGCATGTGCCAGATATCTCCATATTTTCGTAACAATTTGTTTACCTTTTTCCTGTCACATCTTTTATTTGAACCATATATTTTTGATTTTTTTTTAATTTTTGCTTGCGGCATTATTTTTTCCAAAGTTTTCCTTGTCGCCTGGTCCATTTTTTTGGAGAAGCTTTCTGCTCGTGAGAAGATGTGTAAGTTGTCAAAACGAGCCCAATTTTTTTAAATATTTTACAAAACCGTAAATTATGGACGATTTTGCTGTTTAATCTTTATTTTTTAGTATAATTTTCGTTTGGAGCGTTTTTATAGCATGATTTTGGCTACAAATTAGAATTGACTATATCCCACTTCCAACCCACTTTGTTTAAAAAAGATAAAATTGTTTGAAGATTTTTCTGTTTTTATTTTTTTGCTAAAATATGCAAAAAAACTTCGCCTGTGGCGCCATAACGTCATTGTTTTATAAAATAGCAGTTTTTATGAACAGCACTCAAATTTCATTTTTATTCTAATTTTTTGAAAATTTAGATATAGCATTTAAGTTTTGTATTATTAATATTTGCTTTAAATTTGAATGAGTAACTTAAAAATTAAAATTTTTGTGATCAGGGGCGGCATTTTAAAAAACACCTAGCGCCGGGCCTGATAAGCCTGCCGCAATTTAGTATAAATACTAGATCAGTTAGCTCAACAACATTACATTAAGTGGACACTGATCTGGTGTGCTGTTCTTGGTTGTTCTTTTTGTCCTTTTATGACTTGAATCTGTCTATAAGCAAAACACTAATCAATAAGTTTTAAATTACTAAGTTAAATAAGAAATTATATTGTAAGTAACACTTAACATGCCGACTAGTTTTTTGGCTCAGGGAGGTAGATCTTACATTAAGTACATATAATGTGAACTGTAAAGATGTAATAAGTTGGAATTTTCTTGAGACATTAATATTTAAGGCAACACTTTCAATAAAGAAATTAAAATACATATTGTCTAGCTCTGAAGTACCTTTTATTTATTATGTCGTGACTCCCTGGAAACCTTTTCATTCGGTCTTTTAGAGATTTTTTCATTTTCGAATGGTCTGATCGATTGACCTGAGTAGTACATAGAGGATCCTGGCACGATCCATTGCCCATTTGGGTGCATAGATTGTAAAACGGGGACTTGTGGTGAAGGCGGATATACCCATTGAAGCTTATATGTTTTAGACATATTTGTTACCTGGGTATTTAGTTGTCTGACTTCAGCTTCCTAAAATCATAGAAATAGAAAAATAACGTCGACAACAAATAAGGTCGGTTTTATAATAACAGTAAAGGTATTTTATTGATAAAAAGTAAAAAAAAAACTATTACATGACCAAATTAGGCGAAATTCAGGTCTTCTGTTTGGAACTAAATAAAGGCATCGTTCTTTCTCCTAACCCAAGCTTTGTAGTTATAGTCCTGCATTTAAAGTATACTGAACCGATCGCATTGATTTTAGGTAGAACTCTTGTACATTAGGCCGGTGTTACACTATAAAATTTATTTGTCAAAGATCGTTTATGTATACTAATAAAATAACGGTAGTCAACATATTAAACATCGTTAACTATAGACGCACAGGTCAAACCACTTGACCTACAGTTATAAAAATTTAAGGACATATTGGGTTTGTGACGTAGGCTCTCGCTAAGAAAGGATTTTTGAAAATATTAGCCCCACGTGGGTAAAAATAGGGGTTGAAATTTTAAGGAGGTTTTCTATATCTCGGAAACGAAAAGGCGCAGAGGTCTGAAAATTGCTATGTAGATTCTACTAATAAAATAAGTAGACACATGTTTGAAATTTCAACTAGGGATGGAGAAATAGGGGTAATTCGATTTTGAAGGGGGTAAAGGAATCTTCTGTATCTCAGAAGAAAAAAGTCACAGAGGTTTAGAACTTATTATATACTCTACAAATAAAATAGATGGACACGTGTTTCAGCGTTTTTCTAATAGGGGGGGATTACCCTCCATATTTGATCTGTTAATATATCGGTTGTTGGGTATGAAACTGAAGGAAATAAAGTCCGGAATCGAAAAAAGTGTTTTTCTATTAACTTTTACAATTTTTCATTACCCTTCCAACTCCATATTTACTGAAAATATATTGACCGACTGAAATATGGGTTGTGTGGTATCAAACTAAAGGCAATAAAGTCCGGAATCAAGAAAAGTGCTTCTTCTATTATATAATACAATGGTAAGTTTCTCTGGGGTGAATCTCAAGAAAAAATGAAAAAACCAAAAGTCCAGAGCTTCAAAAAATGTTTTATTTCACACGACGCGTTTCGATTTTTAAAAAATCATTATCAAGTGTGGCATCTGCAGCAAACAAAAATCCATAATTCTAAGGTAAAATCTTCGAGACACAATTCATAAAAAACGTACTATACAAACAAATTATAAATCATAATGTTAAAAGCGAGAAGTAAATAATAGGACTTTTGGTTTTTCCTTTTTTTCTCACAATGTTCTTCTATTATTTTTGCGATTTTTTGTTACCCTTCTCCTCCCATTACCATGATTGATGATTTGATTTGATGTTCGCTAAAAACAATGAACTGTTAAAAAATAAGTTACCTATAAAACAGGAATCAAAGAAAGTGTTTTTTTAAAGAAAAAAAACTACTGGAAGAATTTTACTGCATTATTTGGATTTCTTGGGAGTACATAGGCTTATTTCATCAAAATCGGTTCACAGGAACAAAAGTTATGACCCTTGAATACAAGAAAACGGGAAAAAAACTTCAGGCAAAGCGGATACTCGAGTAGATGGAGGGGTTTAAGGGGCTAAAGATTTGAGGGCATGAAAGTGGGGTAAGGTGGAGAAGTAGGGGGAATCTAACATTTTAATCACGCGAACGAAGTCGCGGGCGGTCAACTAGTAAAAGATATTTATTTTACAAAAGATCTTTGACAAATAAATTTTATAGTGTAATACCGGCTTTAAGTCCAAAATCTAATGGAGTAATCAGACACCTACATATCTGGTTCATCCATATTAGGATTCAGCGGCAACCACAAGGCTCGAATTTGAACGAATTTCTTCGTAATACGCAGAGAAAAGGGTGCTTATGTGCCCCTCCAGTCAAATGAACTGATAACCAATATATTTACTTACGAAACAAAGAAATTTAGATGAAATTTCGATTAAACCTCATTTATTGACGTTTTGTTAGTCATGCTGCAATAATTTAAAAGAAAGAAAAGGAATATTAGGCGATAAGGCGTTTTTAAATTTTCCTCGAAAAATTGTGATAAAATGTTATCAAATAATTTATTCCCAAGTTATTCTACCTAAAAATAAATTGCTTGAAAAAATCCTTGTTTTATACCTTCATCAAAAACATGATTTTAGTAACTGTCTGCAGATAACTAAAGCTTGGCTTTAAGGTTTCTGTCCGTTTTTTTCCAAAATTAAAGAGAAATAGCGGAAAATAGTAATATTGAAAAAATTATTCTTATTGTTCACCAAGTATTTACGAAAAAATCATTTAAAAACATCGTGAAAATACAAAACTGTCAAAGATTAAAATGTCGCAACAATGAACGTCACCGAGTAAAAAGGCACATCGCTATGGAAACCATTCTTATTTCATTTACCAGCCGCCTTGATTTATAGTGTAGAGATGGTGTGTTGCGAGAAGTGCTCTTCGTTCGAGATTTTTAAAAGTATTTTCCTGTTTTTCTTGGATTTTTTGATTGAAAAAATTATTTTTTTAAAACACTCGGCTAAACTGTGCTTTTTTTGCTCGCGTTTTTAAATACCCGACTGCGCTCTTTATTTAAACCAACGCTTGTAGAAAAAACACTATTTTAGCCACTATTTGTGGAAACTACTATTTTTATATCTTCGTTAAAAACATGACTTTAGTAACTGTCTGCAAATAACCAAACCATGGCTTTTTTGATTACTTAAATATAAAAATTGGTGCTAAAAAGTACGGATAGTGCACCATACAAACAATTATTTTATGTTGCAAGGAAATGAAAATATCTAGAAAACTGTAGCTTTGAAAGATTTGAACCTTATATCAAAATTTTTGGGTAATATTTACGAAAACCAAAATCTGAAAACCGCATATGAATAGCTGTTTTACTTCTAAAGTTATGATTTTTAGTCCACCATACCAATGTGGTATGGGGGACTATTAAAATCAGGAAATTTTGACTTTTCTTAATTTTATCAAAAATGAGTTACTAACGTTCCAAAACACCTTAATCGACGAAAAAAAAGTTGTCTGTTGTCTGTCTGTATACACGATAACTCAAGAACGCCTTAATCAATTTTAACGAAATTTGGTACAAAAATACTCTATCGGCTGACCATGAACTGATTAACGTTTGGGTAGGGTGGTGGGAGGGTTGAATGGGGGAAAAGGGGGATAAAATATTTAAGAAAATTATAACTTTGGAACAAAACGCAAGTAGCGATATACGGTTTTCAGATTTCCATGAATATGGACTACAATTTTTGTTATGAAGTCCAAATTTGTGGTAGCTTTAGTTTCCGAGTTATTTGAAAAAACGTTAAAATATATTTTTAAAAAATCATAACTTTAGAAATAAAGCACCTATTGATAGACAGTTTTCAGATTTTGGTTTTCGTAAATATTACCCAAAAATTTTGTGGTTCAAATCTTTCAAAGCTACAGTTTTCGAGATATTTTCATTTCCTTTCAACATAAAATAGTTGATTGTATGGTGGACTATCCGTGCTTTCTATCACCATTTTTTTTATATATATATTTTAACGTTTTTTCAAATAACTCGGAAACTAATTTGGACTTTATAACAAAATTTGTAGTCCATATTCATACTTGCTTTTGTTCCAAAGTTACAATTTTTTTAAATAAAGTAAAGTACAACGATCTGTCAAATTGTCAAATTGCAGAATCGGCATATATACCTTTAATTTGAAAGAAAATTAAGGGTCTCTACGGAGTCAGATATACTAAGTAGCTCTGGAGTTGATAAATTTAACTCGTTTAGGCTTATCGTGAGTGCTGGTATTTACAAATGCTACTTAATTAATATACTTAAAATAGCTATTTTCGTAACAAGTGCGGAAAAAAAACTTTTCTGGAACGAGTGTTCTTAGCATCCGAGTGTGGAAAAATTCTTCCCGCAAGTGGACCTATATTTTTTCTACGAGCGTACTTGATACGAAAACATTTCTAAAGCAGCTTCATTCGCTGAATACAAAATATCTTGCGGAATTTCGTGATCCATGTGTTACATATTTATTTCACAAATTCTTCAAAAACCGTCAGAAAATCTCGCCCTTACAAAAAATTGGCAATTTCTAAACCCAGGTTTACACTAACTGCTTTTTTTGTCAGGAGAAATGTGCTAATTTCTTAAAATTTACTTATTTAATACTTCCATTAAATAAAAAATATGACAAACCTTTTTTTACTTAAAAATGTATGTTATTAAGCTTATTTTTGTGTGTAAACAAACCTTTAAAACTTTTAACATACAAAACCATAGATAGCCATGTCACTGTTCAGAAAAGACACAGAAATTCTGTCATTTCTTTTACATGGTGAGAATTTTCGACACTTTTTGACGTTTATTGGTACGCGTAGTAACAATTTAGCTCCGCCGTAAACTAGTCCTGTAGAATATCTTTAAAATATTAAATTTACAAAATGTTATTAAAAAAATGACGCAGTTTCTCTTACAACATTAGGATAAATATGAAGGACGCTTGTTTTTATTTTAAATGAGGCGATAAGTAAAAATCGCCACTTTCCAGAATTGTGACGGGTGAGAGTTTCTGTCGTTTCTGAAGGATCGCGACCTAGATGCCAATCCAAATTGTATTTTACAAAAAACGTCAAAAAACTATTTCCGAAGAATATTCTGTATAATTTTTAGAACAATGTCCTCAAGATTTTTGCCTGTGGCCGATTTTTTTAAAAGAAAGTTGGGGATTTTTTTTTCGAAAAATTCTCGAAATCACCTACACGGCAAACAATGTGGGAAGAGCCATTTCCCACACGATCCTAAAAAAAAATAGTTCTAGGATATTAATAAAAGGATCTTACCAGTTTATCAAACCTGCTAACGAAAGTTCTGATATTATTATGAAATTCTTCCCTCATGTTGTTCGTATCAGCATGTAACTTGTCAGTCTTGGATTGAAACTGTTTCACATAACCAACAACGTCGTTATTAGACAATGTGTTGCTACCATCGACGTATTTGAATTTTTGAAAGTTATTCTGACTGCTAGGTTCCTTACTTTTTTTCTGAATAATACTCTTATATTGAAACCCTTCGACTAACTTTAAACTCTTAAATTTTTGGATACAGTCTTTACACCGATAAGCAAAAATTTCAGGACATTTCAATAAAACCTGGATAGTTGAAGTATCAAGATGTACGCAATTAAAATGGAACAAGCCACAGCACGATTTACAAGACAGTAATGCATGACCGCGAATCTCGATATCACAAGTTTGACATATGTCACTATTATTGTGGGACATAGTAAATATATAGAACATATACGAAAAATAAATGTATGAATACGTTGCAATACTTGACTTAAATATGGGTTATAATTGAGCACACTCCCTTTATTGATAGATAAATACTGGTTTATATATTAACCTTGAAACTTTTACTTGATAAAAATTTATATCTTATTTTTCTAGCAGAAACAAATATTATTATTATTATCCATTGAGTAAAAGGAAGCGGTGGAGCACCGATGAGTCTATAGCTTGTGATTTTTTAAGTTGATCTTTAATAATGTCGATTTTGTTATCACTTCTTATTAAAGGTAGTGTACTAGTGTGTTATGTAGGCTAGTTACGTTTTTGTGTAGTTTGTTTTTGAAACTGTTTTTGGTAGAAGCACTTATAGTTTCTACATTTAGTGAGTTCCATTTGTAAACCACTCGATTACTCAAAAAGTTTTTCCTTCCTAGAAGAGCAGATTTTTCTTTTTTGAGCTTTTGAGCTGTGTCCTCTAAGATTATTCTGATTCTTAAGAAACATTTCTTCCATTCTGAGCACGAGAGAGTAGTAAGTATTTAGAATTTTATAGGTTTCTATAAGGTCTCCTCTTTCTCTTCTTTCTTTCAATGTTGTGAGGTTAAATCTCTGCAGCCTCGTTTCATATGGTTGGTTGCGGAGTTCTAATGGAATTTTTGTAATTTTGCGTTGGACACGTTCCAGAAGTTCGATGTCTTTAATGTAATAGGAGCTCCAAACAGTGTGGCCATATTCTGGTTTTGGTCTGATGTAGGTTGTGGACAGTTTTTTGATCATACCAATCGACTTATTTTCAAAAGCTTGCTAGGTAAATAAGCTGGTTGGCTTTTTTCACAGTTCTAGATACATGTGTTTCCCATTTGAGGTGGTTTGTGATGTAAAAACCAAGGTCTTTTTGTTCTAATAGCTCAACATTGTTTATTTCGTAGCGGTTTTTTGGGTGGTTTTGGCCAATATGTAAAACTGTACTCTTACTTTCATTTAATTTTAATTGCCAAGTGTTTGTCCACGTTTCTAAGTCATTTTTAAGTTGCTAGGTTTGCGTTAGTGGGTTGCAGTAAAGTTTTTTGACATCAGCAAATGACTGGACGTTTGTTTTGATTAGGGGACTTAAATCTGAAATGTAGATTATAAAGAACAGTGAAGTCAACACCGAGCCTTGAGGAACTCCGCTAATAACTGAGTGACGTTTAGAATATGTTCCATTTGCTCTAATATAAAATTCTCTATGATTTAAGAAGTAGTTGCTTCACTGGAAATGGTTCCTTCTGATTCCAAAGTGATTCAGCTTGTAATAGAGTCGTTCGTGCGGAACTGTGTCAAAGGCTTTTTGAAAATCAAGGTAGATTACATCTACTGGTTCTCCCTCATCAGGATGGACCATTTGTTTATGTAGGTGATCAGATTTGTCGTGCTCGATCTCTTTGGTAAAAAGCCGTGCTGCGATACTGAAATAATGTGGTTTTCTAAGACAAATGTTGTTGTTTCCTTTGCTAGAATTTTTTCCATGATTGGTCGGTAATTAGCTGGATCGTATTTATCTTCACTTTTGTAGATTGGGATGAAAATTGCTTGCTTCCAGGTAGCCGATTTCATGCACAATTGCTCATGGCAATCTCATCAGAGAATGCCCAAGTGTAATCTACATTGTAATGTTAGCATGTAGCCAAAATAATGGCTTTTTACTACTTTTTAAAATACTTCCACCTACCTTTATTGCTTAGGTATCCAAATTCGTCATTAACAGTCTCTTTTTGCTACTAATTTTAAAGATTTTCATCATTTTCCAACGTTACGCGCCAATATAGTCATCAGTTGACAGAACACGATCAATCTCGGCGGCAGGGCCGGTGTCAGCTTTTTTTCAGTACCTATTTTGTCACTTTTGTATTTTAACACTTTAATTTTCTAAGCTTTTTATTTTAACTGAGTTTTTTGACGAGTATTTTATCCTTTTTTTATTTCTACTTTTCAATAACAGGTGAGAATATTGGAAGTGGACTGCATGAATCAACCGGAGAGCGTTGGTTTTAGTAATCGCATTTCACACCTCTCTTATCGCGACAAAAAGAAAACAAACTGTGGATCAGCATAGACATTGGGTACTACATGAGCTATCTAGAGGTGTAATGATCTAAAAGAGGCCATCCATAAATTATGTTACACTTTTTCGACCATTTTTACTGCACCCACCTATTTTCACAATCACGTTTCCGATGACCCGCTCAAAATTAAAGCAACCTCCCTCCGCCCTTATAAAAAAGTAAAAGGCCAAAAAAATGTGCTACCACCGACGGACGGTGTCTCCCCCATACTAATGATAATTAATTATTATAATTAAAAATAGGTACCTACCTAGTAACATTAGCTAACAATACCAAAATTAGAGAACTTAAATTTGGTATATTTAGGAGGAATTTTATTTGTGACAAGGAAGGGGGGGGGGTCGAGATTTGGCAAAAATGGTATCTGAGGGCACTTCATAAATTACGTAACACAATTTTTGCCAAATTTGGTCCCCCGCCCTACACCTTGCCACAAGTAATCACGTTTCTGAAGATTGTCTTTACTAAAGAAGTTACGTTCCAAAATAAAATCAAAGCCCCCTTATTTTTATTGCAATTTTGATATTGTTAAATAATGGTGTCCATTTTATCATTAGGGTTCGGTGGTAGCGGGGCATCACAATTATTTTTCGGTCTTTTATTTCTTACGGCAAAGAAAAATGTGTCAACGTTTTAACCGCTCGACGCCCTTTTTTTTAGAATGCAAGGGGCATTCAGTTCTTTTATAACATAATTTTAGAGGAGTCAAAATTTTTCCACAATGATTTGACTTAATTTATAGCTGGCCCCCTTACTTTATTTCACCTCAGTACCCAACGTTAATTAAAATCTATTCACCGCGTATATTTATTCTTTACCTACTGTTTGTTTTTTTGGTCGTGATAGAAGAGGTGCATTTGGAATGCAATTGGTAATAAGCCATGCATTCAGGCAGTAGTCTTTTTATATTATTGTTAAAAAGTAGGAATTAATAAATAAAAGACTCGTAACATAAACCAGTTTTTTTTAAGTTTAAAAAAATACAAACACTATTAAAATATATGTGTAAGTGAAAAAAAAACTAAAAAAAAATAAACCGGCACTGCCAGAAGAGATTGACCGCGTTCTGTCAACGTGAATGTTATCAATTGTTAAAAAAAATGAAAATCTTAAAAAATAAGTGGAAAAAGGGGCTGTGAGGACTAATTTGGATACCTAAGCGATAAAGGTAGGTAAAACAAATTAAAAACAGTAAAAAGTAATTAATTTGAACGTAAGCCATCTTAACAAGTAAGTAGACTGCCTATCGGCAATCTCTGAGAGAGTCCTCGAGCAATTGTACATGAAATCGGCTTCCAGATGTCAAGCAGGGTGCATTCGTTGATTGAGTCTTGGAAGAGCTTGGCTAGCAACGGTGATAACATATTGGCGCATTTTTCTGTGTGGTAAAATGGATAAGAGCTAATTAATTTGGATTTTTTGTTTCAATTGGGAGAGATGGAAAATTATAAAGATTTTCTTTGGTAAAGACAAAATGAAATTGTTCAGCAAATGCGTTTGCAATTTCTTTGGGGTCTCGTAGGACTTGCTGGTTTAGTGTATTTTTAAGGATAAGGTCGTGCAGGTGGGAAAAGAAACTTTTTTCATCTTTTTCGAGGAGATTTCCTTCGTATTGTTTTCTTGATTCCGATATTAAGTATTTGAGTTTGTTATTTTGTGTTTTGTACAGGCTGTAATTTTCATCTGTTTTTTGTTTTAGGTATTTGTTCCATAGATTTAACTTGATGTTAATTGTTCTGGTAAGAGCATGAAATGTTTGAGTATTTGAGTTTGTTATTTTGTGTTCTGTACAGGCTGTAATTTTCATGTGTTTTTTGTTTTATGTATTTGTTCCATAGATTTAACTTTTTGTTGATTTTAAAGATTCTCTGATTTAGCCAAGGTTTTTGACTGTTTGTTCTGCACATTTTTGCCAGGAAAAATGTTTATTGTTCTGTTAAGAGCATGAAATGTTTGATAGTCTCTTATTGTTGGCTGCATATTTGACATTTGATTTTTTATGTAGGTATTCACAGGTTCATAGTTGTCGATGTGAAAATTTCATTTTTTAATTTTTTTAGTTGTATTTCCTCTGATTGTTATTTGTGCTGTGGCTTTTATTGTTACATGGTCGCTCTCCCCAATGGGCGGACTAGATTCGACGTGTGAAATCATTTCACTAGTGAGAAATAGGTCTAGCAGACAGCAGGATTGTTTCTAAAACACGTGTGAAACGTTACCAGTTGCCAACATCTCCACTCTTTGTAGTGGGAAAGAAACTCATTTTGTTTTGGGCATGGTTTAGTTAGTCTTTGAGTTTTCCAACAAATTTCTGGGTAGTACATCCGAGTTTTCATCGAAAATTGTTTGCATTACAGATATAAGATGGCTGTTGTCTTCGAGGGTTGCTCGCCTTGGTCTGTAGATACAGGCTATCAGGTAAGTTTTTTCACATATTTTTGCCTTCAAAATGGTAAGGAAGAAAGTTGGTTTTTCTTTGCACAGCAAGGATTGCACTTCATCGATTTTCGTTCGAATAGAAGAGGTGTTTGTGTAGAAGAATGTGATGTCGACTAAGGGGGATTTTAGTTTTTTGGCTCAGTTGAACCTAGGTTTTCTTGATTTTTTTGTTGTGGTAATCGTTGAGTTATTAGTTTAGGGATAATATAATATATCAGGAACTTTTTGAACTATTTGAGGGTTGGAATCACATAAATGAAATATATATAATAATACAAAAACTATATTTGTGCAGTACGGCCCATTCTTGTGGACTTTCGCACTATAATAATTACAAAATTAATATACTTACCTTAAGGAAAATTAATTATAATTTTCCGAACTTGTTCTCATATATTTTCATACTATCTATGTGTATTGTAGTTTCGGATTCGGATAGGCATGCTTCCCAGAGCTTCGACGTGTCAGCGACACTTCGTTAATCAATAGCAATTAAGCAGCTTTTCCTTTATTTCCCCCACTCATCTGCCGCTGGCTGAGTTTTTCTTTCAACTTTTTCTCTTGTAGTCGCGATAGTCGCCATATTTCAAGAGTTTTTATGTTTTTGTTCCAAATTGTTTCGTTTTTTTAGACTTGGATATTTTGAGTTAGTTGGCACGGTCCTTTGTTCCAAATTGTTTCAGTTTTTTAGACTTTCGAACATTGTTTGCGACACCCAGCGATAGTTGACGACAGTCAGTTGATGTCGCTGGATTCTACCGAGATTGGAGGGGATTGTCGCTGGCGGCACGTCGAAGCTCTGGGTGTCCAAAATTCGATGGTTTTAAGGGGTTTTGGGAGATAGAGAAAATTCGACCCCCCTTTGCAAGGCTCAAATTTCAAGACAAGATTTTTGGTAAAAACTGCATTTCAATATGTCATCTACGGGGGCTTTTTGAAAAGTCTGCATTTTGTGATAGACCCTATATCTTTTTTATTTATTGAAATATCTTCGTGGTGTTAATTGCATTTTTGTAGAATTTTTAAACTAGAATTTATTTACCAAATCAGATTTCATGAGTACCTTTTGGTTTTTGAGATATAACTCAAAGTTTGTATTTTTCTTATGGAACGTCTCAATTTTTTTTTCTCGATTTTTCTGATGCTTTTTTAATTTCATTCAAAACGATGTGCCTCTTACGAGAATCGGATAAATAGTTGTCGAGGTATTAAATATTTTCGATAAATCATATAGTAGGCTGTCATAAAGGCGGCATGCCACATTATTAAAAAAAATCTAGAGTGCCTTTGTTGACAATCAGACCATAAAATATAGATAATTATAATAATTTATTTATTTAGAATTTGGTCTCGGTTCTGGTTGACATTACTTTGACAGAAATGTTGACATAACAATGACGTCATATATAATCTTGGAACGAAATCTTTGATTTTACTCAAAAGAAGAAATACTTATAATTTTCCAATATTTTAAAGGTTATGTTTACAATCAAAGTCGCAAACAAAGCTCCCAGGCTGGTTCTAAAATTTCATAACCGGGTTGCAACTATGACGTCATTGTTTTAAATCGAATGGACCGGTTCCGGTTCTGGTTCAGGATCAAATGTAAATCGAAAATCCTTATGGTCATCAACTTCATTTAACTCACAGGTAGGGGCAGGGGCTAACCGTCGATTGACAAAACTATTTTGCTTGTTAACTGAATTCAAGGCCTGCTATTATATCAATAATAAATTATTGTACCTATGCAGAAAATATTTGTGACGTAGATGGCAAAGGGTGAGAGAATAAATCGGAAAAAAGTTTTTCCTCGACCAGAATTTGAACCCGGGACCTCTAGAATACCAGTGTAATGCTCTACCAACTGAGCTATCGGGGACATGGGGTTCGATTAATTTGTTAATAGTGGTGAGATCTTTGAAGCCTACTGCGGCTTTAAAAACCTAGAGATGTTATAAAGACAAGGAGGTACATATTTCTATTTATCTATCAATCGATGATACACGGCATATAGCGTTTTATTGGAGGTGTCAGATGGCGAATTTCCAACTAATAATTTCAGCCAAACATACTTTTACATATAAACTTTTTTCCTGTTTATTCCCTCACCGTTTGCTCTCTACGCCACAAATCTTTTCTGTAAATTTATTAGGGCGCTAAAATTTTTCCTTCATTACACCTATATTTTATGCTCAGATTGTCAATCAAGGCATTCTAGATTTTTTTAATAATGTGGTGCCGCCTTTATAACAGCTTACTATATGACTTACGGAAAATATTTAATAACTCGACAACTATTTATCTAATTCAAATAAAAACAAATTGGGGTGTTCCATAAGAAAAAATTTGGTAGTTCAATTCTATTTTTAAAACTCTACAAAAAGGCAATTAACACAACCAAGATATTTTCATAAATAAAAAAGAAAGGAAATCACGAGTTTGTGGACTAAAATCTTTATTGTTAGCTGTTTCTAATTTTTGCTGACGCTTCGGTGATTTGGTTTGTCACCTTCTTCAGAGCTAAAACGACATAAAAAGACCAATAGTATGTTGAATATGCTAATAGGTCATACATACTTATATAATTAAAAGACATTAGGGTCAGTCCATATCAAGTCAACCAGGGTATTTTACCACACCATCTCCGATGTTGATGATTTTTAGTATACGTGTTTTTCCTACCAAAAAACTGGAAAATCCAAAATTTCAGACTTTTTTGACCAGTTGTTGAAAATCGAAAAAGTCACTTATTTGTCCTTAACATGTGCACACAAAATTAGGAATATCCAAAGAACCACTTATAATAGAAAAGTAGGTGAAGGTTCATTTTAAAGCTCTTATAAAGACCTTTCATATGAGAATATTGCATAACATATATTGAAAAAAAAAAAAAAAATTTTGATTTTTTTTTTGAAAAATTTGAAAAAGGCCATTTTTAATTTTTTTCAAAAAATTATATTATTTTCTTTAAAGTGTTATTAAACTATTCACAAAATTTTGAGATGGACAAATCATGGGTTCAATGTGAAAAAATTTATTAAAAATGTCACATGCATGAAAAATCGCCTATAAATAGACAATGCATTTTGGTAATTAGAAGAATATAATGGGGTTTAAAGCGATATTATAAAAATATTTAACAATATTTTATTTAATAAAAAATTATATCCTACGTTTCATTCTGTATCAGTAATCAGATTAACATTGCCCCCCATTGTAATATTTACTTACAAAACCTCTTTTCCACCGGAGACGTACTATTGGATGTTCCAATTCTTAGGAAAATATGCCTGTATAAACCTGCCAATACTTTTGTGAAATACTGCCTGTTTATTCCTGTTTAACATTAAGGACACACCTCCTTCATTTTATTGGTCTGTTTAGGTACATTGTGGGGATTTGCTGACATGAAAATTCCTGCATAAATTGATTTTAAATTTTTGGCAAGTATCTTCCTGATACAGCTCCAAATAATCGATACATAATAGTTCGACTGAAGGTTTATCAGAAGTCATCTCTGTGTAATTTTAAAAGTTTCAACTATGGGTGAGGCAAGTGGATGGACTAAATATAAAGTAAAGTGCTGTGATCCACTAGAGTTAAAAATCAAGCATTTTGGGAAATTAAGAAATGTGACCAAGTGGATGTGCAGTTACAAAAATGTCAAAATGGGAATGAAAATCTGTGATGGTTGTAGACTAAAGCTTTCAAAGGAGTTTAAGGCATCTGAAGAAGATGAGGCAGGGTAAGTAACAAATAGTATTTTTTAATATAAAATTAATAAACTAAAGCAATTGCGTCAAGTACGGAGTGGAAAAATCTCATGGCATTATTTTGCATGGCATTATTTTGCATGGCATTTTGAGAATACAGACATTATGTACAAATTTCTTGGCATTATGTACACATTTTGGGTCAGCTGTTACCCCCTTTTTAAGTTCTTATAAAAAACTAACTTTTTAAATTTTTTTAGACCCAGTCAAGTTCCAGAAAATGATCCAGATTTTCAAGATCCTGCTGAATCATTTACTCTTTTAAACAAGTCATTGGAGCTTCTTGGTGTGTCGCCGATTAAAAGAAAAAATGTATACAAAGAAAAAATTGATATTGTACAGCATACAATTGCGAAAGCATTTACAAAGGAATCAGATTCAACGCTAGTAAAGGAATGCCAGAGTGACGAAAGTGAAATGATTAAGCAGTTAAAGGACAAATTTTTAAAAACCGAAAAGAGGAGTGAGAAAATACCAGTTTTATCATGTTTACCTCAAAGTTGGAGTAGAAAGAAGATTGAAGAAGAATTTGGAGTTTCTCAATATTTGGCCAGAGCTGTAAAACAGTTAGTTAAGGACAATGGGATATTATGTTCTCCTAACCCCAAACCGGGAAAGACCCTTAGTGATAGAGTGGCCCAAATAGTGGTAGATTTTTACCAAAGGGATGACATTAGCAGGACCATGCCAGGTAAAAAAGATTATGTTGTTATCAGAAAATATGGAGCTGAAAAAGAATATGTACAAAAAAAATTAGTCTTAGCTAATTTAAAAGAAATTTATGCATTGTTTAAAACTGAGTACCCCAATGAAAAAATTGGGTTTTCAAAATTTTGTGAACTGCGACCCAAAAACTGTATACTGGCAGGAAAAAGTGGGACTCATACTGTATGTGTATGTACTATACATCAAAATATAAAACTAATGCTCAATGGCTCCAAATTAAATAAGCTATATGATGAAAATAACAGGCCTCTTGCAATATCTTATCATGATTGCCTTTATAAACTAATGTGTAATCCACCTTCAGTGGACTGTTTTTTAAGCAATAGATGCAAGCAATGTCCTGGAGTAGAACAGTTTAAAAATACGTTAATAGAAAAATGTGAGGAAGAATTAATTGATGAGGTCTCATTTAAAAAGTGGGTCTCAGTAGATAGGTGTACTATGGAAACCGTTGTTAAGAAAAGTGATGATTTTGTCCAGGAATTTACTGATGATCTTGTAAAACTTAAATCACATTCTTTTATTGCAAAAATGCAAAAAGATAGATACAATGAAATAAAAATTAACCTTAAACCTGGAGAGTCTTTGATCACTTGCGACTTTGCGGAAAATTATTCCTTTGTTATGCAAGATGAAGTCCAGTCTTATCATTGGAATAACAGCCAGGCAACCCTCCACCCTTTTGCCATTTATTTTCTAAGTGATGGTAAACTGCACAACCTGAATTATATGTTTATTTCGGAAAGCTTGACACATAATACAATTGCATTTCATTTATTTTTAAAAAAATTAATGCCTGATTTAAAAATCAAAATACCAGGACTTAACAAAATTTTTTATTTTTCGGATGGATGTGCTGCGCAGTACAAAAACAAAAAGAATTTTCTGAATATATGCCTGCATAAAAAAGATTTTGGTGTTGAAGCAGAGTGGCATTATTTTGCCACCTCGCATGGCAAAAGTGCCTGCGATGGCTTGGGAGGAACTGTTAAAAGACTTGCTGCCAAAGCCAGTTTGCAGAGGCCCTATGACAATCAAATAATGACACCTCTACAATTGTTTACTTGGTGTGAAGAAAACATATCTGGCATTGATTTTAAATATTGCACAGAAGCAGATTATACAAATCATGAAATAATTTTGAATAAAAGATTTGCGGAAGTCTTAACAATACCGGGGACACAAAAAATTCATGCTGTAATTCCTCTTACAGAAAGCACGTTTTTGGCAAAACAGTTTTCTACATGCTTAGAGGTCGAAACACATAATCTTTTTAAAGGTGGAAGCATTATTTTGCAAAATATCGAGTCAGGGTTTGTCACTGTAGAATATGACAGTGCTTGGTGGCTGGCTTGTGTCTTGGGGAAAAATAATGAGAGCGGAGAACTGAAAGTAAGCTTTCTTCATCCACGAGGACCTGCCTCATCATTTTTTTACCCAACACCTCAAGATATTTTAATTATTAAACCAGAAAGTCTTATAAAAAAAGTTGAACCCAACACTGCTACTGGCAGAACTTACAATGTCAGCAAAAAAGAAATGTCAGATTCATCACAAATTCTTAAAAGAAAGTTAAAAAAATAAATTTAAGGTATATAGTTAGTCTTAGTGTTTTCTGTCTAATTTTTATCAACGAAGTAGAAAAGTTTGTTTATTTCTTTTGCGAGTTTAAAATAAAATAATTTGTAGATAAAGCCTCTGGGTATTTTTTAAAACCTGTATCCATCCAACAAATTTATTTATTTTAATATCCAGTGCACTATTGGTGCTCCTAAAATATGTTTATTTTTTTAAATGCATGATTTTTAATGTACTTAATATTTTTGATATTTTTTTTGACATTGAACCCATCATTTCTCCATCATAAAATTTTGTGGATAATTAAGTAACACTTTGACCAAAATTATATATTTTTTTCAAAAAAATTAAAAATGGCCTTTTTGAATTTTTCAATTTTTTTTTTCCAATTTTTTATTTTCAATTTTTTTTTTGTTAAAATTATGTTATGATATTTCATGAAAAAGAGCTTCAAAATGACTTTAAAATGAGCCATTTATTACTTTCCTAGTGTAAGTGGTTCTCGAGATATTGCTAGTTTTGTACATTCTTGTTAAGGTCAAAATGCTGACTTTTTTATTTTGAAAAATTAAAAAAAAAAACTACGAATCAAAAAAATCTAAAAATTTGTATTTTCAACTTTTATGGTAAGAAGAAAATATATACCAAAAATCATCAAAATTGGAATTGGTCGCGTAAAATTTTTGTGATTTTTTGGTTGATTTGATATGGAATGACCCATTAAGAAAAATTTTTAAATTGTAAAACGGGTGCAGTAACAATTAAAAATTAAAAGAAAACAATTTTTGGACAAAAAACAGACAAGTACAATAAAATAATTTTGGAGAAAAAGTCAAGCAGGCACAAGTAAAAAAAGAAATAAAAAACAAACTCACCTCAATTATTCCAACTAACAAGGGTCAATGACTAATTTTCCTAAATTAGCAAAAAACGTTATAAAGGCACACACAAAATAATATGTACAGAGGGCATACATCACAAAGTAATATTTTGAAAACGGTGTTAATTTTTTTCTTTGATTAACGTTTCAGCGCCGTGTATTCTGTTAAACTAAAGGTTAAATTTGTCTATACGTAGCGATGTTTTGTTTCTCCTGTATTTGTTTTCTTTTTTCGTGTGTTCATTATTATTGATAAAAAAATGTATTTGTTTTTACAGGATTAATTTTAAATAGCATCGCATAGCTAGTAATTATAAGGCAAATGTCCTAAACAAAAAGGTTTTAGTGTTGTTTTATGTTCTCTTTATGTATATTTATTTATGGGATTGGAAAAGAAGCCAACAAATTAAAAAGGGGGGGGGGAGGGGAAGATAGGAAGAGAAAATAAAAAAAATAGGCAAATTTGGATGAGAAAATTTTTTTTCCTTTTATGTTGGTTGGTTAATATGTTGTGATAAACTTTGCTTAAATTATCACAGTCCGTTTTTAAGTTTATAATGTTTTTGTTTTTTAAGATATAGGCTGATTCTATAAACTCTTTTTTTTCTCTAATCGGCTCAGTGTCCAGTATTCGTATGGTATTAAAGTTGAAGTTGTGATTATTTTGAAAATGATCCATGCTTAGAGCTGTTGGTTTTGTCTTATGTTTTGTCTTATCTTGATTAATAATATTACAATCGTACTTATGTTGCTAAATTCTTTTTTCTAAGATTTGTGAGGTCTGGCCAATATTTGTGCTATTAGGGCAATTGTTGCACTGTATTTCATAAACAACATTTGCTTGTTTGTTTTTAGGTGTTTTCTCCTTAGTTTTTGTAAATAGCGTTTTACCAATGGTTTTGGTATTATATAAGGCAACCTTTCTGTTCTTAGTAGTTAACAGTGATTTTAGCTTATTTGATAACTGAGGTATGTTGGGTATCTTAAAATAAAAAAAAAACCCAGTTAAAGTTAAGAAGTCTATCTGTATTTGTGGGCTTGGAGTAAAGGTCTGTTATAATTTTGTTATTGTCCCTTATTATTAAGAGATCTAGGAATGGAAGTTGTTGATTAATTTTGTTGATAAAGTGTCATTTACGTGAGTTTTTGGGATTGACAATAGCGTGTTGTCGACAAAAATTGACAACAGTGGGACTGGGATAGTGCTTCATTAGTGACATAATCCATTACCAACGCGGCTAAAATAGGACTTATAGGGTCTCCCATAGGGGTTCCAAATATTTGTATGTAATATTCTTTCTTGTCAACAAGTTAAACTTGAAAATTGAGTTATTTTGTGTTAATATCATACTGAGCCGATTAGAGAAAAAAGAGAATTTATAGAATCAGCCTATATCTTAAAAAACAAAAACACTATAAACTTAAAAACGGACTGTGATAATTTAAGCAAAGTTTATCGCAACATATTAACCAACTTTTCCTAATAGCTCACTCATAAAAGAAAAAAAATGTTCTCATCCCAATTTGCCCTCCCCCCCCCCTTTTAATTTGTTGGCTTCTTTTCCAATCCCATAAATAAGTATACATAAAGAGAACATAAAATAAAACTAAAACCTTTTTTTTTTAGGACATTTGCCTTATAATTATTAGTTTACTCTATGCGATGCTATTTAAAATTAATCCTGTAAAAAAAATTATCAATAATAATGAACACACGAAAAAAGAAAACAAATACAACAGAAACAAAACATCGCTACGTATCGACAAATTTAACCTTTAGTCTAACAGAATACACGGCGCTGAAACGTTAATATAAAAAAAAAATTAATAACGTTTTCAAAATATTACTTTGTGATGTATGCCCTCTGTACATATTATTTTGTGTGTGCCTTTATAACGTTCTTTGCTAATTTAAGAAAATTAGTCATTGACCCTTGTTAGTTGGAATAATTGAGGTGAGTTTGTTTTTATTTTTTGTTTTTTTTTTTATTTGTGCCTGCTGCTGTACTTATCTTTTTTTTGTCCAAAAATTGTTTTCTTTTTATTTTTAATTGTTACTGCACCCGTTTTACAATTATAAACTTTTTCTTAATGTCTTTTAATTATATAAGTATGTATGACCTATTAGCATATTCAACATACTACTGGTCTTTTTTATGTCGTTTTAGCGCTGAAGAAGGTGACAAACCAAATCATCGAAACGTCAGCAAAAAATAGAAACAACTAACAATAAAGATTTTAGTCCACAAGCTCGTGATTTCCTTTCTTTCCTAACTTTTTCTGGACGTGAACGCTCAAATAAATAAAAAAGTTATAGGACCTATCTCTATCTCCTCTAGAAGTACCCGAAACCCCCCAAAACCATCGAATTTTGGACAGCCTGTACGTACTCTCAGTGTTGGTGTCGTGATTACTCGCAATTTTAAAGATTTTCCGTTAAAAAATTGTTTTTTTCTGTGGATAAGTTAATAAAATGGCACAACAGAAAACCTAGGGGGAAGGGGGAACGTTTTATTCTGCTAAAATATTTTTTGGTTCTCGACTGTTCAAATAGACCAGGGCTTCAAAAAAACAAATTGTGGCAGCTGCTGCACGGCCCCTAAGAGTAATGAAATGCACCCGTTTGACTTGCATTCACTTTTTTAATTTTAAGTCCCAATCATACACATTTAATTTAAGAAGACAGACAAAAAAATAATAGTTTTTACAAATAGTCGCTAAAATAGTTTTTTTGCAAACGTAGTTTTAAAGAACTAATGCAAAAAAGCACTATTTGGCCGCGAGTTACGTTATAAAATAATACGTTTTTTTAGTTTGGAACTCTCGTGTAAATCTATTATGTGTGAGCCAAGTAAATTGCAGTTATATGTCACTGTCTATACTACCCTAAAGACGAAAAATGTTCTAAACTAGCTGATCGTTCCATAGAAATATAATGGGTTAAGAATGGGCCAGAATCTGCGCGAAATGGCTAATAAGGGGGGAATCCATTTTGAATCACAGCAGAGTTAAATAAATGGTTGGTTGAGCTTGACATACGGGTTGCGTTTACATTTCACATTTAAATCAAACTTGTATTCCAAAGATAAGTGTCAGTGCATCAATTTAAAAATATTCGCTGCCTTGCTGATTTAATATATTAGGATATTTGCCGAGAAATTAATTAAAAATAAAATTTGATAAATTATATCCATGTTCAACAAACGAAAAATGTTTTGAGCTGGTTCAAAATCTGCGTGTAAACATGGTAAAATCAGCTAATTGCAAAAATAAACAAAGGCAGATAATTTAATTATTTTAAACAGACGTTGGTATCTTATAATATATGCCAATTGTTTGTTAGGTTGAGACTAAATTAAAGTTCCTTCTAGATTTGGACAAAAAGTATCGATGATGTGAAAGACCTTCAAGAGTTTACTTATTGTTAAGGGAGGTTTTATAGAGAACAAAAGTACCTTAAGCTAGGTCAACATTAGCTTTGACTGATTCAGAGTATATTTATGGGGAATATTCAGTGTCAGAGTTTAAAATATTATCTGAAACTTAGTTTATTAAGGGAAAAGTGCTTACATGAAATCATTAATTCACCCTTACCTCAATGTGTAAAATTATTTTAAAATCTAGCTATTTTTGTAAACGAGTATTTTTTAATATATTATTTCAATTCAAAATTAAATTCCCTGTAAGTGGTTTAAACATAAAAAGTAATAGGGAATGTATATAAAATAAGGGTTATTGCTGCAAGCAAGACAAATACTCTTAATTTTTACTTTTTTATATTTAACTCCTCGGTTAATTCTTTGTTGGATGCAAAGATGTCACACAAAGTTATTTAGTTACATACTTGTCAATCAAAACCTTATTGTATCATGTTTTTATTTTTAGTTTTGCAAGTCAATTTAATGCAATATTTTTTGGACATACAGGGTGTCCCGAAAGTTCGAGTCCACCCTAATGTCTCCAAAACCAAAAGATGCAGAGAATTAAAATTTCACATAATTAGATGGTTGACAGAAGACCATATTTTTGGATGCTAATCATCGCACCTTTCATTAACAACCTAATATGTTACTTGTTTCTCTAATGGTTTTTAAATAAAATGGGAAAATCATTTCCGTAAGACCAATGGGTTAAACAAGAAAACGGACATTCGGGGAGCCTTTCTCTAAATCATTGCTCTTATTTAAAAGTTTTTGTCATTTTATTTGAAAACCGTTAGAGAAAAGGGTAACATATTAGGTATTTTTGGAAACAGAATAAAAAGCTCTCTTCAAACTTTCGAAAATATGCAATTAAAAAAAGTATTGTCTCCGCTCTAGCTCCGCCCCTTAATGAAGGGTGGCACAATAAGCATCCTAAAAGATACTTTTTTGTAAACCATCTAATTGTGTGAAATTTTACTTTTCTGTCTCTTTTGGTTCTGGAGATATTGGGTGGACTCAGACTTTTAGGACACGTTGTATATATATATATATATATATATATATATATATATACAGGGTTGACCATTTATAAGGGTTCACCTGGATAGTCTCTCCCTTACAAACAAAATTGATGTGTTTCAGCATTTTCCCCAATTCTTTAATATTTGTATAGGGTGGGAGCCTTAACACCCAAATCAGAATCAATCATTTAAAAAAATATTTGATATGTTGTCGTATGTATAGCCGGTTGAAAAAAAAGGACAACATTGATGTTTTTGCTGTTAAATCTCAAAGCAAAATCATGGCATGTTGTCCTATTTTTTTTTAAACCAGCTGTATATATGACAAATTGATGGCTTGACAAATTTAAAGTATGTGATGGCTTAGCAGTTAAAAGGGGGGGGGGGGAGATAGAAATATGAAAGACTGCATCAGAAGAGATACATTTGTTTACAATACAACAATACAACATTTTTTGATACTACGGTACAACACCTTTGTTTTGAAAAAATATTGAAAAAATTGGGTTTTAATACATACACTATGGATGAAGAAATTACAAAATTCAAAGTAAAATGATTTATTCAATCTTACAGTCACAATTACTGATGATTGAATAATATCAACTTATTCAATTTGTTTCTTATTACCTTGCACTGTACATAGGAGTGAATTTTTTTGCTTAAATTAAAAAACCTTATTCTAACATAACAGGCAACAATATTTTTAGTTAGAATGAATGAGTGATTGGGTTCCAGACGTGGAGTTTCCAAAAAGTGGTAATTTCAAATCCTTATTTCCTCACGAGAGAAATGTCAACATCCAATTCAGACTTGACAGATTTGCAATATGACAGTTGAATCAATCACCCTGCAGTTTCCTCCCTCACCACCTACTCTTGTATGCAGCAGTAATCGTCTAAGAGCATATTTGAATTGAAGCGGTGTTGGGTTGTTGTTTCATTCATTTTGGGATCTTAAAAGTCAATAAATAACAAAAACTCAATATATATAAGAGGTATAAGGTGCAAAAATGTATTTTTCAAATTAAAAAAAAAGAGAAGTTAAGGGCATCTCACATAAACTTGCATGGTGTAACATAATGCCTAGTGTAGCAACTCTATCACTGAACTGTAGAGATTTTATGCTATGTGTTATGTACCTTATGCAATTTTGTGTGTGAAGGCTTTTCCATGTGATTTTAGAAATTTTACATTAACCAACTTGTAGCTATGTGTTTATAAATAATTAAAAAAATTTCAAATAAAAAAAAACAAACTTTCCAGCTTAAAAATAAGGTAATTATTTAGTAAATATATGATTTTCTGCAATTTTTGATTTTTTATGAAATTTTTTTTATGGAGGCACCTACTAGGTTATTTATATATACATTTTTTTAATTTGATCTGATTATGGTCAAATGCTCGTTTTTATCCATTCTGTTCAACATTCTTTATAAAGCAGGATTAATATAAAGTATAGGTAGTTCATAATTGGAGTAGTGTTTGTTCTAATTTTAGTCCTAAAAAATAACCACTGTTCATACTTGTCGTACTACCTATTTGCAATAACATTGTCAGTTTTTTATAACTCACTGTGAATCTCCATCTTTGTCAGTTTCATATAAATGCCCCTGATATAAATATGAATGGACTGGACTCTTCAAACAACAAAAACGGACAAAAATTTAAAAAAAAAATAAGTCAAAACAATTGAAAGACAACATCATTTCAGATTCAGGCCAATAGCAAAAGCACATTTTTGTTTTTGCAATAGTGATAGTCATAATAAGTCCTGTTTGATAGCAATAAAACAAGAATTGCATGCGAGTCTTCTCTTTTCATGTCACTTTACTGGTACTACTATAAAGTGAGATGAGAAAAGATGACTTGCATGCAATTCTTGTTTTATTGCAAGTCGTCTCTTCTCATCTAGCTTGCTTCTCATCTAGCTTGCTTTATTTCCATCTCACTTCACTGGTGCTAGCAAGCACCAGTGAAGTGAGATGGAAATAAAGGACTCGCATGCAATGTTTGTTTCATTGTAGTACTTTTTAACTTTATAAAATACACTGAAATTAGAACAAACACTGTGACTATGAAGGATACTTTTGGCTACACCACTTTACTTAACTTACAAATGAAATTTTATTAATGGATCGCTATTCAACCTTTCGGCTGATCTACAGTTTTCCACTGCACAAGACATTGTTCAAAAAAAGTCACAAAAACATTTTTAAATCGACATAAATATCCACTAACTGCCTAATAAATTAAGAGAAAAATATGAAAACAAACACTAAACGACAGAAAACAATCCGTTTTCTGTCAAAATCAAAGAAAATGACATTGGTTGGTTGCGGATGCGGCAACTTCCAGTCGCCCGATCTGTGCTGTGATTCAAAATGGATGACCCCATGGGGTCCTCCGATTTTAGGATGCGCAGTCGTCTTTGCCCATTCTTAACCCATTATATTTGTATGGATCGTTTTCATTCGAAAGATGGTAAACTATTAAAATCATCATACTCATCTTTTATTTACAATCGCCGACTACTTAAATTAGCCCAATCCCCATACACTGACGTTAAAATTATTTTCAGAAACTTGCCAAACACTCTGGAATGGACTACGCCATCTTGACAGGTGGTGACATCGCTCCCATGGGCAGAGACGGGGTGACTGCCATCCACAAGGTGTTCGATTGGGCGAATAGCAGTCGAAAAGGGCTGTTACTTTTCATTGACGAAGCTGATGCTTTCTTGAGAAAGAGGTCATCGGAAAATATTTCTGAAGGTATTTTTAAATATTATTTTTGACACAGTGGCGTCTTTAGGTAAAGTGGTATATTTGGTTTATTAAGGGGTCATATACGTTTTGGGTAGGGGTTTTTATTATTTTTTTTAGAAGTATAATTAGAATTTCATTAAAACAAGCTACAAAGTATCGAATAGTATATGCTTGATGCTTTTATAATGCTAATTCATGTGGAAATCTGGAAAATTGTGGAAACTGCGGCCTTTGTCCAAAAACTTGTGTGCGGTGACTATGATGTATCGAGAACGGATTACCTGAGTCGTGAACAAGGACTTTTGTTTCCAAAATTTTTTTAAATTTTTACATGAATTATTTATACAAAAGCAGGAAAACATATAATATACTATATATAATTATAATTATTATCACATTCGTAACAAAAAATAATAAAAGCTTAATTTTCTCAAACGTATAACCCCTTAAAAGTGGATGACAAGGTAAGAATTTTTAATAATTTTATTTTGAAAATATTGGATATCCATGCACCAAAATAGACAAAAATTTTTGTTTATAAGCCGTTTTTACCCTGGATAACCAGCAACATAAAACTAATGATCAAGCTGAGGGATAAGGCACACAAAATATTTTTAAGAACAAAACGGGGACAGGATCTAAACTACTACCGCCAATTAAAAAATTTTACTAAATATACGCAATAATTATGGAAAAAAATCGTTATTCAAAGCATTTTCACAGAAGAAGGGCAAAGCGTTTTGGAAAACGACAAAAAAACTAAAAAATAAATATACGCATTAATTATGGAAAAAAATCGTTATTCAAAGCATTTTCACAGAAGAAGGGCAAAGCGTTTTGGAAAACGACAAAAAAACTAAATATTTTACAAAACACACGAACCGACATACCAGAGGAATTGCAAGACATAAAGAAAATACATGAATTTTTCCAAGAAACTGATAACTTGCCAGATACACCTTCACAGACATTGATTAAATTTTACAATAATAACAGTATAACCGACAATACCCTAGACTTTTCCTTACTTGAAGAAAACACCATAAAAAATAAGAGGCACAATTTCAACAAATTCTGTAGATGTTGATGGGATCTCAATTAGAGACATTAAGCTTTGCCTTCCTTTCTGCGAGGGACCGCTAATAAATATAAAAGCTATAAAAAAAACCTATTTCCAAAAACCAAAAAGTAAAAGATTTAAAAGAATTACGCCCCATAAGTATATTGCCGGCCGCCTCTAAAATAATCGAAAAGTTCCTTTGCTACCAAATAACAAAGTTTACTAATACACATAATTTAATGCCTGAATGTCAGTCTGGATTTCGATCAAATTCGACCACAACTACAGCGTTGGTGAATGTATTAAATGATATTAGAACAAATGAAGAGCATGGTCAGAGCACTTGCCTAGCATTATTAGACTTTACTAAGGCTTTTGACACTATGGTCTGAAAATGAAAATCTCGCCCTTACTAAAATCTGACGATTTTTAAAGACAAGTTTACACTTAATGCTTTTTTGTCAGGACTATTTGCTAATATTCCTTAAATATTTTTATGTGTAAACAAACCTTTAAAACTTTTAACATACAAAACCATAGATAGCCATGGAATATTTCGCTGTCACTGTTCAGAAAAGTCACACAAATTCTGTCTTTCCTTTTACATGGTGAGAATTTTTGACGTTTATTGGTACGCGTAGTAACAATTTAGCTCCGCCATAAACTAGTCCTGCAGTCCTACAACGTTAGGTTAAATATGAAGGTGGCTGTGTTTTTATTTTAAATGATGCGGTAAGTAAAAATCGCCACTTTCCAGATTTCTGCCGGGTGAGATTTTCTGTCGTTTCTGAAGAATCGCGACCTATAAGTCATAAAATGCTTTTCGCTAAGCTTAACTACTTTGGATTTAATCTGTCATCTGGTTATCTCTTTAAAAATATTCCTACTAACAGGTTTAGCTGTGTTGAAATTACTGGAACAGTCGGTACTGACAGGTCGAACTTCAGATTGACTAGGCAAGGCGTACCACAAGTCTCGGCTCTATCGCTAATGTTATTTTCACTTTATGTGGCCGATATGCACAAAATAGTTAAATTTGCGAAACTAGAACAATTTGCTGACGATGGTGAGTTACATATTCCAATAAACAAGGACTCTTTTTCGAGACGCAAATAAAAAAATAAACACCGATTTACAAAATGTAGCGGACTATGCTTTCAAACACAATTTAAAATTAAATTCATCCAAATCGCAGATTTTAATTCTTGAAAGAAATAAAACCACCAGGGAATATATTGAGCATTACTTAAATACATTACTTAAATATTCACGTAAATAACGAGCCAATTTCGAACTCTTTTGATTATCACATAAGAGGCAAGCTTACCGCTGCATATATTCGACTCAAAAATATTCACACATACAAAAAATGTTGGCTATCCAAGCAGAAATATTTTTTGTGCGATTCAATAATTTTATCATTATTCGACTACGCAGATGTAGTTTATAGTGAATTCTTGTCATGGAACACAAAAAAATCTAAACAGAAATTGCAAAATAGTTGTATAAGATTTGCTTATAATACCCCTTACAGAAGCCATGTGACACCGGTCCTAAATACGAATGGCATATTAAATATGAGCAATCGAAGAAAACAACATATGCATGCCTTTGTTTATCGGGTAATAAAAACTACTATCTAACTAAAGGATTTGTACCCCTCTCCCGTAAAACAAGAAATGTTCATAAGTTCATCATGCCCCGCCATAGAACATCAGCTTTCAAAAAATCCTTTACATTTGCTGCAGTTAAACTATGAAACGATATTCCAGCCAGATAACAAAAAAAGTTTAAGTTTCAGTTCCTACTCTAAATATATTAAGCAAGAGCTTTTAAGTGAACAACTATTACTTTAAACATTAAAATAAATGCATAAAGAGTGCTTGAGGACTAATATATATATTTTTTTTATAGTACTAGAAACTTCCCGTTTGTCGATATCTGCCCCACATTGACATCTCTCTTTGTGTGCCCCTTGCAAGATCCCTTCCGTATGTCTCTCTCTTTACCCTCTTGTTTTTTTTTCTTAGGCATATCTTCCAAACAAGATAACTATACAAAATGTAATATAACATATATTAGAAGTTTTGTTGCTTAGTTATTTAATTTAAATTTTTTGTTTTTGATGCTGTTTAGGTAGCTTACTAAACGATTTGTTTTTTTTTGTTCTCCAGGGTTCTATCGCATAAGTCCTTTTAAGGACTTAGTGCTTACCGGTTTTATAATCGAGATTTTGCTGTGTATCCAGTTGTAAGAATCTAACAATGTATAAACTAACAAATTGGCAAGTAAAATATTTTGATTTGACTTGATAATGTAATAACAAGTTTTTTTAATTATTAGAAAAGTTACAATATTATACAGTAGGTACATAGATTTTAAATAATCCATTTTTACCTTAGAAGCTAAAACATATATAATCCAAAAGGTGAAAACTCTTGCAGACCATGAAATATTGTATAGGCTTCAAAATCCGTCATCAAGTTATTCCACGTGATGCCTCATTGGTTTCCTATCCAAGTACCACTGGAGGTCTCACAATGACCCCCCCAAACTAACATGACACACATGCACGTGGAGGCAGACGCTACAGTAATTTTATTTCTATTTTTCAGTAGGGACACACTATAAGCTTTTTCTAGGACATAGCAATATCCACAGCATTCCCAAAACCTGCACCTTTATTTCTTCATTCATAACAGCCTGGCCACCAACAATGCAGTGTGATCAATAACTGCCATCCTTTGTGATTTAAAGGGTATAAATATAATTTGATTGGAAAGTTGTTATAGATCTTTAGGTATTAAAAATAAATTTTGATTTTCTTTCCAGATCTTCGTGCCACCTTGAACGCCTTCCTTTACCGTACCGGCGAGCAGAGCAACAAGTTCATGCTGGTGCTGGCCTCGAACACTCCAGAGCAGTTCGATTGGGCCGTCAACGACAGACTGGACGAAATGGTCGAATTTTCCCTGCCCGGATTGGACGAAAGAGAGAGATTGATCAGGCTGTATTTCCAGAAATTTGTGTTGGAACCTGCAACGGAGGGAACTAGGTAATGTACTATCGTGGACTTTAGTAATGAACTGAAATGAAACATATTCATTTTTTATTTACAATCACCGACTACTTCAATTAGACAATACACCATTGACATTAATATTAACATTTAACCTGACCACGGTAATGACCAAGAATAGACACTTGTAGCGTATTCCATTGCGAAAATAGTACACCGCCAGGGCAAAACTCAGTTTTTCTGTTCCGTTGAGTTGTACTTTTTCAGTTTTCGTGTTAAAGAACTGAAATATTTAGTTTGTTCTTGAGTGCAATTTTCTCCGCATCCGCTTAATGGACTCGTACCGCACTTTGTTGCAGTTTTTAACAATTTTAAATGTTGTTATAATTTATTTATTTAAACCCAATAATTAAGGTTTCCTTGCTTTTTATAATTTATCAAAATTTTATTGCAATGAAACTGCACTAGTATAACTTGTTAACAGCTCTAAACGGGTGTCAGTGCACAACGGATAGCGCACTCAATTTTCCAATTGAATATCCTATTATATTAACTATTTTAAAGATTTTTATGCTATATTTTGACCAATGTCCGCTTTTGTGGTGAATGCAATGACAACAGCTGACTGCAATCGTTGTTTTACGTCCATCCCTATGTACGCAACGAATGCAGTCGGCTGTTTTGTCATTGCATACACCATGACTGAGCTGGCCTCGGTCAAAACATGGCATAAACATATTAAAAATTTAGTGTCTTTTTACTTTGTTTTCAACGCGTTTCGTATACCGATGCCGAAACATTTAAATATTTACTTTAATTGTCTAATGAGAACACCACCATAAACCAAACAAATAAAATATATTATGTTATATCTATATACCCAAAAGAGTAGTTTCAGTATCATAAATAACTTCAGACTAGTCTTGTCTTTATCCTAAATATCAGTAAAAAACATATTTACTTACTAACGCTAAATTCTTTCGTGCTCGCGCCTCCTCATGTTTTGTCCCGAAAGTTGAAAGTGGGCAACATTTCTTGGAACAAAGAACTAGAACCCCCCCAAATAAAAAACATTGATTTTTAAATTTCTTAGTATAGGAAATAATACTAGAACTAGACTAGTAAAAAAGACTAGGGCCAGTATGAATGATACTTAACATGCAAATTAGCTCATAATACACTTTGATTTCCAACTTTGAATCACTCACAAATAGGCATCGGTCCGCACTAGCACTTATCTAAGTCACCTGATACGGGTTCGTCCTGGCGTGTTAACATTTCCAATAGGGTTACGCTCCTATGGCGATTAAAACAAAAAAAAAGTTAAAAAACCTCCGAAAAGAAATCTAAAAGCCAAAGATCAAAAGATCTTGAGTGGAAAAAACGAAAATTCAAACTTGGATGAGTATCCTACAAAGAACACACAAAGGACCAAAGCCCAGGGTGAAACATCGTTTGATCATTTCTCTTTTCGCTTTGATCCTCTGTGTGTTCCTTGTGGGATACTCATCCAAATTTGAAATTTCGTTTTTTTCCACTCACTTTTGATCTTTTGTTTTTAAGCAAAGAAATGCTTACGCGTTGTTGAAAAACAAGCTGCGAAACTTATTCTTTCTTTGTCTGGAATGCACAATTAAGATCAAGTTCTGGTTACTAAACTCGCTTGTGCTACTAGTTCGTTTTTGCTGTAACTTTTCTCGATTTTTAAGTAAAAGTTAGTTAATAATCTTATTCAATAAAATTTATTTGTGAAAAGATATATATTAACGGTGTCCTAAAAAGGAATAAGAAACAAAGATAATACCAAATATTAGGTGCAGATTTTAAATGAGAACAGTTTCTTTACCTTAAAATTGCCGTTTTCGAAATATCGAAGCGTTTACAAAATTTTGGACAAGTTGTGTTGAAATACTTTTGATATGTAATGGATGTACCAGAAATCCTGATCAAAATTTAATTATTTATTTTTTCGTTTTAAATATAATAGTTGGAAATCGTTATCAATTATTATAGATTATAAAAAGGGATTTGTGTATGATTTCGTACTATAAATGTGAGCACGCTGAAACAATAGCCCTGTGATTATTTACTGATTATGAAAGTGCACGTTGGCTTTATGGAATTTCATAACAATGGAGTATAGCAGCAAGTATAATGCACGGGCGACCGCCAGGGATCTCTGCTTAATTCCATTGTATTAAGTAAATGCTTTACTAGTTCCAACAGTCCCCAGGTCACAGGTAGTTGGGCACCGAATAGCGGGGGGAAAATTACTATTATTAACAATTTTTTTTTTCTATATACGACACAATTTGATACGCTGCTTTATAACCGATTAAAAAAATAAAATTAAAAACTTCATGGATATGTTCAGTTTAAGTAAGTATACTAAACATAATGTTGATTTTTTTACTTAACTCTGTGGGTGTCAGGGCTCACAGACAGGCAAGAATCAGAAACATAGTTTACAAGCGTGAGGTGAGTGGCCACCGTTAAGGATAGGTTGTAGTTGGATCAAAGTGGAGAAGAAAAGCGATATTTGTTTACACCATCGACATACTAACTATAGACCCGGCAGTCCATTCCATATTTGTTTTTTTTTATATTTGTTTGGCTCCCACATAACCAGAAAAAGAAAGAGCGAGTTTTAGGGTATCTGTGGCAATACCGCAAAATACAGCGGACGCGCTCGAAAACGTAGGTGTAATTTTAGTTCAGCTCAAAGCGGTGACGGCGGATATGATATAATTAGATTTAATTTTAATTTTTTAAAAATTAATAGAAGATACAGTACATACATAATATGGAGATATATATCCGAGTATATATCCACAGTTAAAAAGGGCGCCCTTTTAAAAAGCATTATTTTAGTATTGCACTTGGTAAAAAGCAGTATTTTATAAAAAATATTCAAATAAAATTTGAAGTCTCTCACTTTCTCTTGTATTTTTAAAATTTTGACTGGTAAGATTTTTGATCACAATATTACATATTATTTCTTGTTCAATTTTACATACTTATTCATATAATATCTAAAGCCCGCAGCTTTGCCTGCGGTTTTACATTTTTTTTCTATCTGTGTGTCTTTTTACTCGGTGACGTTCATTGTTGCGACCTTTCAATATTTGACAATTTGATATTTTGACGATATTTTTAAATAGTTTTTTTCAATATTACTATTTTCCGCTGTTTCCCTTTAACTTAAAACTAACCGAAATCTTTTTTTGCATCCGTGAAAGTTTTTTGCATCGATAACCAAAAAAGCCATGCTTTAGATATCTGCAGATAGTTACTAAAATCATGTTTTTGATGAAGGTATAAAAAAAAAGATTTTTTGCAAAACGTGACAAACGCGCTTTTACAATATCAAATTAGACCTAGCCCCCGCCCCCGGCTTGACAAGGACGGATTTTTTTTCCAAGACATATGTTTTGTCAGTTAGCTTTGTTTATGTTGCCGTCAACGTATTTTGGACGTTCTCTATCTAATATTGGTATATCGATGGTTTACACTAACGGGCACCGGCAGAGATACAAAAATACCACTGGAATCAAAGCAAAATTATAGCTAAATCACCCCTTTGGCATCATTGGCCTTTGAGATTCTAAACACACGAGAAATCATTCCAGAATAGAGACTGGAAACTTAAATCAACGCTTTTTTGAGTTCAGTGGCATCAGCTGATGGATAGATGAATGGGGTTCTTGCACATTTTTCAGTTATCGCATATTTGGAAACTACGTAAACTATAAGCGAGAAAAACGCGTTTAAAGTTGAACCTCTTAAAAAACTGCTAATTCGGCCATCTTACTCTGAAGTTAGCGTGCCAATGATCTTGTTTGCGCTTCACGGTCCCTAGAATCAATCAATCAATCAATCCATCAATTTATTGGTGCCAAATATACTTTCGCATTTACACATGTCAAAACATTACAAAATCAATATAATAATATGAAATAAAATTTTACAAATATTATGCTAAATTATTAAATTTGTAAATAATAAATTAGTTTTACATTAAGTTAAAAATACTATAAAAATAAAGATAAATATCTATTACACACAGTCAGTTAAACAAATATACACAAATAAAAAATTAAATATTTAAAATTAAAATAATCATACAAAACAATAATATAAAAAAGGAGACATTTAACAAAAATATCCTGTCATTACTTTAAAAAAAAAAGAAAAAAAATATCACATTAATGACAAATTACTATTCAGAAATTCTTCAAAAGTGTAAAAAGCATGTTTAATTAAAAATATTTTTACTGCTTTTTTAAACTTTTCGCTTTCCAGAATTTTTATGTGTTGAGGAAGAACATTGTAAAATTTAACACAGTACTTATTAAACGTTGGTAGGGGCAGACCACATTGTTTCTGCCTCGAGTGGCCATGGTATTTATATATATAATAAACAAAGAAGAATATACTGACAGGGAAGGGTTAATATATTAAACGATGTAAAAGCTTCTGCACAGTCATCCCTATAGTTTAAACCTGCAATAATCTTAACTGGTCTTCATTGTAAACGGCAAGCTAATTCAGAATGAGAAGAGTGGCTCCATGCTAGTAATGCGTAAGTTATCAATGAATGGATTAAACCAAAATAGCAAGTTAGTAAAATTTTTTGGCTAACAATTAGAGAAAGGGATCTTAAAAAATAAGTATTTTTAGAAAGTACTTTTGTTTGCGTTTCGCTCACTCTGTATATAATTTATAGTTAAACTTGGGTTCTTTCGGGTTCTATAACTAGGACTTATGTCTTTTATTTATTTTTATATTTGAATTCTACTGGCTAAGGTGTTTAATCTGCTGTGTTCGACCCGACTAAAGTTCATTTGTTTTTTTTTATTTTACTGAGATAAAAACTGGTGCGGGAAAAAAGACCTCACCACGTCGCGGTCGGACACTCGATATAAAGCGTTAAAATTCCGTAAAAATTCCCAGATAATTTAAATTATATTATTGTTCTTTTTTTTTGGTGTTACGTACGTACCTAGCTAAGGGCCGCTCGTGTTTCTTAGAGTGTGACGGACTGATCTATTTATTATATAAATTAACTATTGGCTACTAGTGATAATTAGTGCTATGAACTGATATATATCTATTTAACGGCCTGGTTACGATATTCACCACTGCCCAGGGATTCACTCAGAAGTAAGGTAAGGTAAAGAATTCTAAGCCAGTTTCTTTTAAGTAATAGTTTTTTTTTACAAGAATTAGATTGGTACAGGGTTGAGATTCCCCTATATTAGTCAACTTTACTTAACTGAGTAACATGATCTTTCCAGGATAGTTTCGCGTCCAAATGCACACCCAAAAAACGAACAAGGACATTCGAGTCAGTTGCACAGAATTTGTCAATTTTCTTAAGTGTCATTGTTAGTTCCTGGGTTTTTTGTTCATTTAAGCTCAGTTTATTTGAAAGAAACCACTCTTTAATAAATGAAAAGCAAAGTGTAAACATGTGTTATCGTCTGCAAAACGGCCAAAGTATTGAAGGAAATGCATTAGAAAGATCATTAATAAAAATAAAAAACTGGAAACTGCCTAACACAGATCCTTGAGGAACGCCACATTCAATAGGCAAATGCTCAGAAACCTTTCCAGACACCTCTACATATTGCTTTCTCTCTGTCATATACGACTCAACGAGTTTTTGACTGTGCTTATCAAAACCATAAAATAATAACGTGGTTCAAAGAACTTCATGAGACCCACAGTCAAATGCTTTAGGCAAATCTAAAAAATGAGCAGAGACAAACTGACACCGATCAAAACCTCTATTTACTTGTTCCACTAACCTGAATAGATACGGTCTAGTAATTTTACCCCACTCTTCGACCCGATGGCGACACAAAGATAGCAGCTGATTTTTGTCCGCCATTTAAAAATTGTATGAAGGTTTGACAAATTAAATTAACTTTTCGGATTTTTCTTTTTTTTTTTTGTTTTAATGATTGATGCAAGACCTATTTATTACTTGTATCTTTTATTATAACTTGTTGTGAACAAGTAAATATAATTTATTTTTGCCCTGCATGCGTTGATCTTTCACCAAATAAAAATTAAGATCATTTGTTGTTAATCGATTCTGTCAAGAAACTCATCGGATGAGTTGGAGTTAGTTCATGTTCGTAGTTCAGAAGTTAGGTTATGTAGTTGTTATTTTTCCTGTTTTGGAAGCTATTTTATTTGGTACTTGATTTTTGCGAGGCATTTTTGGGAGAGTGATAATTTTGTTATTTAGAAGGAAAGACTTCGAATTTTCGTTCTTTCCTCCCAAGATCTTTTTGATCTTCTCTTTTTTGGATTCTTTTCGGTTGATGTAACTGATTTGGAAGTTTTTAAATTCTTGTTTTAATTGTGTTAGGAGCATATTCCTATTGGAAAGATTAACACGCCAGGACGAATCCGTATCAGGTGACTTATAATAAGTACCATGCGGAACGATGCCTATTTGTGAGTGTTTCAGAGTTGGAGGTCAGAGTGTGCGATGGTGTTAAATGATGTCTGGATTGAGGGTGACTAGTGAATCCACTGACGAGCCCACGCTGGTCGCCCCGGGCGAAACATCGTTTAATTTTCGCTTTGGTCGTTTGTGTGTTCCTTGTGGGACACTCATCCAATTTTGAATTTTCGTTCTTTCCTCCCAAGATCTTTTTGATCTTCTCTTTTTTAAGGAAAGACTTGTTGTGCATACTATATGAAATAAATCTGATTGCAAATTTAAAGCTCAGGTGCCTTGGTTTTTTTTGGGTTTTTTATTATTTAATGATGAGTCTTTTCACTAAAAAAAACGCGTAAATGCAGCTACCTATGACGAAAAAAATGTAAGTAATATCATAGGGTATTTCATTAGGGCCAGAAGAAAAGAAATACAATTTTCATTACAAAAATTTATGCAAAAATAATATAACCCCAAATGTCATCCATCAAAAAAATCAATAAAGAAAGCAGGCTGATGTCTTTGTGTCGTCATCAGGTGGGCGTAGAAAAAAAATTACTGGATTGTGTTTATTTTAGAGACCGTGTTTGCGATTAGATGCGAAATAATTTTTGACGTTTTCCACTTTGACATTCGTCTTGTTGTTGTTGCTTACCTTTTTGATACCTATTGAAACTAGAGTTTGATGTGTATTCGGTGTAAATGTTGTAAATGCTGGATCAAGTGCTAAAATAGGTAGATGAATAAAAAGATTCCGTTTTCTTAGAGCGTGGTTAAAGTCCAAAAGAAATTATAATCTTTTTTCTTTGTTGTAGTTGGAAAGGCGGTTTTATTAATGCACGTCTAATTAATATAATCCTCAAAGTTAAAATCAACTGGTCCCAATAAAATACAAGTGTTTATACAAGTGCTTCAGAATGTTGTTCCGTACTCCGGGTTATTTGAACAGCCAGGAGCACAACACTGCATTTGAAAGCTATAGATTATTAATATATGTGAAATAAAATTTAAAGCACTTGTTGAAAGACAAAATATTATATCTTATAAACCTATAATATAGCTAGAAACTATCAATTGGTTGGTTGACCGTAACCTCGGGCGGCTAGCGAAAAAAACCGGTCGTATTTACTCAAATGATGTGCAACGCAGAGACAACATAATAACTTACGGAGACTAACAGAAAGATAGGGCCGCGCAGAAATTACGTTCCTGTAGCGCATAGCGCATTGCGGCGGAGAGTAATGAAAGTAATGCTAACATAAAAGAAAGACAGAACATTGTTCAATGTCGAAACACATTTCACACAATTTTAATTTTGTACCTGCCGGCAAGTAGCATTTGGACGCCAAACTACGTCCTCTACTCGTTGGCCTAAAAACCCCGAGGTTGGCAAGCGGACTAAATTTCAGTCCATACGACCCTAATCCGACCTAAATGGGGAATACAAAGTCGGGTCGGCTCGACGTCGCTAATTGTACTTCAATGGTATAGTAGTTTACCTATGATGACCTGATAATACGTCCGCCAGCTTACGTAATTTTATATTATTTAATTGATTACCTAATGTAAACAATAAATGGCCACCTTTTTATTTCATTAACAATAAAAGTTATGTTATTAAAAAGGGCACTTTACCGAGTAATCTAGAGCGAAATATTTCTGCAAGGGCCACTTTACGGACAAAGTTGGTCAAGATGGAGCGAAAAATATCTCCTCCCCCCCTTCCAAATGAGCACAAAATAGTAAAAAGAAAAAAATATCTAAAAAAATATCTTTTTTTAAAGCACTATCTCGGTTGTAATTATTACTAAAATCACTCAAGAATAATACCAAACGCATCTTAAAGGCATTATTAAGTCTGTTTTATTGTTTTTTTTTCAAGAAAAACAAGAAAAAAATTGTTGTCAATAATGGCTGCCCAAGCTTTCAACTCCAAAATGGCCGAATTTGGGCTGGTATAGTACTTTTACCAATTTATCATCTATTTGGACAAGGACACCGATTTGCAGCCCTAATTTTATCCAAATCTAACTAGCCAACATTTAACTACGTAATATTTGCAAACGTTCGGAATCCGCCTCCATTCTTCGTTGATGACCATGTAACCAAAACTGACTTAAAAGAAGAATGACAGTTCAGCTAAACATAACCTAGAAAAATATTTTCCGTTTTTCCTTGTTTTTTCCTTAAAAACATGGATTATTTTAAAATTGTATTTATTAAAGCACTGAATGAGCTCGAACCTGTTCCCCATCAAAAAAAGCGACATTAAACAATATCAGTGTGACCCCACTAATGCTCCAGATAAAGTGGACTGGAAGAAATATAAGTGCGAGCTGAAAGTCCATCAGATTTTTGTTTGGCAGCAAGCCAACAAATTGTGCAATTTGGTAGGTTACACGTGTTTCGCCTTCATAGGCATCTTTAGACCTACAAATTACGATATACTAGTAAGATAATTCTAATTGCAAGAATCGTCAAAATTTAAAATATTTTTTTTCTTTTTTTTTAAATTTTGACTGTTCTTGCAATTAGAATTAGCTTACTAGTATATCGTAATTTGAGGGTCTGAAAATGCCTATATAGGCGAAACACGTGTAACCTACCAAATTTTGCATAAATTTTGGATTTTGGGACTTTTTGACTTTGAGTTTCCCAAGTACAAGCGTAATAAAATGTTGTTATTTTTAATATTTGATAATATTCCTCAACATAGTTATAACCCCTTCCTCCTATTTTAGATTTTTAAAGGGTCCAAAAAACTTTTTGTAAGCTAAAGAAAGTTTTTTAGCTGACAGTACAAAGTTGGTTAAGGTTTGTATAGAGCTGAAACATTTCGTGAATGCATTGCTTTTTTAACACTAAAAAGTGTGGAAAAACGGCTCCTGTTAAGTTTTTTCATATATTTTTATTATTAAATAAGTGTCTTTAAAAAAATAACCAAAATAATATATGCATTTGTTATGCGTCTGGCTGTACAAGTAGTTCCTTCCTGTAGCCACCGGCTGCGCTCGTGTCGCCGTCAAACAACGTTCCCTAAGTATAACACAGTATTGGTCACTCTCGCGTAGCTATTACTTTCTCTATGTTACTTACCTTTTCGATACCTATTGAAAAACTAGAGTTTGTATGTGCTTTCGGTGTAAATGTTGTAAATGCTGGATCAATTGCTAAAATAGGTAGGTGAATAAAAACATTCCGTTTTCGTAGAGCGTGTTTAAAGTTCAAAAGAAATTATGAATATCTTTTTTCTTTGTTGTAGTTGGAAAGGTGGGTTTATTAATGCACGTCTAATTAATATAATCATCAAAGTTAAATACGAATCACATTTTAGCAAAAAATTCAGATATCAAATGCCCACAAATTCTAACATGTATGTACAATGTACATTATTTAACTAAAATAGGCGTCCATATACGACTGAAACTCGAGTGATTCAACAATTGGGCCCCTGGTCCCAATACAATATAAGTCTTTATACAAGTGCTTCAGAATGTTGAAAATTAGTTTTTCCGGACACGTCTTCGAGTTATTTGAACAGCCGGGAGTACAACACTGCATTTTAAAGATACAGATTATTTATATATAAAATTGAGAAATGGTCTACTAGGCCCCTGGTGGTGCATTTTTGTTGACATTGGCTAAAAGATAAGTAAAATATAATTTTTTAATTGAAATCAGCAAAATTTTTAGATCTAACCTAGGGGGCTTGTTAACAGCCACGAAATTATAGACTTGTAGGTAATAGTATGAACTACTAACTGACTAAGATTCAGATGTACAGGTGCATTAGTATGGAAGGTATGAGTGATAGTTTAAAAACACATTTTGACCCCTGTTGCCCCCTAGGGGCGACATATGTAATTTTTATGAAACACAGAGTACGTTTCCGGAAGGCCAACATATATGCTAAATTTCATTGCTCTAGCTTAAACCGGCTGAATTTAACAAAAAAAAATGACATTCTAACCCTACTTTTTGACTGCAGCATTTTTACGGCTGTTAACAGGTTAGGCAGTGTTGGTGGGTCCATTAGTAATCGATTAAAACAGGTTTGGTAAAATCTTCATCAAAAATCCCATGGAATACACTATGCCCCCTAAGTAAATATAATAAAATAATAAAACGGGCCTTTTTTTAACGCGCCAGCCCCATTGTGACGTTTTTACCGTTGAATGTCAAATTGACCCTCAAACGCCAAATAATGAAACACCTCTGATACACATGAAATTTTTCACGAATTTTTTTGGTGTTTTTCCCAAAAGTACGATACGAGACATAGACAAATAAATAGCCACTATGGGTTTCTTATGGTGCGAAATAAGCACTCAAAAAATTAAAATGCTCATGGTTGAGCAGTTCGTGTATACATACCCAAGGTATATTTGTTTAAATACCTCTAATCAGGTTAAGAAGTTTATCTTAGTGTTTGGTGGCCCTGATTGCAATAGGGTGTATTAGAAACGAGTCCGATGAACACGAAATATTTTCGGAATGCATTTTATGCGATCGGTGGATCCATTGATGCCCATGCTTGCGAAGCCAACGTCTAACCATACATATGTTTTCTTTTATAGGAGATTAAAAGTAGATAACTTCAACTATGGCGCCCTCTGCACTCAAATGGCGAAACTGACAGACGGTATGTCGGGCAGAGAAATCGCCAAATTGGGTGTAGCCTGGCAGGCAGCCGCCTATGCTTCCGAAGATGGTGTTCTAACAGAAAAAATGATCTTGGATATTGTTGAAGACCATATTAGGCAACATAAACAGAAGGTAGGTTATTTTGTTAACGAAACGAGATGTTAATTATTTTTATTAAATTGATGAAAAGTAACGAGGGTTAACTTAAAATATTAAATTTTTTAAAGTGTCAATCATCTTCGATTTTTGCGATTATCAAAAGTTTTGAAATTATAATTGAAAAAAGTGCTTTTTGCCAATTTTTATTTTTATTTTTTTTTTATTTTTATTTATTTTTTATTCTGAAGAAAGAGTATCGTTTTATTGTGTTACATACCTCAAACCTCTCAGTACCGAAAAATGTGTGATGTTCATTGAGGTTCAAGCTTTTTACATACCCGCATTAAAATAAAATGTCAGTTTAGTTCAAAAATATACTGGATGCATTAAAATTAACTCTTAATGGGATCCGTTTCTCCACCTTAGAGTAATTCTTATTTATTATTTACAGTTATCTGTTCTCATCCTCTCTAGGAGTTACAGCTTCTCATGATCTTTTTCATATCATCATTCGTTTGTTTTTGTTTTATGTAGTATGCGATGACCCATTTATGTAACATTTAGAGGATAAAACCTACGAGGGCGTTTCAACGAATACCAATACTGGCTTCAAACCTGTTACAAATATTCCAAAAACTACCAAATATTATAGAGGGTGCGATAGAAGTTCGTGTAAGTTCGCTACTAAAATGCGTTTTTTTCGTCGGAAAGCGTTTTTCCCTATGTTTATTACTTACGTTATAAAACCACCGAAGGCTGGGACACCTTGAAAAACCTGCTAAATATAAAAATTATTTGCTTTTTTTCCAGGAAAATAAAATTGATAATTATTTTTCCCATGTAAAAATTTCCTGTCTAGTGGGTGTTTTATGATGGAAATACACTTCATTTCATTCAATCCAGACTAGTTTTTTGACAGTGACAATGACAGTTCAATTTAGTTTCTGTTTAAAAATGTCAGCGGCCATATTAAAATTGGTCCGGCGAATTTGGAATTTCTAGATTACGAAATGTGATGGTGGAAATTGGATTTTTCCCGAGGAAGGAGATAAGGGTTATCTTAAGAAGGTGGCGGTGGTTTTTATACGAAAAAAATATTTTAAAGGGTAGGGGTCCTTAAAAATATTTTCAAATTACATGAAATTTTTAATTTTAGTTATTAACCGACGATTTTTACTAAGTTCCTAACCTTTTTTAACAAATATGTTTTATGCGATAGATAGAACACACATTTATCTTTAATTTGATGCCACAATCTCAGAGCTTTTTAAAAATGCACCCTTTCAAGGGTATGTTAATTTTTCTTTTAATTACATTTAGCAGAAAAACCGTTGCTTAAATCCAATACTACGCTACGTTATCATTTTTAAGCAAATGCTACCCAGCTTTCATTTAAGATATCGTTTTGCTACCTAGAGTTAATGGTTAGCTGTCCAGAGTAGGTGAAATTAGAAAAAAAAAACATGTAAACAAATAAATTCAATTTTACGCAAAAACTAGCTAAAATATAAACAAAACTTTTGAAACATTTTTTGTAAAGCATAATATTTTTCATAAAATAGTATAGATTCTAGCTACATAGCTTCTACGCAGCTTCTGAAGTAAAAAAATTTCAAGTGACATAAATTGGGGTTAATTTTCAAATTTTAGAAAAAAAATATTAGTTAGAGAATCTAGGCCATAAAATTCCCTTGAATGCAGCTACAATAGCTATAGCACAAAAGACGACTATAGTTATTATCTAATTAAATCGCATGGAGTGTATGTAAAGGATACCGCAATGGAACCAGTGGGCACAAGACTATGTGGGCATAGGGCAACACCACTAGGGAGTACTTTTATTAGCTGAAACCTTTTGAATTTGTACACAGTACTTCAAAAAAAGAGGTTCAAAACTGGCAAAATAAACTTTTGTAGTTTTTGGCTCTTTTTTATTAAAAAAAAAACACTACCTAAGGTACAAGATGATTCTAGATACCACGGCTTTTTTGGCTTACTCTGTTAGTAGATTGCTTATAGATATACAAAAAGCATTCGATACTATTTCACACAAAAAATTATTGAATAAACTTTCTTGTTAGGAATAAAAGAAAAATGCTTACAATGAGAAATAGAACTCAAATTACAAAAATTAACAACAATATAATAAGTGAAATTGAACCAATACTGAGTGGAGTACCACAGGGTTCAGTACTATGGCCATTATTATTTGTAATAATTTACATTGACAGCTTATTTTCATCTCAATTTAAAGGTACAATTACGGGTTTTGATGATGATATTGTTATTATTTATACATCAATAAACTGGGAAACAAACAGAATAAATCCCAATGAGCATTTTCAGAAACTTCTGGTGACAGATATTTATATAAAAATTATAAAGAGGGTTCCATTGATACCCTAGGGTATTTAGAAGTTTCCTACAAGAATTGGGTTTGTATATTTGTTTTATTAAAGGCTCTAAATTGATGGTACCCTAAAGTAACATAAAACTGGCGTTAATAATATTTCCACGGACATCTTTATAAAAATTAAAGTCATCGGTAACAAATGTTATATAATTTGGTGTTAACAATGTTTCCACCAACATATTTATAAAAAAATAAGTCATCAGTGAAAAGTTATATAAATTGGTGTTTGAAATTTTTCTGGCAACCCACCTATAAAACCGTAAGTAACTATCAATTAAAGATATATAATAGATTGGTTTTTAAAATGTTGCTATCAACCCACTTATAAAATTTAATTAACCAACAACAAATTTATATAACATTGAAATATTTCGAGAGACACTTATAAAATCTTGGGAACTCACACACAATAGTTATATAAATTGGTGTCTGTAATATTCTTATGAACTCATTCATAAACCTTTTTTGCCCATAAGGTTTTTTCTATAATGTTGTTATTAATTTCTTTATATAGTGATTATAATACAACTGTTTTTAGAACAAAAAAAACAATTTTAATTTATTTTGGCAATTATAATAACAAAACAAACAAGATTTTTTAAGGTTAATTTTGTGACATCAAAAGGCGCGTTTTTGCGACATCAAAAGGAGCGTTTTTGCAACATCAAAAAGCGCGTTTTTGCGAGATACCATACCATTATTATCTTGTTTTAATTACATCAATCTGAGAGAGATAAGAGATCCAAATCTTCTTGAGGTAGTTGCGGATGACAGATATCGGGATCGAATGCATTTTACACCTGATTCCCACCAGCGTTTCCCATGCGCAGTCACGCTGACTCAAAAAACTCATCACGTGGTCCGACATGAACTTGTATAGGAAAATCTCGCTTAGACCACGTGATACGTGTTTTGATTCGGGGGACCCACGAATGAGAAACTCATAGATGGGAACCGTGTTTTAGAAAAAGAGAACAATATAGTAACCGTGTTAAGGTCGCAAAAATGCACCGTGAAACGTCGAGCGCATACGCTGATACTGCTGGTCGGCGGCAAATGTGAACACCCCGGAAAATACTCGCCTGTACACCCTTTGATCCCGCAATCTAACTTGAGATAGTTACCTCTGACAGTTATGGGGGCTTGAAGTGTGTGGAGGCGGGTATTTTTCCTGGTATGTGTAGTATGCTGGATCTCTCGAGGAATGCATTTAGGAAAAGAGAACAATGGTAACTATGTTAACCTCGCAGAAACGGACCATCAGTGTTCAATACTGCGCCATCTGCAGCCCTTTGTTCCAAGTAGCATCATTTTTTAAAAGGGTCATTAAATAGTGTTGACGAGGTAAACAGTGGTATAGTTGTATTGTTTTTTTTTTATAGAATTGTCGGAAATTTTCGCCATTTTGGATTACAAAAATAGGTTTTTGGCCTCAATAAAAACGTTATTTATGGGGTTTCAACATGTGTTTCAATCGAAATATTGCTTGTTAGGGTTAAAAACAACGTACAAAATTCAATATTTGTCCCAGAAAGAAAAAAACGCGTATGAAAAAGAAAACTGATATTTAAATGAATATTTTTTCTCGTTTTCTCAAGTATTTTTGGAGCGCATGAAATTTACGTGAGTGTATTCGAAAACTATACAGTACACACGGGACCGCAGCTGATGTTCAGAGTAGGATGACTTGAAAAACAGCTTTTATTTAACTATAGTATATAAATATTCATATTCCTGCTTCAGCTTATCTCACTTTCATTTTTATTTATTTTAGAAGATTGCCAAACACCATTTTATAAATTTTCCTATTGTAAAAAGAAAAAGAATAATACGTAACAAGCAAAGGGAAGAAAGATGGAAAATTTATATTTCTATATCCATAAAAACCTTTAATTTATTATGTAGTGTTGTTAGAACAGTTGTAAAACCTTTTTATGATAATCTCTATACGTGAGGCTCATAAGGAAGATGTATAAAATCTATATGTTGTTTTTCTATCCATTACTATGTACCATACATTTTTATAAGCTGGTGTTGAACAGTTGTTTTTCAAGTCTTTTTTACTCATTTAAGAGATATATTAGAGTTATAAAATTATCACCAACACTAAATAATATAACTTTTGGTTATTTTATGAAGGTTTTATATTATTTGCTGTAACTTTTACATAGACAAAAATGCTCATTGGGATATACATTATGATTTAGAAATTCTTCAAAATTGGTACACACAAAATAATATGTTTATAAACTCTAAAAAAGGGAATATGTAAACTTTACTTTAAGAAATAGTTATAAATTTGCTAATCCTCTGAAATAACACATAGACTGTCAAAATAATCAAAATTGCAACTGTGAAATTATAGAACAAAAAAATTAAAAACTTGGGAATAATTTTTGATGAGAATTTAGATTTCAAGGAACACGTAAAATATATAATAAATAAACTAAAATTCATTCCAAGTAGTTTTGTCTTTATAAAACCTTAAATTCCCTTTAAAAAGGCACATTCTATTTTGCCATGGTCCATATATATTAAGTTATGGGAACACTATTTGGGGTATAATTTACAATGAAAATATATATAGCATAAAAATTATTCAAAAATCATTAATTAGAATCATAGAAGGATGTAATCATAGAGAACAAGTCTTTTAAAAAATCATAAAATTTTCAAAACTTTATTGTATAAATATTTGTAAATTTATTTAAAAAAAAAATAATGGACTAAACTTGGAAAGAAATCATAAAGATCGAAATTATTTTATTCCACGTGTTACCAATATACACACACACATGAGCACGTGTACCCCCACACAGAATAAGGCAGTAATAATAAAATGTCTCATTTATATTATTCTTTGTAATGTTTCCGAAACTTTCCATTATTATCAGCGCTGATTATTATGGCACAGCGACAAAATTAGATGAGTATTTATAATTTAACACAGCCAGGTCTCTTTCCGTCTCGCGTCCGTCTTTTCAACGCAGTTCCTGCTACCAGCTGCTCGATCTCGCCACCGCGCCGCCGAATGAAATGAACCTCTGCTTGTTGACGCGGAACAGTCGCACATGCGCTGAAGTAGGTCGAGCCTAGCAGGCTATTTATATGTTTTTAGAGGGCGAGTAGCGAGGGATATCGCGAATTTCAATAGGGAAAGGTGCACACATTTGGTGTGCTCCAGTCCGCTTGCTTTGCCTTGTTACTGTGGTTCGTTGTATTATTATTATAATTGTTATAATGAACATTTTCACGGTAGAGTACTTAAAAAATAATTTGATCTCTTTGGGTATGAAGCAAAAAATTGAAATAAAAAATGCCGGTGGACCTAAACCCGAAATTGACCAGGCGCAAACCACTAAGGGCAAATCTAGAGACTACCAGAAAATTTTTCAAATTTGAGCGAGCCGCAACTGATGCAATTCCAAAGAAAAAATGTTGCCATTGAGTAGACTTAAAATTAAAATTAAAGATTTCTTTTTTGCAAACCCTCTAGCTGAACAAATTTTAAGTAGATAATCTATAAAAGAAAAATTTGGTTACCGTAAAAGCGCCCATCTTGCAACGCGGACGTAACATGCAACAAAATGCACTTACTTTTTAATCGGTCCTGTAGAGCCTAATACTTGGGCGTGCGCGGGCTCCAACCTGTTCAGTTGTTGTTGGGAGAGGTAAGCGTGCGGTTGTGCTGTATAAATAAACCGTACGTTAAACGGCATTGATTTGCAAATTATTTAAAAATTGTGTATCAAAATATAAAAAAAATAAACCTAAAATATAAGCATATATAATTAAAAGTCCTCTAAATACTCTATTTTTTATTCCAAGCAAGTGCTAAAAATACCAATCGATAGAGAAAATATATATATTTATGTTATGTTTGTTGCAAGAAGAAAACCGCCTATGTTGCAAGTACGGAGCACTTGTCATCTAACTTGCAACACCATGTTTTTAAAAAATAAAAAATATAACATAATATTTTTTACGATTTTAAAATATCAAACGTTGTAGACCATATTGGGACTTGGTGTTTTCAGTTTTTTTCTATTACAATATATCTATTATATATATTATATACAAATATGTAATATAAAGTTAAAAAGTGTTGCAAGATGGGCGCTTTTACGGTACACGAAAGTGTCTTATAATTTTTAGAGTTAAATTAATTTTTTCAATATATTTTTTATTATTTTTTCCAATTAAATGGCACACAGGGTTATTTTCCTCGCCTTTTAAATTGAGAAAAAAAGTTGAAAAACGTTAGTATCGTATGCTATTGTAATATTTCATCAGTAATATATAAATAAATTACAAAAAAAAATACGATAAGGGGTGTCAAAGAAATAAGTATTAGTTGTGGTCCGTAAAATGCTCCTTGTTAACTTTATGTACAAAATTAGGTACGGTTCTAGGACCTTGCTATAGGACATATCTTCAAAATGTCAATTTTGGCGCTTGGCACCTTGTTGCTCTACATGGGCGATATTCAAAAGTTTACATTTCATAAAATTACTTGGTAGGAATTAACTAAAACACATTTTCCATAAGAAAATGGCAGGGTTCTTTGATTTTTTTTTAATGTCAATGCAAAAGTGTCTTTATTAATTAAGCACGGATTTTTTCGTTACCGATACAAAACATTATTTAATTGTTCAAAAATAGCTAGTTATTTATGCACCTAGTCAAAAAGAACAGCTTTAAAGCCAACAGTGTGTAAGTAACAGCCTGAGGCGTTAGAGTCGCTGAGAGCATCAAAGCTGTTTTTGACTGAGGTACATATAACAATTTTTCAAGCATTTTATGCACCATGAGCATGTTTTCATTTTAATATTTAAAAAATAATAATTTATAATTTCTAAAGTATAATTCTTTTAAGACAACAAAAAACAATTGCACGACACATCTAGTTATTTTAAAACTTTAAGGACCGCGGGCATCAAAAGCGCCCTCTGGCGTTAAAGTGACACTTTACGCTTGGGCCTTAAAGTGCACTTTTACGCTTGGTTCTGCATTAAAATATTTTTATTATTTTTTTGCATACCAATAATGTTAAAAAATTAAATGGTCAACTGAAGGATACGGTGTAAAATTTGAACATGAAGTAGCCGGTTGCGAAGTAAATATTTTCGTGTTAAAATTTTTTGAATTTTGCGATAAAGGTATTTAAAAACAATTGTCTTTACAACTCGCGGCTAAACTGTGCTTTTTTTACTCGTGTTTTTAAAATACTCGCTGTGCTCGTTCTTTAAAATCACGCTGGTAAAAATAAATAGGCCAGCAGGCACGTATAGCCATACATTACTACATCTTACTTACTACATCTAAATGTGAAAACCGCATTTCGCAAGCTGATACGATTCGTGAGTTAGGTTTTTATAGGTATATTTTTGTTTTTCTTAGATATCTGAAAAACTACGAATCTGACAGACTTTAACATTGATATATTTTTTGTTAAAAATGTAATTATCCGTCGAAATATCCGTCTAGGTGATACAGTTAGTGGGTTACGATTTTTATATGTATTTTTGTTTTTCCTCAGAATCTCAAAAACTACGGATCTGACATACTTCGTCATTAATATAGTTTTTATACAAAATATAATTATCCATCTTAGCGTGAAAACCACGTGTTTCTAACTGCTACGGTTCGTGAGTGACGATATTTTAAAAAGTTTAACCTCCATTTCTACCCCCTTCGCAACCCCCCACCCCCACTAAAAACTAATCAGCTCACCGCCTGGTGCTAGAGAATTTTTGTGCCAAATTCGATAAAAATCGACAGACACCATGACAAAAGTTTGTTTTTAAGTCTTTTTTGACACGAATAACTTATTTTTAGTAGAAATAAAAAAAAACTTTATTGCCCATCCCAATAGCCTTCATACTATGTATGAATGGCTAAAAAACTATTTTAGTCACTAGTAAAAACTACTATATTGAACTAATTCGCTGTGCGAAACAAAAAAAAATTATAGGCACGTTTTTTAAACGGTACTGTCTAGTATTAAATATAAATAAATTAACGTTATTTTAAATAAACCAAAAATTAATTTAAACTGTGCCTTTATTTTTGTTTTTGAGAATTAAATTTAATGGGGTGAACAATTTTATTTAAATCAAGCAAAATCAATAAAAAGTAAATAATTATTAACGATTGATAAAATATATAATTTAAAATTAATAAAACAAAGTTAGATAATCTTAATTCCACAGCATATACAATTAAAATGAAATAATCAATTACTTGCTAAGAAACCATGTTGCAATCAAATAATAAATTTTGGGGAAGCAAATTTAGTTTATTTTTGAAAAGATCTATATTCAAATCAGCAGGGATTCGGAATATTCTGGCAAGCCCTCTCTTTTATAGCTTCGCTCTAGCCTTGATAGAAAACACACGCGCTTCAATTACTCATTGTACTGGATAGGTTTTAGTTTTCCATTTATCTTTCTTATGCGTTATTGCTCGAGTAATTCCCGTGCTTAAAGCTTCTTTGAGTCAAACGTCAAGTGACTTTTATTACTTTGGAACTTTGTATACACTAAAATACACGGATGAAAGCTAGGTAAATATGTCCGTAAAAGTCAATATTTATACTGAAATAATTATTTACAATAAGGATAAACTGAGATAAATAAAAATGTGTTTGATTGTCGCCGCAGTCTTGTAGCACTAGAAGTTTCTTGAATAGAGTTATTATATTTGAACATATCCTGCTAGGCTCCACCTACTTCATCGCAAGTGTGAGAACGAGGAGCTGAGCTGGTAGCAGGAACTGCGTTAAATAGACGGACGCGGCAATGAGAGCGTGCGATACGGAAAGAGACCTCGCAGTGTCAAATTATAAATACTCATCTAATTTTGACGCGGCGCCATAATAATGAGCGCTGTTAATAGGGATCTTTTGCACCTCTGTTAGGTGACTTTATCGCTTAATAACGCGTTGTGACGTAGCTATCGTCACGTTATTTTTAAGGTAGCATTTTTAGTTTTTGCCTTTGGTTTGTTTATAGACGACTTTATACGGTATTTATTATTATCAAGTGAACCCACTTTAGTCCATCAAAAATTAAAAAAAAAACTAACACCCAACCTGAAAACCACCCATTTGGTCCACCCAACGCACAAAATGTATTTTTAACAATACATAATAGCTCAACTCACCCTTATTTCGCTATTTTCGCTCGTTCAAAAAGGCACTTTCACTGGAGCGCTCCTTCTCGTGTGCCGGCGTGCGTCGAATAGGCTGAGGTTAGACATCTGTCAAATAACCTCAGAAAAAACCCAGGTTGGTTGAGCACAACAAAACAATTGGTTAAGGAAAAAAAATTACCCTTGTTTACAATTTACAACAATTATGAACGTAAATGAACATCAAACATCAAGATTTGCAAAGACAATTTGTCCAATACAATTTTTCATTTAAAATATGTTATTCTTGTGTTTTTTTACCGTAAATTTTAATTGTTAATAATCTTTGTTACACTGCCTAAAAAACATTCAGCAAATAAGTGTAGTGATTACCGCCTAATCAGCCTAATGAGCCATATTTTAAAAATATTTCTAAAGGTTATCCATAAAAGAATTTATTGAAAATGCGAATCCTCTATGGGCGACACGCAGTTTGGATTTCGTGGTGGATGCCAGTATATGCCCGTTTCATAGATTATGAGAAAGCCTTGAAGTCCAATACGAAAGGCTCATAGAATCGCTAAAAGAAGTTGGTCTAGATGACTGAAATCTAAAGATAATTGCTAATCTATACTGGAATCAGACTGCTCAAATAAAGGTTGATGGCCAACTGTCCGAAGAGGTCCAAATAAGAAGAGGTGTGCGTCAAAGTGTATATTATATCCGCTGTTATTTAAATCTATGGTAACAAAATAATAGAGAATGCACTTCATACCTGCGAAGAGGGTCTGACCATAAACGGCGTAAAAATTAACAACCTACGATATGACGACGACACTGTCATAATAGCAAACACGCTGGAAGGGAAGAGTTGTTGAATCAAATTGCTGCCAAAAGTTCGCAATTCGGGCCTAACCTAAATGTTGGAAAAACAAAATCGATGGTCATATCCAAGTAAAAGAACATCAGAGGCATGTTACAAGTAAATGGGCAGCAAGTCGAACGCGTAGATTCATACAAATACTTGTGTTGCCTCCTCAATGAGAACTGGGACACCATGCAAGAAGTTCGTGCAAGAATTGAACAAGCCAGATCATCTTTTACCAAAATGAAATCAGTGTTGTGTAATCGCGATTTTAATACCACTCTCCCAATTCGTGTGCTTCAGTGTTGTTTTTAGCATCTTATATTATGGCATGGAAGCATGGACACTGAGGCCATGTGCAAAAAGTTAGAGGCATTCGATATGTGGGGTAATCGTAGAATACTAAGGATATCTTGGATGGACAGAGTAACTAATGTGGATGTTTTGCTTAGAATAAATAAAGATCTTGAAGTTTTATTTACCATAAAAAACGAAAACTTGAATATTTTGGCCATATTCTGAGAAATGACAAATATAAACTTTTAAAATTGATAATAGAAGGCAAAATAAAAGCCAGAAGAAGTCCGGGTCGTAGACGGATATCATGGCTTAAAAATCTTAGACAATGGTATGGTGTTAGTACTACGACACTTTTCCGAAAAGCAGTGGCCAGGGTACAGATCGCGCTGATGATAGCCAACGTTCGAAGAGAGCATGGTACTTGAAGAAGAAGAATAATCTTTAAAAACTCTAAAACACACTAGAGAAAATGGAGGTTATAATAAATAGTTCGGAATCACTTTATCACAGTTGCCACTTACGAAATTCTAGCTAAATAAAATTATTAAACGAAAATTGACACCTATCTTTACAATTAAAAATAATACAGAACATATTTGCATTCAAAAATCAATTTAAATCTTTTGTTTTTCTACTTAACGTTTTACTGTGTCGGCAACCATGTCAATTATAAGGGATACGGTATTCACCCACAGGTAACGTCAAACTTTATCGGTTAGTAGACCCTTAAAGTAAACATTTCAACGCATCGGTATCCCTATATCTAACGCGTTTAAAACGCAGCTAAAAGACACTACATTTCTCACTTGTCTATGCCATGTTTTGAACGAGACCCGCTGTTATAGTGGACGCGAGGCCTGAACAGATGATTGCAATCGTTGCGTCCGTTAATAGGTCCGTAACGATACATACATCCCTCCGTACGCAACGAGTGGAGTCGGCTGTTTTCCCATCACATTCACCATAAAAGCAGGCCTCGTTCGAAACATTCCGTAAACAAGTTAAAAATGTAGTGTCTTTTGACTTTGTTTTGAACGCGTTAGGTATACCGATACCGATGCGTTGAAGTACTTACTTTAAGTGTCTAATAAGGGAAATCGTTATTTCTAATCAAGTGCGCCTACTTCAAATAAGGGATAACGTGAAATTGGGCCAAAATAAGAAGTGCAAAAGGTCCCTATTATTACTTTACCTTATTCTGTGTGGGGGGCACGTGCTTATGTGCTCCTATGGAGGAAGCGCCACTGCCATTGTGACATCATACCGTCCATGTTTGTATTTTTGAGGTAAAATACTTACGTGAATAAAAATGTCCTTGATACAATAATTACTCGAATTGCGCGGCCATAAAAAGTAAGTAAGGCCAGCCACAGAGTATAATGGTCAAGTACTTTAGAGCACACATGATTAGTTCATGTTGTTTATTCATAAAAATGAGAATTGGAAATGTTATTTTGAGATAATTTTGAGTGTTAAAAAAACGTAATTTTTTTATGCTGTTGATTTAAGATGCTGCAAAATTCAGAGAAAAGGTATAGATAGGTATAAATCTATGTAAAATATGTCCTACATACAGTTTTATTTTTATTTATACCTAGATTGTTTGGTCAGTATCTGGTTCTGGTTTTTGATCAGTAAGTCGGTACAAAAATTTATCTAACCCGCTTCCATCCCTCATTCTACTTTGTAAAAATTGCAACAAATATTTTTTTGTTCGTGTTTTCTTTCTCTTGACTAACATTTTGTTTGGACATCTTGGGTGTAGGGAGGGGATTGCACAGAAAAACTCTATTTTTTCTTATGGCAACGTTCGGTGGCCCATTACGACTTTATTAAGAATCAGAAAACGTTAGTTTTTGTTAAAAAAAAAAACTAAAAAAAAAGGATTTTTCTAAATTGAGTTTGTCACTAGAGTCGGCTATGATAGCGGAAGGACGTTACAATAAAAACTAATGTATTCTGAGGCTTGATAAAGTGGTAATGGGCCACGAAACGTTGCAATAAGAAAAAATAGAGTTTTTCTGTGAATCCCCTCCCTACACCCAAGATGTCCAAACAAAATATTTTTTTGTTAATACAATACGTCCATCTTATGTAGCACCGAGTGTAGCATAATATTGCTTGATGCTTATTTTACTGCTTAATCTCCAAACTGCTTTTTTATAGGTTAATTGGCAGTCAGAGCAAGAAAGAAAAGAGTCCAAAAGCATCTACCATTCTGAAAAAGAGGATTCCTATGTGCCAATTACACCCAAAGCGCTTGAATTTAGCAGTAATCTCGACATGGAAGAAAAAGAACAGAAAAGAAGCACTCTGGCACAGAGCGCGGAGAGTTCGAAGGAAAACCCAAAAAGTAGTAAGAATAACAAATCTAAAGTCAAATAATAAAAAATACTAGGATGTACACCAAACTGTAGCGGTTTTAATAATGGTTTGTTACTTATCTTAATGGACAAAAAATGTTAAGAAAGAATTTGGCATGATAATCTTTAATTAAAGGGGACTTATTGGGCACACTTTTAAGTAAATATTTTGGTTGAATAACTAGAGCATAACAAAATGCAGCTTCTAGAATCTATTTCGTCGAAAAAGCGAAAGAAATACTATTAAACACAAAGAACCAACAGAATTATATTTTATTTTACAAACAGCGCGTCTACTAACTTTTTAGGATAGAGATGTCTTATTTTAGGTGAGATTCAATAAAAAAATCAAAACATTTTATTCTAGCGCTGTAGTTTTTGAATCCAAGAATTAAAAAAAAAGGCCTGTATTGTTCCAAAAAGTTTTCCATAAAATTGTCTTTAATACAGGGTGTAAACGATAAACAAGCCAAAAAGTTCATTTAATATGAGCGTCAAAACTTAGTGCTTTCGAAGATATACGACTTTTAAGTTAAACACAGTTGGGCAACATGCAGCGTAATATCAACATATCACGTTTGGGATGGTTTTTCTGCACACAAATTAAATTATTTAAAAATAGTCAAAACCAAAACAATAAATGTGTACTTACCGAAAATTGGTTTTAGCGACTCGTCTGGTTATAAAAGCTTATTTGAAAGTCCTTTTCGGTTTCGAAATAAAGTTTTCCATGGTCCACTTTTATTATAAAAAAAGGACGACACCTGTCACACAATTTTCAAAGTTCTTTTTAATTTGTAAAAATTTATTTATTTTGAAAAACACTCAAAAAACCGAGCAAAAAACACTTCTTTCAAGTCGCTGGGGAAATCTATCGCGATACATTTGAGCTGCAAGGTTTGAGTTTCTGCAAGCTTCACCGTATACTAATATCATGTCAGGTAATTCCTGATAGGGTAGTAGGTAGACTCGCGCGACTGACAACCTTCACAACGAACAGCGGAAGATGCACTATGCACTGTGCTGTAGAGAGGAGAGAGGGTCGGAGGTCAGAAAGTCACGTATGCATTGCGTTGTTGCCAAGTGTTTTTTTAAATCTTTAACTGCTAGGAATTCATTTTTATTTTTTTTGTTTAAGTTTAGAGGATTTAGAGGAAATATTCATTTTTATTTATTTGAAAAATGGTCCTATTGTAAAATGATTAAAGTTAGACATGAATATTTCTAAAATTTTGGTAGATATAAGCACCTAAATTTTTCAACTTTCACAAAGTCATTTAGACAAAAATCTGTTGAGTTTTGGCCCATAAGTCATATGAACTTTTTGACTTGTTTTGCCCCCCCCCCCTTTCATCAGTTAAAAGGATGACTATGGTATAACAGATATATGGTCAATTTTTGTTTTCCAGTCTTTCAATTATCGTTTTCAACGTAATTCATTAGTATCATTTTTCAAACCTTAAAGAAGTTTTCGTTTGATCCCATTAAAAATGGATCACCCTCTACATATAAGGTTTTGATAAGTTTTACAAGACCGTGTTGGTCAAGTCTCTATTATTTTAGTACATTTGTAATGCAAGAAATTCCAATCCGGTTTAAGTGACACAATAGACAAAAATTTGAGGAGATAATTAATTTAGTTGACATTTCTACTGAGGGAGAAACAACAACTCATGGCATTACTCCCCATTACTTTTATAAATTAGCTGGGATTACATCAATACATGTACAAGTTCTTTGGCTTTACAACCAGATTTAATTACATGGCGTTACTGGCAATACATGTGTTATTTTATTGTTCATGTCAGCTGTTATTTCCTCGATTTCTCCGTCTGTTGTCACTTTTACCCGACTGACTAAACCAAATTAACATGATTTTTTTTGCATTATAAACATTTGTTGTTACAGTTGCCTTTTTTAAAATTTGTCCAGCTAGATTAGTAATCGTCCTTGTGTATCCGGGCTAGTTTGACAAGTTTTATCTATAGTTTTGTTTTTGTCATGGAAACTGTCAGGCTAGCCTTAGTTTAGGATAAAATACAAATTTGTGATCTAGAAACATTGAGTACATGGGAGATTTAAACCATAGTCCCAACAAATTTTTGACATTTACGCGTAACCTAAATTTATATTAAATGGGGTCGTAGAAGATAACAGTCGTACAAAAAAAAATAGAATAAAATATCTCTTATGTTCAATGTCATAAGATATCTAGTTTAAATACAAAGTGATTTTGAATCGATTTTTTTACCAGTGGTTCAAAATTTTATAGATTTTTTTTCTATAAATAGCTTTAAAAAAGAGTGGCATTTAATGTGTTCCTAATTAAGTCGAAACTCTAATAAATTTTTATATTGATTTTAATAAAAACTATATTGTTGATTTAAAGAAAACCCGTAATTTCTTTACTACAAATCCTTCCGTTTGTTATGCCTATTTTTGAGCCTGTGCAGTAGCAACTTTTCATTCCTTTATCCTCATTAAGCTTAACGAAGTTCGTTAATTAATATGGGGAACGCTTATTTCACACTTAGTATAGTTGTGGTTAGAGTCCCTGTATGCAATTTGACAGATTTCATTTTTAAGAAGTCAAAAATCGGTCTCTGTCATTGCCAGAACCCCTTATTTTTTTAGTTGGCGTAATTCCTTCGAAAAATAAAATTTTTGGCAGTGGTAAAAAAATAATAAATAAAATAGAAGCTAAAAAATATAGAAGCTATATATATATGATTAACACTAATCGAAGTTTGGAATGGATCTTGGCAAACAAAGTTTCAATTAAAACACCACATTCTAAACACCGATTAATAACTAACCACGATTAAAGCTTAATCGGAGAATTTTTGCGTTGGTGGATACGAGCATTACGATTTTTATGTTGGATAAATTGGATTGATAAACCTATTAGTAAGTCTAAAAATAAAAGAACTATTAAATAAAATAAATAATAATATTTGTTTGAAATATTTTTTGTTTCTTTAACACAGTAAATATTTTATATAATTAAAACCAAATTCTTAAAATGCATATTAAATTTAAATTTATTTGGTATAGTATCACAGCATAAGTAGGGGAACATTCGCTTTTCTACGATCAAAGATGGCTAAGTTAAAATTAAAACTTGTTTTATTTTCATATTTTGTTAAATAAGGTGTTCACAGAATAATAAAATAAATTATTTTTCTATTTCATGGCATGCAACTTTAATTATAGCTTTGGATTTCTTGTTCTGTGGTGGGTAGTTAACTTTGCAGTAATAAGCTAATACAGAGAGATTTAAAAAATTAGAAGAAGCAGATCGGATATTATTGGCTTTTCAACAATTTCGAAGGACCATTTGTGTGCAATATCGTTTTTTCTTGTTAAATTCGCTTAGCCTTAGATATTTGAGGCAAATGTGCCTTTTCAACTGGAAATCCAAATAAAATAGTTTGGTTTCAGAATGTGCCTAAAAATAATTTAACAATACACAATGAATTAAATTAATAAAAATATTTATATTTTATTTGATTAAAATCAAATAATGTTTTCACCAAAATTTTTGATTGAAAAAGGCTGGCTAATAATAACATAACAAGAAAATATGTTTTTTTTACTGACGTCAGTAATTCACAATTTTGAACTGACAATTTTTTTTCAAAAAATTTCCCTCATAGTTAAAAACGCCATTTCTTTGGAAAATATTTAAATTCGTTTTTTAATTCAAACTTCTTGGTAGAAAAAAAAATACCACAGCTTTAATTAAAGTTAGGAATATTTTGTTTCCATATAAAAAAATTGTAATGTTATCTTAACATAAAAACTGGTTTAAAAACAAAAATTTCGTTCCAAAAAGCAGATCTTACATGCGCTTTTCCTAATAGGACTACTTTAAATTATTTGCCATTGTGTGTTGTGTTTACCTCTGGGAATGCTTACCTCAAATATTCGAAAAATTACTTACGTATCTTAAAGAAAGTTTTCTATTTTCCCTGTCGGGCCTAGAAACATACGAAAACCGTCTGTTTTAACATTTTCACAAGTTTTAGAAGCAAGTTATTTTGACAAAGTTGTAACATTTTGACGATGACTTTGACACTGAAAAATTTAAACCTATTTTATAAGATGTCAAAGTAACAGTGACAACCGATTTTCGACTTCAAAAATCAAATCTGTCTAATTAAATACAGGAACTCTTGTTGTGGTTATCATCAACACCGTTCTCAAGCAACACCGTTCTCAACTAAAAAGCCAGTTAACTCCTACCGCCTCAGTGCCCTTTAGCCTACTGTGGCTGCCATTTTTATAACCAAATTGACAAGTAAAACATGAATTTTTTGTCACATTGGTGTCAATATGGCACGGATCATAGGCCAAAGGATACTAAAACGAAAATGAGTTAACTGGCTTTTTAGTTTAGAACGGTGTTGTCTCAAGTAAAAAATAATTTAACTCATTTTCGTTTTAGTATCCTTTGGCCTATGATCGGTGTCATGTTGACACTAAACTGACAGAAAATCCATGTTTTACTTGGCTAAAGGGCACTGAGGCGGTAGGAGCTAACTGGCTTTTTAGTTGAGAAAAGTGTTTTGTCGTTATGGTTATGAACCATAACTATGTCCGTTATTAGACAGAAGATTTACGTTTGTTGTGGTAGTGTTTTTTTTTAAACTCTGTTTTAAAATTTTAGAAAGACAATATACATACAAAATATAAAATATTTTTTCACTTTTAGAAACTGAATCCACAAAGTAAAAAACTTAAACCAAGAAAAAGCAAGACAAGAAAAATATTTTAAAGCGATTTCACTTAACATTCATTTGTTATTGAAATGTGTAAGTAGATGGCTCAGGCACACAAAAATGACTAACAAAAGAGCGGGTGATAAAAGAGCGAGTACTACAAAAGATCGCTGTAACAAAAAAGCGATGCAAGAAAAGAGCGTGCGACAAAAGACCAATTTTACAAAAGAGCGCTATAACAAAAGAGCGCTTTTAAAAACGAAAATAGCGACTGTTCAGAATAGCGCCTGTTCAAAATAGCGCCTGTTTCCAATCTAACGAAACCGAACCAAACTAACCATACCGAACCAATCCAACCTACCTAAACCCAACCAAACCGAACCAACCAAACCCAGTAAACCTAACCAAACCGAACCAACCAAACGTTCCAAACCGAACCAAACCAACCTAATTGGTTGGTTTGTAGGGTTTGGTGAGGTTGGTTTGGTTCGATTTGGTTTGGTTTGGAACGTTTGGTTGGTTGGGTTTGGTTGGGTTTACTGGGTTTGGTTGATTTGGTTTGTTATAGTGCTCTTTTGTAAAATTGCTCTTTTGTCGCACGCTCTTTTGTTACATCGCCTTTTTGTAGCAATCGCTCTTTTGCAGTACTCGCTCTTTTGTCGCACGCTATTTTGTTATAGCGCTCTTTTGTCGCGCGCTCTTTTATTAGTTGCTCTTTTGTGCCAGAGCCGTAAGTAGATATAAGTACAAGTATCAACATTTTTACGGTTTTTGCACAAAACTGACAAGTGACAATTTTAACAGGTTCGATCGATAATAACGGCTGTCAAAATTTAAATGTTTTAAAATGTCTTGGGTGAAAGTTGCACTTATTGTTTTTGTGTTTAAATGTCAAACCCTCATATTTAAATTGGTACGGAAAAATTGAGCTGCGTTAGATTTTTTCCACGCGGAAGAAGCAAATTTTTGGTCAAGTGACTAGCTCTATGTATTTTGATTCATTCAAGTCAAGACTGACAGGATATCTTCACGTCCCACAGGACTTCGAGCAATGGACCAAAATCAAAAACATATAAAAAATTTCTACTATTATTAACCATAGACTACATTTTTATATAAAAATGCTGATATTTTTCTTTTTTTTCTTCTTTTCCTTAACAATAAAATTATTGCAAGCTCGAACTTTTCATTTTTTATTTACAATAGTTATGGATAACTCTAAGCAAAGTAGGTATGACTTTGGATGTGCCTCTCTATGTTTTTCTTATTGTTTTACAAAATAATTTTGAATTTCATAAAAACGTAATTTTTTCGTAAAAGACCCAAAATCTTCTTTTTGTTTATGGGGTCATTTGATAGCTTGATTTTTGACTGTTTTAAAAACTAAGGTCCTTTTTTGCGGTTTATGTTAAAAATCTTTATTTTAAGTAGGTACTCTTGTTATCATTAAAAAAATGAATTAATGAATTTTGTGGGTGCGCATAATTTATCAAAATGTACTTTACAAAAAAAGGTAAATTATAAAAAAGTACAGGTGCATAACAGTACTACGGAAAAACAATAAATACGCAAAACTATACTATCACAAAATCGAAATAGATCATAACGGACGGGCTTAAAACGTTACAAGGACAAAAGTGTACAAAAGCAAAATAGTGTAACATATTCCCGCTAGATGGCGACAGAGTACACAGCCGGCCGAAAACAGCTGCACAGCAAAAGCTGTGTAATATATTGCCGTTAGATGGCCGTACATAGCCGACAAATAAGAAATGCCATTGGCTATAGGTGTCAGGTGTTCGACCAGTATGCATCAGATGTCGTTTTGTTTTTTCGAATTTTTATTGAAATGAGCCAATAAAACTAGAAAATTGCATTGCTGTTAGTAAGCTAAGAATTCCCTCATTATTTTAAGCTTCTTTAATTGTCTTAAAATAGCATACTTTTCAAGAAAGTACAAAAAAATTGTTTAGGCTGTTTGCTTGCTTGCTCATCAAACGGTGTACATCACAATGCAGCGCCATCTAGTGGTAATATGTTACACTATTTTAGGTTTGTACGGAGGCGTTTTCTCATATGCAACTATTTTAAATTTCATCGGCTCCATTTCCAAAAACTAAAAATATTGAAGGAATCCTTTCACAAATATATCTATATAAAAAATCTTTGTGGAAAAGGTGGAAAAATAAAAACAAAGACGCTAAGAGTTAACGGGAAGTTAGCCAAAGTATTTGACGTAAGTAATGCTTAGTATACAGTTCAACGTTTTGCCACTTATTTCTATTTCTCTCTTTGTCGAAAAGAGTGAGAAGCAATAGAAGGCAGCGGCAAAAAGTTTCAATGTGGAGTCTAGGTAAAAGACGCATGCGCTAGTTTGAAACGAAGAAAAAGCTCGTTTCGAAACCATTCAAATTGGTGGAAAAGTGACGTCATTGATAAAGAGCGGGAAAATTTGATATTTAAATTGATTCTATAAATAATAAAAAAAAACAAAACCCTTTTAATTTTATGCGGATTGTACTAAATTGTTGGGAAGAAATACAGAATTTTCTAGGTTGTAAATGGTTTTTGAGCACTAATCAATGACGTATTTATTGAACAAGTTTTTCAAAACGGGTTCAATGTAAGAAAACGTTTCGGATTTGCCCTTGTAACCTTTTAGTATTGTAAGGTTTTAGGCCAGTATGTTCTGGCCAATTACTGTTTTTCCGCTACAGTTTTGTAATTTTAAAATTGTTGCTCTATACTGATTTCTTATTATAAATTTTAGGAAAGTACGTTTTGATTCTTCCAAATTATTTTTTTTAATTAGTTATTTTTTAATTTTGTTTCCATCTTATTACAAGTGAATGGCGCCAGCAGGTACTTATAGCTCTCCATAGAAGCATGAAATTGCATATTATATGTAGTTTTCGATTCCTCCTTCACAAAAAATGTTAATTTTCATTAAAAATATAAGTATCCATTTAATTGTGAAAAGCGCGTTTCGCTACGGTTCATGAGTTGGACCCAAAAAACTAACTTTTAGTGGAAATTAAAAAGTTTTTTTTTGCCGATCTTAGTAGACTCCAGAATGGCACGGATAGCTAACAATAAAGCATTACTAGATGTACCAGATGAAGCTGAGTGTATACGCGACACAACGGTTTTGTTTGATTTAACACTTTAAGCCCCGGGTGTACTATTCGAAAAACTTCATCTGGTTCCGAATATATTTTTTGAAGATTTCTTTTTAAAAACACAATTAAAACATTTTTGATACTTGTAGACTTAGCTAAGTCTTTTTTTGTGGTTTTTAGAGGTGTGTTCATATGTGATACACATGGGCCACTGAGGTTGGATTTATTTATTCCGCCTAATTTAGCCCATGTGTATCAAAATGATACACAATGTAGTAACAAAAGTTTTATTACAAAAGTGCAAAAATACTACACATATACTTAAAAAAGGCATTAATTATTTTTCAAAGATGTACTATGAGTTTTAAAAAAACAACTTAGGCATAAAAACTTTTTATCAACGCAGCCTGGACCCATTATATTTGGAGGCATTCCCTCTACTTTATTTTCTGAGTAATGTTGGTAGCAAACTACACAACGTTCCTTCGATACACGGCAATCGGAGGAGGAGATTTCGGATAACTCGTGATAGCTTCAAAGCCTGTTATTGGTCGATATCAGGGAGGTGGCCGTTCCCGTGCGACCTTTCCTAAGAAATTTAAGAATCAGCCCCCAGATGATGAGTAGCAGATACTTGTTCAAGAATATTTTCTTCGCACTTGCACAAGCTCAACACAAGCTTTTCTCTAAACGTTTTAATATCCATTTTTTGTTCAATACCATATTGTGAATTTTTTATTCATTGACGACGAAAGTACTTGCTATGACCTCTATTACCACTTTACGGTACCATTTTATAGAGCGCCGAACTGGATTACTGTAAGATGATGCTTGGTCGGAGACATCAATGTACGATTTTACGGAGTTGTACTCGACTGTGGTGCAGTGTTTGTTTTTTACTACAGACCTTGTCCTGACTTCAGTTATTTCTGGACATAATTTTGTGGTTAAAAAGACACGCGACATATTTTAAATAAATACTTGTAAACACAGAACACAGATTATTTTAAATTTTCACCACGTGCTTCCGAAATATTGGAGGAGACTAAGCAAAAAACAATGTGTGGTGCAGGAGAGAAGTGTTGCCAAACAAAAAGATTTTTTCCCGACCCAAAAAAAAAATTCTGGTATCCAGACCTCTTAAATTTCTCATATAAGAACATGCTATCTGTGTTCGCTTGGCATACACAGTCGTTTAAATGTGCTCAGTATGTGTGTATCAAAAATATACACATGGGCCCAGGCGGGAAATTCTTTGTGTATCAAATATATACACATGGGGCTTAAAGTGTTAAATCCGTTGAGTCCACAGGAGTAGTGATTTTTGACGCATTAACCCGAAGCACTGTGCGTCCGTCCCTCAGTCAATCACATTTATTTCCATCGCTTACATTAAGGCCACAAAAACGGCATAGATTTGACAACACTGCTTTGCTGTGCCGGGTAGAATATCGGAAACGAGAAAACAGAATCTGTTGAAATTTGACAGGAATGTTTTGTTTTTTAATTCTTCACAACCGTATCCAGGCAGTTTTTTGCTGGACTCTCTCATTTCCGAAATAAAATAAACACGGCTAATAATAGTCAAAAACCTTAACTGGCTTTTTATTTAGCCTCGTCGATAATACAGAAATCTGTAACAACAATTTTTGGATTTTTATATTTTTTGAAAAAAAATCCACCAAATTTTGAAAAATCCTTTGGGTTGTAGATTTTTATAAATCCTATTATCCCATTATAAGCGAGATTCTGTCGGAATTCTGAAACGCCAAGGTCACGTAATTTGGTAGGCCCAAGGAAAGGAGTGAGTTTGATTGGATTATTGGAATTGAGGTTCCGCATAGCCACCGGCCACCTGTCTAATGGAACATTCGGCCAATAAATTGACACATGTCAAGTGATAAAAATAATAAGGAAATTTGTTATTATTTTTTTGATGTTGAATAATGATTTTTCTTTTGATTCTTTTCAATTTCGAGACATTGCAATCTATGAAGCATGAAGCACAATGGCTAGTGAATCAAGTAGTGATTGTGATAAGAAAAACGTGGAAATTTATTTGCGTTTTTTGAGGCCGTCGCTGGGTACTTGATTCAAGCATCGAGTGGGGCGTAGGCTTATTATCATTAGCCTACAGTTGGGTTCCAGTCTTATAACCTGAAAGTAAGACCTGCCAAACTAGATGGGATGCCTGTAAAGAAATTCTGGATCAAGATGAGTCAGTCATAAGGAATTAAACTTTCAGGGAATATTATGAATACCTATCTATATTTAGTTACTGTTCTGAACACTGCACGATCCCACTCGAAATGGCATTAGTGGTGCCACCTATTGGTGATCTTTCAAAAAACCAACAAAGCAGTGTTGTCAAATCTATGCCGTTTTTGTTCGACGTCTCGAAGTTTCTGCTAGTATCTGATGGGCTACCAGTTGTCAGCCGGCCTGAAGGCGCGCTAACGAATCAAAACAATTCAAGCTGTTCACGTTACCAACATCCGTCGGCGAACGAATGCAGCTCAGATTAATTGCTGTTAAACTTAATCAATTCCTAAAGAGTCAAAAACAAATTTTAGCTCACAAAATTTTGTGCATATGGTGTGCCTGAATGAAGTATTCCTAGATCATATAAAACCGAGTTCCCCAAATTGTAACTAATTTTCCTTTTGAATACGTAAGCACAAAAATACACATTTTTCTGTTATCTATAGGGTGGACTAAAATCATGGCCAAAATTTAAAAAACGGTATTTTAGCGCTCTTGGTTATTGAATTGTAATTTTAATCTTGATCTTTAATTTGGAAGAATGTAAAGTTCCTGTGTCCCTATTCAAAAAATACAATTAGTTTTTGAACTTAGTTTTATTTGACCGGTCATTCATTGCCGCATTAGCTGGAACTTATGATAATATTCCCGGTAAAAATAAACACACAAAAAAATTAATAGTCAAATTCATTTATTTAGTATTTACATACAGAAGAATAGCTACACTGTAGGTGTAGCTTAGGAAAATAGGCGATTTTGTCGGTGTAAAAGAGAAACATTGTTTTGAGCAAATTTCTTCAAAAATCGGTAGTCGTTGGCTCTATTAATAAATTAACAACCAATTTTTATTTACCCAGACATGTAATTAATGAATTATTTATATCGCATATAATTGTCCAACTTGATCGGACCAGACTTTGAAGTTAAAGAGTTTGTTGTTCTTTTGATACTGACACCAATTACTACCGATTTTTAATAAAATAGCAAGAAATTGTTTCCTTATTTTTCCCAAACATAAATTAATCACTGATCACCGTGATTAAGAGCGCATTCCCGTTAACATTTTTGCGAGAAACGGGTAATCCCTCCACCGCAGGTTTTTATTCTTGAAAGTGAGTGAAAGGAGAATTTGTCTTTGATTCCGAACAATAGCAATTTTTTCAGTGTTACCCTTTTAGTTTTAGGAGGACTTTATTCCCTGTCTTTTGCGCTACAATGGTTCTGTGATTCGATGATAAAAAAGATTTTGTTCTGATAAACCCCGACCCATGGCCAAGCTAGAAGCTTTCACGAAACTCAATCAAACCAAATACTCCGCTCAGTCAAATGAAGTTTTAACTATACTCGTACAAACTAAAAATGGTTCCGATGAAAGTAAGCTTTAATCGAGAGTCAAATCCTGTTTTTCATTAGTCCGAGTTTACTAAAACAAAATCTTCATTTTTCCCTACAATGCTTCTGAACTTTTTTATCATCGATTTACATCCAATAATTCTGGCAACAACAAAAGGCAGTTTATTTTTTGAAATTTCGTCGTTCAATATATACTTCAAGGGTATCACTCAAAAATTGAAAATTGGTTGAGAAATATCGGTTTTGGTTTTCTGAAGGTATCAACAAAAGAAAACGAAAAAGCATTTTAGTTTCAGTTTCAACGCTGCGGTATTATGACGTCAAAACACTTTGCCAAATTATTAAAAACTGAAAGTGAAGGAAGTTCCCGCTTGCCTTGCGAGTTTACGACGGGATCTCGTTAAAAAAAGATAATTATCTCTATGTACTCGTATATTACAACGTTCCGTAATTAATATTTTATGTTGCCCTATTTTTTAGTTGGACACGCCCCTGTATAAACATATCTATCTACGGTATTTATCCGCCATATATTTAGAAAAAATCCAAGTTGGAGCTGCACTAACACAATTGGTGGCATTAACTAGCCAAGCTTTTGTTGAATTTTTGGTCCTTTCTAAAAAGAAGAAAAACGAAAGTATTTTTCTTGGTGAAAAACTGTTAAAAAAGTGTTTTCTCCAAACATAAGGCGGGATTAAAAATATCGATATTTTTTATATACATTATTTTGCTTAAAACGTAAGTCTAATTATTTTATAGCTTTATATTGATTGTACGTATTTTCACTTTTTACACACTAGTATAGAAATCGGCTTAACTTTACACATTTTTCACACGAAAAATAAATATTTTATATCACAGAATTATTTTAAAATACTCTCCGTAACTTCGTTTCCTATTGCCTTTAAAACGATCCATCATTTAGATTTTTAAAACAACATAATTTGGTAACTCAAGTGTTATGAAAGTTTATTTGTTGTTTGCATATTTTTAAAACTAAAGCTTTGACGAATTTATAATACAAAAATAGTTTAACAAGGTCTATTATAGATGAAATTTAAATAAATAAACAACACAACCTAATTTCAAGTCAAGTCAAATTTGATCTGAATTATAATGTCTTTTTTATTGGATCACACAGGAAGTACTGTAATTTTAAAGCCAACAGAATCCTCTAACAAAACTAAAAAGTTTATAAAATGACAAAAATAGCCTTAAAAACTAACTTGCACAGTCTTTATTAACTCGTTATAAATCACATGTTTGTGGAATGGATTAAGGAATTTATTGCTATTATTTGATAGTTATTTTGGTGATATTTAGATAGAAGACATACACAAATAATTTCGTGGCACATAATAGCTCAGTCTAAATTATTAGAAATCATTTGGAATTCCGAAACTTATTCGTAAAATTAGGGTAAAATAATTTGCAATGTATAGGTAAATTTACTAGGAAATTTAAAAGGAAGGTTCGTCCAAAGAAATGTCACAGTAGAGTCGTCTTATTAAAGAATTAAGTTCTGAGAATGTGATTTTTTTTTTAAATTAAGAGTTCTCTGACAAAAAGAGAAAATTTCTACGGTTTCTGATTTAAAAATTTGACATGACTCCACTAAAATCTTTTCAACCCCAAATGTGCAGATCTCCAGGATGGAATGTTCATTTAAGAATGATTTATAAATATCTGTATTGTCAAAAGAACTAAAATTAAGCAGCCTCTAATATGTGATATAAGGTCACTAGATAATGGAGTGGAATGCAATTTCGTATGATTGTTTATTTAAGGGTTAAGGGGCAGTTCACTAAAATTAGAAGTTGGGCTGTATCGATGGAAATTTTTTTTACGATGAATGGGATATTCTTTTTTTTCTAGGAAGCCGCGCTAAAGAGATATAAGCATGTTTGTACCACGTGCAGTGTACACTATTTATGCCTCATTTAATTTTCTAGTGAATCTGTAGACGTTTCGCCAAAAGCCTAAAAAACTGACCCAAAGAAGAAGAAAAACATGAAGATATACCAAGTGGTCGAATTAAAATGGTGAAGTGTGCATTGCACGTGGTATAAACGTGCTTATGTCCCCTTAACGAGGCTTTATAAAGAAAAAGACCTCCATTCATCATAAAGTTTTATTTACCATTAATTAAGCCCGACTTGTCATTTTGGTGAACTGCCTCTTTAAATAAATGATATTACAAAATGTTATTCCATTTCTGTATCCCCCCAAAAAAATCAGCAAAAAGTGACCTTATCAGGGTCCAGAACAGATTCGTATTTCTTCATATACTTTCCCAATGAAGATTAACTGAGGGAATTTTATGTTGCTCCAGTCGATTTGGTGACTGTGTAAGCAATATTTTTTTTTGTGGTTAACTTTATTTTGTAATGTTTATGACGTTCACCGTCTTAATGTTGTTAAATTAATGGTGGTCAGCACCCTTTTGGGAGCCAGCCTTGCACTGCTTCGTTGTCTACAAAGTTATTTAGAATGGAAATAGGTAAAGTGCTAGGGGTCAAAACTCCTGCAGATAATAAAATATGATATATGCTTCAAAATACAGCATTACACGTTACACCTCATTTGTTTGCCATCCAACTGGAGGTCTCACAATAACCTATAATAAGGGAGACAAAGTACAGTACCGCCACATCCAGGTGTGCCACATGGAGGCGGACGCCAGTCATTGTATTTCCATCTCCCAGTAGGGCCTCACCAAAGCCCTTTCTAGGATAGCAATACCGCATCGCCAAAACCCGGCACCTTCATATCTGGGAGGGCACTTTCTTTTACTGCTCATCAGATAACGTAACAGTTCGACGACCAACAATGTAGTGTGAACAGTAACTATCACCGCCTAATTTAACATGATATTTTTTAAGATGTTCTACTTTGATACCCTAAGCAACTAGAAATACTTTCATATTTAAAAAAATGTTTTATATTTTCATCCTCATGTCTTATTGTCCTGCCTTATTAGAAAGCCTTTATTTGTTATATTTATATTCCTCAGGCAAAAAAAATGCTGGTAACTTAGATGGGCAATGCTTATTAAAATTAAATTTACCCCACTATTTTATTTAGTAAGCTTCATTCTTCCAAAGTATTCCATCATTATTTAAACGAGGTATTATCACACATTAGTAGGTACTTTTAAACTTTTGCAATCTGGTTTAGCCAATTTGATTGGCTAGTATCGATTGTAACAAGCATCTAATGTGGCGGATACAAATGATCTTGGCAAATCGGGTACCCATTCCTATTATTCAAAGTCTCAACATTAAGCATTCTTAGCGAATGAGTTCTACATGGGGCTTCCCCAGTATGTATATAAGTGAACCCAGTCACTGGAAGGGTACCACCATAATTCCGTGGTTCCCCGGCGCGCCTACCTTCGGTACCGTGGCTTGAATCTACGTAAAAAACACCGGAAGGTGGCGCGCTCAACTCTAGCTAGAGTTCAGTCACTGGTATTGGCTTTGAGAGATGGTGGGAACTAAGATGGGTACCCATATGATGAGAACCGGGAATACCCTGTTGCACCACATGGTGGTATTCTTCATCCGCGAAAGTTTTCTGATATTCGTGTTCTTTTCTACTTATGGCGCGTTTGTTAAATTTATAGTCTTTTAAAGCATCTCGAACCTTAAGTCTGTATCTAAACAAAAATAAACCTAGTACGGCTAGTAAAATGATAGCACTAACACAAAAAGTTACTATAATAATTTGGGTCTGAGGGTCACTCATGGAACATCCCAAGTCATCACTTTTCAGTTCCTTTAGTGCCTTGTTCTGTAGTTGCAAAGGGCTTGCACACTGAATATGCGTGAAATTTTTCACATATGCTAAATTTAGTAACCACAATACCTTGCAATCACAGGACAGCGGGTTATCTGACAGTTCTAAGGATTTCAACTCATTCCATGACAGAGCGGACTCTGGTAGAGTCCTAAATGAGTTTTCTCTTAGGCTTAAATGTCTTAAATTTGGCAGGCCAGTTAAAGCCCCTTCTTCAAAATTTTGTAGCTTTTTATTGCTTACTAAAATTATAGTTTCTAGGTTTAAGTTGTCACTAAAAACACCTTTTTGAATTTGGGATAAATATTTTGCACCTGTAATATCTATCTTCCTTAAATTTGTTAGTCCTTTGAAAGCCCTGGTTTCTAGTACGTCAAATTCATTTTGGCCTATAGTTAACTCTTCTAGTCGCAATAAAGGTTCTAATTGTATAGTTGGCACCTCGGTTAATCTATTGTCGGCTAGATCTAATTTTCTTAATCCTGTCAAGCCTCGAAAAGCTTCTTCGGATATATTTGCTATACCTCCACTGCTTAGGTGTAAAGCTGTCAATTTTGACAGTGGTTTGAAAGCGTCGTTTGGTAAGAAATAAAACGCGTTCAAGCCGATGTGTAGCTCTGCTAAACTTGTCATGACTGAAAATGATGCAGAAGGGACTGATGTCAACAAATTGTCATCTAGGTATAAAACTCGAAGGCTTAATAAGCCACTGAAGGCTGCTGGATGTATAAGGGATATCCTATTTTGGCCTAAATTAAGTTCTTCTAACTTTGGCATGATTGAAAAAATTCCTTCAGGTAATTCTTCCAGAAAATTTTCTCGTAAATTTAAAACCGTTAAAGATTTTAGCCCCACGAAAGTTTTGTTGTTTATAACGGAAATTTTGTTTTTGTTCAAGTGCAACTCTTGCAGTTTCTCTTGAAAAGCGAAACTTTTCGTTGGAATATTGACTAAATGATTACTTGACAAGTCGACATATTGTAAGTCTCTATAAAACTGAAAGGCTGCGTCCACTGTTTTTATTTTATTGTTTCGTAAAACCAGTCTTTGTATGGCGGGGTTTAAAGTTATAGGAATAACGTCTAGTTTGCTTCTTTCGCACTGGACAACAAAGGTATCGTCGTTGCACAGACAACCTGCGGGACATCCCAAGATACCTCCGCTTAGTGTCAAAGTCGGTAGAATTGCTAGGAGCAGTAGAATCTTCATTTTGGATGGACTGTGTGGGATCTGAAAAGAAGAAAACAAAAGGTGAGTGTCAAAATATTGCTAGTAGGCATAGGTTTTTTCTCTCCTTTTCCACAACAAGGTATTATTGACTGGTGTTACTTTAAAATTGTAGTTGATATAGCATTTCGCATTTTTTGCGTTTGCTGTAACCTCAGATAGTTGTGGTTTAAAATTTAAAATTTCCCAAAAATCCATGGAGGACATTTTTAAATGAATCTAGAGACAAGACTTTTCTGATTTCGCAAAAATCCAACAGGGCGGACCATTTTTGAATAACGGAAAATTTTCAACCCCCCCCCCCTCTCCAAAAAATTGTGTGCGATACTGGAGAAAATTCAACTAATTGCGACAAATGGTCCGTCCCTTCTCTTAATATAAAGGTATTATTTATTTAAATCGGTTAACAAATAAAAAAAATATGTACTTTTTAATATAGACTGGTGTTACTTTAAAATTGTAGTTTTCGCGTTTTTTGCGTTTGCTGTAACTTTAGATAGTTTTATTTAAAATTTAACATTTCTCAAAAATCCGTGATGGAGGCCATCTTTAAATTAATCTAGGAAAAAAACTTTGAAAAAAAAACCCCGTAAAAGAAAACCCAGCAAAAAAACCCCTGGAAAAAAACTCCCGAGATAAACATATTATAACTAAACCAAACCTAAACCAACTCAAGCTAGACCCACCCAACGTAACCCAATATAATATAGATAAAAATCAATTTCTCCAGGAGGGTTTTATTTCACGAAGTTTTTTCCGGGGGTTTTTTTCCCAGATTCGAAAATAACCCATTATTCAAAAGGAAAGAAACCCCGGAAAAAACACCGGCAAAAAAACCATCCTGTAGAAATTGATTTTTATCTATTAAAAATAAGTTAAAATAAAAAATATTATTTTGGTGGGTGGGTCTAGCTTGAGTTGGGTTAGGTTTGGGTTACTTAAAATAATTTTATCTTCGCAGTCTTTTCTTCAGGATTTTTTTTTTCGTTTTTTTTTTCCTGGGTTTTCTTTTCCGGGGGTTTTTTCCGAGGTTTTTTTTCCTAGATTAATTTAAAGATGGCCTCCATCACGGATTTTTGAGAAATGTTAAATTTTAAACAAAACTATCTAAAGTTAGAGCAAACGTAAAAAACGCGAAAATTACAATTTTAAAGTAACACCAGTCAATATTAAAAAGTACATAATTTTTTTATTTCTTAACCGATTTAAATAAATATTAACTTTATATTAAGAGAAGGGACGGACCATTTGTCGTAATTAGTTGAATTTTCTCTAGTGTCGCACACAATTTTTTTGCAGGGGTGGGGGGGTGAAAATTTCCCGTTATTCAAAAATGGTTTGTTGGATTTTTGCGAAATCAGAAAAGTCTTGTCTTTACTTACTTAGAACTAATATTAAGGTAATTTAGCATTTATTTTAGAGTCTTTGGTAAACAACCTCATCTAGATACATCATCATGCCACCACTCCTAGGAGGGAAGGTTATTTTTTAGTAGAGATTTAGTTACACATTTTATACTTTAAAAAAATTATTCCTCATACTTAAAAACTCATGAGTATATTTTGTTATTTAAAACTTAAGTAACACATTTTCTCACACTGTTTTGTCCACCCTAAAAATGCCAAAAAATCCAATATTCGCCACGTGTGCGGTATATTAAATAGTAAAGAAATAATATTAAGGCACGTCGCGTCGGGTGTGTAGATTGTGACACCATAAAATCAGGTGTATGTTCTAGTTTTCGAGAAAATCAATAGAATAAACTTTAAAATAACATGTTATAAGGCTGCTGAAAAGGTTTAATGCAGAAGACAATTATCAGTTTCTCTTCGAAATTACATTTGCAAATATAGTGCGTTAAAAACCACCAAATTTTACACACATAATTATGTCTACTGTTTAGCTTTTGTGTGAAATATTGTTCTTCTACTTTTGTCTTAAATATGCGCGCTATGATGAATGAAATTCCGAAGATAAATTTTGAATACATAACCAAATTGTGATATTTTAATTTGACAGTATTTTAAATGTTAAATCATAATTTATTTAAACTTTTAATAGTCGTCTGGTTTAAGTCTTTCACTTTGGACAATTCTTTAAGGTTTTCGTCGAAGAAATCGATGATCGGTAATTTTTTGAATATTTTTTTTTATGATTAAAATATTTTGTTTCCATTATATGAAATTTCTCCGAAATACAATTAGGTATAGATTATTACGCACAAAAGCCATTTGTATATACTAGCTTCGAAACAGTTTTGGCAAAAAACCTACAAATTTTTTTACCCATTATGTTTGGGTAATGGCAAGGGTAATGGTTTCCATACGTTATACACTTGGGCAATTTGCCCAAAAATCAATCAGTTGATATGGTTTGCCAAGCTTTACTTATAACTGCTTAAGAAGTAAGGAGTAAAGTAAAGAGGAGTCCTAAAATGGCTAGTAAAATTGTAACAAAGTATAAATTCAAAAGAAAATAGCATAAATAAAGAAATCATTACTGAAAATTTTAACAAAATCAAATAATCGTTTCAATTCACAAAAATAATCGAGCTATTCATTTGAATAGGATTATACAGGGTGTAACAACGAAAACGAAACAGCCGTTTTTCGGTATAAAACGTAAAATTTTGGAAAAAAACTCGGACCCGGCGATTTCTAATTAAAGGGGGACACTTTTTGAAGTGATTAAAATGTTTGCCCCTTTGAGAACACAGTTGGTCTAGAGAGGGGTTTTAAGAAAAAATATATATACTCTTTAAAACATACACTTTTGTTTTTGATCCATCGACAACTACTATTTACCGTAAAAAGTAAAATCCCCTATGTAGCCCTTTTCTGAGGGGCTATTTTTGGAAAATATTCTGGCAACCTTAAATAGCAACCCCTTATTTTGACTTCATATTTGAATTCTCGCTGAAATTCTCTTTCCAATGGTACCCCATATCATAAGGTTTCCTTTACTAATTTTCGAAATATTGGCTTTCAAAATATCAAATATTCAATTCTCAAAGAAACTAAACAAAATATCTCTATTGTGTTTATTATCGCATTTAGGGGTTTGTTACGAGGAAATAAAAAATGACAACAGTTTGACAATCTGACCTTCAACTTCATATTTTTGAAATAATATCGTCAAAATCACTGAAAATCAATAAACTGTAAATAGGAATGTGCCAACGTCAAACTATTGTCATTTTTTATTTGCTCTTATAAAACACTCAAAATCGATAATAAACATAATAGAGATATTTTGTTTAGTTTCTAAGATTTGGGTCTTTGAAAATTGAATTTTTGATATTTTGAAAGCCAATATCTCGAAAATTAGTAAAGCAAACCTTATGATATGGGGTACCATTGGAAAGAGAATTTCAGCGAGAATTCAAATATGAAGTCAAAATAGGGAGTTAGTATTCAATGTTTTTAGAATATTTCCAAAAATAACCCCCCAGAAAAGTGCTACATAGGGAATTTTACTTTTTACGATAAATAGTAGTTGGCGATGTATCAAAAATAAAAATCGATGTTTTAAAGAGTATATATATTTTTTTTCTTAAAACCCCTCTCTAGACCAACTGTGAGAAGTGGATCAAGTGGCACCTCGTTTTGAAGGTCTTTTAAAAATACGTCGATTGCTTTTTGAGATGTTTGCAGTTAAAGTTACCACATCCAAAAATCGAACTGAAACTTTTTGTGTGTTTCTAAAATTTTTTAATGAAATGCCGAGACCTGTCGATTTTATTTTATTCCAAAACAACATTTTTTAATTTACTAGGGTGCTCTCCCCAGGAGGGGCGAGTTTCACTCTCAGAATTTAAATAGGGAAAGTGGGTCAAGTAGCACCTCGTTTTGAAGGTCTTTTAAATGTCTTAACAAACAGGTAAGTATTTTTAAAATCTGTCGATTGGTTTTTGAGATATTTGCAGTTAAAATTGCCATGTAACAAAATGTAACTACATTTTGCCGACACCTGTCGATTTAATTTTATCCCGAAGGAGAACCAGTCAGGTGTTTTTCCGATAATTAATTACGATTTTTTTTAGAGGTGAGTCCGATTTCTTGTGTCATTTTAATTATACTCTTTTTCGAAAAAATAAAAAAGCCTATCTAAACCCTGGAGTGGAAACATGTTGTATTAGTATTTTTAATAACGAATATCTCAAAAAGCAATAAACCAATTTATTTAGAATATTTATTTATTTAGTTACATAACAAATTGTAAAAACGTGATATAAAATGGAAAATATTAACAATAAAAAAAAATGTAAAAATTTAATTGAAACTTAATCAATCCTCAAGGTCTGTGTCCTTCGTATGGTCTAAGGTCCCCAGGACCGCACCAGCATTTCCTCTCTGTATTGCCAGGCCGATCCTCTGGGTGAAGAAGCTTTTAAAAAGTTTATTCTTAATTTTCAAAGAGAGATCGTTAACCAATTAATTTTTTTTACAAATTTACAAAGGTATTTAAAGCACCTTCAAAACAAGGTGTCTCTTAACCCATTTTTTTTCAGTGAACAGCCTGCAGAACAGAGATCGCAGGATCGGATCTCGGCAAGTACACATTGCTTCATACAACACCGAATGCGACTGGAGACGACGAAGAGCGGCCCCACTTCTCAGCAGCTCCGCAGTCGACGTTGTGCATAGAATAACAACAAACGAGGTAGAAGTAGGCGGCATGGTTGAAACTGCACCGAAAACTTTGAGGGGCTCAAAGGTGGACGGCCGAGGACCTCACCAAACTGGGTAGAGGAGACTAGCCGGTGACCGAGATCGGGACTCCATGGGACGCGGCTGTACTTCGACAGAGGTAGCGGGAGTCGACAGAGGGTGACTTGAAACAGGCGGTAGCATTTTGGGAACTAAACCTCTCCTATATGACAGCGGGCTGCTGGGGAGAAAAGTCTACCGTCAACCAAGTTCTGCTGGGACGGTAGCGATGTTAGATAGATGCAAGTCTAACATGTAGCAGGACCACCCATCGGAGGGGGTGTAAAGCCGGCGATCCACTGTGTATACTTGTTACGCAGTCTAAAGATCCCTGCCCTCGACAAAGAGATGTCAGGCAAAAATTAAGTCCTCTTAGAGAACGCACGGGGGGTATGGCAGAAAGGGTCCATTATGCGGCCTAATTGCCAGGCCTACGGAAGCCCATCTACTACTACTACTAACCCATTTTTCCTTTTTTTGTTAAATTCTGCGAGTTAAACTCACCGAGCCCTAATAAACCAAAAATTTTTATATTTTTTTTTTAGATAAAATAAAATCGTCAGGTTTCGGCATTTTTTAAAAATATCTAAAATACTCAAAAACTAGTTTACTTATTTTCAAAATACTTGTTTATAAAGAAATTTAAAAGACCTTCCAAACGAGGTGCTACTTGACCCACTTTCCTTATTTAAATTCTGGGGGTGAAACTCGCCCCTCCTGGGGAGAGCACCCTAGTAAATTAAAAATTGCTCTAATTGTTCTTTGGGATGAAATAAAATCGACGGGTCTCGGCAGTTCTTTAAAAAATTTTAGAAACCTACAAAAAATGCAGTTCAGTTTTAACTGCAAACATCTCAAAAACCAATCGACGGCTTTTTAAAATACTTACCTGTTTGTCGAGATATTTAAAAGACCTACAAAACGAGGTGCCACTTGACCCACTTTCCTTATTTAAATTAGGATGATTAAACGCACCCGTCGAAGGGGGTGCGTTTGGCAAACATTTTAATCATTTCAAAAAGTGTCATTTAATTAGAAATCGACCAGATCTCCATTAACCTAGCGACCCCACCTCAAGAAAACCAAAATTTAGTCACACCATAATTATGTGCTAATTTCGTCCTTAATCGAAAAATATTGTGCTCCTGTGGTTTCTGAGAAAAAGGAAAAAGAAAATGGGGTAGCTAGGTTAATATTAACTTAGCAACCCCACCAGGAAATATGACGCCAAACTAAAAATTTTTGGTTTTAAAATCATGTGCTAATTATGTGCTCCACGAATATATAAGAAAAAAAATCGAATTTTTCATTTTAAATTACGTTTTTTTTAAAAAAAGGGATGGGGTAACTAGGTTAATATTAACTTAGCGACTCCATATGTTTAGGTATCACGGAATTTAAAAATTTCAAAAACCAGTATTATTCAGTATTCATGGATCGCATAATTTTGTAATAATATATTTTTCCTTTGGCATGGTACTTCAGATTGCGAATGCTGGGTTATTACAAATGATGTAATGTAATATACTTTTTATTGATTTTCTCGGAAACCAGACAAGTACAAAATTTTCTGATCATGGACGAAATTAGCATATAATTTGCAAATAATACTGGTCTTTGAAATTTTTAAATCCTGTGATACCTAAACATGTGGAGTTGCTAAGTTAATATTAACGTAGCTACCCACCTTTTTTTTAAAAAAAAAACATAATTTAAAATGAAAAATTAGATTTTTTTCTTGTATATTCGTTGAGCACATAATTAGCACCTAATTTTAAAACCAAAAATATTTAGTTTGGAGCCATATTTCCTGGTGGGGTTGCTAAGTTAATATTAATCTAGCTCAGAAACCAAAGAAGCACAAAATTTTTTGATTGGGGACGAAATTATCACATAATTATGGCATAAGTAAATTTTGATTTTCTTGGAGTGGGGTCGATAGGTTAATGGAGGTATCGACGAGTCCGAGCTTTTTTCCAAAATTTTACGTTTTATACCCAAAAAACGGCCCTGTTTCGTTGTTAAACCCTGTATAATGCAATATATAATTCGAAGATTTTTTGCAAATAAAAAATAAAAGCTCTTTTTTCTCTGATATTCAGAAATTCAGGACAAATAAGGAAAGTTTAGAAAATCCAATAATGAGCCATTGAAAAAACTTTTAGGCTGCAAGAGGGAAAATAAAAGTTTTCCTGAAACAAATCGAAAAGTTTTACATTATTTTCTTTTCGAATGTCGTCGCTTTCATACAAATGGATTTTTCCCCATTTTCATTAATTTTGACTAAAAGCGGAAGACTCAAATGGATGGGAGACTGAAAAGTTGTGCCACGTTATAACTATCGTTACATTTCGGACGAGTTCTCCCTTTAAACCGCCAAAATTTATTTTTAAACACAAAATATGGTGAAATTATTTACTATAAACTATAAGTTTCTAGAAAAGGGTTTAATCGTTATTTACAAAAAAAAAAACATTTATCTAAGTAACTATTGTTACAATTAGAAAGACATGTTTTTCTATATTTTAAATTTTGGTTTAGTTACTGACCTAACTTACTCTTAATACATTCATCAAAAACATAATTTTAGTAGCTGTCTGCAGATAACTAAAGCGTGGCTTTTTTGGTTACCGATGCAAAAAAACTTTTTTTTTTTCACGGGTGCAGAAAAAGATTTCTGTGCGTTTTTTTCCCAAAGGGAAATAGCGGAAATAGTAATATTGACAAAAATCTAATTATTCTTGCGTAAGGATTAAGCCATTTCCGCCATTTTTCACCAAGTATTTACGAAAAAATCATTTAAAAATATCGTCAAAATATCAAATTGTCAAAGATTAAAATGTCGCAACAATGAACGTCACCGAGTAAAAAGACACATCGCTATGGAAACCATTCTTATTTTATTTACCAGCCGCCTTGATTTATAGTGTAAAGATGGTGTGTTGCGAGAAGTGCTCTTTGTTCGAGATTTTTAAACGTATTTTCCTGTTGTTCGTGGATTTTTTGATAAAGGTATTAAAAAAAAGTGTTAACAATTCGCGGCTAACCTGTGCTTTTTTTTTACTCGCGTTTTGAAATACCTCGCAGCGCTCATTATTTAAACCAACGCTTGTAAAAAAAGCACTATTTTAGCCACTAGTTGTGAAAACTACTATTTCTCTTCACTTCTCGCAACAAAGCATTTTTCCACTATAAATTAAGGGGGCTGGTGGCTTAGCCTTGCCTTTTTACTCGGTGACGCTCATTGTTGCGACATTTTAATCTTTGACAGTTTGATATTTTGACGATGTTTTTAAACGATTTTTTCGTAAATACTTGGTGAAAACTGGCGGAAATTGCTTAATTTTTAGGCAAGAATAATTAGATTTTTTCAATACAATTTTTCCGCTATTTCTCTTTAATTTTGGATAAAAAACGGACGGAAATATTTTTTTGCATCCGTGATCAAAAAAAGTTTTTTGCATCAGTAACCAAAAAAGCCATGCTTTAGTTATCTGCAGACAGTTACTAAAATCATGTTTTTGATGAAGGTATTAAAAAAAGTTTTTTTGCATCGGTAAACAAAAGAACCATGCTTTAGTTATCTGCAGACAGTTACTAAAATCATGTTATTGTTGAAGGTATAAAAAAATAGTAGTTTTAATAACTAGTGGATAAAATAGTGCTTTTTTCCAAGAAAAACAGGAAAATACTTTTAAAAATCTTGAACGAAGAGCACTTCTCGCAAAACACTTTACACTATAAATCAAGGTGGCTGGTAAATGAAATAACAATGCGGATTCCATAGCGATGTGCCTTTTACTCGGTGATGTTCCTTGTTGCGACATTTTAATCTTTGACAGTTTGATATTTTTACGATGTTTTTAAATTATTTTTTCGTAAATACTTGGTGAAAACTGGCGGAAAAGACTTAATTACTATATTCCGCTATTTCTCTTTAGTTTTGGGTAAAAAACGGACAGGAATCTTTTTTTGCATCCGTGATCAAAAAAAAAAGTTTTTTTACATCGGTAACCAAAAAAGCCATGCTTTAGTTATCTGCAGACAGTTACCAAAACTATGTTTTTAATGAAGGTATAAAAAAAAAGTATTTTTTTGCATCGGTAACTAAAAAAGCCATGCTTTAGTTATCTGCAGGCAGTTACTAAAATCATGTTTTTATGAAGATATAAAAAAACTACACTTTGAACAATTGCGCCTAATCGCTACTCTATCTGCGGTAGCTGGTTTTAACTAGACACCCTGTACCTTTTATTGTATATAACTGATCAACTGACCCCTAGTAAAATCTGAAATTTTTTTATGCAATTCGTACCCAAAATTCAGATAATAAATTTAAGCTTTGTGGGACTGTAAAAAGGCCAAAGCCTGGTTGGCCAATAAAAAGTCCCAAGAATTGCATAATTTCTCACTAAGAAAACTATCTGGAAGGTTGTAAAATACAGTGTAGGATTGGCAATAAATTCTCGACATAATGCATAATTTAAAGTTAAACATTTATTATGCAATTTTTACCCAAAATTCGGAAAGGAGATAAATTTGGGGGTTGTAAATTAATGGTAGACAGGACGTTTCTTATGGGGGTCATATAACTAAGCACAGTAAACACACAAAGTTACTTTGGGTAATTACTGTTTGAGCTTTCTACTGCGCTTGCCCTTATCCCCTTATGAAAGTTTGAAGTTGTAAAGTAGGAAAAGTAGGTACCTAGTTATAAGTGTGAAGGTAATAAACTGTAATGTGTAGAGGGCTTTGGAGGGCTTACGTAATATAAATTTTACTGTTATACAGTAAGAGCAGAGGTTATAATTTCCTTATGATAGATAAACTTTATGTTTATTTTAGAGTGATTTTGCTGGGAAACTTTTTTGATGTGCAAAATGTAAATCGTTATAATGCGGACATTGAGAACACGTCACATTCGAATTCGTTATAAGATTGAAACCCCTGCATGACAAATGTCAAAATTTTGGGTTCATCTTCAGGTGAGTAAAGTAGTCGCAGCATGTCAGAAAGCGTGGGACCAGGCCTAAGAATCGGCGATCGCGATTATTCTTTAGATGGGTGACCTTTACGAGAATATACACGGATTAGTTATGTTTTTGAGATTTTTTTATGATCTTGAGATTTAAGGTTGGAATGCCGTTTTGTTTCTCGTAAATTCGATTTTTGTGATTTTGGTTTGTGTACATAAAAATGTACATAAAACTTCTCTCGAAATGATATTTCTTTAAAATCCATGATTTTAAAATGTTTCTATTTTTAACAGCCCCCGCCAAAATTTTATGTGCGTCACTGTACTCTTGAGAGAGAGGGTGGCGCTGGGCTCAATACCAAAAAGCGTCTTTTTTTTGTTTGAGAGCTCTGTACAATACAATTCAAAACCGATAACTTTATACAAATTATGCATTTTATCTACTGTTTTACAAAGGGTTACATTTTTGGTTGGGTAAAGCTGTTAGTTCTTGTCCAATTTTTACAAATGATACCTTCCTGTACACGTTGTTACCTTTTGCATAATTAAAATCAAGCTCATTGTCGTAGACATTTTCGGCGGGATTTTTATGAAATGTCAAATTTAACACATGGATTATGTAGCAAAGAGCATTAGTTTCGGACAGGATTTAACAAACCCAGTAGAACAAATCAATAGTTTTTTAGACCTAGTTTTAGTAAGGGTTAAAACAGCTCCTACTTCGTTGTAGTTAAGCTTTATTAGTTCTTGTCTAATTTTAACAATTGATAACTCTCTCTACTCGGCAAAGACGTAGCTTTCTGGCAAATGTTTAATGTCGCGTGGCGCACATAAAATTTTGCCAAGGGGTGTTAAAAATGGTAAAATTTTAAAATCATGGATTTTAACGAAGTGTCAGTTTTGTCAAAAGCATCTTTAGCTTTTCGGAGAAGCCAAAATCACAAAAATCGAGCGAGCTTAATAAAAAAATGAACAGTTACCCACCTTATATATTCGGAGCCCAAAGGCAGTTGACTGTAATAATAATTGCCAACCCTTACTCAGACAAGTTGTTCTTTTTGAGGGTCCAGTGCAGTGGGTCGTATATAAGTGGAGATAACTATTTTTATTGATTATTATTTATATAAAAGGACATGCGATCCTGTAGATGAAAGAATACTTATAAATCCTTGATATATTAATAACTATACTTAAGAAACGACTCGCGTGGAAAAAATAAGAAACCAACCCAATAAACCTTTCGTTTAACGCCCTTATTTCTTCTACATTATCACGAAAGAACGGTGTGTCAAGTTATATCAGCAGAAAAATTAAATGAAATTTTCGTGTTTCTTCGCAACAATTTTTCGAAACACGCATTTTATCGCAGGTTGTATCTATAATTGTATAGTGGAGAGAAAAAGTACACGCCCTTTGCGTGAAACAGCCATCTGCGTTTTATTCTGTATGTTGTTCCCTGCACCCTCTTTTGCCCTTAACGCTAGTCAGAGCTTAGGGTCGAATATGTCAAAACGGTAGTCCACAAGAAAAATACAATTTTTGCAATAGACACTCGGTTAACAAAAAAAATGCTTTTACACTTTATTCGATCTTTAATTATTGTTCCCCACCAATACTGAATCTCACCATTTGTTTTTTTTGCCCTTGTATGTTTTTAGCTTTTGTTAGTTTGGTTGGATATAACTGATGTTAATTTATTTGAAAATCCAGGTTTGGATCCGAGGATTCCTGAAATACGAATGAAATAGGCTTTGCAGTGCGGTTTTAACGTAGACTTTAAAAAAAATTAAATAAAAAAAGAAATGGTGCCAGAAATCACGGATCACCATACAATCAATTATTTTATGTTAAGCGGAAATGAAAATATCTCGAAAACTGTAGCTTTGAAAGATTTGAACCTTATTACAAAATTTTTGGGTAATATTTGCGAAAACCAAATTCTGAAAACCGCATATCAATACCTGCTTTACTTCTAAAGTTATGATTTTAACTCGGAAACTAAAGCTCCCGCGAATTTGGACTTTATAACAAAATTTTAGTTAAAAAGTTACAATTTTTTTAAATATTTTATCCCCCTTTTCCCCCCTTTAACCCGCGACCACCCTACCCAAAACTTAATTAGTTCATGGCCAGCCGATAGAGGATTTTTGTACCAAACAGATAACTTTTTTTTTTCGTCGATTAACGTGTTCTGGAACCTTACTAACTCATTTTTGATAAAATTAAGAAAATTTCACGATTTTAATAATCCCCCATATCATATTGGTAAGGTGGACTAATTAAACTTCGGTAGGATTTACTAAAAAGGTTTAGTCTATTTTAGAGCGGTCCTAAGTTTAAGTGAAATTGTTGGTTTTAAGTATTTTAAACCAACCCTCCTTGAGTTTTGGATATAGTTTGATTAATAAGAAGAATTTTAATAAATTTGTTTATTGAATAATCATCTTAACAAAATCTTTTGTTGGACTTACGTGGAAATTTTCAATTTAGAAGAAAAAAAAATTGAAAAATTTAAACCCACGCGGGGTTTAAATAGTAAAGACTCTGTAGAATAAATTAATCTAATTAAAACTTACCCTTGTTAATTAATATTTCCAATTAATACTTGATGTCACACAATGATTTAGATGAGTAATAATAAAATAAGGAGTAGATTAATATTGTATTTATTTAAAAGGTGTTTTTATTTATGAAATGTATTAAAAAACTTAAATGCAAGTTTTTTTTATGTTTTTCTCACTGTCGAAATGTCAGTTTAAAAATATTAGCGATGCGTTTAATCACAAACAGCGAGTTCGGATCTTTTACCTCTGCTTGCAGCTTGGCTTGAGTAAGGAAAGTTTTTTTACACTGAGCTTTTAGACAACCCCAATTTTTTATTTTTAGTTTGTAAATAAATTAATATAGTTGTTTTGGGTTTTTTTCTTTTTGGTATATTTTTCGGGCATAATCAGTGACTTTCACTTATGTTTGTTTTACCTCGTAGTGCTCTCATAAATATATTTTTTGTGCTGAAAACAGGTTCAAAATATGGCGTTTTTCGGGACAAAATAGGAGGTGTTTTATTGGGTAATGAACAACTTGGGATATTAAATAATTTAAATTAATCCTTGTAAAAACGGTTACTTAAATTATAAACGAACTTATTACCAAATCCCACAAAACAATCCTTTCTGGGGGCTATAAATTTAAACCACTCCCCTAAGGTGGCCTAAAATATCACCAACTTTATAACCTCAAACACAAATAATGAAGCTATTATGTGGCAAATTGTTGGCGTATTCACCATTTGCTATTTTGAAACCTGTCAAAAAAAAAAATTAGTTTTAGGGCATTTTCTTCCAAAATATGATATATTTGAGAAAAAAAGCAGTTTTTCAGTGGTATTTTGCAATAACAATACAAAATAATCAATAACTTTTCTGTATGGGTAAGAGTTTTTTGAAATTTGATTTTAAAATTTAGTACCCCCCCACAGGTGTAATTATTTAGACCTGTGGGGTGTACTATTTTAGATCTTAGTAAATCTCACTGACTATGTCTAAAGGTCGGTAGAACGTCGTTTCCTTACATAGATGCGGAAACATGCGGCAATGTAAGTTTTTGACAGCGTTATTGCCATTTCTTTGGATGACACATTTTTTTTATCTCGAATAATGTTGACGTCATTTCCTTTATATTGTTTGACATTGCTTTGCCTCGACTCTTGTTTTTTTTAAGTCATAGATTTTTTTTGTAAATAACATGGGAAATAATGTCTAGCGGTTAACTCTCGATCTAAAATAGTAACGATGGAAGGGGAGATCCCTGGGCATTTTAAGTTTCATTAGGGGTTTGTTCTATAGCCGGCGCGACCCCCATAGCTTTATTACTTATTTCAGTTTCCTTCCCAGTTCCATTCCCCACTTTACGATATTATCTAAGCGACTGACTCACCATAAGCCTGTTTAAAAAGGCCACTAGAGATACTTTTCGGTCTAGATATTGTATAAAATTAATTAAATTAAAATAGTAAATAAAGCGGGTTATTAATATTCTCAACGTTATCCAACCAAAACAATATGACACCTTTTATTTATCATCTCTTAAGAGACTGTGACAAAGGACAAACAATGGATGAAATCGGCAGATAAAACCACAGACTGGAATATAAATAAGCCGATATAATAGTAAAAAATCTTTCGAAAAAAAGTTTCACGTTGGGCGCCACTTAGTATTTACCGAGGTATTTACTAATACTTACATACAGTGTTCCAACGAAAACGAAGCAGAGGCGTTTTCACGTATTTAGTCTGATTTTGTAAAAAAAATTATTCGAGGGGGGCACTTTTTGGCTATGTTAAATATTTTTGTAGCATGCACCCCATTTGGGGGGTAAACTTTGTCCTCATATTTTAAATAGGGAGTTATATCTTGTTTTGAAAGTCTTATAAATCTTTACAACTGTGTAGGAATTTCGAAAATCTATCAATTCGTTTTTAAGATATTTACTACACAAGATAGCTAAAGTGTCTCTCGAATAAAATATCGACGTCTCTGTTTCGGTTTCGTTGGAACATCCTGTATAAAAATGTTTACAAGTTAAAGAGTTTACCTTTGATTTCTGTGGGTTTACCCCAAGCGATGCATTGATTTTTTTTTAAAGCAATAAAAAATTATCTCACCTAACGATTTTTAAACACAAGTTTGCACTAACTGCTCTTTTGTCTGGACTATCTGCTAATATCCCTTAAAATTTAGTTTGTTTATACTGTTCCAGTAAATAAAAAATATGTCAATTTTAATTTTTGTTAAAAACCCTTTTTAGTTTACATTACCAATATGGTATAAGGAACTATTAGAATAGTGAAATTTTGATTTTTCTTAATTTTATCAAAAATGAGTTAATAAGGTTCCAAAACACCTTAATCGACGAAAAAGAAAAGTTGTCTGTCGGTCTGTTGTATGTTGTCTGTCTGTATACAGGATAACTCAAGAACGCCTTAATCAATTTTAACGAAATTTGGTACAAAAATCCTCTATTGGCTAACCATGAACTGATTAACTTCTGGGTATGGTGATGGGGGGGTTGAGGGGGGAAAAGTGGGATAAAATATTTGAAAAAATTGTAACTTTGGAACAAAAGAAAGTAGCGATATACGGTTTTCAGATTTAAGTTTCCATGAACATAGACTATAAATTTTGTTATAAAGTCCAGATTTGTGGGAGCTTTAGTTTCCGAGTTATTTAGAAGTAAAGCAGGTATTGATATGCGGTTTTCAGATTTTGGTCTTACTTAATATTACCCAAAAATTTTGTTATAAGGTTCAAATCTTTCAAAGCTACAGTTTTCTTCTAGCGCTAAATTTTTTATTTAAAAATGTATGTTATTAAGCTTATTTTTATGTGTAAACAAACCTTTAAAACTTTTAACATACAGAATCATAGATATATAGCCATGGAATATGTCGCTCGTGGCTGTCACTGTTCAGAAAAGTCACACAAATTCTGTCTTTCCTTTTACATGCAGTATGATTTCATATTGTATTCAATACGTATCGAAAATCTGTTTTTTCATATATCACGCTCCTTGTCAGAATAGAGAACATGCTCGATGAAAGAAAAAGATGACAAACTTTTCAATACGTATTAAGTACGATGATTAAACTTACTAATAGTGAAAATTTTCGACACTTTTCGACGTTTATTAAGGAGTTTTTGTTTTAAATGAGGCAATATTTAAGTAAAAATCGCTACTTTCCAGAATTGTGACGGGTGAGATTTTCTGTTGTTTCTGAAGAATCGTGACCTGACAGATCAACATTTGCAAAAATTGCTGCCTATATTGCAAAAAGTCTTACCTTTCTATTTAAAACATATTTGAATGAATTTTCTCAAAACTTTGACCCACCCTTGCTTGTCAATATAAATTAGTATGTTTTTTTCGTAACCCAACTTAAAAAAAAACCGCGACCGGCACTGTTTTTAGTTATGCATCCCTCAGAGCAAATAACCCTCCCCCTTGTCTCTGAGGAAAATCCTGGTTATTTCTGATATCTGATATTAATTTTTATTTGTGCCACAATAATAAATATTGCGTAAAAATTTGAGCGACGACAAATGAAAACTAAACAATTTTTTGTAGAAAAAAATTATTTTTTATTACCTCCTATCCTTGGCTGTTTCCTTGATTATCCCAAATAACGTTTAGTTTTTTATATCTAATTAATTCAGTGTTGTTGATAAAATGTACAGTCAATTTTGGATTTAATTTTATTTTTGGTTTATCATAAAATTTTATAATTACAAATAATTGCTCGATTCTAATTGCAGATTTTTACACCTGTATTAAGTTTTGGGTAAAATTTTACTTAATTTTCTAAAAAGAATCTATTTGCTGATTACCTCCATTAACCTAGCGACCCCACCTCAAAATTTTAGTGGCACCATAATTATGTGCTCCTCTGGTTTCTGAGAAAATCGAAAAAGAAAATGGGGTAACTAGGTCAATATTAACTTAGCAATCCCATCAGGAAATATGGCGCCAAACTAAAAATGTTTGGTTTTAAAATTATGTGCTAATAATGTTTTCTAAAAAAAAGAGTGTTGTAGCTGGGTTAATATTAACTTAGCGACCCAACATATTATGTGCTAATTTCGTCCATGATCATTTTGTACTCATCTGGTTTCCGAGAAAATCAAAAAAGAAAGTGGGTTAGCTAGGTTAATATTAATCTAACTACCCCACTAAAAAACTGCACTGAAAAAATTCGGATTTTTCTTATATACATATTCATGGAGCACATAATTTTGTAATAATATATTTTTACTTTAGAATCGTACTTCAGATTGCCAATGCTAGGTTATTACAAATGATGTAATGTAATATCGTTTTTATTGAATTTCTCGGAAACCAGACAAGTACAAAATTTTCTAATCATGGACGAAATTAGCACATAATTTGCAGATAATACTGGTTTTTGAAATGTTTCAATTCCGTGATACCTTAACATGTGGGGTCGCTAAGTTAATATTAACCTAGCTACCCCACCCTTTAAAAAAAAAACTTAATTTAAAATAAAAAATTCAATTTTTTTCCTATATATTCGTGGAGCACATAATTAGCACATAATTTTAAAACCCAAAATTTTTAGTTTGGCGCCATATTTCCTGGTGGGGTTGCTAAGTTAATTTTTTTTTCCATTTTCTGAGAACCCAGAGGAGCACAAAATTTTTTGGTTGGGGACCAGATTAGCACATAATTATGTTGTGACTAAATTTTGATTTTCTTGAGGTGGGGTCGCTAGGTTAATGGAGGTGCATTGATTGGCATTTTAAGGATTGAGAAAAATTCTTCAACTCGATGTATGATATTTTTTTAACATTCCGTAATGATTTTCTATGCTCTTTTTAACAGTAACATTTCTTATTTGACGGCCACCGTATATCACCCGATACATCCGAAATGTTGCGATTTCCATTGGGAAAATAATTGCGCCATGCACAGCATGACACCGTCATTTTTCATATTTACCTTAAAAAACTGAAAATGTCAATGAAAGCATCACCTTAACCCCCAGATGCAACGCAACAATATTCGGATTAGTTTAGCTAATCCATGCTTCCTCTTTGTTCATTTATGTGGGATCAAGAGAAAAAAAAATGGAGTAGGGGTAATTCTTCTAATTCTTTAAAGCGTATTCCATTGAGAAAATAGTACGCCACCACAAGACAGAACTACCTATTTTTTTGGTTCCATTGAGTTGAACTTTTTTAGTTTTCGTGTATTGAACTGAACGGACAGTTTTGAATGTACAAGAAGCTGGCAGCGCAACTTGCGATTTTTTTATTAGAATCTATAAAACTAATTAGAGCTAATTTAGTGCTAATTTTGTTCCGCAAAAAAAAATTATAGCTTGCGTTTTTTAAAAGTCAGTGCTGCTAGGTTCCGTGAGAAGCCAGCAGCGCTATTGCAGCATAATTAAGAGAATTCAGGAAACAAAAGATACCTACATAATTAGAGCTAATTTAGTGATCCATGATTTTATATATTTTTTAGATGTATATAATAGAAAAACTGTACTACAAATATTATATTCTGACGTAGGGAAATTTTCTCGAGGAGTAGTTTTTTTTGTAAAAGTGATGTAACTCTGTAGTACTAAATGGGTTCTAATAATGCATGTGACTTTTGATAATAAACCTCTTTTGGTTTGCCCCGTCATCATTTGAGCTGCTAGCTACCGTAGAAGCTAGCAGCGCAGGCTCCGGCATGCTCTATATTTAAAAAAAAAGCGAGCTCTAAATTTTTTAAGGCGTTAGGAAATTAGTGCCTTACCATATTTAAATAGTTTTTGTAGTTTTAATCTAATCAATTGGATATCAAGAATTTTAAATGAGATAGACTTAAAATCTAATGCTTATAAAAGAATTTTCTCGAGGAGTAGTTTTTTTTGGTAAAAATTATATAGTTCCGTAGCACTAAATCGGTCGTAGTGATTCATGGGACCTGGAGTTTAATTACGTTTCATTTGCTTACAGTCACTCTTTATTTAAAAAAACAAGCTCTAAATTTTTTAATAGTTAATGTTAGTGTTAAGTAATCTTATTGATTCACTGTAAAATAAAAACGATTTATTCTTTTTTATAAGAGTAGACTAAAGTAACTCTAATTATGTAGGTATCTTTTTTTTTCTGAATTCTCTTAATTAGGCTGTAATTACATGCGCTGCTGGCTTCTCACGGAACCTAGCAGTGCATGCGCTAACTTTTAAAAAACGATAGCACATAGGTATACAAAATTTTGTGATGGTGTCTGTCTGTCTGTCTGTCTGGGACACAATAACTTAAAAACCGTTAAACCGATTCTCATCAAATTTGGCACAAATTTTTGCCACCAGGAGATGAGCTGATTTGGTGGGTGTGGGGAGTTAGGTAGTAAGAAGGGGGGGTTAAACTTTTAAAAAATTCTAATTTACGAACTGTAGCGACACGCGGTTTTCATACTAAGATGGATAATTACATTTTCAACAAACAAGAATATTTAAAAAAATATTATTAAATTAAATATAAGAACTGTGTTTATATGAAACTAGTTAAGTAGGCTCAATAGAGTTTGATTTAAATTAGAAAACGATGAAAAACTTATTCCTGGATTTTTTATAACCTACCCACCATATATACTTAATACCCAAAATTCATAAAAATAAAAGTGTTCTTAGCACACCCCTAATTAGTTAAATACATTTTAAGAGAATAAAATTAGTTACGGTGCTGTATTATCATTTCAAGGCAATGACCAAATATAATATCCATATGGCATACTTTTGGTAAAGCCATCCATATGACACTTCATTATTAATCATATCTAAAGACAATGTGACAAATGGGGTGACAAGGGACAAACAATGATTTTTTTGCAAATTAAAACAACATAATATAAATAAACGATGTAGGACTAAAACAAATATTCCTACAAAAGACACGTTTTGTCTCACGTTGGGCGCCACTTTACTTTTTGTAGACTGATGAATACATAAAAAAATGAAAATTTGTTATTATAAGCCTATCAGATATTTTTTGACAAAAAAGGGGACAAACAAATTTTACCAAAATATTAAAATTTTTCTCTTTACATAACGCTGAAGGCAAAAATTTACAGAAACGTAATGTTATATGCTTTTAAATTTTTGGAAAAGTAATGTGTAATTTTGGAATTTTGTGAGGAATTTTGTATGAACCTTTGGATATTTTTTGGGGTGTCGCAAAAGGGGCGGTGATCGTGTGATATGCGAAATCACCCTCTTCCAATGCAATATGACCCTAAAAAACGCTTTACAGAATATAAGTTATAAGAAGATATTTCAATAAATCATATCTCTATACAACCTTAATTAATTGAGGGTATTTTAATTTAAAAAAAAAACAAAAACGGGACCTCAACAAAAAAACGGGACATTTGCCCGGTAGGCTGTTATTATTATAAAAAGTAAACCTGTTTATGTTTCCATAGTACAATCATCAGTTAGATACTTACTTTATGGTACGATGATAATAAATACTAAGCAAATGACATCTCATTTGTCAAACAGATGATGACAACAGACAAACAAACATACATCATGTAACCAAACATGGACAGTATTATAATACAATGGCCAATCGAGGGTAATGTTCTATTTTCTACGCTCAATTAATTCAATTTAACGCTCGATTTTAATTAAGAATATATGACCCGTTATTATAATGAACTAAATCAGGAATAAGAAAAAACTAAAATCAAAACACTATTGGGGTTCTGCATTAATTTTGGCCAAAAAAAAAATCAAAATAAATGTGTTTTTTTCTTGAGAAAATGAAACGTGCACATTAGAGTGGCACCGGTGATTTCATATTCCTTTATTTCATATACTGTATTGTAATATAGCTCCATTACGTTATCGGTTTCAGTAAGGGAAATGATACATTACATCACTAATCCGGTAAAACTGAAATGAAACATTAGATTATTTCCCAACAATTTTTATTAATGCATGAATTATTTGAAATATTTACAGGGGCAGCATCAGATACATCTTGGGATTTATCTTTGGTTACCAATCCATTAAAGAAGAAACTATCTACCACATTTCCTATATCCAGGTAATTTCCGCAGCTATTTGTTTTTTTTAACTCAAGGAGCGCTAATAATATTTTTATGCACAACCGAGCATTAAAATGCCTTTTACCGCTCGCGTTTTAGAGCGATAAGTGGCACTTTAACGCCTTAGAGCTCACTTAACGCCCGCGGGCATTAAAGTGATTTTTGCTGAAATTTGATAGTAATTTTGCTTTTTCTGTTGGGCTTGCATTTTGTTCGTTCAAAACAGAGATTCTTGACCTCATTTTTCAGTTTTTTCATATATATAACAGCAATGAAAAACAAGCTTTTGTTTTATTTTTTCAATTTTTGTTTCAAAAACAGCAATAAACAAATTACATAATTATAGTTTCTTGTTTCGTTTTGCCTTTTCGCTGAAGTATGCCAACAAAGTGTCTTCTTTTAGGTTTAAGCATCCACTTTCAGCAATATTCTTCTCTGAACACCACAAAAATAGTCCTTATATACCTTTTCCCTTCCTGGGGAGAGTTGGTGAACAATGCAGTTTGTATGAAAATTTAGAAGAAAATTTTCAAGTGACGCTCAGTTTGTTTATTTGGTTGCTACGTGTTGCTAGGAGGATTATTCAATGTTTTTGTCAGACCGATTGATTAAAAAGTGACATGAATAGACTGGCCGCTCGCTTACTGATAGCGATTCGTGTGCAGTCCGTAGGTATATACTTTGTGTTCGTGTGTTGTCAAAATATTAAAGAGCTTTAGACCAACAATTTTTTTATGTGGAATAATTCATGAAGTCTTTTTTCTTCTAAAAAACACGGTTGTGTATAAAACATTGTATGTATCTCGTTCCTAAATTGCGTTTAACGACCTCAGCGTGTAAAAACCCTCGCCTATCGGCGTTAAACGCTGTCTTTAAGACCTAGATATATAAATAACTATTAATTGATTTTGCCCACTAAATCGCTTCGATCAAATTTTCACGGTTTACATTGTAAAGATGACAACTTCAACATTTTGACAACAATGTGTCAACATTTTGAAGTAATATTTGAAAAAATTATAAACGATATGACTTTTTTTGGTCTATATACTGTCGGTGTCTAATAACATTTTTTTTTTATAATAAAACAGTATGAAATAAAAGGTTGTAAGTACGATACTCGGTCGTGAAAAGAAAAGAAATTCTGGACTCGGCTCCTTCGTCGCCTTGTCCGTAATCATCTAGACTTGTACTTAAATAGATCATTTCCGGCCTCGTAACGTAAATTACTATTGGGCAACTGCGGCTTTAAAATGACTGTCCCAAACTTAGCTACAATTTTTCAAGTCTTCACTTCAAAACAACATTTTCGAAGACAATTTATAATTAAACCATTATTTATTTACAGTTTCTTGGCATTAGAAACTGGAAGGATTTGGTAAAGTTGATTTACAAATATCTTTATAATATTTCTGTTGTAAATTAATAACATATTACATGGAGCAGAATGAAACAGTTGGGTTTCACCTTACCCTATATTTTCCTTCGCAATAATGTATTTATTAGTATTGAAATACGTGATTATTAAATAATTTAGGGTCGTATGCATAGTCGTCCCTTAAGGCTTCCTCCTTATTCCTTCATCAAAAGAATTTGCATATTATCCAAGAAAGAAGGCTGACTTATTGACGTAGTTTTTTTTACCTAACCGTATATAAACATATATATAATATTAACTCCTATGCTATGTTGATTCAAATAATAAAAACATAGATAAAAACCTTAAATCAACATTTTATCATAGTCACCTTAGAATTACAAAGTTCTATCTACATTTTTTTGACATTTTGACTTTGAAAAAAATAATCAATTTTTTGGTGCTTCATGAAATAAAATAAAATTTTGAAAAAATTAAGTAGTTACAGATGTATTCTAAAAATTAAACAAAGTTCTATGTGCTTTTCTTGTTTCGAGAATTACTTTATTGTTTATTGACCATAATATATATCTGTAAATACTTTTTCCGCCTTTTAGTCTAGCAGTACCGAACGCAGGGGCCATTGAAAATCGACTCCTGAAAATTTAATGTTTCTGTCTCTGAAATTTTGTTTAAACCATATTGAGTAGAACTCAAATCTCGACTCAAACACTATAGATTTCGTTGCTAAATTATGAATTTTGAAATATATCAATATCCTCTCAACCCCTTAACCCCCCCCCCCAACGTGTAGTTCTTTTCCTCTAGTGCCTATAAGAAAATGCATATTTAGTAAAACTTAAATATGAAAACCGCATCATTAGCTTAAAAGTTATAGATTTTTAAATGTATCAACCCCTTCTTACCCCTACCTCCATTAACCTAGCGACCCCCCCCCCAAGAAAATCAAAATTTAGTTATGCCATAATTATGTGCTAATTTCGTCCCCAATCAAAAAATTTTGTGCTCCTCTGGTTTCTGAGAAAATCAAAAAAGAAAATGGGGTATCTAGATTAATATTAACTTAGCAACCTTACCAGAAAATATGGCGCCCAACTCAAAATTTTTGCCTTTAAAATTATGTTCTAATTATGTGCTCCACGAATATATAAGAAAAAATCGAATATGTCGGTTTAAATTATGTTTTTTTTTAAAAAAAGAATAGGGTAGCTAGGTTAATATAAACTTAGCGACCCCACATATTTAGGTATCATGGAATTTAAAAATTTCAAAAACCAGTATTATCTGCATATTATGTGCTAATTTCGTCTATGATCCGAAAATTTTGTACTCGTCTGGTTTCCGAGAAAATCGATAAAAAGATATCATATTATATTGAAATTGAAGAAGTAGTCCATTGGTGGAGGGATTTCACATTATATTATTATTAAGTAATAACCTAGCATTACCAATATTGTGATTCCAAAGTGACAATTACAAAATTATGAATTTTTTTGTTTTCAGTGGTTTTTTAGTGGGGTAGTTAGCTTAATATTAACCTAGCGACCCCACCCTACAATGCGGTTTTAAAATTTTAAAAATTATATACCAAGGTATATACCAAAATTATGTGCTCTACGATTATATAAGAAAAAATCGAATTCTTCATTTTAAATTATGTTTTTTTTTTTTAAAAAAAAAGGTGGGGTTGCTAAGTTAATATTAACCTAGCTAACCCACCTTCTTTTTCAATTTTCTCGGAAACCAGACGAGTACAACATTTTCTTAACATGGACGAAATTATTAATACTGGCTTTTAAAAATTTTTAAATTTCGTGATACCTAAACATGTGGGGTCGCTAAGTTAATATTAACTTAGCTACCTCACCCTTTTTTTAAAAAAAAATAAACATAATTTAAAATGAAAAATTCGATTTTTTTTATATATTCGTGGAGCACATAATTACCACAAAATTTTAAAACCAAAAATTTTTAGTTTGGCGCTATATTTCATGGTGGGGTTGCTAAGTTAATATTAACCTACCTACCCCATTTTCTTTTTCGATTTTCTCAGAAACCAGAGACGCACAAAATTTTTGATTAAGGACGAAATTAGCACATAATTATGGTGTGACTAAATTTAGATTTTCTTGAGGTGGGGTCGCTAGGTTATTGGAGGTCCCCCTTGGGCACATCCCACAAATGCTTTTTATCTAAAATTAGCTAATATTTAGTAGAATTAAAATATAAAAATTACATATTTCTAGCTCTCAGCTTTAATTTAAGTTATGATTTTTTTAATTTTTTTTTTCGAATATTGTATTTGTCATCAGTTAACGAGAACTTCAACCTTAAGTAACAATGTTTTTTTTATCAGTTTCTTAGTTTAAAAATTATTTAAGGAAATACAAAGTTCTATCTCCATTTGTCAAAAAATTACAGCTTTCTATATGAAAAAAATAGATCTATTCAATTATATTAAAAATTTTGGCAGTAAGTAAAATTAAATTATTAGTTTAAAATATAGTCCTCGATTTTTAAAGATGTTGGTTTTTTAGAAAGATAAAACGTGATACTTTTTCGATTCAGTTGAAAATTTAAAATTTCTCAAAAATCCAAGATGGCGGACAGTTTTAAAAAATGTGTAATTTTCGCACCCCCTGAAAAAAATTTATGTGCGACAATGAACTAACTCTAAAGCTTTTACTACAAACGCTCATTGTTTATGTGTATATTGACGTATCATTTAATCAAATCGTTTGAGAAATGAAAAAGTTATAAGCTTTTAGATTATGAGCGTTTGGGCTTAACATTGGAAAAAATCACAAAATTATTTATTTTTTCAATTTGTTATAACTTTTGGCCTGATTACTTAATTTTAAAAACAATTTGTTTAAGGAGACAAAACATGAGAGTTACGTCCGTTTGTTCAAAAGTTGACATTAAAAAAATATTCAGGATAGCGGATAGTTTTAAAAAGAGTTAGGTTTTACACACCTTATTTTTTTTAAAGTAAGACACTGCACAAAATATAAATTAGTATAAAATATTTAAAAAACAACAAAATGAATCTCGTGTGTGCAAACAAGGTACTGAAAGGTACAGGATTCTGTATTCACGGTGTTCTGCACTTTTCAATTTTGATGTTTTTGTTTCTCGGTTTATTCGACAGGTGGCGCACATAGTTACTTTGTCCCCATGGATTACAAACTTTTTGTTTTAAATTCGAGAGGTGTGCATGGTCACTGTGTAGCTTCAACTGCCAGGTACAATCCTATGACTCCCTGATGATTCCTAATAAGGATGAAACAGGTATGTAGGTGTCTGGATTCTCCATTAGACATTGGAGGCCTGGTCGTAATAAAGTGAGAAACAAAAACGCTTTGTCCGATATGCCACGATTGTTACTTTAATAAATTAGTATTTCCAAATCTCCATTTTTCTTCGTATATCGAGGTATCACCTAATTAAATCGGATAAGAAATAAAAAAGTAATGGGTATTTAGATATGTTTTCTTAATTAAATAATTAGGTTCAAAGATATAGCAAATGGAAAATGTATGTAATTTTGTGATTTTCTTTCAATGCGAAGCCAAAGCACACATAGTAAAAAAAGTTATAACTTTTTTATTTCCCAACTGATTTAATTAAATGATACTTCAATATACACAGAAACAATGAGCGTTTGTAGTGAAAGCTTCAGAGTTTGTTCAGTGTCTCACATAAACTTTTTTCAGGGGGGGTGAAAATTACACATTTTTTAAAACTGTCCGCCATCTTGAATTTTTTATAAGTTTTAAAGTTTTAACCGAATCAAAAAACTCACGCTTTATCTTTCCAAAAAGTCAATATATTTCCAAATCGAGTAATCAAGTCAAAAGTTATAGCCAATCCAAAAAGTGCGGAATTTTGTGGCCCACCCTATATTTAAGTAGCACAGAGGCATAGTTCTAGAACAAACAATATTTGCACTCTAAATGACGTGTTTTTGTTTGTTCTCGTTAATATGCGAGTTAATATGATAGTCTTTAATAAAATATAAAAACATCTCGAGTACCTTTGCTTCTAGTTAATTTTTGTGGTAATATCTAGTTGATTTGAGTTGCTGTTTTTTAACAAAAAAATTAAATCACAAAAAATTAATCCTAGCTTGGTTAATCCATGCTCTTTAAAACAGTCGGTTACTTTATAAACTTCCAAAACGTTTCAAATAAGCAGGAGATATCTGACCGAGTCGACTTTATTCCAATAAAATGGCTCTGGGCGTTCTCGGTAAAATTATAGGGAAGGAACATGAAGGAATTTAAGCATAGCTCAAAGCGTTTTGCGTCTACTTCAAATAAAATGGGGTTATCGAAAAACGGTGCTCACCAGAGACTTGTAATCCGCGACTTTACGAGATATCTAAAAAGCATAATTTACGTTGCGATGTGTCACCTAATCTTTGAGAAAAATGTTTTCTTTCCAGCTGAGTAATCTGATAGGAGGTAAAGTCTACAAAACTGATAATATAAAATGTGAGGTTCGTTTTAAAAATGCCAACGCATTACAAATTTTTAAAGCCCGCTTGACATGGAGCAATAAACGGGAATTACTTGCAAGTCTTCTTAATAAAGAACTCGGAAATTTCAGTAAGACGATGGAAATTCCCTATGGGTTGAGTATCTGTAATATTTGCTTTAAATGCTTTGGTTTCCTGTATTACTTTTTAGTAGGAGTACTAGTAGTTATAACTACTTATACCTATATAAAAAGTAATAGAGGAAACCAAAACATTTAAACCAAATATTACAGATATTTAACCCATAGGGAAATTTTCATCGACTATATAGTTACTTACCCTAGATTAATATTTTATTTGACGTATCCGTCCGCTTTTGTTAGTTAAACCTGAGTACATATATACAACCCAGATCCAAAGTATATATTTTTTATTTTATTTTAACTTGCTCAAATATAATCTGCCATGCCCCTATCTAAACACTAAACTAATCTAAATTAACAGTTAAAACTTTAATCCAAGCACTAATTATGGTTTAGGGTTTAAATTAATAAAGATCTGGCACGGGTTTTAATTTATTTTCACACACTATCCTACAACAAGAATTGTAAAATCGGAGGTTAAAACAAACGCATATTGTTTTTTAATTATATAATTTGATTGGTCCTTGATGAGGTTTGAATAATATGGATGTTTAATTCAGTATTTTAGCATTGATTCTTGATTGATAAATAAACAAAACAAAATGCAAGATAAAAACAGCTTACTTAAGTGAATAACAAGTTTAACTTTTAAAAATATTTTTTTCGGAGAAAATGGTTATTTTTCAATTGTGTTTAACTATATAATTACACTGGGCCTAAGTGTAAGTGACAAGCAACACCCATAATTTTTCATTTGTATAGTTTCTTTCTACACAATGCAAACTTATACCTGCATCTTTTAAGTGGTTGTTATTTTCTTATAATCCAGTCTTGTCTTGTTATCCCTTGTGTTATCCCTTGTTAAAAATCCTTAAAGATCTGTAAACCATTTACCTAATCTTGGCAAAAAATTCGTGTGTATATATTTATTTATTTTTCTTGCCTCAGCAATGGGTTTACGTTGGGGTATATGTAATATTATAAGATTAATATACACAAATTATGCAGTCTCTAGGTTACTTATTTAATAAATTACCTCGTAAATTGGCGATAACTCTGGCTGATGGCTATTGAAAAGTTTTTGTTATTTTATTTACATTTAAATTTGAAAAAATATACAGGGTATCTCATTAAAAAAAAGCCCCTCCGCCCTTTTGATGATTAGCGGCACAATTAGCACCAAAAAATATACTTTTGCGTACACTATCTAAGTATGTGAAGTTTGATTATGTACTTCACAATTTAAACCAAAAAAAAAATATTAAAAGTTATACCCCAAATTGTAAAACTGACATGCCATTAGAGCAGGATGTACAAAAAAAATCGCAACTTTTTTTTTATTAGGACCTATATAACTAATTAGAGCTAATTTAGTGCTAATCTTGTTCCGCAAAAAAAAATTAGAGCTTGCGTTTTTTAAAAGTTAGTGCATGCGCTGCTAGGTTTCGTGAGAAGCCAGCAGCCCATGCGATTGCAGCCAAATTAAGAGAATTCAGAAAACAAAAGATACCTACATAATTAGGGCTAATTTGGTGCTCCATAGTTTCATATATTTTTTTTTAAATCATATAATAGGAAAATTATACTACAAATGTTATTATTCTGTTGTCATTTTCTTATAAAAAAAATAAATCGTTTTTATTTTACAGTAAATCAATAAGATTATAGTAACATAACTATTAAAACCCCGCAAAGTACTAAATTTATATGCCATAAAAAAATGTAGAGCTTGTTTTTTTTTTAAACAAAGAGTGCGTGCGCTGCTTGTTTCTGCGGAAGCTAATACTGCAAACCAAACGTAATTTAACTGCAAAAGTCACATGGATCACTACGACCGATTTAGTGCTACCGAGTTATATCATTTTTACCCCAATTTTTACCAAAAAAAATTACTCCTCGGGAAAATTCTTCTATAGGCATTAGATTAAAAAAAAAACACAAAAAAGGTTTAGTAGAGTACAGAGTACAGAAAAATTTCTCTTTATCAGAACATAATATTTGTATTAAAATTTTCGTAATATATATTTTTAAAAAAATATATGAAACTATGGAGCACTAAATTAGCTCTAATTATGTAGGTCTTTTGTTTTCTGAATTCTCCTAATTAGGCTACAATCGCATGCGCTGCTGCCCAGCAAACACAAATCGTCGGCATTCAATCGGGCCAATGTCGACAACGTCGGCAGTGTGTCGGCATCGGCGACTACACACTGGCCCGATGTTGGACAGATTGCGATTTTCAGTTTTCGGTCAATAATCGGCATCTGATGACAGAAGTCCACATATCACTACAGTCAACTTTATGCCGACACCACTTTAGGACCGATGACGGTCCGATTGGATCTTTGTTTAATGGGTCGAAAATCGGCAACTGACGATGGCCCGACTTACTATAGTCGACATTATACCAATGCAAACCTTATCTACTTTGGGGCCGATGATGGTCCGATAGGAACTTTCTTTAATCGGTCGAGAATCGGCAACTGACGATGGCCCGATTTACTATAGTTGACTTTATGCCGACGCCCACTTTATCTGCTTTAGGGCCGACGACAGTCCGATTGGAACTTTGTTTAATCGGACGAGAAATGGCAACTGACGATGGTCCGATTACGTCACCTTAAAATTTTTAAACTGCTTAATAGTTTCTTCCTAGTATGTAGAAATTGCGCTAATGTCACTATGTTCCCTGTACAGTGAAAGATAATAGAGCAAAGATATTTGAAAACTAAAATACGGACTTGACAAGATGGTGGTACTTCTCTACAAGAATCACCTCTTCTGCCACTTAAACCAGCCCGACTAGTTAAGCACCCGCATTATCGATACTTTGTAGTTTGCGAATGTCGGATAGTGTCAAGCAACCACCGACGGACCTTCGTCAATCACCGACGTCGGGTCCGCTTTAGGAAACCAATGTCGGACTTGAATAGTTTACCGATGTCGGGCCGAGACCAGCTTGCCTACGTTAGACCGACCAAATTAAGCAGTTATGGCGGGATGGTCGGTACCATGTGGTCAAATCATTTCGGACCTTAATCGTACGGCGACGGTATGCCGATGTCAGCAAAAAGTAAAATTTACCATTGGTCCGACGACGAGCCATAGTCTAACGCTGCATCGGCCAACATACATTGGGCCTACATCGCAAAGCGGACAAAAAATACTGCTGGTCCGATGTCGTAAATTGACGTCGTGCCGATGAAGACAAATTCGGCAATCGACATCGGACCGACGAAGCCCCGAGGAACCGTGTTTGCTGGGCATTTACCTAATCTTGGCAAAAAATTTGTGTATATATATATTTATTTATTTCTCGCCCACATAGCAAGCCTTGGATACTGTATATCACAAAGATATTTAAAATTAGGATATACGTTTTGTATGTTAAATGTATATTTTATATATATTAGAAAAAAACATGATTCGTTTCAAAACAAGGAAACAGGAACGGATATTTACTGTGTATATGCGCTATCGTACATCCTAAAAATATGTTTTTTGTATACAAGCCTTATATTTTTTAACCAAACATAAGTTAATATTTTAAAATAAAACATTATGGATACGGAAAGAATATACTTTTATAGATATACCATTCTTATATATCAACTCAAATTTTGACAAACAATCATGATGTATATCGACAGGATATACTATACATATATATACCATAACGGATATACCATAAAACATCAAATTTGGTGTAATAGAAATATAACTCGAATATTTTTGTGGAGTAATTAATACATGTTCAGAATATACTTATAACGTATATTCAGTGGATGTTACCTAATGGGTACCTCTGGATCTAAATTGGATCTTTTTTGGAGGTCCTATGCACGTCGGGTAAATATCTGGGTGGTATCCAGGGCAATATCCTTCTCCGTTTTCGTATATACGCTGGATATACGCCCAATATTTTTTTGCTATGTGGGTCTTGCCTTGGCAAAGGGTTTAAGTGGCGGTATAGGTATTATTATAAGATAAGTTTTCATTATTTTATTTCAAAACCATTGGAGAAAAAGGTATTTTTGGAAACAGAAAAGAAAGCTCCATTTACATTTGCGAAAATATACAGGGCATCTCATGAAAAACAAGTAACGTGTCGCCGTCTTAGCTCCGCCCTTTTGATGACTGGCGGCACGATTAGCACCAAAAAATATACTTTTGCGTACACATATTTAGATATATGAAACTATGGAGCACTAAATTCGAGACTAAATCAGTTCTAATTATGTAGATATCTTTTGTTTTCTCACAGAACCTAGCAGCGCATGCGCTACCTTTTAAAAAACGCAAGCTCTAAATTTTTTTTTTGAACAAAAATTAGCACTAAATTAGTTCTAATTAGTTATATAGGTTCTAATAAAAAAATCGCAAGTTGCCCTGCTAGCTTCTTGTACATTAGAGCAGGTACTTACTTACATCGGCTTAACTATGTTCATGGGTGAATCTGATAGCTTTACTTTATTCAGCTTTAGTTTAAAGGCAGTTAGCGTCATAAAGAGATTCAGTCAATGCGTCAGCACAAGAAAAAGACAAAAGTTGCGCACATATTTTCGGCGCAGGGCATTTCAGCGAGAAACAAATAGCGCAATTTGCATAAAACGCGCAAGGATTAGGTCGCGCCAGTCATCGGTGTGCGTTACGCGCAAAGATTAAACCTCACTGAGACAAATCCACTCAACAAAGATTAAACCTCACAAAGACAAATCCGCTCAAAGTAAAAATTTATTTATTAAAACTCCCCCACTAAAACAATGAAAAATGAAGGGATTCTTCTAAACAATGTTAAAATTTAATTGTGGGATTTTATTTTATTCAGCCTTTATATAGAACCAAGTATAATAATAGGACCCACTAAAAACAGAAAGATAAAGCAAATCCTTACTAACCCCTGTTGATGTATTATTAATTTTTTTTTTAACTATTAAAATTTCCTTGTACACACATTTTATCAAGCATTTTATTTTATTCTCCATTTTATTAAACATTACCCTCACTATAAGAAAGAAACATTGCAAATCCTTACCAACCCGCAGTGTGAAGGTGATATATTATTAGCTAACATTTTCTAAAAGTTGTCTTTGTTAATTGTGTAAAATATTTTTGGTGGCGCCCTTCAACTTGAATTTTTATTTTTATTACACCTATACACAGAAAAAACTCTGTGAAAATATCAACCGGATTTCTCATCCATATTCCTAAATGACAAGTACGATTGTCTTAAAACATTGAGGATTTATTTTAATGACAATCGCCCTTTAAATTAATAACCACGAGTCATCGAATAAAATATTAATAAAAGCTACCTATTTATTAATTCAATGGCGCTGACCGCGATTTGCGCAAAAAACTTAATTTGTTAAAAAAACGCGCGGAAATGACACCGCGCGCAACTTTGCGCAGGAACTGGTTGTGCCGATTTCGAACTGCACTGAAACTGCGCTTTTTTCTGTTTTGCTCTGAAAGTTCTCGCCTGGGTTATCGCGGTAAAATTGTTCCTGTTGAATTGGGTAAGTATTATATTTTGCCTAATTCTTGTTTGTCCTAAAATAGGAATTAGAAAAAAAAATAACCACAAAATTTGATGAATAAAATAGATAACTAACAAAAACCAGTATGAACAGAGAGTTCTTAGAAATAGCTTAGAACTACATATATCATCTAGTAGCCTATACAGAAATTGTACCTGGAGGCGGCTTGAGGTTTCTGGGAGGAGGCTTGAGTAAGAGAATAGTCTCAGATTACCATTTTATTAGTAATTTTTGTGAAAAATTCAATCTTTTGCAGTCAATTCTTAGTGGCTCTGAGGGGAGGGGGCTTGAGTCTAAGCCCCCCTCCTGCGTACGCCGCGCGCCGGAGGCATATGCTATAACTAACACTTAAACCGAGACTGAAACAAAACCAAATTCCTATATAAACTATGCATAAAAACATGTTTTTATAGGCTTTTCTTTTTGGTAACAGTGTAGTTTACGGTTTTCCGCCATTTTTGATTTTTTATGAAAAATTCTTTATGGAGGCACCCACTAGGGGCCCTAGGACCCCAAATCCGCGAACGCCAAACTTTTTTTTTTTTGGTAATTTTTTAAGTAAAATTCTTTATGGGGGCACCTACTAGGGTCCCTAGGGCCCCAAATCCGCCGGCGCCGGTTGGCTTTTTTTGATTTTTCTGTTTTTTTTTCACTAAAACAACCCAATCCAACACAGTCCAACCCAAAACAATTAAAAAAACACATTACAACACGCCCCAGCACCCTTTTTTCTCTTAAAAAAAACCGGCGTTCCTGGAGTTGGGGTCCTAGCAGGGATCCTAGTAGGTGCGGTAGGTGCCTCTATAAAGAATTTTGGTAATTATGCAGTATACGGTTTTCTGCCATTTTTGATTTTTTTTTTAAAATTCTTTATGGGGGCACCTTCTAGGGTCCCTAGGACCCCAAATCCGTCTGCGCCAGTTGGTTTTTTTTTTGGTTTTTTTAAATTTTTTTTTACTAAAACAACCCAAAACAACACAGTCCAACCCAACCTAATCCAAATCAACCCAAAAAAACACATTACAACCACCCCCTGGGCACCCTTTTTTCTCGTAAAAAAAAATCGGGCACAGGCGGATTTGGGGTCCTAGGGACCCTAGAAGGTGCCCCCAGAAAGAATTTTTCAAAAAAAATCAAAAATGGCAGAAAACCGTATACTGCATAATTACCAGAATTTTTAATAAAAAATCAAAAACGCAAGAAAACTGTTTACTACATAATTACCTTATTTTTTTATCACCTATCTAATGTAGGTATCTTATAAAACTATTAGGTACCTCTATTCATTTTCACTTTAAAAAAATTATTACCTGTTTGGTAAAGTTGGATTAGGTCTCTAAGCTTCTAGGGATGGCTATTCTGGTTTAGTGTAATTTTCAAAGACGTCTTTACAACAATTCAAACATTGTTCCTGATGTAGCACCCCCACCCATTATTGCTAATGAATTTAATCCAAAATTCTTATGTGGAAAGTCACTTTTTACGGATTTCAATGTCTTTGCTAATTCAATAAACATGTTAAAACTTTCAAAATGTTTTCATTCTCTTTTTTCTAATCTGTCTAATTTTGATTAAAATAACTGATCTAAAAAATATGTTGGAATGTCACTTCTAGTAAGGAAAATAACTTTTGCTTTGCTTTAACAATTTTCACATCCGTTTGAACAAATACAAAGATACACACACACAACTCTCACGAGCGCATTGCAATCGTTTCACAGAAGTCGCAGTGATCTCATCCATGTTTATACTTGACACCTTGACTTATAGCTAGGAAATGAAAACAATTTCGTAACAATTCGCGTTACTGTATAATAGTTTTTATTGCTTATTGCGTTGGTATTAATTTTCAAAATCTCATAACTTTTAAAATCTACAATGAAGCACAAATGTGCAGTTTAGTATGGATAAACTCGTAATTGAAGTCTAGTGACCCGACTTGACAAGAAAAGAGCGTCTACACCGACGTATCACTGGCGCAAATTCTCGGATAACACTGGTGCGAAGTCGCGCCGAGTCTTTGGTCGGCCATATTCGTGTGATACACCTCTTTTTAGGCTGGGAGATAGACGCAAAATTGCTACAGCAAACCAAAAAACCCAACCCATCCCTAACGTTTCCGCACCAAAAACAATAACAGTCACTTCGACATTTCTTAAGCTAAGATAACTGAGAAAAAAAAAAGAATCTACTCTTAATGCTTTTGCTGTTTTCTGGCGAAACATTTTAAAAAAGTCAAGAAAATGTTGTCACAGCTATTTTGAGGAATATTTGTTTTCTGTGACAACGTCAATTAGTTAGTTTATACGGCCCGTAAACCGTTTTTATTTTAATGCGGTTTACCGCCAGTGCGCATTTCGCCTACTGTTTATACGAAATTAAAAACGCTTTCGGATCAGATGCTCCAGCGCTGCCAACCTTGACGCAACCAAAAGCTGACTGTTTCTTCTGACTGTTTCAGTTCGGAATCGACCTTGAACTCCTTTTGAACTTTTCGGTTGGCAGCACTGGCTCCAAAAACGGTTTGAGGGTTTATACGCACTTTTAAACGGTTTTAGAAACGCTAATCCGCATTTTTAAATCGATTTTAGCTAAAGCGCATCGGACCTCTTAAAACGGTTTAGGTAGTGTTTATACATGCGTTTTAGGAAAACGGTTTGAAATTTAAACGGTTTAACGGGCCCGTATAAACTAAGTAAATGACAGTTTTATCATGTACTCTTGTTTAAAAAAAAACACACGAAAGTAATCAAATCTCCACTCTATAACGCCTCAGAAAGTTATATGTTTCACACGCATATCAATTTTGTTTTCGTCTCTAAGGACGAAAATGTTTTCTTCTCTAGTGACGAAAATGAATGAGAGCAAATCATCCAAACAATGTAGGTATCTAGTAGGCTATGATTTGTAGAAGCGTCGGAAATAGACCGAAACCATTTTCGTCCCTAGAGAAGAAAATACTTTCTTTTCTTGAGATGAAAATGAAGAAAAATTCGTAGTAGTGGTCGTAGGAAAAATAGCGTACACAACTCGATATAAAGTAACTTTCTTACACTCGGCTAGAGCCTCGTTCACTAAATTCACGCTCGTCTGAAATATGTCACTTTCACACTCACTCTCGTTATGTAAGACAACCAGAACACGTCTATATCACGTCGAGAAGACGTCAAAACTTCGACCAATCACGTGATTTTAGCGACGTCTCTTTGATGTCTGTATCACGTGGGTTTGACCCGCTTTTTGACGTGACTTTAGTCACGTGAATTTGACGTGAAATAATTTACGTGAATTTGACGTAACCTTAATGGTCTAAACAGGCGATTTATAATATATTAATTACCGCAAATGAAGGCGTAAAATGATACTTTTACACCCTTGTGGTCAACTTCAAGTCAAACAGTTATACTTCGAATACTTCCAATAGGTACTCCCGTGGCCGATGCCCAGTGAGTGAGTTCTTGACGGGGATATGAGCTTCCATAAAATAAAATACCAATTATTTCAAAAGAATGAAAAATACTTACACACAACATTGCGTCAGATTTAAGAAAAATATTACTTGTATATCTTTGGTTGCCTGAGAGCTTAAAATTCAACGTCATTTAGGTCGCGTCAAATGTTAATCCCAAAAAACACGTCAAATTCGTTTGACTTGTGTCTTTGGTTTCCTGAAACACAAATTTCAACGTAAGTTCGAAGTCACATACGTCACATTGAATGATAGTCCTAAATAACACGTCAAATGCACGTAACGTGACTGGTTGCCTGAGTTCTAATAGTGTATTTATTCCATTCACCAGTTTAAAATAGACGGTATGCGTCAAACTGATTTTGACAATAACTTTCAAAGTCAAAATTGCAAATTAGTAAATTTACGAAAACACAAATTATCACTCGAGTAATGGTAGTAATTTAAGGCTTAAAATATTTTAGCATAATTTAATAAAGGGTAACGTTTTTGATGAAGCAATTTTTTACTACGTTTTTCACATTTTTATGCCATAATATTGCTCACATTTTAGCAAAGCTTTCTTTCTAAAGTTTCGATTTCTAGAATAAAACACTCAAATTTTTCAAGGTTTCACTGTTTTTTAGGCGTTCAAAAAAAGTACTGCCAAAAACATTTTTTCTCTGCTAAAATGAAAAATACTTAGAGAGAGAGGGCAAAATTTTAGAGGTAAATGGAGAGATAATTTAGTGACGTGCAAAAATATTTAAAGTTTTTGAATAGAGACAGAAGGCTATAAAAAAGTATTTTAGAGAAAGATGGACATAATTTAAGGTAAATGTTTACTAAAAATGTCTGTTACGTCATCTGTCTGTCATCTTGAGTGGTGTCGTGCATATGATTTTTATTTTTATTAAAAAACAGCAAAAATTGTAATTTTTCAAAGTGCAAAGTGTGTAAAACATAAGGTGTTATTAATTTCTTTCAATCAAAGTTCTTTATAGCCTGTAAATTTAGCAAAAAACGTGTCCTACTAGAAGTGTATTTAAGCACATCTAAAAATCATTTAACAGGTATTTAAGAAAATTATTTTAAGTCCGGTTGGTCTGTAGGGAGGGGGCCACTCATTTTGCGGTTGATAAAATGACGATAGTACGATGGAAAGAGCGCTGGATACAGAATAATTCGATGAATAGGAAACATGGATCAGGGGTCCTATTTTCTCGTTTCTTCCTATACCGTAATAGAAAAGGCAAAGACATGCCAATATGCTAATTTACGGGTAGTACGTGAAAGAATAACCGGTTTTTCATGCGAAACAACACGAATGCCCCTCACCCACTCGTTCAATATTGCGTTAAATCAGTCGAATTTGAATGCGGTCCACACATACCGGCTTATCTTTTGCCTCTCATTTCACACGGTATAGAAAGAGACTGACATAGAAATTGTCGATTATTCAGTACACGTATACGGATATTTTCGTATGGATTCGAAAATCAGACCCCAGGACGGAAGCCTGTAAGTTCTGAGATACAAGAGGAAAGGCTTATCGACCACCTCAGACAAAATTGTTTTGCCACGTCCGTTAAAGTATCTAATGTAACGATGTTCCCAGGTTCCTTATCAACTATTAACAGAAGGATTAAAATATCTGAAATTTCCTGTCGAGTTGCTGCAAAAAAAATCTTTTTTAGCGGAAGAACAAAAACAGGCCAGCGTTATTTTTGCATTATGAATGTTCTTTATGATGACTACTTCTGGGAGAGGGTGGTCTTCACAGATGAAAAGATATTTCAGTCATCTTCGAGCAGCAGAAGAATTTTAGTGTATCGTCCACCAAATTCTAGGTTTGATCCAAAATACACCAACCAAATTAAGAAAAGTGGACATTTTTCAGTGAATATGTGGGGCTGGTTTAGCACTAGAGCTTTGGGTATGTTTTGGCAAATCGAAGGAAGATTCAACAGTCAAAGTTATGTTGAGATTTTTGGGGATGTTGTGTTGCCATCTGAGCAGATGTTTTACTAAAACAACGACTTTGTTTACCAACAGGACAACTGTCCCATGCACACAGTGGTTTGAAAACAATAATATTAAAACTCTTCTTTGGCCATTCAACAGCCCTGATCTCAACCCAATAGAAAATATCCATCTAAAAAACACAAAAGATCAAAAGATCTTGGGTGGAAATAACGAAAATTCAAACTTGGATGAGTATCCCACAAGGAACACACAAAAGATCAAAGCGAAAAGAGAAATGAATAAACGATGTTTCGCCCTGGGTAACCAGCGTGGGCTCATCAGTAGTTTCACTGGTCACCCTCCACTATACATCATTAAACACCATCATACACTTAGATTTCCAACCTTGAACCACTCACAAATAGGCATCGTTCCGCACTGGTACTTACTTATCCAAGTTACCTAATACGAATTCGTCCTGGCGTGTTAATATTTCCAGTAGGATTATGCTCCTAAGGCAACTAAAACAAAGAAGAAGTTAAAAAATCTCCAAATCAGTTACTTCAACCGAAAAGAAACTAAAAAACACAAAAGATCAAAAGATCTTGGGTGGAAATAACGAAAATTCAAACTACTTTGAATTTTCGTTATTTCCACCCAAGATCTTTTGTGTTTTTTAGTTTCTTTTCGGTTGAAGTAACTGATTTGGAGGTTTTTCAACTTCTTCTTAGAACAAAATTATGATTGTTTTCCACAAACCAAAACTACACTTTTTTGCACTCGACGCGCGTTTCGCTAACAACGTTAGCATCATCAGGAGACGATAAACAATGAACTAAATTAATCTACGCTCTATCTTATATACAATCCTTTAGTGGGCGGAGATAAGACTAATAAATTGTGATTGATCACGATTTTTAATCCTACCTCCCCTCAACCAAAGAATAAAGTGTACTAAACGGGATAGGTCCTCTATCTTTATTTAAACTATTTCTGGATTTAATGATTTCCATTAAAGTGCAAAAAAGTGTAGTTTTGGTTTGTGGAAAACAATCATAATTTTGTTTTAGTGCAACCAAAGGTTCCAAATTCCCAACATAGTTCTTCTTAGAAAATATCCATATTGTGGGGCCGACTTCTCAAAATTATTTTTCAGAGAAACTGGAAACCCCAAAATGCTGAAGAGTTAAGCGATGCAATTTATGTGAATATTTTCAAAATTTAAGGTTTTCAATGCCCAGGCGTTTGCAGACTGTTATTGAAAAGAATGGTGCGCCCACTAAATATTAATTTTTGTTATTGTTTTAAGTAATATTTAATATTTAGTTGTTTTATTATCACCGTCTTCTGTACTCGACTGATAATTACTGTTTTGAACTTAATAAAGATTGTTTTTAAATATATTTATGTGCTGTTTAAAAGGCGATTTTTGGTATAAATAATTATATCCAAGATTAAAACATGATTTCAGAAACAATAAACTAAACTCAAAATCCTCCTTTGAGATGTGTAGTCGGGTAATACCCAAGTAGCACAGAGTGCTGAAAATCAGTTGTTGAAGTGCTGCCAAAGCTCAATCTGTAGCAATATGGCTTTAGCTGTTGTCTGTGGCAACACTTCTCCAGTATTATAGAAAGGTTGTAACAGCTGTTTTTACTCCTCATTTTTTCGTTGTCACAATGTTGTGGCAGCAATAATTAGCTGTGTATTTTAAGCTTAAAATACAATTGAAATTGTGCATTTTTATACAGGCTGCGATTGTATTAGATAACATATTTTTATAACTAAATAAAAATTAGAAAAAGGAAATATGGATCACAAAGTTTTAAGTCATAATTTTACATCATGATAATCCGTAAAAAAGGCCATTACGCGAGTAAATTTGGGTGCCCCGGGCAGTTTGTTGATATAACCCATCAAAATAACTCACTAAAACACACGCGCTTCAAAAAATCAGCATCTGTACTGTTTTTGTTTGTTAATTTTTTATATGTTTACCTTTTTTCAAGGAATTTCATTCAAAAGTATTAAAAATGCGTATGTTATGGATTATTTTTATTGCACTATTTGGTAAAATAATGTATTTTTCTATTTTCATACAATAAATCATGCCCGCCCAAAAAAAAAAAGACGTCGATAAGATTTTGCTTTTTTTCGTGGATAGAAGAGAATTTAAAGCCAGTTACTAGCAAATTACTTTTTGGGCCCAGTGGAATAAAAAAAGAAGAAGAGCAGAACTGGAAGTAACGCGTAGTTCACGTTCTACCTCCTTTTTCGCTACCAATTATTTCCGTCTTTGTCATATTGAGCAAGAGGGCAATATATTTTCTAATCCCTCTCACTTTTTTCTGCAAATATAGAAGTATATATCAGTTGCAAGCAGGTGGAATGTGGACTAGACGCAATTGATTATCGTAAGTTTTCTATACACCGTTAGAAGGCACGGCATTCGCAGCTGTTCGCAGCATTTGGTTTTGGTTATAAATGTTCAGAAAAAGTAAAAATTATCACCATTTGGTGCAGCTAAGGATCAACTTTTATTGTGACACAAAACAGATTAATAGACAACTTTAAATTAGTAACAACTTGGTTATTAAAGTAAGTTACCATAACAATTTGACAGCTAAAAAGACAGCTTAAATAAAGCTAGCTACTTTACAGCAAAAACTTGACTGTGCTGCTTAAGTAAGGGTATTTGCTTTAAATTAAGGCATTTTTTGATTTAGAGGCCTTATTTTTACTTTTGATTTTATCAATATGACATAACGTCATCGTAATACCGAATTTAACGCTGTCAGATATTACAAGCTGGTGGTTTGTTTGAGTATACATTAATAAAAAGTCAAAGTTTGAGACATAGGGAAAAATGCAGGTATGCGTTTTTTTTTAAAATAAGAGTACATAGTCAAGAAAGTACTCGTTCCTACTTTTTAGCTTATTATTACTTAGTTAACTTCCAGCAAATACAGTGGACGCGGGCCAATATCGGACGTACGTCAGTCGTCTAACTGACATCGAACCATCAGCATTTTTGGTCGCCGGCTGACGTGCGGCCGCAAATTGAGAATTGCTGACGTGGACACAGTTTATTTGCAATTTACTGACGCACGTAAGGATACTTCGGACTTTCGTCGGTGATGGAAGTCCCCAAGTAGCACAGATCGCATTTTTTGGTTTTTACCGCCAACTACAGGTTGGGAAAACGTTTTCCCAACAAATTTACAGCAAAATGGTTGCACAAAAACTTAATAAAAACCAAAAATCCATTTAGTTGTAGCTTTGGTTTAAGAAAGATTCTATAAATAATAAAAGGCAAACCTAATAAGCAATTTTTAGTCCTATTAGTCGGTGTCCCCGAAAATATACAATGATCTTCATGCTACTGCGAACATAGGGGGAATCAAGTTCAATTTACTCTCCGTGCCGTAAGACCGAGGTGGGGTCGAAGCACGCTGCAGTGTTCTTTTTGAAATTTATTTTGTTTTATTTCTGCCTTGCTCGAGAAACAGATGACAGAAACACAGTATCCCCAAAAACTAAATGTTTGGGGGGGTATTGTAGGGGAACACGTAATAGGGCCATTTTTTATTGATTGCAATTTGAATGGTCCTAGATACTTGGATCTACTGCAGCAGCATATTATTCCAACTGCTGGGCAGTTGTTAGGTATGAGATTTGGTGAAACATGGTGTCAACAAGATGGTTGTCCCGCTCACAATGTTGGCCTTGTTAGAGAATATATTGATGATAATGTATTTCCTAATCGGGTTATAAGTACACAGGGAACTATTTTATGGCCAGCTCGATCACCCGATCTTACTCCTAATGACTTCTATCTGTGGAGTTATATCAAAAATAAAGTTTACGAGCATGAAAGAGCTAATAATTTGGAAGAACTTCGGATTAAAATTGAAGAAGCTTTCAAACTATCACTCCCAACGTGCTTGGAAACGTTAGAAGGGGTTTTTATAACAGGCTCCGATATTGTCTAGCCGACCAAGGAGGACTTTTCTAACATTTGCTCTATTTTTTTTTGACTGGGAGAATCTTTTTGCTTTTTAGAATGTATTATTTTATTTTGAAAACTTGCTTTTATTTTGTTTCTCCTTATTATTTTCATTGTAACACGTTAGTGATAAATCTGAGCAGTTGAAAATGAACGCTCTAATTTATCAGTTACAAAAAACACAAAAATTCCGGTTTCATTGACTACGCTCTACATGGCACCGTGGTTAGAGGCGTACTAAACGCAAGCCGCGAACGGCGATCGCAAGCCTGAGTGTTGGTTGCTCAACTGATAGGTGTGCGGTGTCCCTGCATGTATGTACACTGGCAAATTGGACTTCTTCCGGCCTATGTTCGCAGTAGCCTGAAGCGCTCTATATGTATATAACGTTGCTTTCAGTGCAAAATCCAGTTCATTTGGCAACTTCTTGCCCCGTAGACAAAATTACGATGTCAAAACTTTGTATTTTACTTCGTTAAGAAGGCCAACTATTTCATTGCCTTCCGCCAACTATCTTTCATTGGGTTTTATTTCGCAACGTTTAGGGCATGGTTTTCCGGTCGGTATGTCGAGACTTTGACGCTTACGTCAATTCGCATGCCCCAGCCGCAACTACAAAGACTTGTCAATAAAAACAACATAACCAAACTTTTAAATTTTGAAACAGAACTTATTTTTCGTCGTTTTTGCTTTTAAATTCGAATTAATTAAAAGAAACTCCACAACCTTTTACAGAAGAAAGGAAACAGTTACTAAGGCTCCAGAAATGCTAAACAACATGGTAATTTTAAACCTGACCTAGAAGTGAACAGGAATGTAGACTGCGTACATTTGTAAATTGACAGTTGTTAAACTGTTTGAGTGTCAGGAATTTTCGATTGGGTAAGCAAGCGGTTATAATCCCCTGCAATTGGTAATCCAGTATAATTTTTGACCCGGACACCGACGCCATGTTGCTCTGATTTTAAAGCAGCCAAGGTTTTGTAGACAAAACAAAAAAACATTTTGAGGCCTTACTATTATAGTTTTTAATAATAAAATTATTATTGTAGGTCACAATTAAAAAGATTTTGAATCTATTTAAAAAGATTTACATTTTGAGAAAACAACATTTCTTTCGCTAAAAAGAGTTCAGTCAATCAGAAAATGTTTTAAATCCATTATAATATTATTCATTATACATTCACGCTTTAGAATATTGTGATGTACACACGAAAGTAGCCAAATCTGCGCTCTATAACGCCTCAGAAAGTTTTATATTTCACACGCATATCAATTTTATTTTCGTCTCTAGAGACGAAAATGTTTTCTTCTCTAGTGACGAAAATGAATGAGAGCAAATCATCCAAACAATGTAGGTATCTAGTAGGCTATGATTTGTAGAAGCGTCGGAAATATACCGAAATTATTTTCGCCCTAGAGAAGAAAATACTTTCTTTTCTTGAGATGAAAATTAAAAAAATTTAGTAATAATAAAAAATACGAATTAAATCCTAAAGTGGTCGTAGGAGAAATAGCGTACACAACTCGATAGAAAGTAACTTTCTTACACTCGCGTGTTGTTTCACTCGGCTGGCGCCTCGTTGACAACATTCACGCTCGTGTGAAATATGTCACTTTCTTCTCTTGTTATGTAATATACTATTTTCATTTTATAATAATCCGATAGTTAATAAAGTAGGTCAAAAAACATTTTACTTTCTGGCAAAAAATTTTCGCCATCGTAACGCTTATCCGACTTCAGTCCGTCGCAACGTCAACACAACCCAAAAATCATCCACCAACAGCTCAAATTATGGTCCTTTCAGAAAAAAGAGAATATTGAAAGAAAAACCGAAAAAAAATACAAAAACTAAGTAGGGTCAAAGGGGGAGTAATGGACACCACCCTAAGAATGAACACTGCTAACTTAAAAACGGCAACATATGTCGGAGCTAATTTCAAAGTGGTAACAAATAAATATTGCAAAGTGACCTAGTGCTAAAAAATTAACAATACAGATTTTTTAGCGAAATGTCCAACTATAAAACATTTAATAAGAATCGACAGCCATCTTCCTACCTATTTTACGATCCCTCATACAAAGTTTTCCGGATTACGTTCCGAAATCAGCTGCTCGCCCCTTCTTTTTCCGTTCTGACGTTCTAAAAAAAGAAAGAAAATTCAGAACTGATCGAATTGACCCCGAGATTGGTATTTGGGGAAATATTTCGTCTCCCATACAATGAAAAACGGGCCATGTCAAGCAGGTGGCGCCCCCAAGACTGGTCGAGTATGTTCGATAAACTATACACGTTTCATTCACGGCGAGGGAAGGAAAAGTCACTTTATGGGCCGAGCTCCTTGCTTCGTAAAATATTATTCCTCTCCTATGGGATTATGGATGGCTCAATTTACAAAACAACAGACCGGAAAGTAGATGAAGACTAGTTAGTAGTTTGAAAAATATCTCCTACTTTTTGCCACTTGCCAAACCTAATTATTTATGTATGCAGCTTATGGTAAAGCCATGATGAGCCTTAAAATACTTTAGTTAAATACATGTTAAATTATTTGTAGATTTTCTTAAATACACTTATAGTAGGACACGTTTTTTGGTAAATTTAAAGACTGTAAATAACTTTGATTGAAATAAATTAATACCACCTTATGTCTCACTCACTTTATGCTTTGAAAAATTACAATTTTTGCTGTTTTTTTTTTTATTAAAAATGATAAAATAAAAATCATATGCACGAAAACACTCAAGACATAACAGAAATTTTTATTAAACAATTGCCTTAAATTATTTTCATCTTTCTCTAAAATACTTTTTTATAGCCTGCAACTTAAATTATTTTGCACTTCACTAAATTATCTCTCCATCTACCTCTAAAATTCTTCCGTCTCTCTCTAAATATTTATCATTTTAACAGAGAAAAAATGTGTTTGGCAGTACTTTTTTTCAACGCTAAAAAGACAGTGAAAACTTAAAAAATTTTATTCTAGAAACCGAAAGTTTGGAAAGAAAGCTTTTAAATGTGAGCAAAATCATGGCATAAAAATGTGAAACGCATAGTAAAAGTTGCTTAATCAAAAACGTTACCCCTTAAATTATGCCAAAATATTTTAAGTCTTAAATTACCATCATGGCTCGTCCATTAATGACACTAACACAAAAACTAAAATGAAAGGGTAAGTAGGTATAATTAATCGAAGACCATACACAGATACCCAATATTAAAAATGGAGGATTAGGTACATTTACTATACAAGGTTAAAAAGGTTGGAAAAACTTTAAGGGGTGCTAGGAAAAAGTTCTTATAATGTAGCGCTCTGAACTCCTTCGTGTCCAAGATATTTGGTTTTGAAAGTTCGAGTAATGTGAGAAAAACGACATTTCTAAACATTAAAAAAAAGGTTAAGTAGCGAGATATTACCTCTCTTTAATGGTCATAATTTAAGGGGTAATGTTTTTCTAAAGCAATTTTTACTATGTTTTTCACATTTTTATGCCATGATTTTGCTCACATTTTAAAGCTTTCTTTCCAAAGTTTCAATTTATAGAATGAAGCACTCAAATTTTTCAAGTTTTCACTCTTTTTTAGGCGTTCAAAAAAAGTACTGCCAAAAAACGGTTGTTGAAGAGAGACAGCAGGCTATAGAAAAGAATTTTAGAGAAAGATGGAAATAATGTAAAAGGAAATTCTTTAATAAAAATTTCTGTTTTGTCATCTGTCTGTCAGCTTTAGTGGTGTCATGCATGTGATTTTTATTTTGCTATTTTTATCCAAAAAAAAAACAGCAAAAATTGTAATTGTTTAAAGTGTAAAATGAGTAAGACATAATGTAGTACCAATTTCTTTCAATCAAAGTTCTTTCTTTAAATTTTCCAAAAAACGTGTCCTACTAAAAGTGTATTTTAGCACATCTAAAAATTATTTAACAGATATTGAACTAAATTATTTTAAGGTTCATCATATGGCTCTACCATATATACCAGAAAAATATGTAGGTATTTTCATTAACATTTTCACAATTTCTGATGATTTAATTACCCTTATTATGATGTGCGACTCTACAAACTTTCGTTTTTTCTTGTGATTTCTTACAATAAAGTTTAAAAAAAATCTCGCCTTTACAAAAAAAACTGACGATTTTTAAACACAAGTTTACGATAACTGCCTTTTTGTCAGGACTTATTTGCTAATATTTCTTGAAATTTAGTTTCTTAATACTGTTCCAGTAAATAAAAAATATGAGAATTTTAATTTTTGTAAACAGTTATTTTTGTCGGTAAACAAACCTTTAAAACTTTGAACATACGAAACCATAGAGATAGATAGCAATTTAGTTCCAACTAGTCCTGCAGAATATCTTTAAAATATTAAATTAACAAAATGTTATTAAAAAAATGACACAGTTTTTCTTACAACGTTAGGATAAATGTTAAGGACGCTGTGTTTTTATTGTAAATAATGCAATAAGTAAAAATCGCCACTTTCCACAATTTTGTGACGGGTGAGATTTTCTGTCGTTTCTGAAGAATCGCGACCTCTGTATCCCGAGAACAAAGCCTTCTTGACCCCTACGTTATTTAAGACATTTTTGTTCTTGTTTTGCACCCATACCTTTTACACCATGTCAACGTCAACATATATATTCGAAAAACTATAGGTCGACCCCGAAGATCTGATTGCTTCATTTAAAAACGTTGCAAGCCTCTGTAAGGCTAATTTAATCTAACTGCTATTAGGATAAAGAACAATTTTTAAAGTACACTTGTAGTCGCATTGGAAAGTGCCGAATAGAGTTGGTTAAGTCAACCTGCCATATCTCGCTGAAACTGGTTGATCTAGCTGGTTGAATCAATCTAGCCTTGTATACAATTTTTGACAGTTATTGTTTGACAGTTTTTAGGGAAATGTTGGTAATTTTTTGTGTGTTGGTAACCATTGGATATAAATAATTTTGGCAATGTCGCATTTTTGGTTAATAAATGTAGGTACATCAAGTTTTAAACTTCACTATTTCTATGCGGCTTAAAAATCTAATATTGCGGTATAAAAAACTGTAAAAATACTTGCGCCTACGACCTTGTATTGTTTACCAGTAAACACACTTGTGACTTTAACCTAATACTTATATAAATTTGAGGTTCATATATTTATGTAAAATATATATATCATATTTACGTATATCTCACATAAAAATATTTTTATAAAAAAAATTATGTAAACATTACGTCAAAACTTTAACTGTACATTTATGTCATCATAAGCAATGTTAATTTTACGTAAATAATATGACTTTATAAATAAATTCTTAAAATTTACGTAAATATTATGTAAATAGTGGGAACCTAATTTTACATAAAAAATATTACATACTAATTTACGTAAACGTTACATAAAATTATTTACTTTAAATGAAAGTAATAGAATGTACATAACTCTTATGTAACAATTTAGACATTACGTTTATATTTAAAATTTTACATAACTATTATGTAAAACATATAATGTAATATTTATATCATCTAAATTACGTCATATTAAAATTTTTAAATTTACATAAATATTATGAAACAGTTTGCTCCTTAACTTTACATTTACAATTTTACAGATTTTCCCTGTAAAATGATTTAAGTCAAATTAAAGTCCCAAATTTTACATAATTATTATATAGTCAATTGAACCGTAAGTTTACATTTCAAATGTTACATAACTATTGTATAAAACATTTCATGTAACCACTAAAATACTATTTTTTGCACGTTTCAAATGTTGTTAATAAAATTAAACAAAATTGTAACAATATTATAATATTGGTATAGCGCCGCAAGCGAAAATTTTTACAAAAAAACCAAAAAAACTCTTTAAAAATTTTGATCTCTTAGGTTTTTTGTAAAATATTTTTGAAAAATTAGATTGGGTTAGATGCTAAGAAGGGGTGGGTTGCGGTGAATCCACTGAATCAGGTAAAGGAGAGTCTTATAACTATGAGATACTATAACGGCCCGGCCCTTGCACGTTTCGAAAAAAAAATTGTAGCGATAATAACAGATGAATCAAGCCTGGAAAAAATGCAGAGACTGCTTCAGGCATGCGCAGTAGATTTGTTACACATTTTGCGATCCTTAGGCCATTATTGTATCTCATAGTTATATGAGGACAGTGTATAGAGTAAAAAATACACAAACCAGGGGTAATGCACAGTATATTCCAACGAAAACAAATCAGGGTCTTTTTTACGTATTTAGAGTCTGATTTTGTAAACGGCGATTTTTCTAATTTTTGTAGCACCCCCTTCAAAGGGTAAACTTTACCCCTATACTTTGAATAGGGAAAGTGGGCCCAGTTGCTTTGAAGGTCTTTCAAATACCTTCACAAAAATGTAAAAATGTTTAAAATCTAGCGATTACTTTCCAAGATATTCCCATTTAAAGTTGCATGAAACAAAGCAAAAATCGTTTTTTTAAACGAAATTAAGATTTCATTTTTGAGAAATTCCGTGACACGTCGATATTGTTTTCGTTAATTTTGTACCTTTTATTGAGGATAATTGCACAAGTGCATTAAAATTACCGCTGTAAGTTTGCGAAAATTGTACACCTCCGATGGGAGTTTTAACACATAGGGCATATTTTCAAAATTTTCACCCGGTTATAAAGACATTAAAGAGACCTTCAACACAAGGTATCATTCGACACACTTTTCCTATTCAAAATATAGGGATAAAGTTTACCCCTCGAAGGGGGGAATGCTACAAAAATTTCAAACCAATAATTAATTGGGTACCACGACATATAAGGTGGGAAACGGTCAAGAAATGTATGTTTTTTTAGAGATCGATTAGACATCCACTTTTAATAGAGTGGCGTAGCGTGGGGGCCAGGGGGGTTCCTCACCCCCCTCCGCCCTCTGGGTCTTGGCGCCCTTTGGTTGCCCTCAGCTATGTATTAAAGCAATAATATAAATCACTAGTAAAAAACAGCAGTTTATATTTTAAACACTGGCAGAAATAATATTATTTATATAATATAAACATCAGTTACGCGCGCCGCAATGAGTAACGATAAGCGAAAATCTTTCTCTTTTGCCGTAAAAAAATAGAATTTTCTTGTTTTTCCCATAATTTGAAATAGTGGCAGAAAAATGTTTATCCTCAACTAAAAAAAAGAAATGCTAAAAAGTTTGCTGGAAAGCATTGGGACAAAACAGTTCAAAACCTTAATTGATTTAGAAGACTGGTGTCAACAAAACGGTCTCTCTGTCAATCCAGGAAAGACAGAGATGATCCTGTTCACAGGAAAGAGGAAAATGGAGGGATTCAGAGCACCCAAGATGTCCGGGAGAACCCTGACTTTGGTTTCAGAACTAAAGTACCTAGGGGTCACCCTAGACAAGGGGCTCACCTGGACACCACACGTTGCGAAATTGACCAATAAAGTGCAGGCAACGATGTGGCAACTGCGTCGAGTGGTTGGCCGCACCTGGGGTTTGAGCCCCAGAAACCTCCACTGGATGTACACGGCAGTACTAAGATCAAGGATCCAGTACGGATCCATAGTCTGGTGGCCAGCAGTGGAGAAGGTCACTACTACCCTCAAGCTTAGGAGCCTACAGGGAACCATATGCAGAGGGATAACCGGCGCTATGAGGACGGCACCTATACAGGCACTCGAAACCATTCTGGGACTGCCGCCGCTTCTGATCTGGATCAGAAAAGAAGCGATGACGACCCACCTCCGGCTGAGAGACACAGGTCAATGGAGTGGAAGAGGAGAAGCTGCGGGACATCTTAGAATCGCCGAGAGAGAAATTCTTATGGCAGCGATTAAAACGCAAAGACCAAAAAACCCCTGGAGATTCAACAAGAGGTACAAAGTAGTCATCCCAGACAGGGAACTATGGCAAAGTGAAAACCTCCGTGAACAGTTCGAGGAGAACGCCGTGATTTGCTACACCGACGGGTTCAAACTGTCGGAGAAGCAAACCACAGGATCGGGGGTTTACGTGGAAGACCAGGAGGTTCGAAAGAGCTACCCGCTTGGAGAGCAAGCCACGGTCTTTCAGGCAGAGGTGTATGCCATAATAATGGCTGCAACTATGGAGGAAATAAAGAACAGTAGGGAGGAGCATGTTTATATATGCTCCGACAGCCAATCGGCCCTAAAGGCACTAAGGGCGCCCAAGATCAACAACACCCTGGTGGAGGAATGTGCGGATGCACTAGAATCCTTGGGAGAGGGCAAACAAGTGACACTTATGTGGGTACCGGGACATATGGGGGTGCCGGGTAACGAGATGGCCGACGAGCTCGCCAGGATCGGGCAAGCACCCAGTATGTAGGGCCGGAACCACTCCTAGGAACAACCAAGAGACAATTGCAAAGTCGACTCGATGCCATGACGACCGCTTGGAGAGGAGGAACAGGATGCAGACAGACCAAGGACTTCGTGAAGGGCTCGGATGTAGCCAGACAAAAATGGCTTCTGGGGAGATCACGAAGGGACGCTGGTCTGCTGACAGAAATCATAACAGGTCACAGCTGACTAAGGAAGCACATGACCCGAATTGCGGTGGAAAATGACTCGACCTGCCGGGCCTGTGGGTGGGTTGGGTTGGGTCGATATGTTATAGCGAACTGCGAGGCATACCAGAGGACGAGATACCAGGTATTCGGTTTCCAGACCCTGGATGAGGAGGACCTGCACACGCTCAAATGGGACAAAATACTGGACTTTGCAAAAAGAACAGTGAAACCAGATGAGCAGACTGCCAGACCAGTGGTGCAGGCGGTGGATTAGGGGCAGGCTCGGGGTAGGGCAGAAAGGGCCCAGGAAGGCCTACTTGCCAGGCTTCGCGCCTTCTCTACTACTACTACTAGTAATTGATTTTTTGTAAATGCTTGTAATGTGGAAAAAACGTGTCCATATCCTATTTCTTTCAATATTTAAATTTGGTTAGATTAGATAGGTAGGTACCTACTATTATTAGTACTCACCAATGTTTAAGCGTAGACCTAGACTGTAAAATAAATATATTGTATGTGACATTGGATATCCTTAAAGAGATGCTTTAATCAAGATTAATCAATTTTTAGAAGTTTCCCAAAATTTCGATTGTTTAATTAATTAATTTAACGATTAATTATTAATTAATTAATTCTAACCAAAACAAAACCATTAAATGCTGAGCAAAACTCAAAAAATATCGTTTATAAAATTCTTTGCGAGTGTGGTAAATTTTATATTGGAGAAACTTCAAGGCCTCTTAAAGTTAGAATAAATGACCATAAGGGGTACCTCAGAAGGGGAGACTGGGAGAGGTCTAAAATTTGCCAACATTCTTTTGAAAATGATCATAGAGTAATGTGGGGAGAAACCAGTATATTACAAAAAGAACCAGACAAAATTAATTAATGAAGATGAATGCATAGCTAGTAGCATATCAGTTGATATAAATACAGTTTATAAAAATACAGATATTTAAAAAAAGAATCGAAAAAAATTTTGAAAAGAATAAACTCCTTTGGTAACGGCAGTAGAATTTCTGCCGAAATGTCAGATGAGTACTTAAATTCTAGTTAGGATTTGTGTGTGTGTAGGCAAATTTTTTTATCTTATTTAAAAACCACTGACAAATGAACAATTTTTTTTTCTTTAGGAATTTACGCAGTGGCTTTTAACATATTTTTGAAAAAATTTCCTTAACTTACTGGCGAAAAACGAAAAAAAAGAAGTTTCGATATTATGAATCCGCCACAAACATATAGATTTTAATTAATTTAAATTAAATTAATTTAAACGATTCAGTAGACAATTTAAAATGTATCGCTGACTTAATTTTATTTTATAGTTCAAATCTAGAAAGCACTACTATAGATGAATATAAATCGTTTTGTTTGTTGATATCCGAATTAAAAGATGAAATCGGAAAACCCGAGGAAATGTTGCCATTTATGATAAAAAAAATTTAAATACCAAATAATGAATACCTATACTTACTCCTAGCAGTTCGAAAGCTGAACGCACTTTTAACAGGCTAAAAAAAATAAAAATTTTGAAAGGTCACAAATGACAGAAGACAACCTGAATGCGTTTGCTATAATTAATATTGAGCAGGAATATAGCCATACTATTGATTTCGATGTGATACTGGACTACATGAAGTCAGTAAAAACTCGAAGACTTAATTAGTTTAAATATAACATAAAATTATTCATAACAACTGTACAGTAATACATTTTTTTACACTATATATTAAATTGTGACTAGACTATTATATACCTAGGTACCAGCAACTGTGGTGCCCTTTTGAGCCTTTGCCCCCCCCCCCGTCCTTGAAGTCACGCTACGCCGCTGATACTTTAATAAATATAATTATTTACATACAGAAAACATAACCCTTTAACAAACTATGTTATACTGGGCTATAACTTTAACTTTAAAGAAGTGAGAAAGCTATAATTATTATCATTCGGTTATCATGATGCGAAAAGTAAAAAATACACACACAGGAAAAATAAATTAAAACTTGGTGTCGCAAAGTTCGTTTTTTAATGTACTTTCAATCAGCATGAGCACGACTGGGAATATTTGGATGATAGAATTGAAATTTTAAATGTAATGGATGAAAAGCGCAAGAACAAGGAAAACATCAAAGGTGCTATATAAGCCTGGGTTTGCAGGGAATCCGAAGCATATGGATAAACAAACTATTTTGACGGGCTAACCATATGTAAATAGTAGTTTTAACAACTAGTGGCTAAAATAGTACATTTTTTACAAGCGTTGGTTTAAATATCGAGCGCAGCGAGGCATTTAAAAACGCGAGTAAAGAAAAGCACAGTTTAGCCGCGAGTTGTTAACACTATTTTTTTAATACCTTATAAAAAATCCAAGAAAAACAGGAAAATACTTTTAAAAATCTCGAACGAAGAGAATTTCTCGCAACACACCATCTTTACAATATAAATCAAGGCGGCTGGTGAATAAAATAACAATCGTTTCCATAGCGATGTGTCTTCTTATTCGGTGACGTTCATTGTTGCGACATATTGATCTTTAACTATTTGATGATTTCGTTAATACTTGATGAAAACTGGCGGAAATGGCTTAATTCTTAGGCAAGAATAATTAGATTTTTTCAGCATTACTATTTTCGCTATTTCTCTTTAACTTTGGGTAAAAAACGGAAAGAAATCTTTTTTTGCACCCGTGATAAAAAAAAGGTTTTTTGCATCGGTAACCAAAAAAGCCATGCTTTAGTTATCTGCAGACAGTTACTAAAATCATGTTTTTGATGAAGGTATAAAAAAAAATATTTTTACGATAATCGTCTAGAAATAATGCACGATGTTACAGAAGACCAGCAGAGGCGATTTTGAGTAAAGAAGTTTTACATGTAATTTACCAAACAAAACGAGGCAAGGTTAATGGTCCTAATAAAATAAGTTCCCAGTTAAGCTTCTTAAATTGATAGGCGATAATGTCATAAATATTATAATTTTTTTAAAAACTATTCGCTTACGGAAACTACCAAAAGAACTCCATCCGTAACAATTCCCAAAAATTCAAACGCCAAAGAAAGTTCTGATAATAAGTAATGTGCTCTTGGAATGATCTAATAACATTTCTTATATCAGACTCCGAAATAAGTGAGAGCCAAGTTGTTTAGAAAAGGCATGGGTCCTGCGAGGGGACTTGTTTAGAAATACGTGGACATAAATAGTGGCGGTCCCAGCAATTTGAAAAGGGGAGGGGGCGGTTTCGACACGAAAAAAAAACGAGAATAAAAGCATAGAGGAACATGTCAATCGGATTTGGCCTCAAATCTAGGGGGGTACTCAGATTTTAAGTTGTTTATTTCATAAAATTTTTATTTAAAAGAAAATGTATAAATGCGCCAAAAATTTGAAAAAAATTACATTAAAAATGCAATTTTTGAGTCAAATTAAACTAAACTCGTATACATATCAACGCATCATAGCGCCGCAGTCGAAAATTTTTAAGAAAATTGCGCTGAAAAATGCATTTTTTTGATTTAAAATTAAACTAAAATTGTAAATATATCAATGGGTTCAAAGCGCAGCAGGCGAAAATTTTTAAAAAAGTGACACTACAAATGCCATTGTTAACACAAAATGAAACTAATACCATAAATATTAAAGGTGTTATAGCGCCGCTATTTATTTCCTACTTTTAATTTTCTAAATATTTTCGTAAAAAATTTCAATCCAGAGGGGGGGGGTTAATTACCACCCTACCCGCCTGAAATCCGCGCTTGAGTAACTACGTATAATTTTTTCAGTTACAAAAAACATAGATAACAAATAAACCACAAACAAAACCTAATAGCTTAATACTTTTTTTCTGAGATCTAAAAAGCTTTTCAAGTTGAAACATTACCTTTTATATTGCATCTCTCTCAATCTCAAATATAAGATGCCTATCTCAAAAAAAAGTTCGTTTCCAGTTTTTTTTGGGCAAACCGGTCAATGACTTGCTCAATGTTGATTTAAATATATCTGTTGATATGCAGCAACGCTAAGCCCGTCGGACGAATTTCCGTCATAGTGTTTTTAAGTACTTATATTTTAAATCTTCTGAGGCGGGAAAGCTTCTTTCTGACGAAGCATTACTTACTGACAAATATCCAAGAATGTTTTCATCAACGGAAAAATATCGCCACACTTGTTCATTGCCAGGAAGACGTTATCATATATGTTTTGATTGAAGCTTTTGCCTACTTCTGACCAATATTGTTTCCAAACTCCTAATAATCAAACATTAGTTATTTTGTCCTGATTTTGGCTTCACGTTGTATGAAACTTGGTATGAATATGTTCAGAATGCTTATTCTTGAACGATCGTGAGGTGAGGTGAGCTTTTTTTTACCACCTTTTTCCAAGGAGAATTTCGCTCACCTGACATAACGGTCGGTCAAGAATGAGCATGCAGGTCAAAAATACTTACATCCGGTTCCCACCTACGACTTTCTTATGAGTGCACACTTACGCGTCACATGATGTCAATATAAAATGTTATGACAGTCATGTGACGCGTGAACGGGCACGCATGAAAAAATCGTAGATGGGAACCGGGTGTTAAAGTCTCGTTACTGAAACTCTATAATACCGTTTTTGTCTGTTTCAAACTGTCCCAAAATACTGTGGAGGGATTCTAGAATGTCTGTGTAGAACGTTCTACAATTTCTCGCTTTTTCTTCAAAGACTTCAGGGTTACCACCAGCATCTTTGTTGGGTGACATAAATTTGTGTTGTGTTTTTGAAAAAACCGATTAAGTTACTCATTACAAACAAGTAACAATACTTAAAAGCATGGACACAGACAGCCCGGATTATAGTAAATCTTTATTAGGAATAGTCAGCAAAGATGAGAGTTAATGATAACTTTCATGCGAAGTTAGCATTCTGCGTGGCGTTCGTCAGAGCTGTTTGCTTTCGCTACTTCTGTTTAACCCACAGCAAGTCAATTTGTTATGAGGCTTTGAACAATCGTGCGAGGATACCCTTTATTTAATAGTTTTTTCCAGATGACACTATACAGGGTGTTTCAAATTCGATGCTCACCATGCGGATCTCCTAAACGGTAAGGGAAAACGGTAAGAGATACGAAAGGTTTAAATTAGTTTTTATTTTTTTGCGCCCTTATTCTTAAAGCTGTCAAAAAACGCTTAGAACTTTCTACAGACACTTTTTTAAAATCTACCTAGTGAGAGGTCCATTTTTGAGACTTGACATTTCAGTGTGAAAGGAGCATTTTCAAATTCGTTTTTTCTTATGGACACATCCTTTTTTTCTCCTGTCGTTTGGTTCATAAAGGATGACAGATAAAATTTTGCAACCTTATTTTGACAAGTCACCTGACGTTTTGGGTTTATTGACCATCATCAGCTCAAATTTCAATTTTGATTTTAACTTACTCAAGATATTTCTCAAACACGATTGCAGTACTTTTTTTAACTTTTTAAAAATTACAGTTTTTTTGACAGTTTTTTATGACAAAATAACTTTACATATATTTTAAAAATACGTTTTTTTCTTTGTTTTTTAATCTTTGAATTTGGGGTGATGATGGTCAATTAACTCAAAACGTTAGGTACTTGTCAAAATGAGGTTGTAAAATATCTGTCATCCTTTATGAACCAAACGTTCCTGTTCCTGTCACACTGAAATGTCAAATTTCGAAAAGGGACCTCTCATTAGGTAGATCTTAAAAAAGTGCCTGTAGAAAGTTTTAAGCGTTTTTTGACAGCTTTAAGAATAAGGGCGCAGAAAAATAAAAACTAAAAATAAAGATTTCGATTTTTTTCACCTGTTTCCCGAACTACCCGGAATTTGTAAACTTTTTTTTGGTTTTCAGCAATTGCGTAAGTTTGCCCTAATTTAAACCTTTTCGTATCTACTACTTTTTTTATATTTTTTTTATACTGGGACTTTTCCATCCATTCTAGGATCAATGCCCAGTGTTGCCAAAGTGAGAGCCAAGTGTAAAGTTTTTAGCCGGGATTCGAACCCGGAATCTTCTGTGCGGCAGGCAGATACGCTGCCCACAGCGCTACTGCGCGGCGGCCGGCAAAAAAAAATACTAAATTAATAAAGAAGCAGTAAATTAGTCACCAGAAGTCAATTCGATGATTGAATTGAAAATTCAACATTTTTTTGACAGAGGTGGAACATCGGTGCCAACATTCGGTTGACAGATGAGTTTGAGATCTATCTGACATCTAGCAGTGATGAAATGTTGTTGTTCCATCGAATACAAAAAGAACGCGTTGCGTCGCAGCTGAGTGCCAATAACCACACTTAAAATACTTAATTCATACCTCAACTACGGCTCGAGAAAATCGGAAATGTGACCTACTAGTCTTCGCTTGCATTCATATCTGGCTCACCACTCTATTAAGCATCCTGTACTGTATCTTGTATTAACCAAAATGCATAAAAAAATATCTTGGTTTGAATAAGTTATAAAAAAACTGAAAAAAATAAATAACCATAAAGTAAGGTTGTGTTTAATCAAACGACAATTTTCCACCGACTCCCGAAGCCGGTGGCGATCGGTGCCAACATTTGTTGGATTGGTGAAATCCATCGAAAAATTTAGGAACTCTATTGTTGGACTGGTGAAATCTATCTAAAATTTTGTTGGCATCGGTGCATCCACCGGTGGATTTAAAAAACTCGCCCGTAGTAAAGAAATATAAATATCTGGACAGCTGGATGACCGAAGCATTAAATCAGTCATCAGAAGTCAAATTCGATAGTAAAGATACTTAAAGCCCATTTTTCACTGTGTATTTTCCTCGTGCGTCTTGCAGATGCATCTTTTGCTAGATGTATGAAATCCACAAGCGTTCACACTGTGCATCAAGAAATGTCATATTTAGCCAAGGGAATGAAAAAAATCAGGCAATAAATAATTCAAATTTTGAAAACTAGAACCTAATCTTAGTTTAACAGCTGACAATTGATAAGCTTGACAACATAATATTTATGTTGTGGCATCAAAATTCACTAGAAAATTCCCCAAAATTGATGATGTGAACACCCAAAATGCATGCAACTTTTCAAGATGTTGGAGAAAATGCATAGTGAGAAACGGGCTTAAAAAGCTTAAAAGGGTGTTACACCCGGTTCCCACCTACGACTTTTTCGTGCGTTATATTGACATCATGTGACTCGTGAGTGAGCACTCACGAGAAAGTCGTAGGTGGGAACCGGGTGTTACTCGAACCAACTTTTTCGTGTTTAAAATGTAAGAAAGTACCGTCAATGGGGGTAATACGGAATATCGCGGGTTTTACTGAACGTAGCGCCATCTATCGATTGTTTTGCAATTCACTCAGCCGGTGTGACAGCAATGCATGTCCTCTCCTATTTAATTTTGACGGCAACTTCAAACCAAAATAACATCGCTCAATATATTTTTTAAATTTTGAGAAAAACGTCTATTTTTTAAGAAAATTATTGATGAAAAAATCCTCTCTGGGTCTCGAAACTGATTTAATTTAAGTATGAATTGTAATTAACTTTTTTTTTTCTCTAAAACTTCATGACTATATGTAAGCAAAAAAAATTAAAAAATATCAAACAGTTTTTTAAAAATTAAAAAAAAAACTACTTGGTTATATGGAACGATGCCTCGCCATCACAAACACATTCTGAGCATCCAGCACAAAAGAAATTACCCGATTAAACAATATGCATCTTACAACCAACACTTTTGACTAGAAGTTGTTTTCTAATTTTTAAATAAATATTTCTGATAAAAATGTTTTTATCTTTTTATGGAAAAACACCCTATAAACGAGAAACAAAACATTGCTGTCTATTTTCATCTATATCTTTAAAATGGTGCAAGCTGCGAGAGAAAAAAAAACACAAAAATGTTTCGTAAGGGTTTTATTAGAAAAATTTACAGATCAGTTTAATAGTACATTATAAACCTAGGGTCTAAAGTGCCACATTTAATCCCGCGGCGAAAGGTTTGTATATAATTCGCTAAGGGATTAAACGACACTTTAGTCCCGAGGTTTATATACTATTTTATGCACTTTAGGAAAAGATCTTTGTTAAAATTACGTTATTTCTACGCCAAATGGTTCGTCAACTACAAGAAAGGGTGCTAAGAATGAAATCTTGGCCAAGAGCAAGTGCTGTTTGGCTTGGCTTGCCATAAATTTAATTATAATTTTCCAGGGATTATTTTTGTTTTAATCCCTGAAGGATTAAATTTACTTCTAATCCCTAAGCTGAGGGATTAAATTTATTTTTAATCCCTTAGGGATTAGATTTTCTTTGAATCTCTTAGGAATTAAAAGTATCACTTTAGTCTCTAAAAAGGGGGATTAAAAGTACCTATTTAATCCCTGAAGTGCATAAAAAATATTAACGTTTACTATTAGAAAATCGCAAAGTTCCGTATATATACCCAAACCTCGAGTTATACCGCACGGTCCAAAACAAATCCAATCAAAGAAAAACAGAAAAATAGTTTTAAAAATCTCCAACAAAGAGCAGAATACAATGGTTTCCATAGCGATGTGCCTTTTTATTCGGTGACGTTCATTGTTGCGACATTTTAATCTTTGACAGTTTGTTATTTTGACGATGTTTTTAAATAATTTTTTCGTAAATACTTGGTGAAAACTGGCGGAAATGGCTTAATTTTTAGGCAAGAATAATTTTTAAAAATAATAAACAATTTTCCGCTATTTCTCTTTAATTTTGGGTAAAAAACGGACAAAATTTTTTTTTGCACCCGTGATCAAGAAAAAAAATTGTTTTGCATCGGTAACCAAAAAAGCTATGCTTTAGTTATTTGCAGACAGTTACTAAAATCATTTTTTTGATGAAGGTATAAAAAAGCATGTTTTTTAAATTCCCTCTTATGCAAAAAATATTTATTTTCCACCTTTATTTTGATTTTAATAAATTGGAAACGCGGAGATTTAGGGGGACAACGTCAAATAAATTAAACGTCAACTGAGATCTGATAGTGTATTTATTTATGACGCTTTATGATAGGAATATATTAACGATATCCATTGTAACTTTTGTTAAAAAGTGATTAAAATCCTTTAACGTCGTTAAAACTTAGCCAATAACCATTATTAATTACTATTTTATTTTTATTAATTATTAATATATTGGAGTGGCTTTTAATCCTTCTTTTGGGGTAGGTACCTATTGGTATTATAACAATTATATGGGGCTATTATTATTAGACAACAGGAGAGTTGTTACTAAGTGTAAGGCGTTGGAATCACAGAACCTTCTTTACCGCATTTCATAAAAGTTAGTGAGTTCTGACACTGTTTTATGTTTTAAAAATTGGTAAAAAAATTATTAACGAACGAATGGTTGCGTGCACTTTAAATCTAATGAAATAAAATACTTGTTTTTATGAGAATTCTAATGCTTTTTAGAAGTATGTGTTGCAAAAACCGCTTGGAAACTATGCATACAACCTGTTCAAAATTGTAAAATCCCGTAAAACTTTTTTGCTAGATTTTATGCGTCTTTTTCGCCAGGGATGAAGGGAAAACTTTTTTAATAGGGGGGAAAATGGTTGATTGCACTTAATTAAAATAGAGAAAAGACGTGTATCAGAGCAAATATTTTTATTAGGACACAAAACTTTTTTATTTGAGCTTCCGATACATATTCAATGTGAAATAGCTATGTTACATGGCTAGGTAAAATTATTTACCTCTAACTTGTTAAATATTGGTTGAAACAACATAAAAAATATATTTTTGTGCTTTAAAATCTCTGATCTTCGTGACTACATATTAAACAAATAAAAAAATAATAAAAATAACAGAAAAAAAACACCAGGGTTTCAGCGCCTTAGACCACTAGGCCATCTCGGTTTTGTTAAGAACTGTCACCAATTCACGGTATATAGAACCAGTGCAAAGTGGGTCATTCCTATGACAAAATTCAAAAAATTTATCGGGATATTTTTTACAAATTATTATTTTATTTTGTCCTACCCTGCTGAAATTTTCCCATAGAATTCTTGTATGATTTTTTATCGGGTTTTGGGTCGGTTTAGGAACAGATTTCGATGAGATCCTAGGATATTTTATTAGGTCTATGAGTCTATGATTTTGGAGGAGATTATAGGAGTTGTTATGGGATTGGTTTCTAGAAGATTTGAGGAGGATTTATCGTTATGGTGATTTTAGAAGATCCTATGGGCGAGGAGATTTTATCGGGTTTTGGGTCGGTTTTGGAACAGATTTCGATGAGATCCTAGGATATTTTATTAGGTCAATGGGTCTAGGATTTTGGAGAAGATTATATGAGTTGTTATGGGATTGGTTTATAGAAGATTTGATGAGGTTTTATCGTTATGGTGATTTTAGAAGATCCTATGGGCGAGGAGATTTTATCGGGTTTTGGGCCGGCTTTGGAATAGATTTCGATGAGATCCTAGAAGATTTTATTGCGTCTATGAGTCTATGATTTTGGAGAAGATTATATGAGTTGTTATATATGGCATTGGATTTTAGAAGATTTGAAGAGGTCCCAAACCCCGATAAAATCTTCTTGACTATAGAAAAAATATCGGATAGAGAGAAAAAAGTTCTTCATAATCTCTTAGCATCTTATAGAATCACGTTACTGATGGAATATCATAAAATATCCTAAAAACTAATCCCGGAAGAACCCATACAAACTTCTCCAAAATCATTCCTCATAGGATCTTCTAAAATCACGATGTTTATAGAATCTCATCAAATATCCTAGAAACCGATTCAACAAGAACCCATAGAAACTTTTCGAAAATCATTACTTCTTACTTCTACAATGCCAATACTCATAGAGTCTCATCAAATATTTTAGAAACCGATTGAACAAGAAATGAAGAAAATCATTGTTATACTGATAGAATTTCAACAAATATCCTAGAAACATATTCAACAAGAATCCATAGAAACTTCGCCAAAATCATTCCTTATAGAATCTACTAAAATCACGATTTTTATGAAATCTCATCAAATATCCTAGAAACTGATCACACAAAAACTTCTCCAAAATCATTCCTCATAGGATCTTCTAAAATCACGATCCTGATAGAATATTATCCAATATCATAAAAATCGTTCCCACAAGACCTATAAAAACTTCAACAAAAGCATTCCTCATATATAGGATCTTCTAAAATCATGATAGAATCTTATCAAATATCCTAGAATCCGACCCCCACAAGAACCCATAGAAACTTCTCCAAAATCATTGCTTATAGGAATTCCTAGAATGCGATACTGATAGAATCTCCTCAAACAGCCTCAATACCCCATTCTCATCAAATCTCCTTTAAAAATGTGTATTTGTGCGTTCATAAAATCTTCTCCAAGCCGAGACCCTTATATAAACTGATAAAATGTCCTAGACTTCTGTCTTATAAAACATCCCTGATTCTCATAAAAGTAGCTATAGTCTTATCCAATCTGATAAATTATTCTAAAACTACAAGCTGATAAAATATTATATATTTCCTATATAATCTTCTCTGCTTCTAGAAGATTATAAAATATTATACAAAAAGATATTGGCCTTCTCATTGAATCTTACAGAACTTATAGAAACTGGATGAGATTTCAGCAGGGTATACATTCCAAACTACCTAAAAAAGCTTCTTAAGTCATAGGGAATACTAATTTAGCAGGCTAGTAAACGTGACAAAAACAATAAATGTTGGGATTGTGTTTCGTTAATGTCTAAATCTCCATTTTTTTGGGCATGTTCGTGTACTCATTAAAGAAGACTTTTTCAGCTTGTCAATTTTTAGATATGAAAATTCACAATATATGTTCATAGCCTTTATAAGTAATATATTCAGTTCAAGATAAGTGTAACCTGTTTACTAAAGTTTTAGAAAGGAAGTCCTCTCAAGTCCTTTCTTATATATATATACAGAAAAATAAAGCTTAGTCTTTCTACTTTCATTCCCTGTAAGAATCTCGTCCTACTTTGCCCAACTTTTTTAAATATAAGGATGTAAAGAACTTCTCAATATGAAGGTTGTGCCATAAGAAAAGGCTGTAAGAAATATTTTTTTTTAACATTATTGCTAATCTAATCATTTGTTTGTACTTAAAATTAGCCCCTCAATTAGCAGAAACAAGAGCTTTATGTTGTTTGCATAATTTGTAACAATCTACTTATTATATTAAATTTCATAAAATTTATTGTAATATATGATTTTTGACCTAGGGCTATATGGTGTCATTGGTTTATACGATTTTTACAGAAAGTAGTAAATTGGTTTTTTTATCATTAATTTAATTAATTTTTTTTAATAAATAAAATACATATGAAAAGGTTTAAGTTGGAATAAAAAAAATTATATACAAATATTGAATCACAATAATTTGATCGAATCATAATTTGGTGAAATTAAAAAAAAACTGAAAATATATAATTTCGTCGAACCGTAAAAAAATGAAATCATAAAAAGATCGTAAGTTACTAATGTGGATACATATAAATTTATACGTATTTTCACTTTTGTGGGAAGTTATCAAAAAAATCGCAGGATTTTCATAAAAACAGTAAACTTTTCGATATCATTACTTACTTTTTAAAAAATTTTCGCCATATTTGGGTAAAAAGTTTCATTAGTTTTAGAATTTTTATAAAACTTACAATTGTATTTGGTAATTTTCCAATAAGCAACCAAGTTTGTGTTAAAGTTGACATTAATTGAGCTCACAATACTGCTGATTTCATGTGATCATTAATAATCTAAACTTGTTTCAACTCTGATGTTTATTACACTTACAATATTGTATTTTGTCGTGTCACAATAAAGAAACTTCAAATAATGTTATTTTTCAGTTACTTTATCGTTTACATTTCTTGTTAAATCCAAGATTAAATATTAACATAAAATTAGCGTTTCTTTCGTGTATCAGCGATACTTTCACATAGAATTTTTATTTTTTTAAAATTTTTCTTAACGTATACAAAGTTACATCAATTCTATATTTTTTTTAACGTTGAAAACCTGTAATGTAACATACCTTCCTTAGTGGGTGTTTTTTACTACTTTTTAACCCCCGACGCGAATGCGAAAAAAAGAGGTGTGTATGTGTGTGTGTGTGTGTGCTTTTGTCAGTGGCGTAGCCAGGGGGGGTTTCGGGGGTTAAAACCCCCCCCCAGGAGGTCCAACCCAATATACAGTAAATTAATCATGATTAAGGTCATCAGGGAGAGCTATAGCTTCCTCACTTTTTTACCCTTTACTCCGATTTGTGACGTGTGTTTGTGTGTGTGATTGCTGTGATGTCTTAATTTTTAAAAATTTTGCCTGTGATGCTAGGACGTCATTAATTGTTACAATTTTAGTTTAATTCTAAGGCATTTTCATCACCAGCATCCAAACGTGTAATAAATGGCATTCTTGTATAATTTTTCTTAAAATTTTTATCTGCGGCGCATTTATGATTTCTATATATACCACCGCAACCCACCCCTTCTTGGCATCTAACCAAATCTAGTTTTTTAAAAATATTTTACAAACCACCTAAGAGATCAAAATTTTAAAAGAATTTTTTGTTTTTTTTTTCAAAAATTTTGCCTGCGGCGCTATACCTATATTAAATATTGGTACAATTTTGTTTAATTTTAAGCAATTCTTTTGTCAAGGGTAATTTTTTCGAAATTTTTTTCTGCGGCGCATTTAAGGGTTAATTTTGAAAAAAATTGGCAAGTGACACTCGAGATGAGAGTAGCTTTTAAAAATAAGTATTTTTGTTTTGTATAGACTAACTCAACGAGTACTCCCCTCCCTTCAGTTCAAGAGCTCTAGCAATAAGCACCACCTAATTTTTCAATATTTGCCATAGGTAGGTAGTTTATTTTTATAAATGATGAAACCCCCCCCAGAGTCGATTTCTGACTACGCCACTGCTTTTGTAGCTCATGAACCGGTAAACCGATTTCGATACGGTTTTTTGGTTTGAAGCCCATCCTTTAGCTTTGTTCGATAAAAATAGGCTGGGTAGTTTCAGAGATAGTACGTCTTCTGCACAAAGCTGTTAAGGAATTTGAAATATTGGTCGCGATTCTTCAAAAACCGTCAGATAGTCCCGCCCTTACAAAAAACCTGACGATTTTTAAATCCAAGTTTACACTAACTGCTTTTTGTCAGGACTTATTTGTTAATATTCCTTAAAATTTAGTTTCCTAATACTATTCCAGTAAATAAGAAATATGTCCTTTAAAAAAACATAATAATTTGAAAAATTCTAACATTTTTTTAAAGATAATTAATTTTAAAAAGAGTATACATTTTATTCCTTTCGAGATTTTTTTTTTCAGTGCGGTAAAGTAGATCTTCTCGCTCTCAAATGAGTGCGGAAAAGTGTACTTTAGCGCACTAATTTGCATATTCAAAGTAGTACTTTACCACACTCGGTGCGATAAAGTTAACGTTATGGCACTTTTATTTCAGAAAATTAAAATACAAATATTTATATTTATTTTTTGGGAATTTTTGGGGCTTGTAGGTAAAATCGTGTATCTAACAGTTGCGTAAAGTGTATTTATCGCCCTTGCCGGCTTGACCAAACTCGTTCCTCTTCGTTCGGTCAACTGCCGTCGCGTTAGTTAATAGTTAGCCGGCAAGGGCGGTAAAGACACTTTACGCCTGTGTTAGGCATACGGTTTTACCTACAAGCCTCAAAAATTCCTCAAAAAAAATTAATATATGTATTTTAATTTTCTGAAATAAACGTAGTCACTTTACCGTACGGAGTGCGGTAAAGAGCCATAACGTTAACTTTACCGCACTGAGCGAACTGTTCATCCAATTCTGAAGAAGTTTGGTATATAGATGTAAATAACGCACTTTTAGGACGAAGCAAATAGGCGTAGTTTTTCGAAAAATCCGCATGGTTGTCGGAGTTTAAAATTTTTTATTACCCTTGTTGTTTTTGACCTAGGCATAATAAATAAAATATAAATATATATTGAATAAAAATCACGTCCAAAAATGAACAACATAATTCTTAATGCGTCTTACCTTGCCCTTGGTGCTACTCTGTAATTTAACTTCATAATTCTTCGTATCTTTTAATATTTAAAGTTGCACGCGTATACCAATTAATTCATTTCGTTTTCATTTTTTTAAGCCTGAGTTATTGTGGTTTGACCACTTTGGGTTCGCTCAGTTCAGCTGCTTCTTAAAACACGCATCACGAAACCTCGGTTCGGTACCTTGTTTCATCTTTTTCTCCGTGCAAGCAGGTGCACCCTTTAATCATTGGGTGCATAAAATAAGAGTATAGGTACTAGGTACCCAAAATTTGAGACTTAAAATGTACTCTACTCATATGCAGGACTATCAAATAACAACACCAAGGAACAAATTCCAATTTTTTTTTGTTTCTTGAGCAAAAACTATTTTTTGGGGATTAACTACATCCAAGTAGTAACGAAAAAATACCAATTAAGGATTTAAGTTGGCTCGCGAAAAAAAAACTATATTAGAGACCTTTTGCACCTCTTATGAAAAATCCCCGTTAGGTGACTTTATCCCTTAATAACGCGTTGTGACGTAGCTAACGTCACGTTATTTTTAAAGCAGCATTTTTAGTTTTTGTACGCCGCCTCTGATTTGTTTATTGACGACTTTAAACGGTATTTACTATTATCAAGATTTACAAAGAAAATTTGTCCACACTGAGATTTCTTTTAGTAGTGGTTTGGGCTGGCGCCTATATTGACAAACAACCTTGCTGGAACAGCAAGGTTTCTGGTATAGCAGCAGAGTTTCTTGCTAGAATTCGGATAGCAAAATAATGTTTAGTAGCCCCAGCCAAAAAAATAGTTACGCTAGCAAACAAATTTAGTAACCTAACATTCTAGCAAAAAACTTTGCTGTCCCAGCTAAGAACATTGCTGTTCCAGCAAGATATTTTGGCTAAATAGGCGCCAGCAAAGTTGAAAATTTGTCAGTGTAATAATATTTTTCACTTAAAATATTTTATTCTTGTGTATTTTACCGTAAATTTTAATTAACTAACAGTGGCGTAGCCAGAAATCCACCACTTACCTATGGCAAAATTTTAAAAAGGGGAGAGGGGTGGTTTAGGTGTTGAGTTATTGTGTACAAAACAAAAATACTTATTTTTAAAAATCATTTCTTCTAGTCTCATTTGCAGATTTTTTTCAAAATGAACCCTTAAATGCGCCGTAGGCAAAATTTTGGAAAAAATTACACTAAAATGCTATTTTTTTCGCGTGTCAAATGTTGACAAAAAAATTGCTTAAAATTTAATAATATTGTACAAATATTTAATATTGGTATAGCGCCGCAGGAAAAAATGTTGAAAAAAAACAAAGATCTTTTTACAAATTTTGCAAAAAAAAATTTTTGCGAAAAAGTAGATTGGGTTAGATGCCAAAAAGGGTTGGGTTAATTGCGGTGGTATATATGACCTGATCCCAGATTCTCCGGACCAATTTCAATATGATGGCTGACAATTAAACACAGAAGCTAAATGGAACTGTTATTGTCAGTGTCAAAAAACTGGTCAGCAGCAATTTGGAATGGAGTGTAGATTTGTTGCCAAATCATAAACGCGCCGCAGATGAAAATTTTAAGAAACAATATACTAAAAATGCCATTTATTACATGTTTTGAATTGAAATAAAACTAAAATTGTAACAATTAATGATGTCATAGCACCGCAGGCAAAATTTTCAAAACTTAAGAAATCACACCAAACACACGTCACAAACCGGAGTAAAGTGCCAAAAAAGTGGGGGAGCTATAGCTCTCCCTGGGGCCCTTGATCATGATTAATTTATTGTAGATTAGGTTGGAACCCCTGGGGGGGTTTTAATCTCCAAAACCCCACCCTGACTACGCTACTGTTATTAATAATCTTTAAAAACTCGAAAACACAACAGAGAAAATGGAGGTTATAATAAACAGATCGAAAAACTTATCACAGTTGCCAGTGCAAGACAATGTTTTACATTTCTTACGAAATTCTAGCCAAAGAAAATGATTAAACAAAAATTGACACCTATCTTTACAATTAAAAAGAATACATTTTGCATTAAAAAATAAATTTAAATATTTTTTTCTACTTAACGTTTTACTGTCGGCAACCATGTCAATTATAGGGGATTGTCACAAAATTTATAGAAAAAATTAAATAACTGTTTACTAAAATTTCGGACTGTGTTTCGGACTTCCATTGTCTATATTTTATTTATACATGACTTTTCGATCAGTATAATCCCTGATCGTCTCCAGGTGCAAACTACAATCTATTTCTAAGGCTAGGTACTTATATACTATAGAAAATCATTCAACCGTGAAGTTTAAAAAGTTGGCTCCGCCCAAGGAAGAGCTTCCAAATATTTGGAATTTCAACACTTGGTTTACTGAAAATACCTTAATTCTGCCCAATAAAGACAGCTTCAAGGAATTTTCGTTTCTTCCAGTGTGACTCCTTGTACAAAACCTTTGCTTCTGTCCACTTCATTCGGTGTTGTTTTGATCAAGCATGTTCGGCGATTCCTGATTTCGTTGTTTCGTCTCTTTGGGTATTCGTCTGATGTTCCTTAAGCCTAACAGGTAGTGGCCTTTTTGTTTTGCTTATGCATGATCCACCACACTCACAAGGAACTTGATAAATGCATTCCTTATTTTCTTTGTCTCCTGTTTTGTTTTACTAAGAATTGTATTATTAGATTTAAAAGCTTTTTTAATATTAAAGTTGTTCGCTACTCTTCGAATTTTCTCTTATAGTCCTTTAATGTAAGGAATTGTAAGGAATGCATTTGCCTGGTTTTGTTCTTGAAATTTCTGTCCTGTTTGCTGAAATTTAGAAATAGTATCTGTTATAAGTTTAAGGCTGTAACCATTCTGCTGCAGATCCTACTTAATGTTTCTTTTTCGATTTCCAAGTCATGAGAATTGTTACAAATTTGAACAGCTCTGTTATACAAAGTTTTTATTATGCCTCGTTTGATTGTAGCAGAATGTTTTGAACCTTGATTTAAATATTGTCCTGTGTGAGTGGGTTTACGGTAGACGATTGTTCTGATGTCGCTTTTTACGCGTTTGCCAAGTACATCAAGAAAAGAAATTTGACAATTTTGCTCCATTGTGAATTTAATGGTGGGTCCTATATTATTTGGATGGCCAGAGCTTAGATTTATATGTTGCGGTATCAACCGCGTGTGATTCGAACCACTCCATGTAAATATTGGCCACCACTGGCGAAAGAGAGAAACCCATTGGCAGACCGTCGTCCTGAGCATAAAACCTATCTTTCACCTGAAAGTAAGAGTTATGCAGACAGCATTCCAACAACTCCATCACTCCCTCCAGCGGCAGGCTGGTACACTATCGGCATCATAAAAGTGGTACGTGATAAACATAGGTATTTTTTTAAATTGTATGGTTAACTACCGGATTAGATTTTGTGACAGACTTGTACTAAAATGTGAAAATATTAACATCAAAGATTGCTTTCAAAAATAATTTTTATATTACAGTAATACGCTAACGCAACACCGGTCTCAACTAAAAAGCCAAGTAACTCCTACCGCCTCAGTGCCCTTTAGCATATTGTATCCGCCATTTTTATAACCAAATTGACAAGTTAAACGTGGATTTTCTGTCAGTTTGGTGTCAATATGGCACCGATCATAGGTCAAACGATACTAAAACGAAAATGAGTTAACTGGCTTTTTAGTTGAGAAAGGTGTTGGCTAACGCATAAAACAACTGTAACAAAAATTAAAAAACACAACTGTAACGAAAATTATAAAACAATAGAAACAAATTAATAGGTATATAAATTTTAATATCTAGTCATTCACCTCAATTATACCGTTTAATCTTCTTGGTAGAGAATCAGCCAAAATTTCAAAAAGGTTTTCATTTTCACCAATCACTTCTTCATAAGCATTGACTATTAACTGAACCAAGTGATGTTAATTTCCCACACAATATTAAAGCTTTCCAGCTTTTTTGAAATTAAACCCCAGATATTTTCCATAGGATTGGCGTCTGGGGTTTTCGCAGGCCAAGGAGGAACTTCAATATTTTGCTCCCGAAACCAAGTTTGGCAAAGTCTGGCCGTATGAGCAGGGCAGTTGTCTTGTTGAAAAGTAAACTGGTCTTGATAAAGTTCTGTGACGGATGGAAGCATGCTGTTCTCTAAAATGTCCACGTAAAGCTGTGCTGTAAGCCTTGATTCGAAATAGAGCACCATGACCTCTAGCAGAAATCCAACTCCACATATTTACCGAAAATCTTCCAGCGCGAGCGTTGTTACCAGCAATATATCTTTCCTCATAGGGCGTTCTTGGTAGACGATACACCCGAATTTATTTTCTGTCACTACACGACTGGAAAACTTTTACATCAGAAAATATTACCTTTCGCCAAAGCTCTGGTTCCTTTAGAGAGTAATTAAGGGCAAAAAGTAACCTGGCCTGTTTTTTTCCTTCGTAACTTTAATTTTTTAGCAGCTACTATCTTAAATTAGAGCCTTTCCTTACGCGATTTCGTGCCACTCTTACACATCCTGGAAATTGAGTTAATCTCTTTGCCTGGGCAACAGATGCAAAAGGGTTTTCTTCCATAAAAGTGATAAGGTCCTTATCTTGTTCATCAGTCTCTTGTTTTCTCTCTATTGTCTGATCTTCCTATCATTTTTTAATTTTTATAATCGTGGTTTTACTGCGTCCATAATGTCTAGCCACGTCCCTAATTGACCATCCTAGTTGTAGTTTTGTCCGGAGTTGCGCTTTATCGAATAAAGAAATTTGTGGAGGCATTTTTTATTTATTTGTCAGACTGAAATACAGAATGACAGACTTTGACAGTTTAAGAAAATTACAATAATGGGTGACTCTGTAAAAATAGACCAAGGTATTACAACAAAAAGTATTGAGTACCACTTTTATGATGCCGATAGTGTACGTTCATGAAGGGATTCGTCATTAACCAGTCTCTGTGTAATAATATTTAGCGATTCCTTTATCGGGACATTGGTATATAGACTTTCGACATCAAAACTGACAAATCTATCCTCGGGTCCTAAAACAAAAGATTTAAAAATATTAACAAAATTGTTGGAATTTTCAACAAATGAAACGGTCCTGGCTGCAAGAGGTTGAATAATATGCAAAAGGAATTTAGAGAGATTGCTTGTTGGAGAATTTCTGGAACATGTGATTGGGCGTAAGGGCATTGAATCTTATTATTATTTTGTGAATTTTGGGAAGTCCGTATAGATGAGGAGGTTTGCTATAATGTGGTGCAAGTTGAGACCTTGTGTTGTCCGCAGTATATCTGGAATACTTTTTTAAAGTTCTATAAACCTTACTTTCGATTGATTGCGTCAGGTCTTTTGGGAGAAGTTTATAGTTTCCATTGGCAAGTACCTCTTCAACTTTTTGGTCATAGGTTTCCATGTCTAGAATCAATGTTGCATTGCCCTTGTCTGCTGGTAAGATTTTTAACCAATTTGTCCTTTTGAAGATTCTTCAACGCGATTTCCTCTGTCTTGCTTATATTAGAGGTGTGCTTAATGTTTGTTAATAATGGTCCTTACTTGATGTCTGAACTCGTCGGCGTCTTGTCGGGGAAGAGGATGACTTTCTATGGTGGTGATGATATCGATAGCGATGGAAAAGTTAAGTCCTTTGGCAAGTAAGTTTTCTTCCATGGGTGTCAATGTCTTCTTTGACGTACTCATGATGGTTCTTACAGTGTGGGTGGTCGCATGGCTTTGTGGCTGTTGATGGGCTAGTTTCCTTTAGTGCTTCGCTTGCCAAGTTTATCGTAGATGCTCGCAGGTTCGTGTGATTTTGTCCAGAATCGCCTGATAATATTCCTTTATATTATTTTCTCGAATTTCCTGAAACCGTTGTCCCAGTTCTTCTGTCAGTCAGGACTTATTCCAGCGATGAAAGCTGCACACTTTTTTTTATTAAATCTAGTAATAGTCCAGAATTAGTCGGCTAACATCTCACAGTTCCATTTTCCCTGCTACCTTCTTTCCATATTTAAAATATCTTGGTGAAACCTCTCACCGTGCTCGTCACTCCCAACAACACAATTTTCCGGAAAGTAATCCAGATGAGAATCCAAGAAATTAATTTTTAACGACATGTTACATCCTAGGTTTTGGTAACACAAAAGAAGTTGGGCAACCAGGTCTTTATCGTTTTCTGCTCTAGTATTTCCCAAAAAATTTGTTGCAACCATTTTAAATACGTTCCAAGCGTCTTTTTCCTTGCCTTACCTACCTACCTACAGTAGTAGTAGTAGTAGTAAAGGGGCGGCCCGTGGGCCTGGTAATTAGGCTTTTTCATGGGCCCTTTCTGCCATTTCCTCTTTAATTTTAGCTTCACTGATTCTAGAGAACTTTTCTTTTAAATAACTAAAAACATGGCCTTAAAATTCTTTGTCCATATCCTGCTCGAGAAAGCAACAGTATTTGGTGTAACCTAAAAATATTCCAATCAAAATTGCCACAACAACAACAAAAACAACAACAAATTGCTATACGTTTCTTTCATATGGACTCAGCGGTGTAGCGTGGGGGGCAAGAGGGTTTCTCCCCCCATCTTGGCGTCCTTTGGGTGCCCTCAGCTATGTAATAAAATATAGATTATAGAGAAGCTTGAAATAAATTTCAAGATTTTTTAAATGTTTCCCAACAATTCGATTCTTTAATTAATGTAAACGATTCAGAAAACAATTTAAAATGTCTCCCTGACTTAACTTTATTTTATAGTTCATATCTGGAAAATACGAAAGCGTAGAAGGTCCACAAATACATATTTTTTTTTAATTCACAAATATTCCGGCGAATTCACAACATTTTCTGTGAATTCATAAATATTTCTGTAAATTTACAGATTTATCTGTGAATTAACAAATTTTCCCGTAAATTTACAGTGGAAGCTGATCGCACACTTTTAACAGAGTAAAAATAAATAAAAATTGTAAAAGGTTAACAAATGACGGAAGACAACCTGCATACGTTTACTATAATTAGTATTGAGCGGGAATGTAGCCATACTATTGATTTCGATGTAGTACTGGACTACATGAAGTCAAAAAAATCTGCGAGAACACGAGCACCGAGTTCCCACAAAAAGCTATATCAAAAATGAAAAATATTTTAGTACAAACCAAAAAATAAAATTATAGAAATAATTATCACTGAATTTGTCACATGTGGTCCGGAAATACCAAAAAATATAACAAAAATAATATAAAACAAATTAAGAACAAAAGAAATATAAAGTATTTGGAAAACGTATTTTAAATTTAAAATTAATGCTCAGATTTTAATCGCTAAGATTACTATCTTGAATCTTTTGGAGAGAGCGGTTCTGGTGTATTTTGTAATAAGTTTTGTACTTCTGGGAATAAAGTATTAATCTTTTTTTTAGGTAATGGTCGTACACTTGATATAAGTATGTCTGATGAAACGAAAAGCATGTGCATTAAATCTTTTCTTTGCTACTCATTTTTCGCGTATTGTGTTCTCGAAAATATCGACATTGTTTATGACGAGCTTCTAAGACATCCTCGCTTAATTGGCCAATAGGTATAACAAGACTTTCCATAACGTCAGCATCGTGAATTAAAATTTTATAGACATTGGCAGGCATACAAGAACATTTGTATAAATTAACAAATAATTTGGCTGTTTCAAGTGCGTAATTTATATATTTTTCTGCGTGGCCACTAGAGATTGCTTGTAAAATAATAGAAAAAGTAAATATGTAATATATGTAATTTCAGCTGCCTTCTTGGGATCTTTAAAAAAGCGCCTGGCAGTGTTGCCATAATTGGTATTTCAACTACCTTGTTTAACCATATCCACCAACAGTCCAGTCTCTTGACAAAATTGCGAAATAATTGATATCTTTCTTTTGTCATATAATGTTTTATTTTCAGCTCCCACGGTACGCCATGTTTGTGTTTTAAGTCGATAAGAAACATGGAATATGCATTCAAAAAATATTATATGTGCATGTAATGTAGACAAACCATATTGAAAAGTACCTACTTATACTGCAAGTTCTTTTTAAAACTTTGTGTAGCTTTGCAAATGTAACAACTTTGACTTGATGGATTTCGTGCCAAAGTATTGGCAACTTTTTCATCCAGCATTGTCTTAAATAAAGAGTGCTCTATATAAACACCTTTTCCATTAACATCTACTTACAGTTGTTGGAATCATTAAATCAATTTGATTTTCTATGTATTCACGTTCTTGTTTTATAATTTCGTGAGTCGGGAAACAAAATCGGGTCGAAAAACAACGTGGATTTTTCCAAATAATTTTTTCTGTAGAATGATTTTTAGTAACATTTTTAGTGGCACAATTGACGTCAGCAACATATCAGAATCAATTGCCGTTGTATTCACGTTAAACCTTTTCTTTTGTTAGTGAGTTCTTGAGTTAAAATTTCCTGTTGGACCATGCACAAATATTTAGCGGTGTTATCCAATAAATTTTGTAGTTAACTTCAGCCATGGTCTCAGTTACACTGATTTCTATTGGGTAGCATTCTTCTTTTGCTTTTAAAACTTTGCCCTAACTGGGAAAAATTACAATTTCTCATTTTGGCACCTTTCCTTAACTTTATATATTGGGATTTAGTTAATTTAAAGTCAATAATTAATGCCAAGGCTTCTTCAGGGAAATATGGCTGAACTTTCTGACTTGATAAATTACTTTTTTTAAAAGCTTTTAGTTCTTTGGAACCCGAGGATGTGGCTTTCTTTATGACATAGGCAACATTTCGTTTCCCCTTGTTTGTAAAGTATGATGTAAATTGTAACTACACTCTGTTTGCAACGGTTATCAACATAGTCTTGTTTTATTTTTTGGAGCTTAATAATAATGAAAAACTTAGCCACACATCATATTTTTTTTTAAAAAGATTTGTTATTTCTACCGCCACTCCTCCACCGACTAACAATATTCTTAGAAACAAAAAACCATTTTGTTATTTGCATCTAGCTCATCAATAGATGGAACCATTTGCTTGGTATATTCCAGCATTTTCGGCTTTGGATTTTTTTTAATTGCACAAGAAAGGATATTGTTTTGCCAAAGAAAGTAAAAAAGCTGCATTCTTGTAACTTTTGGGGTGCCACCTAAATGACTCGTGTTAAGAGCCACGGTGAATTCGAACTAAATGCATATTTTTATTTCCAGTTTTATTATACGTTTCTGTTATTAAAAAAAAATTATATTTCTACTTTCTACTTTCAAACGAATATATATATATATATTTTTTTAATTTTCGCCAGTTTGACTTTAGGGTAAATCAAATAAACCAGCGTGCGCCGCTGTATGGACTGCATGACCAACTGGCACTGAACGCAACTTGTTTCTAATTCCTAACAATATTATATAGAAAACATAACAAAGTTGTGATTGTTTTCCACAAACCAAAACTACACTTTTTTGCACTCGACGCATATGGAAATCATTAAATCCAGAAATAGTAATAAAGATAGAGGCCCCATTCCGTTTCCTACACTTTATTCTTTAGTTGAGGGGAGATAGGATTATAAAACGTGACCAATTACAAGTTATTAGTCTTATCTCCGCCCACTAAAAGATAGTATATAAGATAGAGTGTAGGTTAATTTAGTTTATTGTTTATCGTCTTCTGATGATGCTAACTTTTTTAAGGTAGTTTGCACCTGAAGACGATCAGAGATTGTACTGATCGAAGCGTCAAATAAAATATAGACAATGGAACTCCGAAACACAGAGTTAATTTCGATGCCAGCGTTGTTAGCGAAACGCGCGTCGAGTGCAAAAAAGTGTAGTTTTGGTTTGGGGAAAACAATCATAACTTTGTTATAGTGCAACCAAAGGTTCCAAATTCCCAACATAATTATATAAAAGTGTTGCTAACAATTTATGTTATAAATATTTAAAAACACCTTATAAAGTACAATTGGTATAATAAATCCACATTAAGGGCAGATAGGTAATTATCATAATTAGCAAGGATCTATAAAACCGGAGATAACTGAGGCTTTTGCAAGACAGATTGGTAATTAGTCTAATAAAATAAGTAATATTTCGCTATTTTGGTCTAGGAAACATTTTTGCTGTTACCCAGTGTAATAGACCGGCCGGGTCGTTTGGCTTTTGACGGTGATATAAATAAGGACTACAAAACAGAATAACACAAGAAGGGATTTTATCTTAATACCGACTAAGAGATAGAAGAGAAGTACCTAATATGTACAAGGTAGTCCAAATTTGAGGGGATTGCGGGGTTTTGGGTATTTCTACATATGAGAGAAGAAAGTGACATATTTCATACGAGCGTGAATGTTGTGAATGAGGCGCTAGCCGAGTGAAACAACACGCGAGTGTAAAAAAGTTACTTTCTATCGAGTCGTGTACACTATTTTTCCTACGACCACTTTTAGGATTTAATTCGTATTTTTTATTATTATAATTTTTTTTTTCATTTTCATCTCAAGAGAAGAAAGTATTTTCTTCTCTAGGGACGAAAATGGTTTCGGTCTATTTCCAACGCTTCTACAAATCATAGCCTACTAGATAACTAAATTGTTTGGATGGTTTGCTGTCATTCATTTTCGTCACTAGAAAAGAAAACATTTTCATCTCTAGAGACGAAAATAAAATTGATATGAGAGGAGTTATAGAGTACAGATTTGGTTAGTTTCGTGTGTGGTCGTAGGAAAACTAATATATTTGTTATGGGCTCGATTTTTGAAAAATGATGAATGGTGAAAATCGCATGTTAGTAGTATGTCAACTCGTTTTTGAGCTACAGAGGCTTTGAATTAGTTTTCCATAGATAATTTAAAGTAAAATTTATTAAAAAAACAGAGTTTTACCAACAGAAAACTATTGGATTTTTGACCTCCTCCACCAGTTCTACCACTGATCGGTTTCAGACACAGTCCATCCAACAGTCGGACTTTTTTTTAAAAACGCGAGGTATTTAAAAACGCGAGTAAAAAAAAGCACAATTTAGCCGTGAGTTGTTAACACTATCTTTTTTAATACCTTTATCAAAAAATTCAAGAAAAACAGGAAAATAGTTTTAAAAATCTCAAACGAAGAGCACTTCTCGCAACACACCATCTTTACACTATAAATCAAGGCGGCTGGTAAATGAAATAACAATGCGGTTTCCATAGCGATGTGCCTTTTTACTCGGTGACGTTCATTGTTGCGACATTTTAATCTTTGACAGTTTTAAATTTTGACGATTTTTTTAAGTGATTTTTTCGTAAATACTTGGTGAAAATCGGCGGAAATGACTTAATTTTTGGGCAAGAATAATTAGATTTTTTCAATATGACCATATTCCGCTATTTCCCTTTAATTTTGGGTAAAAAACGGACAGAAATCTTTTTTTGGACCCAAAAAAAAATTTTTTTTGTATCAGTTACCAAAAAAGCCATGCTTTAGTTATCTGCAGGCAGTTACTAAAATCATGTTTTTCGTGAGGGGATAAAAAAAATCTTTAAAGTACTTAATAGTACATTATAAACCTAGGGACTAAAGTGCTACATTTAATCCCGTGGCGAAAGGTTTGTACAATTCGCTAAGGGATTAAACGACACTTTAGTCCCGAGGTTTATATACTATTTTATGCACTTTAGGAAAAGATCTTTGTTAAAATTACGTTATTTCTACGCCAAATGGTTCGTCAACTACAAGAAAGGGGCTAAGAATGAAATCTTGGCCAAGAGCAAGTTCTGTTTGGCTTGACTTGCCATAAATTTAATTATAATTTTCCAGAGATTAGTTTTTCTTTTAATCCCTTAGGGATTAAATTTACTTCTAATCACTAAGCTGAGGGATTAAATGTATTTTTAATCCCTTAGATATTAAATTTTCTTTCAATCCCTTAGGGATTAAAAGTGTCATTTTAGTCCCTAAAAAGAAGGATTAAAAGTACCTATTTAATCCCTGAAGTACATAAAACGAATGAAATTTCGCACTAAAAGGTAAAAAATAGTTGTATCATATGTAATACTAAATATTGAGCTGTTGGGTCGCGGTAACATTTTTGGGAAAAACATTTTGTTTGATTGTTCGAAAGCATCTTTTTCGAAAGAATTTTGTTCGAAAGCATCGTTTTCGAATGACCCTGTGTTTGAATTACACTTTTTTCGAAAGTATTTAGTTCGAATGACACTTTTTTGGAAAGCATCTTTTTCGAATTTTTGACAACCCAAAACAATATGCCTAGGTATAGATAGGTAATAACATATTTAAAAACATTGCCAATTGAAAAAACTGTTTTCGAACAAAAGGCTTTAGAAAAAAATGTTTCGAACAAACTTTTCGAAAAAGTTACGGCGATGCGGAGCTATTGAATAGATGATATAAACTAGTGAGACGATATAAGTTCCAACTTTGATTGATTGATTGATTGAAACCCCTTTATTAACAATAAAACAGGTTACACAGAGCGAAGTTTAGCTAAAGCTAAAACCTGCTTTGTTATTATAAACATATAAATTAATTTGATTGCTTAATTTCATAATACCTAATAGTTTCTAAAAGTACAATTTTCTTCAAGTACATAAATTCTTAATTAATAGATAAACTAAAAATAATTTCTAAAAAAGAAAGCAGAGAGAGAGCAAAATAAAAAGGGCTGCGGATCGCTTTTAATTTCCAGGTTAAAGTGGCCCACAGGATTTTATTTCATCTTTTCAATGGTTTTTTAACTTTTAGTGCGGAATTAAATAAAATCATGTTATTTAAAAAGTTTTGTATTTCTTTTATTTTTTACTTTTTAGTGTGAATAAAAAGGATACTACATAAATATTGGTCAACCTAAAGATGCAAAAGTTGCCTCCCCAATAGGAGTGGATTAGGAGGATTGAATAGTTTTAATCAAATCGATAGTATATGGAAGGTGGTGAGTTAGTCATAAAAACAACTGTTTCGTCACACTTTTCTTTAAAATTAGGAAAAATATATAGTGAAATTTTAATCTCTAAACTGCATGTTTGTAACATCCTATCAAAATTTAAGAATTTACAAATAAATATATTAACCCCCTCAACCACCTCTCACCATAAAATTTGTTTTACTCTAAAATTAGAAAACATTAAGAAAAATTTTAATCGTAAAACTGAATGTTTGTAGCAGCCCTGGTACAAAAGTTACGATTTTTTAAATGTATCAAACCCCTCTTCCCCTGTTCGTCTTCCCACGTGATGTATCATAAAAAAGTAAAAATATTAACTGGACCTCAAATCTGAAAACTGCATATTTATAGCGGCTTTAGATCCAAAGTTATAAATTTTCAAATATATGTAGCCCCCTCTCACCCCCTTAACCACACCCCAACAAATTATTTTTTTTTTAAATGAGAAAACATTAAGCAAAACTCAACTCCGAAGGTTTGGTTCAAAAGACGCTCAGAGATTGTACTGATCGAAACGTCGCGGCGCGCGGCGTCTTGTATAAATAAAATATAGACAATGGAAGTCCGAAACACAGAGTTAATTTTAAATCGAAATTTTGTTCGATTTGGAGAAATTTTGGTTGAGTTGGGCTGGTGGAAATTAAAGGCGATCTTCGAAGAGAACTATTTTATGCCGATTTCTGTGTTACATACAGGGTTCGACAGTTCGGGGAATTTTCACGCTGGTGGATATGAACATAAGTTAACAACATATTTTTCAGTAACACGAGGGTTGATTATTTCTTTAGCTTGGAAAAAATGTGGTTAAGCTTTTCTAAACTGTTTATACCGCCCCTAAAATAGAATTTAAAGCGAGAAACCGCTTTCCTAAATCACCTTAAAATAACATCGATTTAGTGCTTAAAACGGTTTTAGTGGTGGGTTTTAATGACGCTTTAAGAGGTCCGTATAAATAAAATAATTGTTTAAATTTAGGCAAAATAGCTTTTTGGTCAAGGTGGATTTGATCTAAAACAGTGATGCGATATTTACTAACGACTATATTTTAAGAAAAGTTTGGTTTGAAGGCTGACATACATACCTGGGTATCTAAAAATTGATTGTAAGCCGAACTATACCGCAATTGATAAGTTTTTTTACCTCGATGGACGTCAAAATGCACTGGAATGAGAAAACTAAGGCGTCAAACAGTTCTTAAATCATTTAAAGTTACTAAAAAATAATTAGGTAAAAAAAGATTATTTCTTAGCTTTTATAGTATTTAGACAAATTAGTTTTACGAATTCTTTTTTATAAAGTTTTGGTTCTAAAAAGAACCGATATTGCAGTCTTGCGATAGAACGCACCTACTTATAAATGCATACTAAAAATAGTCTTCCTCTGCATCCGATTTTTTGTTTTTTTATGTAATCTCTTAAAAATTGCCATCTTTTTGACACAATATTGGATTGCTCGCAAAGCACTTTTCTGTTGTTCGTTTTTTTATATTTAAAGCCCATCTCTTTTAAAATTTTAGACAAACTGGTAATTCCAATATCGCAAAGTTGTTTTTTCTTTATCTTTTCTAGAATAGCTTTGAGGGTAACATATTCATTTGACTTACAAACCATATTTCTAATCTATAGTTTAATCTCTTGGGATAGATCAAAGGTTTTTGAATGCTGCTGAACCCTTTTATATGGTCTGTCCAATTCCTCTTCACTCTTTTTTCGAAGTATTCTTAAGGTCTTATCTGAAATGCCGCAAGCATCAGACGTTCATTTTTGCACTGCCAAAACAGACACTAGTTATTTTTTTCTAACGTAAAATAACATTCCACTTGTAATACCAAACGGCGTTCACCTGGAGATAAACACCTTGTAGGCGATGTGTCACCTTGCTGAACATTTTCCATAACTTTGCTTTATAACTGCTTTAAATAGTTATAGCGATTATTGGCATTGACGACAGCTCCAGATTTACCTATAATGACCGCAAAATAATTAAATTCTCGGAAAAAATACCTGTCAAAATTTTTTACTTATTGACACAAAAAGTTTTTCAAAAATATAAGTGAAAAATAAAATAAAATAGTATTATTTATCGTGGTATAACTATAACGCGTAATTCTTAAATAATTTTGTTTTAAGACCGCTGATTTAGCCCACTCATATTTTGCCGAATACAGGGAACCAGTGGGATGTCTGGTACGATCAAGTACAGCGAGGGCATTCTAACTTAACTGACTTACTGTTCAAAGAGCAATAATATTTTTTGGAGATTTAATCCGATATCGGACTTCATACAGCGAACCGACTTTATCAAAAGTGCCTACAAAAAACCGAAAGTTTTACAAAAGATCGAAAACCAAAAAACCGAAAGTACAAAATATAGAAAATACAAAAAATTCTTTGCAGTAGATATTTTGTCTTTTGGTCTATCTTCCGCCTCCCCTCTTATCCTAGTTCCCTCCAACTCAACCCCCCGATTCCCCCCGAAATCCGCTCTTGCTCTCACCTTATCATATAAAGTCAAAACCTTTCTTATTCCTCTGGCTTACGGGATTTGATATAGGCATTACAAGAAAAGCCGCAAGGAGCGGGAAAGGACACCCTAAATTTTACCCCATATAAGTAAAGCGGCCTTAGAGACTACCGCATGTTGTTTCATTCACGGGCTGAGCTTAAAAAGTCGAAATACTATAGGAATTTAGAGTTGGAAAACAAACGAATGCAATGAAAGGTTACTAAGCGGATAAAAAAACCGAAAAACAGCGAATGTCCATTGACCTGGATTTTTTACAGGGTTAAAACTTATTTTTCACTTCCCCGTAATAAAGATTAAAGTTTAGCTAACCTGATGGTGTTCAAACCTACATATTTCTGATTAACTGTCACAGAGCATCGGTGCTCTTGAAAATCCGGTAGAAGTTTAATTATTTTTACCTACGACCAACGAATAATACTAATTTTACGACCCCCTCAAAACGATTTTAATGGGTCACTTAAGGTCCTAGGATAGTAATAAAGCTTGGACGTAAACCGCAAGATGGCATGACAAGCGATGAAACTTTATTTTATAAGAGCACTAATTGACGCAAAAATGTGAATTATTTTTCTATATTTTTAAGACAATAAATATTTATCAAACGTATATAAATCCAATATAATTTTAGTACCTAACCAAAAATAAGTCCCGTTAAATTGACATATTAAGAAAGATATATGAAGTCTTTTAGTAACCTTATTTGTTTTGACGTTTTAGATAGAACGCCATTGAAACTTCGGGCTATGAAGGTTGTTGATTTAAGAGTGTTCGCGTTTGATATTTTTAATAATTTCTGATATTTATGAAGATATTTTCATTGGTCGTAGGTAAATTTAGTACACTTAGTCACATGTTATGGTCATTACATGCTCAGATAAATTAAGACACTCGCCTGCGGCTCGCGTCTCAAACTTTATCTTCGCGTTTGTAAACTACTATTATGTACTTTATTATTTTGCTATGCTAAATTGTATAAAATAGTATATAAACCACGTGACTAAATTGTCTTTTTATCCCTCGACGAAATGTAGCCCTCAATTCGCTCAGGCTACAAACTTTTCGCCTCCGGATAAAATGTGCCACTTTAGAGCCTAGGTTTATTATGTACATATAGTTTTGTACTTTAGATTTTTACGTTTTTTGTACTTTTAAATGCCGCAAAATATGGTCAGGTTCGCAGCTACTGATTTATTATGATTTGCTATCAAAAACATACAGTTTTAAACCATAAAAGAATAATACATAACTTAATTATAAGCGTCCGCCATCCTGGATTGTTTCGCTAGGGAAGGTAACCAACAGCGAATTAAATCAAAAGTTTTTTGACGTAATCACAGAATATTTTTTTTTACTTTAAGTTAGTTTCAATTTCTTTATTTAAACGTGTTTACAATTCGCAAAAAAATATTCCTATTTTTAAAAAAATTATGGTGAAATATACGGTACAATAGTATTAATTTATTTCTTATTTCTAGCTTTTTGCCGCACTATGGTTGATGACAAACCCTCTCAAAAACATCGGTACTCCAATTAATTGGGGGGGGCATACGTAGAAAATTTGGCTTCCTAAATTCAGACGGTTTGAGCAAGAGCAACGAAATTTGGCACATATGTTGGCCTTGTGTGTTATAATAAATTACATATCTGGCCCCTAGGTGGGGCCAAAATGTGTTTTTAAACTACTCCTTTTGAAAGCTTTATTATACCAAACGGTCAGGAATCTATCACTAAATTACTCTTCCTGGGGAAAAAAAATAAGAGAAGAAAAAAGAAGTAGAAAAAAGAGGGAAAAAAGGAGAAAAAAATGGTACTATCAAACTGAACGGCATTTAAAAAACTATGGGAACCTGATGAAAAAAATGGCGAATCAAAAGAACAGAAGAATATTTTTGCATATAATTTTTACCTGATGATGGCGTCAGCCGAAACGTACGCAGTATAAAAAATAATAAATAATTCAAATGACGGAAACCCACGACTCTCACTGCTTTCTTATATTACTTAGAAAACAATATACTGTTTTATATTTTGTAGTTTTTCTCTTTTTCTCTTTTGTAGTATTTTTATTTGATGATAAGTTTAAATCATTTTTAATGTAATATATTATTTTTCAATTAATTGTTAACAAGCTTCAGTGCACTGCAGAAATCTCTCAATCTCTAGAAAAAGAAACATTGATAGCAAATTTCTTTATCAAGTATGCTAAAGCTTATTTACATAATAGTTAATTTTTAAGTTTTTCTCGTTTTCTATTTTGCAGTATTTTTATTTGATGAAAATAATTTTTTTTGCAGTATTTTGTTTTTTGTAGTACCTTTCTTTTATGCTGAATGTACGAAATTTATTCTGGAATTGTGCGTTCAAGGATATTGGCATATATTGGTATAACATTTCCTAATATATTTATAGGATGTGCCAAAGAGTAATCCAATAATTATTCTAAGAATATGCATTTCATGAGCTATACAGGGTGTTACAAATTCGATACTCACCATATCTCCTAAACGGTAGGAGATACGAAAAGGTTTAAAGTAGGGCAAAGTTGCGAAATTTGACGCTTTGCTTAAAACCAAAATTCCGGGTAGTTTTTTTAGTTTTAATTTTTCTTCGCTCTTATTCTTAAAGCTGTCAGAAAACGCTTAAAACTTTCTACAGGCACTTTTTTAAGATCTACCTAATGAGAGGTCCGTTTTCGATATTTGACATTTCGGTGTGACAGGAGCACTGTCAAGTTCATTTTTTTTATGGTCACATGCTTTTTTTTCTCCTGCCGTTTGGTTCATAAAGGATGACAGATATTTTACAATTTTATTTTGACAAGTACCTGACGTTTTGAGTTAATTGACGTTCATCAGCACAAATTCAAAGATTAAAATTTAAAGAAAAAAACGTATTTCTAGAATGCTAGGTAAAGTTATTTGAGACAATGATAAATTTGAAATTAACTCTGTGTTTCGGATTTCCATTGTCCACCACCTTCTTCAGGTGCAAACTACTCGTCGAGTTTGCACCTGAAGACGATCAGAGATTGTACTGATCGAAACGTCCTGTATAAATAAAATATGAAAGTCCGAAACACAAAGTATAAAAAAACTGTCATTTTTAAAATTTTAAAAACTGTAATTTTTAGAATGTTAAAAAAAGTACTCCAATCGGGTTTCCAAAATATCTTGAGTAAGTTAAAAGCAAAAATTAAATTTGGGCTGATGATGGTCAATAAACCCAAAACGTCAGGCGACTTGTCAAAATAAGCTTTCAAAATGTTATCTGCCATCCTTTATGAACCAAATGGCAGAAGAAAAAAAGGATGTGTCCATAAGAAAAAATGAACTTGACAGTGCTCCTGTCACACTGAAATTTCAAGTCTCAAAAACGAACCTCTCACTAGCTAGATCCTAAAAAAGTGCCTGTAGAAAGGTTTAAGCGTTTTTTAACAGCTTCAAGAATAAGGGCGCAGAAAAATAAAAACTAAAAATGAAGATTTCGGTTTTTTCCGCCTCCGGAACTATCCGGAATTTGTAAACTTTTTAGTTTTGAGCAAAGCATAAAATTGCGCAACTTTGCCCTAATTTAAACCTTTTCGAATCTCCTACCGTTTAGGAGATCCCCATGGTGAGCATCGAATTTGAAACACCCTGTAACTATTTAAAAAAATGTGAAAAGTATATTTTAAGCTCATTCGTTTCCCCATTCTTTTCACTTTAATATCAGCCGAAAACAGCGGCTATTCCTGGCATATTCCGAAGGTTCCTCGAAATATTCCTAGATCATGTCTATAATTTAATTGTGCTATCTGGGATATGGCGTATTTTGTCTGCTGATATGTATCTGCATTACTAGAAAAAATTGCAATAAAGGGCTGGAATTTATAGTCGATCCTTAAGGCCTTCCTTCGGTGAGGGCTCCTCATTGAGTTCGTTTTATAAAGTCTTCCTCGAAAATAACTTGCTGAGGGCCACTCTGAGGTCGCTCAATATGTGGCAACGTTGCATTTTTGCTGTTTTTTTTTTGTTGGCGGATGTCAGGATTCTGTTTGGTGAACTGGGGTGGTTGTCAAGAATGTTCGGTTATTTTTTAGCTTATATGATTTAACTGATTTTGTTAAATTGCATGTTGTAGTTTCTAAAGCTATATAAGCCATGGAAAAACTAAAGGAGAACAGAACTCCTTTTTCCAATGAGGAAAAGAAGTACTTGTTTTCACTGGTGGCAAAATTTTCCATATTGCCATCCAAAAAAAACAGATGCATGCCAAATCACTTCAAAGAAAACAAAGGGTATGGGAATAAATAACCAAATATTACAACAGCAATTTATCTGCATGATTGAATTGAATCATCGCTTCTATCAAGAGCCCTCTTCTATTATCGTTTTTTAATTCATATATCATATATAATTGGGTTTTTATAATCTTCACATATATTTTTATAAAACCAATATCGTTTTTTGACGTTGTCAAAATCTCTGAGGTATATTTTTTCAACTCGCTGATGTGGTGAGAGGGGTTCTTCTACTTCTACCATATCCTGAGTACTAGTCCAATAAATCTTGAAGTTTGTCCATTATTCAGCAAAAAAGAAATCAAAAGAAACTATTCTTCAAAAATCACACCAACAACATACATAAAACCTGAACCTAACCTAAAAAACACGACCCAAGGCCTCCTTAAAGTAGCTCCCGAGTTACCCTGGCCTTTACTCAAACTTAAGGCTTTCTTCAGCGACTATAAAATTCATTTCAGACCTTAAGAGATCCTCAAAGACCACTCAGTCTTAAGGAGGCTTTGAGGATCGACTATAAATTCCAGCCTAGAAAACCCTAGATTTAACCTTTATCTTTAAAATGAGACTAAAATGTTTGAAATATTTTAGTATTTGGACAGAAAAATGTGGGGCCAAAAATACCCTTGCAAGCGAAATTTTTCATAAGTAAGACAAGGAAAGCTGCCAGGGAAGACTATACTTTTAAAATAGAATGTCCGTGTAACTACAGTAAGTATCGCTTGATCGAAACGAATAATTTTTTACCTACTCGCGTGCGCTAAAGTGCACTTTACCGCACTCATTTGCGTGTAGAAAGTAGTACTTTACCGCACTCAGTGCGGTAAAGTTAACGTTATGGCACTTTACTGCATTGCGTGCGGTAAAGTGACTACGTTTATTTCAGAAAATTAAAATATACAGTTATTTATATTTCTTTTTTGGGTTTTTTGAGGCTTGTAGGTAAAATCGTGTACCTAACACATGCGTTAAGTGCCTTTACCTCCCTTGCCGGCTTGACCGAACTCGCCTCGCTTCGTTCGGTAAACATCCATCGCGTGCGGTAAAGCATCACTTTCCGCACTTGTTGCACCATATGCCAAAAAGTTGTCATGGACAGCTTCGGAACTCAAAAACTTTTTAGGTTAAAATTTTACTTAAGTTACTATGGCAACTAAATAATCAAATATCAATAAAAACATCGTCAAAACATCAAACTGTCAAATAAGCGTCACCGAGTAAAAACATCGCTATGGAAACCAATATTATTTCATTTACCAGCCGCCTTGACGTATAGTTTAAAGATGGTGTGTGGCGAGAAGTGCTCTTCGTTCGAGAGTTTTAATAGTAGCTTTCACAACTAGTGTCTAAAATAGTGCTTTTTTCACAAGCGTTGTTTTAAATAACGAGAGCAGCGAAGTATTTAAAAACGTGAGTAAAAAAAATACAGTTTAGCCGCGAGTTGTTTTTTAATACCTTCATAAAAAAAAACAGGAAAATACTTTTAAAAATTTCGAACCAAGTCAACGAAGAACACTTCTCGCAACACACCATCTTTACACTATAAATCAAGGCGGCTGGTAAATAAAATAACAATGGTTTCCATAGCGATGTGCCTTTTTATTTGGTGACGTTCATTGTTGTGACATTTTAATCTTTGACAGTTTGATATTTTGACGATGTTTTTAAATGATGCACCCGTGATAATTTTTTTTTGCAAGGCGTTGGTTTTTGGCAAGCATTGGTTTAAATACCTCGCTGCGCTCGTTATTTAAACCAACGCTTGTAAAAAAAGCACTATTTTAGCCACTAGTTGTGAAAACTACTATCTTAGGGTCAAAAATTATATGTTTTATACTTGGACTTGGATTTCAAGAAAAGAAAATCCAAAAACTTTTAGTAATTTCAGCGTCCTTAAAAAATTGATTTCTTTTTGTATGCAATAATTCGAAATTTGAACACTTGCACTAAATACCAGTTAAAAATTAAGACAATGAAGCAGGAGCAGGTGTATCCTTTTTTAGGCATTCCAACGATACCTATCTTTAGATTTAAAAAATCTCTGATAATAATTGGTCACTGTGGTCACCGCAGCTGCATATAAAAAAAAACTAAACACTAGATGTGCAACTGCAGTTTCATCTTTAGGTCCTTAGAAGCAGGTGTAGTCATGCCATTGTATGGTAACTACAGAGCTATTGGGTCAAAAATTATTAGGGTTTTAATGAGATTGCAGCGATTCATTAAAGTATTATGAATTGTAAAACCTAAAAAAAGTGTTTTTTTATACCTTCATCAAAAACATAATTTTAATAACTGTCAGCAGAGAACTAAAGCATGGTTTTTTTGGTTAGGTACCTATGCAAAAAAACTTTTTTTTTGATCACAGGTGCAAAAAAAGATTTCTGCCCGTTTTTTACCCAAAATTAATGAGAAATAGCGGAAAATAGTAATATTGAAAAAATCTTATTATTTCCGCCAGTTTTCACCAAGTATTTACGAAAAAATCATTTAAAAAATTCGTCAAAATATAGAAGATTAAAATGGCGCAACAATGAACATCACCGAGTAAAAAGGCACATTGCTATGGAAACCATTGTTATTTTCTTTACCAGCCGCCTTGATTTATAGTTTAAAGATGGTGAAGATTATAGTTTATTTAGAGTTTAAAGATGGTGTGTTGCGAGAAGTGATCTTTGTTGGAGATTTTTCTGTTTTTCTTGGATTTTTTGATAAAGGTGTTAAAAAAATAGTGTTAACAACTAGCGGCTAAACTGTTCTTTTTAACTCACGTTTTTAAATACCTCGCTGCGCTCGTTATTTAAACCAACGCTTGTAAAAAAAGCACTAATTTCGCCACTAGTTGAGAAAACTACTATTTTACCAAGTTTTGCACACCCCATTTATTAAGATGAGGGGCAGAGATAATATGTCATCTAAGGAAAGTTTTTAGCATGTTACAGGAATATTTAAAAACCCTCTGCAATCGATTTAAAATGTAACAGAGTACAAAACAATAGCTTTTTCTGAATGTATGGGGTGATAATTTTGTACGAAAATAGATATTTTGTCAAAAGGTTTCGGAGAGACAAGGGCGGATGGGCTCCGGCGGGACACCGGGACGAATCCCGGTGGGCCGCCACGTCATTTGGGCCGCCAGATTATTTGGGACGCTAGGTCATTTGGGCCGCGGGGCCGGGATCATTCTACAAGACAAGGTTAGAGTTCTAACGAAAAACACTGCGAAATATTAGGTACTTTTAGCTATGCCGGTCTCCGTAGCGCAGTATGTAGTGTACCGGCCTGCCGCATGGAAGGTCTCGGATTCGAATCCCGGCTAGATGCATGGATATTTTGTGTTTGCCTTTAGCTTTGCAAAAAACTGGGCATTGATCCTATTGTGGATGGAAAGTCCCAGTATGAAAAAAAAATTAGGTACCCCCACCCAGGAGGTGCAATCTACAATAAATTAATCATGATCAACGGGCCCGGGGAGAGCTATGGCTCCCCCACTTTTGTAACCCTTTACTGCGGTTTGTGATGTGTGTTAGGTGTGATGCTTTAGATTTTAAAAATTTTGCCTGCGGTGCTATAACGTCATTAATTGTTGCAGTTTTTGTTTAATTCTAAGGAATTTTTATCACCAGCATTCAAAACGTGTTATAAATGGCATTCTTAGTATAATTTTTCTTAAAAATTTCATCTGCGGCGCATTTATAATTTGTCAACAAACCTATATATACCACCGCAACTTCTTAGCATGTAATCCAATCTACTTTTTCAAAAATATTTTACAAAAAACCTAAGAGATTAAAATTTTTTGTTTTTTTTGTTAAAAATTTCGCCGGCGCTATACCAATTTTAAATATTGTTACAATTTGTGTGTTTGAAACACGTAAAAAATAGAATTTTAGTGTAAGTTTTTCAAAATTTTTGCCTGTTAAAGACACTAGATGAGACTTGGTTTTAAAAGTAAATAATTTTGTTTCGCCCCTTCAGTTCAAGAGGTCAAGCAATAGGCACCTACCTAATTTTTAAAAATTTGCTTTAAGTATAGGTAGTTGATTTTTATTAAATGATGAACCCCCCCCAGAATCGATTTCTAGCTACGCCACTGCTTATACCTAACTCGTTCAAAACAAAGCCAAAAGGTACTGCATTTTTGCCTTATTTATGCCTTTTTCATATACTTAGGGGGCATAGCGTATTCCGTCGGACTTTTGATGAAGATTTTACTAACCTTGTTTTAATCGATTTCTATGGATCCATCAACACTGTCTAACCTGTTAACTGTAGTAGTAGGGTTAAGCTAGAGCAATAAAGTTTGGCACACATGTTGGCCTTCCGGCAACGTATCCTCTTCTGTCATAAAAATTACATATATGGCCCCTAGGGGGCAACAGGGGCCAAAATGTGTTTTTAAACTATCCCTCATACCTTCCATACTAGTGTACCTGCACATCTAAATCTTAGTCAGATGGTAGTTCATACTATTACCTACCAGTTTACTCCAAAAAAAATTTCGTGGCTGTTAACAAGACCCTTAATTAAAAAATTATATTTCACTTATCTTTCAGCCAATGTAAACAAAAACGTCCCTGACTTTGGCCCAGCCCCCATAGTTTTTTTTAGTTTTTTTAGTATAAAAATTATTATGAAATATAAAAATCTCAAAACTCAGTGGCGACCTTTAAATAGGGGATAAAAATTTTAAATCTTGAACAACTTCAAAATTTTCTGTACCAAATTCAAAAGGTGCAAAATAATTTTTCCCACTTTGCGTCAGCCTCTAGGGGGGGTATTAAAAATTGAGAAATGATCCAAGAATGGTCAAGGGCGTCCCTGATGGTGCATTTTTGTTGACAGAGGGTGAAAGATAAGTGAAATATAATTTGTAATTGAAATTGAAAAAATTTTTAGCCTCTAACCTGGGGGCCTTGTTTTAGTACAGTAGACTTGTAGGTAATACTGAACTGAAATTCAGATGTTCAGGTGCATTAGTATTTTAGTATAGAAGGTATGAGAGATAGTATAAAAACACATTTTGGTCCCTAGCTGTTGCCCCCTAGGGACCACACATGTAATTTTTTATGAAACACGAGGGTACGTTGCCAAAAGGCCAATATATGAAAAAATTGACGTCCTAACCCTACTTTTTGACTGCAGCATTTTTAGTGCTATTAACAGGTTAGGCAGTGTTGGGTCCATTATTAATCGATCAAAATAAATTTCATAAAATCTTCATCAAAACCCCCTGGAAGCCAAATTTTCTACGTATTCCCCCTAAGTAATTCAAGATTTTGGGAAATATCACATTTATTTTATTATAAAATATTCGTCCCTAAATTAAGTCACATATGCATACTTTTTTTTTGAAATGTCGTCTGTTTTTGGTAGAATATATCTAGTTTCTACAGCTTTATTTGTTTATTTTTTTTTCTATATTTTGATTTAGGCCGTTTGAATGTAGATCGTCCCGGGCCACTATGGCCCATCCGCCCCTGCGGAGGGATTTCAAAGATTAGAAGAAAATAATAGAAAAAGTCTAAATACATATTGATAAATTTGAATAAACTATTTTAAACATATTTTAATTCAATTCAACTACCAATACAAAAAATATGAAATTAAAAACCATTGAAAATCGTACTTATACCTGTAGTCTGTCCCAAACCTTTTTGAAATATGTTGTGACAAATCAAGTTTGTAGAAAATATGAAACGTATTATCCTGTTATTGAAAGACTTTTGTCCCATTTCTAAAACCAAAATCACACCATTTATGGATTGCAAAAGACCCAAATCGTGCCAAGGGGGGCTGGTTTATTGGTGTTTTATTGTATGAAGTCTAAACTAAGAAATAAACACCTGCCTACCTGAGGCTGGTCGGGCCAAACCACGCACCGGGATTCAATCTTTCCTCTCTTGTGCCTGTACCGGTCTCACAATTTCTTAAAGAATTTGAACTAAAGGGCCTTTTAGTTTATGGGGTTTTTGATTTATGTTTTAGACTGGGATCTAGCGGCACAAACGTCTACAAAATTGGATTAATTTAGTTCTATTTTAGTAAAGACCAACATAAGATCAAGAAAGGAAATTTCTGATCCACGTGTTTAACCAGTGATTAAATTCTAGAGGGGGAAATGGTTGCGCGCATTAAAATAAAATTAACTAAAATAGACGAAAAACGTGTATTGGTGCAAACAAAGTTTATTCGGGCTTTTGTAGGCACGATGGGGGCAGCCGCTTTTGCCGACGACGATTTACGTCAGTGACCCATAGGATTTTTTGGCCCCTGGGCTATTATTGCCCGAGGGTATGTATCTCGACGCTGTCAGTTCCATCGTAACTACTTATCTTTTGTAAGAGTCCCATATTCCATCCGCATGCTTAAAATAGCCACAAGGAAATTTCTGCTTTTTTAGGGTCACATGAGCACTTGCGTCAAAATGGTCAAATTGTATTGCAGAATCCCGTAGCTTAATTTGGTCTGTTTTCCAATTTAGGTTTTCTGTATTTTTCTCGTTGACCAGCCAAACGACAGTTGAATGATGGCAAAACTTCAAAACGAATTGAAATTGCTTCAAATTAACCCGATTAAAAACAATGATAGAATTTTAGATATTATTTGATTCAAAAATGTAAAAATTACTAACCTTTTGAAAAACGATTTGCCTATCGACGGCAAAAGCAATAAATCATCACCTTGCCCTAGAATTTCCAGTAGATTTTGGCAAATTGACACCACTTACAAATAAGTCCACTCAACTTTATAATTATAAAAGATGTAATTTTAACGAAATTAACAATTATGTGAATAATATAGATTGGAATTCCACATTCTCTTCGGAAAATTAAGTGAGTTCAGATTTGGAATTATTCAACACAATTTTAAAAGATTCGATAGACAAATTTGTTCCTAAAATTAAAATTAAATCCAGCTTTCCAATGTATTTTTCAACTGAGACAAAAATTGCGATCAAGGAAAATTAAGACTTCATAAAAAATGGAAGATATATGGAAATCATGGAGATTACCTCTTATTCTCAAATCTAAAAAAACAAACTAAGACACTAATCGATCGAGACTACAAAAACTACGTATCCGATGCTGAAGACAATATAAAAATGGACTCGACATAATTCTGAAAATTCGTGTCAAACCCTAGGAGAGAAAGTGGAATTCCTAATAAAATTTCATACAATAATGATCATGTGTTTGAGCCTAGAGAAGTTTGCGATATTTTTGCGCAATTTTTTAAATCTGTGAATCAACCCTATAGCCAGCCCTTCCATAAAAATAAACCTGAGGTAACCAACTTAAAACATAAATACAATGACTATTTCAGAAATCATGGTTTTTGAAAAATTAAATAAACTTGACGTAAAGAAAGGAGCTGGTCCGGATGGTATACCTCCACTACTTGCAAAAAATTGTACGAGGAGCTTGGCCATACCTTTGCACCTTGTACATTATCCCCTGGTTGTAGTCTTGAGACGGTTTTGTAGATGATAATCAATTTAAAAAAAAATTATAGCAACATCCTTTGCCTTGTATGTTGTGATATTAAAATCTCCAAATGAAGTACAAAAAAAATGTTGTTTTCCAATAAGGTCAAATAAAACCAAATAAATATTAGTCTGGGCCTGAAATTTTAATGATTTGACTACGACTTCAAATCAATTCCGAAAACGGATTTCAAATTAAAATAGAGTTTATCAATAAATTAAAAGTATGTGTTTGTATATTTTATAAAAATAAATTAAAAAATATTAATCCGGCCCTGTAACAGCTCGGCTTTTTGCTTGAGTAGGGTGGTTGTTAATCGAGGTGTTGATGTATTGATGCCTAAATTAGTTTTTAGTAATTTAAAACGGGATATTGTTTGTAACCCTAATATCTCAAGGTTGGCATTTGGATAGTTTATTTTTTTTTATAAAAGAACTGAGACTTAACGCGTTAAATACAATCTAAGGTTATTATAGCACCATCCTTTGGCTTTTTTGTTGTAATACCAAAATTTGCAAATTGCAGTATACAGGGTGTTGTTTTTACCAAAATTTATAATACTAAATTTTTTTTTAGTTCGGACCTGGAATTTTATTTTTTTATACATTATTAGAAGTGGCTTCTGGAACTCCTTATGTGTGCCAAATTTAAAGTAAATACGGCTATTGGTTCCCGAGATATGTCCGTTTTTATTTTTACAATATTTTCATAAATCACACTGTATATTTGACAAAAAGACTCAAAAAAAATTTTGGATTGAAAAATTGGATATGAGTTGCCCCTGGCCTGTAATACTTAACAATAAAATATTTGCATTTCGTCGTGAATCATCCTTTTAACATAATATCTCTTGAGGGCAGAAGAACCAAAGATAATGTAATATTTTTATTTAAACTCCTGAACAATATGTATGATGATTTGATTCTGCTCTACTGTCACTTGTAACATTCAATGTTCTTCCTAGGCTACTGAGAAATCAACATCTGTTTTTTACTCCAACATGGGACTCAACTCTCCAGTTCACAGAATGTGACAGGCCTATATCGAGTTGTTCAATGAACATGACATATTTAATATGTCGTTGGCTACGTTCAAGAGAAAGGTCGATGTGAAAATAGGAACATTAGATTAGTGATCTTTTTAAGTGTAAAATTGTTTCTTGTTTCTGATTAGCGTGATGCAGTGAACTAAATCAAGTGAACTTAATCATTGAATTGTTAGATTTAAAATAACTACCACTGTATTTTTATTCAGTGGGCATTGCTTTGAGTGGCAACATCTGTTTATGCCCCAAACAAACTAAATAAATAAATAAAAACGTATTCAATATCTAAAAAGCAGTGGCTATCCCAGGAGAGGGGGGGGGGCGTGGGAGCGATCGCCCCGTCCTTTGCTCCAGAAAAAAGTAGACAACAAAGATGCTGGTGGTAACAAGTCTTTAAAGAAAAAACGAGAAATTGCAGAAAGGTCCTTTAAAGACATTCTAAAATCCCTCCACAATATTTTGGGACAGTTTTACCTTCAATTCGTCACACTAAGAATAAACAAATGCATGACGTACTTACCGCGAAAACCATTGGAATACAGAACAGTATTACAGAGTTTCTATTTATAAACAAGTTTTAGACAAAATCATTTCGGACATAAAAAAGTATTTTTGACCTGAAGATATTCATACCAAGTTTTATACAACGTGAAGCGAAAATCAAGGCAAAATTAACTAAAGTCGTTTCTTAATACTATAAACTGTTTGATTAATCCAAACACAAATTCTTGAACTTTTATTGGGAGAATTCAGTATTCAGTAGGCAAAAGCTTAAATCAAAACATACCTGATAACGTTTTCGGCAATGAACAAGTGTGACGATATTTTTCCGTTGATAAGAACATTCTTGGATGTTTGCCAGTAAGTAATGTTTCGTCAGAAAGAAGCTTCTCATTCCTCAAAAGATTGAAAACATAAGTATAAGTTAAAAAAACTATGACGGAAACTCGTCTGACGGGCTTAGCGTTGCTGCATATAACAGGCATTTTGAAATTGACACTGATCGACTCATTGACCGGTTTACCCAAAAAAACCGGAAATGATTTTTTTTTTTAAAGATAAGCATCTTATTTTTGAGATATGCAATATAAAAAGTAATGTTTCACCTTAAAAAGCTTTTTAGATCTCCAAAAAAAAAGTATTTAGCTCTTGGATTCTGTTTATGGTTTGTTTGTTATCTATGTTTTTTATAATTGAAAAATTATACGTAGTTTCTCAAGCGCGGATTTCAGGGGGATAGGGGGTGGTTAACCCCCCCTGTATGTCATAAATTGCGATATTAGTTTAATTTTGTGGTAAAAATGGCATTTGTCGTGCCATTTTCTTAAAAATGGATGGGATCGCCACTGCCTATTGCCTCACTCTATAAAATAAAAAGGACCTAACCACTTTACTCTTTTTTTGTTTCAAACTTGGGCTCTGTCAAAAAACATTCATTAGGCCTTGTGACGTCACTCTGTCCAGGTACTCTGCTCATGTCTTTTTCTATAATTTCCGATGGATTGATTTTACAACGTACTTTTTGGATATTCTGGAGTTTTAAATTTGTAAATACGGTTTTCCGACAATTTCATATTTTTTTCGCAAAAAGAAAAAATACGGGTTGATTGTTTTTTCAAGTAGTTTACAAATATGCAAGGACCCTGTCATTTTAAAATCCGTGTATATTGTTTTTCCTACGACCACGTGAGCGACGGTTACACCGACGGACAGACAGAGCGACGGCCCTCTGGACACGTGCATATCTAGATTCGGAACCACCTAATTTTAGTTTTTAGATATCTAGATATATAACTGAGGCCAACACCCTGCCTATTTAATACTTCTTGTGTAAAAATGGTTTTGTCGCCACCCTCTAGTCGGTCACCTTTTGCGCACCTTCCTTTGTAGATCAATCTCATTCGTCTTACATCTACTTTAAACTTTAAAATGGTACTTTCCAACATCCTGTTTTATATAAAGCGAATTTCGGAAGCATTATGCAACCAATAACAATAAAAACACATCTATTTACCTATATAATAAATAATTATGATAAATTGTATGATTTGGTTCCGTCCGCAAACTGGAAGAGGAAGGAACCGACCTTTTTACGCCTAATATATTTTTATACGAAATTTTGAACTTGAAAATACTTAAAAACTGTACATCCGCCCCCTCTTCTTAACAGACCATTTTACAAATATCATAATATGCATACCTATACAGGGTGTTTGAAATTCGATGCTTAATAGGGATCTCCGAAACGGTAGGAAATACGAAATAGTTTAAATTAGGGCAAAGTTGCACAAAACTAAAAAAAAAGTTTACAAATTCCAGATAGTTCCGGAGATAGTCGGAAAAAATCGAAATATTCATTTTTAGTTTTTATTTTTCTGCGACTCTATTCCTAAAGCTGTTGAATGAATAACACTTTCTACAGGCACTTTTCTAAGATCTACCTAGTGAGAGGACGGTTTTTGAGACTTTACATTCCAGTGCGACAGGAGCACTGTTTTTTTCTTATGGACACATCCTTTTTCTCTTCTTCCGTTTATAAAAGATGATAGATAACATTTTGCAACATTATCTTGACAAGTCACCTGACGTTTTGGGTTTATTAACCATCATCAGCCCAAATTTAATTTTTGCTTTTAACTTTCTCAAGATATTTTGGAAACTCGATTGCAGTACTTTTTTTTAACATTTTAAAAATTACAGTTTTTTTGAGATTTTGTTATAAAAAAATAACTGTACCAAATATTTTAAAAATTAAAAAAAAAATTTTCTTTGTTTTTTAATCTTTGAATTTTCGCTTAAAAGTTATCGTTTTAAATCCTAAATAAGATTTACTCTTTATCTCTATCTATCTTCTTTTAGGGACCCCACACACAAAGGAATCTTTTTCTGGGGGTAGCAATCTTATCAAGTTGGCCTATAGTAAAAGGGGCGTTCGGGAGGACGCAATGGATATAGTGCTAGCCTCGTTAAGCAAAAATGCAGCAAAACAATACAGCTCTATTTTTTTCAAATGGTGGAAGTTTTGTGACAATAATATTGAAACTATCTTGCAGCCTAATTTAAATCAAGTTTTATCTTTTCTTAAAAACAGAATCTCAAAATAGTGGGAAATATTCAACTCTTAACACAGATAGGTCTGCCTTAAAATTAATTTACGATACAGGAAAATCATAAATTGTAGATAGGTTTATGAGAGGCATTTGTAAACTGCGTCCTCAATTTCCGTTATATATATATATATATATATATATATATATATATATATATATATATATATATATATATAATTAACTTATATAAGTCATTTGTATCCTTAGTTATTAGTTATTAACTATAAAAATGGTAATTCTTTTGGCTCTTTGTTCTGGTCAAAGAGTTCAGATATTTTCTATGATTATGTTAAGTGACATCAAAGCTAGCAAAGAGGGCATAGAAATAATTTTTAAAGATATTTTAAAAATATTTGGACCCAGAAGAATTTAGCTTTTGCTTGGGTTCCTTTTTTCAAAGAAAATTTACAGTACTGTTTGTGTTCTACCATTATAAATTACATACAGAAAACAAAACTATTTCGAGTTTATGAGGAACAAAAGATACACTTATTTTAACAATCAAAAAGCCTTATAAGCCCGCTGCATCCCAAAGCATTAGCAGGTGGATTAAAAAAGGTCTAAAAAACGCAGGAATAGATCCAAATTTTAAAGGATATAGCACACGACATAAGGCGTCCTCCGTAACATCAAGGGTTGGTGCATCAATCGAAAGTAAGGCGGGATGGTCTGGAAAAAGTGAAACGTTCAGTCGATTTTATAATAAACCTTTACGTTCAAAAGATTTCTTGCTAATTATATTAAGAAATATATTTAAACATATTTAAATTATAAACCTTGCGGTTTACTTATTATTAATTATTTAACTTTATACTATACAGGGTTTTTCAAATTCGATGCTCACCATGGGGATCTCCTAAACGGTAGGAGATACGAAAAGGTTTAAATTAGGGAAAAGTTGCGCAATTTGATGCTTTGCTCAAAACTAAAAAAAAGTTTACACATTTCAGATAGTTCCGGAGATAGGCGGATAATCTTCATTTTTAGTTTTTATTTTTCTGCGACCTTATTCTTAAAGCTGTCAAAAAACGCTTAAAACTTTCTACAGACACCTTTTTAAGATCTACCTTGTGAGGGGTCCGTTTTTGAGACTTGACGTTTCAGTGTGACAGGAACACTGTCAAGTTAATTTTTTCTTATGGACACATCCTTTTTTTCTCCTGCCGTTTGATTCATAAAGGATGACACATAACATTTTGCAACCTTATTTTAAAAAGGCACCTGACGTTTTGGGTTTATTGACCATCATCAGCACAAATTTAATTTTTGCCTTTAACTTACTCAAGATATTTTGTTATAACCACATAACTTTACCTAATATTTTAAAAATACGTTTTTTTCTTTGTTTTTTAATCTTTGAATTTGGGCTGATAGTCAATTAGCTCAAAACGTCAGGTACTTGTCAAAATGAGGTTGTAAAATATCTGTCATCCTTTATTGGGAAATCAATTTAACCGTGGCGACCTGATTTTTTTGCAAAACTTTACGTCATTGCATTTGTTTTCCATGGCAACGCGGAGAGTTTATTTATTTTTGTCCACAGTGGGACACCAGAGCTTTTTTTGCACCGGGTCAAAAATTTGGGGATAGTTTACTTATTTTGATTTCGCATTCCGCGCCGCTAAAGCACATAAGTTTTTTTTACTTTCGCTTCCGTGTAACTCATGATGCGTTGCTGTATCCCGAACTTGCCTTATCATTACCGCCGCTGTACGGTACCACCGCGCAAATAAACCTTTAGGTCCATGTTACTGCGTGTTTATTTTTCAGACAAAAACAATAAGGTTTTGTATTTGTGGTTTGGTTTTTGCTAATGTAGTACATTATTTGCCTCTTGGTGTGCTTAAACACTCCGAAAATATGCACTGGATCAAGAAAAAATAAAAGAAAGCAAATTCTTAAGGTAAGACCTCGGGTTGACTATACATTTTTTGAATAAGATTTGTTGTCTTTATAAGGGTTTTTCCCTTGGTTTTTCCTTGAAAGGTAATTATGCACTATACGGTTTTCTGGCATTTTTTATTTTTTATGAAAAATTCTTTATGGGGGCACCTACTAGGGTCCCTAGGGCCCCAAATTCGGATGCGCCCGATTTTTTTTTAAAGAGGAAAAAGGGTGCCTGGAGGGGGGTTGTAATGTGTTTTTTTCATTGTTTTGGGTTGGGTTGGGTTGGATTAGTTTGGGTTGGACTGTGTTGGATTGAGTTGTTTTGGTGAAAAAAAATTAAAAAAAAAACAAAAAAAACCAATGGGCGCAGGCGGATTTGGGGTCCTAGGGACCCTAGTAGGTGCCCCCATAAAGAATTTTTCATAAAAAATCAAAAATGGCAGAAAACCGTATACTGCATAATTACCCCTTGAAATAACTACAAGTGACTAGGCAACGTTGTTAGGTACTCATTTTTAGTTTAAGGAAATTTTTTCTTTTTAGATTCTTTTAAGGTGTATTCAGAGTTCCATAACTATAGCAAGCATATGCTGCTGTTCTCAGTTACTACGTTTATATACACCTAAAAGCGCTTTTATATAAGGATGGTTTTAAATAAACTCGCTTTCTTCAAGGGTTATGTCCTTCTTTCAGTTTAAAGAAAAAACAAATAAAACAACATAATTAATTAATTAATTAATTAATTAACAACAGATTTTTTGAAAAACTAGGGTTTAGTATTTTCTTTAGATTGGAAGAAATGCACTAAAGTGTTTATAACGACCCTAAAATGGGCCAACACTGTTTTTAACTAAAACAACCAGTTAACTCATTTTCATTTTAGTATCCTTTGGCCCATGATCAATGCCACATTGACACCAAACTAACAGAAAATCTATGTTTTACTTGTCAATTTGGTTATAAAAATGGCAGTCACAGTAGGCTAAAGGACACTGAGGCAGTAGGATTTAACTGACCTTTTAGTTGAGAATGGTGTTGAATGGGCTTTTGAGTGATAAACCGCTTCCAAATAAAATCGATTTAGTCCTTAAATCGGTTTTAGTGGTGTTTATATGACAACATTTTCAAACCATCCTTATATAAAAGCGCTTTAAGAGGCCTATATAAACAAAGTAAGTATTCTGTAAGCCACAAGCGGTATGCAGTAAGAGCAGCATGCATTTGTTATTGTTTATTTTCCTTGCATCTTACCTCATACCACTTGCCTTACAGAACTCTAAATACTCCTTTATTCCTCTGCAAAACAAGTTATTTTATGTAGGTACCTATATATAATAAGTATGTTTTTCCTTTTTGAAGGGTGGACTACTCAGTTGACTACCACTAACATATGTGGAATTAGGTACCATACAAATTAATAGTCCCACAGCCCATAACTTAACTGTTAAGACCTTGCCGGACTTTGCATAATATTTATTCTTTATGTCCACTCAGATGACATTTTAAACATATATTCTTAAATTTGTAACTTTTTTAACAAGAAATGGACAAACATTTTGTCAAAAAAATATATTTTGACATTAAGCCCCTCTTGATAGCATCGAAAAGTTAAATTAAGCTCCTCACAGCTGATTTTTCAAGGATTGCTTTATAAGTATTTAAAGCACATAATCACATTATCTAATTTAAACATTTCCGAGAAATTCTGTTGAAAGGACCTTAACTTAAGGCTCAGTTAAGAGTTAAGTTTGGAGGGGTCTTTAAAAATACCCCTTAGAACATCTTGAAGAACACATGCAAAGTCTCAACGGTGAGGTAGTCATAAATTTTCATAGGCCTGGGCTCACGGACTATAATGAAAATATTAGGTAAAGAATAAAAATATTATACAAAAAAATAGTGAGGCACATTTTGCCTACTTTGGCTCATTTACTTATTTCTAAGTTTTCTCTACAGTAAAGCTAGAGAAAGTCCAGTTTTTAATACCTACCTCTATGCACTTTTTAAGAGTTGAAAATAAAATTAGGACCTGAATATTTTTGTAAATTTAAGGTGTCCAAGATAAAGAACCGTGAGGTGAGGTGAGCGAAATTCCCCTCATGTTTGTTCAAGAATAAGCATACTGGCCTGAAGAAAATACTAATAAGAAGGCTGCTCCACCTGGCAAAAAAACACCTATGTGAACAGTAGAAAAGAATATGCAATCAGGAATACAATAAGCCTTGCAATAAGCAAACTAGCTGCAGTGTCAGGGATTTCCTAAATCATGCCTTTTTGTAGGAAAGGAATCTATCAAGATGGAACGACACTGCTTTTCTTGTCTTCAAGGTATATATATAAAATTCAAAATTAAAATTCTTATTGTAACAATTTTAATCAGTCAGAGTATGTATGGAACTGAAAAACCGAGAAAAGTTCAGAAATTTATTCTTTGAAAAGATTGGGAAATTTGACAAAAAAATATACAAAAACAAGGAAAATCTGGAAGCCCATCTGGAAAAAATTGATTTAAAAACAAATTAGAATCATGAAATTTGTCAAAATAAAATTTTGCACTGTTTTCTCTTATACAAAATTCTTGAAAAAATTATGATAAGTTTTTTACAAATGGTTAGGAAAAACTGGGAGACATCAGAGAATCCAATTAAAGGTTTTCTGTACAAACTCTGTTATTGACCTTATGTACTGATGCCTTTCTCATTTAAATCCCTTACCCAAAATTATTACTTCTTGTGCAAACTCAAAAATAAATAATTCAAATAAAATCCAAAAACTTAATATTTAATATGCTTGCACACACAGAAATACTACCTATTTATTTTTGTTGGCATATAGGTAGGTAGGTACCAAATGTAATGTTACATCTCTCTCTATCTTTAATGTAAACTTGTGTTTTCTGTTAGTGAATCATTTATTGTGTAAAAATTTGAAATGTGTAGCTTCTGAAAGAGATACTCACAGGTCCAAAAATCTCTATAATTTCCTAATAAAAGATCCTTTCACTAAAACTCTAATTACCAATGCCCAATGTGGTTAAAAATGTATAAGATAAGGTTGCGGCAAAGATAGGGTTGCAGAAATACTTTGTCTTTTTTGGTTCTGTTTTCGTTGTAAGTGAACATTTATTAAAGCGCTCCTTACTAGTACTAAAAAAAGCGTTGTAGCTAAATTAGACAAATGTTTACCTCTAATTTTTTTTATTTTCAGATTTTGGAATTTAGGCAAGAAAACTACCAGAATGAACAATACAATTTTTATACATTTTAGTTATTCACAGAACAATAACAACTATATGGGTAGAATACTATAGCATTTTTGTGTCATAGAAATATTTCTAGCAATTTTAATTAACTATATATAATAAAATTTTAAAAAATATGCTGAAAAATTACATTTTTACATATACACCTCATTCCAAATTCTCCGGACCCATTTCAATATGGCGGCTGATAATTAAACACAGAAGCTAAATGGAACTGTCATTAGCAGTGTCAAAAAACTGGTCTGCAGCAATTTGGAATGGAGTGTAATAAATATTTCAATGTAAAACATAATTAAATGTATTTGGTTGGCATTTCTGTTTTACGTCTCAGGACCGCGTGCCTACAGATGATCACAAAACAGTGGAGGATTTGTGTCCACCGGTGGGCATCTGGTCCTTGGAAGTTAAACTAAATACACACATGGCTCAACTTGTTGTTGAGGTGATTATGGCCACAACATTATAAACACCTATAGATATGCAATTAAATAAATTAATTGAAAAACTTATCTCAAAAATATTTATTAATAATCATTTAAATTAAATCTAACTTAAAAAAGAAAAGAATAAAATATTATTTTTTCCTTCTTTGGAACCGCCTATTAGTAGCTGTAGTTTCAAATATCAGGCTTCACGTGGTTAGGTTCTGAAATTAAAAAAAAAAACAAAAGTATAAGTGTATGAACTGAAAAAATATTTTCTTTAGAGAAAACAACAAAATTGAAGAAAGAGCTTGATAACAGATATTTTTTTACTGATTTTGGGGAACTTGAATCCAGATATTCAAGGTGGTGACCATTTTTTAAAAATAACTAATAAAGAAAATAAAACAAAATATAGGCATCTGATACATCAATTCAGGGGTTTTTGGGTTCCCGTAATCCATTTATGTGATTTAAAAATTCTTAGAAGTATCTAAGGGTTCTAGTAGCAGTTTTAAAAGTAAACATTTTGCATGCATGGTTGATTAATTTCAGTTTTTTTAGTTGATTTTAATTGGTACAGGTGTACATTTTATGAATCCGATTAATGCCACTCTGATACCCTTGTAAAACTCAAAATATTTAAGATGGGACACAAACATTTTAGAAGAAACCAGATCAAATACAGATATATGATATATCAAATTGAGGGTTTTGGGATCCACTGATATAATTCTTTGGATAAAAAAAAAATTCTGGAGATAATAGAAGGATCTTAGGACAAAATTTTGGGACCCAGCCCAAACTTATATTACCTCTTAACATATATACAACTTTAGAAGACTTAAAAATATCCAAATCGATATATTTCCCTAAAACTACCTCTAAATCCTCGTCTGAATCCCTATTGTAATAATTGGAACACAAAAATTAATTTTGGAAGACCCAAAAAACCCCTAAATCAATATATCACATATCTTTTAGACCAATCATTTTTTTATGTTGCCCATTCAGGCTCCTTACATTACCCCTAAAAACTGTTTAACCCCCAAAATGAATTTAGTTAACCCCAGAATTTCCAAAGTGATGTATTTTTATCAATAGTATGTTGTTTTTACCACTTTACCCCTTAAACTCACCCTTAGGCCCCTTAAATTACCCCTAAATTTTTTCTTAAACCAAAAATGAATTCAGTTGATCCAAAAATTTTTTAATTGAGGTCACAAGTTTTTTTGTCAATTATGATTCTTTTTGCCCCTAGGAATCTTAATTATATTATTCCCAAAAAATGTTTATTCTAAAACATGGAATCAGTGTTTCCAAAAACCCTGAGGTTAATGTATTATATGTGTGTACTTGATCTAGTTTCTCATCAAAATTTTGTGCTTTTAAGTCGCCGTCATCGCCATCTGGAATATTTGGGGTGTCAAAAAAAGTATATCTTCCAACAAAAATGGATTTATATATAGTCCATTTTTGTGTGTTTATTTAAAAAAATGTTTACTGTTAAATCTGTTCTTAGAACCCTTATGGTGCCTATATTATTTTTTATTTTTTGGAGTTCTCCCAAAGGAGCCAGAGTTTCATCACTTGGATTTGTTAGCTTAGCTACCAAAATCCGTCAAAAAACCTTTATTATTAAGCGCTCCCTTCAAACATGGAAAAAAGCCCATTGGCATCTTGACTTATGCTTGAAATAATTCAAATTCATGTTCAACGAAAACATAACAGAGGTGTTTTTGAGTATTTGGTGAACACTTGAAAAACATTATACAATTTTAGTAGTCTAGAAATTACTTTTTAATATATTTTTTTCCATAAACAGGCTTTTTGGGGGTGACTTGAGGGATATGAGTTTGTCCAGGAGAAATTATATAAAAAAAAGTGGCTCGAATGACATCTTATTTAGAAGATTGTTTAAATTGCTTTACAAACATGCAAGATATTAAGTTTAAATTTGTCAAGTAGCGACAAATAAACAATTTCTTGCACAAAAGTCAGGAGAAAACGTTGGTTTTAAAGTTACATTTTTCATAATAAAAAAGGGAATAAACATTTCATGATTTTTTTCTGATTGTTTTCTCAAACATACCATCCAAATAACCCTACTTTTATTCTTTAAATTTTGTTGGTCAAACTGATCCGCTGAAAAGGTTCAAACCTTTTCTTCATTCCATACCAAATTTAAAAGCAAATATCTTAAACACCAGTCATCCTAGCTTTTTAAAATTTTGACATAATTAATAGTAAAGACATTTAAAAGACCTTTCCCTTTTTAAATTCCAGAGATAAAAATTACCCTATGAAATTTCCAACAGAGCCAAAAAGTATCTGTGAGTGTCCCCCTTCAAAATTGTTCTCTGTTTTGTTCTTTGTGTATAGTTTTTCTGTTTTTCCTAATGGAATTGAAATAGATGAGGGGAGGCTCAAAATATGTCCAGAAATAGGTCCAGAAAATATGCAATAAACAATAAGAGTTAAATTAATTTTTGATATCGGATCTAGACTATAATAAATTTTGTTTATTTAAGGAAGTTTTACCAAATATAATTGAAATCAGAAGTAAAAACTTACTTTGAGTTTATAGATTATTATTCTTTGTTTGGTGCTGACTCTATAGAACCATCTTGTTTTGCTATACATTTTAGTTGGCAAAATATCCACTGCTCTGTATGTTTGGGTACAAATTGTAGACTTTTTAATTTATAGATTATTATTCTTCTCTGGGTGGTGGCACTTTAGAATCTTCTTCTTTTTCATTTTAGGTAGTTTCCTAAATATACACTGTTTCTATATTTTGCACTTTAGGCGAGGACAACCAATATTTCTTAAAAATTTTCTTTTGAGTGGCACATGTTTATAAACTGTTTAAAAGATTTTTTGCATAATAATTTTTTAGTTACAGAAGCAGAGGTTTGGTTTTGTTATCTAAGTTATAAGTTAGAGACAAAAGTATCAAGCCAAAGTAAGCAGGTTCACAGTGCATTATTCAACTTTCACAGAAGTGTTCACTAACCACCAGTTATGACATACACACATAGTATTTGATCCTGTGCATTTAATTCATTTGAAAGATGAATGAGCAACTATTTATATTTTAAAGAATTTTTCCTGATTAATGTTCTCCAATTTTCAAGTCACTAACCTATTTTATTCAAAAAACAAGAGAGACTAAGGGCCGGTTTCTCAAAAGCGAGTTTGTGTTAACTCAAGCAACATAACCTAGTAAAAATCTTTAAAAATCAGGTTAAAATTAACTCCAGGATAACCAGGGCTTCAAGGTGAGGGTAAGTTACCTTACCTCAGGGTTAACCTAAAAAAATATTGGCTTAAAAACAGCAAGAAAACTGGGATTTATAGCTCCCGAGTTACTTTAAGTTTCTGATCATCCGCTATTGAGAAACTGGCCCTAAGAGTAACTTTTTATCAGTAAAATTTTCCACAGTATTATTTCATGCTGCTCACTTAATATATTAAGGCTAAACGGTATTAGTGTAGTAAACAGTTTTTTTTAGATACCTATTTAGCACTTACCTGAGCCCCTAGGAAGTTCAAATTTACCAGTGATGAAACTTTTTTCATTTTTTTAAACTAAAGCGGGAACTAAACCACCCAAATCCTGAACTCAAACCAACCCAGTACTTTTTAGCAATCTCAGCGCTCAAAATTTTAACTCTTTAAGGACCCTAGTCAGTGCCTACATACAAGATTTTTTTCATAAAAAAAACCAAGTAAAATACTAAAATTAAAAAAAAAACCATTTACTGCAGAATTACTTGCTAAAAAAACGCTACCCAATTACATATTAAAGTATCTGGGTGTAGTGTTTAAGGTTGCATTTATAATTGAATTTGAAACACTTCTGCTAGCTGTTACCACTGATTTAAGGACAACAGGTTAAATTAAAAAGCATGCAGATTTAAAAATCGGCTGCTGACGCTAAACGAAATAATCATATTCTATTTTAAACAGGAGCATCAACGACTAGCAAGAGTCTCTTCAACCTCTAAATGGAGCTTTACTGACCTGTTTTGTTAATACTCAAGTATCCGTGTGTTTTTGAAACTGCTTTTGGGATCTAAAATATATCCTTAGGCCTCTAAGATTTCACTAGTAAACTTGCACATAACTTACGCCGCAATAATTTAAATTAAAAAAAAAATTGAATCAAAATAAAAACAAAATTATGCGAAGTTATGGGAATGTTTCTAGGCGAATTCCTAGTAATTCCGGCGAGCCAGTAAAGTTCTCTTGGTTCTTTGATAAACTCGAGGTAATGCTCGCGCAGCGCTAGGCTATTTTCGGCGGGAGACCGCACACGCGGAGTGGTTTCATATTCGTTTTTTAAAAAATATTTTTGAAAGATAAACATAACCTCGAATGGTTTTCTGTCAGAAAACGTAAAAATACCCTTCTGCCTACTTGTTGACAAAACACCTGCAGTTGCCATGGTATCGGGGGCTTTAGGATAGTTGGGGGCTTTAGGTTAGAGGGCGCTTTGCTTATTTTGATTTCCCAATAAACCAAACGGTAGGAGAAAAAAAGCATGTGTCCATAAGACAAAATGTACTTGACAGTGCTCCTGTCACACTAAAATGTCAAATCTCGAAAATGGACATCTCATTAGGTATATCTTAAAAAAGTGCCTGTAGAAAGTTTTAAACTTTTTTTAACAGCTTTCAGAATAAGGGCGCAGAAAAATAGAAACTAAAAATGAAGATTTCGGTTTTTTCTGCCTATCTCCGGAACTATTCGGAGTTTTTTATTAGTTTTGGTCAAAGCATCAAATTGCGCAACTTTTCCCTAATTTAAACCTTTTCGTTTAAGAGATCCCAATGGTGAGCATCGAATTTGAAACACCCTGTATATAAACTGGTGACAGAACTAAATATGACCTAGGGGAGTAAGGGATAGTGAGGCGAATATAATGTAACCTTCATATTTGCTCGGAACGGTTGGAGACCGTGCTTACTCCCACTGGGCATGGGACCAGAGGTTTTCGATCGGTATGATGCGATTGCATCTAGCCTCTCATATCCAAATGCCAACCTCACCTTCTCGTGGTGCTCCCTGTCTAAAACAGACGGGGCTCTGACGACCGAATATGGCCGGTATAGCCCTATGGGGAAGTTGAACTAGACCCACTAACGACTAGGAACTGCTCCATTAAGGACCTGTACAAACTCGTACAGGGGAAAATTTAATAGTGTGGTTAAACTAGAATCGACACTAGGAACTGCTCCATTAGGGACCTGTACAAACTCGTACAGGGGAGTGGAGTGGTTAAACCAGGATCAAAGGGTGCATAATAAGCCAGTAATGGCTGCAGTGCAGTGACTCTGGCCAGCCATCAGGCTGGTCGGAGCCACAATCGGGGGGTTTTAGTCGGTAGGAATCCGACACTACCCGGGCTCTCCTGGTAGAGGAGAAATGACTCTGGCAGGAAAGTAGTTCGGGCGTTTTATGCAAGATTTCCCCTTGATACCCTTGAAAAAAAATATATAACCTAATTTCTTTTTAACTAATATCGCCACGTTTTCTAAACGACTACATGGTATATATCTAATAGGATGTGACCAATCTCGTATAATTTGGATTTAACTTCCTTACAGGTAAGTCGTTTAATCCTTAATAAAATGCCTGTTTTTTAGTAGTGTGTTTGAAAAATTTCAAAATTGTTAAGGGCGTGCACATAACAAGAACCTGATGGTATTTATCTAAACTTTAGGATGTTTTTCCCCCAGAAATTAAATATATATATTTGTCACGTCCTGGTATTAATATGAACGTTAGGTCGCATGTAAGTAAGCTCTGTTAAATTTATATTTTAAAGTCAGGAGAACTTTTAAAAATATGTATTGTCTCTGAATATAGGTAAACCATCGATATAACGTAGATGAGGTAAACTTTGTGGAGTATTGCAAAAGTTTGTGATCACTGATGTTTACGTGGATAACTTAAGTGGAAATTTTGTTTGTGGTTAAAATATATAAATTATATATACTTACGTATATTCATTGTTTTTATTTTTCTAGTTGCCTCAGTGATCACACGATTTTCGTTTGGCGTTAATCTGCTTAATGTGACTTACGAGAGAAAATATTTTATACTTTTTAATCTGTTAAAAAAAATTACCCTCTTAGCCTTTTAATCACCCCAAACTTTTTTATGAATTGTCGCAGAAAGATAACCTTATATTCTTTACTCTGTACAAGTGTTTTGTCAATTAAGTTGACATCTAAACCAATTATTACAACTGTGGTTTAAAAACCTTCCGTATAAATACAACTGCTTAATTTTTTCTAGAAATTTTATCTTTTTTTTTACATGCAGAGGGTGCAATCAAATTTTTATTGAAGAAGTTCGCGGCATATTTCAAATATTCATAAACCGATACAAAAAATTATTTGAAAAATACGATCAAATAACAGAAACACATTGCGAACATTGTAAGGTTACTGACTGAAAAGAAACGCGATTATACAAACCCATTGTTGTTTCATTCATCAGAGGCACTTGATCTATAACAAAAAAGAAGTTAAAAAACCTCCAAATCAGTTACTTCAATCGAAAAGAAACTAAAAAAAAAATAAAGATCAAAAGATCTTGGGTTGGAAATAACGAAAATTCAAACTTGGATGAGCATCCCACAAGGAACACATAAAGAACCAAAGCGAAAAGAGAAATGATTAAACGATGTTTCGCCCTGGGTAACCAGCGTGGGCTCATCAGTGGTTTCATTGGTCACTTCGCTTTGGTCCTTTGTGTGTTCCTTGTGAAATGCTGATCCAAGTTTGAATTTTTGTTATTTCTACCCCAAGATCTTTTGACCTTTTGTTTTTTACTTGATCTATAGCATAAAAATGGTGAGTATGTTGAGTTCAATATTTTTAAAGGTATATTCCTGGTCTTTTGGAGTTTTTAGAAAAAGGAATAAAAAATATTTTATTTTTATTTTAACCAAAATAGCCATAGTTTAATTATTTGCGGATAGTGCGTAAAATCGTGTTTTTGATGAATTTATAATGTTGACAGCATTTGCATAGCTAATAAAATAAGGCTACCTTAATAGGGTCACAATTTTTACTTCCTTCACTAAGGGAAGTAATGTAATCATCTAAAAATCGCACTTCCAGATTTTCATGTTTCTCCACGAATTTTGAGGTTCCGAATAGTGATAAGCACGAATCCAGACGCCGTCGCTCTGTCTGTCGGTCTGTCTGTCGCCTACGTTGTAGCCACTCTAACTCAAAAACTCCTGCACCAATCTTAACAAAATTTTACATAGTCATTAGTTGTGTTGACGCGCAGACCCCTATTGGTTTTGAGCATTCCCTTATTACACCCTTCGAAGCGACTCCTATCATACCCTATTGTCTTATTAAATTTCATACAAATCGGTTTAGTCGTTTTTGAGTGATCAATGGACAAAAATCTTAGTTTAGCGCATCGACGTACTAACTATACATCGATGGTTTAACGGAAAAGCCCGTCTACTCGAAAAAAGTCTGGATACACCCTGGGATGTCTGGATAAACTCGGGAAAAGATACGCCCTAGAAAAGTCTGGAAACACCCAGGAAAAGTCAGGATACACTCTGAAAAAGTCTGGAAAGACCCTGGAAAAGTCTGGATACACCTTGGAGAGTCTGGATACATCTGGAAAAGTCTGAAAAGACCCTGGAAAAGTCTGGATACACTCTGGAAGACCCTGGAAAGTCTGGATACACTCTGTAAAAGTCTGGAAAGACCCTGGAAAAGTCTGGATACACTTTGGAAAAGTCTAGAAATACCCTGGAAAAGCCTGGATACACTCTGGAAAAGTCTGTATACACTCTGGAAAAGTCTGGATGCACTCTGAAAAAGTCTGGAAAGAGTCTGGAAAAGTGTGGAAAGACCCCGAATAAGTCTGGATACACTCTGGAAAAGCCTGGATACACTCAGGAAAAGATACGCCCTAGAAAAGTCTGGAAACACCCAGGAAAAGTCAGGATACACTCTGAAAAAGTCTGAAAAGACCCTGGAAAAGTCTGGATACACCCTGGAGAGTCTGGATACATCTGGAAAAATCTGGAAAGACCCTGGAAAAGTCTGGATACACTCTGAAAGACCCTGAAAAGTCTGGATACACTCTGTAAAAGTCTGGAAAGACCCTGGAAAAGTCTGGAAAGACGCTGAAAAAGTCTGGAAAGACTCTGGAAAGGTCTGGATACACTTTGGAAAAGTCTAGAAATACCCTGGAAAAGCCTGGATACACTCTGGAAAAGTCTGGATACACTCTGGAAAAGTCAGGATACACTCTGAAAAATTCTGAAAAGACCCTGGAAAAGTCTGGATATACTCTGGAAAGTCTGGATACATCTGGAAAAATCTGGAGAGACCCTGAAAAAGTCTGGATACACTCTGGAAGACCCTGGAAAGTCTGGATACACTCTGTAAAAGTCTGGAAAGACCCTGGAAAAGTCTGGAAAGACGCTGAAAAAGTCTGGAAAGACTCTGGAAAAGTCTGTATAGACTTTGGAAAAGTCTAGAAATACCCTGGAAAAGCCTGGATACACTCTGGAAAAGTCTGGATACACTCTGGAAAAGTCTGGATGCAGTCTGAAAAAGTCTGGAAAGACCCCGGAAAAGTCTGGATACACTCTTGAAAAGTCTGGAAAGACCTTAGAAAAGTTTGGAAAGACCCTGGAAAAGTCTGGAAATACTCGGGAAAAGTCTGGAAAGACCTTGGAAAAGTCTGGATACACTCTGGAAAAGTCTGGATACAACCTGGAAAAATGAGAAAACCCTGGAAAAGTCTGCATACACTCTGGGAAAGTCTGGAAAAACCCTGAGAAAGTCTGGAAAGACCCTGGAAAAGTCTGGCTACACTCCGGAAAAGTCTGAAAAACCCTGGAAAAGTCTGAATACACTCTGGAAAGGTCTGGCTACACTCTGGAAAAACTTGGATACACTCTGAAAATTTCCGAGAACAAGTCTGAATACACCCTTAAACAGTGTGGATACACCCAAGAAAAGTCTGGATATACCCTGTAAAAACCTGACCGACGCAATCTAACCCATGTGTATACGAGTAGTGGTTTGAGAGTAAACCTTTACTCGATATATTTTTTATATAAATAGTAAAACTGCAATTTTTTCTTCTTTTTTAATTAAGGTTTTTTTAATGGTCATTTGTTTTATGAATTTAAACAAAAAGCTAGCGAAATTTGAAGTCCGAAGAAAGAGTCAAAAACAAACAAACAATATAGACAAAATTTTGTGGTTGTAGGTATCGAGCAGCAGCAGCATTCTAATCATGTCAAAGATCGCATTTTTTTTTTTAATGAAAGAAAATACCCCCTAAAGATGACAGGCTATACTGTTGAAATATGTTGAGTAAATCTTAAATAAACAATGGAGAATAACCTAAGTATTTTGATTCGTTTGAAATCTCTCCACCAATGGACTACTTCTTCATTTTTTTTTTAATTTAAAAGCTCTTTAAAATATGTTTTTACCATCAAATTTAAGGTAAACAAACAACTCGCAATCCGATTCGTTTGGGTGCGCCACTGCCAATCGCCTTATGTTTATAAAATTTAGCTCCTAGCCTTCGGACTATAAGGGAATATGAAATCACAATATTTTTTGCTATTTTCCATTGATTTTCTCCTTTAACTTTTTGAAGCCCCGAAGGAGTTGTAGTTTGAGTTCGCTTCAAATCTGGCAAATTTAATTAACTGATCCTTGATTAATTACTAGGTTTGCACAATTTTGATTACGAAACGACGTCATAAATATTCATCCCAATCCAAATAATGTTGTCACACTGCTCACAATTTGCCTAATGAACCCTAAACTAGTAGCGGCGTTTCGAATTTATTTCGTATATTTTGCCCGAAAATCTGGTTTTCGCGTTTAATTGTATTTAAATTTCGCATTAAATATTTAATAATTAATTTTTTGGGTAAATAATAAATTTGCTTTTTATTTGTTTATGTCATGTTGCATTAATTTAAATTTAAATGCAGAAGAAAATTCGAAATGTATTAGGTATCTACGCAAACTATAAAATAGTAGTTTATGCACTTTGGGGATTAAATAGGTACGTTTAATACCTCTTTTTAGGGACTAAAGTGGCACTTTTAAGCCCTAAAGATTAAAAAAATAATCCCTGAAGGATTGATTAATTCCTCAGGGGTGTAAAAAATTAATCCCAGTAAAATTATAATTAAATTTATAGCAAGTCAAGCCAAACAGCACTTGCTCTTGGCCAAGATTTCATTCTTAGCACCCTTTCTTGTAGTCGACGAACCATGTGGCGTAGAAATAACGTGATTTTAACAATAATCTTTTCTTAAAGTGCATAAAATAGTATATAAACCTCGGGGCGAAAGCGTCGCGGGATTAAAAGTAGCACTTTAGTCCCTCGATTTTTAATGTACTATTTTAGAACAAGTGGCAAAAAGTGTTTTTTTTTAAAGCCCTGGTTGGTTTAACATCGAGCTCAGTGAGTGATTTAAAAGCGTGGGTAAAAAAAGAAGCACGGTTTTAATCGCGAGTTGTACTTGCACGTTACGGAATAAAAGGGCACTTTTAATCCGTCATTTGAGGGAGTAAGTTGGCACTTTTAATCTCTCAGGGATTAAAGTACATTTAATTTATTAGGGATTAAAAGTACAAAAGTACATATACTTTTTCTAACGTAGGATACAATCTGAAAACTGCTTCATTTAATATTACCCAAGATTTTTGGGTGAGGAGCTAGCCTCTTCTTCAAATTGAATTCTATTTTTTTTTAGAATCGAAAGAACGGACGTTTTTACATTTCAGTTTGTTCATATTGGCATTTTTCTCAAACGCCTTGGCAACGCTTTAAAGACACATACATTATTGGTTCACTGAATAACTTCAGTTGGTGTGCCAACACAGTTGTTTTGTCAATACGAATTCGATGTTGAATCGAAGGAGAAGAATCTTCATCTTAAATACAATGGACTTCGTTGTTGAGCCATTGAAAAAAACTACATCTCTCCGATACTGGAGCATACATTATTGGCTCACTGAATAACTTCAGTTGGTGTGCCAATACAGTTGTTTTGCCAACAGTAATAGTATAGGATAATATAGTTCTTTATTGCCAAGTTATTTATACATATAAAATACATATATACAGGTATCGTCATCTTAATCAATTATACAGTTAAAAGCACTAATGTAATAATCCATAGAGCAAGTCTACATTGATCAGACCTTTTCGTGCTACTACAAATTAATCTTTAGGTAAATAAATTAAAATAATAATAGGAGACAGCAAAAAATAAAAGACTTAAATATGTTTTTCTTTTTGAGCATACAGTAATCAAATGTACAGGCGATTTTTGTCAAAGAAATATAAAAACATTAAAAGTGTAAATAAAATTTGTAAAACGTGTACAAAAGTGCACTTTTACGAACGCATTTGTGTGCGGGAAGTTGCATTCCCTTACGCCCTGCGGGAATGGATTTACGATGCGTATTTCCCGGACGGCGTGCGGAAAATATTTTTTTTTATACCTTTATCAAAAACATGATTTTAGTAACTGTATGCAGATAACTACAGCATGGCTTTTTTGGTTACTGATGCTGATAATGAAAAAAACTTTTTTTTTTTTAATCACAGGTGCAAAAAAAGATTTCTGTCCGATTTTACCCAAAATTAAAAGGAAATAGCGGAAAATAGTAACATTGAAAAAATCTAATTATTCTTCACCAAGTATTTACGAAAAAATTATTTAAAAACATGGTTAAAATATTAAACCGTCAAGTAAAACGGCATATCGCTGTAGAAACCATTGTTATTTCATTTACCAGCCGCCTTGATTTATAGTGTAAAGATGGTGTGTTGCGAGAAGTGCTCTTCGTTCGAGATTTTTAAAAGTATTTTCCTGGTTTTCTTGGATATTTTGAAAAACGTGTTTAAAAAAAATTAGTGTTAACAACTTGCGGCTAAACTGTGCTTTTTTTTACTCGCGTTTTTAAATACCTCGCTGCGCTCGTCATTTAAACCAACTCTTGTAAAAAAGCACTATTTTAGCCACTAGTTGTGAAAACTAAACGGTTTTTTCGCACTCATTTGCGTGCAGAAAAGTGTACTTTTCCGCACTAGTGCTACTCTTATTTGCGTCAGATTTTTGTTCAGCCGGTTGTGCCCAGTCAGCAGTCCAATGTACTTTCGGGTCTTGCCTAAGAGCCATTTAGTTCTGGCTACATTCGGACCATCCACGAATAACTTGGACTGTCTGCAGTTTGACTTTTGCCTCCAGGACGTCGTCAGTTCATTGTTCGCCTATTTGTTGATCTCAATCTGTACCTGCGGAAAAGTTAACGTTATGGTATTTTTCCGCTCTTAACCAAAATAAAAAAAATATTGTTATATTTTTTAAAATCTTGTTTTTTGTGTATCACCATAAATAAGGAGTTATATTTTTAAAATTCCTTTTTTGTGTTGACTAAATACTTGAGTTACGCGAGTAGAAAAAAAGTGTACCTAACTCGCGCGTAAAGTGATTTTTCAGCACCTAATTGTATGCCGAATGTTAGGTAAACTACTATTTTCTACGACCGTGCGTAAAAGATCACTATGTTGCATTAAATCAGAAAATGAGTCTTTTTCGCTTTAGTACGGAAATGAATTTACCTCAGGACCCAAACATGATTTTCTTTTAAAAATAAATATTCTAAGTAGGTCCAAACTGGTCTGATGTTTACAAAGACCCTACATAACATAGAGATAAATTTCTAATTTTCACATTAAAAAGAAAATAATTTATTTTTAGGTCAATTTAATATTAAACTAATTTAAATTTTAATGTTTTTTTGTACTATATTTTTTAAATAAATTTATTTTAGTGTCACAAAGAACAAAACGCGTAAGTTGGGTCACATGCTGCTCTTATATTTTGCATTTGTCGAGAACTTCAAAAAGAGAAATGAACCAAACAAGCATTGCCTTGCTACCCGAAAAGCAGGTACTTTTCACTCCACCAATCAAAGTAAAAAACAAGGGCCGGCCCATGCCAAAATAACCTGTTACAACGTTGGCCTGACCCAAGCAACAATTATAGTCAATTTCACTGGTGCCATTGCCACCAAAAAAGGGTTAAAGCGTAGTAATAGTTCCTACAAAAAACTATTTATAGGAAAAATTTCATTATTTTCACTTAGTGTAGTCACTATTACTGTTAAAAAAATACCACACTGTCGTAAAAATACTTACTTCATAGTTAACTATGTTGGGAATTTGGAACCTTTGGTTGCACTAAAACAAAATTATGATTGTTTTCCACAAACCAAAACTACACTTTTTTGCACTCGACGCGCGTTTCGCTAACAACGTTAGCATCATCAGGAGACGATAAACAATTGTTTTACAAATTTGTTTATCGTCTCCTGATGATGCTAACGTTGTTAGCGAAACGCGCGTCGAGTGCAAAAAAGTGTAGTTTGGGTTTGTGGAAAACAATCATAATTTTGTTTTACTTCATAGTTGTCACATTTAATTTCTTTAATATTACTTTTACGAGGTAACGACTCTACTGATATTAATTTGGTTGCAATTCAGTAGCCCCTACTCAATACAAAACTACAAAGTTATGGAGTCTACACGGTCGCCTATCTACCACGCAGTAAGAAATAAATGTACATATAGTGTAAAAACGTTACCTACGAGTTTTCGCTTCTTTACTGACATTGTAAATTAATGCACTGTCAACTGGATGCGCGACACCGCCATGTTATTTACTTCTACTAAACATGAAATTCAAATCAAAATTTAAAAATACCTCATTAAATCATTGATTAGTAGTTCCATGAATCAATAAAAGTAAAAATATTAATATTCAATTAATAAAACATATTAAAACTGGAAATACATTTAATTTGGAAATCATAACCTCAAATAATTCTGATTTTTTATCGACATTTTAGATAAAACTAGGTCAAAACCAGCATTTTTAATCAGTAAAGTGCTATGCGTTTATAAATTTAAGATGCTGTGACTTCAAAAGAGTGTTTAATAAAATGGTAATTATAGGTTATGATATAGATAATGTTTTTGTTTTCTGTCATGTCTTTACATATTTTATGGGGCGTGTCCTGATATAGTTCAGAAAAAGATCAACATATTTTCAATTAATAATGTGAGAAAGAGAAAACCTATAAAAACCCTAAAAAGTCAGAAATACTACTTTATGTGGTAAACAGGACGTCGGGATAACGTGCCCGTTTACTACCCGCGACGACATAATTCCTATATCAAGAGTAATCTTTACTGTCGCGATGTAGTTGTATAACCGTCCCAATACATTCCCAAAAACGGTGAATACCTCGAGGTATAGTAGTAATAAAACCGTCGCCGTGATATGACGCCACAACTCTATTAGGGATAGAGCGTGGAGACGGCCACCACGTCGCGACTGATTTTGTTGCTTGGGTGAGTAAACGCTATCTGTCGCCAAAACTGTACAGAATAGTACCCCGTTTTCGACACCAGAGCCCAACCCTCTTTTGAGGCCACGCTGGTCACCCCGGGCGAAACATCGTTTAATTGTTTCTCCTTTCGCTTTGGTCTTTTGTTTGTTCCTTGTGGGACACTCATCCAATTTTCAATTTTCTTTCTTTCCTCCCAAGATCTTTTGATCTTCTCTTTTTTTTAGATTCTTTTCGGTTGATGTAACTGATTTGGAAGTTTAACATCTATCGAAAGTGTTGTGTAGCTTCTAGATATAGCCTTTTTTAGATTAGCACACCTTCGGAGAAAAAGATAAATATTTGAAGTCTATACCACTTAATGTAGTTTGAAAAAACTGCTTTGTTTTAGAATGGGAAATTATCTTTTAAAATTTTCACGTACTTCTATTGTCCTTACTTTAGTTTTCGAGTTATTGAGTTTTTTCTATTTACGATGGCGATGGCGATGGCGGCCTTATTGACCAAGTGTGGACATTTTTAAAAAATAATATTAAAAATGGTAAGTACCTCCAAGTTATGTCTTAACTAACACCAGAATATGAAGCTAACTAATATCTTACGTCTAGATTGAGCAAATTTATGAAAAAATATTGAAAGTATAACCATCCATAATATTTTTTAAAGCTAAGTAACCCTGTGGCAGCTAGGTACGTTAATACCATGCACTTTCCGCCGAGAATCGTGCATAGGTTTCTATAAAAGAAAAATGAATATTCATGGCAGTTTTAGCAATTTAGTATCCAAACATCCCCTGATAAAAGGCAACATAATATGGTGTTGCGAAATGAATGAAGCCCCGCGGCACTCTCCCGTTTGTCGACCTTTCTCAACCCTTTGAAAAGTCCCTGGGGGCTGGAAAGCGATGCGACACTAACGGATAGTAGGGAGATAAAAGAGAGATATTACTCCAGTTTGACGTGACAGAAAAAACACGCAACCTCTTGGCCCGCAGCAAGAGTTGGAATTATACATAGGTTCAGTAAGAAATCCGAAATACCCTTAGAGAATAATGTAGAATATTACTTTTTTTTGGCATCATTTAACTAAATCAAATTATTTGGGTACCAAGAGATCTATATAAAATATTTTGTGATGGTTTTTATGGGCCTAGGAAACGATAATTCAGAAGCCCCTTTTTACAAAATTAGACACAAATATTCTTTGGCACCTCGCGATATTCTGAATAGTTTTTGATAGGGGTAGTGGATAGGAACAAAGTTCAACGTAAACAATGTTTTATTGCCCTAAATTTTACAATTTAATTGACGAATAAGTTAAAATTTAAATAAAAATTTTAAAAAAATAGTAAGAATAAAATTACTTTAAGAATTTTCCTAATGGTAAAAAAACAGCTAAATTATATCTATAATAAGAAGAGCACAGTAAATATTAATAAATATTTGGGTCATTAAGAAAGATATGTTTTCTATTCTTGTCAAAAAAGTTTTGGTGTTCGGGTTTTGCTAAGGCAGAAAAATAATTTTGCCCTTCAAGCAAAGCATTTTCGTCAAAATTGAGATACAATTTCTTTTCAGAAGTCATTTTATTTTGTCAGAAACATAAAAGCACTATTTTTTAGAATTTGCTGGAACTAAAAAGCAAAATTCTTAAAAACATTTTGGCTGTTAGTAGAAAAGTGCTTTTTAAAATCAGAAACATCCGACGGACATATGGAGCTTGTCGATCCCAATATATACATATCAATCTCTCCCGTAAATCAAGGCATTCTCCATATTATATCGGCCAAGGTAACGTGCGCTTCATCGTCCGAGTGTTTTTCGTTGTGCGTTAGTACCGGGGCCGCAGCGACAATGCGGTTTCTATATGTGCATGTCTTTAAGTTGGTCATAGGACGTGCGCGCAAACGTGGAATATAGCGCAATATGCTGTCTTTCTTTTATCTGTACAAAAGCAAAGACTTCCGCTCGAATACAGATGTCAAAGTCCAATCTCTGCGGTCTATCGTTGAGCTTTTTCATCAAGGTCACGTCTTTAGCATGTATAACGTTCAGACATGACGCTAACCTACGTAGTATAGCGTCTGCGGCATGTTGCTAACGTGAAGATATGATAATATACGTAGCGAGTTTTGCCGACGGGGGTCAAAAAATCAATACACGACATCTGAACCAAAGAAAGCAAGATAGAAATACATGGTAATAAAATATAAAGGACAGAAACATCCGAGCCGGAAAATTTCATGTATACCGCTCATGGTGGGTTTTAAAGGGTCAAATATTAAAAAGTAGAATGCCCTAATTTTTTCAACGGAAAATAGTTCTTTGAGTACTCCAAATACAATGTGTGATGAATCGAAAAACATCCCCAGAGCCGTTTTTTCACATAAAACAACATTTTTTGGCGAAAACAGAAAACTGCATGTATTTTACTAGGTTGTGAAATATATATTGTATAATACATCCCGTAGCTGAAACTACCGGCTCTTTAAAAATCACCCGTTTAAAAAAGCACTCATTTCGCCACTTGTTGTATACACTGCTATTTTATTACTAAGATATTTTCTTCTCTTCAAAGGTCATATGAATCTCTCTTTCATTGAAATTATATAACAATATATTTTGATTAATTTATTGTAATTAATGATATAACATAATACAAATCTATTTAATGATTTAAAAAATGTCTGCTATTATATTCACGTTCAGTTTTCAATAAATTTTTACAATATTTAACGTTCGATTTCTTCACTTTGTCTTTTTCCAGATCTTTTTGAAGTCTACATGAGCTGAGACAGAATACGTACACTTGATTTAAAAAAAACGCATACATGCAGTCACAAAATTGACGAAAATTTGTCATATTGTTTAAAAAAGGTCTCTAAAACTAAAAATATTTTTTGACTTTAATTAAAGGCAACTTTATTTTTATATTAAATTTTGCGTAATACTAAAAAATTATCAAAAATAATGTTGTAGTGAAGTCTTTATTAAAGAATATGAAATTATCACTCGAGTAACGGACGAAGGCGGTTCTATAAAGAGGGCGGGAACCCATTTTGGAGTTGATAAAATAATAATAATACGATGGAAACTGCGCTGGATTGAAAACAATTTGACGAATAGGAAACTTGGATTAGGACAAAAACGATGGTAAACTTAATACTAATTATTTTAACTTACGAAAGAACTAAAATAAATAATTTAGAATTTAATAGGATCACAATTTTTCTCTATTACAAGCTGCAAGGGCATTGAAAAGGTTAAATTTTGAAAATATTGATGGTCTTCTGAGAGCTGATCCAATGCGCGATAAATAGCATCGCTTAACTCTTCAGCATTTCGTGGTCTCCAATTCCTTTGGTAAAGCATTGGCGAACAACATTAGCCGTGTGTACTGGACAGTTGTCCTGCTGATAAACGAAGTCATTATTTTCATGTAAAGCCTGTACAGATGGCAACATAACGTTTTCAAGGATTTCAATTTATCGTTCACTATTGAATCTTCCTTCAAATCTCCAAAAAAAACCCAAACCTCTAGCACTAAACCAGCCCCACATGTTTACAGATAAATGTCCAGCTTTTTTAATTTGGTTTGTATATTCGGGTTCAAATCTAGAACTTGGTGGACGATAAACTAAAATTCTCCTGCTGCTTGAAGATAAATTTTTTCGTCAGTGAAAACCATGATAAAACATAATACATCACGAAGAACGTTGTTCAGTGTAAAAATCACTCTGACCTGTTTTTGTTCTTCTGTTAGAAAAAGCTTCTTTGCGGCAACTCGACAAGAGACTTCTGATTTCGTTACTCTTCTATTTTTACTGTTGCTAAAGAACACGAAAATAATGTTACATTAGCTGCTTCAACCGACGTTGAAAAAGGATTTTGCCTGAGATGGTCAATAAGTTTCTCATCTTGCACTTCAGAACTTATTTTTGGTGGTCCTGATCCATCTTTCCTATCCATAGAATTATTTTCAATCCAGCGCTTATTCCATCGCATTATCGTCATTTTATCAACTCCAAAATAGGTGTCCGCTCTTCTAATACACCAGCCGTCTTCTATAACTCGAGTGATAATTTGAAATTTTGTAAATGTTGATATCTGTGGCATTTTTAAGGATGTCACACAGAATTTTAAGCTGTCAGGCATACTAAGCTGGTGGTGCCTTATAATAGTATACACTAATGGAAAATCAAGTGTACTTTTGGCGTCACATTTATGTCTAAATCCATAAAACTGTCTCGGGATAGTGCAATGATTCTGCTGTGTGATCAAACTAAAAAAACCAACTTTTTTTTTGTTTCCTGAACAAAAAGTATTTTTTTGGTCGTAACTACATCCAGTATCGAAAAAATACAAATTAGAGATTTAAGTTGGCTCGCAAAAAAAGACTATATTGAAATTAGCCTCTGGGGCATCTCTCGTAATAGTCCACCACTAGTCGGCTAACATCTCACAGTTTCATTTTCCTTGATATCTACTTTTCATGTTTAAAATATCTTGGTGGAACATCTCAATGTGCACTTACAGCATCAAAATTTTCTGGAAATTAATCCAGATCAGAATCAAAGAAATGAATAAAAAAAAAAAACATTTTGGTGACACAAAATGAGTTGGGCAACCAGGTTTTTATAGTTTTCTGTTCTAGTGTTTCCCAAAAAATCTTTTGCAGATATTTTAAATGCATTGCAAAAGTTGCATCTCCGAAAAGTGCCCTAATCTGCTACATTTTTTCCCTGGCTCAAAAGACTCTCTTGTTGGCCAAATTTTATTTTTGTTGTGATTCGATCGTGATCGACTCTCCTATTCGCAGAGAAAGCAACAGAATTTGGTATAACCTAGCTGCTTTCCAAGCAAAATTGCCACAAGTTCTAACACCACAAATTTGCCATTTATATCTTTCATATTGTAGGGTCTCCAGTAACAATTTCAAATTGTTATAGGTTTCCTTCATATGGACTGCATGACCAACTAGTATTGAAGGCAATTTATTTCCATTATGGAGTAACACGACTTTAAAACTTACTTTTGAAGAATCAATGAAAAGTCTCCAGTCTTATAAATCATACTTCAGATTTGATGCTTCTCATTACTTAAATTCAAACACAGCCACAAAATTCACAACTCCTATTGAAAATTGAACGTGAGTATAATAGCAGACATCTTTCAAAATCATTAAATTGATGTGTGTTTATTATATAATTAAATAAAATAAATGAAACAAAAAATATTTTTACATAATTCCTCTGAAAGAGAGACTCATATGAGCTTTGAAGAAAGGGAAATATCTTAATAATCACTCGATACCGAGTATGATTTTCCTCTATTCTGTATCGTCGTTGTCTGTTGTTTGTTTTTTGATGGCTATGTAAGCCAATTCTCGAGCCGCACACCCTTCCACAGTCCTGGCACACCCAGTCTCCGGCAGCAGCTGGGTGTTGTTGGTCATCCATTCTTCCATTTTGTCGCTCCTTTCTACGTTCTCTCTTTTCCGTCTCTAGTCTACGTCGTTGCTCTTCAAAAGTTTGTGCTCCCTCATGGACTGTTCGGCGCCATGAAGCCCTATTGTTTGCCGTGGTTTCGAAGTTGTTTGTATCGATGTGACTCTTCATCATATTGACTTTGAGAACGTCCTTGTACCTTTTTTGTTGCCCTCCTTGATTTCTCGTTCCCTCCTTCAGTTGTCCATAAAATATTTGCTTTGGGAGATGCGGATAACGTGACCAGTCCATTGAAACTGGTGCTTGAAGATAAGGGCTTCTATACTAGTTGTTCTGGCTTCTTCTAAAATACTTAAGTTTGTTCATCGGTTTTGCCATTTAATTCTCAGGATTCGTCTTAAACAATTTTGGTGATATTTTTCTAGTCGTTTGATATGCCTTCTGTAGGTGGTCCACGTTTCGCATCCGTATGTTAGAGTTGGTATTATAACTGTGTTGTAGACACGAAGCTTGGTCTCCGCATTGACGTCGTGATTGTTGAAGAGTCTCTCCGAAAGCCGTCCGAACGCTGCGCTAGCACATTTTAGGCGATGCTGTATTTCTGTGTCAATAGTTGCATTTGATGGTAGGTGGTTCCCAAGGTATGGGTAATTTTCCACGTTCTGCAGAGGATGGCCATTTATGGAAATGTTTGGAGCTCGGGGATTAGTACCTGGTTCTGGTTGGTGAAGAATTTGCGTTTTGGCAAGATTGACCTCTAGACCAATGCTTTTGTAGGCTTGGTTAAATGCGGCCATAACGACGTTGTCATCGGCGTACTGCAGTTCGATTACCGAGGTCGTCGAGACCTTAGTTTTTGCTCGCAGTCTGCCTAGGTTAAGTAGGCCACCGTCGAATATATATAGAATTTCCCTCCCGGCGGTAGATGTTCCTCAACAAGGTGAAGCATGGCACCTAAAAATATAGAGAATAGGGTGGTCGCAATAAAACACCCTTATTTAACGCCTGTCATAATCTGGAATGACTCTCCTGCTCCATCGTTACTCAGGACTGTTGCATTCATATTGTCGTGTAGTAGTCTAAGAATTTGAATATATTTTTGGGGGCATCCAGCTTTTGCCAGTCTTTGCCAAAGAGCTTCTCTGTTGACCGAGTCAAATGCTTTGACTAGGGCTATGAAGGTCATGAAGAGGGGGCGATTTTGAACTGAAGATCATGTCAGCTGTGCCTCGATTGGGCCTAAATCCGCACTGTATTTATGGCAGATTTTGTTCAGCAATCGGAATTAATCAGTTTGATAGTATCCGTGCAAGTATCTTTCCAGCAACAGAAAGCAGAGATATACCTCTGTAGTTTCCACATTGTGGCTTGTCGCCTTTTTTGAAAACGGTAACTATAGAGGCGTCGCTGAGTTCGGCAGGAATGGTCTCAGTGATCCATATTCTACTTATTAGGGGACCCCCTTGTTTGTAGAGTTCAACAGCGATACCACCAGATGATATCTTAATTATAAAATAGTAGTGTAGGTATACAACAAGTAGCGAGATGAGGGCTTTTTTACACGGGTGATTTTTAAAGAACCGGTAGTTTTAGTTACGGGATGAATTATACAATATTTATTTCACAACCTAGTAAAACAATATTATAAGGGGGAAACAGAAGGCAGTGGCAAATTTTGAAATGTAGACTAGGCAATAGACAATAGACAACTCTTTATTGTTTCTAAAGAGTTGGAAATAATTGGAAAATACATATAGTAGTAATATAATTGTATGGATTTTATTTCAGACTGGTCAAATCATCAAGAAGAATGGAATTTCTGTCTCAATTCGTATCGGACAACCTGTGGTTGAGAAATACTAGAGTCTCTGTATGCATTTTTGACATATTTCATTTTTAAAGAGTCAAAAATCGATTGTCACTGTCTTTTTGAAATTCTAAAATAGGTTAGAATTTTTCAGTGTCAAAGTCATTGGCGCAGCTTTCAAAATTTTAAAATGTTTAAAAATATGTCAGTGTCGAAACATTGTTACAACTTTTGTCAAGATGACTTGCTCGCTCAAAACTTGTACAAATGTTAAAAATGGCGGTTTTCGCATGTTTTTATGTCCGCCGGGGAAGGAGGAAGATTGTAAGCAAGTGAGGTAAGCATTTCTATAGGTAAACACAACACAAGTCGTGAGTAATTTAAAGTCAGAAAAAGGTCTACGTCTGCTTTTGAAAAGGATATTTTTGTTTTTATGCACTTTAGGAATTCAAAATACACTATTAATCCCTCATTTGAGGAAATAAAGTGGCACTTTTAATCTCTGGGATTAAAAGTAAATTTTGTCCCTAGGGGATTAAAAGTACCACTTTCATCCCAGAAAAGAGCAATTTAAGACATTTTTAAATTTTTGTACGTTTTTATTTACTGCTATTTATGATTTTTACGCAAAGTTATCAGAGAAAAAGAAAATCTAAACCTAAATAAAATTTTGTATCCATGTATATTTATTTTGCAAAAGCCAGCATTTAAATATTTGGCAAAAATGTAGTACCTTTTAAAAAAAACTGCACTCAAAACCAGTTGCTGGCTTTTTTAAAATCAATTTTAAGTGGTAATTTGGCTACCTTTGATTAAATGCCCGAAGATATTTTAATTTAATATAAATGTAAATATATTTAAGAATTCTGTATTTAAAAATATTTAATATTGTTAAATAAACTCATTTAAATATCGTTTTTTGATTTATTAAATTTACATATAGTTGTCCCTGACAGATAATGCGGGGTCGAACGATGTTCAGGCGGGTATTTTCTGGGATTGTGTTGTATGCTGGATCTCTCGGAAAAATCCATTTTGAAAGAGAAAACAACAGTAACTATGTTAAGCTCTGTCTTTTGCAAGATTTCCCCTGGATACCCTTGAAAAAAAAAATGTTAAGCTCGACAAAACGCGCCTTATGAATTTGTTTAACAACTTTATTAAAATGTGACTAAAATCCTCTGTAAAAAAATCCCTTTCTTATTTTTTTAAACACGTGATATTTTTTAGCTTTTATTTTTGGTATTTTTTTTCCCTGTCACTGAGAGATAAATTTTTTTTCGAAGGAACTATGCCAACTAAAAAAATAGAGAGTTTTGGCAACGACAGTGACAATCGATTTTCGACTCCTAAAAATGAAATATGTCAAAAATGCATACAGGGACTCTAAGAAATACGTTTGCCCCTGCAACAAAGAAGTTGACTTATATGGACTTTGGGCTCTGTTGCAGAAAAAGTTTGGGCAGGTTTCCTCGCCAAGGACAAATCAACCCAATTTTAAAGCGCGCTCTGGCCCTTGCTGGTATCCCTTCACAATTGGAGCCTTCCGGTATTAGTAGGAGAGATGGAAAACGGGTTGACGAGGTGTCTCTGATTCCCTGAAGGGCCGGTAGGGCTATTTTGTGGGATGCAAGGATACGATGGCCGAGTCCTACAGAGAATTCAAGAATGGCTGGGGGGGGGGAGCAGCAGCGCAGGGTGAACAAACAAAATTTTCTAAATACTGGGATTTAACCGATTTTTGTACCTTTTTGTGTTAAGACGTTTTGTCCTTGGGGAGGCGAAGCAAAAAACTTTTATCAGAGATCTGTGGAAAAATAAATTCTAAAAACGCAAAATCTTCATTATCCAAAGAATCAACCTTGCCATTCAACGCGGAAACGCCGCAAGCGTGTTACGTACTATCCCGTCTGACCCTGACTTGGAAGAGGATTTTGTTGTGTAAGTATGCCTGGGTAGTTTGATTGTTTTTATGCTTGTTTTGTGCTTGATTTTTTTGCTGTTTATTATATTATTTAGTTTTTATTTTACTTTAATATGTATGTTTTTTATAAGATTTTATAAGTGAGAGAAAAAGTAAATAAATGGGACATCGATAAGTTTTAGGAAGATTTTGTGAGGCATTGTTTATAATATTTTATAATATTTCATGAGCCAAACAAATACTTTGTACGAGTATTTACGATGATCTGGCTAAGTATAGCTTTTTAAATTAGATTTGATAAGTTTTCAGGAGTTTTAAAAAGAAACAGGGTTTTACGTAGTAATGTTTATTTTAGAGGCTCATAGCTTAGATTATAAAAAAATAGTTAAGCTATTCAATAAAAGCCTGTTAGGTTATAAAATCCTCTGGAAAAATTATAAAAATTTTGGATATATTCAAACCAATATTCACATATATTTGTAAGATTTATCTATATAAAACCTTATAATTTTGTGCGTTTGTCTGACTATAAAATCCTTTGAAATTTTATGAACCTTTTTGATTATAAAATCTCTGAGAAACGGTGCTTTTATAAACCTCTTACCATACCATCTGACTCAATGCAATATATGCAAATATATGTCAAACTTCTCGCTATATTTTCGGATAGCAAAAAATTGTTAGGTATATTTATATAGTTTTGCATGAATTTCCAAAAACTCAATCACGAACGAATCAATATCGGGATAATTTGTCATAATTGAGGAAAAAACTAAAGAAATGCTATCTCTGGTTACTTGTCAAAGCCAGGAAAATATGTCATTTGAAAGTTTTTGACATCATAGTCTAATCTCGAAAATATTCTCGCCTCCGTATGGGTGATCCGACATCATTGGATTTGCATAGTGTTATGCAACGTTGTTGTCACTTCCGAAACTGAACATGCTGAATATACCATTAAAATAAGAAAATATAACCAAAAGCAAAATGTTAGCAAATTCGATTCTGATCAGAACTATACTATTCCTAAGGACATCACGGCCACTCAAATTGCAATTTATTCATAAAAGTGAAAGTCTCAAAATTCGGAAAATAAAAAATTACCTCTGACAACACCGTGAAAAGAGACGGTCGAGAACGCGTGAGATTAATTTTACTTAACCTATACATAATATGTGACTAACATCTTCGCCAAATTTAACCAAGAGCTACTTTTTAATATTTCAAGAAATTCCTAACAATATTTGAAGAATACAAGGGCGAATCACAAATCTAAATTTAGTTGTCATCGATAGCAATTATTGTGCTAAGGATGGATCCGTCGTTTATTCCAAAAATCAGGTAAATAGAGGTCCAAATTCATGAACAAAACCCATATGTTTTCAGTGCAAGTTTTTAATAACAGTTTTTATTTCCAGAATTTGCGTTACGTTTTATGGGATGTGAAAAGGTGAATGCTACTAGATTGTTTTAGTTATGCAACGTGTTTGTCACTTCCGAAACTGAATATGCTGAATATACCATTAAAATAAGAAAATATAACCAAAAGCAAAATGTAAGAGAATTCGATTCTGATCAGAACTATACTATTCCTAAGGACATCATGGCCACTCAAATTGCAATTTATTCATAAACGGAAAAGTCTCAAAATTCGGAAAATAAAAAATTACCTCTGACAACACCGTGAAAAGAGACGGTCGAGAACGCGTGAGATTAATTTTACTTAACCTATACATAATATGTGACTAACATCTTCGCCAAATTTAACCAAGAGCTACTTTTTAATATTTCAAGAAATTCCTAACAATATTTGAAGAATACAAGGGCGAATCACAAATCTAAATTTAGTTGTCATCGATAGCATTATTGTGCTAAGGATGGATCCGTCGTTTATTCCAAAAATCAGGTAAATAGAGGTCCAAATTCATGAACAAAACCCATATGTTTTCAGTGCAAGTTTTTAATAACAGTTTTTATTTCCAGAGTTTGCGTTACGTTTTATGGGATGTCAAAAGGTGACTGCTACTAGATCGCCTTAAAATTTGAACCCAGATGACGCAGTCTTCCTGGTATTAGGACCCAAAGTGACCTTAGCCCGAAGAGTTTACTAATAGAACCTTATAACTAGGAGATGATATAACGGCCTTGCCCCAGTTTTATCAGCATTCGTATCCTTATTTCTATCGAGTCGACCAATCAAGCAGGTGCACTTTTAAAATCATGGCGAATGCGTGACAGCCCCAGCTGATCAAATGCACGAAAACCTCGTTAGGTACGATAAGGAAGTCGTAACGTTACGACTATCCCTGCGTACGAAACGATGTTTTCACGCATTTGTTCAGCTGTCACGCATTCGTCATTAGTTTGAAAGTACACCTGCTCAATAGGTCGACCCGATAGAGAATGCTGATAAAACCGAAAATTAACTTTAAGAGTCTAATAACTCTCCCTATCAAGTTAGTTTGGAAATAACCTAGAGACAAGAAGTCTACCGGGTAAGCATGTCGATTGCGTCAGTAGTGAAAGCAACTAACAACCATCTGGCAGCGAAAATTTAGGTTAATTTATTAAAGCAGTGGACACTACCGTAAAAAAAAATGAAAAAGTTATGTCTAGTGTTTCCCGTAATTTTGTAAACATGAACAAAACAATATTAGAAAACAAAAAGCAGGGTCTTTGAGGCCTAATTGGTGAGTATTATTTAATTTTTGCACGCACAGACTACTAGTCACCGAAAATAACACCACAAAATTTTAAAACACGAAAACTAAAACGTAATTTAAGGGTTTAAATATTTTAGCCTAATTTAAGGGGCAACGTTTTTGTTTAAGCAAGTTTTACTATGTTTTTCACATTTTTATGTCATGATTTTGTTCATATTTTAAAGCTTTCTTTCCAAACTTTTGATTTCTAGAATATAACACCCACATTTCTCAAGTTTTCACTGTTTTTTAAGCGTTCAAAAAAAGTACTGCCAAAACACATTTTTTCTGTGTTAAAATGAAAAATATTCAGGGTTGTTGAAGAGAGATAGCAGGCTATAAAAAAGTATTTTAGACAAAGATCAAAATAATTTAAGACCATTTTTTTTTTAAAATCTCTTTTGTCATCTGTTGTTATCTTTAGTGGTATCATATATATGATTTCCATTTTGCCATTTTTATCCAAAAAACAGTAGAAATTGTAATAGTTCAAAGTGGTATTAATTCCTTTCAATCAAAGTTCTTTACAGTCTTTAAATTTACCAAAAAGCGTGTCCTACTATAAGTGTATTTAAGCACATCTAAAAATAATTTAACAGAGTTTTCTCAGAAAGTGGGTTCGGCACTTTAATCCATAATAACAAATAAATGCAATTAAATGAAATCAAATCAAATTTTTCGGGCAGATGATGTCGCAGGTACTGTCACTTAAAATTAATACCTAGTCATTAAATTATCGTAAGGTCACTACGATACTGGCATGGTTTGTTAGCGTATGCGCAGTACATTTTTCGTCTACGGCCTAGCGGCATAAACAGTGCCAAGGCCAACCGCGATTTTGAATTTTCTTCTCTGTTTTCCAAAGTTATTTTCGTTACACATTTTGCGACACTTGGGCCGGTATAGTATCTCATAGTTATATGAATAGAACTAAGAGCTATAAATTGTGGAAGAACGATCCAAATCCAATGAAATATAGTGGAAAATAATCTTTGGGGTGCATCGTATATTTAATTTGCAAAAAGTTAGTTAAAAGTTGCATTAAAATACAAGGATATTCTTAGAATATGAACTCAAATAGTGCTCAATTTAAAAAAAATGTGTTAGATTGTAACCTTTTTAATAAAACCAAGAAATATTTAAATTTTAATAGATGGATTTAGTTGCAAGCATCAGGAATATCAAGGTAAATTAAATATTAATTAATCAAAACCACAGACAGACAGAACAAAAATTGTTAGTTTATTTAAAATGATAAACAGTAAGTAACGTTTGTCCTAAAGTCAAAAATGTAACGTTACAGCAAGAAAACAAGTTTTATTAAAATAGCTACTTTCAACCGATTTACGCAGCATATTAGGTAAGCTTAAACTCTCTAAAGAGAGCGTAACAGATAGTGCTCTGGTAGAGCTGTCATAGTGCGTCCGAGATGCAATTTATCAAAAATTCCATGGCCGGTGTAAGCATAGATAAGACCGGGATTTACAATTGGCTTATGTAACTTAGATTTAGCAGTGATAAAAGAGTTTTTAAGCCAGAAAAAATAACAAAAGAGAAAATAGAACATAGAGAAAAGTCATCAGAGCCCAGTATTTATACAATGGCTAAAAATTCCAAAGGGCTACATTTTTCTAAGAAAAGAAAACATCATCCTATTGTTGTGTTTTAATTGGAAAAACTTTAAAAGCAAAAAATACACTACTTAAAGTCGCACAATATTTACATTCTTTGTTTGTTTGCCATTAGCGTAAATAGTGCCAACGGCGCGGCGCGCGGCGCAGTCAGACCTTTAAGATCCCACACTCAATTTAAAATTTATGAACGACCTATTGTTGTGAAGGTCAGCGTAGAGCATACCTCTCCTCCTTCGTGGGACTTTTTAACATGAATATTTTTTTGTTGCTAGTGGTATCTAGTTTTATGTTTTAGTTGTTTGCCACTTGTCAATTGGAGGGCCGGGGCGCTCTCCCAGACAAAAGTTGTAAATGTAAAAAATTATTACGAAAACCTATAGAAAACTACTTAAATATTGTTGTATTAGTACCCGAGATATAGGGGAGAGTGGGTGAATATTGCCTCCTTAAGACTCAGTAGTAGTAGAAGTAGTAGAAAAGGGCGGCCCGTGGGCCTGGCAATTAGGCCGCTTCATGGGCCCTTTATGCCATATCTTGTTTTGTATCCCTATCCTCCTACTCCCGCTACGCGGGCTGCGACTTTCTCTCCGAGCCTTCCTGTCTTCTTTACGAACTTCAGTATGTCGGCCTATCGAAGAAATTGCAGCTCTTTCTCCTCTACCATAGGGCAACCATACGTCTGCTGCCTTAATCTGGCCTTTGATTCCTTTTCGAACACTCAGGCTAGACAGACAGGATCCCCTATTACTTCGATGCGAGGCAGGTGTTCGTTCAGCCGAATGTGTCCAGTCAGCATTCCTACCAGGATGCTTATTCTTGAAAGTGAGAGAGGGGAGCGCTCTCGGGGACCATACTAGACAGTGACAAAAAAGTACTAAAATGAAAATTAATAAGTTTTAAAGGTTCATTCTAATCTCTGGCTGAGTTCTCGTACACTGAACTAGGAGAACGCAGCATTCCCTCGATATATCATATGATTTTGACTACTCCCTAATTCGCTTCCCGGGAGACTTTTGCTCCCTACACCTCCCCGACAGTCAAGAATAAGCATTCAGCAGTCCAATGTCCTTTCGAGTTTTGCTCAGGAGCCATTTAGTTCTGGTTGCATCCGGGCCATCCACAGATAGTTTGAACTGTTTGCACCCTGGCTCCTGCCTCCGGGACGAGTGCATTGTTTGACCATTTATTAGGCTCACTTTGAACCTGTTTCCTTGTCATTCGCAGAAAAGGTTACGGTACGATATATTGGGTTCCAGCCTCTACTCTAGACAACTTGCCTGACTTCTCGTTCCCTTGTATCTCCTCATGACTCAGGGTTCATATCAGTATCACCCTTTTCTCCTGAGCCAATGTCTGCAGTGCGTCAGCGCACTGTTCTACCAGGCTGTTGACTATTCTAAGATTGGCCAGGTACAGTCCTATGTTACCCTGATGATTCCTAACAAGGATGAAACAGTCCTGTAGGTTTCTGGACTATCCATTATATCTTGGTCGGTTAAGCTAGGGAGACCATCATAAGGGACCCAAGAAATTTTAATGCCACAATTTGTTGCTCATTTGTTGCTGTTTTGTTGCGGTAAGATAAAATTTGTTGCTGCAGCCGTTTTCGAGAAAACTTGGTCCCCCTAGCTTAACAGTTAAGCTAGGGGGACCACCGATACCTTTCATTTGGTTATTGTTACAAAATTGATTTATATGCCATAATTTGTTGCTCATAGGGCCCGACAGTAATAAAAAAATAAAAATTATGAGCAAAAAACTGTATTTTGGAAAAACTGCCCCGTATATTGGTCCAAAAGGAACCTAAGGTTGTTTAAACTTCATAAAAATGCCTCCTCTAATTTGTTGCGGCAAAATAAAATTTGTTGACGTTGCCGTTAAGAAGAAAATGTAAAAAAACTCAGTCACGTGACGCTTTTAGCTCAATTTCTCGAAAATTAACTAGGGGACCACGACGTGCTGTATTTCATTCGATAGAGTCTGACCGTTACTAATTTGTTGCGGCAAAATAAAGTTTGTTTCTGTTGCCGTTTGGGAGAAAATGTAAAAAAACCTAGTCACGTGACACTTTTAGCGCAATTTCTCGAAAACTAACTAGGGGGCCACGACGTCTTGCATGCCATTCGATAGAGCCTGACCGGTAGTAATTTGTTGCGGCAAAATAAAATTTGTTGCTGTTGCCGTTTGAAAGGAAATCTAAAAAAACCTAGTCACGTGACACTTTTAGCGCAACTTCTCGTAAACTAACTAAGGGGCTACGACGTCTTGCATGCAATTCGATAGAACCTAATCGTTACTAATTTGTTGCGGCAAAATAAAATTTTTTGATGTTGCCGTTTGGGAGAAAATCTAAAAAAACCTAATCACGTGACACTTTTATCGCAATTTCTCGAAAACTAACTAGGGGGCCACGACATCTTGCATGCCATTCGAGAAAGCCTGACCGGTAGTAATTTGTTGTTGCAAAATAAAATTTGTTGCTCTTGCCGTTTGGAAGAAAATGTAAAAAAACCTAGTCACGTGGTACTTTTAGCGCAATTTCTCGTAAACTAACTAAGGTGCTACGATGTATTCTATGTCGTTCGATAGAGCCTTACCGGTACTAACTTGTTGCGGCAAAATAAAATTCGTTGCTATTGCCGTTTGAAAGAAAATCTAAAAAAAACCTAGTCACGTGATACTTTTAGCGCAATTTCTCGTAAACTAACTAGGGGGCCACGATGTCTTGCATGCAATTCGATAGAGCCTAACCGTTATTAATTTTTTGCGGCAAAATAAAATTTTTTGCTATTGCAGTTTGGGAGAAAATGTAAAAAAACCTAGTCACGTGACCCTTTTAGCGCATTTTCTCGAAAACTAACTAGGGGGCCACGACGTCTTGCATGCCATTCGGTAGAGCCTGACCGGTAGTAATATGTTGTTGCAAAATAAAATTTGTTGTTGTTGCCGTTTGGAAGAAAATGTAAAAAAACCTACTCACGTGGTACTTTTAGCGCAATTTCTCGTAAACTAACTAAGGGGCCACGATGTATTGTATGTCGTTCGATAGAGCCTTATCGGTACTAATTTGTTGCGGCAAAATAAAATTGTTGTTGTTGCCGTTTGGGAGAAAATGTAAAAAACCTACTCGCGTGGTACTTTTAGCGCAATTTCTCGTAAACTAACTAAGGGGCCACGATGTATTGTATGTCGTTCGATAGAGCCTTACCGGTACTAATTTGTTGCGGCAAAATAAAATTTGTTGCTGTTGCCGTTTGAAAGAAAATCTAAAAAAACGTTACCCTTTTAGCGCAATTTCTCGTAAACTAACTAGGGGGCCACGACGTGTTGTATGTCATTCGATAGAACCTGACCGTTACTAATTTGTTGCAGCAAAATAACATTTTTTGCTGTTGCCGTTTGGGAGAGAGTGTAGAAAAACCTAGTCACGTGACCCTGAACATTGATTGTGTGAGTGCCGCTTAACTAGCGTTGCCATCTCTAAAATTGTAAAACTAGGACAAAAACATTTAAAAACCCAGACAAAATTCGGACATTGCTGCAAAAACTTATTTAGCACTTTTTAAAATAACCAACTTAATGGTGCAATCAAATCACGTCTTAAATAAGCCACAGGTGGAAATTTGAAGAAAATTACATTAAAAATGTAATTTTTTATGCGTTTTAAGTGTTTCTGCCAAAAATGTAGTTCTAGAAAATTTAAATTTTTTGTAAAATATTTATTAAAAAGTTACGGTTACATACAGTTTAAATTATAGATTTGTCGCCAAAATCGGGTCATAAATGCGCCGTGGGCGAAAATTTTGAGTACTCGGTACCTATAAAAAATGTAATTTCTTCTTGGATGCATTAAAAATGCCATTTCTTCTTGAATGCTGTTCCTGACAAAAATTCAACTAAAATTACAACAATGATATTTTATACAGCGTGTCCCAGGTTTCAGACTTTGCGAGGTTGGGCGGCTTTATTACTCGTTACTTCGCTTTTTTTTTGTCGTTAAAGGAAAATTTAATTCTCAAATAAACGAGCCATCACTCATTAAAATCGGTTAAAAAGTACAAAAGTTGCGGTGTTATGAATATATGCTTGTTCACATAAACAACACTAGAACTTCTTCCAAATTTTTAGGTGTAAATCCTAAAGTACCTAACCGATTTTAATGAGCGATATGTCGATCGCCTTGGCAGAGACTTCTGAACTTATTCTTGTCTTATTCTTGATACTTGAATGGGTTCCATAAAAATAAACGAGATTAATTTTGCTTATCTCTTCTCAGATCCGCCACCTTAAATCTAAAAATGATCGCAATTCTTTTGTCGTCGCAAAAAAATGTATTTCTTGAAGAAATAAAGAAGTTGCGGGTTATGAATATATTTATTATTTACATATAGAACACTGGAATTTCTCCTAAGTTTTTGTTTATAAATTCTAAAGTACTTCAACGATTTTACTAAGCGATATATCGATCGCCTGGGTAGAGACTAGACTTTTGAATAGTGTTAATTTTTTAATTTCATTTAAGTGGGTTCCTTAAAAAGAAACGAGTTGAAATATATGCTTCAATTTGACAATGTCCGCCATCTTTAATTTTAAGATGACCGCCAACTTTTTAAAATTTATCAAATGGGAATTTCATGAGCTTTTAATAGAGCTATCACTCGTTAAAATCGGTAAAGAACTAACAAAGCTATAGCCATTTTAAATCATTCCTGTTTTTTTTTGGGTCACTCGGTATAAAAATCCTTTATTTTGTGTTTTTTTTTGTAAAAATAGCTTTTAACGAGTGCTTTCGCAATCTGGCATAGATTTCTTATTTTTTAGTAATTTTACAGGTGAAAAACGACTTTCAAGTAAAATTAGGTTTTTTTCAACCTGTAGATATAAAAATTGCCCATTTTGACCAACAAAATGATGTATTATAATTTTTATATATCCGCAATCTGCTATGGATTTTTCATTTTCCATTATTTTAATGGGTCAAAAACGACTTTCTAAGTGAAATAGGGTTTTTTCACTCTGTGTATATAAAAACCCGGTATTTAGTTTATTTTCAAAAAATAGCTTTTAACGAGTACTTCCGCAATCTGGCATGGATTTTTTATTTTCCAGTATTTTTAAGGGTCAAAATCGACATTGTTACTTTAATTCGGTTTTTTCACTCTGTAGATAATAAAATCTGCCATTTTGACAGTTACCAAAAATAGTAGCATTTGACCAGTGTGTCCGCAATCTGCCATGGATTTTTCATTTTCCGTTATTTTAATGGGTCAAAGACGACTTTGCACTGAAATTCGGTTTTTGTCACCCTGTATGTATTAAAGCTTTCTTTTAAAAAAAATTCGATGTACTTTTCTAAATACGTAAGCCAAAAACAATTGATCTTAATGTTTAAAGTAGTTCCAGCGCACCCTGTCTAGCTAAAAAACGATTTTAACAATAGTTTGTTTGGTCCACTGTGATTTTCCCAGATTGAAATCCCAAGTTCAGTTTACATATTGAAAAAAAAAATTGGGTTGGAGTGGGATCCAGTTTCAATTCTTTAAAAATGTTTCGTTTTTTGTCTAATGTTTAAAGAAATGTAGTAACCTGAAAAATTCAGTCTACAACAAAAATAGTTTGTTTTTTATTGAATATTGATTTTAATTTAACAGTTCAGACTGTTTCGGCTGCAAAAGAAAATCATAAAATTCTAAACATGTGTGCTTATAGTTAAATTTGGTAAAAAATCATAATTTTATGGTTTCAAAATGAATTTTGAAGGCACAAAAATTGCCGTGCTTTCTGTCGCAGAACTTCCAGACAATTTTCAAAAACCCGCCCGGACGCCTCTATAACCCGGACATGTCCGGAGAAATCCGGACGGATGGCAACTCTAGTAAATGGCCCTTTGATAATAATTCCCCCTCTTATATACACCTTACTGAGTGCCCTCAAAAGCATAGCTTGTGCGAGGAAGGGTTGGTAATTATTATAACAGTTAACTGCCTTGGGCTAAGGATATATACCTACACAGTTGGTACTGGTAAAGCATTTGCTTAAGATGATAGGAAAACACCATAAGCCCATTTACCAGTTCTAGCACGGAAGAATATTTGTTGCCTAGTTTTTCTCCCAAACGGCAACAGCAACAAATTTGATTTTGCCGCAACAAATTAGTACCGGTCAGGCTCTATCGAACAACATAAAACACGCCGTGGCCCCCTAGTTAGTTTTCGAGAAATTGCGCTAAAAGGGTCACGTGACTAGATTTTTTTTACATTGTCTCCCAAACGGCAACAGCAACAAATTTTATTTTGCGCAACAAATTAGTACCAGCCAGGCTCTATCGAATGACATGCAACACGTCGTGGCCCCTTAGTTAGTTTACAAGAAATTGCGCTAAAAGGGTCAGGTGACTAGGTTTTTTTACATTTTCTCCCAAACGGCAACAGCAACAAATTTTATTTTGCCGCAACAAATTCCTACCGGTCAGGCTCTATCGAATGGCATGCAAGACGTCGTGGCCCTTTGGTTAGTTTTTTGGTAAAAAATCATAATTTTATGGTTTCAAAATGAATTTTGAAGGCACAAAAATTGCCGTGCTGTCTGTCGCAGAACTTCCAGACAATTTTCAAAAACCCGCCCGGACGCCTCTATAACCCGGACATGTCCGGAGAAATCCGGACGGATGGCAACTCTAGTAAATGGCCCTTTGATAATAATTCCCCCTCTTATATAAACCTTACTGAGTGCCCTCAAAAGCATAGCTTGTGCGAGGAAGGGTTGGTAATTATTATAACAGTTAACTGCCTTGGGCTAAGGATATATACCTACACAGTTGGTACTGGTAAAGCATTTGCTTAAGATGATAGGAAAACACCATAAGCCCATTTACCAGTTCTAGCACGGAAGAATATTTGTTGCCTAGTTTTTCTCCCAAACGGCAACAGCAACAAATTTGATTTTGCCGCAACAAATTAGTACCGGTCAGGCTCTATCGAACAACATAAAACACGCCGTGGCCCCCTAGTTAGTTTTCGAGAAATTGCGCTAAAAGGGTCACATGACTAGATTTTTTTTACATTGTCTCCCAAACGGCAACAGCAACAAATTTTATTTTGCGCAACAAATTAGTACCAGCCAGGCTCTATCGAATGACATGCAACACGTCGTGGCCCCTTAGTTAGTTTACAAGAAATTGCGCTAAAAGGGTCAGGTGACTAGGTTTTTTTACATTTTCTCCCAAACGGCAACAGCAACAAATTTTATTTTGCCGCAACAAATTCCTACCGGTCAGGCTCTATCGAATGGCATGCAAGACGTCGTGGCCCTTTGGTTAGTTTTTTGGTAAAAAATCATAATTTTATGGTTTCAAAATGAATTTTGAAGGCACAAAAATTGCCGTGCTGTCTGTCGCAGAACTTCCAGACAATTTTCAAAAACCCGCCCGGACGCCTCTATAACCCGAACATGTCCGGAGAAATCCGGACGGATGGCAACTCTAGTAAATGGCCCTTTGAGAATAATTCCCCCTCTTATATAAACCTTACTGAGTGCCCTCAAAAGCATAGCTTGTGCGAGGAAGGGTTGGTAATTATTATAACAGTTAACTGCCTTGGGCTAAGGATATATACCTACACAGTTGGTACTGGTAAAGCATTTGCTTAAGATGATAGGAAAACACCATAAGCCCATTTACCAGTTCTAGCACGGAAGAATATTTGTTGCCTAATTTTTCTCCCAAACGGCAACAGCAACAAATTTGGTTTTGCCGCAACAAATTAGTACCGGTCAGGCTCTATCGAGCAACATAAAACACGTCGTGGCCCCCTAGCTAGTTTTCGAGAAATTGCGCTAAAAGGGTCACTTGACTAGATTTTTTTTACATTTTCTCCCAAACGGCAACAGCAACAAATTTTGTTTTGCCGCAACAAATTAGTACCAGCCAGGCTCTATCGAATGACATGCAACACGTCGTGTCCCCTTAGTTAGTTTACAAGAAATTGCGCTAAAAGGGTCAGGTGACTAGGTTTTTTTACATTTTCTCCCAAACGGCAACAGCAACAAATTTGGTTTTGCCGCAACAAATTAGTACCGGTCAGGCTCTATCGAGCAACATAAAACACGTCGTGGCCCCCTAGCTAGTTTTCGAGAAATTGCGCTAAAAGGGTCACGTGACTAGATTTTTTTTTACATTTTCTCCCAAACGGCAACAGCAACAAATTTTGTTTTGCCGCAACAAATTAGTACCAGCCAGGCTCTATCGAATGACATGCAACACGTCGTGTCCCCTTAGTTAGTTTACAAGAAATTGCGCTAAAAGGGTCAGGTGACTAGGTTTTTTTACATTTTCTCCCAAACGGCAACAGCAACAAATTTTATTTTGCCGCAACAAATTCCTACCGGTCAGGCTCTATCGAATGGCATGCAAGACGTCGTGGCACCCTAGTTAGTTTTCAAGAAATTGCGCTAAAAGGGTCACGTGACTAATTTTTTTTTTACATTTCTCCTAAACGGCAACAGCAACAAATTTTATTTTGCCGCAACAAATTAGTAACGGTCAGGCTTAACTGTTAAGCTAGGGGGACCACGTTTTCTCGAAAACGGCTGCAGCAACAAATTTTATCTTACCGCAACAAAACAGCAACAAATGAGCAACAAACTGTGGCATTAAAATTTTTTGGGCCCCTTTTGTTGGTCCCCCTAGCGTAATCGTGCTCACGAACCTTTCTTTTTATAGTTACTATTGTTTCCTCTTTCTAAATGTATTTATCTGAGAGAGATGCAGCATACTACACCATATACTAGGAAAATATCCGCTTGTACAGTAGAGATGGGTAAATCGATCATTTTGTACTGAACGAATCGATCAGTGATTCGTTTCTAGAATGATTGAATCATTTGAAGTTAAATTAGTTAAATGGGTCAGTAAGTCGTTTGATTCATTCTGATTCGATCACTCAATACTCGCAAGTGATTCGATCATAGTGAACGAATCGTTCATGAATCACACATCTCTATTGCACACGATTCGACCCCGTGTATCTGTCAGATACAACTATCTCAAGAAGATGGTCGAAGGGTATGCAGGCGGGTATTTTTTCTGGTATGGGTAATATACTGGATCTCTCTCAGACGCATGAATTTACAAAAAGAGAACAATAAAAACTATATGTTAAACTCGCAAAAACGGACCTTTCTCTTGCATTTATACTCATTTCATTAATTATTTTTCAGATGTTTTTATTATCATTTGATCTCCCATGTCCATTAGGCGGCATCGTACCTAGCATTACCTTTTTGTGGGAATATTGAAAATTATTTTATTTTTTATTTTTATTAAATCTCGTAAATCCTTTATAAGTTTAAAAATATTTTTAGTTGGAAATTTCCGCGGGGGGGGGGGGAGTGGCGGAACCGAAGGTGTAGGCTTGTAGGGAAAGAATCAAAATATATACAGGGTATCCAAAAAATCCGAGTCCACTCTAATATCTCCAGTGCCAAAAGAGGTAGAGAAGTAAAATTTCACATAAGTAGATGGTTTACAAAAGGTATATTTTTGGGTGCTAATTTTGCCGCCATTCATTAAAGGGGCGGAGCTAGAGCGCAGACAATGCTTTTTTTTAATGAGATACCCTGTATGTTTTCTAAAATTTGAGTAGAGCTTTTCATTCTCTTTCCAAAAATACCTAATATGTTACCTTTTTCTCTAACGGTTTTTAAATGAAATGACAAAAATTTTGCAACAAGAGCAATGATTTAGACAAAGAATCACCACCGTCCAAATAAACGGGTCTGTTCCCAAATAAACAGCTTTTAAACGAGTCTGTGCCAAAATAAACAGCTTTTAAACAAATAGACCGCTTTTAAACGGGTCTGTTCCCAAATAAACCGCTTTTAAACGGGTCTGTTCCCAAATAAACAGTTTTTAAACGGGTCTGTACCCAAATAATTCGCTTTTAAACGGGTCTGTGCCAAAATAAACAGCTTTTAAACAAATAGACCGCTTTTAAACGGGTCTGTTCCCAAATAAACAGCTTTCAAACATGTTCCTAAATAAACAGCTTTTAAACGGATCATTTAAAAATCTATTTATTTGGAAACAGACGCGTTTAAAAGCTGTTTATTGGGAACAAACATATTTAAAAGCTGTTTATTTGGGAACAAACCCGTTTAAAAGCGGTTTATTTGTTTAAAAGCTGTTTATTTGGGAAAAGATCCGTTTAAAAGCGGTTTATTTGGGATCAGACCTGCTGATCCAAAGAACGGTTTTCAAACCATAAACAACAATGCATGTAATTTCACAAAATATATATATTTTCTTAAGAATTTAAGCAAAACATCCGTATTGCAAGTCAAATTATCAGTTATACACCACAACCGTCGTTTGTGGCCATTTTTTTTTTGGACAGTCAGACAGCACTTTAAGCATTGGAGTTTGTAAAAAGAACATCCAAACCATAATAGATCTGCATTTGCCCTAAAATGTCCCGGGAAGCAGTGAAATTGTGACAATAGCCTGGGATCCCGGACACGTAAGAGGAAATCTCGTAAACGAAAAAGCCGACGAACTGTCCGAACAAAGCATTTAACGGAGCAGAATCCTTCTGCGGAATCGCTAAAGCAAGAGTCAAGCATTTGATAAAACAGTTATAAAAATTTTTGACGGTGGGCCGAACTCCGCTCCGCGTCGTTCGCGCAACTGCCGTCGCGTGCGGAAACGTATCACTCTCCGCACTTGTAAGGTATAACTATTTCCTACGAGCGTGCGGAAAATTTACTTTTCCGCAAGATTTTTCGTTTTGAAAGTTGTACTTTTCCGCACGATTTTTAGTGTAACGCACGATTTTCACTTCAAAGGACAATATTTTAATTCAAGATATACTTAAAATCAAATTACTATCTATGGGTGCTATTCTTCATTCAGAAAATTTATAGTTGTTTACTTAAAAAGTCATATGTAGGCACTTTACTAAAGAAATCGTGCAGAAAAGTAAAGTCGTATGGAAAAGTAACCTTTCCGCACTACTGCTGAAAAGTTACTATTCCGTACGATTTTTGTATTAATAAAAATTTATTTTGTTTGTGTAACTATTCTATATATGTGTCATTTTGTTGCATTATTACAAAATATTTGGGTTTTTTTTTGATAAATAAGATGGACAAAAACACTCGTAGGAAAAACATTTTACTCTGGAAAATGTTTTTCCACTCTTGACGACTTGCCCGAACTTCGCTCCGCATTGTCCGTACCACTTGTTCGTACCGTACTTATTAAGTAAATAACTATTATACCTCCGAATAAAATACGAATCTTTTTTTCAAACGTAAAAATTTTCTTATCTTTGCTTTATTAGTTATATGAGATTTTGTGGAAAGTATGGGTAAGATGTTGGCCAAATTACCTCTATATTGTGTTATCCTGCAAACTTACAAAGTATGCTTTGGAAGTTTCCACAGCTTACTTCCTTTTTCCATTTTTAAATTAGAGACTCTTTTTGTTCTGTCAGTGACCTTAGCGCAGTGACTTTCAAAACGGGTCATATGATATCCATACTTTTAGACATCAGAATTGGCTGAACTTTGAATCGAACGCACATTTTGTAAAAACTAAGACGCAGTTCGGAGCACTTTTTTGATTTTTTGCCAAATAACCTAAAATTTCTTTTTTAGATCACCAATTCAAATGTTGGAATACTTCGAATTGAAACATTTGGAAATTCTACTAAAAAAATACATTTTTTTTTTAATTGCTCGGGAGCTAAGGTAAAGGCTATATTTGATGAACAGACGGACAGACAGTGGCAAGAAAGATAAAAATTCGTGATTTTCCACAAACCCAAGTCAACAATCAAGTTAACAAAAAATGAGTAATCTTAACAGATACAATCAACAGTGCTATGAAACTTATTTTCGATCTTTAATAATGTTTTTTTTTTCTGTCAGTAACCTTAACTCAGGAAATGTCGAAGTGACGTTCAGAACAGGTCATATGATCTACATACTTTTTGGAGTCAAATAAACATCAGAATTGGCTGAACTTTGAATGGAAGGCACGATTCGTAAAAACTAAGACACGACTTCTTTCCAATGCCACCGATACAAATGGTTGAGTATTACAGCAATATAGTAAGAAGCACAAAAATTTGCAGAGTATTTAAAATATAATTTTGAGGACAAAAATTCCAAGTGCTTGTTTACAAAAACAAGTAATTCTGGGGGTTCAAAGGAAATGATGCTGCCGTTTTGGGTACTTTGGACTTGTCGGATGGGTCGGATGGTATTGGTTTTAAGGAGATAGTGATTTGTGGTTATTTCGGTTGGTTTTTTAAAAATTTGGTTTTTGCTATATTTTGACTTCCAGCTAGCGCTGTTATTATTAATACTTGTAGAATGGTTTAATATTATTTTAATGTGTTTGTTTATGTTTTTTTAAGTTTTAATCAAAATTTTACGGTACTTCTGCAAAAATAATGCCTCTTTACCCAAGGATGACGTCTATTGCCAATAAAATCGACACATGGAACGGCCGTCTTGAATAGCCCTGAAGAAGCAAATACATTTTACGAAACGTTGGCATTTCAAAAAAAGGACGTTTCATTAACAAGATCCCTCGACCCATTGACATTCAAAAAAAGTTATAATTAATGTTAGAAAAAAAGGTTAGATGCAAAACTTGTTTTACTGTTTGCGTGATTTAAGAGTTACCTGTCTAAATTAAAAATATCAAATTTTGACACCAAGTTTGTTATTTTCAATGAAACACCCTGTATATTGTTAAATGTTTAAATCGTTCTTTCCTTCTTAATTTCAAAAATACCAAACACTTTAACTCTATCTATATTAGTTTGGAATAAAAATGCAAAAGTACTCACCATAACGTGTTAGAGAGAGGTTAATGCTTAGATTGTTCTCTCTCTAGCTAACTAATATAGATAGACGTAATATATTTGGTGTATTTGGGATGAGAAAGAAACGGCCGATTCAAAAATTTTATAAAATAGAGGGTGTTTCATTTAAAATAACAAACTTGGCGTCAAAATTTGACATTTGCAATGACATTTTAGACAGATAACTCTTAAAGTATGCAAACAGTTATACAAGTTTTGCATTTAATTAATTAATTAATTAATAACGGCGCTAACTGGAGGGTCAAATATATAGTCTAATTTTTTGATGAGCGGACTGACGTCATATTTTTGGATCTCTATTTGATACGTTGTCTTAGACAACGACAAGAAATATGTAAAAAAAGTCATGTCGTTGATTATTTCAACTGTTACCTCAAACTGACAACAACAAATTATTTGACATGCGAACTGTTGACAACAAAGGAATACGTTTTCAGAGGCAAAAATGACGTCAATAATAAAACATAAAAAATCGTTCTTAATTCTCATAAAGTGGTTCAATATATTTGGATTTTGCATTGAAACAAAAAATGTTTTATTGTATAACTTGCAATTAGTGTATTTTTTGTCATGTCGGTTAATTGTTTATATAAGTTTTTATTTTAAGTAGTGGACGGCTTTCTTAATGTACCTTGACGGATTTCTTGATATTAGGTAGGTAGGTGCCGTTTATGGGTATGGGCCCCTTTAAATACATGTTTAACTACAGACATTGAATTATTTGTTTTTCTAAAAAGGTAAGAATTCATGTCCAAATATTTCCTTTAAAACATTTTTAGTTTTCTTTTTTTTTATATTTATTTTGATGCTTAAGTTCCCCAATTATCAGTGGAAATATTATAGCAAAGGAAAACAATATACGGGAGCTATTTAAAATCAAAAGCATGTTTTCTAAATAAAATATGCCAAAAATTATTTATTATTTTACCTATTTCTATAGGAGTACCCTTATATATAAATATTTCGGTTATGAAGTGAAAGTTGTATTGGTAGTGTTTGTAAAAATAAAACAAATAGTTGAGCAGTTCAGGAGTTTTGCTGGAACAAACGTCTAAAAAATGCGCCTCGAATTTATAATTTCGCCTTTTTTGGAACTTAGTTAAAAATACTGTCTATACTTGTCTTATAAAATAAAAGTAACTTACTATATATTTACAGGAAAGGTGGCAGTTATTAGAAAATGGGTATTTCTCAATTAAATATAAACTGCACTGCTAAAACAGTATGAAAATTTACGATTGCTTTTTACAGACAAGATTCATTTTTTTACAATATGTAATGAAAAAAAAGAAGATACCAAGTATTGCAGTTTTTCTGTTTAAATGTAAATCAATGTTTTTGCTACGTAAAATTATATTTTATAAGAAGCAATACACTTAACATTGTAAATCTACACAAATATATGTGAATATACAATGTAAAGTATGCAAATTATAAGGTATATCAAAGTTCACAGCAGCAGCAACAACGACTCTTTTTCCGCCATTTTTAAAAATTCAGTGAGTTTAAGTTACTTTTAAATAGTGAAACCAGAACCAAAAAGCCAGTTTATCCATCGGGAAACCACAGTAATTAAAGACAATTTCACATATCTCAAAATATACCAGAATTTTTGAGTTTCTTTTTTTAACGTGGTATTGGTGTATGGAGCAAGCAATAGATAACGCATATAGAGATAGATATAATTTGCGTATGTTTTAAATCTCATGATGGGCAGTGATATCAGCAACAAGGAGCAACGAGATGAACTAAAAAAATTTAAAAATTAGGGCTACGTAGTATGAAGCTCCAATTGGGGGCGGTGCTGCTGCGAACGTTACATCTTTTTAAGAGTCATGTTACAGTGACCTTATAGTTTTACAGGTTTCTACTTTATAACCTGCTGAACGGTACAGGATTCTGTATTTACGGTGTCCTGCACTTTTCAATTTTGATGTTTTTGTTTCTCGGTTTATTCGACAGGTGGCGCGCACAGTTACTACGTCCCCAAGGATTACAAACTTTTTGTTTTAAATTCGAGAGGTGTGCATGGTCACTGTGTAGCTTCAACTGCCAGGTATAATTCTATGACTCCCTGATGATTCCTATGAAACAAAATCGCTTTGTCCGATATGCTACGAGTGTTACTTTAAAAAATTAATTGCTGGCTGTAGCGCAAAGTTGGAGACTTCTATTGATAATATCAAACAAGATCTAAGAGACCACGTTAAGGATAGCGTCCGGAAAATAATTCAGCTGAAAGAAGAAAACCAAAATCTTAGAGAGAGGGTAGAAACTTTTCAGAGAGCAATTAGAAGAAAAAGCATCTCGGTCTTTGGTTTAGTTACGAATCAGGAATATCTAACATTTACCACTGAACTAGCTAAGTGGGCTAACCCAAACAGGAATTAAAGTGGATCAAATAGCAAATATTTACTTTAAGGGAAACTCTGACAAAAGACCCTTAACCATAGAATTTGCCAATATTTTCATCAGAGAGAGCATCTTAAAGAACGGGTATAAACTTGCAGGCACAAACGTCTACATTCAAGCTGATTTAACTGAGGGGGATCAGAAGATTAACAAGGTCTTAGTTTCAAACCTAAAGGAAGCAAAAGAATGACCTAAAAGCTTAAATCAAAAGACAAAAACTCCACGTAAACCACGAAGTATATACCTATAGTCAACTACTAGAAAACGAAAATCTAATTCAAGAAAAAACTGATCAATTACCATCTCCCGGACATAGTAAGAAATCTGTGAGCGTGCCTGGGAGCCCTACTCCAAGCCAATATTTTATAAATATCGATCCATGTGAAAACCTGCAGCACGAGGAGGTGGAAGTGGTCCCAGCGCATTGAAAACACAAACAAGCGCGCAGCCAACAAGCGAAGCCAAGGTTAGCGTCGCTGCTACTTCACTCACTGGATACAAAAGCGAAACTGAAATCAAGACAGTATTGCAAAATATAATAAAAACTAAAAGAACTAACAGTTCTAGTAGCACCAATAATTCTCCATTAAATAGAGAGCCTACACTGGTTCGGACTTTTTCCAGAATCCAGGATAAGACTGAGAAGAAAAAATAGAAAACACTTTCCTGTGTTCTAAAATAATTTTAGTTTGTTTTTAAAAGTACTTTTTTATTTTATTTTATCATACTTTACTTGCTTTTATTCTCGTTTTTCTTTAAACACTAAATACTAGTTTTACTTCCAGTCAAAAAACGAAATAAATAAACAGAAACTGGTTTTAAATTTATATATATTATTTGCTTTTTATTTTTTTTAACTAGTAGTTGTTTTTTATTATCTATCTTTTATTGTTTTGGGCACCTATATTTTGCATATTAGACACTTTTTCTAAACTAGCCCTTATAGAATCGATTAAATAAGAAAAATAAAATCTGTCATTATAATATGAATTTATACATACAAGACTGCGAACACCAATCAATAAAAACATACGAGATACTTAGCATTGATAATTACAATGAAAAGTTTCTAGAACATGAACAAAAAGTTAATAGCAAATGTTTTTCATTATTTCATTTAAATATATGCAGCGTTGCCAAAAATCTTGACGAATTTCAAATTCTACCTAATCAAATGGGAAATTCCTTTGATTGCATTATACTAAAGGAAAGATTTAAAGTACCTGACATATCTATCTACTCTCTGTGTGGCTATTGTACAATATAGAGTAAAAGTAATATAAACAGGAATGATGGTATGATAATGTATGTTAAACAAAACTTAAATTTTAACCATAAAATAATAAAAATTGGAAATTGCACTGTCCTATCCAGACCACAATATACAATAAAAAAATAAACCTATCATAGTTACTGGAGTTTATAGACCACCATCAACTAACGAAAACATATTCATTAACAGCTTAGAGACTTAACTCCAGGCAATAACACAAATTTTGATTTATTGAAAAGGACTGACAACTAAGCTTTAAATTACCAAAATATTTTATCCGAATATAATTTTTTCTTCGCCATTAATAAAGTAACAACGCTGCGATCTGAGACGTGTTTAGACACCATTTTTATTAATAGTTTAAATAATGAAAATTATAAAATAAAATATTTTTCAGCCATTTTACAAGTACAAAAAACTTCCATTAAAGTTTTCTGCGAATTTAAAAATATTTCGAATAACGCAGTACAAAAAATCGGAAAGATTGATCTAAATAAACTAAAAACTAACTTAAACACTACAAACTGGACTAATTTCTATCAATCCTCGAATATAGAGGAAAAAACACAGTTCTTTATGAAGACATTAAAAAACTGAAATATGTGAATGCACCTACTATATAACAATAAAAAATAACGAAAAAAAGAGAAAACCCTGGATTACTAACGGTCTAATAAAATCTGTAAATAAAAGAAATTCACTATATAAGCAACAAAAAGAACAACCACGGAATATAGACCTTAAAAATCAATTCTTAAATTACAGAAATATTCTTAATTAAAATAAACAAAAATAAAACATGCACAAAAAATGTATGGAAGATTGTCAAATCAATAAGCGCCAAAACCGCAGAAAACCCAAATTTACAAATTTTAAAAGAAGACCAAACTTTAATTACAAATGGAAAACAAGTAGCAAATAAGTTTAACCATTACTTTTCAAATATTGGAAAAATCTGGCCAACAAAATAAAAAAACCCAGAAAGTGCATTGCCGCAGAGAAAAACGATAAATCGGAACTTTATATTGTATCAAACAAACGAGTTCGAGGTTAGAAAAGTGGTAAAAGAATTAAAATCAATCATCATTTTACCACTGACTAATTTAATTAACCACACGCTTAGAAAAGGTATTTATCCATCTGAATTTAAACTTTCCGTTATAAAACCAATTTTTAAAAATGGAGATAAACAAGAATGGTGGGATTTACTAAAAAGGTTTAGTCTATTTTAGAACGGTCCTAGGTTTAAGTGAAATTTTTGGTTTTAAGCATTTTAAACCAAACCTCCTTGAGTTTTGGAAATAGTTTGATTTATAAAAAGAATTTTAATAAATTTGTTTATTGTATAATCATATTAATATAATCTTTTGTTGGATTTAAGAAGAAAGTTTCAATTTAGAAGAAAAGAAAATTAAAAAATTTAAACCCACGCGAAGTTTAAATAGTAAACACTCTATAGAAAAAATTAAAATTGAGGTTAAATGTCACTCTAATTAAAATTTACCCTTCATGATTAATTTTTCCAATTAATACTTGATGTCACACAATGATTTAGATGGGTAATAATAAAAGAAGGAGTAGATTAATTTTGTTTTTATTTAAAAGGTTTTATTTATGAAATGCATTAAAAAACTTAAATGCAAGTTTTTTTACGTTTCCGTCACTGTCGAAATGTCCGTTCAAAAATATTAGCGCTGCGTTCAACAGCGAGTTCGGATCTTTTACCTCTGCTTGCACCTTGACTTTTATCAACCTCTACTGATGAAAGCTACAGTTTTAAAAATGAGTGGGCTTTGAGTAAGGAAAGTTTTTTTGACTGAGCTTTTAGATAACCTCAATGTTTAACTTTCAGTTTGTAAATAAATTAATATAGTTGTTTTGGTTTTTTTTTGGTATATTTTTCATGCACAATCAGTGACCTTCACTTATGTTTGTTTTGCCTCGTAGTACCCTCATAAATATATTTTTAAATGCATTAAAAAACTTAAAGGCAAGTTTTTTTACATTTCCGTCACTGTCGAAATGTCAGTTCAAAAATATTAGCGCTGCGTTCAATCACAAACAGCGAGTTCGGATCTTTTACATCTGCTTGCACCTTGACTCGTATAAACCTCTACTGATGAAAGCTACAGCTTTAAAAATGAGTGGGCTTTGAGTAAGGAAAGTTTTTTTGACTGAGCTTTTAGATAACCTCAATGTTTTACTTTCAGTTTGTAAATAAATTAATATAGTTGTTTTGGGTTTTTTTTTTGGTATATTTTTGGTGCATAATCAGTGACCTTCAGTTATGTGTGTTTTTCCTCGTAGTGCCCTCATAAATATATTTTATGTCCTGAAAACGGGTTCAAAATATGGCGTTTTTTGGACAAAATTGGAGGTGTTTTATTGGGTAATGAACAACTTGGGATATTAAATAAGGTAAATTAATCCTTGTAAAAATGGTTACTTAGGGAAATTATAAACGAACTTATTACCAAGTGCCACAAAACAATCCTCTCTGGGGTCTATAAATTTAAACCACCCACCTGAGGTGGTTTAAAAAATCACCAACTTTATAACCTCAAACACAAATAATGAAGCTATTATGTGCCAAATTTTTGGCGTATTCACCATTTGCCACTTTGAAACCTGTCAAAAAAAAATTAGTTTTAGGGCATTTTCTTCTAAAATATAGTGTATTTTGAGAAAAAAAAGCAGTTTTTCAATGGTATTTTGCAATAATAATACAAAATGATCAATAACTTTGTGCCTTTTCTGTATGGGTAAGTGTTTTTTGAAAATTGGTTTTAAAATTTAGTACCCCCCACAGGTGTAAATATTTAGACCTGAGGGGATTACTATTTTAGATCTTAGTAAATCTCACTGGAAATGTCGAACTATAGACCAATTTCACTGATTTCCACCATCGCTAAAGTCTTTGAAAAAGTACTCAAAATAATTTCTGATCGACAATATGGATTTCGTGAAAACAGAAGCAACAAAAAGAACAACCACGGAACTTTCTTAGCATCAAAAATATATGATAATTTGGATGAAAGCAAACCATCATTGTGTATTTTTCTTCGATACTCTGAGTCACCCACAGCTCTGTTGGGGGACTTGGAGGATGTTGGAGTGCATAATCCGAGAAACTATTTAAGAGCTGCATTACGGATCGGGAACAATACACTATTTTCATAAGCGGGGTGGAAACAGTGAAATTTGGTGTCCCGCAGGGAACTGTCTTAGGCCCTTTGTTGTTAATGATTTATCTAAACAGTATACTTTGAAAAGAACTTCCGGGCTACATAATAAGTTTCGCCGACGATACGGTCATTTACCTCCAAGCAGACTGAACTATTTAATCACAAGTTACTAACAATAAATTATAAAAAAAAACAAGTTTATTAACTTTAGCAGCTCCACAAGAACATTATCACACTACGACACACTAACAGTTATTAACAGTATAGATCAGATAAAAATAGAATCAACAAACAAAATAAAATACCTTTGGAGTTTGAATAAACAAACATCTCAAGTGTGACCACCATGCCAACAACGTAATAAAAAATCTTAGAGGGGTGCTATACAAAGGACATGGGCCAAATAACATAGGTATTGGGGTTCCGTGGAATGCGTTGGTACTTACATATGTTGTAGACAACTTCTTTCTAAACAGTTTAAAATTGGACAAAAGTGCCGCTGGGCCGTAGGAGCTTCACAATTTCGATTCAAGGTTTGGATTTTGAAAATGTTTTGATGTCAAAAATGGCTAATACTGTCAGAATATTTTGACTTTGTACTGTCAGACTTAATGTTAAGAGTACTAATCATACCTTTGGTACCTAACTCACTAGCGGATGATTGTTATGTATTATCTACTTTTTTACGCAAAGTTCAATTTTGCGAAACGATTTTTTTACTTTGCCCAGACTAGTTTCGACGTACATTTGAAAGCTTTGATTGGCGGTCATTTATAACTTCTGCAAATGTTGTTTTTGTGTTTTTTATATACTTATGTAAGTATTATTTTCAAATGGTTTCAAAATAAGTCTTAAAAAGTCAGGTTACGGAATTGTGAAGAGATAGCTAGCTATATCTTATCACTGAGATACAGGGAAACGAAACATTGCTATCTGACGGGTCTTCCCTTCTTGGAAACTCGACACTAGGGAGCCCCGGTATCTTTTGATTTGGTGATTTCCTAATAATGCAAGAATGAAGGCTTCTTCCTTGCTCCCGAAGGGTTGGTGTTACTGTAATTAAAAAGAATGTAGTCTATAAGACTAATATTGTGAGGTTGAACGCGATGCATTCATTATAAAGTGGAATAAAAGGCGCGGTTGCTTTGAAAAATCTCTAAATATTGTTGTCATTGTTGTCTAGACTTCGTCAATTGGTTTTTTTATGACGACGAGCAGCATCCAGTATCCAGTAAGAAGACGCTGTGAAGGATACCGATCTTCATTCTCTTCGTGCCTTGTATATCCTAGGTACCAAAGGATTGATGCAACATGTGCACATACTCCTAATGTCCCTGCTCCGACTTTGCATGTACAATAGGTGGATATGATTGGATCTCTTATATTTACTTCTGCATTAAACATTATGAAGGAGCTATGTTGAACAGCCTGAACAATCCTAGAAAATATTTTTATTCGTAAAAGGTTCGGTTCCGTAAGATGAACCATTTTCAACAAAAAATAAGAAGGCTACAAACGGAAATGAACAAGCAAACAATATAAAAACAACAAACTAAATGATATAAAACTAACTTAAAACATGAAAACTACTAAGAACGAACGAACTAACAGCAAGGGCACGCCAAAACTTTTTACGTGGCAATGTAATCACAAAGCAAAGTCTGAAAGACACTGACTCTTTGACTTATTTTTGAAGTTTTATTAAGGCCACTTACCTATAAAGATTTTCTAGTTATTTTAAATTCAATTATTTCTCTACCGGCAGAGTCAAAACCGGTACACTTATTCAAATTATTGTGTAAAATCGCCACACTCCTTGGTCAAATTCCTACCTTAAATATCAATGACTCTATGGTAGAATTACCTAGAGTGAAGTAAGAGAATTTTAGTGCTCTCAGCTATCCAAAAATAAACGAAGTTAAATTCTGCCATTTTTTGACATCAAAACATTTTCAAAAGCCAAACTTTGGATCGAAATTGTGAAGCTCCTAGGGCCCAGCGGCACTTTTGTCCAATTTAAACAGTGCTCAGAAAGAAGTTTTCTACAACATAATGTATGTACCAAGGCATCCCACGGAAGCTCAATACCTGTGTTATTTGGCCCATGTCCTTTAAATATTTATCAAAAATCTTGTCTAAAAAACACTGAAAAACGATATGTTTTGCCCATGGGGTGGAATTCTAAATGCACATCTTCAAAAACTGAAGACTTTAGAAAGGTTTTTCTTGAAAATTATGTTAAGAAAGAATAGACTATATCTTACAAATAAAAATAGTTTACAATTTATTAACCATAACTACGAAACAAGATGGCAACACAACTTGAATGTAATTGTTAATAGAGCACATAAGAAAAAATCTCAAATAAAACTATGTTTCACTTTCACAAAAAATATTTAATTTTTTACCATTACAATAAAAAACTTTTTTAATTGAAATTGACAAAATTTATATATTTAAAAAGAAAATAAAAAACTTTTTACTAAACAGTAACCGGGTTATGATAAAAAGTTTAATTTAATAATAATTTCTAATAAAATCTTTAAAAAAACACACACAAAAATTTAATCTTATTAAAAATAAGGACAGGGGCTAGTGAAAAAACAGGAACATGTTATTTAGTGTTAAGCCTAGAGGTAGTTTTTAGGCTAACATTTCTTAAAATATTTTTTTACTAGAATATATTAGATTAAATAATGGATCTACATAGCTGCAAGTATCTAAAAACATTTCACTCGCGACTTCGGTATTTGTGGTCTTTTCTTTGTTTGCACAACATAAATTCATTTTGCATTATGTAATTATTAATTGTACGTTGCAAATAAATAAATAAATTAAATAAATAAAATTCACAATATTTTTGTAAAATTACACGGTCACCAATGAAATATTTTGTAAATTTACTCATCTTCTTTATCAGTGTATAAATTTCTATAATATTTACTGACTTGTGTAATGTTTAGAAACTGCACGCGAGTGGAATTTGTGAAACGAACCGAAAGCAAGTTTTACACTTTAAGACTAAAGTAAGACTAAACGATTCCAATGCTTTTTCTGATTTAGCACAAGCGATATTGTAAATGCCTAACCGTAAATGTCTCGGATTATCCGTGAGGCAAGCTTAAACGAAAACCAGATGGTGTGATGGATAAGACATGAAAATAACTTTTTAAAACGTTAGTTTCTTTTTCATTTATTAAAGAATCTCTCAGTTTATCTGAACCAAAGGAGCAAAACTATACATTTTTAGTGGGTATTTTTTTTGCTAAACTGTATATTTATTATGAAATGTGAAAATACTATGTTCAAAATAATTTTGACTACTGTTCACTTCATTCATTCAGTGCCATTGAATTTGAAATGAAATATAGTTCAAACTTGTTTTAGCTCAAGACTGTTAGCATTTTAGGGGAATTTTTCCGGATGAAGGAGTCTTTTGGACAGATGTTAGTTTAAATTGGCTTAATGGTACCCCTAAACACAAAAATTTAATTTTTTCATGAAAGTCATCAAGGAACTTAAAAAACTATAATAATCGAAGGCGATGTTATTTTAAATAAAATAAGACTAGTGGTTCTGACCCAATGAGCATTTTTGTCTATATAAAAGTTACAGCAAATAATATTAAACCTTCATAAAATAACCAAAAGTTATATTATTTAGTGTTGGTGATAATTTTATAACTCTAATATATCTCTTAAATGAGTAAAAAAGACTTGAAAAACAACTGTTCAACACCAGCTTATAAAAATTTATGGTACATAGGAATGGATAGAAAAACAACATATAGATTTTATAAAACTTCCTTATGAGCCCTCAAGTATAGAGATTATTATAAAAAGGTTTTACAACTGTTCTAACAACACTACAAAACAAATTAAAAGTTTTTATAGCTTTAGAAATATAAATTTTCCATCTTTCTTCCCTTTGCTTGTTATGTATTATTCTTTTTCTTTTTACAATAAAAAAATTTATAAAATGGTGTTTAGCAATCTTTAAAATAAATAAAAATGAAAGTGAGATAAGCTGAAGCAGGAATATGAATATTTATTTATATACTAGTCAAATAAAAGCTGTTTTCCAAGTCATTCTACTCTAAAAATTAGCTGCGGTCTTGTGTGTACTGTATAGTTTTCGAATACACTCACGTAAATTTCATGGGCTCCAAAAATACTTGAGAAAACGGGAAAAAAATATTCATTTAAATATCAGTTTTTTTTTCATACGCGATTTTTTCTTTCTGGGACAAATATTGAATTTTGATGTTGTTCTTAACCCTAACAAGCAATATTTCGATTGAAACGCATATTGAAACCCCATAAATAACGTTTTTATTTAGACCAAAAACCTATTTTTGTAATCCAAAATGGCGAAAATTTCCGACAATTCTATAAAAAAAGCAATACAACTATACCACTGTTTACCTCGTCAACACAATTTTATGACCCTTTTAAAAAATGATGCTACTTGGAACAAAGAGCTGCAGATGGCGCATATTGAACACTGATGGTCCGTTTTTGCGAGCTTAACATAGTTACCATTGTTCTCTTTTCCTAAATGCATTCCTCGAGAGATCCAGCATACTACACATACCAGGAAAAATACCCGCCTCCACACACTTCAAGCCCGCACAACTGTCAGAGGTAACTATCTCAACAATATAGTTAGATTGCGGGGTCGAAGGGTGTACAGGCGAGTATTTTCCGGGGTATTCACATTTGCCGCCGACCAGCAGTATCAGCGTATGCGCTCGACGTTTCACGGTGCGTTTTTGCGACCTTAACACGGTTACTATATTGTTCTCTTTTTCTAAAACACGGTTCCTATCTATGCATTTCTCATTCGTGGGTCCCCCGAATCAAAACACGTATCACGTGGTCTAAGCGAGATTTGCCTATACAAGTTCATGTCGGACCATGTGATGAGTTTTTTGAGTCAGGGTGACTGGGCATGGGAAACGCTGGTGGGAATCGGGTGTAAAATGCATTCGATCCCGATATCTGTCATCGGCCACTATTTCAAGAAGATTTGGATCTCTTATGTCTCTCAGATTGATGTAATTAAAACAAGATAATAATGGTATGGTATCTCGCAAAAACGCGCCTTTTGATGTCGCAAAAACGCTCCTTTTGATGTCGCAAAAACGCGCCTTTTGATGTGACAAAATTAACCTTAAATAATCTTGTTTATTTTGTTATTATAATTGCTAAAATAAATTAAAATTGTTTTTTTTGTTCTAAAAACAGTTGTATTTTAATCACTATATAAAGAAATTAATAACAAACATTATAGAAAAAACCTTATGGGTAAAAAAGATTTATGAATGAGTTCATAAGAATATTACAGACACCAATTTATATAACTGTTGTGTGTGAGTTCCCAAGTTTTTTTCTCTCGAAATATTTTCAATCTTATCTTATATAAATTTGCTGTTGGTTAATTAAGTTTTATAAGTGGGTTGATAGCAACATTATAGTATATATACGTTACTTACGGTTTTATAGGTGGGTTTACAGAAATATTTCAAACACCAATTTATATAACTTTTGTCACTGATGACTTATATTTTTATAAATATGTTGCTGGAAACATTGTTAACACCAATTTATATAACATTTGTTACCGATGACTTTAATTTTTATGTCCGTGAAAATATTGTTAACGCCAGTTTTATGTTACTTTAGGGTACCATCAATTTAGAGCCTTTAATAAAACAAATATACAAACTCAATTCTTGTAGGAAACTTCTAAATACCCTTGGGTATCAATGGAACCCTCTTTATAATAATTATATAAACATCTGTCACCTGAAGTTTCTGAAAATGCTCATTGGGGACTAAAAGTCGACGGTACGCTAAATATGGCGGATCAAAGATGGCCGACCCACGATTTATGACATTTTTATTTATGAAGCCAGCTATTTAAAGGATGTTTGATACCCTATAAAAAAGTGATAAAAAAATTTTTTCACGAAGGTAATACTCTTTCGCAAAAACCAAAAATATTTGCAAAAAGGCCGAAAAATTAGTATATTTGAATTTCTTCGGAAAGAGCCACATTTTTGCCAGAACTTTTGTTTTTTCAGGAAAGCTGTCAACTTTGCGAAAAAATTGTTATGCACTTTTTTATATTCAATTAAATGACCTTTAAATCGCTGGATCTCTTTACCCTGAAGGGGATGTTTTTATATAAAAAATACACTTAATTAAATAAAATTAATTTAAAAAAATGTTAAATTTCGGTTATTTGTGAAACGCCTATGCGTTGAAATAAATCTATATGGGGCAAATTGTCAAAAAGTTATTATTGTGTCATATATGACCGATTAAAGATGACCGACGACGAAAAAATATCTTGTTGTTTAGGTTAGTTTTCTTAGTGAAAAAATAACTTCTGTGCAAAAAAAATATGCCTATCTTATAAGAAATTTTTTCTTCTTTTCAAGGACTAACTTTTATCTAACAAGTGCGAAAAGTGGTACTTTTCTGCACGCGACGGCTGTTGTACGAACGGCATGGAGCGGAGCGGAGTGGAAAAGGCATTTTCCGCAAGAGTTAGGGGCAACGTTTTTCCTATGAGCCTCCTGGGGGGCGTTTTAATCGTAAAATCGTAGTGAAAAGTACTTTTCCGCACGATATTTGTTTTGTTAAAAATTAAGATATTTAGAACTAATTAAATGATTTATGTAACTAATATATCTTATAAGATGGACAAAAACACTCTTACCAGATGACTGGGGTTGAAAATTGACAGAAGCTGGATATATAGCTGTGCCTATGACAAAATCTCCGGCTCCAGAGGCTTTAATAAATCTTATATCCTGTAACTGCAAGAAAGGTGGTAGGTCGTAATAGATGCGACTGTGAGAAGAATCAGCTATTCTGCACAGAGGCTTGCCTTTGTTCGGAGTACGAATGCATTCATTCAGAGCACATGAATATTAGACCAAGTATTGACAGTGATGATGAAAGTGACTTAGATGTAGATGAATAAAGTATACTTTTATTACTCTCTCGTTTTGTGAATAATTTCTTCTAACTAATTTGGTAGCTATGCTATACATTTTTTAGGCGTTGCGCCGCACCCAAAATAGGTTAATTTTTTATTTGGTGGGTAAATAAAATATTTACCCACTTTGGTGGTTTCTCTACCTTCACAAAGTTTGAATTCGGCAAACTCAAAAACCACAAAATTTATGTATCAAATATTATTGCTTGTTAATGGTTATTTAAAAAAAAAACTATCCCCCTCCCTCTCTATTATAGTATCCTCTACTATAAATAATCGCAAATTTGAAATTAGAAAACCACTAAAATGATGTGCAACATGCCTATATTTTATTAACATATTTTTTTCACAAATATCTGCCATCTTGGAGTTTGCAAAATATTCAAGGATGTCAAAGTGGCATTAAGTAGACCTCTTGTTCTGCTAGAATTAGTAATAAAATTTTTCATATCAAAAAAATTTAACTTTTCTAAAAATCACCATATATATATTATATACATTATTTCTCTTTTCGCTTTGGTCCTTTGTGTGTTCCTTGTGGGATATTCATCCAAGTTTGAGTTTTTGTTTTCCCACCCAAGATCTTTTGATGTTTTGATCTTCTGTTTTTAGATTCTTTTCAGTTGAAGTAACTGATTCGGAGTTTTTTTTTAACTTCTTTTCCTTCTTTATTTTTTGAAGAAAAAAAGTTCCAGGGCGTGTTTGATTTTTTACTTTCACAAGCTAATAATACACATTTATCTAAGACTGAGTACAATTTTTTTTACAATACTGACTATTAAACGTTTTTTTTACCAACTTGCTATTAACCTCGAGTTTACAATACAGTGTAAGGCGATTTTTATTTTCTTTTACTAGGGGCGAATTATTTTTTTCTAACAAAATAGGAAAGTTACATAAGACTAAATCAAGACACCCATTATTGTTATTGAGAAAAGTGTTTCTCTGAGTTAAACCTAGTAAATTAATTGTCTGTAAGTATATATTTTGTAACCCTGAAAGATTATTCTTATTTTCTAAATCAGCTTTTGTTTTAATGTTGAAGTCTCCTAATAAAATAATTTTGCTGTTTTCACCTTGCAAACATCTTTCCACGTTCTCAAAGAATAAGTTGTAAACTTCGCAGGGCATTCCCGGCCGAATATAACCTGCACCGAGATAAAAAGGATTTTCGTTTTACAATTGGTCCTGGTTCTGGTTATGCAATTTTAGAACCAGCCTGGGAGGTTGGTTCGGCACTTTGGTTGTAAATATAACCCCTAAAATTTTGCAAAATTATAGATAGTTTTTTTTTGGAGTAAAATCAAAGATCTTACTAATAACTTAAAATAATATTTTAAATGACGTCATTATTTTAGAACCGCTGTCAAAATTTATGTCAAAATAATGTCAACCAGAACCAGGACCAATTCTTAAATCGAAAATCCTTATAGTGACTGAGAAAAAGTGTTTATTTTATTCCAAACTTCCTCGATTTGAAAATTTTGGTAGGAATAAGATAAAGATTGAGACACTATATCAGCCTTGACAGCGACCAACGTGCCGCCACACAGTGGATCGAGGTAATGTAAATGGACGGACATTGACGAATTTTCAATATTATGATTTTATGTAACAAATATTATATTTTTGTATTGTAAACATACTGTTCTTTTTAGAAAACACCATATAACGCTTTTGGTAGTAGCTACTGTAGATGAAAATAATATATTTATGAGTTAAAATCAATATTAGTCCAATATGACAAAATATTTACCGATATTCAGTTTATCAAAAAAATTATTTGTACCAAGCTTATGAATATTCTTATGCAAAGATAAAAACAAACACAAAATATCTATGCAACTAGCTGGGATTCGAACCCGGAACCTTCCGTGGGGCAGGCAGATTCGCTGCCCACTGCGCTACGGCGGGCGGCAAGTTTTTTTGACTTAAAAAAAAAGACATTAAAAGACCTGCCTGAAAATATGTATTTTAATGAGACTACACCTTGTCTAAATAAAATCCATAAACATTGGCTGCAACCACCTGCGACCCCTCGAAATAATCGAGTAATAAATTAAGGGTGCAAGTCTGCTTCGGTGTGTAAATTGGTTTAAAACAAAAAAAAATATTTCGAAGAAAATAAACTTTCTAAATAAAATTTAATTAAATATTAAAAAGTTATATATTCTACTTTAGGGGTTTATACACCCCCCCCCTTCAGTCAACTACCCGCCATAAATCATTATTTTTAACAAAAACCTTTAAAGAAAGGAAAATTCCATAAGAACGTAATTATTTGAACAAAAATTGTATTTTCTCTACTTTTACTGGACCCCCCCCACTTTGAGTTACTCTGCACCAATGTTATTAAAAGAAAAAGGTTTATTATGCCACTAAGATATATTAAAACCCTATTATTTCTAAACAATTACTTTGTACACAAATAATTTTTAGAAATCGACCCCACCCCTTCAATAGTTAGGTGTTTTATGCTTTTTTTACAGTTTTTTCACATAGGTGGCTATGATTTATATTTTTAGGCATTTAATTTAGACATGCAATGCAAAAAAGTTTAGTCCAATATGATTTATCCGTTTGATAAAGAAAGCGAAAAACATGACCTATAATTAAAACCCATAAACAAAAAAACTCCATATTGTTCAAAACTAATTATACAGGGGCATATAATTAGTTATACATTTTTAAAATCAGAAAAACCCTGATATTTTAAAATGCATAAAAATACATAAGGTTTTACACATAGAGAAGTTGCTGTCTAAATTTAACATTTAGGATGACACACACACACACACACTTTTAAATTGTGATATTTATTAGAGCAAAGCAAACAAACCTTAAAATTGTTAGCTGAATAACGCGAAAACTGTTTGTTTTTATTTAGATATAATAAAAAAATGAATTTCTGATCTGGCGAAAAACACGCACCCCGTATATCCCTAAAAAAGCGTTTACCATTTTCTTATGCTTATATAAACGAGCTTTGTCCACATTACTTACTACCAAAGACAGGTGAATATTTTGTTACTATACTACCACCGAATAAGCAATGTTCACTGATACTACTAATAATTATTAAATATATATTTTTTGAAGGTCTAGGTTTACAAGTTGAGGGATCTTGTTAATGAAACGTCCTTTTTTTGAAATGCCAACGTTTCGCAAAATCTATTTGCTTCTTCAGTGCTCTAAAATTGAATGTATAATAAAAATAGTGTGGATTTAAAAGAATTTTTGTTAAAAAAAAATGTTATTATACAACCAGCAAAAGTTTAAAAAGTAAAACGTTAATTTTTTTTTATTTTTTAGTATAAGTTTGAAAAGTTTTAAAATGGAATGTACACTAAAAATTGCGTGTTTGTTAAAAAAAATGTTTCTATACAACTAGCAAAAGTTAAAAAAATAAAACGTTAAAATTTTGTATTTTTTAGTATAAGTTTGAGAAGACAAAAATAAACATAACAATAATCGTAATCCAATGTAAAAAATGTGAGACGAAAAAAAACAAACGCAAAAAGTAAAAAACAAACTTACAATCAAGACGGCCGTTCCATGTGTCGATTTTATTGCCAATGACGTCATCCTTGGGTAAATAGGCATTATTTTGGCAGAAGTGCCGTAAAATTTTGATTCAAACTTTAAGAAAAACTATAAACTAACACATTAAAATAATATTACTACGGCGAGTACTTTGTTCATTAGTAATATTATTTTAATGTGCTTGTTTATGGTTTTTTTTTAAGTTTTAGTCAAAATTTTACGGCACTTCTGCCAAAATGATGCGTCTTTACTCAAGGATGACGTCTATTGGCAATAAAATCGACACATGGAACGGCCATCTTGAATGTAAGTCTGTATTTTACTTTTTGTGTTTGCTTCTTTTGTTTCACATTTTTTACATTGTATTGCGGTTATTGTTATGTTTATTTTTCTCTTATTAAACTTATACTAAAAAATGCTAAATTTGAACGTTTTATTTTTTAAGGTTTTTCTGGTTGTACAATAAAATTTTCTTTTAACAAAAAATCTTTTAAATGCACACTATTTTTATTGTACATTCAATTTTAGAGCCCTGAAGAAGCAAATAAATTTTGTGAAACGTTGGCATTTCAAAAAAAGGACGTTTTATTAACAAGATCTTTCAACCTATAAACCTAGACCTTCAAAAAAAATTAAAAATAGGATCGTTAAACCATTCTACAAGTATGTTGGCAATTTGGAACCTTTGATTGCACTATAACAAAGTTACGATTGTTTTCCACAAACCAAAACTACACTTTTTTGCACTCGACGCACCTTTCGCTAACAACGTTAGCATCAACATTGTTTATCGTTTCCTGATGATCCTAACGTTGTTAGCGAAACGGGCGTCGAGTGCAAAAAAGTGTAGTTTCGGTTTGTGGAAAACAATCATAACTTTGTCATTCTACAAGTATTAATATATTTGTAAAATTATACCTCTAATTTTATTGAATTTTCGACCTATATGGAATTTCTGTACGAAATGTAAAAAAAGAACATTTTACCTTTTTATCAAACCAAAATAAAGAATTAAAAGTTAACGGACAAAAAAGTAATTGAATTTCCAAACCAATGTTCAAGTTTTCCTATACCTCGATTCACTGTACGCCACCAGTATCTTTCCTGGTTGCAATTAAGTCTCTGTCTGTTTTATATACAACATGCCTGTCATCGATGAACTCCTGATCATATAAGGTTGAAGCCAGTTTCTGTCAAGATAATAACATCGTAGAGAGGCGCAGTGCGACAGAAGGGAGAAAAAGTTCAATGAAAATGCCACAATTTTTTTTCATAATCTGGAGCGATTTTACTTTTAAAGTGTGTATAAAGTGGAATCGTAGCTGATAAATTTAGGATATTTTTTTAGTTTTTTACTTTTAGACTCAGATTTAAACTGCCTTTTAAATTTGCTTGCCATTAATTAAAAAAAAAATAAATGTAATCGAATACCAGAGGTATTAAAAAGTTTGATTTTTTAGGAAAAATTATAAGCAAACGTTAAAGAGCTTGCACATAATTAATTCTAGAGCAGTTTTTAATAGTTTTGATGTAGGTTTAATATAATCTTCTACGGGTTACTAAACTCAATAATTATTTATTTAAGTTTTATTCATAATTTCTGTGCAGTTTTGCAGGTTTAAGCTCAGGATAATAAAAAACAAATTCAAATTTACCGACGTTTCGATGTATTTTACATCATTTCCAGGGCTTTTTGGGTTGTTTTTAAGTGGTCTCTTACAGTTTTTAACAAAGATTTAAAAAAATAAAAAGTATGATTTTTTGGACTTCACAGATAAAAGACATTTAAACAAGAACAAAACAAATGAAACATTTTGAATTTGTTTTGTTCTTGTTTAAATGTCATTTTTCTACGACCACACATTAAAGTAACCAAATCTGTACTCTATAACGCCTCAGAAAGTTTTATATTTCACACGCATATCAATTTTATTTTCGTCTCTAGAGACGAAAATGTATTCTTCTCTAGTGAACCATTCAAACAATGTAGGCATCTAGTAGGCTATGATTTGTAGAAGCGTTGGAAATAGACCGAAATCATTTTCGTTCCTAGAGAAGAAAATACTTTCTTCTCTTGAGATGAAAATTAAAAAAATTTAATAATAATAAAATATACGAATTAAATCCTAAAGTTGTCGTAGGAAAAATAGCGTACACACTCGATAGAAAGTAACTTTCTTACACTCGCGTGCTGTTTTACTCTCGTTATGTAATAGCCCTTCAGTGAGAGCCCCCAAATGGACCGTCAATAATGTTCTTGTGTGGTATTTTCTTTAATCCGCTTAGTAATATGTAGTTTATTTTGAAGCTAAAAGAATTGATAAAAAAATATGCTTTTTTAAATTTTTGACACATTGGTTAAGAGATGTCAAAAAAACCGATGCGTTAAACTTCGTTTTTAACAAGATTTTCAAAAAGGTGCCACAAGTGGTCCCTTCTTATTTAAAAAAAATATTTGGTATGCCCTGGGCCTCCAGTTGGGGGCCCCAAAATTTTTTTTTTTTCATGGGCGCAAAGTACGTAAAAAATTATTAAAGATTCGCTTTTTTTAAAAAAAAATTCTTCGCTAAAGTCGCTAGAAGCACCGTTCTATTTGAAGAATCCACCCTATATATGTGTAAGATTCGATTTTATTTTTATGTGTACATCTGATATGAGGTAAAGCAAACGAACAGTCGGCCGAATTAGAGACCCCCTCATATATGATACATTTGGAATTTAAACATGTCAAATAAAACAAATTGTTGTAAAAAGTTGACCAAAAATACAAGCAGAAATTTTTCTACACTATTTTCCAAAAAAAATATTTTAAACGATCAGCTAGAATTTTAATTTTTACAAATTTTTAAAGATATTTTCATTTAGCGTGTCTCTTCTGCCGCACTGTGGAGGATATCGCTTACTTAAGTTCGAGTAGCTTTGAATTGAGACCTTGGCAATTTTGATAATGTACATTTAAACACTTACTTTCATTCCTAGTAGCCATAATTAAGTGAACTTTCGGAGTTTATTGCGAACCTCTTCGAATTGTCTATAAAGATTCTGTCATCCCTGACCCACAAAAACTTAATTTCGTTTTTTTATTTAAACTCGCGACATTTATTGAAAAAACCTTTGGCCTTGCTTTCTGATTAATTTATTGTTTTCTTCAATTTTGGCAAAATTCGATTGACTGATTTATGTTAGTCTTCAATTCGGTGACAGACTTATAAACTTTCCGTATTTCTATCAGCAACTCTCACAGGGATAAGCCTGTTGTTCAATTCAATTCAATTCAATAATTTTATTGTTTCTTTAAAATTTAACAATTTTAATAACAGTGGGTTCCTTAACTTATGTAAAAAAATATAAAAGTAAAATTAGAAAAGAAAACATACTCATGTAATATGCTACACCTAAAACAACAGAGATAAGCCTGTTCAATACCTTCTCCACATAGGCCAATCAACTCCTACCGTTTTAGTGTCCTTTTCTCGACCTTCGCCGCCATATTGACAGAAAACTAATGGATTTTCTGTCACTTTTGAGTGAAAATGGCGGCGAAGGTTGATTAAAAGCCACTAAATCGGTAGGAGTTGATCGGCCTGTTGTTAACTTAGTTGTTTTATTTGTTTTCTTTTAAAATTGACATTTAACGACATAATTATGAAGGACGCATAAACGCTCAGAATAAAACTGGTTTTGAGCTCGTATATATGTAGGAAATGACAACAAGCAAGACACTGCCTTCTCAACTATCAACAAGCCTATCAGTTTAAAACAAAAACAAATAATTCAATTTATAAAAAGCTAAATATTTTTTTAATTTTTGTTTCACTGAAAATTAATGTATGCAACCTTAACTTTAAAATAGGTATTTATATTTTGAAATTTCAAAATGTGATCAAATTAAGCGTAAAGCCTTTACAGGGTGTTTTTTTTTGTACTCATTGAGATCAAAATATTAATCTTTGACCAATTATCACCAACTAGATAAAAAAAATGAAATTAAATTTTTTTAAAAGCTTTCAAAATTGGACATATGGGGAACTGTTGGACGAATAATATTTTCAGGAATCCAAAAATATAAAAATGTACAGGATGTTTTACTTAAAAATCGAAGGTTGAGGGCGTTTTTGATGAAACCGGTAGTCACCAAAAGTCACGTAACTTGAATAAAAAACCTAAAATTTTACATTATATGATATCCCGAAGTTTCATTTCTTTAGTAATAAATGCAGGAAATAAAAATAGTCAAAAAATAGATTTTATTAAGGATTTTTCTCTTTACATATTTTGAGGTAGTAAAAATACAATAGTGAATCATACACTTTGATAAATCGTTCCACTTTTGAAAAGGAAGCAGTATTTCCTTCTAAATGACTCTAAAATGAGCTATTTTTGAGTATAAATGGATAATGGAGGCTACAAAAGAGCCCACTTAGGCGACGCTGAGTGTATAGAGCGACAGAAAAAGCAACATGATTTAGCAGAAGTTCGCATTTTCAGAAATTCTTTTTACGCAACTTAGCATTGGAACCATTTTCTCCAAATTTTAGTATTTTCCAGGGCGATAATTTTAAACAAAAGCGAAAGAAGACGAGTAAAGAGTTCGGCGTCCATCAGAAAATGTATATTATGTAATACCTATCTAGTTTATAACCGCACAAAAGAAAATTTATTCATGAGAAAGCTATAAAGGACCCCCGCTAGTTTCAATAAATTTTAGCTGGCTCACTTGGGAGAAGGTGTAGCTTTATATACCTATATATTGCTATAGACCTTCACTTCAATTTATGAGGGGAATCTATCCAGAAAAAAGGTGAGGTTAGGATAAGGTAGAATATAAAGGGACAAATAAAATTAAACAGAGCTCACAGGAACATCCCACAACCTGATCCTATTAAGAGTTGGGAGTGAAACCGCTGCCTAAAAGGGATCCTGTACTAAAGTAAGATAGCGCAGTGCTACATTTTCTTAAATAAGCAACATCGCCAACGCGAGCAAGTGTCAATTGTAATAAACACGTAGCGTTACCTCGCGCCCATTTATCGGAGAAGTAATTTAATTGTCATTACTTCATACAGTGTGTCCGCAAAGCCTGGAATAATGGATTTTTTTAGGAAAACTTGGTTTTTAAAAAAAACTTTAAAATAATTATTTTAGGTAAGAAACTACTACTACCGTTTTATACACAGGGTCCCAAAAATAAAATCAGTGGCGGTCCCAGCCTTTTGAAAAGGAGGGGGCGCGGTTTCGATACGAAAAAAAAAACTAGAATTGAAGGAAAACTTTCATGAGGGACATATCAATATGTGCCAACAAAATTTAGTAACTACAAACGCGGATTTGGCCTCAACTCTAAGGAGGGGGGAGTTTTAAGATTTAAATGTTTCAAGGCGCCGAAAATTTTTAAGAAAATTACATTCAAAATGCAATTTTTGAGTCAAATTAAACTAAAATCGTAAATATCAACGGTATCATAGCGCCGCAGGCGAATATTTTTAAGAAAATAGCACTAAAAAATGAATTTTTTGATTTAAAATTAAACTAAAATTGTAAATATATCAATGGTTTCAAAGCGCAGCAGGCGAAAATTTTTAAGAAAATGACACTACAAATGCCATTTTTAACACAAAATTAAACTAATAGCGTAAATGTCAAAGGTGTTTTGTTCCTCCTTTTTAAGGATGCAGGAAATGACATAATATACAGAATGTCCACTGTAAAAGAAGATTAGTTTGTTTCATATTTTATCAGTGGCGGTCCCAGGGGGGGCGGATGGGGCGATCGCCTCTCCTTTTGCTCCAAAAAAAAGTAGACAACAAATATGCTGGTGGTAACCCTAAAGTCTTCGGACACAGCAAGAATAAACCAATGCATGACATACTTACCGCGAAAACCAATTCATACCAATTAAGTTTTATACAACGTGAAGCCAAAATGAATGGAAAATTAACTAATGTGGTTTCCAAAAACTATAAACTGTTTGATTAATCCAAAACACAAATTCTTGAACTTTTATTGGGAGAAGTCAGTATTTGGAAACAATATTGTTCAGAAGTAGGCAAAACATACCTGATAACGTTTTTGAGGCAATGAACAAGTGTGGCGATAAAACATAAGTACTTAAAAACACTATGACGGAAATTCGTCTGACGGGCTTAGTTGTTGCATATCAACAGACATATTGACAAAAAATCTTATATTTGAGATATGCAATATAAAAGGCTTTTCGATTTACAATTGGTCCTGGTTCTGGTTGAACCAGAACCGGAACCGGTCCTTTCGTTTTAAAACGATGACGTCACAGTTGCAACTCGGTTATAAAATTTTAGAATCAGCCTAGGAGTTTGGTTCTAAAATTTTATACATTACATAACGTCGAAACTACTTTTTTTGGGTTTTTCGCCACTAAGTTAAGGAAATTTTTTTCAAAAATATGTTAAAACCCACTGCGTAAATTCCTAAAGAAAAAAATTTGTTCGTTTGTCAGTGGTTTTTAAATAAGATAAAAAATTTGCCTACACACACGCAAATCCTAACTAGAATCTAAGTACTTATCTGACGTTTCGGCAGAAATTCTACTGCCGTTATCAAAGAATTTTATCCTTTTCAAAAACTTTTTTCGATTCTTTTTAGCTAGCATATCAGTTGATATAAATACAGTTTGGGTTCCAATTTTAAAACAAGATTTTCAAAAAGGTTTTCTTAAAATAAATTAAAAAAATAGCATTGATGTTCTTTGGGTTTCTAATGTATTTTTTCTTAAAGTTCGTCAAAAGATAATTTTTATAATTGATATTTTAAAACACAAATTTTGTATTTTTATAATGTAATCTAAAATCGAAAACACTCAAACAAATATAATTTTGATTTTAAATTTTACTAAATTCACCCAATACCTTGTTGGCTACTATCGACGCACCAAACTTTCAAGTTAATATTTGAAATATTTATCAGTCAAAGTCAGTCAGTTGTATGACAAGAGACAGATATTTTAAAAAAGAATCGAAAAAAGTTTTTAAAAAGGATAAAATTCTTCTTTGATAACGGCAGTAGAATTTCTGCCGAAACGTCAGATAAGTACTTAGATTCTAGTTAGGATTTGCGTGTGTGTAGGAAAATTTTTTCTCTTATTTAAAAACCATTAACAAACGAACAAATTTTTTTCTTTAGGAATTTATGCAGTGGGTTTTAACATATTTTTGAAAAAAATTCTCTAACTTAGTGGCGAAAAACCCAAAAAAAGTAGTTTCGACATTATAAATCCGCCACAAACATATAGATTTTATTTAAGTTACATAACGTCACGTAATACTAAAATGAAAACAATAAGGACAAAAAAGTACATATTAAAATCTAAAGTTTCAAAATTCATTTACAGTATAAAAAGCATTTTTTTGTAGGAACTTTTTTATCTCTCGTTTAAAGTTATTTTCCGGTAAAATCTTAAAATGATAAGGAATTTTATTAAATAGTTTTTTTCCTATATAAGAGGGACAGTTTTCGTATTTTGTTCGATTATGATGATCCAAAACAAAACAACCAGCTGATCTGGTAGAATAGTTGTGGAACTCGGAGTTGGTTAAATAATTATTAGCATTCTTTTTTGTGTGCATTAATAGCCGAAAATTGTAGATGCATGGTAAAGTTAAAATATTATATTTAATAAATGTCGGTCGACAGCTATCTCTAAATTTTAAATTATAGATTACCCTTAGCACTCTTTTTTCTATTTCCCCACAGAATAATATTGTAGTTAAGGTGTGTAAATATCAAAGAAAAATACATATCTAGAAGCGGTTTTTCATCAAACAGATTTTTGAGTCTGTAAATTGCATAATATCCTGAGTTTATGTTTTTGCACACTGCATTAATATGGATATCCCACCTTAAGAATTCATCCAGGTAGACTCCTAATAATTTTGTCGACTCGTTACATTTCAGTTAAGTCTACCTTAGCTCTGTTTGTTGAAAATCTGAATTGCATACAGTTAGTCTTCTCTAAATTAAGGATTAATTGATTTTTAACACACCATTTTTCGAATTCACTTATTGTTACGTGAATTAGCTCTCTCAGGCCATCAAGGCTCTCAGCTGCGACCACTATTGTTGTGTTATCAGTGAATAATGTGAATGTGAATAATATTATAAAAACAATAGTGGTCCCAGCACAGAACCCTGAGGAACTCCTAAGTCTACATCTTTACAGTCCGAAAATAAGTCACCTATCTTCACATTAAACTTTCTATGCTCTAGAAAGGATCTCAAAATGTTTAGAGCAGTGTCTTTAAGTCCATAAGTTTTCAACTTTTCTAATAAAAATTCTATATTAAGGGTATCGAAAGCTTTGGATATATCGAAGAAGAGCCCGGCGACGTATTCCCCCCGATCCATCCCTTGATAGATTGTCTCAACGAAACACGCCGCCGCACTCTTCGTCGACCTACCCTGTCGAAACCCATGTTGACTGTTTGTCAAGATAGTGTGACTGTTCAGAAAATCAACTATTTGGTCGTACAGAAGTCGCTCTATTATTTTTGACATTACATTTAGTATAGTTATAGGCCTATAGTTGTCTATTGAACTCGGATCATTTTTTTTAAACACTGGTATCACGACACCATACTTAAGATTTGAGGGAAATTTTCCACTAGAGAAGCATGTGTTAACTAAATGAACTATGGGCTTTGGTAGGTATTATATGCCCTTTTTAATTACGCGCACAGAAATATTATCCGTACCAAAACTATTCTTGTTCTTTAACTTGTCGATTACTTTCATGATCTGTAACTCTGACACAGGTACCAACCTAAAGTCAAACTCAAACGGCGACCTGGTAACTGTGCAAGCCTGTGATTCTTCACTGCCAAATTTTTATTGTAATTTTTCGTGGACGCACTTTTCATAAAAATTTGCAAAACTTTCGGCAATCTGTTTTGGTTGTATTATCTGTGGTCCTTTCCATTCAATTTTATTAATTTTATTTTTAATTTTTTTGCGTTATACAGATCATGAAATGCTTCATCTCCTGTCCTTTTCTTGAGCCAGAACAAATTTCTCAGGGCGTTGCCACTTCTCACAATTTCTCCTGAAATCCAATTTTTTTTAGGTTTCCTTATATTTTTTCTTAGATTCTACTGGACAGCATTTGTCAATAGCCTCTGTAATTATTTGTATTATAGAGCAGTAGATTTCGTCTACATCATTTTTGGCGTAAATCTCATTGAAATTTGAGTTTCTTAGTTGATGTTCAAGCACCTCAAGTTTAAATTGGCTAAAGTCTCGATAAGTTTTCGTATCTGAGTGGCTGTTAAGGAAAATTTCAGAATCTATTTTATAGGTATGCAGCAGAGCTTTATGATCTCACAGAATCGGCTTTATTGTCTCTGTTCGGTCATCATCTTGAGCTATGTTTGTTGCAATATAATCTATCTGAGTTGAAGTCGTAACTCCATTTTTGTCGCTGCATATTCTGGTGGGTTCGCTCGTATTTATTTTGAACCCAAAGCTGTCAAAAATGTCATATAAGCTGGTGCGATTGTGACTGTGCACGAGACCGTCAATATTGAAGTCCCCACACAGCCAGATATTTTTTGAATATTTGCTATAGTCCAATTTTTTGATGAGCGGACTGACGTCGTTTCTTTGGATCTCTTGTTGATACATTGTTGTAGACAGCGACAATAAATATGTAAAAAACGTCATGTCGTTGATTGTTTCAACTGTTACTGCAAATTGACAACAACAAATTATTTGACATGCGAACTGTTCACAACAAAGAAATACGTTTTCAGAGGCAAAAATGACGTCAGTCCGCTCATCAAAAAATTGGACTATACAATGTTTAACAAGTAAGGTAATTTCCGCAGGAGTACGGCAACATCGTCATTGGCTGATGACCTGTATATGCATATAACACAATAGCTGTTTCGTTGTGTTGCAATCTTAACAGCACAGCATTCAAAATGCAGTTCCTCAGAGAATTTTGATCAATTTATCGTAGTTATTGAAAAAGGTAATTTTGTTTTTGTTAAAATCATTGCTCCGCCTCTTCGAAATGATTGGCGTAGGAAATTACCTTTTATTTCATAGCCACTTAAAGCGGCCATTTGCACATTTTCATGATTACACCAATGTAAGGTTAGATATATTACATCAAAGTCAAATTCGCTAATGAAAACCTCAAATCTCTCGATTTTGTCTAGGAGACCTTGGACATTAACTGTACATAATTTGATGTTACTGATTACCGAAGTTACCACTTCTACGGTTTCCTCGAAAAAATTTAAATTTTTTTACAGCTATTCCAGTTGGCCATGAAGAGGGCTTGCTGAGCTCTTCCAATAGCTCAAAGTCTGCCCCCACCTTAAAAGAAATGCTAGTAGCATCGTTATGAGCTGGAAGTTGTTCAACTACAAATTTTTTTCCTGGGAATTTTCGCTCCAGATACTGTGTGATTTGAGTGGATTGAGTGTTTTGATTCACTTTTCCCACGTAGATCCATGCTTTTCTTGCTGCAGCAGCAAACGAGTCCGGAAGATTGGGATCAGTATTGCTGCCCCAAATTACCTGCTTTTTGGTATGTTCTTTTACAGATGCCGCCTCTTTCATCATAGATGATGATGTCTGCATCGCAGTTGTATCTATTCCCGTTTTGTGTGTTTTAGGATCTACTATTTTTTCAGACTGGATTGTCTTTTTTTATAGGTTTTATTCTGCGTAGAATTTCCAAAACTTTTGGCAACATCGCTATGCTTGTTTTCATTATTTGAAAAAAATTTAGCTTATTATTTTGTTTTAGGAGGTCTATTATGTCCTGTTGATTGTTTGTTGTTCTCTCAAGTTCTTGTATTAGACGTTTACAGGCATTTACCTCGCTTTTGGCAATTTTATTTAACGACAGAACCTTAAAGGAGCTGTTTGGCTGCATGTCGGAACTGCTATCATAGAATTTTCCATTGTTTTCACCATCTCAGCGTTATATCACTAGGTATGTTGTTACTGATTAGTATGCGTATTAAATCACTTTTTCTCAGTTTATTAAGCTCCGTTTCAATTTCAATATTTACAAAATCAAAAGTAGGGCGTAAATTGCGGCGTTATAACACCTTTGACATTTACGCTATTAGTTTAATTTTGTGTTAAAAATGGCATCTGTATTGTCATTTTCTTAAAAATTTTCGCCTGCTACGCTTTGAAATCATTGATATATTTACAATTTTAGTTTAATATTAAATCAAAAAATGTATTTTTTAGTGCTATTTTCTTAAAAATTTTCGCCTACCATTGAGAAAATTACACTAAAAATGCAATTTTTAATTCAAATTAAACTAAAATCATAAATATCAACGGTATCATAGCGCTGTAAGTGAAAATTTTTAAGAAAATTGCACGAAAAAATTCATTTTTTGATTTAAAATTAAACTAAAATTGTAAATATATCAATGATTTCAAAGCGCAGCAGGCGAAAATTTTTAATAAAATGACACTACAAATGCTATTTTTAACACAAAATTAAACTAATAGCGTAAATGTCAAAGATGTTATAACGCCGCTATTTATGCCCTACTTTTGATTTTGTAAATATTTTTGTAAAAAGTTTAAATGCAGGGTGGAGGGTGGTGGTAATTACCCCCCTACTGCTCTGAAATCCGCGCTTGACGTATATACGTACAATTTTTTCAGTTATAAAAAACATAAATAACAAACAAAGCACAAACTAAACCTAATACGTGTATACTTTTTTTTTGAGGTCTAGAAATCTTTTTAAGTGGAAACATTACTTTTTAAGGGACTTTCGATTTAAGAATTGGTCCTGGTCCTGGTTGACATTATTTTGACATAAATTTTGACAACGGTTATAAAATAATAATATTGTAAAGATATCTTTGATTTTACTAAAAAAAAACAACCTACCAGGCTGGTTCTAAAATTTAATAACCGAATTGCAACTGTGATGTCATTGTTTTTGAAACGAAAGGACCGGTTCCGGTTCTAGTTCAAAAAACTCGCTCAATGTCAATTTCAATATGCCTATTGATATGCAGCAACTAAGCCCGTCAGACGAATTTCCGTCATAGTGTTTTTAAGTACTAATGTTTTATCGCCACACTTGTTCATAGCCTCGAAAACGTTATCAGGTATGTTTTGCCTACTTCTGAACAATATTGTTTCCAAATACTAACTTCTCCCAATAAAAGTTCAAGAATTTGTGTTATGGATTAATCAAACAGTTCATAGTATTTGGAAATCACATTAGTTAATTTTCCATTCATTTTGGCTTCACGTTGTATAAAACTTAATTGGTATGAATTGGTTTTCGCGGTAAGTACGTCATGCATTGGTTTATTCTTGGTGTGTCCGAAGACTTTAGGGTTACCACCAGCATATTTGTTGTCTACTTTTTTTTGGAGCAAAGGGGAGGCGATAGCCCCTTCCGCCCCCCTGGGATTGCCACTGATAAAATATGAAACAAACTAATCTTCTTTTACAGTGGACATTCTGTATATTATCTCATTTCCTGCATCCTCAAAAAAAAAGGAACATAATGATCATAGGTGGGTAGTTAATTTCGATGTCCCTATCTCTTCTTCCATACTTCTCTACATACAAATCTAAACTTGAATATCTAGGAGAAGATAAAAGATAGACCCAAAGTGTTTGCCCAAGTAACACAAGTAAATAAGCTGGGATAACGTTTCCGCAGCAAAAAAGATAACAATAATGCTTTTGCTGTCTTCTGCCACAATGTTTTGAAAACATCATGAAAATGTTGTCACAGCTATTTTGAGTAATACTTTTTCCTATGACAACGTCTACGGCAGCTAAAAATACAGCATTTTTGCATGTGAAAGAAATTTTGTTTAAAATTTAACTTCCCTGACAAAAAATATATTTAGTAATAGCTGTTAAATCAAAATTGTTTGCCAACATAAAAGACTGAAGACGGAAGACAACTAAAATAAATATTACTGATGTTTAAAAAAGTCTCAACTAAAAATACGCATTTTGTGGACTTCCCAAGAGTCAATCAAACGGGCCTTGGCACAAAGTCAATCTTTGTTCGAAGGCCCGTTTGATGATTACTTTAGAGAAAAAGTAAGCATGGTTATTGGGATAATGTATTAACACATGAAAAACCATTAGATTACTTTCATTCACTTCTCCATAGCACTTTTCAGAACTGTTTTTAGTTGCGTAAAATAAGAGAAAAAAGAAAGAAAAAAGGCTGGTTGACAAAGGACATTGAAAATTCTTCTAAAAATTTAAGATCTTTAAATGCTATTATTAAAAAATTTAAAAACTCTCAGTTTTTTCTTAAATATGTTAAAAATTATCGAAAAGTTTATAAAAAAACCATAAAATTTGCCAAGCAAAGTTTTTATGTAAAAAGAATTGCACAAGCAAAAAATAAAAGTAAAGAAACATGGTCAATATGATGACTTGAGAGGTAAGAATAATTTTGCTAAACAATCACCAAAAGTTGATTCCAACATTTTAAACACATATTATTGCACAGTTGCGGAAAAACTAACCTCAAAACTTCAACCACATTCTGATCCATTAGGAAATATGGGGCGGTCATATGTAAGTGATACTTTTACTTTAAATATCGCAAATGTATCTGAGCTTAGCAAAAATAATAAATAATATAAAAAACAAAAGCTCATCCAGTGACGATGAAATGTCAATAAAAAATTTCAAAATTTAAATATAAAACCATTAGATTACTTTCATTCACTTCTCCATAGCACTTTTCAAAACTGTTTTCAGTTGCGTAAAATAAGAGAGAAAAGAAAGAAAAAAGGCTGGTTGACAAAGGGCATTGAAACTTCTTCTAAAAATTTAAGATCTTTAAATACTATTATTAAACAATTTAACAACTCTCAGTGTTTTCTTAAATATGTTAAAAATTATCGAAAAGTTTATAAAAAAACAATAAAATTTGCCAAGCAAAGTTTTTATGTAAAAAGAATTGCACAGGCAAAAAATAAAAGTAAAGAAACATGGTCAATAATCAATGACTTGAGAGGTAAGAATAATTTTGCTAAACAATCACCAAAAATTGATTCCAACATTTTAAACACATATTATTGCACAGTTGCGGAAAAACTAATCTCAAAACTTCAACCACATTCTGATCCATTAGGAAATATGGGGCAGTCATATGTAAGTGATACTTTTACTTTAAATAACACAAATGTATCTGAGCTTAGAAAAATAATAAATAATATAAAAAACAAAAGCTCATCCGGTGACGATGAAATGTCGATAAAAAATTTTCAAAATTTAAATATAAATGCGTTAGATATTGTGGCCAAGACAATAAACCAGTGTTTTGCAAAAGGGGAGTTTCCCGACGTTTTAAAGATGGCTGTAGTTATTCCTATACATAAAACTGGATCTCTCTGTGAACCATCCAATTTTAGATCAATTTCACTATTGAGTAATTTATCAAAAATAATAGAAAAATTGGTAAAAGCTAGAATGTTGGATTTTCTGAATAAACATAACATACTTAGTACTAGACAATTTGGACTCCAAAGCTCAAAAAACACTAATGATGCTGTGTTTTCTTTTCTAGAAAATTTATATCTAAAGTTAAATGATAGAGAGGTTACAGCTGCAGTTTTTTATGATCTCTCTAAAGCCTTCGACTGCGTAAATCATGATTTGCGTTTAAGAAAAATGGATATCTATGGCTTTAGAGGAGTGTCTGGCTTATTTTTTTAATCGTTTCTGTCTTGAAAGTACCAAAAAGTAAAAAATGGTTTAACTCTTTCTGACCCATGTAAAATAAATAACGGTGTTCCCCAGGGCTCTGTGTTGGGCCCCATTTTGTTTTGGCGTTACATTAATGATCTCAGTTTGCTTGACAATAATGGACTTTTGACAATTTTCGCTGATGACACTACTATATTGTGGCATCACAAAGACAAAGATCTGCTCAGAGAAATAATAAAGAATGATATTGATAAAATTACAGAATGGTGTGACTAGAATTTTCTTTGTTTTAACTTTGAAAAAACCATAGTTTTAAGTTTTAAGTTTGAATTCGATAATTTAGAAGTCTCTAATAGTGAAATCCACCAAAGCCAAAATGCAAAATTTTTGGGATTGTTTATTGATGATAAACTTGAATTTTCATCGCATGTAGTTTGCTTGAACAAAAAAATCTCAATGGGGGGTTATGCTGTTCGAAAAACTTTTTACGAGCTTGGAACCAGAGTGGAAAAAATGACATATTATTCATTAGTTGAATCACATTTGCAATATGGAATAGCTTTCTGGGGAAATTGTAGCCAATTTCTTTTTAGATCTGTTTTCACTATTCAAAAAATTGAGAGATCACTGCAAACCCATATTCCAAAAAGAAAAAATCCTTACATTAATTTGTCTTTTTATCTTAGAATCTGTTTGCCTTGTCTATAAAAAATATAAAGGAACCACCTATACGCAATCTTATCAAACCAGATTTACTTTGACAAAGAATTCTATAATTTACCGCAGTATAAAAATTTATAACAAGTTACCAAATAGTTTTAAAATAATCAATAGCTACAATACCTTTAGAATAAAGACAAAGGAAATGCTAGTGGACAAAGCTTATTATGGCTTAGATGAATATTTTAATGATCATTTTTAATTTTTGTTTGTGATTTTTGTGATTGTATTATTGGTGTTTTAATCATGTTAACTCTTGTTAATTTCTTAAAATAATAATAATAATTATCTGTTGTGTGTCATTTTGTTTGTAGCAGTTTTGTCTTCTCTTGTTTATTTTGTTTTTTTATCTGTTTACTGTTGATTTTTATTGACTTTTTAATATTAAATTTTTACTTTTATATTCAGGAATACCTGCTAAAATAGTGGGTATTAAGCATACATTTGGTTTTATTCTTGTAAATTACTACTGCTTTGTCAATGAAATATTTTTTTATTCTGACAATAAAGCTTATTTTGATATAATGAAACCTGTCATGATACCTCATTAAACTGCACGTGCTTCAAAAATTTGAGGTAATAAGGGTTTTTTTAATCATATTTTTTTTTATTCTAATCCATATTTAGTTAATTTTGGAATAGTTCCAGACTTAGATTTGAGCATATTTACGTATAAAAGATTATTTTTTCACAAATTTTTCGCCATAATATAAAACATGGCCGCTCGCCCGCCCGAGCAACCAAGCAACTTTTTAAACAATAAATCTAAAACAAAAGCAAATCTTGGTATTATTGCTGTGGGCTCACGGTCCCAGCTTAGGGGTAGAGGGCGCTTATTCTCAAATGCTAAATAGCATTGAAAGCACTAAAATTGCACTAGGTCAGCAAATAACTGCCGTTGCCATCGTGGCATATTTTTCAGTTGTGTTTTAAGGAAAAAAGTTAAGATTGCAACTATTTTGTTTGTTAAGTTTTAGCATATTTTTAGGTATAATAAGTTTTATCTTTTAAAGTTGATTAGCTAATGATATAACTAGAACTAACTAACTAACATAGGAGTTATTTTGAATGTAAATTTAGTAGTCAAACAAATTTTAACAACCAAAATTACTGATTAAATAAGGCAAAGGGAGAGCTGTGCTAAAGTTTTTGCAGAATTGACTTGGCTTTAAAGTCTATATTGTCGAAGCTATGTTACTTTGGTGGTATTTTTGGAAAGCTTATTTTTAAAGGATTCATAAAATGAGATAATATACATTAAAAAAAAGATGAGTTTGTGTCATTTTTTATTTTTGGGACACCCTGTATAAAAGAGTATACATTTTTCGAAATATTTTTTTTTTACCTGAAATGATTCTATATATTTTTTTTTTCTTAAAAACCCATAGTTCTTCCAAAAAAATCCATTATTCCAGACTTTTGGGACACACTGTATATTTTAGCATCACTCATAGAACAAGAAATTTTTCCGCGCGGCGGCAGGAGAGATGGCAATAGGTATGCATATGAATCATAATGGAACCAAAAAATGGCGTCCAACCGAATTTGGGCAAAGCTTACACAACTTAAAACAGACAAAAATACTAGCTATAAAAAATAAACTTTAAAGCTCTAGTGGGTTCTCTTTTGAGGTGCCTAATATATGCTGCTTTTTCAGGTAATTTTTAAACACGTTAACAATTAGTACTTTCACAATAAATGTTATTACACGTTTACAATACGTGAAGTCAAAGGTGATCGTCTTAATTCATCTAAGTGTATAATCACCTGTATAAAATCGTATATAGAGTTATCTATAATAAAATGCAAGTTGTCTTCTGTATTTTGTTAAAGACCAGGGGCCCAATTCTTGAATCACTCGAATTTCAGTCGTATACGTATTAAATTTTCTTAAAAATTTTACGAAAAAAGGGTTAATTTTCACTGATTAAGATACAAAACACAAAAACAAATTTGAACTTGTATGCACATTGCACAATATTCAATTAAAAAATATGCAAAATTACAATTTTGCGTTTCTGACGGGCAAAATAGAACGATTGTGGACGCTTAGATGTCATTTCCACTCAATTTTGAATCGAGTGGGTAAAAGCAACCACCGCAGATCCGAACGATTATGACAGATGAATGCCAAAACTTTCGAATATTAGCAAAATAAAAATGTAAAATTTTAATTTTAGGGCAAATTTAACTAAATATTTAAGAATGTTTAACCCTTTTTTAACCCTTTTTTACGACTGAAATTCGAGTGATTCAAGAATTGGGCCCCAGGGGCTCTATTCTAGACGTAATAGAATGATCATACCCTGAGAAGTGACCACTTCTATTAAAATCTAAAAGTCTGTTTTCTGCGACCGGCCCATCGCAGAAAAGTCATTCGAACGACGCGCAGTGGATCGATGCAATGCTTTTTTATGGACGTTAAAATTGAAACTATAGTCCAATTTTTTCATGAGCGGACTGACGTCATTTTTTCCTCTGAAAACCTATTTCTTTGTTGTCAACAGTTCGCATGTCAAATAATTTGTTGTTGTCATTTTGAACACTAACAGTTGAAAAAATCAACAACCTGACTTTTTTTACATATTTATTGCATCAAATAGAGATCCATCCATCAAAAAATTGAACTATAACATTTTTGTTGCTATTTTGTACTTATTTTTTTGCTGATATACCACGGTTTAATTAAATCTTTGTCCTTTTCGCTGTGGCGTGTTTTTACAAATTATTTGATATATTTGTGAGCTTTTTTTTTATAAGAGCGGACCCCTTAAACACTTAATAGCCATTTGACTTACCATTTTTAAAAAATGTTTTCATTTATTTTCTATATTTTACAGCGTTTTTTAAAACGCGACCTATTTTGTTTTTTTTTCAGCCTTTTCTATACCTACATCAAAATTTCAAACATTTTAAAATTCACATTGATTTTTAAAAAAATTCTCAAATATGCACAATTTTGTTTTATTATTTTTGCATTCTTTAAAACCCATAAACCAATAAAACATTTAACAACGATTTTTTGCGATATTCTGAGAAAAACCGCGAAAAGCACTAAATATTCCTATGTGCTCTCCCCTCTTATTGAAAATTCTAATTGAATCTAGTGAGTTACAAATAACGATTTTAGTAATTTAATTTTTCGATAACAGTCATAAATGCGAAAAACTTAACAGGTAATTTATGTACTAATTCAGAATCTATCAGCGGCGCACCACGTAAAAGTTTAGGGGGAAAAGAAGAACTTCACCTCTGAAAAACTCTCTCTCTCTCTCTCAAGATCAGTCAGTATGTTTGTATTACGTAAGCCCTAAACAGTAGCCTATGTTTCAAATTTTGTAAGACTGTAAGAGTGCTATGAAATAATACGAAGATATCCGACGCTCTGACAAGCCGAGTCAAAAATCACTTGAGTGACGTTTTTCACACGGGTTTTCCTACACAGTGGAGAATGACCAAATCCTTTTTCATTTTATATACCTATACATTGAGAAAGGTATAGATAACACTCAATAAATAATCATAGACTTATGTCCATATCCAGTTTTGTTCATTGCATTTCAAGTGAAGACTGTCAAAACTTTGAATATCCAGTGAAGTATATACAAAATAAGTTACAATTTTAAATATCCAGCGGGGTATGTGCAAAATAGGTCAATTTTTGAATATCCACTGTATGTAGTGATTAAGTAGGTCACAATTTCGAATATCCAATGTATAGAAGGTTTGTGAATCTTGAGAATGAAACATACCCTATTCTTGTAAGTATTGTAATAATGATTTTTATTTATAAACTTTCATTTTCCACAGGAAAAGTTTTTCGACGTACATTTTCTTAATAGAGACCTTTTGCACCTCTTACAAAAAATCCCCGTTAGGTGACTTTATCGCTTGATAACGCGTTGTGACGCAGCTAACGTCACGTTATTTTTAAGGCAGCATTTTTAATTTTTGAACGCCACCTTTGATTATGGCCGACTTTATACGCTATTTATTATTATAAAGATTTACAAAAAGAATTTGTCCAATAATATTTTTCATTTGGAATATCTTATTCTTGTGTTTTTACGGTGAATTTTAATTATTATTAATCTTTGAATACTCAAAAACACAACAAAGAAAAGGGAGGTTATGGTAAACAGATCGGAATCACTCGTCATAGTTGCCAGTGCAAATCAATGTTTTAAATTTCTTACGGAATTCTAGCCAAAGAAAATGAATAAACAAAAATTGGCACTTATCTATCTATTTTTCTAATTAACGTTTTACTATCGGCAACCATGTCAATTATAAGGGATACGGTATTCTCCCGCAGGTAACGTCAAACTTTATCGGTTAGTAAGGAATTCCGTTACTGCGCATGCCCGAAATAAGCGATAAAGTAAAAAGGTATCAAAATTATAGGTGCAAAAGGTCTCTAATTTGTACGAACTTATAAACATAAGAAAAACCAGCGTACGTTCATAAGTTTTTTTTTGAATAAAATAAAAATGTTACCCAATTGAGTGCCTGTTCTTGAACTCCCTGCCAAAAAAGCGCATTTTTATAAGGTTTACAAGCTCTTGTGAAAGGGGCTGTGAAAATGGTTTATTTTCATATATTTCATAGGATTATGAAAGCACCGTTTTTTAACAGATTTTATAATCATCCCGACTCTTTAAACTTTCTGGGCGGTATTTACTAAGATTTAAGACTATGGGACGCATATTGTTTTTAATCTAATTATGCGGATTCGTGAAACTTGTTGGAATGTTGAACTTATTATAATCATATAAGTTTGTTCGCAAGTGAAAACACACATTTTTTCAATATTTCGAGAAAAAAATTAAAAAAGAGATTGGCGGTGGGTTTTTCCTTGTGTAGTAGGTCTTTTAAGGAAAAAAATGCTTTGTTAATTGCGTGACTTATTCAGATTTTTTTATTTCTTTTTATTCCTAAATTTGCGGAGATCCATATGAGATAAAATATCCATATTATACACACTATCGTCTTCACAATGATGAAAAACGAAAACTGTAATATATATTTTTATCGAAGAATAATTAAAAACTGTCAAAACAAACTTAACTTACGTCTCGCTCGCTGAAATTTGGAAGAAAAAAGCATTTTACATCTCAGTACACAAGCCACACCAATCTATAGGTCAATCAAGCCACCCCCCCCCCCGAAAGATATTCGAGTTTTGATATGCTTATAATTTCAAACTAATTTTGAACCACTTTTAAAAATTTTGAAGCACACTCCTTCCTAGTTTTTACTTCCCTCGCTAGGAGAAGTATGTAATGTAATCATCTAAAAATCGCACTTCGAGATTTTTATGATCCTCCACGAATTCTGAGGTTCCGAATAGTGATAAGCACGAATCCAGACGGCGTCGCTCTGTCTGTCGGTCTGTCTGTCGCCTACTTTGTAGCCACTCTATCTCAAAAACCCCTTCACTAATTATAACAAAATTTTACACAGTGATTACTTGTATTGACGCGACGACCCCTATAGTTTTTGAGCATTCTCCTATTAGACCCTTCGGAGCTACCCCCAAAAAACTTCATCCCTAAAAAATATTTTTTTTTCTTACCGTGTGATACCTCTTTGGAAAGCTTATAAAACTCGTAGTTGAATGGCACCAAAATTTTTGACTACATATATATATTACATAAAAAATGCAAAAAAACTCTGAAAAATTCAATTTTCTGTGCCATATATCTCGAGTTATTAAACGAGGTGTTTAATAAAAAGTAGCCTACGTTAAGATCCAGGTCACACCCTATTGTCTTATTAAATTGGATAAGAATTGGTTCAGCCATTTTTGCGTGATTAATGGACAAAAATCTTATATATAAACCAGTATATATATATATATATATATATATATATGTATCAATAGGCAAACTTCCCTCCAAAATACATATAAATGCGGAGTACTTCCCTCATATATAACGGACTGCCCTCCGAAATCGGAGGGCACAACGAACCCGATGTAATTTTGTGTTCATTTAATTTGATGAGTTCACCCGAGTTTATACGCGAAAATTTGCCTCGAGGGTGGATTGACCATAAATATATAAAAACAGGGGGCCCTAATGTTGGGTTTCGCCGTTGGCGCTAGTGTCGCACTCTTAAAGATATGCAGCGGTTCTTCTTTCTCCTTGAGAAAATTTTTAAAACTTGTTGCCAAATTGTCCAATTTAATGATTTAAACATATTTTCACTAAACAATAAGGGTTGTTGTATATTATTCCTAATTTTAATTAAAATAAGTTCAAATATTATTAAAACAAATATGATTAAAAAATATCCTTTACAGATTGACTAACTAATTAAATTTTTTTAGAATTTTCTAAAAAATGCTATTTCGAATAATTAATTATTCCTCTTTATAGTTTTCCGCTCAAAATGTTTCTTAAAAATTATATATTTACGCGGGAAACGGTAACTAGATCTTGTAGGCCGTTAAATATTATCAGTTTTTTTGTTGAACTTCGTCAGGTGAGCTAGTGCAGCTTATCTGATTTGAGTGTGATTTAACATGCACTCCAGAACCAAAATATTGTTGGAAATGGCAAAAAATAAAACAACTGGTAAGTATCTACATATTTTTTATGTTTTAGATCTTAGTTTTTTGACTTGTCCGTACGGGCCAATAATACCTAACCTTACCGTAACTTCAAAGCCAACTTTACGCTGCCCCCAAAAGTAAAATTTTGAAAAACCTCCCTCATTATTAATCACTTCGTGCCCGCGATTGCCCACCTTTTAGTTTTTTTTGCCCACTCCCTCTTTTTTTTTTAATTAAAAATGATTTTACGGCCGTCAACTTCACACCCACATAAAAATTTTAAATAATTCCAAACTTTAAATACGTATGACTACCTTTTCAAATGTGCTCGGCAAAAATTTTAGTCCCTAACCTCCTTAGTTTTTTTAAAACCCTCTCTACGGGGGGCAACTTGACGCTTTCGCAAAATCCTCAGTTTTTAATATTTCTATATTTCTCACCAAAAATTTGTGTTTGACCACCAACTTCACGCTTTTGCAAAATTAACAAACTTCGAGTTAAGTATATACTTTTTTCGAGTGATTATTTTTGTTTCGTATTTCTATTGACAAAAATATAATTAAAAAAATGCTTTTATTATAAGTAATTATTAATATATTCTAATTTTTTAGCTTAGTCTGCAGAAAAAATAAATCTTATTACAAACCGTTTTCAATCGTTTATAAAAAAGAAGAAATATCCATCTAAGGCCAAAATAAAGGAGTCTATGGAGCAAAAATTGAGCACCTTTTTAAAAAATGTTGATTTCCAAAGTCAATTTCGTGTCCGCAATAAAATAAAAATTAATATTCAGTATCTTTAGTGGCATCACCATTTTTAGTTTAGAAAATACTTAATCACTCATGGGCTGTTACCTTCGGGTAACTTATTTTCCTTACTACACTAGTTATCTGTCAAATCTGACACAGCCACTAATACTGCATTCATCTTTTAGCTCCCGGAATAATCGAGGAAGGAAAAACATGCCATTTTTTTTGTTATGTTTATGCGGCCATATTAAAAATAGTGTATAGAATAGAATAGACTTTATTATCATATTTTATGGTTTTTAAAAGTTATAAAATTTAAAGTTTCGAAAATGAGATTATTTTACAAATGCCTGTAGAAATATTAATGTATAATATAATAAAATAAAAAAGAAAAGCAAGAAAAAACAGTTGGTAAATTGTAGTCAAGACACAAAAATACAAAAATTAAAATAAAAATTGACAAAAAAATAACACAAAACACACATAAGGGCAAGTGGACTACAAACGAACATACATAATTTGGTTTTAAAATATTAAAATACATATAAATAAATGTACCGACAGAAAAAAATGAACAAAATGCAGGAAACGAAACAGTAATGAAAAAATAATAAAATCGAAAAATATTACGATGACTGTGACTAGCAATTAGAGGTATAGTTTAGATATTCCTTCAAAGTATAGGCAAACTTCCCTCCAAAATACATATAAATGCGGTGTACTTCCCTCATATATAACGGACTGCCCTCCGAAATCGGAAGGCACGACGAACCCCATGTAATTTTGTGTTCATTTAATTTTATGAGTTCACCCGAGTTCATACGCGAAAATTTGCCTGGAGGGTAGATTGACCATAAATATGTAGAAAAAGGGGGCCCTAATGTTGGGTTTCGCCGATGGCGCTAGTGTCTCACTCTTAAAGATATGCAGCGGTTCTCCTTCCTCCTTGAGAAAATTTTTAAAACTTGTTGCCAAATTGTTCAATTTCATGATTTAAACATATTTTCACTAAACAATAAGGGTTAATTCCTGTTGTTGTATATTATTCCTAATTCCTTTTAATTAAAATAAGTTCAAATATTATTAAAACAAATATGATTAAAAAATATCCTTTACAGATTGACTAACTAATTAATTCTTTTTAGAATTTGCTGAAAAATGCTATTTCGAATAATTAATTATTCCTCTTTATAGTTTTAAAATTATATATTTACGCGGGAAACGTTAACTAGATCTTGTAGGCCGTCAAATATTATCAGTTTTTTTGTTGAACTTCGTCAGGTGAGCTAGTGCAGCTTATCTGATTTGAGTGTGATTTAACATGCACTCCAGAACCAAAATATTGTTGGAAATGGCAAAAAATAAAACAACTGGTAAGTATCTACATATTTTTTATGTTTTAGATCTTAGTTTTTTGACTTGTCCGTACGGGCCAATAAAACCTAACCTTACCGTAACTTCAAAGCCAACTTTACGCTGCCCCCAAAAGTAAAATTTTGAAAAACCTCCCTCATTATTAATCACTTCGTGCCCGCGATTGCCCACCTTTTAGATTTTTTTGCTCACTCCCTCTTTTTTTTTTTAAATTAAAAATGATTTTACGGCCGTCAACTTCACACCCACATAAAAATTTTAAATAATTCCAAACTTTAAATACGTATGACTACCTTTTCAAATGTGCTCGGCAAAAATTTTAGTCCCTAACCTCCTTAGTTTTTTTAAAACCCTCTCTACGGGGGGAACTTGACGCTTCCGCAAAATCCTCAGTTTTTAATATTTCTATATTTCTCACCAAAAATTTGTGTTTGACCACCAACTTCACGCTTTTGCAAAATTAACAAACTTCGAGTTAAGTATATACTTTTTTCGAGTGATTATTTTTGTTTCGTATTTCTATTGACAAAAAAAATAATTAAAAAAATGCTTTTATTATAAGTAATTATTAATATGTTCTAATTTTTTAGCTTAGTCTGCAGAAAAAATAAATCTTATTACAAACCGTTTTCAATCGTTTATAAAAAAGAAGAAATATCCATCTAAGGCCAAAATAAAGGAGTCTATGGAGCAAAAATTGAGCACCTTTTTAAAAAATGTTGATTTTTAAAGTCAATTTCGTGTCCGCAATAAAATAAAAATTAATATTCAGTATCTTTAGTAGCATCACCATTTTTAGTTTAGAAAATACTTAATCACTCATGGACTGCTACCTTCGGGTAACTTATTTTCCTTACTAAACTAGTTATCTGTCAAATCTGACACAGCCACTAATACTGCATTCATCTTTTAGCTCCCGGAATAATCGAGGAAGGAAAAACATGCCATTTTTTTTGTTATGTTTATGCGGCCATATTAAAAATAGTGTATAGAATAGAATAGACTTTATTATCATATTTTATGGTTTTTAAAAGTTATAAAATTTAAAGTTTCGAAAATGAGATTATTTTACAAATGCCTGTAGAAATATTAATGTATAATATAATAAAATAAAAGTAAAATAAAAAAGAAAAACAAGAAAAAACAGTTGGTAAATTGTAGTCAAGACACAAAAATACAAAAATTAAAATAAAAATTGACAAAAAAATAACACAAAACACACATAAGGGCAAGTGGACTACAAACGAACATACATAATTTGGTTACCGACAGAAAAAAATGAACAAAATGCAGGAAACAAAACAGTAATGAAAAAATAATAAAATCGAAAAATATTACGATGACTGTGACTAGCAATTAGTGGTATAGTTTAGATATTCCTTCAAAGTATAGGACTCAATATTACAAATGTGCACAATTGTACCTACCTGTGCTTTTTATTGTGTCCGACAATTTCTTAAAAAAGTACCTAATTGAGACGTAGATAGGACTTCAGTATATGATAGATCAAATATTTGTGTTGGCGAAAGATGCCTCTGCAGCTCTTTCCAAATTTCAACCCAAACATAATCCTGACTATTCTTTTTTGTGAAATAAAAACATTTTACGCATGACTATTACTACCCCACAATCCACAATAGAATAACCATATTCCATAATAGATAGACCGAAGACCATTAGAGTTTGCCAGAAGTTTTGCTATAACTTTCACTGCATAACCTACCCTACTAAATTTTATGCACAAGTTGTGAGTATGTTCAGAGTAATTTAAATTTTTGGCAATTACAACACCCAAAAACCTAGTGCTATTTACAAATTCTACCGGTTCATTGTTGAACAAGAGATTTCTATTTAAATTTATAGTTTTGTTACTCATGAAAATAATTTTTGTTTTCTCCTCACTAAGAAGAAGCTGGTTACGAGTCATCCAGTTTTTTCTTATTAGAAGTACTTCCAGACACCTTTGCTCAATGTGCTCAGTTGTTTCAACCGGTATAACTGACTTTGTGTCCTCAGCGTAATTTGTGTTTTGAACGGGATTTTAAAAAATGGTATCAAGATCGTTTAGATCAATGACAAACAAAAGTGGTCCCAGAACGCTACCCTGTGGAACCCAAGTTAGATTCAGCAGTAGAAGAATTTGGCTTAATGAGCGTCTTTTGTTTTCTTTGATGAAGATACGATCTAAAAAGATCTAACGGGGTTCCACAAACACCATACTCTTTAAGTTTTTTTAGCAAAATATTGTGACTGATAATGGTCGCGATTCTTCAGAAACGACAGAAAATCTCACCAGTCAGAATTCTGGAAAGTGGCGATTTTTATCTATCGCCTCATTTAAAATAATCCTTATTTTAAAATAATCCTAACGTTGTAAAAGAAACTGCGTCATTTTTTTAATAACATTTTGTAAATTTAATATTTTACAGATATTTTGCAGGACTAGTTTATGGCGGAGCTAAATTGTGAATACGCGTACCAATAAACGTCAAAAAGTGTCGAAAATTCTCTCACCATGTAAAGGGAAAGACAGAATTTGTGTGACTTTTCTGAACAGTGACAGCGAAATATTCCATGGCTATCTATGGTTTTGTATGTTAAAAGTTTTAAGGTTTTTTTGTAGATATAATTTTTTTACAATAAAAAAACAGGGTTTTCAGAAAAACAGCCTACAAAAATTAAAACATACATAATGTGTATTTACTAGAACAGTATTAAAAACATAAATTTTAAGGAGTATTAGCAAATAGTCCTGGCAAAAAAGCATTAAGTGTAAACTTGTGTTTAGAAATCGTCAGATTTTTTGTAAGGGCGAGATTTTCTGACGGTTTTTGAAGACTCGCGACCGTTGTGTCGAATGCTTTTGATAAGTCAAGCAGGATTCCACAGCCCGTGCACTTTTCCTCTAATATTTGTAATATATTTTTGTTAAAGTCTAAAATTGCCAAATCTGTAGATTTATTTGGTATAAATCTATCTTGATCTTGAAAGTTTTTAAAAAGATTATTGCCTACGAAAAAATTAAGAAGCCGTTTGTGAAGAAGAATTTCAAACAGTTTAGAGAAATAGGATAATAAACCTATTGGCCTATAGTTTCCCAAGCTATTGGGATCGTCTTTTTTATAAATCGGAATTAGACGAGCCATTTTTAGTTATTTTGGATAAATTCCAGTTGTCACGCTTACGTTAAAAATATACGCTCTGCTCTAAGAGGTATAAATTTTTTATTGATATTTGATGGTATTTCGTCGTCTCCTGCGCTATTTTTATTTTTTAGTCTTTGAAATTTCAAGGTTTCCTTCTGCGTTTGTAGGATTGAAAAACATGTTTTTGCAACATTCAAAATTTGGTATATTGTTAAAATCAAGTTTCAAGATATCTTTATCTCTGAAAGGGTTTGATGCAGCTTTAGTAAAGTATCCGTTTAAATGATTTGCTAATTCTTCTTGATCTGGATGCTCAGGGAGTAAATTTTGCCGTTTTTTGCAATTTGTGTATTTTTGTACTGCGTCCCATGTCGCTTTTGCTATGTTTTCGCTAGACTTTATTTTTAATAAAACATGATCTTTTTGCTTTATTTAGGTTCTCCATCATAATAAAATTTAAATTTTTTTAAAAAGCTCTTTATAATCAGAATTCTGCCAGGACAAAACCTGAAGAGCTACTACCTGCTCTTTAAAGCTGGAGAGCTCGGGAGTAATCCAATAATGCTTGTCCATAATTTGGCCTTTATAAATGAGGCTTACACTTCTTCAGATGAAAACAAAGATAGAACTCTTTTAAAAAGAGGTTCATAAATGCTTCGCCCAGATCATTACCAAAACCGTATTTCCCAGAAAACAGTGTAACCCAAGAAATTTCTGATCGACTGTTACAAAATGTTTGTGTGTTAATTTCTGAAAAATTTCTTTTGTATAGATTAACCTGTGTTTGTGTTGTATTAGATTTTAAAGAGATTAATTGTGCAGTGTGATCTGAAAGACAGGTATATGCTTAAAATAACAAAAATCTTGTAATTAACTTTTAGTTTACATCAGGTACTCATAAAAATGTGATTTTCATAACTTGTGTAAAACACTCGTATGATAACATCACACTTGTGTAAAAACCTTCACTTCCGACGCTTGTAATAAAGCAGGTACTATTGTTCCATAGTTATTGTAAGGAAAGTGGCGGATAACAAAAGGAATAATTTAAACTGTTAAATAAAAATAACACTAGATATTATATTTAGTAGCCTTTCTGCCTTCCAATGAATTGGCAACAGCGCGGAGGGGTCGAGGTACACCATTTTTTTTATATATGTATACGAAATATATGATAATCTTGTTAGAAAAAATTGTTACTCCTCTTTTGATTTTCTGGTAAAGCAAGCTCCCCTCTTTCCAAATATACATAGTTTTATTATAAAAATATGCCTAGAAGACCCGGAGGTTGGTCCGTCCAGTCTATACCCTGGAAGGAAGTACGATACACGTATACATATATATACATATAACATATGTAAAACGAAATGGTTTTAGAAACAATAAAGACTGGGTCTTGAATACATGGTGGTTTCTTTAAACGGAACGGTGCTATCTTGGATTTTCTTTTATTTTTAAATAGGACACCCTGTATAGTTTGAAATTTTTGAATTCAAAAAAATTATCTTTTTGACAATACCACACACTAATAATCTCTTATGGTTTCCAAGAAAGAGGCATTTAAACTTGCATGGAATTGTTGTCTATGTCCTGTTTTACGGGGGATATTTGAATGAAGATATTTAAAAATATCTTGATTTCAAAAATTGCAATCCATACAGGGTGTCCTATTTTAAAAAAATTTTTTTTTGCCATACCTTGTAAACACATCGTAAACAAAAAATCCAAGATAGCACGATTAAAGGAAATTAAAAATCTCAGTTGACGTGTTTTTAGATTTTTTTTTATTCAACCAAATTCTAACCCGCTAGAAGCTCCGCTCCGTTTAAAGAATCCACGCTGTATATATATATATATATATATATATACCTAGCACATATAAAATGTATAGGAAAAGCCCGTCTACTCGAAAGAAATTCTGGATACCCCCTGGAAAAGTCTGGATAAACCCCGTAAAGGTCTGAAGACACTCTGGAATGTCTGGAAACACCCAGGAAAAGTCAGGATACACCCTGAAAGTCTGGAAAGACCCTGGAAAAGTCTGAATACACCCTGGAAAGTCTGGATACATCCAGGAAAAGTCTGGATACACCCTATAAAACTCTGGATACACCCTTAGAAAGTCTGGAAAGACCATGGACAAGTCTGGATACACTCTGTAAAAGTCTAGAAGGACCCTGGAAAAGTCTGTGTACACTCTAGAAAGACCCTGGAAAAGTCTGGATACACTCTGGAAAGACCCTGGAAAAGTCTGGATACACTCTGGAAAAGTCTGGATACACTCTGGAGAAGTCTGGATACACTCTGGAAAAGTTCGGAACGACCCTGGAAAAGTCTGGATACACTCTCTAAAAATCTGAAAAGGCCATGGAAAAGTGTGGATACACTCTGGAAAAGTCTGGAAAAACCCTGGAAAAGTCTGACTACACTCTAGAAAAGTCTGAAAAGACCCTGGAAAAGTGTGGATACACTCTGGAAACGTCTGTGAAAATGGCCGAGTACATCATGGAAAAGTCTAAATACACCCCTGAATACTGTGGATACACCCAAGAAAAGTCTGGATATACCCTGGAAAAGTCTGACCTACCCAATCTAGTGGTGGTGGTGGATTTTTATATATGTTCTTCTGAGCGAGGGAAGTTTTAGAGTAAACCTTTACTCGATTTTTTTATATTCAAAATGGGGGGTGGAGCCGGACGTCTCTCTGCTCATATAGTCCACATCAGCTAAGAAGCACCAGTGGAAAAATCAGATGCTTTACACATGCACATATTGGGTACCAAAAGTCCAACAAAGATGGAAATAGTTTTTCTTACGTTATTTCTAGTCGTTTCTAGTATATTTCTATGCCTTCCAAACTGACTAGATTTCAATTAGCTAAACCCCCCATTTTTTTAAAGTTGTACAAAATTAGTTCGAAATTAGTTCAAAATTATAAGCATATAAAAGTTCGAAATTTTTTTGAGCGGGGTGTTGCTTAACGTCAACCTACACCCCCCACCATATTTTAAAAAAAACAGGGTTACTAGTGGATTTTTCGAAATTCTTTTTGGTGCTATTAGGAGTTCGAAATTAGTTCTTAATTTTGGGATAGTTCCTTTTCATTTTTCTCTAAGCTTTAAATGAGGGCGGTGTAGCTTGACGTCCTGCTGCACCCCCCATTTTGAATATAAAAAAAACCAGGAAGGAGTGTGGTTCAAAATTTTTAAAAGTGGTTTAAAATTAGTTCGAAATTGTTTTGAAATTATAAACATATGTGGCTTCACTGACCTCAATCTATACGCATAAGGCAAAGTCTGAGAGAAATACAGGAAGGGCAGGGAGTGGGTGATTGCTCTCCTTCTTTTACGGCTTCTGCAAAAAGTCTCCGAACTCTCATAACATTTTAGTAAAATTACCCGGCTAAAGCTGCGGAAATTAATTTTTTTTTAATAAAATACTAAAAAAATTTACATTTTGAAAAAAGAAAAATCGTGATTGATTTAAAATTTAAAGTAGATAAACCACCTTTTTAGCGGCGGTTATACACGACATCCGTGTCACGTTGACATTTTTGAGATTTCTTGTTTACCCAGATTTTATTAATTTTTACGCATGATTTGAACTGTTTCAAGAAAAAATGCCTTACGTCTGATTCCAGTGCATTTTGACGACCATATGTTTCTATGATGACACTCTTATTTTTTATAATGTATTATGGTAAAGCCATGATGACCCTTAAAATAACTTAGTTAAATACCTGCTAAATGATCTTTAGATGTCCTTAAATACACTTATAGTAGGATACGTTTTTTGGTAAATTTAAACACTGTAAAAAACTTTGATTGAAAGAAATGAATACCATCTTATGTGTCACACACTTTATGCTTTGAACAATTAGAATTTTTACTGCTTTTGGTATAAAAATGGCAAAATCAAAATCATATGCACGACATCACTCAGGATGACAGACAGATGACATAACAGAACTTTTTATTAAACAATTGCCTTAAATTATTTTTATCTTTCTCTAAAATACTTTTTTATAGCCTGCTGTCTCTCTTCAACAAGCTTAAATATTTTTGCACGTTACTAAATTATCTCTCCATCTACTTCTAAAATTCTGCCCTCTCTCTCTAAACAGAGAAAAAAATGTTTCTTTGGCAGTACTTTTTTCGAACGATAAAAAAAACAGTGAAAACTTGAAAAATGTGAGAGTTTTATTCTAGAAATCGAAAGTTTGGAAAGAAAGCTTCAAAATGTGAGCAAAATCATGGCATAAAAGTGTGAAAAGCATAGTAAAAATTATGTTATCCCTTAATTGTACTAAAATATTTTAAGTCCTAAATTACCATCATGGCTTTACCATTATGGATTTTAATAAGCAAGGTTTGTATGAACATCTCTTATTAATAGTTTGCATGCGTTGGTAAAAACACAAGATTTTATTGGTCACAAGTTTTTTTAGAATTTCGTCGGTCCATCTTTAAAAAAATATATACTTTGGCTTTGAAAAAATCCCCAAGTTTTATGGGTTTTCCAGAGCATTTATAATAATAAAGAGACTCAAAATATTTTATAGGTTTCTATAATCTTTTATATTCTTACTTGTTCTAAACTATGGCTTTGAAAAAGATATTAACACGTAAAACTCTGTTTTACAAAATAAAAAATATTTTTTTGGCTCATGAAATCTGAAAAAACATTATATACAAAGCTTGACAAAATTTCATAGAAACTTATCAAATTAATAAGATTTTACCTGCCCTAAACTATGTGCCCTTTGAAAAAATATTTCGTAATAAAAACTTTCGCCCACCTGATAACTTATAAAATCTTATAAAAAACTATAATCACATCATTTGTGGTAAAAACTTTGATAAAAAAAATATTTTTTATGAAATCTTATAAGCATTTATAAACAATGCCTTCAACAATCTTATAGAAACTTATCATCAAAGTAACATCTTCCCCACAGCCTCTAGCAACAAATAGGTAATTGTACGAGAACAATTTTTTATTAGATATGTAAAGCTTGTGCGAGCCCAAGTTTTATAGTGGTTAGGTCGTCGTAATTTATATAGTTTAGGTTAGGTTATAGTTTATTTTGCCTGTATTAATCCATATTTTAGTACTTCTACTACTATTACTCACATAGCAAGCATGGTACATTCATATACCATGTATATGCTATAAATAGTCAACTTAGGATATATTTTTTGAATATTAGCTAAATATACAATAAATGTTCACTTTATATATTCTGAAATAAACAATTAGAATATTACTTTGGAATATCAGCGATTTAAATAATCTATTTCGAGTTTGTTAAGCTTTTCAGAATATTCTATGCATATACATTGTCTATTCCTTTGATATATACTAAAATAATCAATAAAGAATATTCAATTTGTCTTTGATAAGGTTCCATACATATTCCCTTGATATCAGGTATACTAAACCTGAATATTTGTTCTGTATGGTTTTTGAAAATTTTCTTACATATCCGCACTAGAGTAAACGCAGCAGTAATCGACACTGTTCTAGTAATTGAAACTCTGGGCTTTTTTTTTAAATAAGCATGTTTATGCAAAATTTGTGTTTTTAGCACCACATGTTTTTTGTTAAAAGCTTTATCCATAAAATAAATCAATAGTCAATAACCTATTCATATTTACCATACGTATGGGGTATATTTATATCTGAATATTCTGTTTGATTTTGATATGATTTTTTATCCAGTACTGTGATGTATCCCATTTTAATCCCGTAAATGTCTAAACTTCTTGGACATTAATGGTCTGATCAGATATTCTTGGAATATACCATAGAGGACGTAAATGGTATATTACCTATGTACATCTACCGCTTAATACTAATGGTTTGCAACTTAATGCCATAGATGGCGCTCGTTTCAATATTTTTCCTCGGCCTTGCCTAATAATAATATACATATAAGCAATGAAGATATTTAAAATTTACAAAGTCGAAATGGCAATTGCGAATTTGAGATTTAATATGGAGATGTATAAACACTTCTCTGCAAGACTTACCTCCTCGTCCTCAAATGAGTGCTCTGCTCAGTGATTTCCCAAAATATTTTTTTTTGGTATGTGTTGCACATATACCTGCTTTATTTCCTATGCACATTAATATAATATGCAAAAAGTATTTGCTTGGAATATTCTAAGTTGTAGATACCATGTATATTCATTTCTTACAACGAAGAAATATTTTTAAAGATATGTACCATTTACATACATACATTACATTACATTTAACATACCATTTCATTTTCATAATTCATGTATATATATTTTTTCCTATTTTTATAAATATACTAGTGGTATATACCATTTTGCATATGGCTTGTATATGAAAAAGGAGGGGTCGTTTTCACACGATTAGAACTTCCATTTAACATACATGTACATATTTCATATATTCTTTTAGAATATACTTTTTCCTTTTGGTACATTTATGGCATATATGTGTTATAGTTTTTTGCTATGTGGGTACTACTACTACCACCACTGCTAGAGTTGTGCCATCATTTTTTGTTTTAGAATGTTTTAGGTAAACCTTATAGAATCTTTTAAACCTTATTAGGAATAATCATATAAAAAAAATCATAAAATATTGTAGACTTTGATAAATCAACAGGTGAAATATGATGAAATCCTATGCGGGATTTGTGTTTTACTTTCACTAGTCAAATCAGTGGCGGCTCGTGACTTATAACACTGATGTGGCACCAAGACCAAAAATGTTAAAAAAATAAACACCGTAAATGAGAATAATATTGGTCAAATGTAAAATCTAAAACTTATTAAGATAAAAAAAAAAATATTCTTCAATCTTTTTCAATCTAAAAAAAATAATTTATATTTTTATATAGAATGGCATTATTCCACAACATTTTAAATTACATTGAATTTTTGTATTTTAACGCCCGACGGCGAAAAAATGACCCTAGGGCTTTAATAACTTTAAACACTAGTTATCCCCTCACGCTTGTGCATAAATAGTTATTATACATTTTCATTCCACAAATTTTTTGTTTGTGATAAAATCAAAATGTTTGCATATATATATAATCAAGCGTGATGCGCGTATTATATAGGCTGAGTTGTTAAGGCATGGGTGAAGTGGATCTTTTAGTCGCCTCATGTTGTCATGTAATTTAGAAAAAGTAAAAATCGTCCCAAGGCTTTATACAAAGAAAAATAGGGTTTTTAAATGTACGATTTGTTGATTTTATAATTGAAATAACAAAAACGGGATTTCGCGTGTTTTAATTCGCAAAATTTTATTGCGGCCAGCGAGGCTTTGATCGAACATACAAAACAGAGGAAGGCAGAATAAGAAATGAGTGACAAAAGAAATAGCACCCTAATATTCAAATAAAAAAATGTTATGAAGGGTTTTTTTTCCTACAAAAATTAAACACAAAAATTCTCGCAAAAAATAAATTTACCAGTTTTTCCAAAAATGTTGGTGAGGCGCCGCCTCACTTGCCTCATCTGACGAGCCGCCACTAAGTCAAATATTATAAAATATCATAAATTTATGAAATGAGAGATCATGAAAACTTATAATGTTTTATATGTTACTTTTTTATAATATTTTATGACGTTTTTTGACCATAAATGGGTGTCTATTCTTGAACTACAATACTCCCCCGCAATCCTGTAATAAACACTTAAATGTAACACTTGTAAATTGTAAACACATGCCAACATACTTAACTAAGAACACTGCTAAAAAAATTAAAAATGTTGGTAAAAAAATTAGCAACTTTATTCTATTTTTAATTAATTTCAACAACATTTAACTAATTGTGAAAATATTTTAATTTTGGATTAGGTAAAGCTTTCGTCAAAATTAATTCTGTTAGTAACAAGAGATCTAATTACTTGAAAAAATTTCGAACAAATTATTTTTTCTTTTGTGTTAAAAATTATTTAAATGGAAGATGGTTACTTAAAAAATAACTGCATCCCAGGAGCGTTAGCACAAGTAAAAGCTACACAGCCATCAATGGAACCAATCACACACTAATCAGACATCATTTTCAAGAATACAGATGCACAATTCCCGACACTCCTTAAGTTCAGACATAGCCCTCTCAATTTCTTTGTTTGAACTACTACAACAAACAAATCGCTATGCTTGGCTCTTGTCTGCTCAAACATGACTTTTGACGTCCGTCAAATACTAAAAACTCAACCTCGCTTTCAGAAAGTTAAAAGAAAAAATAAATAATTGTTTAATGGATTTAATTTATATTTAACATTAAGTTAGACTACTGTTGGTTCCATTGATGCCTGTGTAGCTTTTACTTGTGCTGACGCTCCTGGGATGCAGTTATTTTGTAAGTAACTATCTTCCATTTAAATAATTTTTAACATAAAATAAAAAATAATTTGTTCGAAATTTTTTAAAGTATATACTTATTAAAGAGGAAGGACGTTCTCTTCATTCACTCCCATTTTTTTTAAATGAATCCTCTTGAGAGTAGCTTAGACTTCAATTTTTATACAAGTCTTCGAAAATATCAATGGAGAAAATATATGCAATTTAAAATTTCAGAGCATACTTGACCTAAAAATAAACATTTACGGCGGGATTTACTAAAAGGGTTTAGTCTTTTTTAGAACAGTCCTAGGTTTAAGTGAAATTTTTGGTTTTAAACATTTTAAGAATTTTAATAAATTTGTTTACTGAATAATCATCTTAACACAATCTTTTGTTGGATTTAAGAAGGAATTTTCAATTCAGAAGGAAAGAAAATTAAAAAATTTAAACTCACGCGGAGTTTAAATATTAAACACTTTGTAGAATAAATTAAAATTTGGGTTATATATCACTCTAATTAAAACTTACCCTTGTTAATTAATTTTTCCAATTAATACTCGATGTCACACAATGATTTAGATGGGTAATAATAAAATATGGAGTAGATTCATTTTGTATTTATTTAAAAGGTGTTTTTATTTATGAAATGTTTTTTTTGTTTACATTTATGTCACTGTCGAAATGTCAGTTTCAAAATATTATCTGCGTTCAAATCATAAAAAGCGAGTACGGATCTCTTATCTCTGCTTGTACCTTGGCTTGCACCAACCTCTACTGATGAAAGCTACAGTTTTGAAATGAGTCTTTGAGTAAGGAGAGTTTTCTTGACTGAGCTTTTAGATAACCTCAATATTTTAATTTCAGTTCTTAAATAAATGAATATAGTTATTTTTGGTTTTTTTATTTGTTATATTTTTCCTGCATAATCAGTGACCTTCACTTACTTACTTACTTAGGGAAATTATAAATGAACTTATTACTAATTGCCACAAAACAATCCTTTCAGGAGACTATAAATCTAAACCACCCCCCAGAGGTGGTCTAAAAATCAACAACTTTGTAAACTCAAACATAGATAATGAAGCCATTATGGTCGCGATTCTTCAAAAATGACAGAAAATCTCACTCGTCATAATTCTGGAAGTGGCGATTTTTTACTTATTGCCTCATTTAAGATAAAAACACAGCGTCCCTAATATTTCTCCTAACGTTGTAAAAGAAACTGCATCATTTTTTAAATAACATTTTGTAAATTTGGCATTTTAAAAATATTCTGCAAGACTAGTTTTACGGCGTAGCTAAATTGCTACTACGCGTACCAATAAACGTCAAAAAGTGTCGAAAATCATCACCATGTAAAAGGAAAGACAGAATTTGTGTGACTTTTCTGAACATTGACAGCGACATATTCCATGGCTATCCATGGTTTTGTATGTTAAAAGTTTTAAAGGTTTGTTTACACACAAAAATACACTTAATAAAATATAATTTAAAAAAAAGGTTTTTCCACAAAAACTGCCTACAAAAATTAAAATTGACATATTTTTTATTTACTGGAACAGTATTAAGAAACTAAATTTTAAGGAATATTAGCAAATAAGTCCCGACAAAAAAGCAGTTAGTGTATTGTGTGTTTAAAAATCGTCAGATTCTTTTATAAGGGCGAGATTTTCTGACGGTTTTTGAAGAATCGCGACCTATGTGCCAAATTTTTGCCATGTTGAAACCTATCAAAAAAAAATAGCTTTAGGGCATTTTCTCCTAAAATATGGTATATTTTAAGAAAAAAAGCAGTTTTTCAGTGGTATCTTCTAATAACAATACAAAATAATCAATAACTTTGTGTCTTTTAGTACCCCCCACATGTGTAAATATTTAGACCTGTGGGGGTTACTATTTTAGATCTTAGTAAATCCCACTGTTACTAATCGTGCATAATGATAAAGCCAAATATTCAGATTCTAAGCTTGACAGAGCAACCACATTTTGTTTTCGCGTTTTCCACTAAATGAAAATATCAACACACATGATAAAAATAAAATTAAAGAAAATAATGCGGCACTTGCCCAACTTTCTCTTTAGGGAGAAACAAAATTACCAAACGTCAGATCAAAAATTCTCGCTGACAGTTGACGTCAATTAAATCTGTAGAAATTTCGGGTGGAAAATACTATAGACGTCTTTTTGCGACCGATGATTTCAAAGGCACATCTTGAAAACATACGTCACCATTTGAACCATCGCCACTGATCGGCAAAATGTCAATTATTGAATGACATTAATCAGCTGTGTGTGTGGCTTCTCTTTTTTTGGATTTAAAAGTTTTTTTGTGGTTTTTCGAAATGGATGTCCTGGATCCACAAGTGAGCCTTTTTTTTTTGTCGCCGCCAAATAACCTTGGTCTATTTTCATTATTGCTAAACTATAATAATATTGAATCGTGTTCGAAACGGCGGCCAAGGCGCTTTCGAAATCCTTTGAAATGCTTTGAACCGTGACGTCACCGTTTCGTCGCCAAAATAACATTTTACGCATGTTTTCAAAGCGGTTTCGAAATCATCGGTCGTGAAAAGACGTCTTGTATATTTTTTTCACAAATAGGGGAACCCTTGTCATATTAAATTTGAAATATTGGTTTGGTTGGTTTGCATTTCAACATATAAACTTTTTTAAAAATCTTTTTAATTAAATCACTTTGTTTAATATAAACAACATTATGTACTTTCGTTATTTCTAGTCCAAGAAGTTACAATATTATTTTGAATTTCTGTCATTTTAAATGTATTCGAAACACAATTTTTAAAGGTTTCCAAATTTTCCGGACATTTTTAACTTATTAAAAGATATGCCAAATCGGAAATTTACAAACACAGATCCTTTTCTAGAACGTTAAAGTCCCATGTGTGTCATTGAGTAATGAATTCCAACATTTTGGTAATTGACGGAGACCGAACAAAGCTTTTTCCAATTTATATACTAAAATATTTTTGACAAATAAACCCACTGATACACACAGGGGTCAAAATTAGTAAATAATGAAAAAAGTAATCTTATACTTGCCATTCTTGCTGCTGGAGTATACACATCTTCATTTATCACACTCTGTTTGATACATCTTACTACTAGACGAGCCATATTCTTTAATTGTCTTTCCCCTTCTTTTTCACTAATCACCCATCTCGAGTCAATTATTTCTGTACCTTTGCTTGGCACTACCAACTTGTCCTATTTTATTCCAATGCACTTTCCTCTTCCTTAATTGCCTCTTTCGATCCATGATCTTTCTTAACATCTTCGTTATATATTTTCTGTACACAGCACTGTAAAAAAATTTATATCTTCTAATTCATATTCTTGCAAATATTTTGGTGGCACTAATTTTCTTGTACTCTTTTTGCTCTGTTTTTCCTCAACCTCTGTATCATAATATTCTTCTGTCTCAGTTTCTTGTTATCTCTCTTTCTGTAAATTTTCGTCATTTTTCTGAGTCTCGTTTTTGTCACTCTCACTGATTTTAATAGGCTTAGCTGTAATCCCTATTAGTTTCACGAAAAATAATATTTTTTTCATGCGTAATTTTTCTTTCATTTTTATTTCATAACAGATATGAATTGTTGACATATCCTTTCTGATCTAAAATCTAATGTCATATTGTCTCTTTAGGTATGAAATTATATGCTGTTCATCAAAATAATTTTTTGTCAAATTAAAGTTTTCATTATTCCATATCTCTGCCGGTGTTTTTTTGTTCTCTAAAACTCTTCTCTCAGCTTTATTCAGTAAACAGTCACTCGTTCTTAATGCTTCTCCCCATAATTCACTGCTTAGTCCCGAATTAAAAATTAAACATCGCGCTTTTTCCGTAAGTGTGCAGTTTAGTCTCTCCGCCATTAAATTTTGCTGGGGGTTGTATGCCACAGTATACGTTACGTTATTCGTTTGTGTTCAAATATTCCTTAAAACTATTACTAACGTATTCTCCCGCGTTATAAACTCTCAGCTTTTCTATATGAGTGTTAAATTTTGCCTCTTCGAATGCTCCATAGCTCTTCATGTTTTCTAGTGAATCACTTTTGTTGCTAAGTCAGTTCACCACACAAAAATTTGAAAAATTGTCAATAAGTGATATAAAGGAATTACTGTCGGGCCACGTAATATGCCAGATAAAACCATATTTAGGATTATTTTTACTTTTCACTTTGGGATAACATCTTCATAAGGATTTCTTGTCTGTTTTTACACAGGTATGACATAAACTTGGTGGGGGAAATTTTGATCAATGACCGATCCATCTTTCTATAAAGTAGCATTTGTTCTTGATCATTTGTCGAATTAGTCAAGTGAAAATGTCTTTATCTACTCGCGTGCGGTAAAGTGCACTTTACCGCACTCATTTGCGTGCAGAAAGTAGTACTGTTTCCTGCACTCCGTGCGGTAAAGTGACTACGTTTATTTCATAAAATTAAAATACAGATATTTATATTTTTCTTCTGGGAATTATTGAGGCTTGTGGGTAAAATCGTGTACCTAACAAATGCGTAGTGTCTTTACCGTCCTTACCGGCTTCCCCGAACCCGCTTCGCTTCGTTCGGTCAACTGCCGTCACGCGCGGTAAAGTATCACTCTCCGCACTTGTTTCCTTTTAGCTTGCCTTCTACTACAAGCACCTTATTTTTTATAATACTGCCTTTTCCATTTCCAAATAACACTTACTTGTAAACCATTTCCTTCTAATTGTATTACTGACAACAGATTATTTTTAATTGTAACTTGTCTTACTGTTCCTGTTTCTACTTTAATATTTCCTTGTTTTGTTTTCATTATTATTTGTCCTTCTTTTGCCACATTTATTTTATGTTTAATGTCCTTGCTGCTTTGCAAAAACTGTGCTACATCCCCTTTGGAAAGATGGTTTGTCGCCCTACTGTCGACTATGAAACCGATGCAGTTTTCTCTTGCTAGAGATACTGAGTTTTCTGAGAAATTTTCAGTTAATGAAAATGACACTTCTTCTTCTGAAACCGTCTTTTAAACTACCTGGGTAGCCACCTTTCCTATAATCTATTCATAGGACACTCAAACTTTTTATAGCCAGTTTTGTCACATAGGTAAAACTTTCTGTCGTAGTCGAGTTTCCGGTTTTCGCCAATTACCCCTTCTATTTCTTAACACAAATGCCATGTTTGGAATTTTCTTCTTTTGCTTTCGACTGTCTTGATTCTTCCATTAGTAATTTTTTCTTCACAAAATTTATTTCAATTGCATTTTGGTTTTGGCAAAACATTATATGGATTGCAGCTGTCACACACTTTGAAATATTTGGCATTGCAGATAAAAGTCGACTACATATTTTAGGCAGTTTAGCCACACTATGAAATTACTGGACAAACCCTCGCATTTTTCCCTCTTGTAACATTGACAACATTGTTGTCATCTAAACATGCTTATATCGTGCCACCTATAAAGTTGACATAATTAAAGTTAATGCCGTCCTTTATTAAAGGTCAACACAAATCTGTGTTCTCTTTCTTATTAGTCCCTATTAAAGACTTATCGGTACATAAAGGTGGCCTATCCTGACTTTAATAAAGTCCGCACTATTTTTGACAGTTCCGCAGGAAGGTTAAACAACTACTACATATTTTTGAGCCCTTTACCCATCTGTTATACAATAATTGGAAAAAATCTTTGAGTTTTTCAGGAAAGTTTTACATAAAGAACGGCATTATCTCTAATAAAAGTAACACTCGTGGCACATCGGACAAAGCGCTTTTATTTCTAACTCCTTCTCAACTAAAAACCCAGTTAACTCTTTTTCGATTTACTATCCTTTAGCCTACTATAGTGGTCATATTGACACCAAACTGATAGAAAATCAGCCTCTCAATTTGGTTATAAAAATGGCGACATCAGTGGGCTAAAGAGCACTAAAGAAGGAGTTAACTGGCTTTTTAATATCAGAAAGAGTAACAATAACGTTAGGTAAGCAACTATCCATAAATTACTTAACGCAGCAAGGTAAGGGAAGAGAGGTAGCTAGAAATGTTATAAAGTGTTACCAGGCGGAGAGGGAGGATTTGCACGAAAAACTTGAGAATTTGTTTCAGTAAAGTGCCTAAAACTATGTTGTAATTCTGTTATTAAATGTCTAGCAATGCCGAGTTTATGTACAGATAGGTCCCTAATAGCTGCAAAACTAACTCGCTTTTATCAATTCTTCTTCCTGCTGCATGTCAATTAGGAACATCATTTTAATTTAGTGACCGCCACTTTGTTTTGGACTTCATTTTGATTTAGTGAACTTTGCTATCATTAATGTATGATTGATATTTGAAAGCTACTAGTTATTAATTGATCAAGTAGAATTTTGTTGTAGATTTTGTTTTGTTTAAAAATGACTTCGACTGTTTAAACAATATATTGTTTACTTGGTTGCAAAAAAGATTTATTTTGGAAAATTCTTCCACACTCCCACCTAATTCTTGGATATAGAAAACAACCTTCAGCAAAATTTAAATTTTTAAGAAGTGGTCAAAAGCAAAGTTAAAAGAAAGAGAACCCTCAACGTTGTTTCTATAATTTTTTTAAGTTGTTCAATGTGTAATTCTGGGTATTTCTTTCTAGGGTGTTTGGAGTTGTTTGAAGTTGTTTAGGATTACGTTTAGTTTATGTTTGAGTTTGGTTTTACCTCAAGAAATTAAATTCTCCGTGCTTTGGATAAACCGGAGTTGGCCAGACGTCTCATGCGCGTTCTCCATAATAGCTGAGAGTTTTCTGATCTCTTCAACTTGGAGACGTGGAGACATGAAATCCAGTTGAGGAGTCGACGAGGCTGAACTGACAGTCACGAAGGTGAGATCGACCCATTTTGTTTTGCGAAATTAAAATAGTTATTTACCTAGGAAGTGCGGAAAGAGGTACTTTTCCTCAAGCGATGGCAGTTGCACGAACGACACGGAGCGGAGTTCGGGCAAGCCATCAAGATTGGAAAAGGCATTTTCGCTAAGAGTTAGGTACAATGTTTTTCCTACGAGTGTTTTTGTATCTTATTTATAAAATTTTTTTTTTAGCATGCAAAGATTTTTTTAATAATGCTATAATAGTTATATAAAGTAAAAATCGTGCGTTACATTAAAAGTCGTGCGGAAAAGCAAAAATCATGCGGAAAAGTAAAATCGTGCAGAAAAGTACAACTTTCAAGACAAAAAAACGTGTAAAATAGTTTCTTCTCAGGTTAATTTCAGGGCACTAGCTTTCCAGGTTAATTTCAGGGTACTAGCTTTTCCGGCTAATTTCAGGGCACTAGCTTATCAGGTTAATTTCAGGGCACTAGCTTGCCTGATTAATTTCAGGACACTAGGTCTGTTTAAAAATCTTAAATATTCATAAGCCGTAGTCTAATTTTACCTAATTAAAAAAAAAACAACCCAGAGTACTTTCGTTACAACAGCATTCCATCAGTGTACCTAAGACTCCTCTATTTTCTCTGAAGCCTAACTTGCATAGAAATGCCTTTAGACTACCTATTACCTCTTATTTTAAACATCTTTCCATTTAGCTAGCTCCGCCTGTGCATAGATACAAAACTTCCTTCTGTTCTAACAATAATCTATACAATTTAAAAAGTCACTGCCATCAAGTGGTGTGACCTAAAAGAGCCCTGGCTGCTTTTCTCCAAAGTTTTCCCCTTTTTTTCTTGTCCTGTTTTCTGCCTTAATCAATAATTTTCTCACCTTACAATTTTTCCATACTAATTTCCGCAGTGTTCCTTTATTTTTCGGCTATTTCTGAGCCATAATCTTTAGAAGGCCTTGTAATACTGATTTCTGTTTCTAAATTCTAATTTTCCAGGGGAAACGTTTTGACAATTTTTTTTATTATAGTCTTCGAACTCCGTCTCACTCTCTATCTCTTTCTATTTCTAGGTTTTATAATCTATGACATAGCCTTATCTGGTGCCATCTATTTAACATACTAACTAACGTAATAAAACCTAGCATACGTACAATAAAGAAAGCTGTTACAGATTTGGGTGAACTAACAACTGAACTACAATACAATGGATATGTAAATGTAACGTACTACATGGACTTATATAGTATACTTATATAGTATATAAATAGACTTATGTCCACTGTTTATCCATCAGCAAGTTATTTGCCACTAAGGTTATACTTTTAAATAAAGACTGTATATAAAAATTATAACATCCCAAAAATATCCCTTATGGGTTTCGCTCAAAACGCCCTGAAATAAGCCTTTAGATTGAATTGTAATTTATTTCGTTGTCATCTATTGTAGGTAGATGGCGCTGGTTCTAATGTGTTCCCTATTTAGCAGGTCTATTACGTACCTTACATAAATGGCTTTTTAACTATGGCCATTTGGATTTATTTTACATGCCATGGCTTTAATAGCACATTTATGGATATGCTATAGTCCAATTTTTTGATGAGCGGACTGACGTCATTTTTGCCTACGAAAACGTTTCTTTGCAGCAGTTGAAACAATCAACGTCATGACTTTTTTTTACATATTTATTGTCGCTGTCTAGAACAATGTATCAAATAGAGATACAAAAAAATTACGTCAGTACGCTCATCAAAAATTTGGTCTATATTATGCTGTGTATATTAATAAGTGAATATACTCTGCAAAATATCCATGGACGTAGCTACTGATATTTTACAGAGGGGGGCAGACTGTTCTTTGGGAAATAATGAAACTTTAAATATACAGGGTGTAAACAATACCATAGTCATTCTTTTAGCTGATGAAAGGGAGGGGGGTCAAAACAAGTCAAAAAGTTCATATGACTTATGGGGCAAAACAAAACAGATTTTTGTCTAAATGACTTTAATGTTAAAAAACACTTGGCAACAACGCAATTCGCTCCATACGTGAGTCTCAGACCTCCGAACCTCTCTCCTCTCTACAGCACAGTGCACAGTGCATAGTGCATCACCCGCTATTCTTTGAGAAGTTTGTCAGTCGCGCGAGTCTACCTGACGCCATTATTTTCGCGATTTTTTTGCAGTTTGTTGTGAAATTAAACTGAATTAAAAATTTGTCCAATCAGGAATACGCTGACATGTTATTAGTATACGGTGAAGTTCGCCAAAAACTCAAATCTTGCAGCTCAAATGTGTCGCGACAGATTTCCCCAGCGGCTTAAGTGAAGTGTTTTTTGCTCGGTTTTTTTAGTGTTTTTCAAAATAAAAAAAGAGCTTATTCAAATTAAAAACTGTGTGATAGGTGTTTTTAATTTTAAAAAAGGGAGTGTGCCTTACAAGTGTACAAACAAATGCTTAAAAAAAGGGTTTTTGATTTTTTTCCAAAAAAAAATAATAAAAATAGTAGGTTTAACAACTAGTGGCTAAAATAGTGCTTTTTTATAAGCGTTGGTTTAAATAACGAGCGCGGCGCGATTTTTTTAATATCTTTATCAAAAAATCCAAAAAAAAAACAGAAAAATACTTTTAAAAGAGCACTTCTCGCAGCACGCGATGTGCCATTTTATTCGGTGACGTTCATTATTGCGACGTTTTAATCGCTGGCACTTTGATATTTTGACGATATTTTCAAAAGATTTTTTCGTAAATACTTGGTGAAAACTGGCGGAAATGGCTTAATTGTTAGGCAAGAATAATTAGATTTTTTCTATATTACTATTTTCCGCTATATCTTTTTAATTTTGGATAAAAAACGGACCAGAATCTTTTTTTGCACCCGTGATCCAAAAAAAGTTTTTTTACATCGGTAACCAAAAAAGCCATGCTTTAGTTATCTGCAGGCAGTTACTAAAATCATGTTTTTGATGAAGGTATAAAAAAAAGAGTTTTTACAAATTAAAAAGAGCTTTGAAAATTGTGTGACAGGTGTCGTACTTTTTTTATAATAAAAGTGGACCAAAATTTTGATATCGAAAAGAACTTTTAGATAAACTTTTACAGCCAGACGAGGCGCTAAACAAATTTTCGGTAAGTACACATTTATTGTTTTGCTTTTTACTATTTTTAAATAATTAATAATTTAACGCCGCGCCACTCTATGATGAGTTCTTTAATTTTCTCGCCTAAAAGCGCATTGTTGCCAAACTGTGTTGAAGTTAAAACTCATATATCTCCGAAACCACTAAGTTTTGATGCCCATATTATATGAACTTTTTTGCTTGTTTTGCCCCCCCCCCCAATCACCCATTTAAATAATGACTATCCTATCGTTTACACCCTGTATAGGTACTCGTATGTATACCGACCTATTCTCTAATAGCACAGGACATCCCATTTAGATCCTTAAAGGGTCCGAACGTCCCGGACCTTCGAGGGATATCCCAAGGATGTACCGATCAGAACATCCATAGGACGTCCCAACTAGAATATTATGGGGATATCCCATCTAAATCTCGAACATGTCTAACACCGTCCCAATGATATTCTTATCAAAAGTGTATGTACATGCAAGATTTTCCGTAAATGTTGTTGACTATTCTGCTTCTGTCAATATACAAGCAAATCAACATTCATTAACATATATGAGATTTTATCATGATCAGAAGAAGTCGCTCGCAATATCAAACTATAGAAAACTTGGACGTAAATACCGATTAGACTGAAATGCGTGAAAATTTTGAAACCATTTTTTTTTCAGTTGACGGGTTGTGTAAACAACTTAATTCACAAACAACACGAAATACGGTTCCAAGACAACAAGGCGTCGATTTGGGAAAATTTTCATTGCCTAATTTTTATGCTTTTAAAGTATTAAGAAAAAATAACGTTATATTTAAATCTAAAAAGGGACTACGGTTACCATTACCTTTTTTGAGGGAAAGCTCGCTATTCATTGATTTTGTTATATTTAAACTATCTGAGAAGAAAAATACCGCTTAACATCTTTATTATGTTGGGAATTTGGAACCTTTGGTGGCACTAAAACAAAGTTATGATTGTTTTCCACAAACCAAAACTACACTTTTTTACACTCGACGCGCGTTTCGCTAACAAGGTTAGCATCATCAGGAGACGATAAACAATGAACTAAATTAATCTACGCTCTATCTTATATACAATCCTTTAGTGGGCGGAGATAAGACTAATAATTTGTGATTGATCACGATTTTTAATCCCCCAACCAAAGAATAAAGTGTACTAAAATGGATGGGTCCTCTATCTTTATTTAAACTATTTCTGGATTTAATGATTTCCATACTTTCATATGCATCAAAAAAAAAATGTTTTCTATCTAAAGGCTGACAAGGGTAATAATGTTGTTATATTAGATAAAACAAATTATTTAGAAAGGGTAGATAACCTAATAAAAAATGGGCCCTACAAACCAGTCCCAAAGAACCCCTTACCAAAAATGATTAACGAAGTAAAAAACACAATTAAAAAATGTAACAATATTATTACTGACAATATTAAATATAAGCTACAAGTAAGCAATCCCACTATGCCGAAACTGTATTGTCTTCCGAAAATCCACAAGCCTGGAAAATCGGTTAGACCTATAGTTTCTGCTGTAGGATCACCTACTTACAACATTTCGAAATGGCTAGCAAACGAGTTTGAAAATTTACCTATAAAGGTAAAAGGTTTTTTCTGTTCAAAATTCCCTTGAATTTATCAACAAAGTTAAAGGTATTTCACTCCAAGAAGGTGAAATTTTAATCTCGTTTGATGTTAGTTCGTTGTTCCCTAGTGTGCCGATCCCCAATACCTTACAATACCTGGAGGAACTACTAAGAAAAAACAATGTAGAGGACAAACAGACTTTAGAATACCTATCTTTAACAAAACTCTGCATGAATCAAAATTAATTTCAATATAAAAATAACTACTACCAGCAATTAGAAGGAACTACAATGGGTAATAGTTTATCACCTTTTATCGCAAACCTCTTTATGAGCAAATTTGAGTGAGATATAAGTAAAGAATTTGAGTATTTCCCCAGAGTATGGTTCAGGTACGTAGACGATGTGTTTGCAGTATTCAACACTAAAGTAACTAGTGTTGAAAATTTTATGGAAAAAATAAATAACAAATTTCCCACAATTAAATTTGCTTATGAAACAGAGAACAACGGTACACTGCCATTTCTAGACACTTTAGTTATAAGAAATAAAAATAAATTGGACTTTGACCTATACAGAAAAGGAACGGCCACCAACAGGTATATTCCAAATGACAATTTTCATTGCTTACAACATAAGCTTGCAAGTTTGCACTTTTTAACATATAGATTAGTAAATATCCTCTTAAACAAAGAAAGATTTGAAGCATAAAAGAATAGGATTAGGAATATAGCTGGCGAAAACGGTTACGACGAAGGCTTAATAAATAAGCTGATAAATAGACATTCTTTTCAAAAGACCTTTCGGAATACCACTTTTTTCAGACAAAAAGATACCTGCGACTCAAAATTTGTATCAATTCCTTATAATCCTAATTATACGAAAGGATTACAAAAAGTATTTAATAACACCGGTCTTAAATTAGTATATCAATCCGGTAACACAATAAGAAGCTTACTAGGAAATCCCAAGGATAAAACTACAGTTCTAGAAAAAAGTAGAATTTACGAAATTAGTTGCATGGATTGTGACAAAAAATATGTTGGCCAAACGAGACGCTCTATTCAAACACGTTTTAAAGAACACTTAGCACACTTAAAATACGGAAGAACAGAAAAGTCAAGTGTGGCCGAGCATGCTTTTGAAAACAATCATAGATTCACATTAGATAACCTAAAACTTCTAAAAAGTGTACCAAACAAAAGACTTTTGAATGCATATGGAAGTATGGAAATCATTAAATCCAGAAATAGTTTAAATAAAGATAGAGGACCCATCCCGTTTAGTACACTTTATTCTTTGGTTGAGGGGAGATAGGATTAAAAATCGTGATCAATCACAAATTATTAGTCTTATCTCCGCCCACTAAAGTATTGTATATAAGATAGAGCGTAGATTAATTTAGTTCATTGTTTATCGCCTCCTGATGATGCTAACGTTGTTAGCGAAACGCGCGTCGAGTGCAAAAAAGTGTGGTTTTGGTTTGTGGAAAACAATCATAACTTTGTTTTAACATCTTTATGTTACAATAGGCTAAGTGGTAAAAGGCCCGCCACAGAATTCCCATTTAGATCCCATGAATTACCATTTCATCGACATACATAGGATCTAAATGATATTTTTGTAGGACATTGCTGGGACGTCCGAAAAGGTCAACCCAGAGTTCCCAGAATATCCAAAGAGGCCTGAGACACGACTGCACCAGACAGGTCGTGAATGGACTTTTTTGGGACATAGCAGGGCTCTTTGTAATACATACATACTGCGATAAATCGAATACATCCCAAAAATCTTTTTTAAGGACATTTCCTTTAAATAATCCAGGGATGTCCGGTTTGGATTTTCCTAAGATATTCTGTGCTGTTAGGATTTTAAATGAAGACATTTTTCAAGTTCTGCACCTCTTTTCTATCGGTGCGATATTAATTTGTTTAAAAGCATTTCTTTTACAAATTGCATTTCTACACTAGGGATACCAATACCGACAAAAGTATATCCATAATACACATATTGGACAATAATTTGTGATCTATATAAAAAATACTAGGAAAAATTGAAAAACTAACTAAAAAAATTAAATTATTAACTGTCCATATTGCCAATTTTTAAAATAATGTTAATTTTGGTTGCATTTTTTCGATGTTTTAATTATTTTACATATAAAGGACATAATTCTATATGGTTAACCAACATATACCGGGTGTCTCAAGGTGAGTAATCTATTAGAATATTTTGGAAACTATAAAATGGAAACCTTTCAAACTTTCTATTCTAACATAAGTTCATGTAAACTATCTTTATGAAATACTCTCATATTTGCAGTTTTGCCATTTGCAGAAAAACTTGGCAACAAGTTTCTTATAGCTTGTGAAAAAACAAGATAGGAATGTAAAAACCGTGTAGGACATTATATACAAAGTGTACCTAAAATATTTTCTAGAATTCAAAAATGCAAAAATATAGAGGGCAACACTGCAAATATGAAAGTATTTCAAAAAGATAGTTTACATGAATTTATGTTAGGATAGAAAGTTTTAGAAGTTTCCATTGTATAGTTTCTGAAATATTCTAATAGGTAACTCACCTTGGGACACCCAGTATTATGTTCTTTCACAAAGTAAATATTTTTTAAAAACGAATGGGTTGGGTTGGGTTATATTGGGTTAGTATGGAAAAAATGTGTGCTAAAAATTTATAGTTAAAAATATTTATCGAAAAGACAGGAGTTTTTTGTACTTAGTGCAAAATGAACATCCTGATCTTCGACTTATCACACAGAGGGTGGAATCTAGGATGACGCCGTTTCGTACTTATTAAGGACTCATCAGCTAGGTGTACCACAACGACAGACAATTCACTCGCGCTTTTACGCCAAAAAATTCGGCAAAGCGCAGAGAATTTCAGTCGAGTGCCGACCATTGCGCCCTCTGTGTGAACTTCCGACAACCAAGAAGAGTACCCACTGCAAAACAGTAGGTGCATGGCGTAGCAAGTTTCGTCTACAAGCAAAAGAAAAACAACCGAGGTGCAGTACTGCACATTTAAAAAACGGATGGGTAGTGGTTGCGTGCACTTTAAATCTAACGAAAAAACAGGAGTTTTTTGTACTTAGTGCAAAATGAATATCCTGATCTTCGACTTTTCACACAGAGAATGGAACGCCGTTTCGTCCTTATTAGGGACTCATCAGCTAGGTGTACCACAACGACAGACAATTCGCTCGCGCTTTGTTTGTAGACGAAACTTGCATACAGATGGCATTTTAATATGTCTTTTGCAGGATCGATGCTACGCCGTGCACCTACTGCTTATGCAGTGGGTTCTCTTCTTGGTTGTCGGAGGTTCACACAGAGAGCGCCATGGTCGGTCGACAGAAATTCTCTGCGCTTTGTCGAATTTTTTGGCGTAAGAGCAAGAGCGAATTGTCTATCGTTGTGGTACACCTACCTGATGAGTCTCCAATAAGGACAAAACGGCGTCGTCCTAGGTTCCACCTTCTGTGTGAAAAGTCGAAGTAACTAAGACAAAAAAAACTGTTAATTCTACTGAAAATATTAGTTTATATAAAAATATAATTCAATACTGGCACTTGGACTATCATGAAATAATTTTATTTTGTGGTTTTGATTTTATATTTGTTTGCAATACAATATTGATTTATTTTGAAAACAAACAGCTTCAACCCGCTTTAATAAAATACGACAATTTATTTTGCCACACAGCTAAATTGAAACCAATACGATATATTTGCGAAAAAGAAGATGCAGCAGTACACATTTTCCGCATTTACCATTAGAAGTTATTTATGACCCCATATGTTATGCCCGCTTCCAAAATATCTATCTCTGGGTAAATAGGTGACCATTTACTACACACAGATACAACATGATCATTGTAAAGTATTATTAAAGACCTGCGATTTATTTTGATACAGCCGCTGGCTCGTTTTTAGCGGACAAGGGTGATTTTCCTCCATGTTCTCCATTACGGTAGATAAATCAGTTGCTTGTTCTTGTAAACGCAAATATTTTTAGCAGTTTTATTAATGGTTTAAAATTAAAAACAGAGAGAAATAAATTTAAAAAAAAACTTTTAAGGAACAAGCTTTTATTAAATGCACTCAAAAGTAGAAAATAATTTTTTATGGGGGGGATATGAATTTTTGATCAGATTTAAAAATTTCAATATGGCGCATTCAAAATGGATGATTTAGGGTACAAATCTAAAAATTAAAAAATTAATTTTTATTAAAAAAAACCTTTTAAAGAACCTTTAAAGCTTTTTTTTAAATGCACTCAAAAGTAGAAAATAATTTTTTATTTTTCTTATACCTTAATAAAAGCGATGAGTGCATATTAAAAATTTTAACTTTAGGTATCGTATATCGGTCACATCGCCGATTCACCTAGGAAACAGTTGTATTACTCTATAACCTAAGGACATTTTCAAAGGCTTGGCAAGCACGGCAATCTCATCTGTTCTCAGCTTCTTTAGATGAAAGCATTACCTTCGAATAGAAGAAGAATTCATTTCTTCTTTTGTAGTTCTCTCTTTGTCGCCATAAAGTTAAAATTTTGAATTTGCGATCATCACTTTTATTATGGTATAAGTAAGATAAAAAATTATTTTCTACTTTTGAGTGCATTTAATAAAAGCTTGTTCTTTAAAAGTTTTTTTTAATAAAAATTTATTTTTTAATTTTAAGATTTGTACCCTAAATCGTCCATTTTGAATCCGGCATATTGAAATTTTCAAATCTGATCAAAAATTCATATTTCCTTCCCAAAAAGCCTCTGTATGCCAATTTTGATTTAAAACGAACAAACTAAATCTTTTCGCCCCTCCACTTCCCTCGTTAGAGGGAAGTGTGTATCTAATAATACCGCCGGAACTATAAACGCATACCAAATTTGAACACACACCCTTATTTTTAAGATTTGTACCCTTAATCGTCCATTTTGAATCCGCCATATTAAAATTTTCAAATCTGATCAACAATTCATAATCCCCCTTCTTAAATTTTGATTGAAATCGAACAAACTAAATCTTTTTCCCCCTCCACTTCCCTTGTTAGAGGGAGGTGGGTACCTGAGAATACCATATTATTGTATTTTCACTGGGACTATAAACGCATACCAAATTTGAACACAATCGGATGTGGATATGTCTGTTAAAATCGGTTAGAAAAACATGACCGAAAATCATCCATCTTGAATCCGCCATATTAAATTTACAAAATCTGATTCAAAATTCGTCTTTCTTATCCCCAAAAGCGCCCGTTTACCAATTTCGGTTGAAATCGGACAAACTTCGTAGGGGGAGGATTGCCTAATAATGACATATTATTGTATTGTCACAGGAACTATAAATGCATGCCAAATTTGAAGGCAATCGGATGTGTATAAGGTAGTTAAAATTGGTTAACAAAAGATGTCATATTGAATTTTCAAAATCTGATTGGAAATTCGTTATTTCCATCCCCAAGTGCCCCAACACACCAAATTTCAACGAAATCGGGCGTACTTTAACTGAACCCCCCTCCACCCCCTTCGAGTAGGGGGGAGCTGTCAATTTCATCACACTATATTTTTGTGTTGCCACTACAGCTATATAAGCATGCCAAATTTGAAGCCGATCGGATGTCGGGAAGTTGGTCAAAATTAAGTTTCAAGATTCCACATTCCACAAACATCTAGTTCGTTACATATTTACATAGATACCTTGCTAGTTAAATAAAAGCTTGTAATAATGAAGTATATTTATTTAGTTCTAAAAGATGATATTATCACAAGTCTATAGGGCGTCCCAAAAGTCTTAAATCTCCTAATATCTCCAAAACCAAAGAGGCAGCGGTGTAAATTTCATACTTAAGTAGATGGTTTTTCAAAAAAGTATCTTTTTGGATGCTAATCGTATCGCCAGGGACATTTTGGACCACTTAAAACAACATTCTTTGTGGTTATCGTTATTTTTGCGGCTGCGCAGTAAGGGAAAAGAGGAGAGGCTAATCAAATAAGGATAACGACGGACTTTATTTACGACAAATAGGAATAACGATTTTTGTGGTTATCTTTATCACAGACTAAAAAAGCTTGGTTAATTCATTAATTTTTTTCGTAAGCATGGATATTTTTCATAATCTTCTAAGTATTAATTGCAATTTAACATTTCCAAAAAATCCACAAAATTCACATACGCCCTGACCTCACAAAAGTTAGGTTATGTTTTATTTAACGAAATTTGATGTTATCTCCTTTTAGATTTGAGAAACTCTTTTATATTTGACTTTTGTTCTTCTTATCGTTAATTACAATAACCGCAAAAGTAGTAATTTTTGGTGTTATTTTAGATGGTTCAAAATGTCCCTATGAAATAGTCGAGGGGCATAGAGTCGAAATTCCGCCTCCGCGGGCCTTTTGATGATGATTTTACGAAACCTGTTTTAACCGGTTAGTAATAGGCCACTTAATATCACGCTGCCTGTGAACAGCCTCAAAAGTGCTGCAGTCAAAAAGTAAGGTTAGGACGACAAAATATTTTTTTAAATCTTAACGATTTGACCTACGATAATGAAATTTGGTACTCATATTGGCTTTTTAAAATTAAAAAAATTACATTTAGTGCATCTACGGGCCGGTAGAGGGCGAAATGTGTTTTTAGATTTTTCCCTGTATCTCCGGAACGACTTATCCTGCACACTTGAAACTATGTGGTATTGTAGTACATACTATTACCAATCAGCCTAATATCACAAAAAAAATTTTAGCCTGTGAGCGGAGGGTCCTGAAAGGACGCCATTTTTTTGACAATTTCGAAAAAAAAATCTATTTACGCAAACTTAACTTAAGGGCATCTAAATCTTATATAAATCGGTTACTTATAGACCACTCAATATTTTTCCACCTATGAATAGCCTCAAAAATGTTGCAGTCCAAAAGTGAGGTTAGGGTGACAAAATATTTTTTAAAATCTTAACGGTTTGACCTACCATGATAAATAATAAAAAAAAAGAATAAAAAAAAATAACATTTAGTGCCTCTAGGAGCCGGTAGAGGGCAAAATGTGGTTTTGATTTTTTGCGTAAATAGATTTCTTTTTTCTAAATTTTCAAAAAAATGGTGCTCACAGGCTAAAACATTATTTGTGATATCGGGCTGATTGGTAATAGTATGAACTACAAAAACACATAGTTTCAAGTGGTCAGGATAAGTCGTTCGGGAGATACAGGGAAAAATCTAAAAACACATTTTGCCCTCTACCGGCCCGCAGATGCACTAAATGTAATTTTTTAAATTTTGTAATACAATCTGGCTAGAAGGCCAATATGTGTGCCAAATTTCATTACCGTAGGTCAAACCGTTAAGATTTAAAAAAATATTTGGTCGTCCTAACCTCACTTTTTGACTGCAGCACTTTTGAGGCAGTTCACAGGCAGGGTGATGTTAAGTGGCCTATTACTAACCGGTTAAAACAGGTTTCGTAAAATCATCATCGAAAAGCCCACGGAAGTCCATATGCCCTAATCGTTCTTTATCTTAAAAACTTTCAGAGCTAGGTCCAATTTTATGTTAACTTAATTTCATATACATTACCATCTATTTAAGACTCTAAATCAAAAATTTTAATTTTGCTTTAAAATATGAAAAAAAAGTGCCCACACTACGTGATTAGTCACGTGCTGTGGACCGTAATCATTTTAAAATTGAAACTTGGCTTAGAAATAAATAGCCGATGTGCTCATTTTTCCGAAAATATTTCGATGATAGCTCAGTTACAACCACGAGAAAAACATTTTTGTAAACCAAAAAAATTAAAAAAGTTAAATGCAAAACAAGTAAAAAACTTATAAAAATGCTTGTAATCAAAATCCCGTTAACTAGTGTGGACATCCTAAAACACCGAGATTCAGAGTACAAGCTGGCATCAGCGAAGCGCAAAAACTGTTGTTATGGGCGGTCGCCTCAAGTAGCAAATTTTTGTGAGCTTACTATAGTTACTATTGTTCTCTTTTAGTAAATACATTCGGCTGAGAGAGATCCAACATATTACAACATACCAGGAAAATGGCCTGTCAGACCCGCCTTTACACCCTTCGACCCCTTATATATGTCAACGATAACTATATCAAAGAGACAGTTATGTTTTATGAGCAGAGGGGTGCAGGGGGAGCATTTTCTGGCAAGCTTGTTCTCTCTCAGACCGATCAATTAAAAGAATAGAGCAATAGTAACTATAGTAAGCACAAAAAAATTGCTAAATATCTTCATATAACCGCGAAAAAAGCAAGTGAAAGAGCTAAGGAGACGACAAGTTCTCTTTTTTTAAAAGTGTCACGTTAAAGTCATTACGCGTGTGATTATATTTGCAAAGTAAGCAAATTACTTTTTATAAAAACCAATGTAATTTTACTTAAAGTTTGGGTACCAGTTTCTGCTGAAACATATGAGGGGTGCATCTATAACAGCTTTTCTAAAAATAAATAAAACGTTAGGAAATCTCACTTGTGTGGACGTCACTTGTATGGACACTTACAGTGGAATTTACTAAGATCCTTAAATAGTATCGCCCACAGGTCTAAATATTTACACCTGTAGGGGGTACTAAATTTTAAAACCAATCTTCAAAAAACACTCACCCATGCAGAAAAGACACAAAGTTATTGATTATTTTGTATTTTTATTGAAAAATACCTCTGAAAAACTGCTTTATTGCCCAAAATATACCGTGTTTTAGGAGAAAATGCCCTAAAACTAATTTTTCTTGATAGGCTTCAAAATGGCAAATGGTGAATTTATTATTATCCTTGTTTAAGGTTATATAGTTGGTGATTTTTTAGAACACCTCTGGGGGGTGGTTTAAATTTATAGCCCCAGAAAGGATTATTTTGTGGCAATTGGTAATAATTTCGTTTATAATTTCCCTAAGTAACCGTTTTTACAAGGATTAATTTACCTTATTTAATATCCCAAGTTGTTCATTAACCAATAAAACACCTACAATTTTGTTCAGAAAAACGCCATATTTTGAACCCGTTTGACTGCTGACTGAAGGTTACTGATTATACACGAAAAAAACACCAAAGAAAAAACTCAAAACAACTATATTAATTTATTTACAAACTGCAATTAAAACATTGAGGTTAACTAAAAGCTCAGTCAAGAAAACTTTCCTTACTCAAAGCCCACTCATTTCAAAGCTGTAGCTTTCATCAGTAGAGGTTGGTGCAAGCCAAGGTACAAGCGGAAAAAAGAGATCCGAACTCGCTGTTTGTGATTTTAACGCAGCTAATATTTAGGCACTGACATTTCGACAGTGACAGAAGTGTAAACAAAACTTGCATTTAAGTTTTTTAATGAATTTCATAAATAAAAACATCTTTTAAATGAATACAAAATTAATCTACTCCTTATTTTATTATTACCCATCTAAATCGTTGTGTGACATCAAGTATTAATTGAAAAAAATAATTAACAAGGGTAAGTTTTAATTAGAGTGCCACATAACCCCAATTTTAATTTATTCTACAGAGTGTTTACTATTAAACCTTGCTTGGTTTGAATTTTTTAATTTTCTTTTCTTCTAAATTGAAACTTTCTTCTTAAATCCAACAAAAGATTGTGTTCTAAATCTTTATTAATCAATCTATGTCCAAAACTCAAGGAGGGTTGGTTTAAAATGCTTAAAACCAAAAATACCAATTAAACTTAGGACCGTTCTAAAATAGACTATACCCTTTTACTAAATCGCACCCTTATTGTCCGCTTATTATTATTAGAGGAGCCGAGTCCGGAATATCTAGACGAGTACTTTAATGACATTTCACGGCGGTGTATCGTACAACGTTTTATTTCATACTGTTTTATTTAATTTAAAATAAAAATACTTTTTTTTTGAGAAGACAGCGACAATCAATATACCGTAAAAGCCCCCATCTTGCAACGCGGACGTAACATGCAACAAAATTCCCTTACTTTTTAATTGGCCCTGTAGAGCCTAATACTTGGGCGTGCGCCAGTGTTGCCAGTAGTACCATCCATTACCGGATTCTTCTATAATTTTGGCATGAATCCCATCCTCGGTAATGACCCGTTACCGACCCCCTAATTTAGAAAAATTGGTAATAAATAAAAACACTTTTGTATCTGACTATATTACATTTTTTCCAAATATAATTTTCTCTATGTACTTTGGTTTAGTGGTTTTGCCGTGCACTGATTGTTCTGGCTACGCGCAGACGATCTTAAATAATTTTGAAAAGCATTTCAAAAATCAAAATTTTTAAGGACTTTTGCGGCGCTATAACAACATTGATATTTACGATTTTAGTTTCATTTTGTGTCAAAAATGGAATTTGTTGGGTAATATTTTCGCCTTTGGCGCTATTGATATATTTACGATTTTAAGTCAAAAATTATTTTTATTGTAATTTTTTACAAATTTTCGTCTGCGTCGTTTTTAAACAAGGTATATAAACAACTAAAACTTAAAATCTGATTCTTTCCCCCCCCCCCGATTTGAGGCTATAGGTCCGCGCTTGACTTTTTGTTATTAGAGCCGCTTTCGAGATCAGAATCCGCTATTTTCTTACACCTACTCAGTGGGATATGCGGTTCATTTTTTTTGCAGTAAGAATTAGCTAATTGAAAAAATACGATAATTTTGCTCCAAATCTGGTAATTTTTCAACCTCGTTTCTGGTAATAAATTCCAGAGTTCCTGGCAACACTGGCGTGCGCGGGCTCCAACCTGTTCAGTTGTTGTTAGGAGAGGTAAGCGTGCGGTCGTGCTGTATAAATAAACTGTACGTTAAACGCCATTGATTGGCAAATTATTTAAAAATTGTGTATCAAAATATAAAAAAATAAACCACTAAATATAAGCACATATAATTAAAAGTCCTCCAAATACTCTATTTTTTATTTCAAGCAAGTGCTAAAATACCAATCGATAAAGAAAATTATATATTTTTCTGATATGTTTGTTGCAAGTTAAATACTTAACATTACAACGTGAAATTTCGTAAGAAACCGTCTGTGTTGCAAGTAAGGAACACTTGTCATGTAACTTGCAACACCATGTTTTTAAAAAATAAAAATATAACATAATATTTTTTACGATTTTAAAATATCAAAAGTTGTAGTCCATATCGGGACTTGGTGTTTTCATTTTTTTCTATTATAATAGTATTTATAGTTGTTTCACAATTTCACTTTAAAGTTAAAAAGTGTTGCAAGATGGGCGCTTTTACGGTACCAAAAAAAATGTCATGTCATCTATATTTGTTTCAACAATTACTTTACAATTTTCCATCAAATTATTGTCAAAATTTTAAAGTCCAGTCATCTTTGAATTGGTTGCTAACAGAAACAAAATAGAGTTTATTTCTTTCTGTCACGTAAAGCAGTGAAAATGGACGCAATTTTGAAAAAAAGTTCAGCCGCAACAGAAAAACTGATTCCAGCCAAATCTTTAGCAAGATATAAAAAAGAATATGACACATTCTGCGAATGGAGAAAGACTTTTAATGTGGAAAATACCGTCAACGAAAATGTTATGCTGGCCTACTTCTTAGATGTGGTAAGTGTTAAATTAGTTTTATTAAAAAAAAATGTGTTGAATACCTACTTTGTAAAAATACGTTGTATTTTCGTAATTTTTAATTTCGTTACTTTTTCAGTCACAAAAATCCAGCAGTTCAACGCTATGGGCAAAATATTCGATGGTAAAATCGAAGGTGAAATGAGAACGTGGATCAACACCGTTCTCAACTAAAAAGCCAGTTAACTCATTTTCGTTTTAGTAATCCATGTTTTACTTGTCAATTTGGTTATAAAAATGGCAGCCACAAGAGGCTAAAGGGCACTGAGGCGATAGGAGTTAACAGGCTTTTTAGTTAAGAACGGTGTTGCGTGGATATATGCAGAATTCCCAAACTGATAGCATTTTTAAAGAAAGGATCTGTAGGCCACCAACCGACCCAATCAAAAATTAACCAGAGAGGAAGTGGAGTCATTTATGAAAACAGCCCCAATCGAGAAATTTTTGTTAATTAAGGCAAGTTTTTTGGTTTCCATTAAATAAAAATATATTTTTTTAACTTAATTTACGCAATAGGCAATTTACACAGGGGGATTTGGTATTTATACTTTTCTGCCTTTTTAAATTATTATTTTTTGTATTGTTTCAGGTTGTGGCGCTACTAGGTATTTCCGGAGGGTGTCGAAGGGAGGAGCTTTACAACCTAAATGACGATGATATTCAAGATACAGGGATACACTTGATTGTAAGCATAAACCAAACAAAAACTTACATCAAAAGAGTGTTTACAGTCATTGAAGAATCATTTTTAAGCATATTCTGTAGTTATCGCCATCTGCGACCCACCAACATTCCCGAAAAAGCGTTTTTTGTCGGCTACAGAAAAGGAAAATGTATTAGCCAAAGAGTGGGCATCCATACAATTGGGGGAGCGCCTCGAAAAATTGCGGAATATTTGAAATTGTCCAATCCCGAAAGGTACACGGGACACTGCTTCTGCAGAACGTCTGCCACGCTATTAGCAAACGCGGGAGCAGATGTTAATGTGCTAAAATGTCACGGCAGCTGGAAGAGCACCTCTGTGGCCGAAAAATATGTCGAGGAGTCTTTAGAGACAAAAACAAAAGTAGCTAGAATGATCCAGGGAGGAGAAAACTTGTTCAAGTTCTACACCGACAACACCAAATTCAAAGTTACTCTTCCTCGCGAAAAGGTAACCCCGAAAAAGATTGCTCGGCTGCTGCTCATGTAATTTAAAATAATTCCAATTGCACAATTTTAGTAATGTAATATATTTGTAAGTAATTTTTAGTGGTTTATTGTATAAAATATTTGTTTTTCATTAATAATAAAGATTTGTTCAAAAATATACCATTTTGCTTATAAAAATTCAGAAATTTAGTTTGAGTCCGGTAATGTTATTTTACCGGACTAGTGATGTAATAGGTCATTTCCCGGACTCAAATTAATTCCGTAAGAGGGAACGTTACAATACAATATGAAATAAATTACTATTGCCGTTTTATGGTCGTTTATCACAGACTATACTACATGAGGTGCTTCGTGTGTTTAGCATCTGCATGTAATTTCATCAGATGACAACGCAGGAAAAAGTTGTTAAAAATAAAATGGTATGTATGTGGTGCGTTCGGAATGGCAACTCAGTAGGTACGGTGTAGAGTGTTGTCTGGGTGGTGACCATTTGTTTTCATAGTGTCAGAAGTACCGTTTCGGTTAATAATCAATTTGAAAAATAATTCGGTGAAAGTGGTGTTTTCTAAACACTAACCACAAAATCGGCAGATATTTTATTTCTTTTAATTTTTTGTGCCGGTTTTTTGCTTACACCAAAATGTAAAACAAAGCACATTTTGAACGGCTAAAAACGAAGATAATTTGATTAAAACTGCAGGTCTAAACTTTGGTTATATAGGTAAAAATTTGGTGTTACACCGCAAACTCCACCTCTCGCCCCGGTGTTTCTGGTATAGACACTGCCGATACACCGTGGACATTCCAAACGCATGTAGTATTTTTTTATATCGTACTTGATACCTATCGAAAATCAGGCATCTTGTTCTTTCATATATCACGCTGTTTGTCAGAACAGAGGACATGCTCTATAAAGGAAAAAGAAGACAATCTTTTCAATACGTATTGAGTACGATGTAAAAACATAATAATTAAAAACAACAGCGTGAGGAGACTTTTCTACACTTGCCGAATGAGAGTGTCGAAAGTGTTAACACTTTCTTCTATTCTGAAAGTAGCAATATTACCAATATTCCTGATTCCTTTCCTTCACTCCAAACGTAACAATAATTATCTATATGATTAGTGCGCTTAGTTGCAGTGTTCAAAATTTCAATATTGCATTTAGGAAGATTTTGGTCAGGCAGTTTAACGGCAAATTTCGTTACTCTTATGGTTACCATTAACGTAAATAAAGGTAACTTCAAGAGGTTAAAAATAGAGCTTTTGAACGTAGTCAATCGTTTGGCGGTAAACATAACCTTACTTTTTTATTGACTTTTGTTATTTTTTTATCAAGTCTTTTTTTATTTGCTTTTATAATCATATCATGTAGAAAAATATTAATTTAGCAAATTATTTTGCAAGATATCTTTGGTGGAGTAATAGAAGAAAACGAGCCTCTGCAAACTTATTTGTACTCGCCTGTTTACCAAGAAAAAAACGGAAATAAGGCACTCCAACTCCACTGCTATAAACACGGTTAACAAAAAATAAAATCCAAATACATAAAATTTTGGTAAAACAAAACAAACTTTTATAACCTAAAAATCTTCCACCACAGAATCACATCAAGTTTGGTTGGTTGTCTTTTTAAAGGTAAAGGTAGTCGCTATTCGACGCTAATTAGTGCCAGTGGTTACCTTTAATACCTAATAGAGCGCTACTGCCCAGAATAAAGCTAAGGGTAACAGACTGATAAAAAAGTCGATTTAGCCCATGCGAAATGAAATAAAGCGTACTGATAATATCGGAGGTGTTAGGTGGGGGCATATAGAGAGCTTTAGGCTACTGCGAACATAGGACGGAACTAGTCCAAATTGCCAGTGTCTATGGCAGGGACACAGCACACAATTGACAGAAACTTTGCTCCCAGGGAGTCAAATTCTCTCGCTACTATACATCTCATTGGTCCAAATCTTCGGTTTCTCTTACTTTTGCCCGATATTAATCGAAAGTAATTCTATTGGTCTTGACTAAGGAGTGGAGCAACCAACACTCGCGCTTGCGTTCGCCGTTCGTGTGTTGCTTTTAGCACGCCTTTAACGACAGTGCGATGTGGAGCGTAGTCGATGAAATCGGATTTTGGTCAATAAATACGCAAATTTTGATAACGTAATTTTCTTATTTTTTTTGGCTGATAAATTAGAGCGTTTTATTTTCAACTGCTCAGATTTATCACTAACAACATGTTATAAGGAAAGTCCTCCTTGCTCGGCTAGACAATATCCCAGCCTATTATAAGCATGTTAGGGGTGATAGTGAAAAGGTTCTTCAATTTTAATCCGAAGTTCTTCCAAATTATTAGCCCTTTCATGCCCGAAAACTTTATTTTTGATATAACTCCACAATTAGAAGTCATTAGGAGCAAGATCGAGTGATTGAGCTAGCCATAAAATAGTTCCCCGTGTACTCATAACCCGATTAGAAAATACATTATCAAGATTTTCCCTAACAAGGCCAACATTGTGAGTGCGACAACCACCAAACATGGTTTCAACAAATCTCACACCTAACAACGGCTACGGTAGATCCAAGTATCTAGGACCATTCAATAACCGTCAATAAAAAATGGCTCAATTACGTGTTCCCCTATAATATCCCCCCAAATATTTGGTTTTTGGGGATACTGTGTTCTTTCGTCAAAATACAAATGCAAATTTTCCCTCGACCAATATGAGGATTCAATAATGGAACAGTTCTTTCATCTGTGAAAAGAATAGATCTCAGAAAGTTTTCATCACGATTAGCCCTTTCCATCATTGTTTCGCAAAATTCCATACGACGGTAGTTGTCCTCTGGAAAAACTTGATGCGTTTTGGACGCTTTGTAAGAATGATAACAATTCTTTTTGAGAACCCGAAAGACTGTGGCTCAAGATGAATCAACTGCTTCTTCAATTTGGTGGCTAGTTAACTTATGACTTTTCTCCACTGCAGAGCAAATCATCACATCTCGTACTTCCTGCCCTTCAAAACAGTGGGTTTTGTATGGTTCGTTGGCGCTCCACAACCAAACTTTTCAAAATTCTGCACCAACCTATGAATCGTTGATAAACTAGGTTCTGAGCGATTCACAAAATTCCCCAAAAAAGTTCTAGCATAAGTCTCAATGATCTGCCTTGATAGTACCATTTGACCATCTGCACTTTTTCGACAACTTCGTAGATATAAAAATGTATCAAACATTTAATTGTTTAGTGACCTTTAGAATTCAAATTTTGCGACGTTTCGATATATTTTACATCATCTTCAGGGTTTCTGAAATAAAATACAAAAGAAAAATGAAAGAAGCTAGTTTAACCTGTTGATTTAAAAGTCATTGTTTATTTGTATATGACACGGCTAATTAATTTCTTGACTTTTTTTCGCTCCCGCAGGATTAAAAATAATAAACAATATTAAAAGTGAGAAAGAAAAAAAAAAAGAACGCACGTTACAGAGTATATATATACATAACAAAAGAAATTTAAAAGATTATTTTAAATTTTTAAATTAAAGGGGTTAATGAAGTGGGTAGTTACATTTGGGTTGTTTTCCAGTGGTCTCTTACAGATTTTAACAAATATTTAAAAAAATAAACAGTATGTTTTTTTGGACTTCACAAAATGTATTATTTCACTTAAGAACTTACCAATGTGTTACTCGAGCAAGACCGAAATAAAACAAAATAATAAAAACAATAAATAATTCAAAAAGATAACATTGCAGCGTGCTTCGACCTCACCTCGGTTGTACGGCTCGACGAGAGATAAATTGGACTAGTTTCCCCCTATGTTCGCAGTAACCTAAAGCTCATTGTACTTATAAGTACAAAGGTCTTGTCTCAGGATTCATCTTAAACAATTTTGGTGATATTTTTCTAGTCGTTTGATATGCCTTCTGTAGGTGGTTCACGTGTCGCACCTGTATGGTAGAGTTGGTATTATAACTGTGTTGTAGATACGAAGCTTGGTCTCCGCATTGACATCGAGATTGTTGAAGACTCTTTCCGAAAGCCGTCAGAACACTGCGTTAGCACATTTTAGGCGATGCTGTATTTTTGCATCAATAGTTGCATTTGATGATAGGTGACTCATAAGGTATGGGTAATGTTCCACGTTCTGCAGAGGATGGCCATAACACACCCTTGTTTAACGCCTGTTGTAATCTGGAATGACTCTCCTGGTCCATCGTTGCTCAGGACTGTTGCATTCATATAATGGTGTAGTAGTCTAAGAATTTGAATATACTTTTGAGGGCATCCAGCTTTTGCCAGTATTTGCCAAAGAGCTTCTCTGTTGACCGAGTCAAATACTTTAAGTAAGCCTATGAAGGCCATGAAGAGGAGGCGATTTTGTTATCTAGATTTCTCTTGCATTTGTCTGGCACTGAAGATCATGTCAGCTGTGCCTCGATTGGTCCTAAATCCACACTGTGTCTCTGGCAGATTTTGTTCAGCAATCGGAATTAATCGGTTTGATAGTATCCGTGCAAGTATCTTTCCAGCAACAGAAAGCAGAGATATACCTCTGTAGTTTCCACATTGGGCCTTGTCGCCTTTTTTGAAAATGGTAACTATAGAGGCGTCTCTGGGTTCGGCAGCAATGGTCCATATTTTACTTATTATAGTGTGCATTTGGGAATTAAGTGCGGGACCCCGTTGTTTGTAGAGTTCAGCAGCGATGCCATCTGTGCCTGCTGACTTGTTATTCTTTAGCTGTGTGATTGCCTTTTCGACCTCCTCTAATCTCGGAATCTCACTTAGGTGTTGTTGTGTAGTTTTCGCCTGAATTTTGTCGAAGATGTCATTATTGACCTGAGACTCTCCGTTAAGTAGTTCTTGGAAGTGTTCTTTCCATCGTGAATTGATAGAGGATCTGTCTTTAAGCACCCTTGTTCAATCTTTGGATCGTAGGGGATTGATACCTTGTGTACCATATAACATCTTAGTAGCTTGAAAGAAGGCTCCGGTGTTGTTGGACTCATCTCCACCATTGGTTTTTTAATCTACGTGTTTACCTTTGTATTTTTGCTTTGGCTTCTTGATATTGCCTTTTCTTTTCTTTAGAGTTGGAGTGGCTTTTCCAAGCATTATGGGCTTTTCTCTTGCTCTCAATAAGGTCTTGAATTTCTTTGTCGTGCTCATCAAACCAGTCTTGATGTTTTCTTTGTTTGTAGCCGACCGTTTCTTCGGATGCAGATGTTATTCCTGTCCTTAACATTCTCCAGTGATCGTCAATATTCTTCGGGTATTCTAAAGTACCCAGCTTTTGATTCAGAGAGAGAGGAATTTTGTTGTGGTTTGATCATCTTTAAGGCGTTCTACATTGAATCTTCTTCTGATTTGCTTTTTTGACGGCTACTTCTTGGTGGAATGTGCAAGTTCATTTTGGCTCGTATCAGGCGATAGTCTGTCCAGCAGTCGTCTGCACTCGTTACTGCTCTTGTAATGTTAACATCTTTTTGATCTCTGGAACGTATAATAATGCAATCAATCAGATGCCAGTGTTTTGACCTCGAGTGTTGCCAGGAGGTCTTGAATTCGTCTTTTTGTCAAAAAATTGTATTTGAGATTATGAGGTCATATTCCGAACATAAGTTTAATAGGCGCAGTCCGTTTGAGTTCATATTTCCAACACCTTCCTTGCCAATCACCTAGGATGATAAATTTATCAGATTTAGGTACATACAGATGTTATGGCTTCGATAAGTTGAGAATAAAATTCATCTTTTTGGTTTTCATCAGCTGCAATAGTTGGAGCCTAGGCGCTGATTATAGTAGCGTGTTGGTGGTTGCTAAGGTTTAGGCGCAATGTCATCAATCTTTCGCTTATTCCGGATGGAAATTCGGTAAGGTGGTCCACAATCTCATTTTTTATAGCCATATACATAAGTGCTTTAAAACAAGTCAGAACAACTAGTATAGAAGCCCTTATCTTCAAGCACCAGCTTTGTTGGACTGGTCACGTTATCAACATGCCCGAAACACGTATCCCAAAGCAGATATTTTATGGATAACTGAAGGAGGGAAAGAGAAATCAAGGAGGTCAACAAAAAAGGTACAAGGATGTTCTCAAAGGCAATATGATGAAGGGTCACATTGATATAAAAAAATTCGAGACCACGGCAAACGATAGGGCTTCATGGCGCCGAACAGTCCATGAGGGAGCACAAACTTTTGAAGAGCAACGACGTAGACTAGAGACGGAAAAGAGAGAACGTAGAAAGGAGCGACAAAATGGAAGAATAGAGGACCAACAACACCCGGCTGCTGCCGGAGACTGGGTGTGCCAGGACTGTGGAAGGGTGTGCGGCTCGAGAGTTGGCTTACATAGCCATCAAAAATATCAAAACAGATAGCGACGATACAGAATAAAAGAAAATCATACTCGGTAGCGAGTTATTGCCTATGATAATATTCGCAGTAACCTGAAGCTCATTGTACTTATAAGCTTAAATATACGCTTTACCCAGGCCAAACTTGTTAGCGACATCTCTAATCTAGCCAGCCATGGAAATACCAAAACAAAAGACATTGGCTTCCAGAGAAAGGTGGCTTTTTTTTATTTTGGAAAGCTGCAGTTAAGCGTCAAAGGAATTATGTTTTTTCCTCAGTGATACACATTTAAATTTTTTTCTTCGAGAAAAATACAAAAATCCAGGGTTTTCGATAGTGATTATTTCTGTCAAACAACAACGATCGGCTGCCTTCGTGGCTTCGTATCATAGGTGATAACGCTGGCACGGTGCATGTGCAGAACAGCGTTACTAAGCCAAATGAGATACTCGATAGAGAAAGGCAGATAAATAAGAGAGAAAGTAGAAGAACATCTTACTTAAAACTTTGTGGATGCTCCCTACGGCTATTTCAAAGTAATTCTAAGTTATACGGCTTTTTATTTAATTTTACAAGCATATCCTTTTATTATAATTTTCTTTATTTTTTAAAGTACACTGAGCGAAAAGTTTGCCAGAACTGAAATATAAGCGTGTGGCGAATAGGGGATAACGCATGGCTACCAGTTGTCACAACTTCATCGAAATAGCTACGAAAACCCACCTTGCGTGGGCTGTGGCAGTACACACACAATGTGTATTAAAGATTTATTGAATGAGTAAATTTACACCACAAGAACGCAGTTACACGATCTGATTTTTGGTAACTCAATGTCTAAGTTAACAGCAACCGTGAAACAAGTTGTGATAAGTCAAGGTAAAAGTTGTCAAAAACCAGCGCCTGATTTGTGGCCACTCGGGATTTAAGTTACCACAAAGCCCAACCTGATTTGTTGTTTAGTGCCTAAGTTACAAACAACAAACCATTATCTGAGTTGTGGTAATTCACGGCAAAAGTTGCCACAAACCAGTAAGTTATTTGTAAAGAACCCTAAACCCTAGAGTTATTACCTATTAAAATGTGTTGTGACAACTTAAAAATTTTACCACACTGTCTGCTTGTGTCCAATATTCTCAGTGTAGGCTGCTGTCACCGGAGAGATTGTCTCTAGTTGTCATAGCAATTTAAAACAGTTTATTACATTTTAAACGCCATTTTGACTTTTTTGTGATTTTCACCAAATAATCGCATAACAAAGATACGCGAATGAAGTTATAATGAAATTATTTGTAATTTTTGGTCAATGTGACCGAAATGTGGAGAGAACATGCCGCAGATTTAATGTAGTATTTCCACAACAACTGAAAAAATTTCTTAAGGCTTCAATTTTACCGGGGATAGCCAATATAAAGAACAATCAATGCACATGCACGATTACAAATATAGAAGGCCAAGAATGGTAATATTTTGTGAAAAGATTTTGATGCATATCTGAGAAGATCCAAATTTTTTATCAAGAATAATTTAGAGTGATGAGTCGTCTTACTAGAGAAGCTAGACATCAAGTAGCCTTCAGTTTTAATGTATTTTCCTTAATAATGAATAATCAAGTGAGATACTTTATATACTATTAAAATTTTAATGCTGAGAGGAAGGTTAATATTATTCAAAATGTTGTCGAAAAACTTTTAGATCAATTGCCCCTTCAAAACTATAACCAATACTGGTACCAGCAAGATGGAACTGGTCCCCATTCTACTGTTCAGATTTCTGCAGAGCTAACAAGAATTTTTGAAGAACTACAAAATCGAGTAGAAAATGCTTTTTGAAATTTTAATCAAAGTTCTAGAATGCTTGGTACACTTTACTCATTTTTTGGGAGAAACGAACCGGAGATTCGACATGGGGAACGATCGCGGCTGTGGAATTATTAGTTTTAATTTTGTGTTACATTATTAACCAACCAAGTATTTTATTTTGTTTATTTCGATTTCTTTATGAAACCATTTATATTCCATTTTTTTATATCCCATTTTACCCCGACCGTGTTTTCCACTTTACCCGCACTATGGGGTAGAATGGGAAAGTGTTATAGTATTGGTGAGTGTTTAAGTAGTATATTTGACTATCACAAACAAAAAATAATATTTTATCACCATAACAACATTATGCACATCTAACATCAAAACATTTGTTTTATTTTCACTAAAAATGAGTTATTTGGGTCAAAAAAGACCTAAATACAAAATTTTGAGGTGGTATCTGTCGAGTCTGTCTATAATACACTCAAAAACCGTTAAACCGATTCTTATCAAATTTGGCATACAAATTCTTTGTCATCAGACGCAGAGCTGATCAGTTTTTGAAGGGGGTGGGAGGCTGACAAGAGGATAGGAGGGAAGATTAAACTAGATAATAGCATGTTCAACCAAAAACAAAATTAAAAAATTTAAAAAAAAAATATTTTTTTTATTTTTTTTTATAAAAAGATTTTATAGATGACTATACGTGCCTGATGGCGTCATTTATTACTAATTGTTAACCAATTTTAGGTCCACTTTCCCTATATGAACAACGTGACTAAAGTTTATTTTTATACATAAAAGAGTTAATTGTGTCCTGTGCCCTTTTCTCGAACTTCGGCCTTAATCGGTTTCTCCCACTTTTGCCCGATATTGATAGAAAGTCATTCTATTGGTCTTGACTAAGAGACTTACTTTCGATTAATATCGGGCAAAAGTGAGAGAAACCGATTTAAACCGAAAATTTGGACAAATCAGATGCATAGTAGCGAGATAATTTGACTACCTAGGAGCAGAATTCCTATCATTTGAAGAATAGGGGCACTGAGCGGAATAAAAAATGCCACTTTAGTCTATTTATTTATGATTGTTTTGAATTTCATTTCATTTCAAATATACATGAGTTTAAGTGACATGAAACCAAATATCTTCTAGTTTATGGTAACTGGGTCATTTTATGATTTAAGCATCCAAACTCTTGTTGACAGTGCAAACGTGAGCTGAAATTTCCATAACACAAACTTTCCTAAACTAATTAAGAAAGTAGAGAATGACCCCGCGAGAGCAGAGCAGCCAGAGTGCCGAAACTTTGGCGTATCCTGAATTTTACAGGCTTCCTGGGGATCCCTTTTGCACTTGGAAATTATTTCGAATCATTTAAATGCGCACCTATTTTCCGACAAAATTTTAATTCCCTCCTTTTGTCACTACGTTCTTTGCAAAGTACAAAGAATATATTGTATGTTAAGTACGAAAACTTCCTTGCTTTTTTACTTCCATCGCTAAGGGAAGTAATTTAATCATCTAAAAATAGCATTTCGAGATTTTGATGAATCTCCTAGAACTTGGTGGTTCCGAATCTGGATAAGCACTTTTCCAGACGCCGCGCCGTCGTTCTGTTGTCAGTCTGTCCGTCGCACAGTGGGCGAAATTTAATTTTTGGGAGGACAAAAATATTCTGAAGTTTATGTTCAGATTTTATGGCGTAATTATGTTACTTTTTATTTGACATTTCGCTTACTGACAGCTGTCAAGTGAAATTGTTTTTGGATATTTAAATGAAACATCTGTATATTATAAAGATATCTTTACTAGATGGAAGGTAAGGGAAGGAAGGGGGGTGTGTGGAAGGGTAAAGAACGATAGTGGAAAAGGGGCGAGTGTTAGGGGTTAGATTAAGTTGGTATGAGTAAAAAAAGCGGGTATTTAGCTAATTAGACCATAAATTAAACAAAATTAGTTGAATGATTGTGCACTGTTTCTAGTAATGGTATAACCTTATTTTTATAGTGATATTTAATAATAATTAACTGAATTTTTATAAATATTGCATGTGGCAAACTGTTTTATTCTTGAGTTTAGGAAGTTGAAATAAAAAGCATTCGATATAAGTACTTTTTCCATGTCCCTTAACGTCCGACAAAAATGACGTGATTAGTTTTTAAGGAAAGCCGATTTACATGATTTTTTAAATTGAACACACTATTTTTAACAATATCATTTGCCATGGACAAAGTACTCTTACATCAAATTCTTTTTATCAGAGCTTTTTAGAACCAATAATAAAAAGTTTGCCACGGGGAAGATTTATAAAAAGTCACCCTGTATATAAAATTTTAAGAAGACGAAAATAGGCGCTTATTTTTCTCCTACGAATTTTGTTTTTAGATTTTTGATTAAAGGTTAATAATAAAGCTACAAACCAATAATCACAGAAGTTTAGACATCTTGTATAAACTTTTATAGCCTTCAATTTATTATGAACTTATGAACAAATCTTTTATAAATGAGCTACCAAAATTTAGCTAAATTTTGATAAACATTGTTTTTTTAGTTCTTAAATTTTCTACTCTAATATATGATTATGTAACGCGGTGCCAAAAATATTTATATAACTTCGAAAGTCGCAAATAGACGCAACTATATTTTGCTGCATTAAAAAAGAGAATGTCGGCTTTGATTTTACACAAAATTAAAAATACCTTTTTTAATTTTTTTTTAAATGCCTTCTAAAGTTTGACAATACAAAAAATTCCTTCTTATTTTGTAGCATTTTTTAAAAGTTTCAAAAAATGAGTTAATTGAAATAAATTAATATGTTCATTGATACAGTTAATTTTTGTACTGGAAATCCAGAAAATCTTAAACTTTATAGAATTTTACAGAAAAAAACGACTTATTGATGCAATTTAAGTTGACAAAAATATTTAAAAACATACTTTATTTAAAGTTTCATTTTAAGGTTTTTTTCCTCCCAGTTTCGTCATTTCGCCCTCTGTGCGTCGCTCACTTTGTACCAGTTGGTAAGTTCTTTTATCTGATCGATGCGCACCGTGCGCTCCAAATAGCAAATTTTATTCAAAATCGGGCAAACCGTTCGCACTTTTTCCTGTTCGTTTTTAGACCGAGCGAGCGAAAAGAGTTCCAATATTAGCTCGATGCTTTTTGAGCGAGTATATCGAGGTCTGTCAAACTGCGAAAATTCTAACCTAGAAATTTTGTTTATTTACCGAGTAGTGCCGAGTTTAGTTTTTTTTTAACGTTTGATTAGTTTCTACAATCCCGTTCGTTCAAATTTTAGACGAAGAAGAGTTTTATACAACATAAGCGTAAGCGCCGAACATTATTACAAGATTGTTGGGCAACAAGGTAAGTAATAGTAGTTTACTAAACAAGTATGTTATGATGGTCATTAAATGCGAAGATGAAGTTTGAGACGCGAGCCGCAGGCTAGTGTCTTAATTTTTCTGAGCGTTTAATGACCATAACATGCGAGTTAGTGTACTATACTTTACCTACAACCAATGAAAATGTCATCATAAATATCAGAAATTATTAAAAATATTAAATGCGAACACTCGAAGTCAACAACCTTCATAACCTGAAGTTTCAATGACGTTCTATCTAAAACGTCAAAAGAAATAAGGCTACTAAGGGACTTTTCATATATCTTTTTAAAAAGAAGGTTATTTTTAAATGCGTAATATGTCAATTTAACGGGACTTATTTTTGGTTATATAGGTTATTATATTGGATTTATTTACGTTTAATAAATATTTATTGTCTTAAAAATATAGAAAAATAATTCACATTTTTGCGTCAATTAGAGCTCTTATAAAATAAAGTTTCATCGCTTGTGGTTTACGTCTAAGCTTCATTATTATCCTAGGACCGTAAATGAGACATTACAATCGCGTTGAGGTGCTCGTAAAATTAGTATTGTTTGTTGGTCGTAGGTTAAATTATTTTTGGCTCATTGACGTGGCAAGTCTTCGTGATGGAAAACGTTAGCGCCTGCGAGCGGAAAATGAAAACACAAACTTTGCAAAAACAAATTTGAAGGTTAGTTTAAACAAAAAAAGGCGTGCAGGAAAAAGGCGTTCGTTCCATCCACGCTCGATCAAGCTATACGCTCTGCACGCTCTGCTCTCCGAGCTGATAAACGAACGCACCAACGGTAACTCGCAAACCCCTGCATCAGTCATAACCAAATTTTACATAAAGAGTATTTGTGTTGACTCGCAGACCTTTGTTTTTGAGCTTTCCCCCATTACTCTTTTTGAAGCTACCCCGAAAAAATTTCATCTTTAAAAAATATATAACTTGTAATAAGTTTTTGAAAGCTAATAAAAATCTTAGTTTAATGGCGCCAAAATTTTTGCCAACACATATATGCAAAAAACTTTTGAAAAATTTTGTGTCTCATATAATTCAAGTCATTGGGCGAAATGTCAAATAAAAAGTAGCCCATGTTATGATTTAGGTTGCACCCTATTTCCTTACCAAATTTCAGTCAAATTGGCGTAACCGTTTTTGCGTGATTGGATTGACAAGAATCTTAGTTTATTGGCGCTAAAATTTTTGAGAACGTGTATTAAAATGTAATAGAAAAGTCCAAATACACTCAGAAAAAGTCTGGATACCTCTTGAAAAGTCCAGATATAACATGGAAAAGCCTGAATATACTTCTGAAAAGTCTTGATACACGCAGAAAAAGTTTGGATAACCTCTAAAAATAGCTGGATATACCCTGGAAAAGTTTGGATGTTTGAAAAAAGTGGCGCACAACCAGGAAAAGTCTGGATACACCGTGGAGGAGGAAACTTCTGAAGTAAATCTTTACTCGATTTATTTTGCAAGACAACAATGAGCTTTAGTAAGTTCGAAATGCGCATCCTGGTAAAGAAGGCACTTTGTTTACGTTCGCCGCTATTAAATAAAAATGATAGAAAACTGATGAAAAAGTATGAAAGTTTACGATTGCGTTTTACAAATCTGCTTCATTTTTTTTGCAACATTTTTGTTTACAAAATACATATCAGATCAGACTTAATTTTTTCTTTTTAAATGTAATACTGTGGCATCTGTACAATATAGGGGGTATAATCCCTAATACGTGATGAATTTGAATTTATGTTTTACCTACGTAAAATTACATTTTATACAAAATAAAAATACACTTAACATTGTAAATCTACTTTGCATATATCTCGCAAACGGTTAAAGGAACCTTAGGCATTTAATAATATTTTTGAAAGGGGAATTTCTGATTTATAAAAATAATCTACTAGGAGCAAATAGTTCAATTTAAAAAAAGATAAGTTAGTGAACGTGTAGAAAAGAATCGGCTAGCTAGACTAAAATGTGTTGGCATAAAGCAGCTATTTATAGGCGTCCGAATATGGTCAAAATATAATGAGTCACCCTGTACTAAGGGAATTCTGAAATCAGTTGCCATGAAAAACTTAAATAAGACAGTTTTATACATAGTATCAAATAAATGTCAGGTAAAAAAACGATACTTCCAAATTTTTTAAAAATTAACATATCTAGAGTTTCCCCCTAGAGTAAGAAATAAGATAAACATGCCGCCTCAAAAACTAAAAAAATCAAGGCAAGATGGTACCAGAAACCGTTAGGCCGGTACCTATTTTTTAAAAATGGTCCGGAAGTAAAAACATTAAGAATTATGATAAACGTGCTGCCGACATATTTTCTTTTTTTCTTTTCATCCCTTATTGTACTTTTAAAACTTTTTTTTTAAATTTTTATCCCTCTTAAATTTTAATCCCGGTTTGAATTTAAATGTGATGTGATGTGATTTCTTAAACCTTTATTCATTTTGGCCGCCACCCTGTATAAACCGAGAACAAGTTTTTGTTAAAATTTTAAAACAAGGTCTAAATTTTTCCTTTTATTACATGGCTTGCAAAGCGTGAAAAATGAAGGAGCCGAGCGACGCGCGACGCGGCGCTTTCATGACAACAAGGACCATAAAATATGCAGAGGTTTGCCAGATCTTATCTAATTTGCATGCGGCATTTACCCAAAAATTATAAATGCCTTTTTAATTCTAATTTTTTTTTATATCTTTATCAAAAACACGAATTCAGCAACTATCTGCAAAACACAACCGTGGCTTTTTTAATTACCTGTGCCAAAAATATTTTATGCACTTTAGGGATTTAAAGGTTTCGAGGAAAAAAGTGGTACTTTAAATCCCTAAATAAAAGTAAAAGTAAATATCTTTGCAATAAAAGCTAAATTTACAAATTTATTTTCAATAATTTTATTGGAAATATAACATGATATGGCGTCGCCCTAGACGTGAATGGTCCTAATCCACAAAATATACAATTTTGATTTAATGATAACAACTACTTTAAAAATGTCCAAATTTTATGTTGACAAATGCTCTAACCTTCGTAAGTAAGTACTTAATTAATTTATATGCTAATAAAGGCTGTGGCAAAAGTTATGACAATTTACCGTTTATGTGGTTGGGTTGCTTTGGTTAGTGCTTTTTAGTATTGGGTTTCGACTAGGTCAAGTCAATTTTCTTGGTTTTCTTGTGAAAATTGAAAAGGTCTGGTTTTTCGCGACTGTTGTGATCTAAACATTTGTGATAATAAGCTACAACAGTCTGTGTAAAAAAGATACGGACCAGTGGCATATGCAGAAATTGTTTCTGGGGGGGGGGGGCTTGAACAACAGCATAGTCTACAGATCATAGTTTTTTTCAGATTTAAGCTGGGTTTATACAGGAAAAATTAAAACTAAATTAAGAATAAAGTTAAATTAAAAATAAAATTAAAACTAAGGACTTGCTGATGGTTTATACAGGAATTAAAATTATTTTTCATTTTTACCAGTTTGTTTTGTTTTTTATTTGAAACTTGTAAGTATATTTTGCTAAAAATTTACAAAAATGCATCAATTTTAATTAATTAACACCTAAAATCACATACATATATTTTATAGCAGTGTCTTATAAGGGCTGTGCCACCAGAAGCTAATTGTTGTCCAAGTCACATAATTACCTTATTTCAGCAAAATTAGTGTCAAAACCTTTCTTTACCTTTTTATAGAAAAATACACCACCCAGTTTCCTTAGAAAAAACGACCAAAATTATAAATCTCCCTTTGAAACAAAAAAAACACAGAAAAGTGAGGTTTAGTTATAAGAAATAAAAATAAATTGGACTTTGACCTATACAGAAAAGGAACGGCCACCAACAGGTATATTCCAAATGACAATTTTCATTGCTTACAACATAAGCTTGCAAGTTTGCACTTTTTAACATATAGATTAGTAAATATCCTCTTAAACAAAGAAAGATTTGAAGCATAAAAGAATAGGATTAGGAATATAGCTGGCGAAAACGGTTACGACGAAGGCTTAATAAATAAGCTGATAAATAGACATTCTTTTCAAAAGACCTTTCGGAATACCACTTTTTTCAGACAAAAAGATACCTGCGACTCAAAATTTGTATCAATTCCTTATAATCCTAATTATACGAAAGGATTACAAAAAGTATTTAATAACACCGGTCTTAAATTAGTATATCAATCCGGTAACACAATAAGAAGCTTACTAGGAAATCCCAAGGATAAAACTACAGTTCTAGAAAAAAGTAGAATTTACGAAATTAGTTGCATGGATTGTGACAAAAAATATGTTGGCCAAACGAGACGCTCTATTCAAACACGTTTTAAAGAACACTTAGCACACTTAAAATACGGAAGAACAGAAAAGTCAAGTGTGGCCGAGCATGCTTTTGAAAACAATCATAGATTCACATTAGATAACCTAAAACTTCTAAAAAGTGTACCAAACAAAAGACTTTTGAATGCATATGGAAGTATGGAAATCATTAAATCCAGAAATAGTTTAAATAAAGATAGAGGACCCATCCCGTTTAGTACACTTTATTCTTTGGTTGAGGGGAGATAGGATTAAAAATCGTGATCAATCACAAATTATTAGTCTTATCTCCGCCCACTAAAGTATTGTATATAAGATAGAGCGTAGATTAATTTAGTTCATTGTTTATCGCCTCCTGATGATGCTAACGTTGTTAGCGAAACGCGCGTCGAGTGCAAAAAAGTGTGGTTTTGGTTTGTGGAAAACAATCATAACTTTGTTTTAACATCTTTATGTTACAATAGGCTAAGTGGTAAAAGGCCCGCCACAGAATTCCCATTTAGATCCCATGAATTACCATTTCATCGACATACATAGGATCTAAATGATATTTTTGTAGGACATTGCTGGGACGTCCGAAAAGGTCAACCCAGAGTTCCCAGAATATCCAAAGAGGCCTGAGACACGACTGCACCAGACAGGTCGTGAATGGACTTTTTTGGGACATAGCAGGGCTCTTTGTAATACATACATACTGCGATAAATCGAATACATCCCAAAAATCTTTTTTAAGGACATTTCCTTTAAATAATCCAGGGATGTCCGGTTTGGATTTTCCTAAGATATTCTGTGCTGTTAGGATTTTAAATGAAGACATTTTTCAAGTTCTGCACCTCTTTTCTATCGGTGCGATATTAATTTGTTTAAAAGCATTTCTTTTACAAATTGCATTTCTACACTAGGGATACCAATACCGACAAAAGTATATCCATAATACACATATTGGACAATAATTTGTGATCTATATAAAAAATACTAGGAAAAATTGAAAAACTAACTAAAAAAATTAAATTATTAACTGTCCATATTGCCAATTTTTAAAATAATGTTAATTTTGGTTGCATTTTTTCGATGTTTTAATTATTTTACATATAAAGGACATAATTCTATATGGTTAACCAACATATACCGGGTGTCTCAAGGTGAGTAATCTATTAGAATATTTTGGAAACTATAAAATGGAAACCTTTCAAACTTTCTATTCTAACATAAGTTCATGTAAACTATCTTTATGAAATACTCTCATATTTGCAGTTTTGCCATTTGCAGAAAAACTTGGCAACAAGTTTCTTATAGCTTGTGAAAAAACAAGATAGGAATGTAAAAACCGTGTAGGACATTATATACAAAGTGTACCTAAAATATTTTCTAGAATTCAAAAATGCAAAAATATAGAGGGCAACACTGCAAATATGAAAGTATTTCAAAAAGATAGTTTACATGAATTTATGTTAGGATAGAAAGTTTTAGAAGTTTCCATTGTATAGTTTCTGAAATATTCTAATAGGTAACTCACCTTGGGACACCCAGTATTATGTTCTTTCACAAAGTAAATATTTTTTAAAAACGAATGGGTTGGGTTGGGTTATATTGGGTTAGTATGGAAAAAATGTGTGCTAAAAATTTATAGTTAAAAATATTTATCGAAAAGACAGGAGTTTTTTGTACTTAGTGCAAAATGAACATCCTGATCTTCGACTTATCACACAGAGGGTGGAATCTAGGATGACGCCGTTTCGTACTTATTAAGGACTCATCAGCTAGGTGTACCACAACGACAGACAATTCACTCGCGCTTTTACGCCAAAAAATTCGGCAAAGCGCAGAGAATTTCAGTCGAGTGCCGACCATTGCGCCCTCTGTGTGAACTTCCGACAACCAAGAAGAGTACCCACTGCAAAACAGTAGGTGCATGGCGTAGCAAGTTTCGTCTACAAGCAAAAGAAAAACAACCGAGGTGCAGTACTGCACATTTAAAAAACGGATGGGTAGTGGTTGCGTGCACTTTAAATCTAACGAAAAAACAGGAGTTTTTTGTACTTAGTGCAAAATGAATATCCTGATCTTCGACTTTTCACACAGAGAATGGAACGCCGTTTCGTCCTTATTAGGGACTCATCAGCTAGGTGTACCACAACGACAGACAATTCGCTCGCGCTTTGTTTGTAGACGAAACTTGCATACAGATGGCATTTTAATATGTCTTTTGCAGGATCGATGCTACGCCGTGCACCTACTGCTTATGCAGTGGGTTCTCTTCTTGGTTGTCGGAGGTTCACACAGAGAGCGCCATGGTCGGTCGACAGAAATTCTCTGCGCTTTGTCGAATTTTTTGGCGTAAGAGCAAGAGCGAATTGTCTATCGTTGTGGTACACCTACCTGATGAGTCTCCAATAAGGACAAAACGGCGTCGTCCTAGGTTCCACCTTCTGTGTGAAAAGTCGAAGTAACTAAGACAAAAAAAACTGTTAATTCTACTGAAAATATTAGTTTATATAAAAATATAATTCAATACTGGCACTTGGACTATCATGAAATAATTTTATTTTGTGGTTTTGATTTTATATTTGTTTGCAATACAATATTGATTTATTTTGAAAACAAACAGCTTCAACCCGCTTTAATAAAATACGACAATTTATTTTGCCACACAGCTAAATTGAAACCAATACGATATATTTGCGAAAAAGAAGATGCAGCAGTACACATTTTCCGCATTTACCATTAGAAGTTATTTATGACCCCATATGTTATGCCCGCTTCCAAAATATCTATCTCTGGGTAAATAGGTGACCATTTACTACACACAGATACAACATGATCATTGTAAAGTATTATTAAAGACCTGCGATTTATTTTGATACAGCCGCTGGCTCGTTTTTAGCGGACAAGGGTGATTTTCCTCCATGTTCTCCATTACGGTAGATAAATCAGTTGCTTGTTCTTGTAAACGCAAATATTTTTAGCAGTTTTATTAATGGTTTAAAATTAAAAACAGAGAGAAATAAATTTAAAAAAAAACTTTTAAGGAACAAGCTTTTATTAAATGCACTCAAAAGTAGAAAATAATTTTTTATGGGGGGGATATGAATTTTTGATCAGATTTAAAAATTTCAATATGGCGCATTCAAAATGGATGATTTAGGGTACAAATCTAAAAATTAAAAAATTAATTTTTATTAAAAAAAACCTTTTAAAGAACCTTTAAAGCTTTTTTTTAAATGCACTCAAAAGTAGAAAATAATTTTTTATTTTTCTTATACCTTAATAAAAGCGATGAGTGCATATTAAAAATTTTAACTTTAGGTATCGTATATCGGTCACATCGCCGATTCACCTAGGAAACAGTTGTATTACTCTATAACCTAAGGACATTTTCAAAGGCTTGGCAAGCACGGCAATCTCATCTGTTCTCAGCTTCTTTAGATGAAAGCATTACCTTCGAATAGAAGAAGAATTCATTTCTTCTTTTGTAGTTCTCTCTTTGTCGCCATAAAGTTAAAATTTTGAATTTGCGATCATCACTTTTATTATGGTATAAGTAAGATAAAAAATTATTTTCTACTTTTGAGTGCATTTAATAAAAGCTTGTTCTTTAAAAGTTTTTTTTAATAAAAATTTATTTTTTAATTTTAAGATTTGTACCCTAAATCGTCCATTTTGAATCCGGCATATTGAAATTTTCAAATCTGATCAAAAATTCATATTTCCTTCCCAAAAAGCCTCTGTATGCCAATTTTGATTTAAAACGAACAAACTAAATCTTTTCGCCCCTCCACTTCCCTCGTTAGAGGGAAGTGTGTATCTAATAATACCGCCGGAACTATAAACGCATACCAAATTTGAACACACACCCTTATTTTTAAGATTTGTACCCTTAATCGTCCATTTTGAATCCGCCATATTAAAATTTTCAAATCTGATCAACAATTCATAATCCCCCTTCTTAAATTTTGATTGAAATCGAACAAACTAAATCTTTTTCCCCCTCCACTTCCCTTGTTAGAGGGAGGTGGGTACCTGAGAATACCATATTATTGTATTTTCACTGGGACTATAAACGCATACCAAATTTGAACACAATCGGATGTGGATATGTCTGTTAAAATCGGTTAGAAAAACATGACCGAAAATCATCCATCTTGAATCCGCCATATTAAATTTACAAAATCTGATTCAAAATTCGTCTTTCTTATCCCCAAAAGCGCCCGTTTACCAATTTCGGTTGAAATCGGACAAACTTCGTAGGGGGAGGATTGCCTAATAATGACATATTATTGTATTGTCACAGGAACTATAAATGCATGCCAAATTTGAAGGCAATCGGATGTGTATAAGGTAGTTAAAATTGGTTAACAAAAGATGTCATATTGAATTTTCAAAATCTGATTGGAAATTCGTTATTTCCATCCCCAAGTGCCCCAACACACCAAATTTCAACGAAATCGGGCGTACTTTAACTGAACCCCCCTCCACCCCCTTCGAGTAGGGGGGAGCTGTCAATTTCATCACACTATATTTTTGTGTTGCCACTACAGCTATATAAGCATGCCAAATTTGAAGCCGATCGGATGTCGGGAAGTTGGTCAAAATTAAGTTTCAAGATTCCACATTCCACAAACATCTAGTTCGTTACATATTTACATAGATACCTTGCTAGTTAAATAAAAGCTTGTAATAATGAAGTATATTTATTTAGTTCTAAAAGATGATATTATCACAAGTCTATAGGGCGTCCCAAAAGTCTTAAATCTCCTAATATCTCCAAAACCAAAGAGGCAGCGGTGTAAATTTCATACTTAAGTAGATGGTTTTTCAAAAAAGTATCTTTTTGGATGCTAATCGTATCGCCAGGGACATTTTGGACCACTTAAAACAACATTCTTTGTGGTTATCGTTATTTTTGCGGCTGCGCAGTAAGGGAAAAGAGGAGAGGCTAATCAAATAAGGATAACGACGGACTTTATTTACGACAAATAGGAATAACGATTTTTGTGGTTATCTTTATCACAGACTAAAAAAGCTTGGTTAATTCATTAATTTTTTTCGTAAGCATGGATATTTTTCATAATCTTCTAAGTATTAATTGCAATTTAACATTTCCAAAAAATCCACAAAATTCACATACGCCCTGACCTCACAAAAGTTAGGTTATGTTTTATTTAACGAAATTTGATGTTATCTCCTTTTAGATTTGAGAAACTCTTTTATATTTGACTTTTGTTCTTCTTATCGTTAATTACAATAACCGCAAAAGTAGTAATTTTTGGTGTTATTTTAGATGGTTCAAAATGTCCCTATGAAATAGTCGAGGGGCATAGAGTCGAAATTCCGCCTCCGCGGGCCTTTTGATGATGATTTTACGAAACCTGTTTTAACCGGTTAGTAATAGGCCACTTAATATCACGCTGCCTGTGAACAGCCTCAAAAGTGCTGCAGTCAAAAAGTAAGGTTAGGACGACAAAATATTTTTTTAAATCTTAACGATTTGACCTACGATAATGAAATTTGGTACTCATATTGGCTTTTTAAAATTAAAAAAATTACATTTAGTGCATCTACGGGCCGGTAGAGGGCGAAATGTGTTTTTAGATTTTTCCCTGTATCTCCGGAACGACTTATCCTGCACACTTGAAACTATGTGGTATTGTAGTACATACTATTACCAATCAGCCTAATATCACAAAAAAAATTTTAGCCTGTGAGCGGAGGGTCCTGAAAGGACGCCATTTTTTTGACAATTTCGAAAAAAAAATCTATTTACGCAAACTTAACTTAAGGGCATCTAAATCTTATATAAATCGGTTACTTATAGACCACTCAATATTTTTCCACCTATGAATAGCCTCAAAAATGTTGCAGTCCAAAAGTGAGGTTAGGGTGACAAAATATTTTTTAAAATCTTAACGGTTTGACCTACCATGATAAATAATAAAAAAAAAGAATAAAAAAAAATAACATTTAGTGCCTCTAGGAGCCGGTAGAGGGCAAAATGTGGTTTTGATTTTTTGCGTAAATAGATTTCTTTTTTCTAAATTTTCAAAAAAATGGTGCTCACAGGCTAAAACATTATTTGTGATATCGGGCTGATTGGTAATAGTATGAACTACAAAAACACATAGTTTCAAGTGGTCAGGATAAGTCGTTCGGGAGATACAGGGAAAAATCTAAAAACACATTTTGCCCTCTACCGGCCCGCAGATGCACTAAATGTAATTTTTTAAATTTTGTAATACAATCTGGCTAGAAGGCCAATATGTGTGCCAAATTTCATTACCGTAGGTCAAACCGTTAAGATTTAAAAAAATATTTGGTCGTCCTAACCTCACTTTTTGACTGCAGCACTTTTGAGGCAGTTCACAGGCAGGGTGATGTTAAGTGGCCTATTACTAACCGGTTAAAACAGGTTTCGTAAAATCATCATCGAAAAGCCCACGGAAGTCCATATGCCCTAATCGTTCTTTATCTTAAAAACTTTCAGAGCTAGGTCCAATTTTATGTTAACTTAATTTCATATACATTACCATCTATTTAAGACTCTAAATCAAAAATTTTAATTTTGCTTTAAAATATGAAAAAAAAGTGCCCACACTACGTGATTAGTCACGTGCTGTGGACCGTAATCATTTTAAAATTGAAACTTGGCTTAGAAATAAATAGCCGATGTGCTCATTTTTCCGAAAATATTTCGATGATAGCTCAGTTACAACCACGAGAAAAACATTTTTGTAAACCAAAAAAATTAAAAAAGTTAAATGCAAAACAAGTAAAAAACTTATAAAAATGCTTGTAATCAAAATCCCGTTAACTAGTGTGGACATCCTAAAACACCGAGATTCAGAGTACAAGCTGGCATCAGCGAAGCGCAAAAACTGTTGTTATGGGCGGTCGCCTCAAGTAGCAAATTTTTGTGAGCTTACTATAGTTACTATTGTTCTCTTTTAGTAAATACATTCGGCTGAGAGAGATCCAACATATTACAACATACCAGGAAAATGGCCTGTCAGACCCGCCTTTACACCCTTCGACCCCTTATATATGTCAACGATAACTATATCAAAGAGACAGTTATGTTTTATGAGCAGAGGGGTGCAGGGGGAGCATTTTCTGGCAAGCTTGTTCTCTCTCAGACCGATCAATTAAAAGAATAGAGCAATAGTAACTATAGTAAGCACAAAAAAATTGCTAAATATCTTCATATAACCGCGAAAAAAGCAAGTGAAAGAGCTAAGGAGACGACAAGTTCTCTTTTTTTAAAAGTGTCACGTTAAAGTCATTACGCGTGTGATTATATTTGCAAAGTAAGCAAATTACTTTTTATAAAAACCAATGTAATTTTACTTAAAGTTTGGGTACCAGTTTCTGCTGAAACATATGAGGGGTGCATCTATAACAGCTTTTCTAAAAATAAATAAAACGTTAGGAAATCTCACTTGTGTGGACGTCACTTGTATGGACACTTACAGTGGAATTTACTAAGATCCTTAAATAGTATCGCCCACAGGTCTAAATATTTACACCTGTAGGGGGTACTAAATTTTAAAACCAATCTTCAAAAAACACTCACCCATGCAGAAAAGACACAAAGTTATTGATTATTTTGTATTTTTATTGAAAAATACCTCTGAAAAACTGCTTTATTGCCCAAAATATACCGTGTTTTAGGAGAAAATGCCCTAAAACTAATTTTTCTTGATAGGCTTCAAAATGGCAAATGGTGAATTTATTATTATCCTTGTTTAAGGTTATATAGTTGGTGATTTTTTAGAACACCTCTGGGGGGTGGTTTAAATTTATAGCCCCAGAAAGGATTATTTTGTGGCAATTGGTAATAATTTCGTTTATAATTTCCCTAAGTAACCGTTTTTACAAGGATTAATTTACCTTATTTAATATCCCAAGTTGTTCATTAACCAATAAAACACCTACAATTTTGTTCAGAAAAACGCCATATTTTGAACCCGTTTGACTGCTGACTGAAGGTTACTGATTATACACGAAAAAAACACCAAAGAAAAAACTCAAAACAACTATATTAATTTATTTACAAACTGCAATTAAAACATTGAGGTTAACTAAAAGCTCAGTCAAGAAAACTTTCCTTACTCAAAGCCCACTCATTTCAAAGCTGTAGCTTTCATCAGTAGAGGTTGGTGCAAGCCAAGGTACAAGCGGAAAAAAGAGATCCGAACTCGCTGTTTGTGATTTTAACGCAGCTAATATTTAGGCACTGACATTTCGACAGTGACAGAAGTGTAAACAAAACTTGCATTTAAGTTTTTTAATGAATTTCATAAATAAAAACATCTTTTAAATGAATACAAAATTAATCTACTCCTTATTTTATTATTACCCATCTAAATCGTTGTGTGACATCAAGTATTAATTGAAAAAAATAATTAACAAGGGTAAGTTTTAATTAGAGTGCCACATAACCCCAATTTTAATTTATTCTACAGAGTGTTTACTATTAAACCTTGCTTGGTTTGAATTTTTTAATTTTCTTTTCTTCTAAATTGAAACTTTCTTCTTAAATCCAACAAAAGATTGTGTTCTAAATCTTTATTAATCAATCTATGTCCAAAACTCAAGGAGGGTTGGTTTAAAATGCTTAAAACCAAAAATACCAATTAAACTTAGGACCGTTCTAAAATAGACTATACCCTTTTACTAAATCGCACCCTTATTGTCCGCTTATTATTATTAGAGGAGCCGAGTCCGGAATATCTAGACGAGTACTTTAATGACATTTCACGGCGGTGTATCGTACAACGTTTTATTTCATACTGTTTTATTTAATTTAAAATAAAAATACTTTTTTTTTGAGAAGACAGCGACAATCAATATACCGTAAAAGCCCCCATCTTGCAACGCGGACGTAACATGCAACAAAATTCCCTTACTTTTTAATTGGCCCTGTAGAGCCTAATACTTGGGCGTGCGCCAGTGTTGCCAGTAGTACCATCCATTACCGGATTCTTCTATAATTTTGGCATGAATCCCATCCTCGGTAATGACCCGTTACCGACCCCCTAATTTAGAAAAATTGGTAATAAATAAAAACACTTTTGTATCTGACTATATTACATTTTTTCCAAATATAATTTTCTCTATGTACTTTGGTTTAGTGGTTTTGCCGTGCACTGATTGTTCTGGCTACGCGCAGACGATCTTAAATAATTTTGAAAAGCATTTCAAAAATCAAAATTTTTAAGGACTTTTGCGGCGCTATAACAACATTGATATTTACGATTTTAGTTTCATTTTGTGTCAAAAATGGAATTTGTTGGGTAATATTTTCGCCTTTGGCGCTATTGATATATTTACGATTTTAAGTCAAAAATTATTTTTATTGTAATTTTTTACAAATTTTCGTCTGCGTCGTTTTTAAACAAGGTATATAAACAACTAAAACTTAAAATCTGATTCTTTCCCCCCCCCCCGATTTGAGGCTATAGGTCCGCGCTTGACTTTTTGTTATTAGAGCCGCTTTCGAGATCAGAATCCGCTATTTTCTTACACCTACTCAGTGGGATATGCGGTTCATTTTTTTTGCAGTAAGAATTAGCTAATTGAAAAAATACGATAATTTTGGTCCAAATCTGGTAATTTTTCAACCTCGTTTCTGGTAATAAATTCCAGAGTTCCTGGCAACACTGGCGTGCGCGGGCTCCAACCTGTTCAGTTGTTGTTAGGAGAGGTAAGCGTGCGGTCGTGCTGTATAAATAAACTGTACGTTAAACGCCATTGATTGGCAAATTATTTAAAAATTGTGTATCAAAATATAAAAAAATAAACCACTAAATATAAGCACATATAATTAAAAGTCCTCCAAATACTCTATTTTTTATTTCAAGCAAGTGCTAAAATACCAATCGATAAAGAAAATTATATATTTTTCTGATATGTTTGTTGCAAGTTAAATACTTAACATTACAACGTGAAATTTCGTAAGAAACCGTCTGTGTTGCAAGTAAGGAACACTTGTCATGTAACTTGCAACACCATGTTTTTAAAAAATAAAAATATAACATAATATTTTTTACGATTTTAAAATATCAAAAGTTGTAGTCCATATCGGGACTTGGTGTTTTCATTTTTTTCTATTATAATAGTATTTATAGTTGTTTCACAATTTCACTTTAAAGTTAAAAAGTGTTGCAAGATGGGCGCTTTTACGGTACCAAAAAAAATGTCATGTCATCTATATTTGTTTCAACAATTACTTTACAATTTTCCATCAAATTATTGTCAAAATTTTAAAGTCCAGTCATCTTTGAATTGGTTGCTAACAGAAACAAAATAGAGTTTATTTCTTTCTGTCACGTAAAGCAGTGAAAATGGACGCAATTTTGAAAAAAAGTTCAGCCGCAACAGAAAAACTGATTCCAGCCAAATCTTTAGCAAGATATAAAAAAGAATATGACACATTCTGCGAATGGAGAAAGACTTTTAATGTGGAAAATACCGTCAACGAAAATGTTATGCTGGCCTACTTCTTAGATGTGGTAAGTGTTAAATTAGTTTTATTAAAAAAAAATGTGTTGAATACCTACTTTGTAAAAATACGTTGTATTTTCGTAATTTTTAATTTCGTTACTTTTTCAGTCACAAAAATCCAGCAGTTCAACGCTATGGGCAAAATATTCGATGGTAAAATCGAAGGTGAAATGAGAACGTGGATCAACACCGTTCTCAACTAAAAAGCCAGTTAACTCATTTTCGTTTTAGTAATCCATGTTTTACTTGTCAATTTGGTTATAAAAATGGCAGCCACAAGAGGCTAAAGGGCACTGAGGCGATAGGAGTTAACAGGCTTTTTAGTTAAGAACGGTGTTGCGTGGATATATGCAGAATTCCCAAACTGATAGCATTTTTAAAGAAAGGATCTGTAGGCCACCAACCGACCCAATCAAAAATTAACCAGAGAGGAAGTGGAGTCATTTATGAAAACAGCCCCAATCGAGAAATTTTTGTTAATTAAGGCAAGTTTTTTGGTTTCCATTAAATAAAAATATATTTTTTTAACTTAATTTACGCAATAGGCAATTTACACAGGGGGATTTGGTATTTATACTTTTCTGCCTTTTTAAATTATTATTTTTTGTATTGTTTCAGGTTGTGGCGCTACTAGGTATTTCCGGAGGGTGTCGAAGGGAGGAGCTTTACAACCTAAATGACGATGATATTCAAGATACAGGGATACACTTGATTGTAAGCATAAACCAAACAAAAACTTACATCAAAAGAGTGTTTACAGTCATTGAAGAATCATTTTTAAGCATATTCTGTAGTTATCGCCATCTGCGACCCACCAACATTCCCGAAAAAGCGTTTTTTGTCGGCTACAGAAAAGGAAAATGTATTAGCCAAAGAGTGGGCATCCATACAATTGGGGGAGCGCCTCGAAAAATTGCGGAATATTTGAAATTGTCCAATCCCGAAAGGTACACGGGACACTGCTTCTGCAGAACGTCTGCCACGCTATTAGCAAACGCGGGAGCAGATGTTAATGTGCTAAAATGTCACGGCAGCTGGAAGAGCACCTCTGTGGCCGAAAAATATGTCGAGGAGTCTTTAGAGACAAAAACAAAAGTAGCTAGAATGATCCAGGGAGGAGAAAACTTGTTCAAGTTCTACACCGACAACACCAAATTCAAAGTTACTCTTCCTCGCGAAAAGGTAACCCCGAAAAAGATTGCTCGGCTGCTGCTCATGTAATTTAAAATAATTCCAATTGCACAATTTTAGTAATGTAATATATTTGTAAGTAATTTTTAGTGGTTTATTGTATAAAATATTTGTTTTTCATTAATAATAAAGATTTGTTCAAAAATATACCATTTTGCTTATAAAAATTCAGAAATTTAGTTTGAGTCCGGTAATGTTATTTTACCGGACTAGTGATGTAATAGGTCATTTCCCGGACTCAAATTAATTCCGTAAGAGGGAACGTTACAATACAATATGAAATAAATTACTATTGCCGTTTTATGGTCGTTTATCACAGACTATACTACATGAGGTGCTTCGTGTGTTTAGCATCTGCATGTAATTTCATCAGATGACAACGCAGGAAAAAGTTGTTAAAAATAAAATGGTATGTATGTGGTGCGTTCGGAATGGCAACTCAGTAGGTACGGTGTAGAGTGTTGTCTGGGTGGTGACCATTTGTTTTCATAGTGTCAGAAGTACCGTTTCGGTTAATAATCAATTTGAAAAATAATTCGGTGAAAGTGGTGTTTTCTAAACACTAACCACAAAATCGGCAGATATTTTATTTCTTTTAATTTTTTGTGCCGGTTTTTTGCTTACACCAAAATGTAAAACAAAGCACATTTTGAACGGCTAAAAACGAAGATAATTTGATTAAAACTGCAGGTCTAAACTTTGGTTATATAGGTAAAAATTTGGTGTTACACCGCAAACTCCACCTCTCGCCCCGGTGTTTCTGGTATAGACACTGCCGATACACCGTGGACATTCCAAACGCATGTAGTATTTTTTTATATCGTACTTGATACCTATCGAAAATCAGGCATCTTGTTCTTTCATATATCACGCTGTTTGTCAGAACAGAGGACATGCTCTATAAAGGAAAAAGAAGACAATCTTTTCAATACGTATTGAGTACGATGTAAAAACATAATAATTAAAAACAACAGCGTGAGGAGACTTTTCTACACTTGCCGAATGAGAGTGTCGAAAGTGTTAACACTTTCTTCTATTCTGAAAGTAGCAATATTACCAATATTCCTGATTCCTTTCCTTCACTCCAAACGTAACAATAATTATCTATATGATTAGTGCGCTTAGTTGCAGTGTTCAAAATTTCAATATTGCATTTAGGAAGATTTTGGTCAGGCAGTTTAACGGCAAATTTCGTTACTCTTATGGTTACCATTAACGTAAATAAAGGTAACTTCAAGAGGTTAAAAATAGAGCTTTTGAACGTAGTCAATCGTTTGGCGGTAAACATAACCTTACTTTTTTATTGACTTTTGTTATTTTTTTATCAAGTCTTTTTTTATTTGCTTTTATAATCATATCATGTAGAAAAATATTAATTTAGCAAATTATTTTGCAAGATATCTTTGGTGGAGTAATAGAAGAAAACGAGCCTCTGCAAACTTATTTGTACTCGCCTGTTTACCAAGAAAAAAACGGAAATAAGGCACTCCAACTCCACTGCTATAAACACGGTTAACAAAAAATAAAATCCAAATACATAAAATTTTGGTAAAACAAAACAAACTTTTATAACCTAAAAATCTTCCACCGCAGAATCACATCAAGTTTGGTTGGTTGTCTTTTTAAAGGTAAAGGTAGTCGCTATTCGACGCTAATTAGTGCCAGTGGTTACCTTTAATACCTAATAGAGCGCTACTGCCCAGAATAAAGCTAAGGGTAACAGACTGATAAAAAAGTCGATTTAGCCCATGCGAAATGAAATAAAGCGTACTGATAATATCGGAGGTGTTAGGTGGGGGCATATAGAGAGCTTTAGGCTACTGCGAACATAGGACGGAACTAGTCCAAATTGCCAGTGTCTATGGCAGGGACACAGCACACAATTGACAGAAACTTTGCTCCCAGGGAGTCAAATTCTCTCGCTACTATACATCTCATTGGTCCAAATCTTCGGTTTCTCTTACTTTTGCCCGATATTAATCGAAAGTAATTCTATTGGTCTTGACTAAGGAGTGGAGCAACCAACACTCGCGCTTGCGTTCGCCGTTCGTGTGTTGCTTTTAGCACGCCTTTAACGACAGTGCGATGTGGAGCGTAGTCGATGAAATCGGATTTTGGTCAATAAATACGCAAATTTTGATAACGTAATTTTCTTATTTTTTTTGGCTGATAAATTAGAGCGTTTTATTTTCAACTGCTCAGATTTATCACTAACAACATGTTATAAGGAAAGTCCTCCTTGCTCGGCTAGACAATATCCCAGCCTATTATAAGCATGTTAGGGGTGATAGTGAAAAGGTTCTTCAATTTTAATCCGAAGTTCTTCCAAATTATTAGCCCTTTCATGCCCGAAAACTTTATTTTTGATATAACTCCACAATTAGAAGTCATTAGGAGCAAGATCGAGTGATTGAGCTAGCCATAAAATAGTTCCCCGTGTACTCATAACCCGATTAGAAAATACATTATCAAGATTTTCCCTAACAAGGCCAACATTGTGAGTGCGACAACCACCAAACATGGTTTCAACAAATCTCACACCTAACAACGGCTACGGTAGATCCAAGTATCTAGGACCATTCAATAACCGTCAATAAAAAATGGCTCAATTACGTGTTCCCCTATAATATCCCCCCAAATATTTGGTTTTTGGGGATACTGTGTTCTTTCGTCAAAATACAAATGCAAATTTTCCCTCGACCAATATGAGGATTCAATAATGGAACAGTTCTTTCATCTGTGAAAAGAATAGATCTCAGAAAGTTTTCATCACGATTAGCCCTTTCCATCATTGTTTCGCAAAATTCCATACGACGGTAGTTGTCCTCTGGAAAAACTTGATGCGTTTTGGACGCTTTGTAAGAATGATAACAATTCTTTTTGAGAACCCGAAAGACTGTGGCTCAAGATGAATCAACTGCTTCTTCAATTTGGTGGCTAGTTAACTTATGACTTTTCTCCACTGCAGAGCAAATCATCACATCTCGTACTTCCTGCCCTTCAAAACAGTGGGTTTTGTATGGTTCGTTGGCGCTCCACAACCAAACTTTTCAAAATTCTGCACCAACCTATGAATCGTTGATAAACTAGGTTCTGAGCGATTCACAAAATTCCCCAAAAAAGTTCTAGCATAAGTCTCAATGATCTGCCTTGATAGTACCATTTGACCATCTGCACTTTTTCGACAACTTCGTAGATATAAAAATGTATCAAACATTTAATTGTTTAGTGACCTTTAGAATTCAAATTTTGCGACGTTTCGATATATTTTACATCATCTTCAGGGTTTCTGAAATAAAATACAAAAGAAAAATGAAAGAAGCTAGTTTAACCTGTTGATTTAAAAGTCATTGTTTATTTGTATATGACACGGCTAATTAATTTCTTGACTTTTTTTCGCTCCCGCAGGATTAAAAATAATAAACAATATTAAAAGTGAGAAAGAAAAAAAAAAAGAACGCACGTTACAGAGTATATATATACATAACAAAAGAAATTTAAAAGATTATTTTAAATTTTTAAATTAAAGGGGTTAATGAAGTGGGTAGTTACATTTGGGTTGTTTTCCAGTGGTCTCTTACAGATTTTAACAAATATTTAAAAAAATAAACAGTATGTTTTTTTGGACTTCACAAAATGTATTATTTCACTTAAGAACTTACCAATGTGTTACTCGAGCAAGACCGAAATAAAACAAAATAATAAAAACAATAAATAATTCAAAAAGATAACATTGCAGCGTGCTTCGACCTCACCTCGGTTGTACGGCTCGACGAGAGATAAATTGGACTAGTTTCCCCCTATGTTCGCAGTAACCTAAAGCTCATTGTACTTATAAGTACAAAGGTCTTGTCTCAGGATTCATCTTAAACAATTTTGGTGATATTTTTCTAGTCGTTTGATATGCCTTCTGTAGGTGGTTCACGTGTCGCACCTGTATGGTAGAGTTGGTATTATAACTGTGTTGTAGATACGAAGCTTGGTCTCCGCATTGACATCGAGATTGTTGAAGACTCTTTCCGAAAGCCGTCAGAACACTGCGTTAGCACATTTTAGGCGATGCTGTATTTTTGCATCAATAGTTGCATTTGATGATAGGTGACTCATAAGGTATGGGTAATGTTCCACGTTCTGCAGAGGATGGCCATAACACACCCTTGTTTAACGCCTGTTGTAATCTGGAATGACTCTCCTGGTCCATCGTTGCTCAGGACTGTTGCATTCATATAATGGTGTAGTAGTCTAAGAATTTGAATATACTTTTGAGGGCATCCAGCTTTTGCCAGTATTTGCCAAAGAGCTTCTCTGTTGACCGAGTCAAATACTTTAAGTAAGCCTATGAAGGCCATGAAGAGGAGGCGATTTTGTTATCTAGATTTCTCTTGCATTTGTCTGGCACTGAAGATCATGTCAGCTGTGCCTCGATTGGTCCTAAATCCACACTGTGTCTCTGGCAGATTTTGTTCAGCAATCGGAATTAATCGGTTTGATAGTATCCGTGCAAGTATCTTTCCAGCAACAGAAAGCAGAGATATACCTCTGTAGTTTCCACATTGGGCCTTGTCGCCTTTTTTGAAAATGGTAACTATAGAGGCGTCTCTGGGTTCGGCAGCAATGGTCCATATTTTACTTATTATAGTGTGCATTTGGGAATTAAGTGCGGGACCCCGTTGTTTGTAGAGTTCAGCAGCGATGCCATCTGTGCCTGCTGACTTGTTATTCTTTAGCTGTGTGATTGCCTTTTCGACCTCCTCTAATCTCGGAATCTCACTTAGGTGTTGTTGTGTAGTTTTCGCCTGAATTTTGTCGAAGATGTCATTATTGACCTGAGACTCTCCGTTAAGTAGTTCTTGGAAGTGTTCTTTCCATCGTGAATTGATAGAGGATCTGTCTTTAAGCACCCTTGTTCAATCTTTGGATCGTAGGGGATTGATACCTTGTGTACCATATAACATCTTAGTAGCTTGAAAGAAGGCTCCGGTGTTGTTGGACTCATCTCCACCATTGGTTTTTTAATCTACGTGTTTACCTTTGTATTTTTGCTTTGGCTTCTTGATATTGCCTTTTCTTTTCTTTAGAGTTGGAGTGGCTTTTCCAAGCATTATGGGCTTTTCTCTTGCTCTCAATAAGGTCTTGAATTTCTTTGTCGTGCTCATCAAACCAGTCTTGATGTTTTCTTTGTTTGTAGCCGACCGTTTCTTCGGATGCAGATGTTATTCCTGTCCTTAACATTCTCCAGTGATCGTCAATATTCTTCGGGTATTCTAAAGTACCCAGCTTTTGATTCAGAGAGAGAGGAATTTTGTTGTGGTTTGATCATCTTTAAGGCGTTCTACATTGAATCTTCTTCTGATTTGCTTTTTTGACGGCTACTTCTTGGTGGAATGTGCAAGTTCATTTTGGCTCGTATCAGGCGATAGTCTGTCCAGCAGTCGTCTGCACTCGTTACTGCTCTTGTAATGTTAACATCTTTTTGATCTCTGGAACGTATAATAATGCAATCAATCAGATGCCAGTGTTTTGACCTCGAGTGTTGCCAGGAGGTCTTGAATTCGTCTTTTTGTCAAAAAATTGTATTTGAGATTATGAGGTCATATTCCGAACATAAGTTTAATAGGCGCAGTCCGTTTGAGTTCATATTTCCAACACCTTCCTTGCCAATCACCTAGGATGATAAATTTATCAGATTTAGGTACATACAGATGTTATGGCTTCGATAAGTTGAGAATAAAATTCATCTTTTTGGTTTTCATCAGCTGCAATAGTTGGAGCCTAGGCGCTGATTATAGTAGCGTGTTGGTGGTTGCTAAGGTTTAGGCGCAATGTCATCAATCTTTCGCTTATTCCGGATGGAAATTCGGTAAGGTGGTCCACAATCTCATTTTTTATAGCCATATACATAAGTGCTTTAAAACAAGTCAGAACAACTAGTATAGAAGCCCTTATCTTCAAGCACCAGCTTTGTTGGACTGGTCACGTTATCAACATGCCCGAAACACGTATCCCAAAGCAGATATTTTATGGATAACTGAAGGAGGGAAAGAGAAATCAAGGAGGTCAACAAAAAAGGTACAAGGATGTTCTCAAAGGCAATATGATGAAGGGTCACATTGATATAAAAAAATTCGAGACCACGGCAAACGATAGGGCTTCATGGCGCCGAACAGTCCATGAGGGAGCACAAACTTTTGAAGAGCAACGACGTAGACTAGAGACGGAAAAGAGAGAACGTAGAAAGGAGCGACAAAATGGAAGAATAGAGGACCAACAACACCCGGCTGCTGCCGGAGACTGGGTGTGCCAGGACTGTGGAAGGGTGTGCGGCTCGAGAGTTGGCTTACATAGCCATCAAAAATATCAAAACAGATAGCGACGATACAGAATAAAAGAAAATCATACTCGGTAGCGAGTTATTGCCTATGATAATATTCGCAGTAACCTGAAGCTCATTGTACTTATAAGCTTAAATATACGCTTTACCCAGGCCAAACTTGTTAGCGACATCTCTAATCTAGCCAGCCATGGAAATACCAAAACAAAAGACATTGGCTTCCAGAGAAAGGTGGCTTTTTTTTATTTTGGAAAGCTGCAGTTAAGCGTCAAAGGAATTATGTTTTTTCCTCAGTGATACACATTTAAATTTTTTTCTTCGAGAAAAATACAAAAATCCAGGGTTTTCGATAGTGATTATTTCTGTCAAACAACAACGATCGGCTGCCTTCGTGGCTTCGTATCATAGGTGATAACGCTGGCACGGTGCATGTGCAGAACAGCGTTACTAAGCCAAATGAGATACTCGATAGAGAAAGGCAGATAAATAAGAGAGAAAGTAGAAGAACATCTTACTTAAAACTTTGTGGATGCTCCCTACGGCTATTTCAAAGTAATTCTAAGTTATACGGCTTTTTATTTAATTTTACAAGCATATCCTTTTATTATAATTTTCTTTATTTTTTAAAGTACACTGAGCGAAAAGTTTGCCAGAACTGAAATATAAGCGTGTGGCGAATAGGGGATAACGCATGGCTACCAGTTGTCACAACTTCATCGAAATAGCTACGAAAACCCACCTTGCGTGGGCTGTGGCAGTACACACACAATGTGTATTAAAGATTTATTGAATGAGTAAATTTACACCACAAGAACGCAGTTACACGATCTGATTTTTGGTAACTCAATGTCTAAGTTAACAGCAACCGTGAAACAAGTTGTGATAAGTCAAGGTAAAAGTTGTCAAAAACCAGCGCCTGATTTGTGGCCACTCGGGATTTAAGTTACCACAAAGCCCAACCTGATTTGTTGTTTAGTGCCTAAGTTACAAACAACAAACCATTATCTGAGTTGTGGTAATTCACGGCAAAAGTTGCCACAAACCAGTAAGTTATTTGTAAAGAACCCTAAACCCTAGAGTTATTACCTATTAAAATGTGTTGTGACAACTTAAAAATTTTACCACACTGTCTGCTTGTGTCCAATATTCTCAGTGTAGGCTGCTGTCACCGGAGAGATTGTCTCTAGTTGTCATAGCAATTTAAAACAGTTTATTACATTTTAAACGCCATTTTGACTTTTTTGTGATTTTCACCAAATAATCGCATAACAAAGATACGCGAATGAAGTTATAATGAAATTATTTGTAATTTTTGGTCAATGTGACCGAAATGTGGAGAGAACATGCCGCAGATTTAATGTAGTATTTCCACAACAACTGAAAAAATTTCTTAAGGCTTCAATTTTACCGGGGATAGCCAATATAAAGAACAATCAATGCACATGCACGATTACAAATATAGAAGGCCAAGAATGGTAATATTTTGTGAAAAGATTTTGATGCATATCTGAGAAGATCCAAATTTTTTATCAAGAATAATTTAGAGTGATGAGTCGTCTTACTAGAGAAGCTAGACATCAAGTAGCCTTCAGTTTTAATGTATTTTCCTTAATAATGAATAATCAAGTGAGATACTTTATATACTATTAAAATTTTAATGCTGAGAGGAAGGTTAATATTATTCAAAATGTTGTCGAAAAACTTTTAGATCAATTGCCCCTTCAAAACTATAACCAATACTGGTACCAGCAAGATGGAACTGGTCCCCATTCTACTGTTCAGATTTCTGCAGAGCTAACAAGAATTTTTGAAGAACTACAAAATCGAGTAGAAAATGCTTTTTGAAATTTTAATCAAAGTTCTAGAATGCTTGGTACACTTTACTCATTTTTTGGGAGAAACGAACCGGAGATTCGACATGGGGAACGATCGCGGCTGTGGAATTATTAGTTTTAATTTTGTGTTACATTATTAACCAACCAAGTATTTTATTTTGTTTATTTCGATTTCTTTATGAAACCATTTATATTCCATTTTTTTATATCCCATTTTACCCCGACCGTGTTTTCCACTTTACCCGCACTATGGGGTAGAATGGGAAAGTGTTATAGTATTGGTGAGTGTTTAAGTAGTATATTTGACTATCACAAACAAAAAATAATATTTTATCACCATAACAACATTATGCACATCTAACATCAAAACATTTGTTTTATTTTCACTAAAAATGAGTTATTTGGGTCAAAAAAGACCTAAATACAAAATTTTGAGGTGGTATCTGTCGAGTCTGTCTATAATACACTCAAAAACCGTTAAACCGATTCTTATCAAATTTGGCATACAAATTCTTTGTCATCAGACGCAGAGCTGATCAGTTTTTGAAGGGGGTGGGAGGCTGACAAGAGGATAGGAGGGAAGATTAAACTAGATAATAGCATGTTCAACCAAAAACAAAATTAAAAAATTTAAAAAAAAAATATTTTTTTTATTTTTTTTTATAAAAAGATTTTATAGATGACTATACGTGCCTGATGGCGTCATTTATTACTAATTGTTAACCAATTTTAGGTCCACTTTCCCTATATGAACAACGTGACTAAAGTTTATTTTTATACATAAAAGAGTTAATTGTGTCCTGTGCCCTTTTCTCGAACTTCGGCCTTAATCGGTTTCTCCCACTTTTGCCCGATATTGATAGAAAGTCATTCTATTGGTCTTGACTAAGAGACTTACTTTCGATTAATATCGGGCAAAAGTGAGAGAAACCGATTTAAACCGAAAATTTGGACAAATCAGATGCATAGTAGCGAGATAATTTGACTACCTAGGAGCAGAATTCCTATCATTTGAAGAATAGGGGCACTGAGCGGAATAAAAAATGCCACTTTAGTCTATTTATTTATGATTGTTTTGAATTTCATTTCATTTCAAATATACATGAGTTTAAGTGACATGAAACCAAATATCTTCTAGTTTATGGTAACTGGGTCATTTTATGATTTAAGCATCCAAACTCTTGTTGACAGTGCAAACGTGAGCTGAAATTTCCATAACACAAACTTTCCTAAACTAATTAAGAAAGTAGAGAATGACCCCGCGAGAGCAGAGCAGCCAGAGTGCCGAAACTTTGGCGTATCCTGAATTTTACAGGCTTCCTGGGGATCCCTTTTGCACTTGGAAATTATTTCGAATCATTTAAATGCGCACCTATTTTCCGACAAAATTTTAATTCCCTCCTTTTGTCACTACGTTCTTTGCAAAGTACAAAGAATATATTGTATGTTAAGTACGAAAACTTCCTTGCTTTTTTACTTCCATCGCTAAGGGAAGTAATTTAATCATCTAAAAATAGCATTTCGAGATTTTGATGAATCTCCTAGAACTTGGTGGTTCCGAATCTGGATAAGCACTTTTCCAGACGCCGCGCCGTCGTTCTGTTGTCAGTCTGTCCGTCGCACAGTGGGCGAAATTTAATTTTTGGGAGGACAAAAATATTCTGAAGTTTATGTTCAGATTTTATGGCGTAATTATGTTACTTTTTATTTGACATTTCGCTTACTGACAGCTGTCAAGTGAAATTGTTTTTGGATATTTAAATGAAACATCTGTATATTATAAAGATATCTTTACTAGATGGAAGGTAAGGGAAGGAAGGGGGGTGTGTGGAAGGGTAAAGAACGATAGTGGAAAAGGGGCGAGTGTTAGGGGTTAGATTAAGTTGGTATGAGTAAAAAAAGCGGGTATTTAGCTAATTAGACCATAAATTAAACAAAATTAGTTGAATGATTGTGCACTGTTTCTAGTAATGGTATAACCTTATTTTTATAGTGATATTTAATAATAATTAACTGAATTTTTATAAATATTGCATGTGGCAAACTGTTTTATTCTTGAGTTTAGGAAGTTGAAATAAAAAGCATTCGATATAAGTACTTTTTCCATGTCCCTTAACGTCCGACAAAAATGACGTGATTAGTTTTTAAGGAAAGCCGATTTACATGATTTTTTAAATTGAACACACTATTTTTAACAATATCATTTGCCATGGACAAAGTACTCTTACATCAAATTCTTTTTATCAGAGCTTTTTAGAACCAATAATAAAAAGTTTGCCACGGGGAAGATTTATAAAAAGTCACCCTGTATATAAAATTTTAAGAAGACGAAAATAGGCGCTTATTTTTCTCCTACGAATTTTGTTTTTAGATTTTTGATTAAAGGTTAATAATAAAGCTACAAACCAATAATCACAGAAGTTTAGACATCTTGTATAAACTTTTATAGCCTTCAATTTATTATGAACTTATGAACAAATCTTTTATAAATGAGCTACCAAAATTTAGCTAAATTTTGATAAACATTGTTTTTTTAGTTCTTAAATTTTCTACTCTAATATATGATTATGTAACGCGGTGCCAAAAATATTTATATAACTTCGAAAGTCGCAAATAGACGCAACTATATTTTGCTGCATTAAAAAAGAGAATGTCGGCTTTGATTTTACACAAAATTAAAAATACCTTTTTTAATTTTTTTTTAAATGCCTTCTAAAGTTTGACAATACAAAAAATTCCTTCTTATTTTGTAGCATTTTTTAAAAGTTTCAAAAAATGAGTTAATTGAAATAAATTAATATGTTCATTGATACAGTTAATTTTTGTACTGGAAATCCAGAAAATCTTAAACTTTATAGAATTTTACAGAAAAAAACGACTTATTGATGCAATTTAAGTTGACAAAAATATTTAAAAACATACTTTATTTAAAGTTTCATTTTAAGGTTTTTTTCCTCCCAGTTTCGTCATTTCGCCCTCTGTGCGTCGCTCACTTTGTACCAGTTGGTAAGTTCTTTTATCTGATCGATGCGCACCGTGCGCTCCAAATAGCAAATTTTATTCAAAATCGGGCAAACCGTTCGCACTTTTTCCTGTTCGTTTTTAGACCGAGCGAGCGAAAAGAGTTCCAATATTAGCTCGATGCTTTTTGAGCGAGTATATCGAGGTCTGTCAAACTGCGAAAATTCTAACCTAGAAATTTTGTTTATTTACCGAGTAGTGCCGAGTTTAGTTTTTTTTTAACGTTTGATTAGTTTCTACAATCCCGTTCGTTCAAATTTTAGACGAAGAAGAGTTTTATACAACATAAGCGTAAGCGCCGAACATTATTACAAGATTGTTGGGCAACAAGGTAAGTAATAGTAGTTTACTAAACAAGTATGTTATGATGGTCATTAAATGCGAAGATGAAGTTTGAGACGCGAGCCGCAGGCTAGTGTCTTAATTTTTCTGAGCGTTTAATGACCATAACATGCGAGTTAGTGTACTATACTTTACCTACAACCAATGAAAATGTCATCATAAATATCAGAAATTATTAAAAATATTAAATGCGAACACTCGAAGTCAACAACCTTCATAACCTGAAGTTTCAATGACGTTCTATCTAAAACGTCAAAAGAAATAAGGCTACTAAGGGACTTTTCATATATCTTTTTAAAAAGAAGGTTATTTTTAAATGCGTAATATGTCAATTTAACGGGACTTATTTTTGGTTATATAGGTTATTATATTGGATTTATTTACGTTTAATAAATATTTATTGTCTTAAAAATATAGAAAAATAATTCACATTTTTGCGTCAATTAGAGCTCTTATAAAATAAAGTTTCATCGCTTGTGGTTTACGTCTAAGCTTCATTATTATCCTAGGACCGTAAATGAGACATTACAATCGCGTTGAGGTGCTCGTAAAATTAGTATTGTTTGTTGGTCGTAGGTTAAATTATTTTTGGCTCATTGACGTGGCAAGTCTTCGTGATGGAAAACGTTAGCGCCTGCGAGCGGAAAATGAAAACACAAACTTTGCAAAAACAAATTTGAAGGTTAGTTTAAACAAAAAAAGGCGTGCAGGAAAAAGGCGTTCGTTCCATCCACGCTCGATCAAGCTATACGCTCTGCACGCTCTGCTCTCCGAGCTGATAAACGAACGCACCAACGGTAACTCGCAAACCCCTGCATCAGTCATAACCAAATTTTACATAAAGAGTATTTGTGTTGACTCGCAGACCTTTGTTTTTGAGCTTTCCCCCATTACTCTTTTTGAAGCTACCCCGAAAAAATTTCATCTTTAAAAAATATATAACTTGTAATAAGTTTTTGAAAGCTAATAAAAATCTTAGTTTAATGGCGCCAAAATTTTTGCCAACACATATATGCAAAAAACTTTTGAAAAATTTTGTGTCTCATATAATTCAAGTCATTGGGCGAAATGTCAAATAAAAAGTAGCCCATGTTATGATTTAGGTTGCACCCTATTTCCTTACCAAATTTCAGTCAAATTGGCGTAACCGTTTTTGCGTGATTGGATTGACAAGAATCTTAGTTTATTGGCGCTAAAATTTTTGAGAACGTGTATTAAAATGTAATAGAAAAGTCCAAATACACTCAGAAAAAGTCTGGATACCTCTTGAAAAGTCCAGATATAACATGGAAAAGCCTGAATATACTTCTGAAAAGTCTTGATACACGCAGAAAAAGTTTGGATAACCTCTAAAAATAGCTGGATATACCCTGGAAAAGTTTGGATGTTTGAAAAAAGTGGCGCACAACCAGGAAAAGTCTGGATACACCGTGGAGGAGGAAACTTCTGAAGTAAATCTTTACTCGATTTATTTTGCAAGACAACAATGAGCTTTAGTAAGTTCGAAATGCGCATCCTGGTAAAGAAGGCACTTTGTTTACGTTCGCCGCTATTAAATAAAAATGATAGAAAACTGATGAAAAAGTATGAAAGTTTACGATTGCGTTTTACAAATCTGCTTCATTTTTTTTGCAACATTTTTGTTTACAAAATACATATCAGATCAGACTTAATTTTTTCTTTTTAAATGTAATACTGTGGCATCTGTACAATATAGGGGGTATAATCCCTAATACGTGATGAATTTGAATTTATGTTTTACCTACGTAAAATTACATTTTATACAAAATAAAAATACACTTAACATTGTAAATCTACTTTGCATATATCTCGCAAACGGTTAAAGGAACCTTAGGCATTTAATAATATTTTTGAAAGGGGAATTTCTGATTTATAAAAATAATCTACTAGGAGCAAATAGTTCAATTTAAAAAAAGATAAGTTAGTGAACGTGTAGAAAAGAATCGGCTAGCTAGACTAAAATGTGTTGGCATAAAGCAGCTATTTATAGGCGTCCGAATATGGTCAAAATATAATGAGTCACCCTGTACTAAGGGAATTCTGAAATCAGTTGCCATGAAAAACTTAAATAAGACAGTTTTATACATAGTATCAAATAAATGTCAGGTAAAAAAACGATACTTCCAAATTTTTTAAAAATTAACATATCTAGAGTTTCCCCCTAGAGTAAGAAATAAGATAAACATGCCGCCTCAAAAACTAAAAAAATCAAGGCAAGATGGTACCAGAAACCGTTAGGCCGGTACCTATTTTTTAAAAATGGTCCGGAAGTAAAAACATTAAGAATTATGATAAACGTGCTGCCGACATATTTTCTTTTTTTCTTTTCATCCCTTATTGTACTTTTAAAACTTTTTTTTTAAATTTTTATCCCTCTTAAATTTTAATCCCGGTTTGAATTTAAATGTGATGTGATGTGATTTCTTAAACCTTTATTCATTTTGGCCGCCACCCTGTATAAACCGAGAACAAGTTTTTGTTAAAATTTTAAAACAAGGTCTAAATTTTTCCTTTTATTACATGGCTTGCAAAGCGTGAAAAATGAAGGAGCCGAGCGACGCGCGACGCGGCGCTTTCATGACAACAAGGACCATAAAATATGCAGAGGTTTGCCAGATCTTATCTAATTTGCATGCGGCATTTACCCAAAAATTATAAATGCCTTTTTAATTCTAATTTTTTTTTATATCTTTATCAAAAACACGAATTCAGCAACTATCTGCAAAACACAACCGTGGCTTTTTTAATTACCTGTGCCAAAAATATTTTATGCACTTTAGGGATTTAAAGGTTTCGAGGAAAAAAGTGGTACTTTAAATCCCTAAATAAAAGTAAAAGTAAATATCTTTGCAATAAAAGCTAAATTTACAAATTTATTTTCAATAATTTTATTGGAAATATAACATGATATGGCGTCGCCCTAGACGTGAATGGTCCTAATCCACAAAATATACAATTTTGATTTAATGATAACAACTACTTTAAAAATGTCCAAATTTTATGTTGACAAATGCTCTAACCTTCGTAAGTAAGTACTTAATTAATTTATATGCTAATAAAGGCTGTGGCAAAAGTTATGACAATTTACCGTTTATGTGGTTGGGTTGCTTTGGTTAGTGCTTTTTAGTATTGGGTTTCGACTAGGTCAAGTCAATTTTCTTGGTTTTCTTGTGAAAATTGAAAAGGTCTGGTTTTTCGCGACTGTTGTGATCTAAACATTTGTGATAATAAGCTACAACAGTCTGTGTAAAAAAGATACGGACCAGTGGCATATGCAGAAATTGTTTCTGGGGGGGGGGGGCTTGAACAACAGCATAGTCTACAGATCATAGTTTTTTTCAGATTTAAGCTGGGTTTATACAGGAAAAATTAAAACTAAATTAAGAATAAAGTTAAATTAAAAATAAAATTAAAACTAAGGACTTGCTGATGGTTTATACAGGAATTAAAATTATTTTTCATTTTTACCAGTTTGTTTTGTTTTTTATTTGAAACTTGTAAGTATATTTTGCTAAAAATTTACAAAAATGCATCAATTTTAATTAATTAACACCTAAAATCACATACATATATTTTATAGCAGTGTCTTATAAGGGCTGTGCCACCAGAAGCTAATTGTTGTCCAAGTCACATAATTACCTTATTTCAGCAAAATTAGTGTCAAAACCTTTCTTTACCTTTTTATAGAAAAATACACCACCCAGTTTCCTTAGAAAAAACGACCAAAATTATAAATCTCCCTTTGAAACAAAAAAAACACAGAAAAGTGAGGTTATAAGTAAAAAAATCAATGTTTCCTGGCTTGCGCACATTCATTTTCAGTTAAAATTAAGTTAAAAAGTCAAAAGTTGACCATCTTTTAATTTTCTTAGTTTTAATTTTAGCTGTATAAACACTTACAGGTGTTTCTATAGGTTTAACTCTTATTTTTATTTTTTATTTAATTTTATTTTTAATTTAGTTTTTATTTTTCCTGTATAAACCCAGCACTATAGTTTCAAAAAGAATTAGCAAGAGATGAGCAAACATATTGTCGATTATCCTTTTAGCCCATTTAAAAAAATGATTTCATTGAGGTCCTAACAACAGACAAATCTTGTGTACCTACCTATTGTCAATTAATGTAAATTATTCTAATTGCTCAAAAATATCCTCATATACTCTCTGGGTATTGACACTAGAGTTCTTCTGCTTAATCGGTAACTTTATTTTTATTTTTAGCCAAGAACTACAATTGTGTGTTGGTTCCTGCTATCACAATAAACCCACTTTAAAAAAAATCAGCAAATGAACCGTTTTCCAATATCGTCATCATGCATGCATCAACTTAAAAGCCAGGAAGTATGGAAAGTGAACAACTGTACTGTTGTGAAGACGTAGTATTCATAAGCTCTATAATGTGCACATCAACAACAAAAAGAAAACTTTAATATGGGATGAGTTTAACCATTTTTAGATTATTTAAATTATGATGTAACTAAATATATTGAGATATACATATAAAAACTTCCATAAACCAGTATCATGCTTTCTATGTGGTATGTGGAACAAACTTGTAAAAAACTAAGACAAATATCGTAAATTTTGTTGTTTCTATATCAGTTTTTACACCTATAAAACAATACAAAAACTCACCAACTTTCATGAGAATTTATAATATGGGGTTTTTTGCCTGGGTTTTAATACTAAATAGGGCAACATTTTATATCAAAAATATTTTTTCTGTTACTTGTTTTTTATTTATTTCAGATACCACAATTAACAAGTTGCCAGTTAAGCGAGCCACACAAGTCTTTATTGTACATTCTTCTACATACATTTTGGCACTTAGCTATAGAGGATATAATTAAAGCGCCTTTGCCAATTTTTTTAGGACTTTTCTATATGGAAATTCTTTAATATAACTACTTTCATGGACAATATAGTGTTTAATTTAAATTTAATCATTCACAACAGATTTAAATTATTATAAAAGATATCTTAGTAAAAATTTAATTTTATTGACTAAAAAATGAATATTCAAATTGTACTAAACATTAAAATTTAAAAAGTGTGTACTTGGAATTTTTTTTTGTCTTATTTTAGGTCGTTCATTTATTATTTAAGAAACTATAGAACAAAATATAATATTTCAGCCCTTTAATATTAATAATAATTATAAAATTTTATTATACATATTTTTGGTAAAATGCAATCCGGCGTCATCTAGCGACAATTTAATATACTTTTAGTTCAGACCCCAAGACATTTATTGATCAATATTTGGAACCAGAAAAGTCACCAGATTTAACCTATTATTATTCTGCGTAAAAAAGATGCATAGGTGTTTTTCATTTTCAAGGTCGACACGCGCGATTCAAAAAACCCCTTGCGTCAAAAAACCCTGCATGGGCACGCGTTGGTGGGCATAGGGCTTTATATTCTTTTGGTTAATTTTTTACAGATACTTACTTATTTAATAATAAAAAGATATGAAAAAACTTAACAGACGCCGTTTTTCCAACTTTGCACTATTCCATGCAGTTAAAAAACTTTTTTTAGCTTACAAAAAGTTTTTTAAACCCTTTAAAAATCTAAAATAGGAGGAGGGGGTTATACCTATGTTGAGGAATATTACCAAATATTAAAGGTAACAATTTAGCATTTTATTACGTTATTTTCTTTTATTAATTGGGAAAAAATCCTAGTATAAAAGTCTTACATTTTTTATGAATGTTTTAACCTATACCTCTTTGTTTTGGTTGTATTTTAACCTATTATCTTCTTGCTTAATCTTGTATAAATCATCACAATATTTTCTTCAGGATTTGGTTTGCAAAAATCTGAACTCCAATTTTCGGCACTCTTCAAACAGTCCCATGCTCTCTAGCTTTAATGATAGTGATCCAGCCTGATTTCAATGGCATTTTAGACTTTACAATAAGTTGTTAATCCAATGTATAGCTAATCCCATAAACTCGCGCGATTTCCATCCAAAACAAAAACCGGCGGGTACAAAACTAAAATTGTGTGAAATATATTTCGTTATTGAAAAATATTCTGTCAAGGGCAAGGTAGGTCCCAAGCAGCATTTTTCTGACTTCCGACTAATTACAACCTAACATGACGTCGGTTTTGGCGCAAATTTAGGTCGGCAGCTGGTTTGTCCATCAAACAACGTATTTTTTACTAAGACCTGATGTCGCTAACAACTAGTGCATCAGTTGTGATGACCAAAACTGACGTAGCCAAATGTTGGTGATACTCGCTACTTATCAGCGACGTAAATTAACGTTAATTTTGGCGACGTAATTTTTAGAATAAAATTTAAGGTCAGGCCAAAGTGAAAACGGACGTCAATAAATGTAGTTGTTGCCAAGATTTTCTGTAAATGGCAACACTGCAAATACGAAAGTATTTTACAAATATACTTTACATGGACTTATGTTAGAATAGAAAGTTTAAAAGTTTCTATTGTATAGTTTACAAAATAATCTTATAGGCCAGTCACCTTGGGACACCCGGTATAACGTCCAATTCATGAGACGTTATATTTAGTATAAGTTTTAAAGTAGAATTGTAATAAAATTGACGTTGCCAAACTTTTATTTATTAAATGTAACTATTCCGAGGTTCACCGACGTGGGTGCGTGACCTACAATTATACTACAATATTCTAGGTCGTGTAGTTCTACAAGGCGACGTCGCAGGAGGTGTTCTTTTCCGAATAGGTAAATAATCATTAAAAATTTGGTCGGCGCCCGAAACGCCATTTTAAACGTTTAGCATCGATGCGCCATTACAACAGTACATTTTATTTTTTAATTTTAAAGGCTTGATATGTAAATTAACTCATTTGTTGGCAACTAAAATGCATTTTTTAAATGCCTATAATGTTTTACTATAAGAAACGGGCTTCCTTATAAAGATTTTATTTTTATGTTAATTTTTTCAAAATTAATTTCTTAATATTTTTGAATTATTTTTGTGGGTTTCTGTTTTTTTAATGTCTATTTTAATTATATTTATCAGTAAACTGACCTTCGTTGGAAGATTTGCATCCATAGAATGTGTAAAACTAACTTTTTTCAGTTACCTACAATAACTAAGATAATAATTATTGTCATCCACAGTTCATTGGGATGTGTTTGTTTAGACATATAAAAGTTTTTACCTAATAAGTTTAAACTTGGTGTGCACAGTAAAACTTTGGGTCGTGGGTCTACGTAATTTGACGTAATATTTGACCAAAACATTGTGCAGCACCCGACGTCGAAACGACTCGAATTTTGATTCCCCACTTAGATGCTAAATCGAGTCCTCAGGAAGACTGATGGACGTCGGAGCCGACGTCAGGTATTTCTTGCCCTACGTGACCATAACGTAATATAACGTCCAAATGCTTGTTGTTTGCTTAATACAAGCATTACTTTCACTCTCCGTCGCAATGCACTATGCGCTACAGGAACGTAGTTTCAGCGCGCGGCCCTATCTTTCTGTTAGTCTCCGTAAGTTATTATGTTGTCTCTGTGTTTGACTAATATTTATCGAGTGGCTTTTGTTTTACTTAGTTACTTGTCATAATACACCAACATTTTTAGTTGACAGTGACAATCATGATCTAGATCATCATAGTACAACAATAAGGTCGTTGATATGGTAACAACCAGCCCCTTCGATGACGTTTTAGAAATAGAGTACCTACCGTTTAGTGACACTTAATTTCTTTTTTCGTTATTTTCTTCTACCTATCCTACAGTGCATAAAATAGTATATACACCTCAGGACTAAAGTGTTTTTGAATCCCTCGACAAATTATAGGTTGGTAGGTCGTTCTATAAACTTTTTGTCTCGGGATTTAAAATACCACTTTATTCCCTATGTAATATTTTATGAACTTTAAGGATTAAATAGGTACGTTAAATCCCTCTTTTTAGGGACTAAAGTGAAACTTTTAATCCCCAAGGGATTGAAAGTAAATTTAATGCGTCATCCTAGGGATTAGAAGTAAATTTCCCTCACGGATTAAAAAAAATAATCCCTGGAGAATTATAATTAAACTTATCGCAAGTCAAGCCAAACAGCACTTGCTCTTAGTTAAGATTTGATTCTTAGCACCCTCTTTTGTATTAGGCGTAGAAATAACCTGATTTTAAAAATAATCTTTTCCTAAAGTTCATAAAATAGTATATAAACCTCGGGACTAAAGCGTCTTTTAATCCTTTAGCGAATTGTAGCCCTCCCTACGGTCAGGCTAGAATCTTTTTGCTGTGGGATTAAAAGTAGTACTTTAGTCCCTATGTAATATTTTATGAACTTTAAGGATTAAATAGGTACGTTAAATCCCTCTTTTTAAGGACTAAAGTGAAACTTTTAATCCCCAAGGGATTGAAAGTAAATTTAATGCCTCAGCCTAGGGATTAGAAGTAAATTTCCCTCAAGGATTAAAAAAAATAATCCCTGGAGAATTATAATTAAACTTATCGCAAGTCAAGCCAAACAGCACTTGCTTTTAGTCAAGATTTGATTCTTAGCACCCCCTTTTGTATTAACCTGATTTTAAAAATAATCTTTTCCTAAAGTGCATAAAATAGTATATAAACCTCGGACTAAAGCGTCTTTTAATCCTTTAGCGAATTGTAGCCCTCCCTACGGTCAGGCACAAACCTTTCGCCGAGGGATTAAAAGTAGCACTATAGTCTCTATGATTATAATGTACTATTTTGTACCTTCATCAAAAACATTATTATAGTAACTCTCCGCAAATAACCACTAAGGAACAAGCTCCAGCTCTTTTTTCAAATATTTTTTTGGGTTTAACTACACCTAATTAACGAAAGCATACCAATTAAAGATTTAAGTTTATTGGCAAAAAAACTATACTATTTGTTATAGGCATACAATTATTATTATTATTATTATTATTATTATTATTATTATTATTATTATTATTATTATTATTATTATTATTATTATTATTATTATTATTATTATTATTATTATTATTATTATTATTATTATTATTATTATTATTATTATTATTATTATTATTATTATTATTATTATTATTATTATTATTATTATTATTATTATTATTATTATTATTATTATTATTATTATACTGCTGATAAAAGCTACAGCTTTAAAATTAATGGGCTTTGAGTAAGGAAATTTTTTTTGACTGAGCTTTTAGATAACGTCAATGTTTTACTTTCAGTTTGTAAATAAATTAATATAGTTGTTTTGGGTTTTTTTGTTTGGCATATTTTTCGTGCATAATCAGTGATGTGCAAACTTGACGTTGCCCCCCCCAGTCAATATTTTTTAAAAATTATGATGTCATTTGAAAGGTCTTATTTTGCACAATTTTGCACACCCATTTTAAAATTTTGCACACCTCCCTGTAACCCACACGAGGGTTCTGAAAATATCAAGTTTGCCACCCCCAGTCAACATTTTTAAAAAAATTTGGTGGCGTTAGAAAGGTCTTATTTTGCACAATTTTGCACACCCATTTTAAAATTTTGCACACCTCCCTGAAAATATCAAGTTTGGCCCCCAGTCAATATTTTTTAAAAATTTTGGAGTCATTATAAAGGTCTAATTTTGCATCATTTTGTACACCCATTTTAAAATTTTGCACACCTCCCTCTAACCCACACGAAGATTCTGAAAATATCAAGTTTGCCCCGCCCCCACCGTCGATATTTTTTTAAAAATTTTGTGTCATTCGAAAAGTCTATTTTGCGCAATTTTGCACACCCTTCAGTACCCCACAAGAGCGTTCTCAAAAAAGTTTGCCCCCCCCCAGTTAATATTTTTAAAAAAATTTATGTCATTCGAGAAGCCTAATTTTGCACAACTATTTTTAAATTTTGCACACTTCCCATGCCGTTTTCTTTTTATGGCGTTTACGGTTAAACTTGGTCCTAAAATTTCCCAGAAGTATAAGCAAACGAAGGAAACCTCGATTGTGTAATATCTTTGAATATTGTTTAAATTTACAGATAATTGTTTATGTTTACATTTGTATATAATCAAAAGTTTTTAATTTTTATGAATTTCCGGATTATACTTAAATTTTCATATCAAAAATGAACAGAAAAAATCGATGTAGACAGCGCATCCTGTCATGTTCGATGCCTTGAGAATCGGAAACAGCCTATTTTGCCGGTTCAGAATGGCACAGGATGTGCTATCTACGTCCATTTGTTAGATGATGTCATATCATGTGAAAAAATAAGTATAATCTGGAAATTCATAAAAATTAAAAACTTTTGATTATAGACACATATATGTGAGCATAAGCAATTATATGTAAATTTAAACAATATTCGAAGATATTACACAATCGAGGTCTCCTTATTTTGCTTATACTTCTGGGAAATTTTAGGACCAAGGTTAACCGTAACCGATACAAAAAGAAAACAGCTCCAGAAACTAGTAGGTAGGTATATGCACCTATATCTGAATTCGGAACAGGTATCCGCGGGAGGCGGGAGGTTGTACGTGCCGTAAAGAGGAATGCGTGCGTACCTACACCTACCACCTTTTATGTAATATTTTGAAATGTCGCTTAGCAATGCCTAGTTTTATTTGTGTTCATGATTCAGAATGACTTCGGGTGAAGTTTCTGAAGTTTGCAACGTGTATTTTAAATGGTGGCGTTCCATTTCGGCAGGAAAGTCAATGTGAACGCCTCTATTTAAAATACATAACATTACGTAACGCCTGGTTCTCACCTATACGTGCCCACCCTGACTCTAAAAATGCATCACGTGATCAGCCATGCATTTGCCGATTTTTTAAAAGTGTCGCGTGATGCGTTTTTAGTGTCACGGTGGCAACTAGGCGTAACGCTTATAGAGGTTATGTAGGGGTGAGCGGGGTTTCGCGGTTCCGTTACGTAACGCAATTTTTAAACTATTATTGTGAAATAAAACAACTTTTTGTATTTTTCGAGTGAAAAAGAAAAAAAAGAGGGGGTCTCTGACAGCAAAACGTTACGTTATTTTAGACTGGAGTAGTCCCAAACTTTACAAAGCGTTATATAGGGGGTCGCGGGTTGGGGTCAAAATTGGGCAAAATAAGGGTTACGTAATAAGTGCACTACCTCTCAGTTTACGCAATTACTTTGTGGTTGGCGGTAAATATAACCTAACTTTTTTGTTACTTTTTATTTTTTTTAGTCGATGATACGTACCTCATCAATCAATTTTCCAAAAATATTACGAAAAAAATAAAATAACGATAACTATAAAGTAATTTCTCCGGAAATTCCGAACTGTTATGGAACTGGCAGTCGCAGAAGTAACAATATTAATAAGGAAAGAGACAAAAACACTGACCAAAAAGACCTTAAGTGTGAATGGAACTTTAACTTTCTACCTATTGGTGTCATCCTATTTGCAGCAGGCGTTGTTTCCGTCTTTGGGTTGAGAATTGAGTCAAATTTACATGACATATTTTTTGAATTCGATTTGATTTTTTTTTTCGATCTATAAAAGGAATAATAATTTTTTTCTTATTTGCCATTTTGAGTGCATGAAATATAAAAACAAAATGTCTAAAATGTTCATGTGTAAAAATAAATAAGCGACTTCTTCTAATTATAATTATTGACGGACGGAATTTTTTGATGTAAACCTGGTTAATAACACACCAAGACGCCAAACGCATGGTGTGAACTGCAAAATCAAGGTGGGCGTCATCATTTAGCCGCTGTCCGCAAATAGCAAGGTGTGATGCCATCATTATCCATATGAAAATTTTCGGACGCACCCATGAAATCGGAGAAGCGTTTGACCTCGGGTGTAACTTGCCCCAAAATGGGTAAGTGCAGCCCTCTAGAAATTTGATAAGCCTTTGGTATTCTTGACATGTAGAAGAGAAAGATAGAAATGCGGCGTTATAGGCGTTCTTAGTCATTTTCGGTAAGATGTGTCTGAGCTTCATAGAAAGTGACAGTTTCCTCGTCCTTCACTCCCCAAATGGACCTACCTAAATTTTTGGGTGTTCTGCACCAAATTTTGACGTTTCTTCGAGCTTGGGCATCTCGTCTTTACACTTTGCAGTGTGTATTTGTGGAAGAAATGAATTTAATGGACGAGGCTGGGAATAACTAATTTTTTTTATTATTTCGCCAGATGCACGAAAACGTCTGGGCGTGAAAAAAATTCTGTTTTTTTTTTTATAAGTTAACTATACAGGTTCAAAAAGTGTAGGTTGTATAAAAACAAGCTTACGGAACCGTGGAGTGAATTAGTCCGTACTCCTATTCACTCCACGGTCCCGTAAGTATAATATATATATATATATATATATATAATATAATATATATAATATACAATTTTTATTTTGGTTTATTATTGAAGTAAAATATGCGTGCGGGAAAGTAGAAATATCTGAAAGAAAACAAAGCGTCGTTTTTTTTTAAAGAAAGTGTTTATTTTATCTATCAACCAAGGTTATTATTAGAAGTGCAACAACACGCAATTACGATTTACTTACTTTCGACTAACTTGCGTTGCAAAGACTTTTATGGAACTTAAAATTAACGTTTTTATTTTATTAGACACTTAAAGCCAATTATCCAAGTTAACACTATCCTAAGACGTATCGCTATCGAGTGGACCAATCAACCATGTGCAGTTTTAAATATATGGGGAATGCGAGACAGCTCCAGCTGATCAAAGTACGCCTGGATACCCATTCTTCAGTTTCGAGAGAAACTTTCGTGTAGGAACGATCACATCCTTTATTTCAATCAATAGGCAAGCCCCAATGCGGTTACGAAACGTTCGATAAGCTGAAAAGCTCCACGCGCAGGAGAACCCGCTCTCTTCCCCATAACCAGCAGATGTAAGTTGTAGGAGAGTTCTCTTGATATGCGGTAGCCCGTTAATGTCCGGCGGTGCTCGACTGATATCGGATGGCTAGTGCAAGCAGTCAAACTATCCTATTGGTCCAAATCACTGATGTGAGCGTTCCTATAGGAGTGTTCTCTCGAAACTGAAGAATAGGTACCCTGTCCTGCAATACGTGTCAGGATAACACGAAAGAAGACGTGACGTTACGTAGTTTTCACCCAAGACGTTGCTCTATCAACAAAAACGTGTCATTTCGATCAGCTGGAGATGTCATGCATTCGCCATAAATTTAAAAGTGTACTTGGTTAATTGGCCGACAAGATAGAGATACGTCTTAGGATACGTCTTAAGATTTTTTTAGGGATGAGGTATTTTGGGGGTAGTTCCGAAGGGAGAAATGGAGGAAAGTTGAAAAACAATAGGGCTCCGCGCGTCAATACACGTAATCGTTGTGTAAAATTTCATTATGCTCGGTGCAGGAGTTTTTGAGTTACAGTGGCGCATATCGAGGCAACGGACAGACAGACAGACCGACCGACAGATAGACAGAGCGACGGCGTCTGGATTCGTGCTCATCTGAAGTCAGATCCACCAAATTCCTTCATCTTCCTCAAAATCTCGAAATGCGATTTTTTGACATTTACATTACTTCCTTCTCTTAGAGCGAGGGAAGTAAAAAGTCAACGAAATTCTTTTTGTTTTCTTTAAAATTACGTAAAGTAAAATTTATATTAGAAATCACGTAAGAAAAACTATTCTCCTCTTTGTTGCACCTTTGGAATATGTATTGCACATAGTCTTTTTATTGGCTCAAAAATGGTACTTCTTCTAATGCAAACTTGCCCAAAAAAGTGTAGAGCAGCTTTAGCTCGAAAGCGCCGAATTTCCGGATTATACTTAATTTTTCACATGCTATGACATCATCTAACAAATGGACGTAGATAGCACATCCTGTGAAGATCCATACCTTGAGAACCGCAACCATTCTGAACCGCCAAATAGGCTGGTTCCGATTCTCAAGGCATCGAACATGACAGGATGCGCTGTCTACATCGATTTTTTCTGTTCATTTTTGATATGAAAATTTAAGTATAATCCGGAAATTCATAAAAATTAAAAACTTTTGATTATATACAAATGTAAACATAAACAATTATCTGTAAATTTAAACAATATTCAAAGAGGTCTCCTTCGTTTGCTTATACTTCTGGGAAATTTTAGGACCAAGTTTAACCGTAAACGCCACAAAAACAAGACGGCATGGGAAGTGTGCCAAATTTAAAAATAGTTGTGCAAAATTAGGCTTCTCGAATGACATAAATTTTTTGAAAAATATTAACTGGGGGGGGGGGCAAACTTTTTTGAGAACGCTCTTGTGAGGTACTGAAGGGTGTGCAAAATTGCGCAAAATAGACTTTTCGAATGACACAAAATTTTTTGAAAAATATCGACGGTGGGGGGGGGCAAACTTCATATTTTCGGAACCCTCGTGTAGGTTACAGGGAGGTGTGCAAAATTTTAAAATGGGTGTGCAAAATTGTGCAAAATAAGACCTTTCTAACGACACCAAACGTTTTGAAAAATATTGACTGGGGGGAGAGAAAACTTGATATTTTCAGAACCCTCGTGTGGGTTACAGGGAGGTGTGCAAAATTTTAAAATGGGTGTGCAAAATTGTGCAAAATAAGGCCTTTCTAACGACACCAAACTTTTTGAAAAATATTGACTGGGGGGGGGGGCAAACTTAATATTTTCAGATCTCGCGTGTGGGTTACAGGGAGGTGTGCAAAATTTTAAAATGGGTGTGCAAAATTGTGCAAAATAAGACTTTTCTAACGACACCAAACTTTTTGAAAAATATTGATTGGGGGGGGCAAACTTGATATTTTCAGAACCCTCGTGTGGGTTACAGGGAGGTGTGCAAAATTTTAAAATGGGTGTGCAAAATTGTGCAAAATAAAACCTTTCAAATGACATCATAATTTTTATAAAATATTGACTGGGGGGGCAACGTCAAGTTTGCCTCCTTCACAGAAAATGGGCTGTAGTTTCTCGTAGGAAGGTGTGCAAAATTTGATTTGTGGTGTGCAAAATTGTGCAAAATGTGTGCAAAATTTTGGTATAAAAATTTTTGAGAAAATCGATCTGGATGGGGGGCAAACTTAACTGAGCCGCCTTCTATAGTAATTGAATATAATCATCGTTTACCACATGTAAAAAACAATCTAAATAAATGTCTAAAATGTTTAGTCGCCATTTTTTTAAGCTAACTTTTAAACAATACGGAGTTCTAGAATGTAAGTTTGTTCAAATATTTACCGCATTTTTATTGTTTGTAACATTACCGGTAACAGTGGCAACTCTTAAGAAGACGTTTAGTAAATTAAAACTATTTAAAGAATACTGAAGATCACGAATAGGTCAAGGTAGATTAACATGCTTAGCTTTACTTTCAATTGAAAAGAAAGTTGCTTACGAAATGAACGAAATGAACGACTCTAATAAATGAATTTGCCAATGAAAAAGCGAGAAAAAGGAACTTTGAAATTATGGACCTCTCGAGACTTGCCACTGTTACAGATAACGTTAACAATAAAAATGCAGTAAATAAAATAAATAACAATATTATACAGGGTGGATTCTTTAAACGGAACGGTGCTTCTAGCGGGTTAGAATTTGGTTGAATAAAAAAATCAAAAAACACGTCAACTGAGATTTTTAATTTCCTTTAATAGTGCTATCTTGGATTTTGTCTATGTCATTTAGTTAACGAAGTATGGCAATTTTTTTTGTTAAATAGGACACCCTGTATAATTTGCAATTTTTGAAATCTGCAAACAATTCTCTCTTCAGCAATACCACACAATAGGATCTATCTTTTACGATAATCAAGATATTTTTATCTAAATCTGTATGGAAAACTTCGATATCCATTCAAATATCCTCCATAAAACTGGGCATAGACAACAATTCCATGCAAGTTTAAATGCCTCTATCTTGGAAACCATAAGAGATAGAGTATTAGTGTGTGATATGGTCAAAAAGATAATTTTTTTTAGAATTCAAAAATTTCAAACTATACAGGGTGTCCTGTTTTAAAAAAAATATTTTTTTGCCATACCTCGTAATCATAACGACATAAAAAAAAAATCCAAGATAGCACGATTAAAGAAAATTAAAAATCTCAGTTGACGTGTTTTTGGATTTTTTTATAAAGCCAAATTTTAACCCGCTAGAAGCACAGTTCCGTTTCAAGATTCCATCCTGTATATCTAACAGTATGTTAAGTTACCATTGTTACCAAACTAAAATAAATATTTATTTCTTTTATAATAAAAAATACCAACGTTTGGTATTATTTTATTTACTTGAATAAAACACAACTTTAGACAACTAACACGTTTTATTTTTTATAAAAAAATTTAAAATTTACATTTATACATTTATTAGGGGGGGGGGGGAGATAAATTGTCCTTGCCTCCGGGCCCCAAGTCATGTTGCTACGGCGCTGCTAGAGTTTAGATACTTACTCATTTTGCGCTTCTTAATCTGCCTATTAAAATTAGCCTCTGGGGTATCTCTCGTAATGATGAGGAAGTAATCGGCTAACATCTCACAGGTTCATTTTCCCTGATACCTTCTTCCTATGTTTAAAATATTTTGGTGAATCCTCTCACCGTGCTCGTCACTTATAGCACCACAATTTTCCTGAAAATAATCCAGATAAAAAGCCAAGAAATTAATTTTTAACGACATGTTAGATCCTAGGTTTTGGTAACACAAATGAAGTTGTACAACCAGGTCAGCTTACTTGCTTACCAGTATATGTAAGTTGTAGGAAAGATATGTTGAAAAGTGTATTCGCATCACCTAAGTACAGTAAGTGCTTGGCAAGCTTTTTTGCTTGTAATAAAGGAGTAAACGTATCAGGAGCGTTGAAGTCTAAGCTAGTCTCAAGAAGGGTCATAATAACTGGGGAAGTGGGTGAGAAAAGAAATTCCAACCTTCTTTAAGTTTAAAGGAAGGTTAGATTTTCGTTTGCGTCTACTCTTAAATGTAGCGTAACCACGGCATATGCATAGGCTAATTCGGCACTATTTTGACGTTAGAATTTGCAACGCTGTAACTAAGGGCGCTTATCATATAGCAAAACATAAAAAATAGGTAATATATTAGTTTATTTTTAAAAACTTTTTCCTGTGTTGACAATAAACAAACTGATAGAAATTGAGCGCAGACAATAATAAACCACCAAAAACCTGTAAAAACATAGTAATAAGTTACACTTTTATAAAATAATTTTTTTGGAGAATATAGATCATGAGTAATTTGGCAACGATAATCATTTTATAGTAAACACAATAGCAATATAAGTGGATTGTGCGCTTAAAAGATAACAAAAGAGATCAGAAAAACTGTGTCTTAATTGAGAGCATGAGATTGGTTGGTAAAAGATGAAAAGCAAGTTGAATTATTAACAGGGCCTCCAAAAAAGGATGCAAACAAAAGAAAAACAAATATCTTTCTCTTAAAGCGAACTTTTATCGTTATTTACGTTAAAAAACCAGAAAGTACGTAAAAGCCAAAATATAAGGTTACAAATAAAGTTTGTGTCATCCTTTGTTAAAGATAGGCACTAATTTTATTAATTTCAACTTTATTTTTGCCTACCATCTAGCTGGCAGGCCTGATGGGTTCCTAATTTCAAACATAATTTATAACACTTTTATGCAGAGCGGCAACTCTGCCGTTTTACCTGCGCTTGCGTATATGTCATTACATAATAATATAGTAATAATTCCTTAATAAGAAAAAAAAGTAAAAAGTATCCCAAACTAAGCTACGTCTTCTATGCTGGAAAATTTTAATTGTAAGATTAAACATTCTGCTAGTTTACTATTTTCCTATTATGCAGTCGTCATCCAAAAAGTAAAAACTATTTGTGCCCAATGTTTTTCCCTGGTAAATCTTTTTCGGATTTCCAGAAACTCAACTGCAGTTCGGAGCGGGGAAAATTTATTCCATTCTAAAAAATGCATACCTAGTGTTTACGTAAAGCTTAGCAGCTACTTTAAATAAATCACCACGAAGTACGCTACACGCCCAAGATGATAGTGGTTTTAAAATACTTTACTACTCCTCCACTTTATTTCTTTGAGCATACTTAAAGCGAAAAGATTTATGTATTTATTTCATGGAAAATAGCGTTTTTAAGCAAATTTAAATCATAAGGTATTATAAATTGATATATAGATAGCGATCCATCGAGAAAGAAAGAGGCATTTACTTTCATTATTTATTTAAATAGAAATAATAGGTTTCTTTTAAAAAGAGGGACGCCTTTTTCCATACAAAAGTCCGGTTACTATTAGGAATGTTTATTCCAAATTTTCCGGATCAATTTCAATATGGCAGGGGACATATTTACACAGAAACTAAATGGAACTGTCACTAAAAATCCGAAGGCATTTAGTTGGTGGGGGGGGGGCTAAAAGCCATTTTCACAACTAATATTAAAAGCGATTCCAAAGTTATCTGAAACTTTGAAATTTTTTTATTGTTGTTTTAAGAAATTACTACTGCCAGCAACTGCATGCAACATTGTAGTACGGTGGTAATACACTTAGTTATTGCTATAAATTTTGAAAATAAATGTGGGCACTTCTCTTGGCTTTCAGCGCGGATTTTAAGGGGAGCGGGGTTCACAAATATAACTGCTAAAAGCAAAATCATTTTCGCAGACACCTGATTTAATTTCTTCAAGGTAAAAAATATTTAAAACAACAAGAAGTAAGTGGACTTGGACACACAAGTCTGGTAAGTCGCATTTTTGACGTTAATTGGAAAGTATTTTTTTATTTTTTACAAGGTCAATGTAATATCCCACTTAACAATTAAACATTCCTGTAATGTAATAGTCATATACTTAGAGAATAAATAATGTGATGGAAATGTTACATTTTACCACTGGGAATACTACACATGCCGGCAATATGTTACGTTCTAGCTCATACAGGTGATATAAATGTGATAGAAGCGTGACGTGAAACATGACTATATTACGACCAGAACATTTTTTAAAAAGAATTATAGTAATATACTTGGACACCAACTCTAAAATTGCATAAATATGATTTTGTGATTCAAAATATGTCCAGATGGCCACGAGATGGATATCCTAAGATATGGAGTGGATATATATCCACATAAATATCTACCAAATATGCATTAGTCTTCCACTAAAGTGCAATTACGGAGTAGCTTATGGATATAGGCATATCACGATTATGTTGATGTACTACTTGAGATTAGTTATCAAAAGATTACCTAAATAACTTTTTGTTGTCTTATATGTATAATAATATTACCTGCTACATAGAGAATATATTGATAGATGACATTAAACTAAACTATAATTATAAATCATGTAAATCGCGTTCTTTTCAAGAGATAGTAATATTTTCAGCAAACATGCCAAAATCCTGAAAAAAACATTCTTTTTGGGAACATTCATAAAAATAACTTAATATTTAGGTTATCATGGATATATTATTATCTTATTACCAAAGAAATATAACTATCACAAACTCTTAAAAAATATTCAACAAAAAATAGGTCTGCAACATTTCTGTCAGATTCGCAATAGAATATTCCAAAAATCACTTTGAGGGAATATTCCTATAATATGAATATTCCTCCAATGTTATATGGGTAAGTAAGTTAAAAGTGCCAGAAAACAGTATTTAACTGCACAGAAGAAATAAACACATAAATTTTGGTAGTAACAAAATTAATTTAAAAAATGAAATGTGACTTATTAGACTGATTATTTTGTTCAAAGTATCAGAGGCTAAATTGACAGTTGAAAATTATTGGGTGCGTCTCAAATTATCGGCAATATTAAAAATATTGGGAATGGAAAATCAATTTTCTATTGTCTTGTCGTTAACCTTACGATAGTCCACTACCAGCCGCCATTTTTGCTTACCCAAAGCATCGATATTTTTCGGTACTATGCTCAAGAGCGGCGTTATGATGCCTTTGCCGAGCATTTTTGTTATTTGAAATTTAACTTTGTCGCGGTGACTGTAGGTATGGGTAAAACACGGAACAGAATTTTTTTAAGGTATTTATAATAATAATAATAATAAATGGAAAGGAAAAAAAAAATAAAATGTACAATTTTCTAAATCTTTTGTTATTATACTAAACAAACAAAACTCTAAGTAAGGTAAACTTGTCTGTGAGTTGTTCGCCCTAGAGCAATAAAAAAGTTACCTATCAATTTTCAAAAATAATTAAAGTATTTAACAGTATTGTTAAAATCGGATATAAATAAAATTAAAAAAAAAATAATTTACTTACATAATATATTGACTTTATAGAGTCAAAGCTATTAAACGATTTTATTTAAATGTAACATATCATATGCAACTTTTAGTTTAAAAGTAAATAGAAAGATAAATAAAATACATTAACAAGACTTGCACACAACTCACAATTAAAGAAACGATCTGAAATGTTAAATTAAATGTTATATTGATTTTTAAAATCTATGAGGTTATGAATGACTAATCTTGAGGTATTTATTAATCATGTTTTAACTAAGATCTTAAATCGCCTTAGGGAACTACTTTGTTTTATTTCATTTGGAAGATGATTAAAAACTCTAGGATCTATAAAGGTATGACAACGTTGACCAATAGACTTTCTTGGCACTCTTAGAAAATTTCCTTGTCCTCTGATAACTCGAATTTGAGGTATATTTGTAATTTGTTGTTTATAGCAAATAACAGCTAGTTGTTTGTAATAAAGGTGCATAACATCCAATATCTTACTTTCTTATTATAAAAGATCAGCATCGTACAATCGATCTTTATCCAAAATAATTTTAATGATCTACTTCTGAGTGACCTTTATATTTGTTAAATGTTTCCCTACGCCACAATCCCATAAGTCAAGTTGAGCTCAACTAAAGCAGAGTACAATTGTTTTAATTTATTTTTATTAAATAACTTGCTGTAGCATTTAAACTTGTAAACTAAACATCGTAATTTCCCATTAATATAATTTATATGTTTATCCCATTTTAGATGATAATCCATTTTTACACCAAGATATTTCATAGTTTTAGCGAGTTTAATAAAGGAACTATTCTAAATATTTAGTCTTTCAAATCGTGGTAGCTGACTTTCTTATGATGTCAGTGGCATAAATGCAGTTTTGTCCCAGTTAATAGTTAATTTTTTGCTGTGAAAAAAATTCACAAAATTAGCAAAATCCGTTTCCACTAAAGATTTAAGTACCTCCCACGTGTTCCCGTCATAAAATACTACCGTATCGTCACAGAAACTAACAACTGCTCTATTTGTTTTAACAGAAAATATTTCGTTGATATAAAGGGCCTAATACTGTCCCCTGTGGAACACCGTAAATTATTTCATAAAAATCACTGCAGACTGAATCAATCTCGACATATTGTTCCCTCACATTCAGAAAACTTTTCATTAAGTTAAACTACGTATCCTTAAAACCCAAGTTTGTCAAAATGCTAAAGAGATCTGGATGACTGACATCAAAATCCTTAGCCAAGTCGACGAAGATGCACATGGCCGGTTTTTTTAAAATCAATAGCTTCATAAATTTTTGCTGTCAAAAAAGCTTGTGCATTCTGCATCGACCTGTCCTATGCGTGCGTAGGCAACGATCCGTTTTTTTGTAATTTTTTCTAGTATCTTGTTAATGCAAGAAAGTACAGAGATAGGTCTATAGTTATTCACCTTACACTTATCACCTGATTTAAAGAGCGATTTTACTTTAGCAATTTTCAAAGCCTTTGGAAATTTTCCCGTTTTTAAAGATAAATTAAATATATATGCTATCAGATCACATAGGGTGTCACAGTAGCATTTTAAAAATTCAGAATTAATTAAGTCTAAGCCTGGGGCTTTGTTGTTTTTTAGCTCCTCAATAATATCTGAATCTTCTTTTGTGTTTGTCAATTTAAAATGGATTGTAAATGTAATTAAATTTTTTTGAGTCTTTTTTAACTTTTGATGCTAGTTGTGCTCCAACTGTGCTATAAAAGGAATTATTTTTTTTTTGGCAATTTTTAATGTTTTTATTAATTTGATCTCGTTTGTTTTGTTTTTGTTTTCAAGCTGGTTTAAAGTAAACCATAAATGTTTGGAGGAGTGTTGATTTTTTTCGATATGTTGCCTATAGAAATTAATTTTTGTTTCCTTTATGAGTCGATTTAATGTATTACGATACAATTTGTAACTGTGTAGTATGTGATTATTATGAAGGTTATTTTTATATGACTTATAAAGTAAATGATTTTTATTTATTGCAGTTAATAACCCATTTGTAATCCATGGTGTTCGTTTCACCTTTGCTCTTTTAATTAGTACCGCTGAACTGCAAGAAATTACACAGTTATTTATATTCTCGAAAAACATGTCACGAGAGTTTTTTTAATTTATTACTTAATTTATTATGATCTGAATAAATTTTGGTGCGCTACTTTATATTGTTTTATATTATAAAAAAAAACTAATATTATTATATTAGTTTTTATTTCTAATGACAAGTTCAATTTTAACATTATTGGATAGTGATTTATAATTCGTACGTGTAAAACGATAGGAAGAAATTAAATTTTGCAATTCTTCAGTCTAACAAAAATATAATCTAAGCATGTCCCTGAATCTTCTCTTGTTATTTGGTTAATCGTAGATATAAATCTATTCAATATCATTGTCATCTAGTATATTGATATTTAAATTAACTATCAAGATATCTACATCTACCCTAGTGCTCTGTGATTCTAAAAAATGCAAGAGGTGCTCATTAAATTGTTCTATAAGTAATGATGGTGATCTATAAAAAGAAAAGATTTGGACAAATTTGTTTTTGTAAAATATCTTTGTTACGATAATTTTAATGTTTCCCATAAACACAACTTCATTTTGTTAATTATGTACACTTTTTATATATACTACAACGCCGTCACATTGGTTAACGTTGATATTTTTATTAAATCTAATCCCTCATGTTGTCTAGTCTCAGTCAACACAATCAAAATATAGTTGCTATTTAATCCTGTTAAGAAAACCTGTAGTTCTGGCAAATTTTTGCCGTCCGTTTTCGGAAAACGCTCGGACACGTCTATTTAGTTTGAGAAAGAGACACTTTTTAGCCGCCTTGTAGTAATAGGTTGCATCCAATTCGAAGGGGAAGTTTCACCACAGTTATTTAAATAGGAAACATGGGTCGAGTGGTATCTTGTTTTAATGATTTTGGGATTTTCATTACAGAGCGATATCTTTTTTGAAAATCATTCGATTAATTTTCGAGATATTCACTTACCAAATTTACCATGGACTCAAAAAAAATATTTTTTTTGGCATTACTTACTTGAATTACAACTTTTTCGTCGAACACATCCGTCGACTTTATTTAAAAAAAAACACTTTACCTTAAAAAGGCACTGATTCGTTTTAGTTGGGACACTCTGTTAGATGTGGGTGTTTATCGTAGAAACTACAGTTTAAGGAAAGTCTACTTATGCTAACGGCAAGAAAAATGGGCAAAAATGGCATATGCTAATCATCTACCTGCATTTAACTTTAGCTATATGGTTGGATACATGTTAAGTGTCTGATAAGAATATTGTATCAGAACATTCTTTGGACCTGCCATAGCAGTGAATATTTTAGTGCTAGTTTAGACCCAAAAATATCTTCACATACTCTCTGCGTACACTAGAGTTTTTCTGCTTAATTTGTAACTTTATAATTACATTACTTTAATTTTTAGACCAAGGACTACAATTTTATTGTGTATTGCTGTCAATTACAATAAACCCGCTTGAAAAACATTCGGTAAATGAAAACCATTTTGCAATGATTATGTGTCAATTTAAAAACCAGGAAGTAGGGAAACATTTTATGTCAAAAATACTCACTTTCCTTACACATTGGCGTGCAGAAAGTTACACTTTTCCGCATTGAGTGCGGAAATGAATTTACTCCCATACTTTTCTGTACTAGGATTTTTAATTATTGGCTTTTTTTGTTTACGTCCACCTGACTCTCTTTACGTCTGTTTGACGGCACATTCAAGTGGTCGTAGAAAAAAAATTGTACCTAACACGTGCGTAAAGTGACTGTTCCGCCCTTGATTTCTGGCGAAACTTCGCTGACGCGTAGTTTGTCCATCTGATATAGCGTGCGGAAAAGTGGCACTTGCCGCACTAGTTAGTGAGGTAAACTACTATTTCTGTTTTTAATGTTTTTTTTTTATTTGTTTCAAATACCACAATTAACAAGTTGCCAGTTAAGCGAATCACAGAAGTCTTTATTATATATTGTTCTACGTAAATTTTCGCACTTCGCTATAGAGGATATAATTATAGTGCCTCGCCAAATTTTACATGACAAATCTTTAAAAAATCTAGTTCGATGGATAATATAAAGTGGTTCATATTAAGTATAGATATTATTGTAAAAAATTGATTTTAGTCACTAAAAAAGAAATACTAAAATTATAGTAAAATTTAAAATTTGAGAATAAGTACTTTGGATTTATTTTTTTGTGTCTTGTTTTAGGTAGAGTATTTATTTATTTATTTATTTCAATATTTCAAAAATTGAGGAACAAAACCTAACATTTGCTAAAATATTTCAGCCCTTTAATAATAATAGCAGTAATTTATAAAACTCTTTTTCCGAAAAATGTGAATATTAACATTTTTGGAAAAATGTAATTTGTCGCCACCTAGCGACAACATAATATACTTATTTTAGTTTAGACCCCAATATTTCGAACCAGAAAAGTCACCAGATTTAACTTATTATTATTCTGTGAAAAAAAATGCAAAGGTGTGAACAGGAAACACATACAACTTTTCACCATTCATTTTCAAAGTCGACACGCGCGCTTAAAAAAACCTCTTACGTCAAAAAACCCTATGTGTACACGCGATTTTGGGGAAGAATCTTTAGCTCCTAAATTTTTCCGAGTGTCATCAGTACCCTAGTCTGCTACTGCTATATTTAGAGCGCGAATTAAAAAAGAAGAGAAAAAACAAACCTAACCAACTCTTGTGGAAAAAATTACAAATTTTTAATATTTGCATATTTTTAATGTTTGCATATTTTTATGTTAGCACCACTTAAGCCATTTATTAACGGATAACCAATTTTGACCAGAGCGTATTAGCGATCGCGGTTTGAACCAAAGTAGGGGAAACTTTGATGTCAATAATAAGCTGTTTCACTTTTGGTTCAAATCAAAAATAACCCTGCTCCGAAGCTAAGTTACCTTTGGTTAACTTGTCAGCACAGTGTTGTTTGAGGTTAGAATTGTCTGTACCAAACAAAAAAAGATAATGTTAATGTAATCATTATTTTTTTTATCAATATTGCTAGCGAAAACTGCTTACTGCCGTGTCTGCATTTCAAAAAGTTTCGTGAGATTATTATTATGCTATTTTTTCAAGTAGATTTAAGGGCTTGTTTTGGAACTATCATAAGAGATAGCGTTTCTTTGGCCTGTTTATATTCATATTTCTAAGACAGTTTATCGTAATTTGTGGGATTAGGTTACCTTAAAACCGTGACTCCATAATCAATCCATATTAGCGAATTTAATGGTTATAAGTATTTTAGTGGACGGGTAATGAATGTCGAACCAAGGATAACAACTAAGTTGAACCAAAATATTTTGGTTTAGAAGGCTGTGATCAGTGGCGGATCCAGGGGGGAGGGGGCGGGGGGGATCGCCCCCTTCCTTTGCCCCAGTAAAAAGTAGACAACAACAACAAAGATGCTGGTGGTAATAACGCTGAAGAAGGAAAAACCAGTAATTGCAGAAAGTTCTTTTAAATACATTTTAGAATCCCTCCACAATATTTTGGGACAAATTGACCTTCAATCAGTCAGGTCAAGAATATATAAACGCATGATGGACTTACGCCGAAAACCACCATTGAAAATACAGAACAGTATTATAGAGTTTCTATTTATAAACAAGTTTTAGACAAAATCAATTCGGAAATAAAAAAGTATTTTGGACCTGAACATATTCATACCAAGTTTAATATGAAGGTAAAATCAAGGCAAAATTAACTAAAGTCGTTTCTAAATACTACAAACTGTTTTATTAATCCAAAACACAAATTCTTCAACTTTTATTCGGAGAAGTCAGTATGTGGAAATAATATTGGTCAGAAGTAGGCATGATAACGTTTTCGAGGCAATGAACAAGTGTGGCAATATTTTTCCGTTGATTAGAACATTCTTGAATATTTGCCAGTAAGTAATGCCTCGTCAGAAAGAAGCTTCTCATGCCTCAGAAGATTGAAAACATAAGTACTTAAAAACACTATGACGAAAATTCGACTGACGGGCTTAGCGTTGCTAATGATTGACCGGTTTGCCCAGAAAACTGGAAATTATTTTTTTTTTTGAGATGGACATGTTATGTTTGAGATATGCGATATAAAAGATAATGTTTCAACAAATAGCTTTTTAGACCTCAAAAAAAAAGTATTTAGGTATTAGGTTTTGTTTGTGGTTTGTTTGTTATCTATGTTTTTTATAACTGAAAAAATTATACGTAGTTACTCAAGCGCGGATTTCAGGAGGATAGTTGTGTAGTTAACCCTCCCCCCTATCCTGTCTTTAAATTTTTTATGAAAACATTAGAAAATCAAAAGTAGGGCATAAATTGCGGCACTATAACACCTTTGATATTTACGGTATTAGTTTCATTTTGTGTTAAAAATAGCATTTGTAGCGTCATTTTGTTGAAAATTTTCGCCTGCTGCGCTTTGAGACCATTGATATATTTACAATTTTAGGTAAATTTCAAATCAAAAAACGCATTTTTTACAGCAATTTTCTTATTGCGACTCTGTAATACTGTAAGCTATACTTTTATTCTATTTTTTTTTTCGTATCGAAACCGCCCCCCCCCCTCTTTTCAAATGTCTGGGACCGCCACTGCTGTGATGCATAGTTTTTCGTAAGTAATTCCTTTTTTCTTCATAAGGGATTACTATTCTAAATTCCGTTTTTGTTATACTTCCAAATACCCTGAAGATGACTGGTTATTAGTCGAAACGCGTAGATCATAAAATTAAAGTTAAAGTAGGTTGGACTTTTGTTTCTCACCCACTTCTCCAGATATGAATATGATATACTATAACGGCCCTGTCCTTGTATTTTACGAAAAAAAGCCGTAGCGATACCCACATAACAAGCCATGGATGCGAAATAGGTGCAAACCAGGTCAAAATTTTGAATATCCACTGGATATGTAAATAATATCCATGCAATAAATATACAAAGTAGTGTATCCACTGCATATCCAGCAAAGTATATGAAAAATGGGCTTTAACTTTGAGTATACAGTGGATATATAAATATATTCACCCAATTATTATACACAGCCCAATGTCCATTGCATATCCAGTGAGGTATGTGCAAAACAGGTCACAATTTTGAATATCCACTGGATATGCAAATAATATCCATCCAATAAATATACTTAGTATATGTATATAGTATAGTAAATGGGCTTTAATTTTGAATATACAGTGGATATGTAACTGTATTCAGTTAATATACAGAGCCGAATGTCCATTGCATATCCAGCGAAGTATGTACAAAACGATCAAAATTTTGAATATCAATAAATATACAAAGAAGTATTTCCACTGCATATCCAGCAAAGTATATGAAAAATGGGCTTTAATTTTGAATTTACAGTGGATATGTAAATGTATTCACCCAATTAATATACAGCTAGGTATGTGCAAAACAGGTAAAAATTTTGAATATCCACTAGATATGTAAATAATATCCAATCAATTAACATACATAGACATATTTCCACTGCATGTCTAGCAAAGTATAAGAAAAATGGGCTTTAATTTTGAATATACAGTGGACATGTACAGAGCCGAATGTCCATTGCATATTCAGCGAGGTATGTGCACAATAGTTCACAATTTTGAATATCCACTGGATATGGAAACATTATTCAATTCGTATTCACTAAAACCGTTCTGAAATTAATTTTTTATTTGGACATTGAATTAAAATTTAGTTTAATATCATCGATTGTTGGTAGATTGGACTAGAATCAATATGTTCCCTATGTAGCAGGTACTAATATTAAACATATGTATAAGACAGCAAAGTTATTTAATAAACTATAATATTTTGATAACTATTATCAAGTATAGTATCAACATAATCGTAAGACATTGATATAACTACGATGAATTTTCAGCTATGGTCATTTGGATCTGTTTCCTATACCATGCTTATCCTTAATGGGACACTTATGGATATGCTGTGTATATCAATACATGGATATACGCTGCCTATTCATAAATATCCACTGTATATCCATATTGGTCTATTTTCAATTACATAATCATATCCATAAAGGATAACTAATGCATATTTGATGGATATGCAGTGCATATATTCATGTGGATATTCATTGGATATCGGAAAATATACTATGGATGTCCATCTTGTGGCCATCTGGATATGTTTTGAAGCACAAATTCATATTCATACCATATTCATAAAAGATATATATCCACTAAATATATATATGTTATACTTTACAGGATGGATGGACAATATAGCCTAGTAGTTGTCAGTCATATGACGGGGCTAGAGTAATGTCTGGGAAACATAAGGGCTTACAAGGTTTAATAAGAGAAGAACATCCTTCGGTAATATACATTTATTGTTTGGCACATAAACTGAAAGTTGTTGACACATGTACAAAAGTTGCACCAGCAACTTCTTTCTTTAATACATAAGAGGCATTGTATGTGCATTTTTGGCAACCAGGAAATCATGAAAAACTTAAAAAGGTTGCAGACACCTTGGGTATAAAATGTTTGGAAGTATCTATACTTTCTACTACTCTGAGCATGTCGATTTGAAATTTGTAAAGCAGTTTTATTAAACATTGGGGCGATTTAAATGGCACTAGAAAGTGAAGTAACTGATAACTAGGATAGACATGCGGTTGAAGCTGTTGGACTATTAGCATGTATTCAAAAAGCCGAGTTTTGCATTTGCCTGCACATTCTATACACTGTTTTGTTACGTATCAACGTTTTAAGTCAGTAATTTAGGGTAAAGATAGGGTAATAATAGATGGCACGCTACAATTTTTAGAACAAACTAGAAACAGCTTTGAAAATATTTGTTTTGATTTCCAAGACTTCGCTGATAAAGTTGATATTTCTTTAGAACCTATCAAAGTATTAAAACGGAAACGGCAAATTGCTGCACAAACTAAGGATTTTATAATGGAAAGCACTCTTGGACATGACAGCTCGATGGAATTTACATCAGATGTAAGTTGCATAGAATACTGGAAAATAAACATCCACAATCAAAAATGGATAATTTAGCAGCTAATTTTAGGGAGAGGTTTTCAAATTTCCTATTGGCCAAATCAGTAGATGCTTTATTTAAGTTAAACACCAAAGAAAGTCAAGATTTTATTGACAATTATTCTGGTAGTAAAAAATACGATTATTTGAAAAAATTTTGAAATAAATTTAAAATCTATCAAAGAGTATATTAGACAAGACTTTTGTCCGAACCTCTACAAATTATTTCAGATTGCTATTGCCTTCCTATTAGTTCTGCTAGTTGTGAACGAAGCTTTTATGGATGCGTGGAATAAAAAATTGGACCTGCACTACAATGGGACAAGCCCGATTTTCCAATGTATCAATTATTAACATCGATATAATTATTTAATTAAAGACGAGATTACAGCAGGCGACGTTTTGGAAATATTTTTACAAGGAAGTTGCAGTTAATTTATCTTAATTTATATTAAACTGCTGAGTTGAGTTATATAGAGTTACGGTTCAAAGTTGTTCATACAACAAGTTAAGGTAATAATAATATTCAACAGTTCTTTCCTTTTTTTTATTCCTCACTATCAAGCATTGTCATCTAGACCCTCCCCTAGCCCCCCCTCCTAGGTCAGAGAGCTAGTTACGCCGGTGCTGGATATCCTATGGATGTCACAAAATCATATCCATAGGTTATTTCATTATCGCACTCCACTGCGGATATCCTAGGATATGTTATGGATGTCGATCTCACGGGAATCTGGATCTGTTTCAAATCACAAAATCATATCCATTCCAAATTTAAAAAGGATATCCGCAGGTAATTTTATAATCGCACTTTATTGGATGTGGAATTGTAGTGGATATACGAAAATATGCCACGGATGTCCATCTTGTGGCCATCTGGATGTGTTTTGAATCACAAAATCATATCCATACAATATCCATGAGAGATATCGATATCCGTAAAAGCATATACATAGTATGTAGAGTGAACATTATTTTGCTATATTTGTAATAACTCTCCCTATCAAGTGAGCCTGGAAAAAATGCAGAGCCAAAAACTTCTGGGCCTGCATCAGGTAGTAGATTTTTTGCCATTATTTATTTTCTTGTTTTTCAAAGTTATTATTGTTTGTTTCATATTTTGCGGTCCTTGAGCCATTATACTGTTATATGGGAGTAAATTATAATAAAAATGCCCTTATCGAAAATTTTTAAGAAGACGTTCTATGCTAATATATTCTACTAAATAAACACTGTCATAAATGGCAAAATTTATGCTGTCCAACAGTCCGCTTAGGTTTAAACTAATATTTGTTTGTGATAAGAGTAATATTAATTTATTGATGGTAATCTATAGACGGACATACCCACATTCCTTTTTTATTTTGACGTTCCAATCTGGCATCAAAAGAAACGTCATTGATAATTCAGGGGAGGGGGGTGGGTGGAGAGAAAATAATACTTAAAATGCAATTTTTGGCTTAAGATTAAAATAAAAACGTAAATATGAATGGTGTTTTGGGAATTTGAGTTATTTACCCTTAATTTGTTTGTTTGAAAATTTTTGCGAAAATGACACTTAAAATTCCATTTGTGACAAGAAATCGCAGGCAAAATGTTTTGATAAAATTACATTAAAAAAAAAACATTTTTATGGTGATCCAAATTGAAAATAAATAAAAAAATAAAACATTTTTATCGCGGTCATGAACGAACGAAATCGTAGCGCCACAGGCGAAACATTTTGCAATTTCTGGTTTTAGAAGATTTTTGTTAAAAATCGAGGCTCTCGTATTTTATTCCCTATATATATTTTATTTCTGCTTTTATTTGATTGTCCAATTGTATATAACCAGGATTTTGGGGGGGGGGGTTTAACCCCAACCCCCCCCCCCCCTCGATGCGCCATTGGGTAATAAGTCCTTTGCTTAAAATTTATAGCTTCCCAAAATCCCTCTGTACTCTCATTTTGTGCACCACTGAACAAAGTACAACAAAGTCGACTCATATTATTAAATTTGTCTAATCTACGTAACTACCATGCCAACTATATGGCAGCAGTTTTAGGTCATTACACACATTTTTTTCTCCTTTTTTTCCACTGTTTTGGGGAACCTCATAACATTTGATATTGTATCAAGTATTTTTATTTGAACCCATGACCGCCTGTTGCACCATTCAGTTTTAACCGGAGTTTAACGTTAAACGCCCGTTTTTTAACAGGACTTTAAGCGGTCTTAATCGAAGTTTAACTTAAACGCCCTATTTGTAATGTAAAAGTAAACATATACATATGAACACATTGAAGAAGACTTCTCATCGTGGCTTGTGCTGGTTTGCATATAATATCTGCAGATAACAAAATGAGCGTGAACCCCAGATGAAAATAGAAAAACGCTGAATTAATTTAATAAATCTGGGACGAATTGATGTTCCACAATGAAAATAATAAAAATGCAGCCGTTCTAGGAGGTAGAGGTCTCCCAAATTTTACTTTTCAATTCATGACGACCAGGCGTCCAAGATCTAATGGATAATCCAGAAACGTAAAAGCCTGTTTCATCCTTGTTAGGAATTATCAGGGTAACATAGTACTGTACCTGGCGTATGAAGCATAACGTAACCAACCACACCCAGCGAATTTAAACTACTTTCGTCGTCAAATAACGAGGGATACAGCTCCGGCTATATGCAGCGCGCTGCCTGTCGGAACAAAGTGAAAAGCAAAATGTTAAAGGTTGCAAATATCAAAAAGAATGAAATTTGCGAGCAGGACATAAAAAGCGGAACCTGCGAAAATGTACCGGTTACCGAAAGAAGACCGGTTCAAAACAGAACGTTTGCAGCAACTTCACGTCCAATTGGGGTTTATACTATGTCGCCTTATATTAAGGCTTAGCAACAATCACTCCGGAGGAAGCTTGTTGCGGAAAACAAAGCCAAGTAAAAAGAAAAGTAGATTTCTTGTACGTGAAAAATAAATAAAAAGAATCGTGGCGTCGGACGCACATTTTGCTTCTCAATTCATTACGACCAGGCTCCAAGATCTAATGGATAGTCCAAAAACCTACAGGCCTGTTTCATCCTTGTTATGAATCATGAGGGTAACATAGAACTGTACCTGGCGTATGAAGCATATCATAACTAACCACACCCAGCGAATTCGGAACAAAGTAAAAAGCAAAATGTTAAAGGTAGCAAATATAAAAAAAATGAAATTTGCAAACAAGACATAAAAAGCGGAACCTGCGAAAATGTACCGGTTACCGAAAGAAGAATGGTTCAAAACACAACGTTCACAGCAACTTCACCTCCAATTGGAATTTATACCACGTCGCCTTATATTAAGGCTCAGCAACAATCACTCCGGGGGAAGTTTGTTGCGCAAAACAAAGCCAAGTAAAAAGAAAAGTAGAGTTCTTGTCCGTGAAAACTAAATAAAAAGAATCGTGGCGTCGGACATACATTTTGCTTCTCAATTCATTACGACCAGGCTCCAAGATCTAATGGATAGTCCAGAAACCTACAGGCCTATTTCATCCTTGTTAGGAATCATGAGGGTAACATAGAACTGTACCTGGCATATGACGCATAACATAACCAATCACACCCAGCGAATTCGGAACAAAGTAAAAAGCAAAATATTAAAGGTTGAAAATATCAAAAAGAATGAAATTTGCGAGCACGACATAAAAAATTGAACCTGCGAAAATGTACCGGTTACCGAAAGAAGACCGGTTCAAAACACAACGTTCACAGCAAGTCCACCTCCAATTCCAGTTTATATTACGTCGCCTTATATTAAGACTCATCAATCACTCCGGAGGAAGCTTGTTGCGCAAAATAAAGCCAAGTAAAGGAAACAGTGGCGTATAAACTCCAATTGGAGGTGGAGTTGCTGCGAACGTTGTGTTTTGAACCGGGCTTTTCACTTTGTTCCGACAGGCGGCGCGCTGCATATAGCCGGAGCAGCATCCCGCGTTATTTGATGATAAAAGTTGTTTAAATTCGCTGGATGTGGTTGGTTATGTTATGCTTCATACTCCAGGTACCCTGATGATTCTTAACAAGGATGAAACAGGCTTGTAGGTTTCTGGACTATCCATTAGATCTTGGAGGCCTGGTCGTAATGAATTGAAAAGCAAAATGTGCGACCGACGCCACGATTTTTTTTAATTTATTTTTCACGGACAAGAAATCTACTCTTCATATATTTTTGTATTTTTTAAAATTTTAAATTATTTAAATAATATAAGGCGACGTGGTATAAACTCCAATTGGAGGTGGAGTTGCTGCGAACGTTGTGTTTTGAACCGGTCTTCTTTCGGTAACTGGTACATTTTTGCAGGTTCCGCTTTTTATGTCCTGCTCGCAAATTTCATTCTTTTGATTTTTGCAACTTTAACATTTTGCTTTTCACTTTGTTCCGACAGGCGGCGCGCTGCATATAGCCGGAGCAGCATCCCGCGTTATTTGACGATGAAAGTTGTTTAAATTCGCTGGATGTGGTTGGTTATGTTATGCTTCATACTCCAGGTACCCTGATGATTCTTAACAAGGATGAAACAGGCTTGTAGGTTTCTGGACTATCCATTAGATCTTGGAGGCCTGGTCGTAATGAATTGAAAAGCAAAATGTGCGACCGACGCCACGATTTTTTTAAATTTATTTTTCACGGACAAGAAATCTACTCTTCATATATTTTTGTATTTTTTAAAATTTTAAATTATTAAAAGAAATATATGTAGGCATATTTACATTAAAAAATAAAATATATTTTTATTTAAGGCAATAACGCATCTTTATTTTGTACCTAACGAAGATCTCAATATTGGTCGAGAATCTAGTCTTTCTCTGGACTATTAAAATTTTTCAAACTAAGAACACAGTTTAGATAATTTTTGCCCAATAGAATAACAATATGTAAATTCTTTTTATCTGGCCTGATTTTGTAACATCTGTTTAAACCGACATCGCATTGATCAGGGCTGGATTTTATTCCAAGTTATCTCTTTCAATATTATTCACTTTATTGATTTAAGTGTTTTTAATAATCTTTGTAGCGGGAAGTAATGTTTATTAATCGTTTTTCTTCACTACTTTCACTAATTTTAATTTTTTAGTGTATTTTAGAACGGTCCTAGGTTTAAGCGAAATTTTTGGTTTTAAGCATTTTAAACCAAACCTCCTTGAGTTTTGGACATAGTTTGATTTATAAAAAGAATTTTAATAAATTTGTTTATTGAATAATCATCTTAACACAATCTTTTGTTGGATTTAAGAAGAAAGTTTCAATTTAGAAGAAAAGAAAATCAAGAAATTTAAACCCACTCGGGGTTTAAATAGTAAACACTCTGCAGAAAATTGGGGTTATATGTCTCTCTAATTAAAACTTACCCTTTAATTTTTCCAATTAATACTTGATGTCACACAACGATTTGGATGGGTAATAATAAAATAAGGAGTAGATTAATTTTGTATTTATTTAAAAGGTATTTTTATTTATAAAATGTATTAAAAAAACTTAACTGCAATTTTTTTACATTTCTGTCACTGTAGAAATGTCAGTTTAAAAATATTAGCGCTGCGTTCAATCACAAACAGCGAGTTCGGATCTTTTACCTCTGCTTGCACCTTGACTTGTACCAACCTCTACTGATGAAAGCTATAGCTTTGAAATGAGTGGACTTTGAGTAAGGAAAGTTTTCTTGACTAAGCTTTTAGATAACCTCAATGTTTTAATTTTAGTTTGTAAATAAATAAATATAGGTGTTTTGGGTTTTTTTTGTTTGGTATATTTTTCGTGCATAATCAGTTCACGTATGTTTGTTTTGCCTCGTATTGCCCTCATAAATATATTTTTTTGTGCTGAAAACGGGTTCAAAATATGGTGTTTTCCTGGACAAAATTGGAGGTGTTTTAGTGGTTAATTAACAACTTGGGATATTAAATACGGTAAATTAATCTTTGTAAAAATGGTTACTTAGGGAAATTATAAACGAACTTATTACCAATTGCCACCAAACAATCTTCTCTGAAGGCTATAAATTTAAACCACCCCTCAGGGGTGGTCTAAAAAATAACCTCAAACACAGATAATGAAGCTATTATGTGCCAAATTTTTGGCGTATTCACCATTTGCCATTTTAAAACCTGTCAAAAAAAAAATAAGTTTTAGGGCATTTTTTCCTAAAATATAATATATTTTGAGAAAAAGTGGTATTTTGTAATAAAAAAATAAAAATAATTCTATATATATATAAGTGTTTTTTGAAAATTGGTTTTAAAATTTAGTACCCCCCACAGTTGTTGTTAGATATACTCAGAACAGATACTCCGTACAACAGCGACTACGTCCCACCTATGTCTACGACACTCCTTGCAGTATTCGCAAGCAGTTAGAGTGTTGTATCGCTCCTGAGCATGCGCACTGAGGTACGACAAGGAATAAGCACTCTTTTATATGTAATTTAATAAATAATCAAAAAAGTGTCAAAAATAGAGTTACGAATAACAATACTAAATTTGGTTAGTTGAACATTTTGATATCCGTTTATATTTTCAAACGTGAAGTTGGCAATATATGAATCTAAACGTGTGTTAGTTAACCGTCACTTAATTTCTGTTGGTGCAACAGGCGCAAAATTAAACTCAGGTTAAAAAATAACCAGAGTTTACGTAACCGACCGTTTGTTTGAAAATGGTGCAACACTGTAGAGTGTTTTATCTATCCATTTATACTTTCTTGGATATAATTCATTATACTGACGTGACGTACAGAGCTTTAACGTAAAATCGAAGCAGAAACAAAACTCTGGATCCGGTATCGGCAATGCAATTTATCACCTATAGATAGCTTTTTTTTATCGATTAAGGATTGAATAGAAATAGAATGTTTTACTCACATATAGGTGTTTATTATGGGTGTAAGTAGAAATTTTTAAATAAAATTGATTTGAACTGGGTAAAATTTACGATTTATTGGGAAATCAAAATAAGCAAAGCGCCCCCTAACCTAAAGCCCCCAACTATCCTAAAGCCCCCGATACCATGGCAACTGCAGGTGTTTTGTCAACAAGGCCCACAGTAGGCAGAAGGGTATTTTTACGTTTTCTGACAGAAAACCATTCGAGGTTATGTTTATCTTTCAAAAATATTTTTTCAAAAACGAATATGAAACCACTCCGCGTGTGCGGTCGCCCGCCGAAAATGGCCTAGCGCTGCGCGAGCATTACCCCGAGTTTATCAAAGAACCAAGAGAACTTTACTGGCTCGCTGGAATTCCTAGGAATTCGCCTAGAAACATTCCCATAACTTCACATAATTTTGTTTTTATTTTGATTCAATTTTTTTTTTTTTAATTTAAATTATTGCGGCATAAGTTATGTGCAAGTTTACTAGTGAAATCTTAGAGGCCTAAGGATATATTTTAGATCCCAACAGCAGTTTAAAAAACACACGGATAACAAAACAGGTCAGTAAAGCTCCATTTAGAGCATAGATTAACCTTAACCTATGATTTAGAGGTTGAAGAGACTCTTGCTAGTCGTTGATGCTCCTGTTTAAAATAGAATATGATTATTCCGTTTAGCGTCAGCAGCCGATTTTTAAATCTGCATGCTTTTTAAGTTAACCTGTTGTCCTTAAATCAGTGGTAACAGCTAGCAGGAGTGTTTCAAATTCAATTATAAATGCACTTGTAAATGCAACCTTAAACACTACACCCAGTTACTTTAATATGTAGTTGGATAGCGTTTTTTTAGCAAGTACTGCAGTAAATGGTTTTTTTTAATTTTAGTATTTTACTTGGGTTTTTTTTATGAACAAAATCTTGTATGTAGGCACTGACTAGGGTCCTTAAAGAGTTAAAATTTATAAGCGCTGGAATTGCTAAAAAGTGCTGGGTTGGTTTGAGTTCAGGATTTGGGTGGTTTAGTTCCCGCTTTAGTTAAAAAAAATGAAAAAAGTTTCATTACTGGTAAATTTGAACTTCCTAGGGTCTCAGGTACGTGCTAAATAGGTATCTAAAGAAAACTGTTTACTACACTAATACCGTTTAGCCTTAATATATTAAGTGAGCAGCATGAAATATTACTGTGGAAAATTTTACTTATAAACAGTTATTCTTAGGGCCAGTTTCTCAATAGCGGATTATCAAAAACTTAAAGTAACTCGCAAGCTATAAATCCCAGTTTCCTTGCTGTTTTTAAGCCAATATTTTTTTTAGGTTAACCCTGAGGTAAGGTAACTTACCCTCACCTTGAAGCTCTGGTTATCCTGGAGTTAATTTTAACCTGATTTTTAAAGATTTTTACTGGTTATGTTGCTTGAGTTAACACAAGCTCGCTTTTGAGAAACCGGCCCTTAGTCTCTCTTGTTTTTTGAATAAAATAGGTTAGTGACTTGAAAATTGGAGAACATTAATCAGGAAAAATTCTTTAAAATATAAATAGTTGCTCATTCATCTTTCAAATAAATTAAATACACAGGATAAAATACTATGTGTGTATGTCATAACTGGTGGTTAGTGAACACTTCTATGAAAGTTGAATCATGCACTGTGAACCTGCTTAGATTTTGAAACTCATATAACACAGGAAAATAAAACAGCAGATTACAAAACTTGATTTACTTTGGCTTGATACTTTTGTCTCTAACTTATAACTTAGATAACAAAACCAAACATCTGCTTCTGTAACTAAAAAATTATTATGCAAAAAATCTTTTAAACAGTTTATAAACATGTGCCACTCAAAAGAAAATTTTTAAGAAATATTGGTTGTCCTCGCCTAAAGTGCAAAATATAGAAACAAAATTTAGAGATGGAATATTTCTTGTTATTTTTATTATTCTTTTAGGAGCTGTATATAATAACAAAACATATGGAGCAGTGGATATTTAGGCAACTACCTAAAATGAAAAAGAAGAAGAATCTAAAGTGCCACCACCCAGAGAAGAATAATAATCTATAAATTAAAAAGTCTACAATTACAATAATACAACTAAAATGTATAGCAAAACAAGATGGTTCTATAGAGTCAGCACCAAACAAAGAATAATAATCTATAAACTCAAAGTAAGTTTTTGCTTCTGATTTCAATTATATTTGGTAAAACTTCCTTAAATATACAAAATTTATTATAGTCTAGATCCGATATCAAAAATTAATTTAACTCTTATTGTTTATTGCAAATTTTCTCGACCTATTTCTGGACATGTTTTGAGCCTCCCCTCATCTATTTCAATTCCATTAGGAAAAACAGAAAAACTATACACAAAGAACAAAACAGAGAACAATTTTGAAGGGGGACACTTACAGATACTTTTTGGCTCTGTTGGAAATTTCATAGGGTAATTTTTATCTCTGGAATTTAAAAAGGGAAAGGTCTTTTAAACGTCTTTACTATTAATTATGTCAAAATTTTAAAAAGCTAGAATGACTGGTGTTTAAGATATTTGCTTTTAAATTTGGTATGGAATGAAGAAAAGGTTTAAACCTTTTCAGCGGATCAGTTTGACCACCAAAATTTAAAGAATAAAAGTAGGGTTATTTGGATGGTATGTTTGAGAAAACAATCAGAAAAAAATCATGAAATGTTTATTCCCTTTTTTATTATGAAAAATGTAACTTTAAAACCAACGATTTTTTCCTGACTTTTGTGCAAGAAATTGTTTATTTGTCGCTCCTTGACAAATTTAAACTTAATATCTTGCATGTTTGTAAAGCAATTTAAACGATCTTCTAAATAAGATGTCATTCGAGACACTTTTTTTATATAATTTCTCCTGGAAAAACTCATATCCCTCAAGTCACCCCCAAAAAGCCTGTTTATGGAAAAAAATATATTAAAAAGAAATAGTATGTTTTTCAAGTGTTCACCAAATACTCAAAAACATCTCTGTTATGTTTTCGTTGAACATGAATTTGAATTATTTCAAGAATAAGTCAAGATGCCAATGTTTGAAGGAAGCGCTTGATAATAAAGGTTTTTTGACGGATTTTGGTAGCTAAGCTAACAAATCCAAGTGATGAAACTCTTGCTCCTTTGGGAGAACTCCAAAAAATAAAAAATAATATAGGCACCATAAGGGTTCTAAGAACAGATTTAACAGTAAACATTTTTTTAAATAAACACATGAAAAATGGACTATATATAAATCCATTTTTGTCGGAATATATACTTTTTTTGACACCCCAAATATTCCAGATGGCGATGATGGCGACTTAAAAGCACAAAATTTTGATGAGAAACTAGATCAAGTACACACGTATAATACATTAACCTCAGGGTTTTTGGAAACACTGATTCCATTTTTTAGAATAAACATTTTTTGGGAATAATATAATTAAGGTTTTAGGGGCAAAAAGAATCGTAAATGACAAGAAAACTTGTGACCTCAATTAAGAAATTTTTGGATCAACTGAATTCATTTTTGGTGTAAAAAAAATTTTTAGGGGTAATTTAAGGGGCCTAAGGGTGAGTTTTAGGGGTAAAGTGGTAAAAACAACATACTATTGATAGAAAGATATCACTTTGGAAATTCTGGGGTTAACCAAATTCATTTTGGGGGTTAAACAGTTTTTAGGAGTAATGTAAGGAGCCTGAATGGGCAACATAAAAAAATTATTGGTGTAAAAGATATGTGATATATTGATTTAGGGGTTTTTGGGTCTTCCAAAATTAATTTTGGTGTTCCAATTATTACAATAGGGATTCAGACGAGGATTTAGAGGTAGTTTTAGGGAAATATATCGATTTGGATATTTTTAAGTCTTCTAAAGTTGTATATATGTTAAGAGGTAATATAAGTTTGGGCTGGGTCCCAAAATGTTGTCCTAAGATCCTTCTATTATCTCCAGATTTTTTTTGTATCCAAAGAATGATATCATATGTCTGTATTTGATCTGGTTTCTTCTAAAATGTTTGTGTCCCATCTTAAATATTTTGAGTTTTACAAGGGTATCAGAGTGGCATTAATCGGATTCATAAAATGTACACCTGTACCAATTAAAATCAACTAAAAAAACTGAAATTAATCAACCATGCATGCAAAATGTTTACTGCTACTACCCAACCCAAAAAACCCTAAATTGATGTATCAGATGCCTATATTTTGTTTTATTTTTTTATTAGTTATTTTTAAAAAATGGTCACCACCTTAAATATCTGGGTTCAAGTTCCCCAAAATCAGTAAAAAAATATCTGTTATCAAGCTCTTTCTTCAATTTTGTTGTTTTCTCTAAAGAAAATATTTTTTTAGTTCATACACTTATACTTTTGTTTTTTTTTAATTTCAGAACCTAACCACGTGAAGCCTGATATTTGAAACTACAGCTACTAATTGACGGTTCCAAAGAAGGAAAAAATAACATGTTATTCTTTTCTTTTTTAAGTTAGATTTAATTTAAATGATTATTAATAAGTATTTTTGAGATAAGTTTTTAAATTAATTTATTTAATTGCATATCTATAGGTGTTTATAATGTTGTGGACATAATCACCTCAACAAGTTGAGCCATGTGTGCATTTAGTTTTACTTCCAAGGACCAGATGCCCACCGGTGGACACAAATCCTCCTGTTTTGTGACCATTGGTAGGCACGCGGTCCTGAGACGTAAAACAAAAATGCCCACCAAATACATTTAATTATGTTTTACATTGAAATATTTATTACACTCCATTCCAAATTGCTGCAGACCAGTTTTTTTGACACTGACAATGACAGTTTCATTTAGCTTCTGTGTATATGTAAAAATGTAATTTTTCAGCATATTTTTTAAAATTTTATTATATATAGTTAATTAAAATTGCTAAAAATATTTCTACAACACAAAAATGCTATAGTATTCTACCCATATAGTTGTTATTGTTCTGTGAATAACTAAAATGTATAAAAATTGTATTGTTCATTCTGGTAGTTTTCTTGCCTAAATTCCAAAATCTGAAAATAAAAAAAATTAGAGGTAAACATTTGTCTAATTTAGCTACAACGCTTTTTTAAGTACTAGTAAGGAGTGCTTTAATAAATGTTCACTTACAACAAAAACAGAACTCCAAAAAAGAGAAAATATTTCTGCAACCCTATCTTTGCCGCAACCTTATCTTATGCATTTTTTACTACATTGGGCATTGGTAATTAGAGTTTTAGTTCAAGGATCTTTTATTAGGAAATTATAGAGATTTTTGGACCTGTAGGTATCTCTTTCAGAAGCTACACATTTCAAATTTTTACACAATAAATGATTCACTAACAGAAAACACAAGTTTACATAAAAGATAGCAAGAGATGTAACATTACATTTGGTACCTACCTATATGCCAACAAAAATAAATAGGTAGTATTTCTGTGTGTGCAAGCATATTAAATATTAAGTTTTTGGATTTTATTTGAATTATTTATTTTTGAATTTGCACAAGAAGTAATAATTTTGGGTAAGGGATTTAAATGAGAAAGGCATCAGTACATAAGGTCAATAACAGAGTTTGTACAGAAAACCTTTAATTGGATTATCTGATGTCTCCCAGTTTTTTCAAGAATTTTGTATAAAAGAAAACAGCTGCAAAATTTTATTTTGACAAATTTCATGATTCTAATTTGTTTTTAAATCAATTTTTTCCAGATGGGCTTCCAGATTTTCCTTGTTTTTGTATATTTTTTTGTCAAATTTCCTGACCTTTTCAAAGAATAAATTTCTCAACTTTTCTCGGTTTTTTAATTCTGAATGTTATATATATACCTTGAAGACAAGAAAAGCACTGTCATTCCATCTTGATAGATTTCTTTCCTACAATAAGGCATGATTTAGGAAATCCCTGACACTGCAGCTAGTTTGCTTATTGCAAGGCTTATTGTATTCCTCATTGCATATTCTTTTCTACTGTTCACATAGGTTTTTTTTTGCCAGGTGGAGCAGCCTTCTTATTAGTATTTTCAGGAACCCTCCCTCCTAGACAGTTTCCTCAGGCCAGTATGCTTATTCTTGAAAAAACGTGAGGGGAATCTTGGACACCTTAAATTTACAAAAATATTCAGGTCCTAATTTTATTTTCAACTCTTAAAAAGTGCATAGAGGTAGGTATTAAAAACTGGACTTTCTCTAGCTTTACTGTAGAAAAAACTTAGAAATAAGTAAATGAGCTAAAGTGAGCAAAATGTGCCTCACTATTTTTTTGTATAATGTTTTTATTCTTTACCTAATATTTTCATTATAGTCCGTGAGCCCAGGCCTATGAAAATTTATGACTACCTCACCTTTGAGACTTTGTATGTGTTCTTCAAGATGTTCTAAGGGGTATTTTTAGAGACCCCTCCAAACTTAACCCTTAACTTAAGGTCCTTTCAACAGAATTTCTCGGAAATGTTTAAATTAGATAATGTGACCATGTGTTTTAAATACTTATAAAGCAATCCTTGAAAAATCAGCTGTGAGGAGCTTAATTTAACTTTTCGAGGCTATCAAGAGGGGCTTAATGACAAAATATATTTTTTTGACAAAATGTTTGTCCATTTCTTGTTAAAAAAGTTACAAATTTAAGAATATATATGTTTAAAATGTCATCTGAGTGGACATAAAGAATAAATATTATGCAAAGTCCGGCAAGGTCTTAACAATTTAAGTTATGGGCTGTGGGACTATTAATTTGTATGCTACCTAATTCCACATATGTTAGTGGTAGTCAACTGAGTAGTCCACCCTTCAAAAAGGAAAAACATACTTATTATATATAGGTACCTACATAAAATAACTTGTTTTCCAGAGGAATAAAGGCATATTTAGAGTTCTGTAAGGCAAGTGGTATGAGGTAAGATGCAAGGAAAATAAACAATAACAAATGCATGCTGCTCTTACTGCATACCGCTTGTGGCTTACGGAACACTTACTTTGTTTATATAGGCCTCTTAAAGCGCTTTTATATAAGGATGGTTTGAAAATGTTGTCATATAAACACCACTACAACCGATTTTTAAGCACTAAATCAATTTTATTTGGAAGCAGTTTATCACCCAAAAGTCCCATTCAACACCTTTCTCAACTAAAAGGTCGATTAAATCCTACTGCCTCAGTGCACTTTAGCCTACTGTGGCTGCCATTTTTATAACCAAATTGACAAGTAAAACATAGATTTTATGTCAGTTTGGTGTCAATATGGCATTGATCATAGGCCAAAGGATACTAAAATGAAAATGAGTTAACTGGTTGTTTTAGTTAAGAACAGTGTTGGCCTATTTTAGGGTCGTTATAAACACTTTAGTGCATTTCTTCTAACCTAAAGAAAATACTAAACCCTAGTCTTTCAAAAAATCTGTTGTTAATTAATTAATTAATTATGTTGTTTTATTTGTTTTTTCTTTAAACTGACATTTAATGAAGGACATAACCGTCGAAGAAAGCGATTTTATTTAAAACCATCCTTATATAAAAGCGCTTTTAGGTGCGTATAAACGTAGTAACTGAGGACAGCAGCATATGCATGCTATAGTTATGGAACTCTGAATACACCTTAAAAGAATCTAAAAGGAAGAAATTTCCTTAAACTAACAACATTGCCTAGTCACTTGTAGTTATTTCAAGGGGTAATTATGCAGTATACAATTTTCTGCCATTTTTGATTTTTTATGAAAAATTCTTTATGGGGGCACCTACTATGGTCCCTAGGACCCCAAATTCGCATGCACTTGGTTTTTTTTTATAATTTTTTTTCACCAAAACAACCCAATCCAACACAGTCCAACCCAAACTAATCCAACCCAACCCAAAACAATGACAAAAACACATTACATCCCCCCTCCAGGCACCCTTTTTTCTCTTTAAAAAAAAAATCGGCCGCAGCCGGATTTGGGGCCCTAGGGACCCTAGTAGGTGCCCCCATAAAGAATTTTTCATAAAAAATAAAAAATGCCAGAAAACCGTATAGTGCATAATTACCTTTCAAGGAAAAACCAAGGGAAAAACCCTTATAAAGACAACAATAATTATTCAAAAAATGTATAGTCAACCCGAGGTCTTACCTTAAGAATTTGCTTTCTTTTATTTTTTCTTGATCCATTGCATATTTTCGAAGTCTTTAAGCACACTAAGAGGCAAATAATGTACTACATTAGCAAAAACCAAGCCACAAATAGAAAAACTTATTGTTTCTGTCTGAAAAATAAACATGCAGTCACATGGACCTAAAGGTTTATTTGCGCGGTGGTACCGTACAGCTGCGGTAATGATAAGGCAAGTTCGGGCTACAGTAACGCATCATGAGTTACACGGAAGCGAAAGTAAAAAAAACTTATGTGCTTTAGCGGCGCGGAATGCGAAATCAAAATAAGTAAACTATCCCCAAATTTTTGACCCGGTGCAAAAAAAGCTCTGGTGTCCCACTGTGGACAAAAATAAATAAACTCTCCGCGTTGCCATGGAAAACAAATGCAATGACGTAAAGTTTTGCAAAAAAATCAGGTCGCCACGGTTAAATTGATTTCCCAATACCCAGCTATTTTAAAATAAATGATAACACCGTATTACGTAAGCTAATTGTTACGTAAATGTGATATAAATTAAATGACATACATTTTACATAAATATTACATCCATGTTACGTAAGAGTTAGGTAAAAACTACGTAAATTTTACATAACAGGTTTAACTTGGTATGTAAATTTAAGGTCACAATAACTTATTAATAAGTTAAAATTTAAGTCACAATAATTTGCATGACATGCGCAAAGCGTCAAATATCGAAGTCGGACATGAGCAGCTTGAGGCGGATTAACGTCGGTGATTTACGAAGGTCCGTTGGTGGTTGCTTGACAAGGTCCGACATTGGCAAACTACAAAGTTAATCAGGCGGGCTGATTTAAGTGGCGGAAGAGGTGATTCTTGTAAAGAAGTACCACCATCTTGTCCAAGTCCGCATTCTAACTTTGAAATATCTTTGCTCTTTATATATATAATATTATTATCCACTGTACAGGGAACATAGTGACATTAGCGCCATCTCTACCTACTAGGAAGAAACTATTAGGCAATGTGATGTAAATTGCGTTATAGAGCGTTTACCTAATTTAGACGATATGAATATTACATAAAATGTTTTTTATAAGTTATGTAACATTTCAAATGTAAACTTACGGTTTAGTTGACTATATAATAATTATGTAAAATTTAGGACTTCAATTTGACGTAAATAATTTTACAGGTAATTTACATAACTTGATTGACATAATTATTACATAAAACATGTTATGTAACAAACATGTAAAATTGTAAATGTAAAGCTAAGGTTCAAACTGTTTCATAATACTTTGAAAAATTTTAATAATAATAATAATATAATAACGTTAATCATGTTATAGAGCGTTTATGTAATTTAGATTATATAAATCCTACGTAAGATGTTTTGTATAATGGTAATGTAACATAATTTTCCAGGAAAATTACATAAATTAGACGACATAATTAATACATAAAAAATTTTATGTATGTATTATGTAATATTTACGTAAATTTTTAAGAATTTATTTATAAAGTCATATTATTTAGGTAAAATTAACTTTGCTTATGATGACTTAAATTTACACTCAAAGTTTTGACGTAGTGTTTACATATTTTTTTTAATAAAAATATTTTTATGTCAGATTTACGTAAATATGTCATTATATTTTACATAAATATATGAACCTTAGATTTATATAATTATTAGGTTAAAGTCAGAAGTGTGTTTACTGGGTAGGTGCTAGGACATAAAAAATACAAATAAAGATAAATTTAATAACAATGAAATAGTTAATTTCAATGAAATACTTATTGCAATTTAATCTAAGCATTTGTCAATTGTCATTTGGTATTAGACACTTTAGGTTGGTCATGACACGTACGAGGTGCTCAGCGGTATACGTGGATCGGCTCGGATGTGTCTGTCTTTTAAATTTGATTACCATGTATTTCTATCTTACTTTCTTTGGTTCGGCCGTACTCGCTGCGTATAACATGATATCTTCACGTTAGCAACATGCGGCAGACGCTATACTACTTAGATTAGCTGATCGTTATGCATGCTAAAGAGGTGACCTTGATGAAAAAGATCAACGATAGACCGCAGAAATTGGACTTACATATCTGTATTCGAGCGGAATTCTTTGCTATTTTACAGATAAAAGGAAGACCGAATATTAGGTTTTTAAATAGTTTATATTTCTGTATTTTTGTAGAATTACTCTAAGAATCATTTAAACAACTGAGCTTAAATTACAGAAACCTTTTTGTTCGCATTGATGTATCAAAACCACGCCTAACATCTACAAACTATTTACACCCTGTGTTTATAAGAACATTAAATCAATAAAATTACAACCTCTTGTATAGTATTTATTTTTGATTCTATATTCTTTAAACAAAGACAGAAAAATATGAACCCTTTAACTACGCAAGTTTTATATTAAGGCCACATAGATTTGACAACACCGCTTTGCTATTTTTTTGGAAGATCAACAATAGGTGTACAATACCATTTCGAGTGAAATCGTGCAGCGTTCAGAACACGGTGCGAACACCATATGTGAGGAAAAGTATAACGTAACCATTTATTAATGCTTCTTTAAAAGGTTTTGATGCTCGGCTTCATGCTTCATGATTGCAATGCCTCGAAATCAAAAAGAAGCAAAAGAAAAATCATTATTCAACATCAAAAAAATAACAAATTTTTTGTATTATTTTTATCACTTGACATGTATCAATTTATTGGCCGAATGTTCCATTAGACAAGTGGCCGGTGGCTATGCGGAACCTGAATTCCAAAACTCTAACCGAACTCACTTCAGTTTCCTTGGGCCTACTAAATGTGGTGACCTTGGGGTTTCAGAATTCCGGCAGAATATTGCTTATAAAGAAAAAAAACTATAACTGTTTTGTTATCAGATAATAGGATTTATAAAAATCTGCAACCGTATCCAAAGAATTTTTCAAAAATTCGTGTATTTTTTTCAAAAAATCCAAAAATTGTATTATCGAAGAGGCTAAAGAAAAAGCCAGTTAAGATTTTTGACTATTGTTAGCCGTGTTTATTTTATTTCGAAAATGAGAGAGTCCAGCAAAAAAGTGTCTGGATACGGTTGTAAGGAATTCATTCCTGCCAAATTTCAACAGATTCCGTTTTCTCGTTTCCGATATTCTGCCCGGCAAAGATTGGCCCAAAAACAGCAAAGCAGTGTTGTCAAATCTATGCCGTTTTTGTGGCCTTAAGGAAATAAGGTGGAAGTTAGATATTTTTCTTAACTCCTGATTGGAATGAATGAAATCACTTGTTATAAGAGCTAAACCGTGCTCTGTAACCTCTTAAGAAGTAGGGAAAATGTCAGAATGCAGGAAATCAATGAGAAATACAGACAAATGAAACTCTTGCTTACAAAATTAGATTCATGTTTATTGCTTAGGTAGTTTTCCGCTTATTCCAGTTAAACTTAGTGGAAGAGGGTCTATATATCTACGTTATTTCTTAAACTTTTTTCACTATTTCTACAAATTTTGTGAAAAATCAAAATAAAAATGTAACAACCGTTTTGCTCTATCCTTAACCATTTCGATTTTACAGGCTGGCAAAGTTAAAAAATGCCAATTTTCACCTGTCAATCTTTTAAAAACAGTTGAACAGGACATTATATATAAAATGTACCTAAAATATTTTGTAGAATCCAAAAATATACAGGGTGTTCAATTTAAAATAAGAAAGTAGTTGTCAAGTTTTCCTGCAAATGGCAACACTGCAAATATGAAAGTATTTTATAAAGATAGTTTACATGGACTTATGTTACAATAGAAAGTTTGAAAAGTTTCCATTGTATACAGATTGTACTTTAAAACCTATCCAAAATCAAATCTGTATGAAATGAAAAGTGTACAATTCATTTTGACCAAGATGTAAAAATACTTCCACCAAAAAAAGTATCAGCTGTTTTCATGCTTCATCCCAGCAAACACAACTGTTATACAAACATAGTATTTACGTCAATCTAAAGTCAAAAAACAAAAGTTTTCATAAAATGTACGTAATATTTACATAAAATAACTTAATACATTATATTTATGTAATAAGAAGGTAACTTTGTGTGTGGAATTATGCAAAACATGGAAGTTACTTTTTAACTTGTTGTGGCATTAGATGTATATAAATATTATATGCACAATATGACTTTAATTTTACTTAAATGATACTTTCTAATACGCAATTTTTATGTTATAAATTTATATAGTAGTTATATAAAGAGTACGTTATTTACGTGACGTCAAGTTTACCTTGATGGTACTTGTAAGAGATATAAATATTCCCTAAAAAAATTTACCCCAATTTTACCTTTCGATTTACTTTCTAGTTACTAGTTAATCGATATCTACCATTTCTCAATTTTTTATTGCCATGTATTATTTACGATATTTTAATTACATTTTATTTACGTAAACAGTAGAGAACTTTGTGCTTGCCATTGTGCAGAACATGGAAGCTTTTACCTAGAATTTATGTAACAAAGTAATCATGTGTTGTAACTTTTACGTAATATTTACGTAACGGTGTTGGCTGGGATGGAGCTGTCTTTTCTACATGTTTTTAAAATGGTTAATTCTATAAGCATTTATGCTCGTTTCCACCAACTCAAAAATTCCTCGATTATGCTTTAATAATCTTGATCGGAGAATTTTCACGTTGATGGATACGGACATAAATGTATCATTTAAGAGTTGAGCAAGACCGTTCTCGACTAAAAAGCCAGTTACCTCATTTTCGTTTTAGTATCCTTTGGCCTACTATCGGTGCCATATTGACACCTAACTGACAGAAAATCCATGTTTTACCTGTCAAGTTAGTTATAAAAATGACAGCCACGGTAGGCTAAAGGGCACTGAGGCAGTAAGAGTTAACTGGCTTTTTAGTTGAGGCGGTGTTGAGTAGAGAGTACTTTTTTCTGTCAGTGTCCTTAGTCCTTAGTTAAGGTCGAAGTGACATTCAAAACGGGTCATGTTATATCGGTACTTTTCGGAGTTAAATAAACATCAGAATTAACTTTGAATGAAAGTCATATGTTGTAAATAAGCAGGTCACCGAATCAAATGTTTGAATATTTCGAATTAGCGGCCTTAGAAGGAAATTTGGCTTGTTCGGAAAAAAATCAAAAAAAGTGTTCCAAGCCGTGTCTTAGTTTTCCAAAATTCAGCCAATTCAGATATTTATTTGACCCCAAAAAGTATGGATATCACATGACCCGTTTTGAACGTCACTTCGACATTTCCTGAGATAGGGTCACTGACAGAAAAAAAGAATCTCTGACTCCAAATATCCTAAAAACAGCCAATTAGATGTACCCTTATAATCCAAAAGTGCAAAAAACTTTTCTCTAAAGTTTTTTTAGTTCTATATCCTGATCTGGTAACGTCATTATTAAGCATTGCAATCACATCTATAATTCTTCGATAAACGTTCAAGCCGTTATAAAATCTAAAGAACAACAACATACTCTGGAACGGAAATGTAATTTATCACCTACAATAGCCATAGCATGCTTTTCTCGGACAAAATACTGGAATTGGCCAGAGAAATGCGAGAGTGGATAGAATAAGCATTAATTTACGCTTGATTTAACATCTAGGAGGACAGTTTACAGCTACTAATGGGTTTGTATTATAATTTTAGGAGTCTAAAAGACTTAAAGTTGTCTTGCAACATTGTTTTCCACTAAGTACTTACTACTGCCTGGACTAATGACTTGAACACGAAGCCTGAAATACTCAAGGACAAACAATACAATTTGAACTTTTTGAATAATACCACATTAGGTATTTTTAACACTGAGGAGAACAATCCGCTGAGGGAGAAAAATACACTTTAGTCACGTTATACAGGGTTCCTAAGCAAATCCTTCAACTGTTTACTTCTCGGTAATGGTTAGACTGAAATTTGCGCGTGATACCTCAAACTTCTCAGAATTTTTAGGGGAATTCAAAAATGTAATAATATATAGGGTGTTTCATTTAAAAAAACAAAGTTGTTACCAGTTTTTTATAGAAGCGGCAACGTCGCAATACTAAAAATGTTTTAGAATGATATATACAGGGTTCCTAAGCAAATCCTTAGGGGGCCAAGCAGCCGTGTATAAGACGCAGACAAACGGAAAAGCACATTAGGCAGAAAAGGATGGGCATGGGGCGATGTTGTCACTACATCTTACACGTAGTAAATCCATTCCAGGTTGTTGTTTTCTAATGTTTTTCATTTTCATACCTTTAGGACTGGAATAAAAATTGTTTTTGCTCGACTTTAATACCAAACTGATAAAAGATATCGTAAAAAAATATTTTTCGGCTTTTCATTTTGTAACCATTGTCCTTACGCACTGTTTACAGGCTGGGGACTGAGATACATGCAAATGCCTAACCTAAAGCGTTCATACATGGCCGGAGAAATCGACTGAGATATTTCCGTAGAAACTTTATCAAGCAAAAAATAGGACGGATTGACGCCTTCGAACGTCCAACCCGGGTTTGGCACTTTGATTCGAAATCAAAAAGGAGGAACAGTCAGATGTGGGGCCGTGCACAAATTACGTAACGGCGATTTTACCAATTTTTGACCCCCTCCCTATGTAATGTTTTGTAACGGTTTGGCACGCCACTCCCCTAATATTACGTAACGATTTCAAGACCACTACCCCCCCCCCCCCAAAAAAAAAACTTTTCACTTATTTTCATTCTAAATTTTCTTAGTTTGACACAAATGCAAACGCTGTCGAAAACCCCCCTCCCCCTACGTAACTTTTGTAATCCCCCTCCCCCCTATGACCATTACGTAATTTGTGCACGGCCCCTGTAGTCCCAGTGGAGGAGGGCGAGAAAATTGATATTTTTTTCTTAAAAATTATACCCTTTAGACCTATTTCTTTGCGTTCCCGAAATTACGTAATTTTTGAAAAAAAATTGTAAGCGGCGCCATTTTTATTTCGTGCTTTGTTTTTCTAATATTTTTGCGTTCGGCTAATTTAATTGAAATTTTTTTGCCTGCGGCGCTCTTTATCTTCTCACTCGAAACCAAGATCCCCCGTTTTAGGAAAACTGATCTCGTCTCTGTTTCTAAATTTTTTCGAATAAAAGTAGAGTATGACCATGGGGGAAATAATTTTTTTCTACGGTATGACGAAAATTTCGAGAAAGTTGAAGAAAAAAATAAAAAAAGTGGCAGAGCTCAAGTTTTTCGTAAAAAAAACGTTTTTTGTAAAGAAACAGAGCAAAATAAATCTTTTCACCCCTTTTTGGGTGTTACAAATATTGGCAGCCCCTAATTTTTCCCTTTTACCCTCCCGCTAGTTTTGAAGAATTGGTTCGCTACATGTTTCGAGATCATGTCATAAATCACCTCGAAAATATCAAATGCAGTGTAGGGCCAGCTTTATTTAAAATCAATAATATCGCAAGCAAAAAGCTCTGCAGGAAAAACAGCGCCGTTTATTGATTTCTTTGGCTGCTAGTGCTAGCTGCATGGTTTGGCCGTTTCCGGATAGATGTCACTAGTAGAACAGAATGGAAAGAAATTTAATTAAAACCGAAGATATTTCTTTCTAATGTTAACAACTTCACGAGTTTATCGCTCAGTATCGTAAATAATGGACCCTGCCGCCTCCTTTAAGCCAGAAAAAGCTGTGGTTTGGACCTAAAAACATCTAATTTTTAATTAGATTAGATGTGTGGCCGCCATCTAGCGGAATTTGCAGACATCTTGTCAACGGTTATTATTGCAACTATGATTTATGCTCACAATGAAAGAGTGTCGACAATTTTTTCTCATGAAAGCAGTCCGGAGATAATAACAAACTGGCACCATTGCTCAATATACCTGTTTCTTTTGTGCGTGCAGAACTTTCTATGCCATTTCTGTTTGATTTATTGAAATCCTGTCCCTAAGGAAAATCTTAGGAACCCTGTAGATTTGTTATTTTTTGCACTTGATTTCTGTTTCTATCCAAGTTTTTACTAGAAAGAATGAAAATTAGTTTTAGTCGATTTATTAAAATTTGTAATTTATCACTGAGTTTAATTTTACTTCCTAAAATTTTATTGTTAATCCCTAAAATTTCTCCTACTTCATAAATTTTAGTTTAGTGTGTAAGGAATAAAATCCATTATTAGGTAAAAAGTTGAATAAAACACGATTTTCCCGACTAATCGGTGGTGAATATAAAAGTAGAAAATATGGAGGAACCTTGCTGTGTACAAGGGCTATTGATTGGACACTTTAAATTATTATTATTATATCGGCTTTGGGCCATGGGTTTTTGCATATAACTATGAGATAATTTATTACTTTTGGAAAATCTAATGAAAAAGTGGACACTACCGTAAAAAAAATTGAAAAAGGGTTGTCTAGTATTTCCCGCGTAATAATAACTCACGCAATATCAGAAAATACCGCTACAAAATTTTAAAACACAAAAACTCCACAATAACATAAACAAAATGGCAAAAACATACCTCGTGTAACGGGTTTACCTTCTGGATTGAAACTTTCGAGTAAGGTTAAACTTGCGGTTCGAGATGTTTTATCCATAATATAATAAATTCAATTAAATAAAATCAAAGTTTTCGGACAGATGATGTCGTTGTCAATGTCACTCAAATTAATACCTTATCATTAAATTATCGTAAGGTCACTTCGACCCCAGGCATGGATTTGTTAGTGTATGCGCAGTAGATTTTTGGTTTATGGCCTGGTGCCCCAAACAGTTTCAAAGCCAACCCCGATTTTGAATTTTCTTCTTTGTTTTTCAAAGTTTTAGTCTTTAGATATTTATTACTGATAAAATACTAAATTGGAAATTTAATAACAAACAAAGCTCAGAAGTAAAATCGCAAAATTATACAAAAACTTATAAACATTTAATTTAGTGAAAAAATTTCAGTCAAACCCTCTCCAGAAGGCATTGTTCCAAGGACAGACGCCGCATTTCCGAATCGAATGGCAATACTGATTCGTTGTTTTAGAAAGCTAGTTGACCTTTTCTCTCCCGGTACGGCTTGGATTCTTTTTCCTAAACATGATATTATTTTTTTTTGCTTCTTCCCCCCAAGGTCCAAAAGTTTCCACACAAAAAGGAACAAAAATATATTTACTAAAGAAATTTTCATACTTATGAATTTTATTGCTTTCCGAAATTCATGCAGCTTCCCCTGATTTAATGCTTGTATAATTTATGTAAGAATTTGCCAAAGTGTCACTACAAGTAGCGTACCAAATGAGCTGTCTTCACCCTTCCAGGGGACCAAAGTCAACCCGTCAGCTCTGTGAATACCGACAGGCTCCAAAATTGTGTTTACTTGGGCAGAAGCAAAAGCTTTTTTTAAAATGTCATTAAGCATGCTGTGACGTGACCACCAACCTGCGCTTTTCCGGCAATATAGACCATGAAGACCCAATTTGTCTAGGGTTTCGCCGCAAGTGCAAATGTGTGGTTCACATATATTTGGGTCGGTTCTCAGGGCTACTGAAATTCGGAATGACGAATCGTCCAGAAGTGTCCCCAGAGAAGGAGAAGGCAACGCATTCAACCAGGACCCACTTTTTTCGTCTTTAATGGCTAATAATCTTGCTCTATGTAGAGGGTTTGTAGTTCTTCAATAATTTTTTTGATAAAAATAGAACATAAATTATAATCGAATTGTTTTTGTGTTAAAAGATTTTCATTGTTAATTTGGTTGTTGCATCAAGATGACCAGTTGAGTAAAGCTTCATTAAAAGCAAAATCAGGACTATTTAGAATGTCTCCCGGAACAATTGAAGGAAGAAATGTTAAAATAAATCTATTTGAAGAAATGATAGCTGAAAAACATAAAGTTATTTTCGTTACACATTTTGCGGCACTTGGGCCGTTATAGTATTTGCTGCTATAAGCTTAATGTAAATCCACCAAAATAATTACTATAAGGTCATGTGACTGTAGAAAAAAATATAAATGGCCATACTTTAACCTTTTTTTTTCTCTGATTCGTTTTTAGTTTTTTTTCCGGAGTAATGGTTACCCCGGGAAACTACGACCAGTGTTACCTGCTAGGTTCCTCAGATTTTTTTGATCTCAATGTGTAGTATGGGTTGCATCCGGGAAGAAATTGCTCCTGAGGAGGGGGAGGGGGGGCTTGAGTAATAAAAAAGTATCAGATTACCATTTTATTGTTGATCCTTGGGAAAAATCCAATCTTATGGTCGATTTTTAGTGGTTCTGGGTTCTGAGGGGGGGGGGGCTTGAGCCTCTAAGTCCCCTTGCGTACGCCGGTGATAGGGAGGTCGCCGGAATCAAGGTTTCGGTCGAGTGCAACCCGTATGTTGTTGGATCATTGTAACAGTAATTTATCTAGGGTAGACATTGAACACCCGGGCCACACTATTTTAGTGATTAAAAAGCTTAAAATTATAAGGTTTATAAAAAACTTCCTTTCGAAATATGATTGTACAGGGTGGTCCAAATTCGAGGAGCCTCTATAGCTTTGGGCTTTTGCAGCTTAGCTAGCCCAAAACTATACATGTTTAGGGCTCGATTTTCAAAAGAAGTCAAAAAATAAAAACCGCATTGCGATATGCCAAAGCGTTGAGCTACAGGATGATTCTCAAAAATGTGCGTTTCTAAAAACCCTCTACAACTTTTTTATTTGTAAAGATAGAGATTTTCATTAAAAACATCTTTTAAATATTTTTTAAGGACAAATCTACCTGTTTCACCGATTTTGACTTTAATCTTTAGTTCACGAGATATAACACAAAGTTACATTTTTGTTAAATGGAATACCCCAATTTTTTTAAAAATATTAGTTTTGTAATAAAACTTCCTGTTGAACGATGTGTCATACACCTATTTTTATTAAGTAGTTAAACAGATATCTGCAATTTTTACTAATTACCATAGTAGGCTGTGTTTAACTCTGACCTATGCAGTTTTAGGGTATCTATCTAGGTAGCTATGATTAAATAAAAACAATTGCCATGATAAACGAGCCCAAGTGTCAAAAGTGCGTCTTCGTCAAGATATAAAAATGTTTGAAAACTTTGAAAAGTACGACATGATAAAATGTTATATTGAAAGTAACGAAAATCGACAGACGGCGTTAAATCTATATTTCCAGAGATATCCGGAAAGAAGGCAACCTAGCTCAAAAATATTTTTGAAGTTAAAACGTCATCTACAAGAATACGGCTCCTTTACAAAAGCGCGGCCTAGGACGTATAGAAGCCTAGCCAGAGATAGAGAGTTGGAAGAACTAACGGTTCTAGGAGAAATAGAAATTAACCCGAATACTTCCACCAGGGCTATGGAGAGAAACACTGGAATTCCACGCAGCAATGCCGTTCGGGTGCTTAAAAAACACAAGTTTAGGCCTTATCGACCCCGACGGGTGCATCAATTACGGCAACGAGATTTTGCTACAAGACGTGCATTTTGCAGGTGGCATCTAAATAAAAGCCAAGAAGACCCCGATTTTGCCAGAAAAGTTATTTGGACGGATGAGGCAACGATTTCTAGTGATGGAATATTTACCAGATATAACTGCTATTACTGAAAACAGCAAAATCTCCATATTATGGTTGAACAAGCGAATTAGGGAAGGTTCAGTTTTGAGGTATTGGTAGGCATCTACAGAGGACAAATTATTGGGCCATATATTTTTGATGGAAAGGACCACGCACCCGATTACACAGGGCTTATGGAGAATTTTTGCCTCTGTGGAATTTAATATAATTTTAGTATGTTGTAGAAGACAACAAGCTGATAAAAAAATATTAAAGGTAAAAAAAGTTCTATGTACAGGGTGGTCCAAATTCAAGGGGCCTCTATAGCTTTGGGCTTTTGCAGCATAGTTAGCCCAAAACTAATATACATGTTACGAGCTCGATTTTCAAGAGAAGTCGAAACCTAAAAACCGCATTGCTATATGTCAAAGCGTTTCTGAGCTACAGAGTTATTCTCAAAAATATGCGTCTCTAAAACCCTCTACAACTTTTTTATTTGTAAAGATAGAGATTTTCATTAAAAACATTTTTTGAAGATTTTTTAAGGACAAATCTACCTGTTTCACCGATTTTGTCTTAAAGCCTTTAGTTATTGAGATATAACACAAATTTACATTTTTTTAAATGGAATACCCCAATTTTTTTTAAAAAATTAGTTTTGTAATAAAATTTCCTGTTAATTACCATAGTAGGCTGTGTTTAACTCTGACCTATGCAGTTTTAGTGTATCTAGCTAGGTAGCTATGATCAAATAAAAACAATTGCCATGATAAACGAGCCCAAGTGTCAAAAGTGGCGTCTTCGTCAAAATATAAAAATTTTTGAAAACTTTCAAAAGTACGACATGATAAAATATAACATAATATCAAAATAAATTGAAAGTAACGAAAATCGATTGAAAGTAACGAAAATCGACAGACGGCGTTAAATCTATATTTCCAGAGATATTAGGAATGAGAGCTCAAAAATATTTTTGAAATTAAAACGTCATCTACAAGAATACGGATCCTTTACAAAACCGCGGTGGAAAACGTATAGAAGCCTAGCCAGAGATAGAGAGTTGGAAGAACTAACGGTTCTAGGAGAAATAGAAATTAACCCGAATACTTCCACTAGGGCTATGGAGAGAAACACTGGAATTCCACGCAGCAATGCCGTTCTGGTGTTTAAAAAACACAAGTTTAGGCCCTATCGACCCCGACGGGTGCACCAATTACGGCAACGAGATTTTGCTCCAAGACGTGCATTTTGCAGGTGGTACCGAAATAAAAGCCAAGAAGAACCCGATTTTGCCAGAAAAGTTATTTGGACGGATGAGGTCACGATTTCTAGTGATGGAATATTCACCAGATATAACTGCTATTTATTACTGGAAACAGCAAAATCCCCAAAAAAAAGATACCAACAAATTTTAGAAGAGCAGGTGATTCCGTTTATTGACAATTTGCCACTTCAGCAAAATAATGAGCTATACTTTCAACATGACGGTGCACCTCTTCACAATGCACGAGACATTACTAATTTGCTAAATATTGTGTTTGCCGAAAACTGGATCGGAAATAAAGGTCCTATATATTGGCCCCCCAGGTCTCCAGACCTGACTCCTTGCGACTTCTTTTTGTGGGGGAGAGTCAAAGACCTTGTATTTCGAAATCGCCCAACTACTAGAAGGGAATTGGAAGACGCACTTCGTACTGCATTCAGGCAGCTTCGAGCGGTAGAACTTCTTAATGCAGAAAATAGCGTCAAAACAAGAATGTAGGATATGTTTACAAGAAAACGGCCGTCAATATGAGCATCTGTTTTAGAATTAAAGAAAATTGTTAGATGTAGATTTTAGGTGTTACATAGCTTAATTAATAAAAATTTTAAAAATTTTAGGGTTGGTAATTATAGTAAACCACAAGTTAAAGTTCGAGGTTGCTGTGTTCCCTCGTGTCGTAGCCAACTTGATTTTGTATGAAAAAAAAAACAATAAAATTTTATTTACACATTTAGGGCGCCTACTATGGTAAATATCAAAATATGCAAATATCTTTTAAACTATTTAATAAAAATAGGTGTATGGCACATCGTTCGACAGGAAATTTTATTAGAAAACTGACTTTTTGAAAAAAGTGGGGGTATCCCATTTAAAGAAATATAACTTTGTGTGATATTTAGGGAACTAAAGGCTTTATGAGAAAGTCGGTGAAACAGGTAGATTTTTCTTATGTTTTTAATGAAAATCTCTATCTTTACCAATAAAAAAGTGGTAGAAGGCCTTCAAAATCGCACATTTTTGAGAATCACCCTGTAGCTCAAAAACGCTTTGACATATCGCAATGCGGTTTTTAGTTTTCGATTTCTCTTGAAAATCGAGCCCGTAACATTTATATTAGTTTTGGGCTAACTATGCTGCAAAAGCCCAAAGCTATAGAGGCCCTTTGAATTTGAACCACCCAGTACAGTTCTTGAGATATTAGGGGTCAAAGTTCGAAAAAACCTTGCCCCCTTTCGGCAGTCTCAAATTCAATTTGTGAGGAATAAAAGTTGATTTGTAAATTATTTATCATTTATTAGGTCACAACAAACGATATTAACAGAAAAAACAAAATTGGTTACTTTTGGTTCACTCACGGGGTGTACACAAAAAAATAACAAAAGTTGCATTTGCTCTAAAATGGGTTTTCAATTATTTTTGGATAACGGCTCGGTCAAATTCGACATAACTTTGCCAAAATAGTGTCAAGACTTGGTGCTACCCGAACACAAAAACACAGACTTTTTCTATGTCTGGTTTTAAAAATATCAATTTTTTGCATATCTGAACTACGCTTATTATAATGGCAACGCCAAATTGAGTAATCTTTTACGTTCAATTTATCATTTTGAATATTAATAATTAAAAATGGCCTTGTTGATTAAAAAGGTAAATGGGTAGCAGAACCCTGTTTTATTGGGGGTACCTATGTTGATTAAAATGAAAGACACATATCAAATTAAGTCAGATAATATATTAAATCAAAGTATTTTTACGTCCATACACTAAATTTTTTCTTCCCTCTGAGATGGCTATTTCGGAATCTTTTTACGTCATTTTGTTTACGAGGAACGGCCAACACCTATGTTTTTTTAAATAAAACACACTGTATATTTTGGCATTTTTGACAAATATTAAACACTGATAGTTTATATTTTGCTGGTTCCGAATTATTAGCATTTTAATTTGAAAGGAAAAAGCAGTGTTTGTTTTTAATAACCCCCCTAAAATAGCTCAAAACCAGTTTTTTCATAAAAATTCAATTGCTTATATTTCCGAAACGGTAAAAGAAAAACTATATCTATTAGTGTTTGATATTTTTGGAAACAGAATCGAATGCAGATGTCAAAAATACCAAAATATACAGGGTGTTTTATTTAAAAAAACATAGGTGTTGGCCGTTCCTCGTAAACAAAATGACGTAAAAAGATTCCAAAATAGCCATCTCAGAAAGAATAAAAAAATACCAATTGGCATGTTTTTGGAATTTAGTGTATGGACGTAAAAATACTTTGATTTAATATATTATCTGACTTAATTTGATATGTGTCTTTCATTTTAATCGACATAGGTAACCCCAATAAAACAGGATTCTGCTACCCATTTTTTACCTTTTTAGTCAGCAAAGGCGGCCATTTTTAATATTTTTAATTATTAATATTCAAAATGTTTTGTCATTATAACAAGCGTAGTTCAGATATGCAAAAGGTTAAAAGATAAAAATTGATTTTTAAAACCAGACATAGAAAAAAATATGTATTTTTGTGTTGGGGTAGTACCAAGTCTTGACACTATTCTGGCAAAGTTATGTCGAATTTGACCGAGCCGTTATCCAAAAATAGTTGAAAAACCATTTTAGAGCAAATGCAACTTTTTTTTTGTGTAGACCCCGTGAGTGAACCAAAAGTTACCGATTTTGTTTTTTTGTTAAAATCGTTTGTTGTGACCTCATAAGTGATAAATAATTTACAAATCAACTTTTATTCCTCACAAATTGAATTTGAGACTGCCGAAAGAAGGCAAGTTCCATTTTTTTTTGTAAGAGAATTGACCTAAGAGACAAATTAATAACAATAATATTAAAGGCTAACTAAACTATTAGTTTTTGTTAAAATATAATCTGCTATTTGCAAAATTCGGTAGTAGTGCAAACATAAAAAATGTTACTCTTTGACCATCCCCTGTAAATTACCTTTTGAACTGTCAAAAATGACAGCACAACTAGGTTTGAATATGATCTTCTGTCAAATAATTTTTGTATCAATTAACATTTCCTTGGCCAATACGTCAGAGTTATAATGCGTAAAACATACATCATTTTGGTCTTTTTTCGAACTTTGACCCCTAATATCTCAAAAACTGTACATAGAACTTTTTTTTACCCTTAATATTTTTTTATCAGCTTGTTGTCCTCTACAACATACTAAAATTATATTAAATTCCACCAAGGCAAAAATTCTCCATAAGCCCTGTGTATTCGGGTGCGGGGTCCTTTAAATGCCGAAAGATACCAACAAATTTTAGAAGAGAAGGTGATTCCGTTTATCGACAATTTGCCACTTCAGCAAAATAATGAGCTTTACTTTCAACATGACGGTGCACCTCCTCACAATGCCCGAGACATTACTAATTTGCTAAATATTGTGGAAACTGGACCGGAAATAAAGGTCCTATATATTGGCCCACCAGGTCTCCAGACCTGACCCCTTGCGACTTCTTTTTGTGGGGGAGAGTCAAAGACCTTGTATTTCGAAATCGCCCAACTACTAGAAGGGAATTGGAACAGGCACTTCGTACTGCATTCAGGCAGCTTCGTGCGGTAGAACTTCTTAATGCAGAAAATAGCGTCAAGAGAAGATGTAGGATATGTTTACAAGAAAACGGCCGTCAATTTAAGGATTTATTTTAGAATTAAAGAAAATTGTTAGATGTAGGTTTTAGGTGTTACATAGTTTAATTAATAAAAGTATTAAATAAAAACTTTTAATAATTTTATTTTTGTTTATTATTTTAGGGTTGGTAATTATATATAGTAAACTAGAAGTTAAAGTTCGAGGTTGCTGTGTCCCCTCGTGTCGTAGCCAACTTGATTTTGTATGAAAAAAAAAAACAATAAAATTTTATTTATACATTTATGGCGCGCACCGCGCCTACTATGGTAAATATCAAAATATGCAAATATCTTTTAAAATATTTAATAAAATCGACAGGAAATTTTATTAGAAAACTGATTTTTTAGAAAAATTGGGGGTATCCCATTTAAAGAAATGTAATTGTGTGTGATATCTCGGGAACTAAAAGCTTTAAGAGAAAATCGGTAAAACAGGTAGATTTTTCTTTAGAAAGTTTTCAAAAAATGTTTTTAATGAAAATCTCTATCTTGACAAATAAAAAATTTGTAAAAGGCCTTTAAAATCGCACATTTTTGAGAATCACCCTGTAGCTCAGAAGCGCTTTGACATATCGCAATGCGGTTTTTAGTTTTCGACTTCTCTTGAAAATCGAGCCCGTAACATGTATATTATTTTTGGCCTAACTATGCTGCAGAAGCCCAAAGCTATAGAGGCCCCTCGAATTTGGACCACCCGTAGATGCTATTTTAAACAATTTTTATTTGTTGCTTATCTTTGTATATAGTTGGGGTGACCCAAAAAAAATGTTTGAAAATACCCTTAATCGCACTCTCTAAAATGGATTTTCAAAGTGGAGTAAGACAATAAAAGTTTTTTTCTGACATAATACAAAGCATTGTAAAATATTTTTTTCCAAAGGTAACAATCTATTAATTTGTGTACAAGGTGAGCCAAAAAAAGACGTTAAATAAGTTATAAATCCCATTTGCAAATATTTATTATGTGAATTTTCTTGACACGATCTACTTATTTTTCTTTATATTATTACCTATTATTACAATATTATTATTACACTATCATTCATTTTTATTTTTTGCTAAATAAGGGTTAAAAATCCTGAATAATATAAATTTTTCTACAGATGGTAGCTTTCAAATCTATATAAGGCGTAGTTTTGACTCACCCTGTACATAAATGAAGAATAATATAAGAAAAATAAGTAGATCGTGGTCAAGAGAATCATATATAAAATGTTTGCAAATTCGATTTATAATTTATTTATCTTTCAAAGACCATTTTTTTGGCTGAACCTGTACAAAAATTTTAAGATTATTGCCTTTGGAAAAAAAAATTCTAATTTTTGGTATTACCTAAAAAAAATACTTTAATAGTGTTACTCTTCTTTGAAACTCAATTTTAGATGGTGCGATGAGGGATATTTTCAACCCTTTTTTTTGGCTCACCCCGAATATATACAAAGATAAGTGTTAAACAAGAATTGTTGACAATTGCATGTGTAATCATATTTCGATGAAAATTTTTTTATAAACCGTATATTTTTCTCATAAACCAAGGTACAAAACGGCCATTTTTGGAAATTTACCCTTCATTGCTGGCTTACCCTGTATAACTACAGAAAAATGCTAATGACAAAAAGTGTTTGTTAGGATGTTATCTATCAGATGTTAAAAAATTACAAAAATTGACCAATATTTTAAAAACTTTTATTTAAAGTCGTTTTTTCGATACCCTGTATAATATTGAAAATTACGTTGATTTAAATATAATCTGTCTTGGCTTAAAGAATAAAATTCCTAAAAATAAATAAAATCAGAAAAGCTACCTTAAATCTGCGAATTTCTTTGGAAAACGTACATAATTTGGTGTAACCATCCTGTTTATCTCGGTTTCCATGGCAACCAATAGACATAAAACATAAAAATACAGGCTTGTTACTAAAATAGTTTGGCCTGGGTGATCAATGTCTACCCAAGATAAATTACTTCTACAATGATCCAAAAACATGAATCAATAGTCAAAATCTCGGGACCTAGATTTTTTTGCGGGGGTATACGATGGGGCCTGGACTGGTATTTTTTTCTCATATTTTTAGTTTTTTCCTTAATTACACTTTATATACAAGGTATATAGTGGGATTTAAATAAAAAGCGTAATTCACTTCTTAATTTGTCTTTTTGATACAAATAACAAAAAAGTTTTCTTAAGTGAAACTTTATAAACGGTTAACCTGTAGCTGTACATCTTAGTTCTATTAAACCTTGGCTGTGTCTTCTTTTTTTTTTTTAAATGTCAAAATTAATTAATGTTATTTTTAGGCAATACGCTTTCATGCAAAATAATCAAAATTTTTAAGCACTGGTGTAATTACCCTCGAAAACATATTATTTAATCATAATTTCATCATACTCATACATATATGTCAGCTTGAGAGAAATAGTTATTTTTGTACCTATAGGGTGCAAACATAAAGGTATAACTTGATGCAAAGTAGTACTTTTGCGCCCGCGGCTTGCGAGGGCAACAAGTATTTGCTTCTAATAATATAAACCCTGACTGTTTTTTTTTTCCAGAAAAACGTGTTTATATCATTTAGAATAATGATCCGTCCTCTTATTTTCAATTCGGTTTTTTTTTCTATGTTTTAATTTATTATTTTTTTAACCACTGTAATTTTGAATTATTTTGATTAATTTATTATTGGTATCCTCTAAAGAGTTTTTTGTGTGTTGTTAACTTGCAAGAAACTTATGGCTAACCCTATAACAACTTTGCAAATAAATTCTATTTACTTTACTTTCATTTACTATGATCCACCTATACATTTTTCTATCTTAATAACAAGTTTGTATCCATTTTAGTAACCTTATTCTATGCGTTTCAGTTAACTTAAACTATACGTTGCTAAGGACTTTGATTTCAGTAGTATCCTTTTACCAAGTGTTTCAGTATAACCTATGTGGATATACGCCGACATGCTCTCTGTATCAGTCAGGATTATGGAGTCTCTGTATTCTCTAGGTCGTGAAAATATCATTTTACGCCGGGATTTGAAGAAGAATTAATATGTTGTAAATCTCCCGTTCAGACTAATTTCAAATTAATCTTAAACACATATTAAGAAAGATAAATGTAGTAAATGTGTTACATGAGTAGGCAACAACAACGAGTTTCCAGATACACCCATTCTCAATGCTTTAATGTGAATGAGGATTATGACAATGGTTGGAAATTGGAAGCTTCTCGAACATATTTTGCCAAATGCTTGCCTAAAGTTTGTTTTTTTGTTTCTGATGAGATGTTTTATCAATCAATTTTAAATGTTAAATTTAGATTTTCTGCTATTGTGCGTAATCAACGTATCTGAGAAAGAGTGGGGTATATTAGCCACTTACAGTGGGATTTACTAAAAGGGTTTAGCCTATTTTAGACAGGTCCTAAGTTTAAATGAAATTGTTAGTTTTAAGCATTTTATACCAACCTTGAGTTTTGAACATAGTTTGATTTATAAGAATAATTTTAATAATTTTTTTGAGTGAAGAATCATCTTAACACAATCTTTTGTTGGATTTAAGAAGAAAATTTCTATTTAAAAGAAGTTTTTTTTTAACCCTAGTGGGGGATCTAAATGGTAATCACTCGGTGCCCAGTTCTCTGGTAGAACATGATAAAAAGTACCGATAAAAACTGCAGGGTTGAGACCTTTGAGTGTGATCTTTCAGTGGAAAGCTTTATTTGATGATTAAGCTCTTAGACAAACTCAATGTTTTAATTTCAGTTCTGTTTGTAAATAAATGGATAGGTAGGTTTTTCGTGCATAATCAGTGACCTTCACCTATGTTTGTTTTGCCTCGTAGTGTAATATATTCTTTGTGCTGAAAACGGGTTCAAAATATGGCGATTTTCTGGACAAAATTGGAGGTGTTTTATTGATTAATGAACAACTTGGGATATTAAATAAGATAAATTAATTCTTGTTAAAACGGTTGCTTAGGGAAATTATTGAGGGACTTATTACCAATTGGCACAAAACAATCCTTTCTGGGGGCTATAATTTAAACCACCCCAGAGGTGGTCTAAAAAATCATCAACTTTATAACCTCAAACACAGATTTGCCATTTTGAAACCTGTCAAAAAAATTAGTTTTAGGCCATTTTCTTCTAAAATATGGAATATTTTGAGAAAAAAGCAGTTTCTCTGTGGTATTTTGCAATACTTGACTTGTTTATGCGATGTGCGATGACAGAACTGCTGATTGAAATCATTGCGTACGGTCGTGGGTCCGGAACGTTAAGTAGTACATCTTTCCGTACGCAACGAGTGGAATCAGCTGTTCTATCATCGCACCCGTCAAGAAGCAGGCATCGTTCGAAACATGGCATGAACAAGTCAAAAATGTAGTGTATTTTGGCATTGTTTCGAACGCGTTCGGTATACCGATACCCATGCTTTCAAATGTTTACTTTAACTGTCTATGGTCAAAGTAAACGCATCACCAGGGTGCCGATTCTGGGTTCTCCTGAGAGAAGAGAAGTAGTTTTAACCAATAAACCCGCTTAAAAGCAGTGACGAGACTATCGAAGAATCACCAAACTATTATGGGCACGTGCAGAGATGCCTCGAACAACGATTTTTGAGCGAAGCCGTTCTCTCGATTAGATCCAGTAGTTGGGACTTGTAGAAAAGCTCGTGTGAAAAACGTCACTCGGGTGATTTTAGAGCACGCTATTGGACGAAAACATCACGTGACCGATCGACATTTTACTCGCTAATATGCATGCTACGACAAACTTGACCGTCTTTCAGTGTAGGACGTCGCACAGTGGATCCTGGTATAGGGAATTTTGGACATTTACCTTAATTTACAAAATTTTAACTTGTACTTATAAAATTGAGTTTAATTTGAAAAACATTATTTAGATGCGTTTGAGAAAAAATTTACACTATTTCAAAATTTAGCATCACGGATCATATCAAAACTGAATTATACAGGTATGTATACAGGGTCTTTTAGTGCAAAGATTTTAGGCACGAATTTTTCAGGTCTAAATAAGAACATTTTTGTCCATAAATATGTCCGCAAACACTTTGTTACTGATCCACGGAGCGTTGACTTTTCGAAATTTTTTTAGTTTTTTCTTTATAGCTCTTGCAGTTTTTGAGATATTTGCACCAAATCTGAAAAACAGGCTACTGTTTAAGGCTTACATAATCCCAACATACTGACTGATCGTTAGAATCTATAGGAATATATTTTTCTTTTTCCCCCTAAACTTTTACGTGATGCGCCGCTGATGGATTGTGAATTAATACATAAATTAATTGTTTAGTTTAAAAACTATTTTATCTCATGTAAGTTTTTCTCATTTGTGACTGTTTCCAGAAATTAAATTATCAAAATCATTATTTGTAACTCGTTAGATTCAACTAGAGTTTTTTACAACAGGGGAGAGCTCATAGGAATATTTAGTGCTTTTGGCCGTTTTTCTTAAAATATCGCAAAAAATTGCAGTCAAGTGAAATGTTTTATTGGTTTATGGTTTTTAAAAAATGCAAAAATATCTAATAAAACAAAATTCTGCATATTTGAGCATTTTTTTAAAAATCAATGTGAATTTTAAAATTGAAATTTTGATGTAGGTATAGAAAAATTAAAAAAAAAATGATTTCAAGAAAATATAAAAAAAAACAAAATTCTTCATTCATTCTTTGAATGACTTTTGTGCGATGGGCCGGTCGCAGAAAAAGGAATTTTAGATTTTAATAGAAGTGGTCTCTTTTGGGGTATGATCGTTCTATTACGGGGTTGAATTCTTGAATCTCAAGTGCACGAAATACAATTTTGTAAAGTGAGCGCTCCTCGTTAAAGAAAACAAAATCATCAAAAATATTTATTTATACGCATACGTCTCTCAAAATGAAGCTGTACGGCTGCAGCGGACGGTCCAAGCGATTAAGTTTGCCTGGCTTTTTGGTAAACGCTGGTTCAAGAATATCACAATTATAATCCCTGTGCGCATTCACTGCGATCGCAGGTCAAGAATCTGTTACAGAAATTACACTAAGGTTCGGAAATAACCAAACCCTGACTTTTCCATACTTCCTACAAAGAATTATAGTATGTTTAACTAAGTATCTAAAGGTAGTTTTGGAACAGTTGGACTATTAAAGGCGCGTTTCGGCGAGCTTAACATAGGTACTATTATTTTCTCTTTCTAAATGCATTCCTCTAAGAGAGATCCAGCATACTACACCATCACAAAAAATACCCGCCTTTACACGACCCCACATATCTGTCAGGGGATAACTATCTCAAAAAGGTACTTAGACAGCGGGGTCGAAGGGGTACAGGCGGTATGTTCCTGGTATGCTGGGTCTCTCTCAAACGAATGCATTTAGAAAAAGAGAATATTAGTAACTATGTTAAGCTCGCAGAAACGCACCTTAAGTCTACATACGAGAGTATTCTGACCAGTGTTTACACCAAATTATTTTATATAGAAATAAAATCTGCAGATTGTCGCTTTTTTTCGAGCATAGGAAAATCAAATTCATTTATAATAGTTTTAATCGTACTTTGTAATAAATATTTTTTGAGTTTTTTCAATACATGTTTTAAAAGGCAGTCCATATTATTCATCAATACTTTAGCACACTTCTTACATACGCATTGTACAATAAAATTAATGAAAAAAGAGATAAAACTTTTCCCTTATTTAAAAACAAAAGTTCTGCACCACAAGCCTCCTCTGACCTCTGTAGCGATTGCTTACTGATGCCTTAAAATAAGGGTCACGTAGGATGAAGTTCCAATCGGAGGTAGTACTGCTGCGAATGTTAGAGCCATGTCAGATTTCTGTATTTTCGGTCTACTGCACTTTTCAATTTTGATAATTTTGTTTCTCAGTTTATTTGACAGGTGGCGCAGGCGCACACAGGTACGACGTCTCGGCGATTTACGAACCTTTTATTTTAAATTTGAGAGGTGTGCATGGTTGCCTGTGTAGTTTCAACTGCCAAGTACAATCTTAAGACTCCCTGAAAATTTCTAATAAGGATGAAATAGGTTTGTAGGTGTCTGGATTTTCCATTAGACATTGGAGGCCTGGTCATAATGAAGTGAGAAACAAAAACGCTTTGTCCTATATGCCACGATAGTACCTACTTTTCTATTTTATTTTAACAACACTAGTGCCTAAACAAAACATACATCAAATGGTAAATTTGATTTGTTTATGGCCCACTTTATACGGTATTTATTATTTTAAAGATTTACAAAAAGAATTTGTCTAATAATATTTTTCATTTAGAATATCTTATTCTTGTGTTTTTTAAAATGAATTCTAATTATTAATAATCTTTAAAAACTCGAAAATACAACAGAGAAAAGGGAGGTTATGATAAACAGATCGGAATCACTTGTCATAGTTGCCAGTGCAAATAAATGTTTTACATTTCTTATGAAATTCTAACCAAAGAAAATGATCAAACAAAAATTGACACTTATCTTTATAATTAAAAAGAATGCAGAACATATTTGCATTCAAAAATCAATTTAAATTTTTTAGTTTGTTTACTTAACGTTTTACTATACGGTAGTCTCCCGCAGGTAACGTCACACTTTATCGGTTAGTAAGGGATTCCGTTATCACCTCGTAACTTCGCATGCCCGAAATAAGCGATAAAGTAAAAAGGCATCAAAATTATAGGTGCAAAAGGTCTCTATTTTGCCAAATACTTACCTAAAGTTTGATGATTTGTTCAATTTTAAATATTAAGTTTAGATTTTCTTCTATTGTGCATAATTACCAACCCAAGCAACAATTTTGGTTAAATTGTGTACATTTTGACCATCACAGCTGACCATGACCTCCTTTGAGAAGGGCAAATTGTTGGGAAATTTCCTGACATTTTCCTATTTTGGAGAAGAAAATGAAGGACATTTGAAAATAAAAAATTAGTCATGAAGGTTTTTATTCCTTGAAGGTTGAGTGCCAGTTTCCCCTGTATTGGACATATTGTGGTTTTAAAGAAGGCAATTTTCCCACAGATTGTCTTTAAAATGTCTTTATATCAACTAATTGATTTGAAGAAGGTAAAATAAAGAAAAGAAATGGGAAATTTTATTATACTCGGACTCATATAGTCATTAAATTTCTAAAAGTTACATGTCCCCTTAAGAATTATAAAGCAAACAAAATTAATGATCATGACTATATTAGAAACAAAAATCACTTGCCATGAAAGTTTTTTCCAGCAAAATCTCATTACGCTCTTATAAATTGAAGGGGCTTCTTATATAACTCCTTATTTTCAAAAAAATCAAATATTATTTATAAATGTTTTAGGTTATGTTGAAAAAAATGTTGTAAATGCTTAAAATATCTCTAAAAGTGCTTGTTAAAACACATCCTTATGCATTTTAAAACTCTTCAAACCACTTAAATTGATGATTAAATGTTTTTATTTGCAAACCTGTTCATGAAGCTAAAAATAAAATGGCTGCAACAATAGGGATGGTGGTCTGTGGCCCCCAAAGTTACAAATTTCTTCCATAATAAAAACAAAAATTTGGTTAGAAAAATTATAACAGCTCTTCTTCTGAATTTCTGACACTCAGCCATGGTTTAGGTCAATTAGGCAATAAGCGGTGCTTATGGCTTAACTTCCATAAGCTTTTTTTCTGCGCGTATTTCAAAATTTGACCTTGTCTGTCTGGGTAAAACAGAGACAGAACGATAGACACCTTCACCATAACTTGAAATCTGCGCGGAATATCTGATTTGACTAAAATTTTTGAAGACCTTTATCAAATAATTTTTTTATTTAAAATTTTTTGCTAGCTCACATATTAACAGATATAATAGGGGGGGGGGGCATTTATAATGAAACACCCTGTACAACACCAAATTATATTTCTATTTTCTTTTTCAAACTAAATAAAAAGTTATTGTAATTCATTAACGGAAAGAAGAAGTTTGTGGAAGTTTAAATACACTGAATAAAACAAATTTTCCTAACAATATAACTTAGAATTTAAAAATGATTAAGTCTTTAAAAGCCATTGCCAATTTAAAGCACATTTGAATAAAATATGTTGTTCATTTTGTGTTTACCCTCTACAGATCATAGTCAATGCGCTTTATTTAGGTTGAATTATATAATATTATGATTATTTTAAATGGATGCATTTTATTATAGTCAACTTTTAAAATATACTTAAATATTTAGTATATCAAACAAAATGTATTACAAAAATAACTATACAGTCATACTTTTTCTTATACTTAATAACTAATTATAATTATTCATCCAATAGTCCACTCGGTCGCAGCTCAAAAAGGTTGCACTGGCCTCCGCAGTAGCCTGAAATAAAGTAAAACAATAAACTTAAGATCCAATCGGGCAAACTAGCTCAAAGTTCACTCAAAAACTTATTAAGTCAACTACTTAAAGCACAAAAATAAAGTACATATTAGGGAAATTTTGGAACGCACTACTACTGCTGTAAGCTACAAATCCATTTCATTGTGGTTATTTTTTCGGTTAATTTTAGGCAATTTTGGCACATTTAATTTTAGAAATAATAAAATATTACCAGGTTTGAACATATGAAACACATATTTTATAAAATTAAGCCCAACTTTGTGTTTTTCCTCATCTCTAAATTTTTTACAAGTGACAGTTTTTAATGTATTCCAGAAACTCTGGTAAAATCGATGCATGGTAGTGGTCGTTAAACACTTAGTATGCTTTCGCGAAATATTGCCTTCTTTTTCTTTCATAGATTATGTTCTCCATTCTGACAAAAAGCGTGATATATGAAAGAACTAGATGCTTGATTTTCGGTACATTTTGAGTACAATATGAAAACATACTAATTACCACAGCGGCTGTCATTGTCAAAATTTTAAGCATTCCAAAATTCCCCTAATAATACATAGTCACTTTAATAAACCGTGTGAAAAAAGGAAACTTAGTTTCCTTGTGTACATACGTACTAGAAACTATTGTGTAAGGTCTCCTTATATTTCCTAAAAATAACAGAAGCACGTTAATCACAAATAATATGATATTGATTATTCTTTATGGGGGCACCTACTAGGGTCCCTAAGACCCCAAATCCGCCTGCGCCGGTTGTTTTTTAAAGAGAAAAAGGGTGCCAAGGGTGCCGGGGGGGGGGGGTTGTAATGTGTTTTTTTATTGTTTTCGGTTGGGTTGGAATAGGTTGGGTTAAGCTGTGTTGGATTGGGTTGTTTTAGTGACAAAAAATTTAAAAAAAACACAAGAAAATGAAAAAAAAACCAACCGGAACAGGCGGATTTGGGGTCCTAAGGAACCTCGTAGCTGCCCCCATAAAGAATTTTTCATGAAAAATCAAAAATCAAAAATGGCAGAAAACCGTATACTGCATAATTACCCAAAATGCCTCTACCTTTGTCGTCAGTTTGGAGGTCAACAGTCCTTGACTTCCTCACGGAGCTCCTCAAGCCGTCCACTCACTTAGAGCTAGGCCAGATCAAGTTTGGAGCGTCTCGTCAGTCTTTATATGCTTGTTTTTACTTTAAGTTTGACATTTCCTGTGCCTTATACACTGATTGTGCCTAAGTCATTGGGTAACATTTTGAGTCTTCTTTTTTTTTGTTTCGTCTCAAAAAGGTAAACAAACATCAATGTTGAGATAGGTATTTATCAAGAATGCGTACGTTAGCTACACCAGTGTAATCTACGACTTACCTAGATTATTTTTGAAGGCTTTTAGGGCCGGAAGGTCCCCTTTTCTTGGCGAAAATGATGGAATTTCTTTTGGCATTTGATTGTTTTTCAAAAACAAACTTCAACTAGAGTATAAAAATTGGTTTTTTATACTCCCCCGCGTCAACCGTAGAAAACGTGGCTAACTGCAAAAATAGACAATTTGCCCATTCAGACCTCAGGGTGTTGGTGTTCTTGAATCGAGAGAAAAGTGTATCGATACGACCGAATTTTGGTTATACTTTTGCTTTTAGGCATTTTTTCCACTTTCTTCTAACAGCACGACAACACAAAACAAAATAAATAAATTTTAGGTTATGTAATTAGTCAGTCAAGTCTAGCAAAAAGTTCTTAAAGGATTTTTATACTTGGAGGGCAAAGGCACTTGACACTTTAACCAACAATTTAAGTTAACTTTCTTCCAGGTTTAAAAGAAAAGGAATTTTGTCTTCAAGGGTCTGTCTTAGGTCGTTAGTTGGGATTACCTGTTGACTAAAAACATCCCACAACTTTAAGGGCAGTAAATACGTTAAATTTTCTCTAAACCATGAATGACAAATTTAAGGTTAAAATAACGAAATTTTAACAATAATTGAGCATCAAAAATTGCCTTTGTCACCAAAGGCATAATTAAAGTAGTATAGCACAATATATGTCCTGTGATTTTTCCTACATAATGTCTTCAACTCGGAAGTCCTACAAAATGAACTAATTCTCTAGTTTTTTTACCTGCTCTTTAACTTTTGAGAAATTTTTCCCAACAGATAAACTTCCTAGGTCAGTATTTCTGTTTTCTGACACAAATATGTGTCTTTATTTTCATTTTGATATTTAATGACATTTAGTAGGTTTAAAAGAACAGGAATTGACCAGACAAGGGCATTTTTACTAAATGCATGGTTTATGTAGCCAGAAATGTTGCTTGGGAACGTATCTGGAAAAGAGTATGTTATACTGTCAAAGCAAATGCCTCACCCGGTATGACTGTTACAATTTTTTTAAAAACTAATAAATTACCTAACAAAAATAAATAGTAGCAGCTACATACACTATCGTCACACGCTTGATCATATTTTCTTTTTATACCATTAATCAACCGAACCTTGACTTTTTTAGGTATTTACGGCACTAGACCGGAAAATTGCTCTTACGGTCGTGTATCATACGGACTTTTTTTTCAAACGATCAGAAAAAACATTTTAGTACCTACCACTTTCGTCAACGCCTAGCGACGTTACGTAATTTTTGAACAGTCCCCTAATAAGAATTAATTCTGCTTCTTGTTGGCTAGATAGCCATTGCCGCTAAGGCCAGTTGTTTTTAAGATCAAAACTAAAGCAAAACAAATAAACTTTGGTGGTTAGAAATAATTTTTGTACTTTTAAATACAAAATTGTAAAAAAAATTAGAACAATTATAGTGTAGTGCCCATTAGCTTCACACAGTTAATTCAGTAATAACTGACGACCAGTTATGGCCGACCATGGCCAAGTAAAATAATAATAAAACAACTCGTGAAAGGCAGATTTATGGGTTTCTCCTTTATGTACCTATTTTATGGTATACTTACTTTGAGCATTAAAAATGTATGGTCGGTTTTTCCGAAAAATATGCCACCAATATATCTTCATTAATTTTCTTAACGTTTTTTAATTCGCACCAGTTTATAAACGCATCAAAGTTCCGCTGGTAGCGCTCTTTAGATTTTTCAGGCAACAAACAAAACTTTTGAAAGAAATTTAAAAGAGCTTTTTTAAAAGTTTCAAAACTGCCAAAAATAACAAAAGCTAAAAGCTGTCAAAAAGAAGTCATAGCCAACTTGGTCAAAAATGGTTCGGAAAAGGATTAAGAGACTGGAAAATTGAACGAAAAGGTCCTTTCTTGAGCGTGAAAATATTTCGAAAGGACGTGCCTGGTAATGTAGAACTTTCCGTATGAAAAGTCGTAGGAAAGTGGTTATTTGAAAAAAATAGGTATTTACGTCACTAGACCTGAAAATTGGTCTTTAAGGTCGACGCAGGAAATTTACAGGGGAGCCGTAGGCGAGTCCTGTTAACCTGCGGAGACCTGTAAAGATACTTTCCGGTAGTGTATCGTACGTACTTTTTTTTTAAACGATCAAAAAAAACATTTTAGTACCTACCACTTTCGTCAACGCCTAGCCGTGTTACGTAATTTATGAACAGTCCCCTAATAAGAAAATGTTAGCTTTCTTCTTCTTATTGGCTAGATAGCCATTACCGCTAAGGCCAGTAGTTTTTAAAATCAAAACTAAAGAAAAACAAGTACAGTGGGATTTACTAAAATCTAAAATAGTACCCCCCACATGTCTAAATATTTACACCCGTGGGGGGTACTAAATTTTAAAACCCATTTTGAAAAAACCCTTACCCATACAGAAAAGATACAAAGTTATTGATTATTTTGTATTTTTATTGCAAAATACTACAGAAAAACTGCTTTTTTTCTCAAAATATTCCATATTTTAGGAGAAAATGCCCTAAAACTAATTTTTTTTGACAGGTTTAAAAATGCTAAATGGTAAATACGCCAAATTAGACCACCTCATGGGGGTTGTTTAAATTTATAGCTCCCAGAAAGGATTGTTTTGTGGCATTTGGTAAGTTCGTTGATAATTTCCCTAAGCAACCGTTTTTACAAGAATTAATTTACCTTATTTAATATACCAAGTTGTTTATTAATCAATAAAACACCTCCAATTTTGTCCAGAAAAACGCCATATTTTGAACCCGTTTTCAGCACAAAGAATATATTTATGAGGGCACTACGAGGCAAAACAAACATCAGCGAAGGTCACTGATTATGCACGAAAACTGTCTCCAATGAAAAAAAATCCAAAACGACTGTACCTATTCATTTATTTACAAACAGAACTGAAATTAAAACATTGAGTTTATCTAAAGACTTAATCATCAAACAAAGCTTTCCACTAAAAGAACGCACTCAAAGGTCTCAACTCTGCAGCACCGTACAGTTTGTTGAGCCGACATGACTCCTTTGTGAATGCATCAGTTGGATTCAGGTCTGTTTTTAGCCGCATTTTTTTTCATGACCTACTTTGATAAAATATTTTTATTTGTGGTTTGCGATTGCGATGGGTTTGTGTTTGTAAAGTTTTTTCATACTTTTGATAGATAAAAACCCATTTTAAATAAATACAAAGTTAATCTTATTCTTATTATATTAGGCTACACTAAACTGCTATTTTTTACGTCTTTAAAATGTTGACAACAAAAATCGCTTAAAATTAAACAACATTGTAACAATATTTAAATTGTTATAGCGCCGCATGCGAAAACTTTGCCAAAAAAAAACAAAAATTCTTTAAAAATTTTGATCTCTTACGTTTCTTATAAAATATTTTTGGAAAAGTAGATTGGGTCGGGTGGGTAGATTGGTTGGCAAATCATAAATGCGCCGCAGATTAAAATTTGAAGAAAAATTATACATATTAAGAATGCAATTTATTGAACGTTTTGAAGCACCGCCGGTAAAATTTTTAAAATTTAAGATATCACACCCAACACACGTCACAAACCGGAGTAAAGGATCAAAAAAGTTGGGGAGCTTTAGCTCTCCCTGGGCCCTTGATCATGATTTATTTATTGCAGATTGGATTGGACCTCCTGGGGGGGTTTTAACCACCAACGCCCCCTCATTCTGGGTACGCCACTGTATAAGTCCAACATAGGGAATATCGAAATAGTGTATATTGTACTTTATAATAAATATTTCTTAAAAATATTTAGATAGATATTAAAAAAAGGTCCATATTATTCAGCAATATTCTAGCACACTTCTTACATACGCATTGTACAATAATATTAATGAAAAAATTTGGTGCTAGAAAGCACGGATAGTCCACCATACAATCAATTATTTTATGTTGAAAGGAGATGAAAATATCTCGAAAACTGTAACTTTGAAAGATTCGAACCTTATAACAAAATTTTTGGGTAATATTTACGAAAACCAAAATCTGAAAACCGCATTTCAATAGCTGCTTTACTTTAAGTTATGATTTCTTTTTATATATTTTAAGGTTTTTTTAAATAACTCTGAAACTAAAGCTCCCACGAATTTGGACCCACCCAACCCAATCTACTTTTCCAAAAGTATTTTACAAGAAACGTAAGAGATCAAAATTTTTAAAGAATTTTTGTTTTTTTTGGCAAAGTTTTCGCCTGCGGCGCTATACCAATTTAAATATTGTTACAATTTTGTTTAATTTTAAGCAATTTTTGTTGTCAACATTTTAAACACGTAAAAAATAGCAGTTTAGTGTAGCCTGTCACAAAACCATTTCGATATGTAATCATAAAATAAGAATAAGATTAACTTTGTATTTATTTAAAAGGGGTTTTTATCTATTAAAAGTATGAAAAAACTTTACAAACACAAACCCATCGCAATCGCAAACCACAAATAAAAATATTTTATCAAAGTAGGTCATGAAAAAAAAATGCGGCTAAAAACAGACCTTAATCCAACTGATGCGTTCACAAAGGAGTCATGTCGGCTCAACAAACTGTTCGGTGCTGCAGAGTTGAGACCTTTGAGTGCGATCTTTCAGTGGAAAGCTTTGTTTGATGATTAAGCTTTTAGATAAACTCAATGTTTTAATTTCAGTTCTGTTTGTAAACAAATGAATAGGTACAGTGGTTTTGGATTTTTTTTCATTGGAAACAGTTTTCGTGCATAATCACTGACCTTCGCTTATGTTTGTTTTGCCTCGTAGTGCCCTCATAAATATATTCTTTGTGCTGAAAATGGATTCAAAATATGGCGTTTTTCTGGACAAAATTGGAGGTGTTTTATTGATTAATAAACAACTTGGGATATTAAATAAGGTAAATTAATTCTTGTAAAAACGGTTGCTTAGGTTAATTATCAAAGAACTTATTACCAAATGCCACAAAACCATCCTTTTTGGGAGCTTAAACAACCCCCTTGAGGTGGTCTAAAAAATCATCAACTTTATAACCTCAAACACAGATGATGAAGCTATTATGTGCCAAATTTTTAGCGTATTTACCATTTGGCATTTTGAAACCTGTCAAAAAAAATCAGTTTTAGGGCATTTTTTAGATTTTAATAGTCCCCCATACCATATTGGTACGGTGGACTAAAAAGAGACACTTTTACGAAAAAAGTCAATATTTCACGATTTTAATAGTCCCCCATACCATAATGGTATGGTGGACTAAAAAGAGAGACTTTTACGAAAAGAGAAAACTTTTGGACTACCAATTCTGAAAAGGTCTCAACGTCATTCAAGCACCAGAAGGTGGTCAGATGCTGTACAGTTGCTTAGCGACCACGTCGCGACATCTTGGTGTCAACTCAAAGTTGTACAAAATCAATAGCTCTTCTTTGGTTATATAATGACGTTTGTCAAACGTCGTCGGTCAACGACCCACTTAGGTGTGGTAGGCTTGAAGGCTTCTGACCACTTTAGTCCAACAACAAAGTAGATTCGGGAATCCTAACGTAACGATTTTGGTAATCTATTGGGGTCACTCCGGCGTTGGAAATAGTCGTGGGGGGACCTATTGCAATAAATATTAAAAGTATACAGAGGAACTTTAAAATCCGATATAGCGATCGAAAAATTTTGCTAAAAAATAAAACAGGAAGTAGGAGTGTAAGTACAAAATGGCGACAGATCCTAAAAGTTGACACAATTTTCATACCTGCTTTCATGGAAAATCGATACATTTTGTTAAGCAGAGGCAAATAAACCTCAAATTACTGTTTTAAAAATCTCTAATGTGCAATATACCTCGACAGTGCATGGCTTCTTAAAATTCGTTAAGATTTAAAAATAGTTTGATAATATATTTAAGGAGAATAAAGCAAGAAAAGGTCGAGCAGTTTAACAAACAGGTGCAATATTTTAACAGTAAAATTTGAGGAAAAGCAAAAAATTACACTTTTTTGAGATAATTTTGTAATGATATTTTATTTCTATTATTTTTCCTGTAACTAGACACCGGAAAATCCATGTTTTAACTGTTGTATTTTTTTTGCATTAAAAAAATCAGAGAAAAAAATGGTTAAACTAGCATATTTTGAAGGCGCCATTTTCGTCAGAGAACTGCCCTGCCTTTGTTAAAATTTGGTATACGACTTCGTAAAGTATATCCGCACTGTTAATAAAATATTATCAGCCATTAACAGTAAGTTAATGTTCAATTCATCATTCCTTTTTACTATTAGTAAAAAGTTACTTTGTTTATACGGGCCTCTTAAAGCGCTTTTATATTAGGACGGTTTGAAAATGTTGTCGTTTAAATACTTATTATTATTTTAAAGCGATTTAAGCAAGCAGTATATCGTCTAAAACCCCATTTTAGAGCCGTTATAAACACTTTAAAAACGCTTTGCGCATTTCTTCAAAGCTAAAGAAATAGTCAACCCTCAAGCTCAAACGTTTTCCGAAAAATCTATTGTTAACTGAGTTGTTTTATTTGTTTTTCCTTTAAACTGATTAAGAATTTAATGTACCCTCGGAGAAAGCGAATTTATTTAAAACCATCCTTATATAAAAGCGCTTTTAGGTGCGTATAAACGTAATACGCACACGCACCTTCTTATTTATAAATCGATTTTGCTAAATGTTGAAAGTTTGTGGTGTTTAAGCTCACTCAATGCAATTTTTGGCAACCTGGCAACGCTGCTTTTGTGGTAGGGACGATACCTAAGAATGTGGGCCTGGAAGAAATTTTTAATCTTTAAGTAGGTAATCTTTGTTCACTGATTGACACTATTTGAGTTAAATCAAAATGGATTTGATTCAAAGATATATTTATTTAAATAGATTGAAACTAACGTGTTCTTGAATCAAAGTCATTATTTATTTGTATCAAGCCTCAAAGTTCGATTTGAGTGAAACAAATTTTTGTTTAGTCTAGGTAAAAATTTCTTTATAATAAATAAATTAGGTATTTAACATAAGTACCGATATTTCCAATTTGAAGTAAAAATTTATCAAGTCAAATTCACGAAACCTTGAAACTAAATTAATCTGTGCATGTTCCTTATCAACTATTAACAGAAGGATTAAAAAATCTGAAATTTCCTGTAGAGTTGCTGCAAAAAAACCTTTTTAACGGAAGCACAAAAACAGGCCAGGGTTATTTTTGCAATAAATAATGTTCTTCATGATGATGACTTCTGGGAAAGGGTGTTCTTCACAGATGCAAAAATATTTCAGTCATCTTCGAGCAGCAGAAGCATTTAGTGTATCGTCCACCAAATTCTAAATTTGATCCAAAATACACCAACCAAATTAAGAAAGCTGGACATTTTTTTGTGAATATATGGGGCTAGAGGTTTGGGTATATTTTGGCAAATGAATATTCAACAGTCAACAATACTGAGATTCTTGAGGATGTTATGTTGCCATCTGTGCAGATGTTTTACGAAAATAACGACTTCGTTTACCAGCATAACAACTGTCCCGTGCACACGGCTAATGTTGTTTGCCAGTGGTTTGAAAACAATAATATTGAAACTCTTTTATAGCCATCCAATAGCCCTGATCTCAACCCAATAGAAAATATATGGGTCCCACTTGTCAAACTTATTTATCAGAGAAACTGGAGACCCCAAAATGCTGAAGAGTTAAGCGATGCAATTCATCGTGCATTGGAGGTGCTCTCACAAGATGGTGAATATTTTCAAAATTTAAGTTTTTGCAATGCCCAGGCGTTTTCAAAGTGTTATTGAAAAGAATGGTGCGCTCACTAAATACTAATTTTTGTTGTTGTTTTAAGTAATATTTAATATTTAGTTTCTATTCCTTTGTATTATTTTGAATCCATGAATAAAGGTTTTTTTAAATATATTTATGTGCTTTTTCAAAGGCGATTTTTGGTATCATTAAATAATTATATCCGAGATTAAAACATGAATTTAGAAACAAGAAACTAAACTCAAAACCCTCCTTTGAGTAGCGTAGCCGGGTAATAATGGTATTTGCTTTAAATTAAGACATTTTTTGATTTAGAGGCCTTCTTTTTCCTTTTGATTTTATCTATATGACATAACGTCATCGTAATACCGAATTTAATGCTGTCAGACATTACAAGCTGGTGGTTTGTTTGAGTATACACTAATAAAAAGTTAAAGTTTGAGACATAGGGAAAAATGCATGTATGCGTTTTTTTTTTAAACAAGAGTACATCCCTCCGTAAGAGTGGAATCAGTTGTTTTGTCATCGCATCCGTCAAAAAAGCGAGCATCGCAGCAATTGTAGTGTAATTCGTCTTTGTTTCGAACGCGTTAGTTAGCGTATGGTTCATAAGTTTTGCGAAAATTTTTAATGCTAAATATTTTTAAACTGAAATAACTTTATTCAAAAACTAATTTTTCCTTAGAACTAGCAATCTGTCTAAAAATATAAATTAATTATTTAGTAATATGTAGTGGTCCATGCTGCTCAACAAGCCTCAAGTTCATACGAACGTTCCTCATAAGTGTTTGGGCATCTTTCACTGTTAACAATTAGAAAAAGTGACTTAAGAGATGCCGCTGTATAAAAAAGACATGCGATGTTCAGACAATGAAAGAGAAGCGATATAAATCGGCGTAGGTATCGAGTGGAGAAGGTCCAGAGGTTGGTAGCTTTTTGTTTTGAAAAGCTGCAATATTATGGGATTATGTTTCTTCCTCAGTGGAACACATTTAAATTTTTTTCTTAGAATAAAATACAATAATCCAGCATTTTTGAGAAAAATAAATAAATATATGACAAATACCAAATTCTTTCTGTCAAAAAAAATTGTGGCTTCGGGTCTTAGCCGATGTCGTAGAACAGCGTGACTAATCCAAACCAGAAAATAGAGAGAGAGAAAGGGAGATAAATAAGAGAGAAAGGGACATCTTGCTGCGGTTTTTCTTAGAGAGAGACCTAAATCAGTATTTAAAATTATCACTACTCCGCGTCGGCATCGAAATGAGCATGTGCAAACAGGATACGTCTGCTTCGATACGTTACGTCAAAATGATGGATCCGGGACACGTATCGTGTCGCGATCCGTGACATATCCAAACCAATTTACCTATTCTTTGGTCAAGAAAAATAATTGAGCTGTTGAATAAAGTAGGCTGGTCTTTATACATTTTTTTGATAAATCACTTATTTTCTTCCGATACGTATACGGATAGGGATAATTATATAATAGAGAGTAGACACTTAAAGTTAAATTCTGCTTGATTGGTCGACTCGATAGAGATAAGGATACGATTACTCATAAAACTGAAAATTAACTTTAAGTGTCTACTTAAACTAACCATTTCAACGCATCGGTATACTCAACACGTTCGAAATAAAGCCAAAATACACTACATTTTTGACTTGTTTATGCTATGTTTCGAACGATGCTCGCTTTTTTGAAGGGTGCGATGACAGCACTGCTGATTGAAATCGTTGGGTACCTTCGTGGGTCCGTAACGATACGTACATCTCTCCGTACGCAACGTCAAAGAAGCAGGCATCGTTCGAAACATGGCACGAACAAGTCAAAAATGTAGTGTATTTTGGCTTTGTTTCGAACGAGTTTGGTATACCGATACGGATGCGTTGAAATATTTACTTTAAGTCTCTATTAACAAGCGGTATTAGGGACATTTTGGAACGCTTATTTGACAATTCGTTGTGGGTGTGGTAATTAATGTGTCTCCGCAATCTCTAAATGCCATTTCGTTGTGGTAATTAACCACTACCACTGCCGTAAGCTACGGAGGCCTTTCGTTGTGGTTGTTTTCGTCTGGGCAATATAAAAAATACTAAAATATTACCAGGTTACAACATATGAAATACCAGTTTTGTAAATTAATGTCCAATTTTGTATATTTCTCTCCTTTAATAGTAGTTTTCACAACTAGTGGCTAAAATAGTGCTTTTTTTTAGAAGCGTTGGTTTAAATAACGAGCGCAGCGAGGTACTTAAAAACGCGAGTAAAAAAAAGAACAGTTTAGACACGAGTTGCGAACACTATTTTTTTTAATACCTTTATCAAAAATTCCAAGAAAAACAGGAAAATACTTTTAAAAATCTCTCCGAACACACCATCTTTACACAATAAATCAAGGCAGCTGGTAAAAGAAATAACAATGGTTGCCATAGCGATGTGTCTTCTTACTCGGTGATGTTCATTGCTGTGACATTTTAATCTTTAACAGTTTGTTGATATTTTTACGATGTTTTTGGCTTGGAAATAGCTTAATTTTTAATTAAGAATAATTAGATTTTTTTCAATATTACTATTTTTGGCTATTTGTCTTTAATTTTGGGTAAAAAACGGACAGAAATCTTTTGTGCACCCGTGATCAAAAAAAAAAAAAAAAAATTTGCCATCGGTAACCAAAAAAGTTATGCTTTGGTTATCTGCAGACACTTACTAGAATCATGTTTTTGATGAAGGTATAAAAAAAAGTTTTACAATTGACAGTTTAGATGTGTTAAAAAATTTTTGTTAGAATACTATCATAACGGCTGTCAAAGTTGTAAAAATTTTAGGCGATCCAAAGTGTTCCTATTATCGCGTAATATAAATTTGTTCAGACATGAGGATTCCGATCCTGCTCGAGCTTTGTTCGCGCATGTATGAGTCTCTTTTGGAATTATGGGCAGGTGAAAGATTATAAAAATCTTGCTTTCCGCAAAACGATAAGTACTAAGGCGTTTTCTCATATGCCACTATTTTAAAAAAGTTTCAAAACAATGACGTCAAATACCAAGTCATAGTTTGAAAAGGTTCTTGTGGCTCGAATAAACTAATGTTTTATCGGCGCCATCTTAAAAAACTAAAAATATAGAAGGAATCTTTTCACAAATCTATTTATATAAAAAATCTTTTTTGAAAAGGTGGAAAAACATAAATAAAGACGCTAAGTTGACGAGAAGTTAGCAACAGTATTTGACAGTTAACTAATGCCTAGTCTACAGTTCAACGTCTTGCCACTGATTTCTATTTCTCTCTTTGTCGAAAAGAGTGAGAAGCAATAGATGGCAGCGATACAAAATTTCAATGTGGAGTCTAGGCAAAAGGCGCATGCGCTAGTTCGAAACGAACAAAAAGCTCGTTTCGAAACCATTCAAATTAGATAAATTGATATTTAAATTGATTCTATAAATAATAAAAAAAACAAAACCTTTTTAATGTTATGCGGATTTTACTAAATTGTTTCGAAGAAATACAGAATTTTCTAGGTTGTAAATGGTTTTTAAGTACTAATAACATGAGACTTCAGAGTTGTGACGTCACTAATGAATGACGTATTTATTGAAAAGGTTTTTCAAAATGGATTCAATGTAAGAAAACGCCTCTGATGTCTGACGAAGTACCTGTTTTGTTCTGAGGGATAAATTCACTCTGGCAAATCTCAATAATAAGCAAATGCACAAATTTGTTTTATTCTCAGTTTAATGGTTCTATTTATGCATGGGGAATATTTTAAGACATTCCAGTTATAAGGCTTTAAGCATAAGTTTGTCTCTTTCTTTAATTGTATAACAAACAGAGAGAGAGAGAGAGAGTACTTTTTATTAATTAAAGATATTAGTGTCGTACATTTTCTACTAGTTTTTCATCAGATACTCCAAACCCATCCGGCAGACAGACAGAGGGACGAGTATTTTTTCAGGACCTAGAAACTACCCGTTTTATGCGATCTGAGTGTTACGCCAACAGTGAACTTATAAATACCTCGCCAAGTTATGTAAGGATGAAAAATTATACAGTCTATTCCGCGGACGTTGTTAAATTGTTTAGTTATAAAAATTATTTCTTTAATAATTTGACTTTTTTTGGCGTGTTAATATTTCCAGTAGGATTATGCTCCTAAGGCAATTAAAACAAAAAAGAAGTTAAAAAAAAGGTTTTTTAACTTCTTTTTTGTTTTTATGCATAATCCTACTGGAAATATTAACACGCCAGGACGAATTCGTATCAGGTAACTTGGAAGTACCAGTGCGGAACGATGCCTATTTGTGAGTGGTTCAAGGTTGGAAATCAAAGTGTATGATGGTGTTTAATGATGTATAGTGGAGGGTGACCAGTGAAACTACTGATGAGCCCACGCTGGTTACCCAGGGCGAAACATCGTTTAATCATTTCTCTTTTCGTTTTGATCTTTTGTGTGTTCCTTGTTGGATGCTCATCCAAGTTTGAATTTTCGTTATTTCCACCCAAGATCTTTTGATCTCTTGTGATTTTTCTTAAATATTGGATATTATAATATTGGATATCTCATCCACGGAAGATGATGATGTGACAAGAGCTTTGCCAAAAATACCTTACCAAACAACATGTATACTTTTTTGGTTTTTTGATATGGAGTGGATAAAGTTAAGACCTGGTCAGAGTTTAATAGCGTAAGCAGTAAGAAGTAAAGGCCAAATAATAAATCTGGTAGTAATGCCAAGGAATTTGTACAATAATATATATGATGTGTAACGAAGTTACTAATTTTATTTATTTATTTTAGCTTTTCTTTTCTTTTTAGGTACTTCATGTCTCATAATTTCTGTAATTTCTATGACGTTTTATTATTTTCTATTCTTAGACTCTAGACATCGCTTTGACTCGCCACGTTTCCCTTTCCTGCTATGCTGCACGGTCAGCGAGCTATACCCCACCGCTTTGCGCGCACAGCCTGCTCGACGGGAGTATGGTAGGTGGGGATACGCGAGGCTATTTAAAGCGATGTCGAGCGCGTTTCATGGCATTCATTCTGCCGACCGCCCGCTGTAAACTATTCCACCTGGGCATTCATTCTGCCGACCGCCTGCTACCCACAACTCCTCCGACCGACCGCACCGAAAACACACATCACCTGCCAGAACCCGATAGGTAAGCACCTGACCAGTATAGCGGGGTTTTCTATACATACCGTAAAATGTAGTTTTCCGTATGATAAGTAGAAGTGAGATGGGTTACCGCTGGCTCGGAATACGGGTAACACATCTCTCTCTCTAGAACCAGGCGAAGCTATTAATGGGTTTGTCTTGCGCTGTCTGACCGGTTAGTGAGTGAGAGGGAGACAGTGCTATCGCTGGATCGGATTACCTTTAGGACTGTCTTTTCCTCTCTGCATCTCTCTCTAACACACGGTTTGACAGCGTATGGAGTAATTCATTGAGAAGCAGCGCCATCGGATCGTTTTATTTAAGCATGTGACGACAAAGGCACTGTAATTGGAGGTTAGGTGTATTATCGCTGGTTCGGAATACGGGTAATACATCTCTCTCTCTAACACATGGCTAAACTACCTACGTAGGTCGATCCTGTGTTGTTTGACCGGTTAGTGAGTGAGAGGGAGACAGTGCTATCGCTGGATCGGAATACCTTTAGGACTGTCTTTTCCTCTTTGCATCTCTCTCTAACACACGGTGGAACAGCATATGGAGTGATTTATGGAGTAGTGGTGCTATAAAGGTATCTTTGTCTGACACACTAATTTCTCATTTCTCTAAACCTGCTATGAATTATATATATATAAATTCCGCTATGTTGGGGGTGCCGTATTAAGGAGTTTTCTACCGTTAACATTAAATATCAAATACCGGGGTTTACCGTAAACGTTATGAGACATGCAAGTTACCGATTTTTCTAAGATTTTCCGTCCTTTTCTATTGTATACCGTTGAATGCTAAATAAAGAGAACTGTTAACTTAGAAGGAGTTATAATAAATCCGCCATGTTGGAAAATTGGTTGTTTTACTCGTGTTACTTAGGTTAAGAATCGAGACAGCTAGACCCCTGGTTTAACCGTCTCCACTGTTTAAAAGCTACCCGACGCTGTGGGCCCTCTACCACATAAATCCAGAGGGTGGCGCCCGAGATGCCTGTTGGATTATCTCTCAGAGGAGTAGTTAATCCAACAGAAACCGATGCCTACCGCTTTAAAACGTAAACAACGTTATAAATTTGGCGCCCGAGCAGGGACCGGCCAGTAAACAACCGTTTTCCGCCCGTTTTGAGTGCGCATGCGCAAAACCGAAAATCCGAGTTATACCTCTATTTATAGTAATTTTGGTATGTAGGATCCGAATTTTAATGTCTTAGTGGCCCACAACCAAACCGAAGCAAGATAGTACCGATTTTTGTCAAGTATATGGTTGTTTTTTATTCCGGGGACCGTCCGTTTTACCAAAATTGCAAAATTTACCCCGTGGGCCGTATTTAACCGAAATAACGTCAAGTTGCACTGCGCATGCGCATCACTTAAAACTAAGTTATACCTGTTTTTCCACTAAGTCGAGGTTGCTGAAGTCAATTCTGCAGTCGGAAAAATTGCAGCTAATAGGGTTACCGAGTTGTGAAAAAATTTTTTCCAAGTTTTACTAAAAGGTGGAGAGGGCAATCATGCGCACCGTCTTACCAGGCCGTGATTTTATCCCCTCTGCATAGAGAGTAAATAAACTTTTGTAACCAGAATCAACCGGGGAATTCAAAGCCCGACCGTCAGACAGTAAACATCAAAGCATCATAACTCTGTATAGTTTTTAGACTGAACCAGTTTAAGTCCGCCGTATTTTCCACACCATTTACCAGTCCAGTAGTGGGAGAATTTTAGCAGTGGTAGGAGTAAAATCCGTCTATAAATTCGAAGAAAAAGCCTTTCGAAGAAACATTAGTTTCCGACCTGAAGCAGTGAACATCTACGAATAATCGACCGCACTTTAGAAAACCGAACTTAACTTTTCTGATTCCAAATCCGTTACCGTACCAGAACCCAGTTTACCAGATATCAGTTACGACCGTTTGGAATTGGGATGACTAAGCAAGGAAAAACTACAGTGAGTCCAACGAAGATTACCGCCGCGACGATGACTACGACTACAGCTAGTGCTCCAACCATCGATAATTCAACAACCAGTCCTACTATTGTAACGACGACAAACGCTACCACGTCTCTTGCAGACGACCCGTATGCCAGCGATGTTCGCGTAAGCTGGGTTTACCTGCTGAAGAAAGACGATTTAATTGCCGAATTAAACAAATTTAAATTAGACACAACCGGCACCGTAGAAACATTAAGAAAACGTCTAGTGACTTTCATCCGAGATGGTAGAACCACCCCGACGCCGACAATGCAAGCTTTTAATTTTTCTACAACCAGTGGGCAAGCCAGTATAACGCAACCCGCGCCAATTCAACCGGGGAATGTTACGACACCGGTTCCCGTAACCAACCCAATACCAGCAATTTATGTAACCTCGACGCCATCCACAAACACAACCGCTCACCGAATGCCACCGGCTACCGCATACTCAACAATAGGCATTTCACAGCCAACCACAACCTACCGTCCGACCCCGTTGTATATGGGAACCATACCCACCGTCACAATGCAAGGTCCGTTACCGTCTCCGTCTGTCGTCAAAGAACCGCCAGCCTTGGGAAACAGTGACTACCGATCTAGTCGGCCCGTTACCAACTTCGACGAAAGGAAATAATTATCTGACTGTATTTCAAGACCGATTTACGAAGTGGGTACAATGTCGTCCCCTTCGTAAAGCCACGTCAAAGGCCGTTACGCAAGCGTTATACGAAGAAGTGGTTACCAGATTTGGCTGTCCTCGTGTTGTCCTCACAGATAACGGCACGCAATATACCGGTCGTCCGTTCCGAAAAATCTTGAGGGAAATGGGTATCCAGCACCGCCTTACCCCAGTTTACACCCCCCAAGATAATCCGACCGAACGAACCAACAAGACAGCCAAGACTGCAATTGCACAGTTTTGCGAAAAAAACCACAAACACTGGGACAAACATCTAGCCGAAATCGTGTTTGCTATTAATACTTCACGTCATGACTCAACGGGATATTCGCCTGCTTTCCTGAACTTCGGTAGAGAATTGGACCCGCCGAACGCCATGTACCAGAACCTCTCCGAAGACGATTCCGAAGAGCCCGTGATATTTGACGAACCCGAAGATACTGACCGCCAAGCCGTAACTACGCAAGCGCAACGACTACAGAAGTAAAACGAAGTATATGAATTTGTCCGTATTAATCTAGGCCGAGCGTTCACTACACAAAGCCATCACTATAACCTCCGTCACCGAGAGTGGAGATGTCATGTGGGAGATAAGGTGATGAGAAAAGAAAATCCGTTGTCATCTGCAGCAACAGGTTTCGCAGCTAAATTAGCTACATTTAATTTTCCTGTATGTAAAATTTTAGTTTGAAAATATTTAAGTGAAATATTTTCTTTTAAAGAAAGGGGGGTGTGTAACGAAGTTACTAATTTTATTTATTTATTTTAGCTTTTCTTTTCTTTTTAGGTACTTCATGTCTCATAATTTCTGTAATTTCTATGACGTTTTATTATTTTCTATTCTTAGACTCTAGACATCGCTTTGACTCGCCACGTTTCCCTTTCCTGCTATGCTGCACGGTCAGCGAGCTATACCCCACCGCTTTGCGCGCACAGCCTGCTCGACGGGAGTATGGTAGGTGGGGATACGCGAGGCTATTTAAAGCGATGTCGAGCGCGTTTCATGGCATTCATTCTGCCAACCGCCCGCCGTAAACTATTCCACCTGGGCATTCATTCTGCCGACCGCCCGCTACCAACAACTCCTCCGACCGACCGCACCGAAAACACACATCACCTGCCAGAACCCGATAGGTAAGCACCTGACCAGTATAGCGGGGTTTTCTATACATACCGTAAAATGTAGTTTTCCGTATGGTAAGTAGAAGTGAGATGGGTTACCGCTGGCTCGGAATACGGGTAACACATCTCTCTCTCTAGCACCAGGCGAAGCTATTAATGGGTTTGTCTTGCGCTGTCTGACCGGTTAGTGAGTGAGAGGGAGACAGTGCTATCGCTGGATCGGATTACCTTTAGGACTGTCTTTTCCTCTCTGCATCTCTCTCTAACACACGGTGGAACAGCATATGGAGTGATTTATGGAGTAGTGGTGCTATAAAGGTATCTTTGTCTGACACACTAATTTCTCATTTCTCTAAACCTGCTATGAATTATATATATATATAAATTCCGCTATGTTGGGGGTGCCGTATTAAGGAGTTTTCTACCGTTAACATTAAATATCAAATACCGGGGTTTACCGTAAACGTTATGAGACATGCAAGTTACCGATTTTTCTAAGATTTTCCGTCCTTTTCTATTGTATACCGTTGAATGCTAAATAAAGAGAACTGTTAACTTAGAAGGAGTTATAATAAATCCGCCATGTTGGAAAATTGGTTTTTTTACTCGTGTTACTTAGGTTAAGAATCGAGACAGCTAGACCCCTGGTTTAACCGTCTCCACTGTTTAAAAGCTACCCGACGCTGTGGGCCCTCTACCACATAAATCCAGAGGGTGGCGCCCGAGATGCCTGTTGGATTATCTCTAAGAGGAGTAGTTAATCCAACAGAAACTGATGCCTACCGCTTTAAAACGTAAACAACGTTATAGATGCCATGTTAATTTATATGGGTGATGCTAACTAATGCCATGTATGGTTTCCCCCTCAGTAAAGGGCTATTCATTGTTCCGTAAAGTAAGCAGTAAAGGCAGATTCAGAGTTCTTTCAGGTAAGCGGTATGAGGTATGCGAAAAGAAAAAAAAATAAACCAAAGCAAATGCATAACGCTTACCACTTGTGACTTACAGATTATTATGAACACCAGCATTCAAGGTATAATTTATTTTGGTTGCATCTTCCCTCATATCGCTAACCTTATAGAACTCTGAATCTGCCTTAAAAAGTAAGACGTATGAAGTAAGAAATACACACAAACCATATCGCCTTGCTGCATATGTGTTACTTTTTTTTAGCTCACTGGAAAGTATATATTTTCTGTACAATTTTTTTGTAGGGAAAGTGTAACTTTACAAAGATGGGTACAAAGATGGCACCGGAAAAGGAAGAAGAGACCATTTTTAGTCAAGTTGGCTATGATTTGTTTGACAGTATTAAATCTTTTTTGAATTTTTTAATTTTTTTTTTATTTTTTGTAATTTTTATTTTAATTAAAAAAAAAATAATATTAAATTTTTTTTAAATTTGTTTTGTATTTTTTTATTATTTTTTTATTTTTTTTTGGATTAGAGACCGGAAAAAAAGTTAAATTGAATTCCAAAAAAAAAAATAACAAAAAAAAAAGTAAAAAAAAATGAAAATAAAAATTTGAAAAAAATTAAAAAAATTATAAAAAAAATTAAAGTTTTAAAACTATCAACACAAGTTATATCCAACTTGACTAAAAACGGGACCCGAAAATAAAACATAGACCGGAAAATGATCATTTCATTTTCCTCTTCCCTACAAAAAATTGTACAGAAAGTGTGTACTTTCCGGTCTGCTGAAAGAAAAAGTAGAATGTATGCAGAAATATTTCTATATAGGTATTCTCATCGCAAAATCTAAATAACACTATACCGGGCGTCCCAAGGTGAGTAACCTATTAGAATATTATGGAAAGTGGACAATGAAAACTTTTCCAACTTGGCAACAACTTTCTTATTTTGAATTAAACGCCTTGTATATTTTTGCATTTTTCGGTTCTCCAAAATATTTTAGGTACATTTTATGTTTAATGTCCTATACCTATGTTCAACTTTTTTTTAAAATATTGACAGGTGAAAATTGACATTTTTTAACTTTGACAGCTCGTAACATCGAAACGGTTAACGATAAAGCAAAACGGTTTTTATATTCCCATCTTGGTTTTTCACAAGCTATCGTTTTTAAACCCAGGGTAAAAATATCCAAAGGTTAGTTTAACCCTGGGTTAAAAATAGTATAAAACGATAGTTTGTGAAAAATCGTTTCGATGTTACGGGCTGTCAAAGTTAAAAAATGTCAATTTTCACCTGTCAATATTTTAAAAACAGTTCAACATAGGTATAGGACACTATACATAAAATGTACCTAAAATATTTTGTAGAATCGAGAAATGCAAAAATATACAAGGTGTTTTATTTAAAATAAGAAAGTTGTTGCCAAGTTTTCCAGCAAATGGCAACACTGTAAATATGAGAGTATTTCATAAATATAGTTTACATGGACTTATGTTAGAATAGAAAGTCTAAAAATTTTCCATTCTATAGTTTCCAAAATATTCTAATAGGTTACTCACCTTGGGACACCCGGTATACACAAGGTTTGAATCTAGGTTAGGTATACTAAACTTAACTTAAAACTAATTTTAACAGAATGGTGAGATCACAAGATCTTACACCTATCCCGGAATGTTGGGAAGATTATTCCCTGTTTCAAAAGTTTCTATTTGTCAAATTACGGTGTGTGGAACACTGATGCGACTAGCGTTTTCACAAGGGAGCTTTGTGTGTTAGTTTAAATCATTGTCAATCAGGTAAAAAGTTAGAAAATGACCAATACTCTAAAAACTTATGAATTTGTCAATCAGATTTTATTTAAAAGTTTGGAAATCAGAAAAAACACCAACAAATTTGACAAAAAGATTTTATTTCAGCAAATTTGACATCAAATTTTGTATCGACCATTTCAACTTGATTTTTGGAACCAATAAGTTTATAAAAAAAACTTAGTCGATATGTGAAATGTCTAGTAGTTATCGGTGTCATAAAAGTGAACATAAATTGTTACTGAGAAAGGTGTCCGACCCTGTGAGTTAATTTGGAAAATACAGAAGAAAAAGACCATACCATATACACACACTATATTACTTTGAGTTATTTATTCATCATCGCAATCACTAATCACTACAGACACTACACTATATGGTTTTCTCGCAATTATCCGGGCCAATTTTAATATGGCAGCAAAAAATTGGTCCGGATAAATTTAAAATGGAGTATAGATTATATTTAAAAAATGTAAGCGTATAGTCTGGCGCCACTGGCATTAACAGTATTAATATCTTGTCACTCCACCTTAAAAAATCTTATATTTTAAAGTAATCTCAATAAACAAATGTCAATCTGTATGGTGCTTGGTACAATCGCTGTCGGTCAGCGATTTTTAAAAATATATTGTAAGGTAAATAAATTTTAAAATATGTTTCTGTTATTACTACGCCACTGGTAGTAATAATATTTATACTTTGTTACTCGAATATTAATATTTTAAAATCTAGGTTCGAACCGAGTACAAAAATTATCATCGTGCAGACTTCTGTCAAAAATACGTCGATCAGGATTAATTTTTAATAGAGTGTAATGACAAAATTTATACAATATAATTGTTTCTGATGCCACCAGCATACAGCAATACTTGTATCTTACCACTCCAATTTTGAAGTAAGAAGTAATTTTAATACAAAAATGTTCTTTTGGATGACATATGTCATAACCGCTGCCAGTCCGATATTTTTGAAATTAGAATGCCTTAAAAAATATTTATACCAATTTCTACGCCTCTGGTAGTGTTAGTAATATGCCCGTGCCACTCCAATATATATTTTTTTAATTTAGGGACACTCTAAATGTAAAAATAATAACCGTGCAAACATCTGTCAAAAATAACTCGATCAGGAATATTTTGTGCAAAGGAGATATAATGAAAATGAAATAATATAAGTGCAAATTCTAACGCCACTGGCAATAATACTGTTATTATATTGCCACTCCAGCATATTAATTATTTCATTTGGAAATAATCCTAATTCCAAAGTATCAATCTAGATGACATATGTCAAAACCGCTGTCGTCCAGGGATATTTAAAAAAAGATTGGTACATGACGTTACACAAATATTTCCATAAATTCCTACGCCGCTGGTACGAATAATTTGTTACTCAACCATACAAATCCTTAAAGTTGGATATTATTTGAATCTAAAAAGACTAATCGTGCAGACGTCTGTTAAAACTACGTCAATCAGAAATATTTTTAAGTAAAGGGTACTGAAAAAATAATAAAAATATATTTTTAAGTTTGGGGGTCCTTGGCTCCAACGAAATGAATACGCCAGTATCCTCCGGTCCATCTTGAAAAACTGTAGCAAAACTTGTGGCAGTTGGTCATTTCGGGCAGTAGATAATAAAATAAATCGATTCTTAAATGACATCACGCAAGATTTTTTGAACCGTAAAATTAAATGCGCTAACATCTCACAACTCCACCATCAAAATTCTTAAATCTGTAAGTAATGTTAATGCAAAAACGTAAATAATGTTGACATATGTCAAAGCGGCTGTCAGTCAGAAAGGTTTAAAAATAATGTGTCTCAAAATTTTGTTAAAAATATTTCTTCAATTTGTACTCCTCTGGTTTTAACAAAATGGGACGCATTTTTTGAAACTTCATATACTTTGTCTCTAGTGTATTTAATAAAGCTGTGCCAAGTTTGGTGTTTCTAGAGTATACGAATGCGGAGATATTGCTAAAAACCCATTTCAACACCATTGATTTGTGGTTAAAACAACGACCATCTTTGATGACGTCATAGACACCCTTTGCACAGAATGCCGTTACTCCACCATGAAAACTATTAATTGTGAAAGCATTTTCTACAAAAAAAAGTATGCCACAATGCGTCTAAACATACGTGCACACGGGACCCATGATTTTTAACACAGGCTCCAGGACTATTTGGAGTTTTTTCGAATTCTTGGCATTCTTGGACAGATAAAAATTGATCTTTCCCCAGAACAAGTGATGTCGGATGAAGTGTCAGTGTTTTTTGTTGGCATGCTGAATGAATCCACATTAGCCAATCTCAAAGGTAAGAAAATTCACAAATTTATTTATTCTTAGTTTATTGGTTTTAAAAAAGGCTTAAGCTTAAAATTTAGTAGAAACGTTTCTGTTTATGAGAATATTGCAAGAGGTAAACAAAATTATTTTAAACTTCATCATGACCCTACCATAAGTTCTAATGCATGCCATATTTTTAGGGTTTTGTTTTATAAAAATAAGGTCGGGTTTAACGAGTAACGATATAGAAAATGCACAAATTTAAGCATAGGTTTGTGTGTTTCTTTCATACTAAAATGAAGAGAGACATATTTACGCCATCTACGAGAGAGTACTTTTATTGATTAAAGATGTCAGTGTTTGTATATTTACTACTAGTTTCTTTTTCTAAAAATTTGACTTCATATTATTTTTTTAGATAATCCTCAACTTCCCTTCTTAAGCGATCTGAGAGTTACGCGACCAGTGACCTTAGAAATACGTCATCAATTTATGAAAATTTATAGTCTGCGCGGATGTAGTAAGGAAAAAGAGCGAAAAATTAAGTTTGAGTGGCGAGCATAATGATCTTGGTGTTGACTTTATTAGTAATATTTAATAAGAATGATTCTTGTAATACATATAAAGTATATTATTAATTAAACTTGTTTATTTTAAAATACCAACCATATATTAATAGTTAATATAGGGTTTTTTTAAAAGACACTTATCATTTCAAACGATTTTGTTTCCATTAACAAATAATTTTTTTAAACCTTGAAATTTATGAGTTGTTACCTGGAGTCAAATATCTAATAAGCCAAATTTGGGCAACGCCTTTGGTTACCGTTACTAAATGTTCGTTATTGTTAAAAAATTCTTCTTTTAGTGTGCTATTTGGTGTAATCGATTTGTATCTCAACTGAAGATCTTAATTAAAAAAGAGAAAATTAATAAAAGTTGGAAAAAAATGGTATTAATCCATATTGACTATGTAGGTATCTACGGATGAAATACGGGAATCGGCCATAAATATCTCACAACAATCGGCAATGTCCGGCCCGGTGAATAAAGCGTTGCTGGTCGGCGCCGGGATGCCAGTGAATAATGAACTGGAGACCACTAATTAAGACTGGCCTTTGGGGTCGCCCCGACACCTGCCAATACGGCTTTTCCCGAATAATTAATGCAGCGGTGTAGGTTTTTCGGACCCCATTTCCTTTAATTTTTTGAAAATCCGCTAGAACTTTTACTTACGTAAATCAGGAGTTGAAGGAAAATAATAGGTGTACAATGCACACAAGGCCAGAAGATAGAACATTTTGTATTGGTTTATGACACGTTGTGAACGAGATTCGCTTTCATGGCGAATGCTGCCTTGACACACAGCAACGTATGCAATAGTGGCGGTCTCAGCCATTTAAAAAGGGGGGGGGGGCGGTTTCGATAAGAAAAAAAGAAAACTAGTTTCTCGCGTTGAAATTGTTTAAAAAGTTTGAAACATTTGTTTTCTCGCTTGCAAGGGTGACGTCACATCTAAACGGGTTAAAAATATTTTGAAGCGGAATCCACTCTAGAAGATACGTCAAAATTCTACATTTTGGTTTTAACTTAAGATTTTTTTTTTTTTTTTTTGAGTGAAAATGGATTAAAAATAGTATTCTAGATATCTTATTAGCCATTCTTCATGGTATCCCTGTGGTCTTATATGATTTTGCTTGACATCCATGCTACTAAAACTGGCCGTACACTCAAAGATTTTGTTAAATAAACCAGTGGTTGATCCATTTTAATTTTAAACACCAAAAAAATAAACAGAAAAACAAAAAAGTGAGGTTACACTAAACTACGTCAGCGTTTTGAACTACTCATTTTTTCTCGGTTCTAAATGACGACGTCACATCTAAATAATAATAATAATATTTCAAAATAATTTCAATACGAGAAAACGCCTTAGAATAGACTTATAGCTTTTATGAGGAACATATCAAATATGCAAACAAAACTTAGTAACTACAAGCGCGGATTTGACCTCAAATCTAGGGGGGGTACTCAGATTTTAAGTTGTTGATTTCATACATTTTTTAATTTTAAAAAAAAATTAAAAAAATGCGACGAAGATTTTTGAGAAAATTTACTTTAAAAATGCAATTTTTAAGTCAAATTAAACTAAAATTGTAAATATTAACGGTATCATAGCGCCGCATGCGAAAATTTTGAAGAAACTTGCACTGAAAAATGCATTTTTTGATTTAAAATTAAACTAAAATTGTAAATATATTAATGATTTTAAAGCGCAGCAGGCGAAAACTTTTAAGAAAGTGACACTACAAATGCCATTTTTAACACAAAATTAACCTTATACCGTAAATATCAAAGGTGTTATAGAGCAGCAATTTATGCCCTACTTTTGATTTTCCTAATGTTTTCGTAAAAAAGTTAAATGCAGGGTGGGGGGGGGAGTAATTACTCCCCTAGGCCCTTGAAATCCGCGCTTGAGTAACTACGTATAATTTTTTCAGTTATAAAAAACAGATAACAAACAAACCACAAACAAATCCCAATATCTGAATACTTTTTTTTGAGGTGCTACGATATAAATATATTACCAAGGGTAGAGTCTCGGCTGGTTATGGTAAATTTAATTTAAAAAACGCTTTTCGGATACCAGTGTTTACTTAATTTTTTTCTTTGCCTAGAAAGGAAATATTACAATTATAACCCGAATAATAAATTTTACTTACTATGGTATGAATATATCGTTTCCCTTTTAAAAAATTTATTTGCCCTAATAAAAAAAAAACTACTTCATAAAAGAAACTTTAAATAAGTTAAACCTTCAGGAATACGTTAATGATGAAAAAATGTATTTTGTCTTACCTAGACCAGGCCATTTCTTTTTTCAATTTACAAATTAAACTTCGAAGGAATGCCACAAAGGCTCTAAGCATTGAAAATTAATTAATTTGGTAAAATACAGAGCTGTGGTTCGGACACTTCTTCAGTTGCAAATGGCCGTAAAATTTATCTTTTTAAGAAAAAGACTGAACAACCAGTTTTTTTCGTTAATAACGATTTAAAGAAATATCAAGGCAGATATTTTTCACGTGGAAAGTAATTTTTAAATATTAAAAACGGTACATAGCCCGTCAGACGAATTTCCGCCATAGTGTTTTTAAGTACTTATGTTTTCAATCTTCTGACAAAGCATTACTTACTGACAAACATCTAAGAATGTTTTTATCAACGAAAAAATATCGCCACACTTGTTCATTGCCTCTGAAACGTTATCATATATTAAAGTAACACTCGTGGCATATTGGACAAAACGTTTTTGTTTCTCACTTCATTACGACCAGGCCTCCAAAGTCTAATGGAGAATCCAGACACATAAAGACCTGTTTCATTCTTATTAGGAATCATCAGGGAGTCATAAGATTGTACCTGGCAGTTGAAGCTACGCACACCACTCGAATTTAAAACAAAAATTTTTTAATCCGAAGAGACGCAGTACCTGTGTGCGCTACCTGTCGAATAAACCGAGAAACAAAAACAACAAAATTGAAAAGTGCAGAAGACCGTATTTTGATGTTTTTCTTTCTCGGGAAAACAGGTCTGTAGGTGTCTGGATTCTCCATTAGACTTTGGAGGCCTGGTCGTAATGAAGTGAGAAACAAAAACGCTTTGTCCGATATGCCAGGAGTGTTACTTTAATTTTTATTTGCGGATACGAGATTCACTTTGTTGTTATCATATATGTTTTGATTTAAGCTTTTGCCTACTTCTGACCAATATTGTTTCCAAATACTGACTTCTCCCAATAAACGTTCAAGAATTTGTGTTTTGGATGAATCAAACAATTTATATTATTTGGAAACGACATTACTTAATTTTGCCTTGATTTTGGCTTCACGTTGTATAAAACTTGGTATGAATATATTCAGGTCAAAAATACTTATGTCCATTTGCACCCCAAAGGTAAAACCAGATTTAAATTTAATACGCCGATTTTATTTGCACCGTATTTTAAAACCGGATTTAAGTGTTGTGAAACCCGGATTGGTTAACACCTAATTCGGCAAGGCTTAAAAATTCTTGAATCCAGATTTAGCATAAAACTTGTTTGTTATTGGTCAGATTTTTGACGGAAAAAGTCAAATTCAATCAGTTGTTGTTTGGTTTTCATATTTGTTGAGTGCGTTGGAGTGTACAATAATATTTGACAGTTATTGTTTACCAGAATTGAGCAAATTGATTTGGCAGTTGTTAGGGAAATGTTGAAGATTTTTTTGTATGTTGGCAACCACTCACAATGAATAACTTTGTCAGTGTCACATTTTTGATCAATAAACGTACATGGAATTTTAAAGGAGGGGCCACACTTATCGTGGGACTTTGGTTGGCACAGGAATTGAACCAAATTTTGGTATGTTGTAGATACAGGGTTTTATTCGATAGTGCTAATAAATAAACGAAAGGTGAATTTTAGCACGAACAATTGGGTTTGGCTGTAATATTGCTTTCCACAAGAGTTTATGCAACTAAATAAAAATTAAGAGGGTCATAAGTGCACCTAAAAGTCATTTGTTGTACCGGGGATCTTTGAAAAGTACCAAAAACTTATTAGTAAGATATTAATTGGTTTTTGTATTTTGTAATGGTACGAAATAAAAATAAAATGTGAAAATTCAATGAAAAATAATATTTGTGGTACACCCTAAGATTTTTATTACGGGGTTATTCTAAGAAGTACGTAAATCAATGAGAACTTTATTTCATACTAGTACTTCTTAAGTGTCCTCGTTATACAAACTGACACCACTAATTTTTATTTAGTCAGATAAACTCTTCTCGCCAGCAATATTGCCACAAGAAACAAATTTTTGCAAATACTAAAATAATGATTGATTTGTGTACCTCTTGGAATACCCCCGTAATTTTTTTTTTTTTGTAAACTATTAACAGGTTTCTATTACTTCTTGAGTGTCCCCGGTATATAAACTGACACTGTTAATTTTTATTTAGTACCATAAGCTCATCTGACCACAAATATTGTCCAAATATTAAAATTATGCTTGATTTATGTATTTCTTACAATACCCTCGTAAAAAAAACCTTATGGTGTATCACGTAAAAATAATATTTTTTGATATTTTATCTATATTTTGTACCATACAAAAAAGAAATTCAAAGTAATACTTTACTAATAACTTTTTGGTACTTCTCAAGGCTCCCCGGTATAACAAATGAATTTGACAAAGGACAGATATGGTCATCTTAATTTTTATTAAGTCGCATAAACCCTTGTGGAAAGAAATATTGCAGCAATAACCAATTCCTAACATTCACATTTGGTTTATTTATTAGCACTATCAAATAAACCCCTCCCATCAAACAGAAATCGTCGGCATTGAATCGGGCCAATGTCGACAACGTTGGCAGTGTGTCGGCATGGGCGACTTCACGCTGGCCCGATGTTGGACAGATTGCGATTTTCAGTTTTCGGTCAATAATCGGCAACTGACGGAGGTCCACATTACTACAGTCGACTTTATGCCGACACTACTTTAGGACCGACGGTGGTCCGATTGTTTAATCGGTCGAAAATTGGCAACTGACGATGGCCCAATTTACTATAGTCGGCTTTATGCCGACGTCCACTTTATCTGATTTAGGGCCGACGACGGTCTGATTGGAACTTTGTTTAATCGGACGAGAATCGGCAACTGACGATGGCCCGATTTACTATAGTCGACGTTATGCCAACGCAGTCCTTATCTATTTTAGGGCCGGTGATGGACCGATTGTAACTTTGTTTAGTCGGTCGAAAATCGGCAACTGACGACGGCCCGATTTACTATAGTCGACTTTATACCGACGCTCACTTTATCTGCTTTAGGGCCGACGACGGTCCGATTGGAACTTTGTTTAATCGGACGAGAATCGGCAACTGACAATGGCCCGATTTACTATAGTCGACTTTATGCCGACGACCACTTTATCTGCTTTAGGGCCGACGATTGTGCGATTGGAACTTTGTTTGATTGGTCGAGAATTGGCAACTTGGTCCGATTTACTATAGTCGACTTTATGCCGAAACGCACTCTATCTGCTTTAGGACCGACGATGGCCTGATCAGGTTTTTGTTCGATTGGTCGATAACCGGTAACAGACGATGGTTAATAGTTTCGTCCTATTATGTAGAGATAGCGCTAATATCACTATGTTCCCTGTAGAGGAAGATAATATTATATATATATATAATGAGCAAAGATATTTCAACTAGAATGCGGAGTTGACAAGATGGTGGTACTTCTCTACAAGAATCGCCTCTTCCGCCTGAGCTGCATCTTGCATAGACCTTTTTTTTTGGGTCACCAGGTCACCATTTTCTTTAATTTCAAATGATGGATTCAATGATCGATTCAAAAGATTCGATCAGTCTAAAAACGAATCACTGATTGATTCGTTCAGTACAAAATGATCGATTTACCCATCTCTAATTCGAATCAAAGGAACGAATGAACGAAACGATTGGCCTATTTCCGACTAATTCAGTGTATCGCCACAGTGGGTCAGTCAGTCGTTGATCCGTTCCGATTTGATTCACTCGTTTGATTCATTCTGTCTTCGTCGCTCATTTGACTCATTTCACTGATGGAATCATATAGAGCAAACATGATTCGATCACTCAATACTCGCAGGTGATTCGATCATAGTGAACGAATCGTTCACGAATCGAACATCTCTACTTCCGCCACTTAAACCACCCCGACTGGTTCAGCACCCGCATTATGTAAACTTTCTAGTTTGCCAATGTCGGATCGCGTCAATCACCGACGTCGCCCCGCTTTGAGAGGCAAACGACATCGGGCCGACGAAGGCCCGAGGGAACCGTGTTTGCTGGGCTGTATCTTGAAAACTAGTCGTACGATTTTTCGTCAATTTGAAGTGTAATCAGGATCTCAACATCGACAACATACCAAAATGTGGTTCAAATCTTGTGCCAACCAAAATCCCATGTTAAGTGTGCTCCCTCCTTTGATTATTTACATGCGGTTTAAAAATCAAATATTTCTATTGTATTTGTATTGTTCCACTGTCCAAGGGAAAAATAAACGCCAGAAAAAGGGAAAGACAAAAAAGCAAAAAAACCTGAAAAAAACCAATTTAAATGACACCAACAACTAAAAGTGAGGTTACGTGGATCAATGGGGCATAAGCAAATCCGAAAAATAATAGTTACCTATCCTTTTATTTTAATTTAAATTCTTTATACGTGCCTAAAACCGCTTTTATATAAGCCTAGGACGATTTTAAATAAAATCGCTTTCTCCGAGTGTTTATATACGTCCTTAAACGTCATTAAATGTCAGTTTAAAAAGAAAACAAATAAAACAACTAATTTAATAACAGACTTTGTATGCATATCAGACATTTACAATTACGCAGCAAGGGCTAGTGCCAATAATGAGTTTCATGTACCACAAGCAAGGCTATCCAGTACACAAAAACTGTTATTGTACAAAGGATTAGATGAATATAATAAACGCCCTATTTCTATTAAACATTCAACTTCTTTTTCAGTTTTTAAAAATAAGTTGAATGATTATATAATCCATTAGTTAGTTCACGAGGTATTCTGTTTTTAACTTTTAATTTCAGGTCGAATGGGATAAGTAGATCTGTCATGATTTTAACATGTAGTCTTAGTTATAAGTTTTTACTTTTTTGACCATTGTTATGGTGATTTTTTTTATTATGTATGTATATTAGGATGTATCCTACTTTAAACAAAAAAACTGACTGAAATGCTCTATAAAAGAAAAAGGAGACAATCTTTTCAATACATATTGAGTACGATGTGAAAACATACTAATTAAAGCTTTCATGATATTGAGCCTTTGCGGGTACAATTTGAAGCTGATTCTAGCCCAATATCGTTTAGTAAACATACTTTCGTCTGTAAAACAAATGTTACCTAAAGGTGCAGTTAGACTGGGGTAGTGTAGTCGTCGTTGCATTGCAGCTGTAGTGATTTTTTTTCCATAGATAATGCAGAACAGGATATTTTACAGATAAACTTCCGTTGATCCGTTCCGATTTAAAAAAAAAATTAAATTACACTTTACAATATTATTTCGTACACGCTTTTTAATATAATTTACCTTTTTTACTCTTGCAAAATTTTTGAACATGTTAAAAGATCCACCTTACATATTTCTTTTGTATTAAACAAGAAAGTTCCGTTTTTTCTTAATATAAGTTCAAAAATGTTTTAGTTTTAAAATTACGGTTGATTGGGTACCAAAGATGGACAAAATAAAACTTGGGGAAGAAAAAATGTGGTAATTTTGTATTTGCATACATACATACAGTCAATAGTGTGTTCAGTAGTATTAGCGATAAATTAACAAGGTACTATAATAGTTATATCTGATCCGCTGATTAATCATTCTGGTTTATTATAATTGCGAAGAAATTAGAGTCTTTTTTCTAAGTGACAAAAAACGCTTACTTTTAGCATTACTTCGCTTGCATGGACAAATTATATCAAATAATTTTCCTTTTTAATCTTATATATTGCTTTAGTAATAACCTTTAGTAAAGTTATAGTACCATAGTATCAGGGGTGCACGGTGATTGTAGTGAAAAAAACTCACACAGAGATAGGTAGATATTTTCGGGCGCGTATGAAAGAGATGGCATGAATACACCAACTTTAAGCATCGTAGTGATTTCGTGGAAATGCAGACAGTCGATATTTTCAATAAATTAACAAAGTATTATATTTACTTATTTCCCTATCCCCTGACCAGCCGAAGTTAATAATTAATAATGATACCTACCTACAATAAACAGCGGCGCTATATTACACCTCTCCCCTTTTCTACGTCAAACTATTAATTTTCTAAAATTGTTTATAAAACTATTTAAAAGTAACTTTTTTAAAGAACATTTTCCCTCAAATATTACTTATATTACCCACTAGACATATTACTTTTATTACACAATAGACACCGCCGCGCCGCTTTGCCTGCGGTTTTACCCATTTTTCCCGCTTTTATTCTTTTAAATGCCATAACTTTTGTTTCCGTAAACCGATTTTGACGTAATAAATGCCTATATGTTGCCTAGGAACACAAGGAATGCAATAGTGAAAGTCCCATTAAAATCGACTGGGCCGTCTATGCGTGATGCTGGAACAAACAGATATACATACAGATAAAAATTGTAAAAATTGCATTTTTGGTATCTCGTTTGGTAAAGCAATAGAATATAAAAAAATAGTCAATGTACAATTCAATGTACAGAAATGGTCCTTTTAGAGATTTATTACATGTATAGATAAACAACTAATTATAGTCAGGAGGATAAGTGGCGATTTTTGCAAATTTCATAAAATTTCGGTTAAGTGGATTTTGCCTAATTGTCTCCCAAACAGACAGACAGACACCATCAAAAAATTTTATATTTAGGTCTTTCTTTTTGCCGATCCCAGCCTATACTATAGCGGATGGCTAAAATTAGAGTTCTAGATTACTACATAGCCGGTACCTACTAAGTTTTTGTTTATGGGTAATAAAAATAACACGACCGCCTTATTTATAATTTACCGCCTTATTTATAATTTAGTCACCTCTACTTGATAGCTGTAGGTATTGCAGTATATCTATTGACTATATAAGGCTATAAGTATTTATATTCTTTGGTTTCAAATATTCAATGTACAGAAATTATAGATTTACCAGTAAATTTTGGAAAGTTAATAGTTTAACGTAAAAAAATGGGGGGGAGGTTCACTGTATCGCCACTGCGTATTGTAGGTAGGTAACATTAATATTATTAAACATCTGTTGGTCAGGGGATGGGGACATAGGTACATATAATACCTTCTTCATTTTATTTTATTGCAAAGATCGACTGTATGCTTTTCCACGAAATCACTCCCATGCTTAACTTTGGTGTATTCATGCCATCTCTTTCATACGCGCCCGAAAATATCTACCTATCTCTGTGTGAGTTTTTTTACTACAACCAAAGTGCACGGCTGATAATACGGTACTATAACTTTTCTAAAGGTTATTACTAAAGCAATATATAAGATTAAGAAGTTAAATTATTTGATATAATTTGTCTATGCAAGCGAAGTAATGCTAAAAGTAAGCGCTCTTTGTCACTTAGAAAAAAGGCTCTAGTTTCTTTGCAATTATAATAAAGCAGAATGATTAATCAGCGGATCAGATATAACTAGTATAGTACCTTGTTAATTTATCGCTAATACCACTGAACACACTATTTACTGTATGTATGTATGCAAATGCAAAATTACCACATTTTTTTCTTCCCCAAGTTTTATTTGGTCCATCTTTGGTACCCAATCTACCCTAATTTTAAAACTAAAACATTTTTGAAGTTATATTAAAAAAAAAGGAACTTTTTCGGTTAATACAAAAGAAATATGTAAGGTGGATCTTTTAACATGTTCAAAAATTTTGCAAGAGCGTCTATTATCACCAATATCTGTTTAAAATATTAAAAAAGGTAAATTATATTAAAAAGTGTGTACCAAAAAATATTGTTAACTATTTATCTATGGAATATCCTGTTCTGCATTATCTATGGAAAAAAATTCATTACAGCTGCCATGCAACGACGATCTCCTGGTCGAAGTTCTTGATGTTTTTGGTACTTGTATTGGTAGAGCCATGATGGTAATTTAAGGCATCAAATATTTTAGCATAATATAAAGGGTAAGGTTTAACCATTTTTTTCTAGGTTTTTCACATATTTATGTCATGAGTTCACATTTTAAAGCTTTCTTTCCAAACTTTCGATATCTAGAATAAAACACTCACTTTTTTCAAGTATTCACTGTTCTTTTAGGGTTCAATTTTAACCAACTTACACACATACACACAAACAAAATTGCTATACGGGGCTTTTGGGGATAAAAAATACGAATTTTTGATCAGATTTCAAGATGGACGATTTTCGGTCTGCTAACCAATTTTAACGGATTCAAAATGGACGATTAGGGCACAAATTTTAAAATTAAAAAATAAATTTTTATAAAAAAAAACTTTTAAAGAACAAGCTTTTATTAAATGCACTCAAAAGTGGAAAATAATTTTTTATCTTTCTTGTACCGTAAAAAGTATAACTTTACGGTGACAAAGAGAGAACTACAAAAGAAGAACTAAACTCTTTTTCTATTCGAATAATAAAAATAATGCTTTCATCTAAAGAAGCTGAGAGCGGTTGAGATTGCCGTGCTTGCCAAGCCTTTGATATTAGGGTAATACAATCGATATACGATACCTAAAGTTAAAATTTTTAATTTGCGCCCATCGCTTCTATGATGGTATAAGAAAGATAAAAAATCATTTTCTACTGTGAGTGCATTTAATAAAAGCTTTTTCTTTAAAAGTTTTTTTTATACCTTCATCAAAAACATGATTTTATTAACTGTCTGCAGATAACTAAATCATGGCTTTTTTGGTTACCGATGCAAGAAACTTTTTTTTTGATCACGGACGCAAAAAAAGATTTCTGTCCGTTTTTTCTCAAAGTTAAAGAGAAATGCGGAAAATGGTAATGTTGAAAAAATTTTATTATTCTTGTCTAAAAATTAAGCCATTTCCGCCAGTTTTCACCAAGTATTTACGAAAATATCATTTAAAAACATTGTCTGTTAAAGATTGAAATGTCGCAACAATGAACTTCATCGGGTAAAGAGGCACATCGCTATGGTAACCATTGTTATTTCATTTACCAGCCGCCTTGATTTATAGTGTAAAGATGGTGTGTTGCGAGAAGTGCTTTTCGGTCGAGATTTTTAAAAGTATTTTCCTGTTTTTCTTTGATTTTTTGATACAGGCATTAAAAAAAATAGTCGCGGCTAAACTGTGCTTTTTTTAATCGCGTTTTTAAATACCTCGCTGCGCTCGTTACTTAAACCAACGCTTGTAAAAAAGCACTATTTTGGCCACTAGTTGTAAAAACTACTATTTTTAATAAAAATTTATTTAATGCTCAAAGTGTAGGTATATTAAGCCTTAAGCTACTATATTGACTTATTCTTTTTTATCTTGTCAGTCAAGTTCTTAAACCCTTTAGAATTACTGAAAACATGCCCATGTCTTAAATATTTTAACACCTCTAAAAACATTTTAACAGATATTTAACTAAATTATATAAGGGTTTATCATGGCTCTACCATTGTGATTAAGAGACTAATTTTTTTAGGTACGTGCTACTGTGCTCGGATTGACGTCATAATTTTTTGGTAGTTTCGTGCTGCTTACCTATTAGGGATATTTTGGAACGCTTATTTGACCCTTCGTAGTGGTTGTGGTAATTACTGCGTCTGCGCAATAGCTAAACGTCATTCCGTTATGGTAGTTAACCACTACCACTGCCGTAATCCATTTCGTTATGGTTGTGGTTATTTTTAGAGAACTTTGGCTTAATTAATTTTAAAAATAATAAAATATTACAAGGCTCCAACATATAAAACAGTTATTTTGTAAAATTAAGCCAAATTTTTTATTGTGTCTCATCTTTAAATTTTTTGACAAGTGATAGTTTTTAATGTGTTCCAAAAACTCTGGTAAAATCAATGAGTGGTAGTGGTAGTGGTTGTTAAACACTACCACAGCGGCTGTCAAAGTTGTCAAAATTTTAAGCGTTCCAAAATATCCCTATTAACTATTCGCATTACAGTTAAAGCTTCTTTTCCGGAAAAGTGTTCGTTTTCAGTTAACAGTTTTAGTAGTTTCATTATGACTTACGTTTTGAATGGGTAAATTCCTTATGTTGCGGAGGCAAACGCATGACCCGGTATAGAAAGGCTTCGGTTTTTTTGTTAGATTTTAAAGGGCACAACAGTCATTACGAAATGGCCTCGAAACAAAAACAAACGGAACATGAAGGGTAATTTTTATGCTTATATTAATTGTTCAACCGCAGGACAACAGGAACAAAAAACTGGTTTAAAAGAAGGGTATAGCGATACAACGTGCTTGATAACAGTCAAGTGGAAAATGTTTGATCCTTGCATGCCTTTATCCATATAACTTTTAGTAAACACAAGAAAAATATTCCAGATCATTAATATTTCAAGATTATTCGTATTAGACGATAAAAATGTGATAGAAGTCGATTACAGAGGGAATTTTTCATGTCCTATTTATATGATAAGGATAGTAATATTTTTTTAAATATTCCTGTGACATGCTAAAAAACTTCTGTAATAATAATAATAATAGCGTTGGCGGCCAAAATGTCGCAATATTTTGAGCGCGGACCAAAATCGCGCGTACCAAAATCGCGCAGCCCTTAAATGACGCATCCCAATTCCGCGCACCCCAATACCGCGCCGGCTAAATATCGCGCAAGAGTAAAAGCGCGCAGTATAATTTAGCGCAGCCCTAAATCGCGCAATTTTAAAAATCGCGCTCGCTTTTCGATTAAGGTAGAAGCTCGAAATTTAAAGCTTTAAATAAAGAAGGTATCTTTGGGTTGGGTTGGACTGTGTCCGTTTGGGATGGGTTGGGTTGGATTGTGTCCATTTGGGATGGGCTGGGTCGGGTTGGGTTCTTATTTTATGTCTTTTCTAAATACTTAATGTACATATACCAAATTTTTAATGTTTTAATTTGCATTTTTTAATTTGAGGTATTTCTTTTGCATTTTTAAATTTTGCGCAATTTTGATCTTGCGATATTACATTCCGCGCGATTTTAGTCTTGCGCGATATTAATAGGGCGCGGTATTGGGAGACGTGGCATTGGGGTGGGCTATTTAAGAGCTGCGCGATTTTGATCTCGCGCGGTTTTAAATTGCGCGATTTTGGTCCGCGCCATTTTGGTCCACGCTTAAAATTTTGCGACATTTTGGCTGCCGGTCTAATAATAGTAATAATAATAATAATAGAAACATTTAAGAGAGTTTTTGTCAAATATACGGAAGATAAAATTTATAAAATTTTATCTAAACAAGGTTCCTGGGGGGCTATTCCAGTGGCTCATACCGATATCGTTACGTAGCGAATTCGTTATCGCGGCAACACCGCGGTTTGTTTTGTTGTTTCACAATGGCCGCGGCCGTGTCAATTCAACTTTGACAACTAAACTCGCACAAAAATATAAGTTTTGATTTGATTGAGAAAAATTAACATGATTTCTTCTGCGATGGTTGCAGACATCGGGAAACAAAATACTTTTTATAATTCCTGCTGCCTAGTATCTCTTGTGTTCTCTAACCACCCGAATGGAAGACGAAAATAAGTTCACACCATATTTGGAGCCCACAAAGAACGGCACAGTAAGTAAAACTAGCTTTTGTTATGGGGAAATATTTGTTTTACTTATCCCAAACTTGTACATCACTGCTATTTTAAGCTGAGTTTATATTTTATACTCTTCTGTAAAGGGAATCGCAAGCCCTTATGATAGAATATAGATAAGCATGGCCCAACTAGTTGAGTTTATCACCCACTTAAATTAAAGTCAGGCTTGGCAAGAATGTGATACATTGAGATAGTTTATTTAAAATGAAAACTACTGACTTAGATTCTTGCAGTTCACCAAAGAAAAAATAACTACTTAAAGCTGTGATCAGATTTTCGATAACTACTATTTTGATAAAACTTAAAGTGTATACTTCTTTTTAGGTATAACATGCTAGGGTATGTGAATGGAGCTACATGTAAGAATCATTCTAGTAGGATAGTACCACACAAGACCACAACTTGGGCCACAAATTAACTATGGATAGATTCAAGTAAGACACAGACCAACCTTCCAAGGCACTAAATGAAACTAGACAAAGATTCGATATTCAATAGACATAGTGAAACTAACTTTCAGAAGAAACTGATGCAATATACATGTATGCTAAATGTTATTTGTTCTCCCATTAAAAAATAATAAGATAACTTTTAATGAATTAAAAAGTTGTGTAAAATATAGTACAGAAATAAAATTTTATTATTTAATTCTGTTAGGCCACATTTGTTTAAATCAAAAAATTTAAATGTCACTTAAGTGATAGTTATAGAACATTGGACCTATTGTAACTACGATTTTAGAACTTTTTCAAAAAAATTCGCAGATTTTTTGGGGGAGTCATCGAAAAAGTGTGGGCCACTATATATTATTTTAAGTTATTGCAAACTTTTTAAAATAAGGCAGAGTTTTTTTTCAAGAGCCTTTAGATTGGTTTGGTGGGGTAAGTTAAGTACAGTATTAAGTTATTTCAAGCTCTGTTTGCTATAAAAAAGAATTGATGAAGATGTTTTAAAAAATTGGACTGATGTGATTTAATATTTACCTAAATGATATTTCTTCATTATTTTACATCCATTTTTAAATTACCTAAATGATATTTATTCCCACACACACATAGCATAGCTTGATATTTATATAGCAGTTGTCTAATTAAGCAAATTATTTTAATTTTTAATACCTGAGTAATATAATTTAAGAAACCTACTTAGTACCTACTTCAAATAAAGGGCCTTAAATGTATGCTGCATTTTTAAATTAACTCTAAAGTTTTACTGACTGACATGGCAAGTTTTTTACAATGCATTTAGATAAATTTGTTTTTTTGGCTAGATTAATACTTTATACTAGTTTTTAATTTAATATTACCAATTTATTATATTACAAAGAAAAAAAGATTTTGTCACTCTTAACATTGCTATTAAAAAATAATAAAATTTGGGATAAAAAAACTGATTTATTTTACTTATTGGTTTAAATGTTACTTAGAATTACAAATTGTTTTCTAATATTTCAATAATTGGTGGATTGCATCTTTTCTTTCATCAGCTTGGGCACTGATAACCTGAAACAAAAAATAAGATGTATTTGAAAATGTAAGCCAGTGAAATGGCTACTTAAGATTGAAAGCTTTCAGGTTTGGTTTGTAAAATCAATCAATTACACCAATAGTAACTTTTAATCATCTCATCCTTTGAACAAGAGTATAATCCGACTTATTAGACTTACATCGACTATATCTCACCAATTTTTTGGCCACCAGTTTTATTGCTGTCTGCCAGTTTAGATTCTTTTAGAAAAGTACGGACCAAGTTTTACATTACATTCTACTTTGAAAATTTTATTATTGACTATCTTTTGTTTACCCCACATCTTAATATTTAAGGTAAAGTAGAAACTTAAGTGATGGTCAGTGCTTGTGTGAATTTGGTCCAACGCACTTTGATTTAGAAACTAAGAGAGAGGATAAAACAACTTTCTGGCTAAGGTCGTAAAAAAACTTGCCTGTTAAGTAATGTAAACTGTCGATCAAAAAAACTATCAAGATAGTGAATAATAATTAAAAACCTGGGAAAACAAAGGGAACAAGTTCAGAAAATCTAACAAGTTGGGATCCAAGTGGAAAAAGACTTGAGTTTTTCTTGTAAATTAACGAAATAAGTGTGGCTTATCCCCTAGTTACCCCAAGATCTTTAATTGTTATTTAATGTTTTTTTTTTAAATATCCTGTGGACATAAAAAGTTACCTTAAAACTTTATTCCTCCGTGAATTTTACTAATGAAATTTGAAATATTTAGGTTTTGGTGGCTAATAAAAATAGTAGAAAACAAAAACTTAAATTACAGCAATAAAGAAGTGGAAATTTATGTGTGGTTGAAACGAAAGTAGCCAATTTTTTTAATTTTACTGATGAATTTTTGGATTTTAAAATGTTTTCTTTTTAATGTGAAGGTAGCTTACTTACCATATGTGTTTTGTCCTGCTAAAATGTTTAGTTGCGTAGGTGGGGTGGGGTGCTGCCTGCTTAAATGTATTCATCATACATCTTAATAATTACGAGAAATCATTGATCTGAAATTAAATTTAAAGTAATTTATTATAGGTGTGATGTATGCAAATCTATAGTCTAATCAGCTAACCAGTTAGTTCACTTGAATTAATACTTCAGACAATAGCAATACCATGTGCTATTTTTTTTTGTTTTTTCCCAATATTTTTCCAATTTTGTGCCAAATTTAAAGTTAATCTTCTCATCTAGACCTGAATCAAAATGAATGAATGACCTTTCATTACGAGGAAAAAAATGAGCTAACTTTTTCATGTAAAAAGTTTAGATATTTATAATATATTTTAGGTACTGTATTATTAATTTTACTTATTCTTTTTATTAGTGACATCCATAAAATCTGCATAAAATATGTAACGTGAATTAAATAATCCAATTTTTTAAACGTTATCTAACAAAAATGCATAAGATTTGTTATATAGGTGTATATGGTTACCCAGTGGTGTCCCAAAGGAAGGGGGAGTCGAGGTAAAAACCCTCTGATACCGGTTAAAAAAACGAAATTATCTGAAATTATCCCAACAAAATGATTTCTGAGTAAAATTACAATTTATTATTATTAAATTTTTTAAACTTTACTAATTTTGTGTGATGATGGGTTAAATAATTTACTGATAAGAACTAGTAAACTTTGTAAAACAGTAGATAAAAACTAAAAGAGTTTTTAAGACAGGAATTTGATCAACAGTAGAGAGTTTGAAAAGTTAAAAGTTTTATGCATTTTGATTTTGACAAAGGTGAGAAACTTGGTCTTAAAATTATGTAGAAACGCAAAGGTTAAATATTTTATCAATATAATTGATAATTTATCAATATACATTGAGCAGCTACGGTAAGTGTTTATTCCCAAACTTCATAATTTATTTTCTCTCTTATTAGCACTACAGCATGGGTCCTGCTCTTGGAGATTTTCAACAGTTGACCTAAAAAAAGAACAGTAAATTACATTACATTAAAACATTAAAACTTTGAAAACCTTAAAAAAAGAAAATGTGTACATCAAAATTTGTTTTAGCAAAATCAATTTGAATATATGAAAGTTAGGTACATGACTCTTATCTGTCTGTCAGAGGGAGGGAGTTCAAAAGATCTACTATCCTGTGCAAATAAAATAATTAAAGAAGGGGGGACAGTATGAGAAGGGATGCAAAATTTTTACTTGATCGTGCATAGCAGTTCAGAACCAGCCGCCTCTCTTCAACTAGGTACTCAATGCGGTCTGTTGTAAGTACTATTATTTATACAAGGCATAATATTTAGTAATTTGGCTATAACCTCAAAAAGTACAAACATAAACTGTCCAAATAAATAATATTTGATTTTTTCTCGATATATAGGTAGATATTAGTTGATGTCAGATTTTTTTAAATAAAAAGTCAGTGTAATAATCTTGGATCAAACAAATCCTGAATTTTCAACTTTTTTTTCTTATAATGTATGAATATTTTGTACAATTATTTTTCGGTTTTCTGGCCACTGGCTCACGTCTTTTCAAAATGTATAAACTGAACTTAAAACGGACCTACTATATCTTTTTGTTTACATTATGTAAGTAGTGTTCTTTAAGCACCAAAAAGAACAGAATAGAATATAAGATAAAGTAAATATAAGCACTTACCCAAACAAAAAATCTGGAGGCACTTCCACACAAGGCCCATGTGGATTTTTCTTCACAGAGAACGTGGCTTTTCCAAACAAAATTCAATAACGGTTGACCACCATTACATTGTGATCAGATTTTTAGTCCATATTGCGTGCAAAAAGCTCATGAAAATTATTATTTTCCCGAAATTTCGCCGCAACAAAAATCTAAACAAACTTGACTGACTGTCGGCATTTGACAGTTGTTTTGGGAAAGTATTGCTGGTTGCGTGCCATTTAAGCCTTCTTTTTAATTAATAATAAGCGATGTTGCCGTAACAGTGAAAATAATGGCGATAGCGATCGTTATCTCATAACGATAGCCCACTGGAATTGCCCCCCTGGCTTGTTAAAAGAATATCTAAAAAATTAATATTTTACTAATATTAAGTACCTTAAAAACCCCCTCTGTAATCGATTTTTGTTACATTTATATCATCTAGAAGGAATATTTCTAGAACATTAATGTGTTTACCGGGCTATGAGATACTAAAACTGCGAGTGGACTGCGTCAGGCATGCGCCCAAGATTTTTCGCGTATGTCCTTGCCCAGCAAGGTCAACCCTGGTTTTTACATTATTGCCTTGGTTTTTCACAGTTATTTACTTCGTTTATAATAAAGCGCTTTTATATAAGAACGGTTTGAGAATGTGGTCGTATAAACACCACTAAAACCGTTTTTAGAACTAAAACGATTTTATTTTAAGGCGATTTAAGAAAGCGGTTTATTGCTTTAAAACCTATTTTACGGTCGTTATAAACAGTTTATAACCGCTTTAGCGCATTTCTTCCAACTTATTTAAAACTGTCCTTATATAAAACCGGTTTGAAGTGCGTATAAACGTAGTAATTGTTACGCATTTTGCGATCCTTGGAGCATTATAGTATCTCATAGTTATATGCCTTTATCCCTTCGTCAAAATTTGTGCAAATGAAATCTCCAACTAGCGCACCGGGTCGCTAGAATATTATTACAGACTAAATTTGTTGCCTGGCCAAACAATTTACGAGCGTCTGCTCTGCCGTCTAGATTAAAGCACATAGCGCTCTGGCATTACTTATGTTTTTAAAAACATATTGGATAATTTAAAATTAAACCTGCAGGGTAATTAGTAATTTTTTGCGTCTATGAATACTTAAAAGTTTAATTGGAAAAACATTGGCGCAGATATAATATTTTATGAGAAAATTTTTATTTTAAAGGCACAAACACTCCCAACGCAAATGCGAAAAAAGGCAGTGTAAAGCTCTGTTCTCTCTATACAAGATGCATGCATCTTGAGGGTTCACACTATGAAATTCATCGAAAAATGAAGCGTGATGCAAGATGCGCGAACAGTTATGAGTTATGAGCCTAAAAAAACGTAGTCACATCAATGGTATATTTTACCATGATTTTTCGTAATATATTAAAATTTTGTGTTTTTAAATTTTTGTTAATAAAAAAAGAAAATTTATATCATTTTTAGATGGGTTTCAAATCTCCTTGTAAACATGATATATATTTGCCTGCTCTTTTTATTAGCCACACATTTGTTTGAACCAAACCAAAAGTTATTAGGATGTTACTGCGTTGTTTTTTAGTCAAAATCAAAGATTTTTTTGTGTGTTTTTGCTAAACATATATGGTGGGATTTATTAAAAGGGTTTAGTCTATTTTAGAACGGTCCTAAGTTTAAGTGAAATTTTTTGTTTTAAGCATTTTAAATCAACCCTCCTTGAGTTTTGGACACAGTTTGATTTATAAGAAGAATTTTAATAAATTTGTTTATTGAATAATCATCTTAACACAATCTTTTGTTGGATTTAAGAAGAGAGTTTCATTTTAGAGAAAAAGAAAATTAAAAAATTTTAAACCTCGCGGAGTTTAAATGGTAAACACACTTAAAACTTACCCTTGTTAATTAATTTTCCCAATTAACACCTGATGTCACACAACGATTTGGATGTAAAATAAGGAGTAAGTAAAATAAGGAAGTAAAATAAGGGGTAGATTAACTTTGTATTTATTTAAAAGGTGTTTCTATTTATAAAATGTATTAAAAAACTTAAATGCCAGTTTTGTTTACATTTCTGTCCATGTCGAAATGTCAGTTTCAAAATATTATCTGCATTCAAATCCAAAATAGCGAGTTCGGATCTCTTACCTCTGCTTGAACCTTGGCTTGCACCATGATGAAAGCTACAGATTTACAAATGAGTGAGCTTTGAGTAAGGAAAGTTTTCTTGATTGAGCTTTTAGATAACCTCAATGTTTTAATTTCAGTTTGTAAATGATTTAATATAGTTGTTTCGGATTTTTTGTTTGGTATAATTTTCGTGCATAATCACTGACCTTCACTTATGTTTGTTTTGCATCCTAGTGCCCTCATCAATATATTTTTTGTGCTGAAAACGGGTTTAAAATATGGCGTTTTTCTGGACAAAATTGGAGGTGTTTTATTGGTTAATAAACAACTTGGGATATTAAATAAGGTAAATTAATCATTGCACAAACGGCTACTTAGGGAAATTATGGACGAACCGACTACCAATTGCCACAAAACAATTCTTTCTGGGTGCTATAAATTTAAACCACCCCCCAGAGGTGGTCTAAAAAATCGTCAACTTTATAACCTCAAACACAGATAATGAAGCTGTGCTAAAATTTTAGCGTATTAATCATTTGTCATTTTGAAACCTGTCAAAAAAAATTAGTTTTAGGGCATTTTCTTCTAAAATATGGTATATTTTGACAAAAAGGAAATCGTTTTTCAGTGGTATGGCAATAACAATACAAAATAATCAATAACTTTGTGTCTTTTCTGTATGGATAAGTGTTTTTTGAAAATTGGTTTTAAAATTTAGTACCCCCCATAGGTGTAAATATTTAGACCTATGCTAAATCTTAGTAAATCCCACTGATAGTGTTTTGAATTGTTCAGTGCTGTTATACAACCGGAATAACTAGTTTTTTGCCTTTTATAAGTGCTGTGCGATAACCCTTTTTATTATTAGCCTCAGAGTTAGGAGAATTTGGTCAATACCAACTGATTTAGGCTCACAATTGTCAGGTACATGTAGCGGTCATTTTCTTTGTAGGCTAGGCATTTCACTTATTTTTCCTTCCGTGGCGAACATGTTAATTCTATAAATATCAGAGAGTTGCATGCGTGCTAGGGAATTTTTTGGTTACCTTTGGAATGCCAACCAACCGTTTTTTTCTATGTATTCCTCTTCCTCTACCAGTTTGGCAAAAAAGGAAAACAACGCCAAATACGAAATCAAAAATTAAGGTTAGGTTAGGTTAGGTTTGTTATGAGTGGTGCAATTTACAGCTCCCTCCACTGAGACCTGAGAGATCTATTGTGGCTCATTTCCCTCCTACCCCACTCACCAGAAAAAAAAGCTTAGATATATGAACAAAATTAAACAAATCAGTTAAAAAGTTGCATCAGTTAGATGCATAGTGAGAACAGGTGAGAAATTTGACATAAAAAATCAAGCCAAAAATCATCTCTGTTTTTAATGCCCATGTGTGAAAAATAATTACTTCAGCGCATAAATTCTCTTAAAAACGACACAGCAAGCGGGCCTAATGGGATAACTTTTATTCACCACAGGTATTTTTCCAAAAGCATTAACATAAACATCTTCCAACGAACTATAGACCAATAGCTTTAATAAGTACAATCAGTAAGGTTATAGAAAAGTGCATCAAACAGTGAATTAGCAGTTTTTTAGAAAAAAATTAACTTTTGTCACAACATCAGCAGGCTTTAGGAAAAAAATTAGCACTAAAGATGCCATGTTGACGGCTATGGAAAAAATAGTACAAAATTTAGATAAAAATAAAAAATGTATAGACATCTTTCTGGATGTAGCAAAAGCTTTTAACACAGTAGATCATCATAATATAATAATAATAATAAATGAATATTTATTTGCCAAAAAAAATAATACATATAAAATAGCATAGTAATGAATTAATCCTAAGTATACTTTGAGGCAAATAAAAGAAAAAACCCACTAAAGGGGAACCTTGTGCGTGGGTGCTCCTTTGATTCACCACAAATTCAAAATAGGCATAATTGCATAAGTGTAGTGCATATCATAGAAATCCTTAAGGCTAAACATCTAAAAAAAATAAACTTGTACAAACAGTAAATTTTTTTTTATGTTTTTTTTTTTGGTTTATTATCACAAACGAGGAATATCATAATTGTATTTTGAATTGTTATATTTGTAGATTATTTATATTTGAAAAAGATAGTTATTTTTTGTGCTGATAAAATTGTATAAAGCTTGTCTATCTATGGAATAGATCCATTCTTTGCATTCTTTTTTAAAAGAATTATAGGAGCTGATTTGTTTAATCGCAAGAGGAAGATTATTATATATCTTTGGGCAAAGGTATGTGTGGCATCTTAGAGATATAGTTTTTTCTGGTCTAGAGACCACGTATTTGTTTTTTTGACGGGTATTATGTTCATGATTCATTATCTGCAATGTTTCTTTATGTTTAAATTGTCGAATTAACAGTGACAGGCAGAAAAGTTGATTTACACTAAATTTTTTGCATAATTCAAATAGTTGTCCAGTGGGAAATAGTCTAGGTTTTTGATAAATTATTTTTAGGACCCATTTTTGAGTTTTTTCTACTATACCTATTGAGTACTTTGATGATCCTCCCCATGTTATCAAACCATTTTTGAATAAATACTTAAATTAACCCAGCGTAGTGTTTATCAAATCTCAAATGGCTGTCTAAGTAAACCCCCAGGTATTTGATACTGTTTTTACTTTTTATTGTTAAAGTTTCTGAGCTATTATGCATTTTGACGGAAAGTATATCATAGGTGGGGAGGTTAGTGGAATATGATGTAAAAGCAAGGACATTTGTTTTATTTTCATTTACAGTCAAGAAATTACTTTCAAACCACTCAAATGTCGTTGCCAAATCTTTTTCTGCGTCGTCTTTGAGTTGTTCCCACGTATTTGCCTCATAAAAAATTGCAGTGTCACGCAAAGCAAGTTAGTATTCCTGCTAGTGTAAGGGAAAATATTTCATTAATATATATTAGGAAAAGGAGCGGTCCAAGCACTGTTCCTTGGGGAACACCGTACTTGATTATTTTTTATTCACTTAGAGTCTCGTCAATGTTTACCCGTTGTACACATTCTGTTAAATAACTTTTAAGAAACTTGTAAAAAATTCAAGTCAAATGTTTTTGTGAGGTCGATGAAAACACAAAGCGACGGTTTTTTCGTACTTATCGATTTATCTATACTAGCAACTAATTTCGTTAAGGCATCTTCTGTAGATTTGTGTTTCTGATATCCGAATTGATTGTATGATAATAATTTATATTTATTAAAAAAATGCATCATTTTTTCTTTAATGACTTTCTCAAAAACTTTCGCGATGTTTGATATCAGAGAAATTGGTCGGTAATTTGTGAATTCGCCTTTATCTCCGCTTTTGAAGAGCGGCTTCTTTAAGAATAGTTAGAAAGATCCCTCGCTGAATGATTTATTTATAAGAAATGTTAGCGGATGTTTTATTGACTTACAAATTGATTTTGGAAACTCTGATCTTAAGCTATCCTGACCAGGAGTTTTGTTATTTTGTAAACTCACGATTGCCTTCTGGATTTTGCCTTGATTTGCATTTGTCAAACTAAATTTATGTTTGGTTCTTTTTTTTACAATTTTTCTTGGATTTTTCATCTTTATTTTTGAAGCCAGTTTTTCTCCAATTGATATAAAAAAATCACAAAATAAATTTGACATATGTTTTTTTATCTGTTACATGATTGTTGTTGCTCTTTATTTGTTTAATGTCTTGTTTTTTATTAGTACCTGATATATTATTTTCTATTTTTCAAAGGAAAGATGACTTGTTGTCATTTTTATTAATTTTTTCATTATAGAAAGTCTTTTTTTGTTTCTTTAATTAGGTCGTTTAGTTTATTTCTATATTTTTTAAAGAGTGTAATGTTTTCCTGTGGTGGATTTAATTTCATTTTTTGAAATATTTGGTTTTTATAATTTATTTATTTTATGAGACCCTGCGATATCCAGTTATTTCTTTATATTTGTTTGTGTGATTTTTTAAATGCTTTAGTGTTATTATTTATGTGTTTTTTTAAGATACTTATTGTATTATTTTTTACAGGGTTCGACAAATATTGATTTTTTAAGAGTATGTGATTTGAAATAATATAATGATCAGTTAACGGATATTGTATAACGGATGCCTTAAGTTCACTTATAGTCGATAATGAGTTACTTTTAACAAACGCGTGGTCTAAACATGATTCCAAGTCCCCTTATTTTCTTATTATGACATCATTTATTGACGACTTGAACCCTTCTGAGTTTACGAGATTGAGATACTCAGAGGTGTGATCCTCATTATTTAAAATATCAAAGTTTATGTCTCCGAGAACCATGAATGTCATAATCTTTGTCGCAGGATGTTAAGTATTGACCAAGAGAGCTATGAAATTGATCTTCCTGGAGGTCTTTAAATGGCAATTATTAAAAATCTTTTAATACAAAATGTAAATTTTATTTGTATTGCTTTTAATTCCCCCAGAAAAATGATGCTCTGAACAAATTCAATACCTGAGTGGATATACAAAATAACTTCATCGTTCTTATTATAGACACCTTCCCTGTAAAGAATATTATAACTATCAATTTTATATAGTGATAGATCACTTATCTGCCAGGTTTCCGTCAGTGCAATTATATGAAATGTGCTATTTAGTTGGTTTAACATAATTTTTAGTTCATCCAGATTTTTATTGACACTTCTTATATTCCATAACAAAGTTGAGAGTTGTGATCTGTTTAAGTTTTTCCCTAAACAATTATTATATTCCTGTAAGTTTCCATTTTTTTTTCAATCAACCTTTTACACAATAAATAAAAAATCGAAATATCAGAATAAATGAAAAAAATTCGGTTGGGAAAAGAATATAGATAAGAGATTTAACAATAGACAAAATACACTGCTCAAAACAAAAATAAAAAATAAAAGTAAATATAAGGTGGAATATAACAGACTTACTTCAAACTTTACTACTCAAAAAAGTGGAGGGGTATACGTGGAATAGCCAAACAGTTAACTAAAAGTTATCTTCAAAATAGAACCCAGCAAGTAAGAAATGGTGATACCCTAAGTAAACCATTACCCGTGGAATGTAGTGTACCACAAGGTACAGTATTAGGACCTTTATTATTTTTGATATATGTAGACGAATTAACAAAATTTCTAAAAAATGCAACAATAATATGTTTTGCAGATGATACACTGATTTTAATAGAAGATGGTACATGGAAAGAAACCGTATATAATGCAGAGCATATACAGACCGCTTAAAGCTACTGCGAACATAGGGGGAATCAAGTCCAATTTAATCTCCGTGCCGTACGACCGAGGTGGATTCGAAGCACGCTGCAGTGTTATCTTTTGGAAATTCATTTTGTTTTTATTATTTTGTTTTATTTCTGCCTTGCTCGAGAAACAGATGGGTAAGTTCTTAATTGAAATAATACATTTTTAAAACCAAAAATGGATGTCTACGAAGTTGCCGAAAAAGTGCAGATGGTCAAATGGTCAAATCGTCATAACCCAACACACGTTCGATATTGGTCGAGGGAAAATTTGCATTTGTATTTTGACGTAAGAACACAGTATCCCCAAAAATTAAATGTTTGGGGGGGGGGGTATTATAGGGGAACACGTAATGGGGCCATTTTTTATTAACGGCAATTGCAATTTGAATGGTTCTAGATACTTGGATCTACTGCAGCAGCACATTATTCCAACTGCTAGGCAGTTGTTAGGTGTAAGATTTGGTGAAACATGGTTTCAACAAGATAGTTGTTCCGCTCACAATGTTGGCCTTGTTAGGGAATATCTTGATAATGTATTTCCTAATCGGGTTATAAGTACACGGGGAACTATTTTATGACCAGCTCGATCTCCCGATCTTGCTCCTAATGACTTCTATCTGTTTTTGAAGAAGCTTTTCAAATTATCACCCCTAACATGCTTGGAAACGTTAGAAGGGGTTTTTATAGTAGGCTCGGATATTGTCTAGCCGAGCAAGGAGGACTTTTCGAACATTTGCTTTAATTTTTTTTTGACTGGGAGAATCTTTTTGGTTTTTAGAATGTATTATTTTATTTTGAGAACTTGCTTTTATTTTGTTTCTCCTTATTATTTTCATTGTAACACGTCGTCACTGATAAATCTGAGCAGTTGACAATAAAACGCTCTTATTTATCAATGACAAAAAATAAGAAAATTACGTTATAAAAATTTGCGTATTTATTGACCAAATTCCGGTTTCATTGACTACGCTCCACACAGCACCGTGGTTAGAGGCGTACTAAATACAAGGCGAACGGCGGAGAACGGCAGCGAATGGCGATCGGAAACCTGAGTGTTGGTTGCTTCACTGATAGGCGTGCGGTGTCTCTGCATGTACGTACACTGGAAAATTAGACTTCTTCCGCCCTATGTTCGCAGTAGCTTGAAGCGGTCTGTATATAAACGGCAAAACATTAGCTGGATTTTAATAAGCTTACATTGAATATACAAAAAATAAGTTTAATTTGCTTTAATAAAACAAAAAAAAATATGCTGGAAAAATTAACACTTAAAATTTACAGCTCCCTATGTGACCGGGTAAACTGCGGTTGCTGTGAAATATCACAAAAAAATCACACAAAATACCTTGGTGTAATCTTCGTTCAAAATCTAAACTGCCATAAACATATCGAGTAGATAAACAACAAAATAAGAAAAATTATTTATAAGTTTTATCAACTTAGATATACTATGACACCAAAATCTATGTTTTTAGTGATAGTGACCTGATGAGCATTGACCAACTCTACATTAAAATACATGTTGACAAAAAATACTACAAAAACTCTTTGCATCACAACTTTTCGCAATCAAACAAAGCAAATAACTTAACATGTCCACAAATGCATTTTACTACGACCCAGTGACATCTTATGTACACGGGACCAATCATATACAACAAGCTAACGAAAACATTTAAACAGAAAAATTACAACAAAGTAGAACACAAACTGACAAAATGGATAATAAGCAATAATATTGATACAAAGCTACCCTATATATAAATTTTATTTTATAAATTTTTAGTTACTACTTTCAATTAAAATTTAAAATACTAGCTAGACCACCATTTTATCTAATAAATATTTTGAAATTTTTTAAGTAGACTCATCAGTCATAAGTATGTATGTTGGATTGAGATTAAAATTTTCAATGAGTGTAACTTAACCATTTCTTTCTTTTCCTATACAAGTTTTTTAGAAACTCAATGCGAAAAAGAAAGAAATTAGACTAAACTTTAAACGTGACAAATTTTATATCTGTTCATAAATAAATAAAAAAATAAGTTTGACTCCTGTGTTTGGGTGTATGTGTATGTATGTGCCCATTTGGATTTCAAAACAGGGTTCAGATATAATGACAAATATAATCGGATCTAACTTGTAAACCGTTCATCCGATTATGATGAAATTTAGCGGGTAGATGTAGATTATAATCACTACAAGTGCAGAGCAAATGTGGGAAGTGTTTAGGAAAATTTGCAGAGGTTGCCGAAGATCTTAAAAAATTTTATTTACTTGTTGCTTTAGTTTCACAAAATGTTCATTTTTCTTTGTTTTATATAGATTTTTTTGTGCCGTTTCTGAAAGGCGGTGCGGAATAGTTTTTGCATTTAGAGATATTATATAACTAACAAATGCGCATTTTATGTTTCCTGTTAATTTTCATGCAAACTTAAAATCCTTTCCAAACTCATTCTGCAGTTCCAATGTTTCTTATTGACTTAATTGGAGAAAGTTGATTGCAGTTTGTATTACAATATATGGCCAAACAAAACAGGGTCAAATATTGTTTACCTACGACCAACGTAATACTAATTTTACGACCATCTCAACACGATTTTAATGGCTCATTTATGGTTGTAGGATAATAATAAAGCTTAGACGTAAACCACAAGATGGCGTGACAAACGATGAAACTTTATTTTATAAGTATATTTTTAAGAAAATAAATATTTATTAAACGTAAATAAATCCAATTTAATACTAGTACCTAACCAAAAATAAGTCCCGTTAAATTGACCTTACGCATTTTTAGGAAAAAAACTTGTTTTTAAAGAGATATATGAAAAGTCCCTTAGTAAGAACGTCATTGAAACTTCAGGTTATGAAGGTTGTTTACTTAAGAGTTTTCCCGTTTGATATTTTTAATAATTTCTGATATTTACGATGACATTTTTATTGGTGGTAACGTAAAGTATAATACACTAACTCGCATGTAGTCCAAGTGCCAGTCAGGTGAGCACAATAAAATGGGCTAACACTTTGAAATTGTTATCATAGGTAGAGGTAGCTTTAGGGATACCCAAAATAAATAATTATTACCTATAACGTGGATCATTACAATATAGCAACACTGTAAATATTAACAGTGGGATTTACTAAAAAGGTTTAGTATATTTTAGAACGGTCTTAAGTTTAAGTGAAATTTTTGGTTTTAAGCGTTTTAAACGAACCCTCCTTGTTTCATTTATAAGAAGAATTTTAATAAATCTGTTTATTGAATAATCATCTTAACACATATTTTGTTGGATTTAAGAGAAAATTTTCAATTTAGAAGAAAAGAAAATTAAAAAATTTAAACCCACGCGGAGTTTAAACACTCTATAGAATAAATTAACATTGGGGCTATATGTCACTCTAATTAAAACTTACCCTTGTTAATTGATTTTTTCAATTAACACTTGATCTCATACAACGATTTTGTTGAGTAATAATGAAATAAGGAGCAGATTAATTTTGTATTTATTTAAAAGGTGTTTTTATTTATGAAATGTATTCAAAAAATTAAATGCAAGTTTTTTTCACATTTCTGTCACTGTCGAAATGTCAGTTTAAAAATATTAGCGCTGCGTTCAATCACAAACAGCGAGTTCGGATCTTTTACCTCTGCTTGCACCAACCTCTACTGATGAAAGCTACAGCTTTAAAATGAGTGGGCTTTGAGTAACGAAAGTTTTTTTGACTGAGCTTTTAGATAGCCTCAATGTTTTACTTTCAGTTCGTTAATAAATTAATATATTTGTTTTGGGATTTTTTGTTTGGTATATTTTTTGTGCTGAAAACGGGTTCAAAGTATGGCGTTTTTCCGGACAACATAGGAGGGGTTTTAATGATTAATGAACAACTTGGAATATTAAATAACGTAGATTAATCCTTGTAAAAACGGTTACTTAGGAAAATTATAAACGAACTTGAGGTGGTCTAAAAAAATCAGCAACTTTATAACCTCAAACTCAAATAATGAAGCTATTGTGTGTCAAATTTTTGGCGTATTCGCCATTTTTCATTTTGAAACCTGTCAACAAAAAATAAATTTAGGGCATTTTCTTCTAAAATATGGTGTATTTTGAGAAAAAAAAGCAGATTTTCGTTGGTATTTCGTAATAACAATACAAAATAATCAGTAACTTTGTGTCTTTTCTGTATGGGTAAGTGTTTTTTGAAAGTTGGTTTTAAAATTTAGTACCTCCCACAGGTGTAAATATTTAGACCTGTCGGGGGTACTATTTTAGATCTTAGTAAATCCCACTATAAAACTTTAAATGGCTTTATATCAAAATCCGTAAGTGCTATAAAAAAAAAATCTTGGTATTTAAGCTAGAGCTGGCCTCTTTAGATTAAAAATAACAAAATTGTCATATGTCACCTAAAAACAATCGATATATGTCATCCAAGAAAATCAAAGGACCATTTTTTCGTGATTTTTAGAGCGACCCCAAGGGAACAACGATTGCAATAAATTTTATTTTAATTATTTAAGCAATTATTATCAACAAAAAAAAATTAGGGTGCCAGCTGAGTTTACTTTAATAAGTTATTGATGGCCATTTTTAAACTCTCCTTGTAAAAATATCAAAAATGCCACTATCTCCTATACTATAAACGATAGGACAATAAATCTTTTTTTGTTCGATTGGTACTTTCTTTCTACATGAATTTTTTTTACATTTAGTTTAAAAAATTACGTTTGGGTAAAACAAATGGCTTTAAAAGAAATCTAATTCGTGTAAAAAAATCCCACCATTATAAAAAAATTAACGGGTCTAAAGTTATTTAAAAATAACTTTAATTGTAATTGATGAGTCACGGGGTTTTCAAGATATGACTCAAAAATTACCAAACTGGTAGAGAGGATTCATGACATAAGTGGTAGAAAATTGTGCTGCAGTTTCGATATTATTAGCACATGTATTATAGGTAATCCTAAAAATTGGGAGGGGGGGGGGAGCTTGAGTAAATACATAGTTTCAGATAATCATGTTATTATTATTTTTCTAGGAAAGTTAAATCTTTAGGAGTAACCACATATTTAGTGGCTCTGGGGTGGGGTTGAGCTCCGCCCTACCTACGCCACTGAAAAAGACAATGCTATAAAATATAAAGTATGTAATGTATTACAAAATATTAAATTTGAGAAAGAAAAGTCATTTAAATAAAATTTGGAATTTTATTTTGAAAAAATTAAATTTGGAAAAGAAAACATTTTGAAACCGTCAAATAAAAATTTTTGTCCGCCTGAATATTATCTATAATAGAGAATAAACTTCACAATAGCGAAGAGCGTCTGACGATAAACTGCAACAAAACAGCAACATAAGATATGCTGACGACACATTGCGGTCATAATTGCGGACACACTGGAGAGTCTGCAAAAGCCCGAAATTTGGGCTTAACTTGAATATTGGCAAAAATGATGATTATAGAAGAAAGAAAATATTATATGCGTATTAGAAGTAAGTGGCCTACAGGTTAAACGTGTCGATTCGTATACAAATACCTACAACAAGATGCAAGATATCCGTGAAAGAATCAAACAGGCCCTAGTATCTTTTATTTTTTTTCAAAATGAAATCAGTTTTGGACAGTCACGATCTGAATACAACTCTCCGAACTCAAGTGCTTCGTTGTTATGTGTTTAGCATCTTATATTACGGCGTAGAAGCATGGACACTTACTGATGCCATGTGCAAGAAGTTAGAGGCATTCAAGATGTGGTTTTATCGTAATAATTATCAGGATATTTTGGCTGGACAGAGTACATAATGTATATATTCTGCTCAGAATAAATAAGGATCTCGAAGAAGAAAACGTTGACTTATAATATTGATAAATAGGTATGAACTCTTAAAATTGATAATAGAAGGAAAAAGGGTTCTGTGTGCACTGAGATCAGAACGGGATGTACGGTTTTTAATTCAATACCTTTCGAGGCATTAGCCAGAGGTGTAGTTGTTTAACGTCGTTTGTATCTACTAAAGGGAAAGGGCCATACTTGAGCTATAAAAAAGAACTTTGTCTTTTTTAAATTTACCTTAAAACCTGTTTTTCTCATGATTATATCTTTTTTTTTACACTAATTGGTTTAAAAACAATCGTTTATTTTTTTACATTAAAAAATGTGTTTTTTATATATTTCAGTGCCAAAACGTAATTTTTTAAACTAAACGTAAAAGAGATGTTTTATGTAATAAGAAAATACCAATCGAACAAAAAAAGATTTAACCAGTTTTAACGAGTTTAAAATGGCAGTCATTTACTTACCATAACATAACTCGAAAACCACTTGAGCTATAAAAAAGAACTTTGCCTTTTTTAAATTGACCTTAAAACCTGTTTTTCTCATGATCATCTCTTTTTTTTATATTTATTGGTTTTCTAAAAAATCGTTTATTTAATTTTTTTTACATTAAAAAAATGTGTTTTTTATATATTTCAGTCCCCAAATGTAATTCTTTAAACTAAACATAAAATAGATGTTTTATGAACAAAGAAAATACCAATCGAACAAAAACAGATTTATTGTCCTAGCGTTTATAGTAAAGGAGATAGTGACGTTTATGATGTTTTTACAAGACGAGTTTAAAATGGCCGTCAATTACTTGTCAAAGTGAACTTAGATGGCACTCCCATCTTTTTTGGTTTAAAATAATTGCTTAAATAATTTAAAGAATAAAAATAAAATGTATTGCAATCGTTAGTCTCTAGGGATCGTTCTAGAAATTTTTTGAATGACATATTTCGATTGTTTTTAGGTGACATATGATAATTATCTTATTTCTCGTTTAAAGGGGCTAAATTTGACTTAAAGAAAATTCAAATAGGAATTACGAATTTTGAAATAAAGTTATAGGTGGCAATTTTACATTTTTGTTATCCCTAAACATACCTGTACCTATGATGAAAATCTCAAAGTGTTAGCCCATTTTTTCGTGAGGTCCTATGTTTTAACGCTCAGATAAATTAACTGTAACTGTAACTGTACTTTATTGTTTTTAAAAATTTACATTTTTATACAATATTGTTCTAAGCCTAGAAATTTTTATAGCGTTAGAAAAAAAAACCTTACAACTAAAATTAATAGCAGGTAAATGTAAATAATATGCTAGTTAATAAACCTAATAACTCAGCTAATTTATTTTCAGAAAAGATTTGTGGCGTAGACGGCAAAGGGAGAGGGAATAAATCGGAAAAAAGTTTTTCTTCGACCAGGATTTGAACCCGGGACCTTTTTGCTTTTTTTATACTTTTATACAACTAAAATAATAATTTGGAGACAGAGGCCCTCTCAGAAAATTTTGCTAATACCTGTTTACCTATTCGTCTCTCAAAAAAAAAACGTAGCTTAAATATTCTTAAGATGACGGTGGCTATTTGCTTGACGTCATGAATAGTTAGATTAGCTAGGGCTTGTACTACAGTCCATTCCATTTTTATTTAGACAAAACATAACCTCACATTCTATAGAACAAAAACCAGATTTTTAAGTTGCCAAAATCAAACTCCCCCACGGCATTATAACTACACTGCTAACTTTAAATCACTCCGAATAACCCCTTATATTACGCTTTCATATCAATCAAATGCACCAGAGTGAAACAGCAAGATGCCAGAGATACTTTATGGATGAAAAAAATATTATTATGTAATATGCCTGTTAAGGCGGCCATAAAATTCGTTTTTATTTGTACACCGAACATAACAAAGAAAACGCGATGCTAACCCAATATGCCTGAGAGAGACCCAGACTGGTGAGCAAAGTCACCCAAAAATTAACGAATTCCAATTCAATTTAGACGTTTAAAATTGCTGGACCGGCTTTTTTTACTTTATTTTACCTCTATGTATTGTATGTTTATATCTTCGGGCGAAATCTTGCAACTCAATTTTGACTAACCTCTACATGTCCGATTGAATTTAAATTTGGTATGCGATTATAGTTAAGGTGACAATACAATAATATGGAATTATTAGGCAGTCCCTGAAAGGGGGAAAACGGTTAAGTTTTTCCGATTTCAACCAAAATTAGTATTCGGGGGTTTTTGGGTATAAGGAATACGAATTTTTGATCAGATTTTGAAAATTCAATGGTGGATTCAAGATGGACGATTTTTGGTCATGTTGTGCTAACCAATTTTAACTGACTTGTACACATCCGATTGTCTTTAAATTCTGTATGCTTTTATAGTTCCGGTAACAATACACTTATATAGTATTATTAGGCACCTCCTTCCCCCCCTACGAGGGAAGTGAAGGAGGAAAAAAATTTAGTTTGTTCGATTTTAATCAAAATTGGCATACAGGGGTTCTTAGACAAGGGGATTATGAGTTTTTGATCAGATTTGAAAATATCAATATAGGTTCAAAATGGGCGATTTAGAGTACAAATCTAAAAATTAAAAAATAATTTTATATAAAAAAAAGCTTTTCAAATCCAAGCTTTTATACAAAAATATAAAGTTTGTTTGGCCATGTTGACTTGAAAAATTTATGTTATTGATTATATGATTGTTCGTAAGAATCTGAATTCACTATAATGCAAAGAAATGCAAGGGTAAGTAAATTCAACCCAACTCGACCTAATTTACGGCCATCGCTTTTATTATTATCATATCAGAATTGTAAATATTATTTTATACGTTTTAGTGAACTTTATATTATATAAAAGCTTGTATTTGAAAAGCTTTTTTTTATATAAAATTATTTTTTAATATTTAGATTTGTACCCTAAATCGGCCATTTTGAATCCGCTCTATTGAAATTTTCAAATCTGATAAAAAAACTCATAATCCTCTTCCCTAAAAACCCCTGTATGCCAATTTTGATTGAAATCGAACAAACTAAATCTTTTTCCCTCTCCACTTCTCTCGTTAGGGGAGGTGGGTACCTGGTAGTACCATATTATTGTATTGCCACCGGAACTATAAACGCATACCAAATTTGAAGACAATCGGATGTGTATAAGTCAGTTAAAATTAGTAAGGAAAACTTGACAAAAATTGTCCTTGAATCCGCCATATTGATTTTTTAAAATCTGATCAAAAATTCGTATTCCTTATCCCCAAAAACCCACGTATACCAATTTTGGGTGAAATCGGACAAACTTAGGCATTTTCTTCCCTCCAGGGAATGGCTAACATTACCATATTATTGTATTGTCACCAGAACTATAATCGCGTACCAAGTTTGAATTCAATTGGACTACAACTTAGTCAAAATTGAGTTGCAAGATTTTTACCCGAACATAGAACCAAATATAGATAATAGAGGTGAAGTTAAATAAAAGCTTGTAATAATAAACTTAACGTTTTCTAATTTTGGAGGCTGCTACGAATTTGCAGTTTTTAAATTTAAAATAACAAATTACTTCCTAATATTAGAGGGAATTGTGACGAAACAGATTTCTATCGATATTGCTACTCTTGCGGCTATATGTCTATACATTGTTCCCCTGAAAATGACCAATAGGTGGGTGCGTCCACCATGCCTGTGCCCCAAACAATGTCTTCTCATAACCAGTCCCTTCTATGATGTGTATAGTTCGCACAATTTCGTTTATGTATTGGATTAACACTTGCTGCCTTGGCCATATCTAGTACACTGTGATCAATTGTCTTACGATAACAATAACGAAATGGCAAAAAAATGGTTCAAAAACTTTCTATTACAATCAACTCATGTTAAAATTTAAAATTTAAATTTAATTTAAATTTAAAATGAATGAGGCCCTGTCCATACTGTGATCAGTATGACCAAAAATCTACGGAGAAACAAAAAATAAACGTCAGACTGAAAATTCTCATTGACAGTTGACGTCAATCAATGTGGATAAATTTCGGGTGGCATATACTGTATATAGCCCGGATTTGCCCATGCTACAGGGCGAAGGCCTCGATATAAGGGGCAGACAAAGAGAAGGTGGGGGAGTGTTTCAGCTTCATATATGTTGCAGACGCTGCATATTTCATTTTATGCAATTTTGTAGCTTATACCTTTATAAAAATGGCAAATGTAAGTGGTAGACATTCGAAGCTGGGCAATTAATCTAATTAAGTTCAATGGGCAATCCACATTTAGGTATAGTGCATCTTAAGATGGTGGGTTGAATATTGCGTAAAATAGTGTGTAAGTTGAGTTATGCGCTATTTGCATATCTTTATTGTAAAGGATTATACAGAGCTGCTCAAGGATGGCTGCGCGGCGGCTCTTAAGGTTATATGGATTTAATGACCAAAAGTCATTTAGACCAAGGTCCTCCGACCATTTTTTAAAGTTATAGCCCAGTTGAACCTAGCACTTGGCTCTGTCGTCTTGAGAAGTGCTATTTGTTGATTGAGGCAAATCTTTGGCAACTGTGACCCGTCCATAATAGTATAAGAGTCAGCAGCCGAATCGACTAAGGTGTTTTAACAAGGCTAGAATTTTGTAAACATATGTTTAAATAGTCGTTAATAAAAATGGACCTGCCAAACCATACCGGGTTACGTCCTTGAAAAATTAATTTTTCAAAATTAAAAAAAAACTAAAAACTATTTTGCTTTAACAAAGCTATAATTCTAATATGTTTTATAGTGTTTACGTCTGATATCAAAAAACAATGGACAGGCGATTTCGATGGTTGCATCTCCGTGACAGGCGGGCATATACTCACTATATTTTATGAATTTTTTATGTTGCTTCAACAAAGCTAAAATTTATAGGAGATGTTCATGCATCTATTGCAAGGCACTATGCAAAAGGACTGGAGATTCTGCTGGTTAGAAGTGACTGAGAGGCCACTATATTTTACAGGAGGTTGCAGGGGAATAATAGTGTTTATCACGGTTGTTTGAATATTTAACGGGATAAATCAACTTTTACTTAATAGTCCTTTTTGTCTAGGGGGGGGGCTTGAGACTTGAGGTTGGGTCAGGGGGGGAGGGGTGACACCTCAGGTTTTTTTTCTGAAAAAAATGTAATAAAGTAAAGATAATGTTAAAAAATATCGAAATTTTTTAAAAAAATTCCTAGTGTACAACTGAGCAAACAAAGCTAAAATTTATAGGAGATGTTCATGCATCTATTGCAAGGCACTATGCAAAAGGACTGGAGATTCTGCTGGTTAGAAGTGACTGAGAGGCCACTATATTTTACAGGAGGTTGCAGGGGAATAATAGTGTTTATCACGGTTGTTTGAATATTTAACGGGATAAATCAACTTTTACTTAATAGTCCTTTTTGTCTAGGGGGGGGGGGCTTGAGACTTGAGGTTGGGTCAGGGGGGGGGGTGACACCTCAGGATTTTTTTCTGAAAAAAATTTAATAAAGTAAAGATAATGTTAAAAAATATCGAAATTTTTAAAAAAAATTCCTAGTGTACAACTGAGCAAGAAATTAAAATTTTCAGGAAAACAAGGTAAATTAAGACAGGAATTGTGCTGCAGGCAAAAAAATTTGCAAAAAATAGTGTACAATATGCACAAAATGATGTCGTAGGCAAAATTTTTTGTCATTAAGGTAGGAATTGAGGCGCAGGCAAAAATGTTTGTAAAAATTACTTGAAATTCTACATAAATAAATAAATATTGCTACACAGTTTAAAGTGTTTTTATAACAAATTAGGCAAATAAAACAATTTTTTTTTATTTAAGAAAAATTTTTGTAAAAACTGTCCAATGAAGCATTGAAACGCATGAATAAGCTAATTTTTTTTTCGCGTCATTTTTAAAACAATAATCGACACGACAATCACAACATTTTCATAGCTTACTTTGATAAGCGCAATCATTGTAGTATGTATTCAGTTTAAAGGGGAGGACTTTAACTGGAGCAAATTCGCTACAGCTTCAGGGTGATAAATGCGGATAAAACGCAAAAACACGTCGATTGAGTTTTTTTCTATGCTTTCCAGTCAAACTAAAAAAAACTTTTTCTGACCCCATTTAATTTTTTTAAACGGCATGATAGTACTTGTAGTACCTTGCTGAAAAGCGGTTTTAAAAAGAAAATTGCGTGTTCATTTTTTTTTTAATTTTAACTTAAGAGGTACCAAATTTGAGTCATTTGTAACCAGCAGAATCGCCAGTCTTTTTGCATAGTACCTTGCAATAGATTCATGAGCATCTCCTATAAATTGTAGCTTTGTTACAGCAACATAAAAAATTCATAAAATATAGTGATTATATGCTCGCCTGTCACCGAGATATACATTATAAAACATATTAAAATTATAGCTTTGTTAAAGCAAAATAATTTTTAGTTTTTTTTTTATTTTGAAAATTTTTCTCCAGGACGCAACCCGGTATGGTTTGGCAGGTCAGTACCATTTTTATTAACTACTATTTAAACATATGTTTACAAAATTCTAGCCTGGCTAAAACGCCTTAGTCGATTTGGCCGCTGGCTCTTCTACTAAAACTCTTTAACCATTGAATTTATGTGTGCGAATACTCAGGGGGGGGGTGGCAATTTCCCCCCTGCTCTCCCCCCAAATTGGCGCCTCTGTTAGGTTAATCAAATAAAGTGTATAAAATGAATTAGTTATTCTGTTTACGCCTATGTGGTGTACTATTTTTTGGCAATGCACCAATGCGAGATCGGGGCTAATAGAATTTTAATTTTTCGATAGTTCAGTATCAATAACAGAGTCTTAGCAAAACATTTTAAAGAAAATAACAAATTGATTAACAAAAGAATCCTAGCACAAGAAGTGACTTTTAATATGAACTTAATTACATACATTTTTTTTACTTGTTTTTACTGTGTAATAGCCAATTTTAGGGTAGGTAAGTAAAATAAAACTTTAGTACATTCAGTGTCTAGAGACTCCCTGCAGGGCTCTTTGTCGCTTGCAAAATCAGGTGAATCCCACGGAGTCCATATACTCGATTCAGAGGGTGAAATAACAATAAAAACTCGCATTTACCAGAGTTTATGGCATGAAATTTTAACTTTTAGTATAACTGAAATATTCCTTATATGGTTTCTTTTTTTAGGAGTTCTGCAAAATGAAAACAATGAAAGTAACAATTTGAATTGGAAAATTTTTAAGGATAATTTAAAATTTGACAATATCATTAGTTTTAATGATGCTGTCGTGCCAATCGGCATGTCTGAAAATGACATAAATTCACTCAATAATTGTAAGTTAGCCATACTATTTATAGAAATATGACAGTGCGATTTACTAATTAAGATATAAAATAGTACCCGTCACAGGTAATAAGTATTTAGATCTATGTGGGGGTGGGGGTACTAAATTTTCAAACCAATTTTCACAAAACACTTACCCATCTAGAGAAGACACAAAGTTATTGCTATACCACCTCTTTTTTTCTCAAAATATATCATATTTTAAGAGAAAAAGAAAACTTATTTTTTTGACAGGTTTTAAAATGGGTGAGGTTACAAAGTTGGTGATTTTTTAAAATGGTTTATAATTTTTGAAAAAACCTTTTTTAGAAGGATTAATTCATTTTATTTATTATCCCAAGTTGTTCATTAACAAATATAACACCTCCAATTTTGTCCTGAAAAGGCCGTATTTTGAACCTCTCTTCAGAAAAAAATCTATATTTATGAGGACACTTAAAGGCAAAACTGACATAAACGAAGGTCACTGCTTATGCGCCAAAACTATACCAAACAAATTAAACCCAAAACATCTTTCTTAATTTATTTACAAACAGAGATTAAAACATTGAAGTTATCTAAATGCTTCAAGAAAACTTTCCTTAATGAAAGCCCATTAATTTCAAACCTGAAAATATAAAGTAAGTAATTATTTACTTTATGCTGCAACTTTCATTACTTCACAGGATTATGCAAGCCAAAGTGCAAGCAGACGTGAGAGTTTGTGATCTGAACGAATCTGATATTTTGAAAATGACATTTCATCAGTAAATTTGCGTTTTTTAATACTTTTCATAAATAAAAACACCTTTTTAATAAATGCAAAGTTAATCTAGTCGTTGTATGACATATGTTAAACGTACTTTAAATTAAATTGGATGGTTAGAATGTGCTTCCTCACTGAATAAAAAATACCCAGGTGTCACATTCTAACGATCAGTTAAATTTATACTGGGTTTAACTTTAGAAAGCGAAAGCTTCAAAATTTTTAAAGGACCAATGTCAAACTTGACATTTTCTAAAAATCCAAGATGGCCCTCAACCCAACCCAACCCAACCCAGATGCTGAGTTCTGGTAGCCCAGAGGCAGGGTTCTCCCAGCCTGGATCATGAGTTACCTTAACCCAGGTGCTGAGTTCTGGTAGGCCAATGGCAGGGTTCTCTCAGCCCTGATCATGAGTCACCACAACCTAGATGTTGAGTTCTGGCAGCCCAATTGGCCAAAAAAATACATTCAGTGTTTATGCATATATATATTCCCTTGGACTTTGTTCTCACAGCCCAGAGATCTGGGCTGTCCTCTATTGGCAATACGGCTGGGTCTAGGAGAACTCATATTTGAGTTCTCGTAGCCCACCATTTTTCTCAGTGTAGTATCTTTTAGTTATATGGGTTTACCATTTAGACCCCATGTAGGTTTAATTTTTTTTTCTTCTAGATGGAAACTTTCTTCTTTAATCCAACTTATTTTACAAGTTTTGCTTACTTTTTATTTTTTATTATTTATAACTGTGACGTCACAGTTCTGTATGGTTTAAAATTATGGTTTGATGCAAGTATTTTAGTGTCTGCTCTATATATTGACAGGTTTTGTCAGATGTTTGCCAATTTTTGTTGTTTTCTGTTCTTACGGTTCTCATAATTTTGTACACCTTCCTACGAGTAATTGTGGTCATTTTTTATAGGGGGGGGGCTAACTTGATCGTAGCCCCCCATATAAGGTTTTTTGAAAATTTTGGTATCATTCGAAATGTTCAATTCTGCACAATTTTGCACACCTATTTTGAAATTTTGCACACCCCATGGGAACCCGCAATAAGATTCTCGAGTAACGATGCTGCCCGCCTGGATGATATTTTTTGAAAATTTTAGTATCATTCGAAAGGTCCAATATTACACAATTTTGCAAACCTATTTTGAAATTTTGTACACTCCATGGGAACCAGCAATAGGGTTTTCGAGTAACGAAGCTGGCCTCCCCAGATGATATTTTTTGAAAATTTTGCCATTATTCGAAAGGTCTGATTTTGCACAATTTTGAAAATCTACTTTAAAAAGTTGCACGCCCCACGAAACCCGCAATAGGGTTCTCGAATAATGAAGCTGGCCTCATTCGAAAGTCTAATTTTGCACAGGGGACAGCTTTTTTACTCTAGAATCTTATTGCGCAAAATTTTAAACAATTAGACCTTTCGAAATTTTTAAAAAATATCATATGGGGGGCTATCCTCGTTATTCGAGAACCCTATTGCGGGTTTTATTGGGTGTCTAAAATTTCCAAATAGGTGTGCAAAATTAGACCTTTCGAATGATACCAAAACTTTCAAAAAATATCATCTGGGGGGGGAGCAGCTTCGTTACTCGAGAAACCTATTGCGGGTGCAAATTTTAAAAATAGGGATCAAAATGATGAATGATACCAAAATTTTCAAAAAATTTCTTAAAAACATCATTTGGGGCGGGGCAGCTTTATTACTCCAGAACCCTATTCCGGGTTGCCCTAGGGTGTGCAAAATTTAAAGATAGGTCTGCAAATTTGTGCAAAATTAGACCTTTCGAATAATACCAAAGCTTTCAAAAAATATTATCTGAGGGAGGAAGTCTCATTACCCCAGAGCCTTAACTCGGGTTGCAATCAGGTGTGCAAAATTTCAAAATAGTTCTGCAAAATTAGATCTTTTGAATGGTACATAATTTTTTTTAAAATATCATCTGGGGCGGGGCAGCTTTATTACTCGAGAACCCTATTGCGGGTTCCCATGGGGTGTGCAAAATTTCAAAATAGGGGTGCAAAATTAGACCTTTCGAATGATACCAAAATTTTCAAAAAATATCATCTGAGGGCGGGGCAGTCTCGTTACTCCAGAACCCTACATCGGGTTCCAGTGAGGTGTGTAAAATTTCAAAATAGGTGTCCAAAATTAGATATTTGGAATGATACCAAAATTTTCAAAAAATATTATCAAAATAGGTGTGCAGAATTGTGCAAAATTGCACCAAGTTTCAAAAAACCTTATATGAGAGAGCTACGATCAAGCTTAAAAAAAATAGAAAAATGGCGATGCACAGTTGCTAGTAGGAAGGTGTGCAAAATTTAATTTATGGTGTGCATAATTGTGCAAAATTGTGGAAAATGTGTGCAAAATTATGACCTAAATTTGCTCAAAGAAATAAGTATAGGATAAAAAAGTAGAAAAATCCCTAATATCTAACAGATTGTCAAATATTGGATAATAAATTTTTGCTTGTGTTCCCTATGTGTGAATATATTATGCACAATGAAAAAAAATACTCCTGCTGCAAATAAAACTTAAAGATACCCGAACATATTAAAAACACTGATAAATTAAAATTATTTAAAGAAAGAGTAAAACAATGGCTCATTCCAATATCCAAACAAATAGTGCACAGCTGGATTGACTTTAAAAACATTTATAACGTTTAAAATTAAGTTACAAACAAATTACAAGAGTAAAATATAAATACAAAATATTAAACTACCCCAATTATGACCTAAAACTCCTTAATACGACACCTTCCTGACATGCGTCTAAATAATCCACCGGAATTGACATAAACTTAAAAAAAAACCAATATGTAGTATACCTAGTTATATAAATATGTCAAAACTTAGCTTTTAAAGGTTTATAGAATGATTAGAACAAAAGTATAATTTTTTTTTTCTGATAAGAATATTATAAATTTTTATTTGGTAACCCATTTTGCGGAAACAAATCAAACATTTTGGGCGACCAAGTTATTGAGGCTTTAAAATGCCTTTAAAATGTTTATTTGCGGCTAAAAAATGAAATAGGATTAAGAATTTTTTGTACGTAGTTTTTTTTTTGCTGTAAATAAACATTATTCTATTCTATGCTATAATCGAGAGTCCTTTAAAATACCTCTAGAATAAAAAGTAGACGTGTTCGAGATTTTTTTCAGAATTAGACTAGAATCTAGCAACTATTGTCTCTCTATTATTTATCATACTAATAAAAAAAGATGTATATTATTTTAAATACGCCAGAAATCATCGTATTTACTCTGTCTCTGTCTACCATTCGCAAATTAAAAAACATTTTCGATACCCGTGTTCACCCCAGATTGGACGGAGCCATTACAAACTATTACACAGGACGATATCGTACTAAAACTAACCCATGAAATCGGTTCTCTTTTTCTCTGGATACCGATGGATGATTTTCTAAAATATGACATGCGCAGTCGTAATTGCCTTTGTTTTTTTTTTGACGAAGAGGACCAAGTTTTATTTTTATTGATTTTTATATCTTAATTTTTTACATTTTTATTTTTCTTATAAGTAATTTTGGTTGCTGATAGTAACAAGTCGATGTCTGGCTCCCAGGTTTGGTCCAAGTTGGTAAGTAGATTATAACCAGTTCTTCAAAAGAATAAGAAACTTTTTTGGGGTTACATTTTGAGGGTTACCCTGATTTTATAAACTTACTGTGATTTTTTTCAAAATTAGACTAGAATCTAGCAATTATTGTGTCTCTCTATTATTTTATTTAATTTAACAAAAATTTTCATCATCGTCTTTACTCTGTCTCTGTCTGCCATTCGCAAATTGAAACAGATTTTCGATACCCGTGTTCAGTTAGAAACTATTACACAGGACAGGTTCTCTCTTTCCTTGGATACCTGACCAATGCATGCCAGAGAAAGATGGACTTACCCCGATCGATGGATGATTTTCTAAAATATGACATGCGCAGCCGTATTTGCCTTTGTTTTTTTATTTTTATTAATTTTTATATCTTCATTGGTTACAGTTTTAATTTTTTTATGAGTAATTTTGGTAATTTATAACCAGTTTTTAAAAAAAATAAGGACGTTTTTAGGTTTATATTTTGAGGGTTTTCCTGATTTCATAAACTCACTGTTAGGATGGTTTCGTTTAATTTTCCACGATAACCAAACCCAACCAACACCTTTCTTAACTAAAAAGCCTTTTAACTCCTACCGCCTCAGTGCCCTTTAGCCTAATGTGGCTGCCATTTTTAAAACCAAATTGACAAGTAAAACATGGATTTTCTGTCAGTTTGGTGTCAATATGGCACCGATCATAGGCCAAAGGATACTAAAACGAAAATGAGTTAACTGGCTTTTTAGTTGAGAATGGTGTTGACCCAACCCGACACATTAAAATCTGTCTCTTCCTTCCGTAGTAAATAAAAATGACGGACATGTACATCAACGTCAAATTGTATCAGGGTACCTAGTGTTCAATTTTTTGATGAGCGCGTTGACGTCATTTTTGCCTCTGAAAACGTATTTATTTTTTTTTTATACTGGGTCTTTCCATCCATTATAGGATCAATGCCCAGTTTCAGCCAAGTTTTTGCATGGGTAAAGACAAACAGAAAATATCCATGCACCTAGTCGGGATTCGAACCCGGAACCTTCCGTGCCGCAGTCAGATACGCTGCCCACTGCGCTACGGCGACCTTTGTTGTCAACATTTCGCATGTCAAATAATTTGTTAAAAAAGAGAAGATCAAAAGATCTTGGGAAGAAAGAACGAAAATTCAAAATTGGATGAGTGTCCCACAAGCAACACACAAACGACCAAAGCGAAAAAAGAAACAATTAAACGATGTTTCGCCCGGAGTGACCAGCGTGGGCTCGTTAGTGGATTCACTGGTCACCCTCAATCCAGACATCATTTAACACCATCGCACACTCTGACTTCCAACTCTGAACCACTCACAAATAGGCATCGTTCCGCATGGTACTTATTATAAGTCACCTGATACGGGTTCGTCCTGGCGTGTTAATCTTTCCAATAGGAATATGCTCCTAAGACAATTAAAACAAGAAGTTGAACTTCCAAATCAGTTACATCAACCGAAAAGAATCTAAAAAAGAGAAGATCAAAAGATCTTCGGAAGAAAGAACGAAAATTCAAAATTGGATGAGTGTCCCACAAGCAACACACAAACGACCAAAGCGAAAAGAGAAACAATTAAACGATGTTTCGCTCGGGGTGACCAGCGGGGGCTCATCAGTGGATTCACTAGTCACCCTCAATCCAGACATCATTTAACACCATCGCACACTCTGACTTCCAACTCTGAACCACTCACAAATAGGCATCGTTCCGCATGGTACTTATTATAAGTCACCTGATACGGGTTCGTCCTGGCGTGTTAATCTTTCCAATAGGAATATGCTCCTAAGACAATTAAAACAAGAAGTTAAACTTCCAAATCAGTTACATCAACCGAAAAGAATCTAAAAAAGAGAAGATCAAAAGATCTTGGGAAGAAAGAACGAAACTTCAAAATTGTATGAGTGTCCCACAAGCAACACACAAACGACCAAAGCGAAAAGAGAAACAATTAAATGATGTTTTGCCCGGGGTGACCAGCGTGGGCTCGTCAGTGGATTCACTAGTCACCCTCAATCCAGACATCATTTAACACCATCGCACACTCTGACTTCCAACTCTGAACCACTCACAAATAGGCATCGTTCCGCATGGTACTTATTATAAGTCACCTGATACGGGTTCGTCAAAACAAGAAGTTAAACTTCCAAATCAGTTACATCAACCGAAAAGAATCTAAAAAAGAGAAGATCAAAAGATCTTGGGAAGAAAGAACGAAAATTCAAAATTGGATGAGTGTCCCACAAGCAACACACAAACGACCAAAGCGAAAAGAGAAACAATTAAACGATGTTTCCCCCGGGGTGACCAGCGTGGGCTCGTCAGTGGATTCACTAGTCACCCTCAATCCAGACATCATTTAACACCATCGCACACTCTGACTTCCAACTCTGAACCGCTCACAAATAGGCATCGCTCCGCATGATACTTATTATAAGTCACCTGATACGGGTTCGTCCTGGCGGGTTAATCTTTCCAATAGGAATATCCTCCTAAGACAATTAAAACAAGAAGTTAAACGTCCAAATCAGTTACATCAACCGAAAAGAATCTAAAAAAGAGAAGATCAAAAAATCTTGGTAAGAAAGAACGAAAATTCAAAATTGGATGAGTGTCCCACAAGCAACACACAGACGACTAAAGCGAAAAGAGAAACAATTAAACGATGTTTCGCCCGGGGTGACCAGCGTGGGCTCGTCAGTGGATTCACTAGTCACCCTCAATCCAGACATCATTTAACACCATCGCAAACTCTGACTTCCAACTCTGAACCACTCACAAATAGGCATCGTTCCGCATGGTACTTATTATAAGTCACCTGATAGGGGTTCGTCCTGGCGTGTTAATCTTTCCAATAGGAATATGCTCCTAAGACAATTAAAACAAGAAGTTAAACTTCCAAATCAGTTACATCAACCGAAAAGAATCTAAAAAAGAGAAGATCAAAAGATCTTGGGAAGAAAGAACGAAAATTCAAAATTGGATGAGTGTCCAACAAGCAACACACAAACGACCAAAGCGAAAAGAGAAACAATTAAACGATGTTTTGCCCGGGGTGACCAGCGTGGGCTCGTCAGTGGATTCACTAGTCACCCTCAATCCAGACATCATTTAACACCATCGCACACATCGCACACATTTTTGTTCTTTCTTCCCAAGATCTTTTGATCTTCTCTTTTTTAGATTCTTTTCGGTTGATGTAACTGATTTTAAATAATTTGTTGTTGCCAATTTGTATTTATTGTCGCTGTCTAAAACAATACCTCAAATAGAAATAAAAAAAAATAACGTCAGTCCGCTCATCAAAAAATTGAACTATACATTTACCGTCAAGTTTTTAAAGGCTGTGGCAAAAGTTCCGACAGTTGTATCACTCGACGGTAATAATAGTACAAGCGTTCGCAGTAAAAATTATGATGGATAGGTAACCCTCGCTATTTCTTGATAAGATGTGCCTAAGATTTTTGGTCTGGGGGTACTACTACATCATATATGTGAAAATTGTGAGGGTACCCCCTCAAAAATTGCACAACTTTGGATTGGTGTGCCGAGCCCTTATGCACAATTTTGAGGTACAGGATTGTCCATTTCGTATTCAGAAAATGCACATATTATCAAGAAATGGCGAGGGTTACCTATCTATCATAATTTATACCTTGAAATTTTACTCTATAAGTGGGCTCAGTTAAGTTTGCCCCCCCCCAGATCGATTTTCTCAAAAAATTTTATGCCAAAATTTTGCACACATTTTGCACAATTTTGCACACCACAAATCAAATTTTGCACACCTTCCTACGAGAAACTACAGCCCATTTTCTGTGGGGGGGGGGGGCAAACTTGACGTTGCCCCCCCAGTCCGTATTTCTCAAAAATTATGATGTCATTTGAAAGGTCTTATTTTGCACACCCATTTTAAAATTTTGCACACCTCCCTGTAACCCACACGAGGATTCTGAAAATATCAAGTTTGCCTCCCCCCAGTCAATATTTTTCAAAAAGTTTGGTGTCGTTAGAAAGGCCTTATTGTGCAAAATTTTGCACATCCATTTTAAAATTTTGCACACCTCCCTGTAACCCACAAGAGGGTTCTGAAAATATCAAGTTTGCCCCCCCTAGTCAATATTTTTCAAAAAGTTTGGTGTCGTTAGAAAGGTCTTATTTTGCACAATGTTGCACACCCATTTTGAAATTTTGCACACCTCCCTGTAACCCACACGAGGGTTCTCAAAATATCAAGTTTGTCCCCCCCCCTGTCAATATTTTTTAAAAAATTTGGTGTCATTTGAAAGGTCTTATTTTGCGCAATTTGGCACACCCATTTTAAAATTTTGCACACCTCCCTGTAACCCACACGAGGGTTCTGAAAATATCAAGTTTGCCCCCCCCCCAGTCAATATTTTTCAAAAAGTTTGGTGTCGTTAGAAAGGTCTTATTTTGCACAATTTTGCACACCCATTTTAAAATTTTGCACACCTCCCTGTAACCTACACGAGGGTTCTGAAAATATCAAGTTTGCCCCCCAGTCAATATTTTTTAAAAATTTTGGAGTCATTAGAAAGGTCTAATTTTGCATCATTTTGCACACCCATTTGTAAATTTTGCACACCTCCCTCTAACCCACACGAAAATTCTGAAAATATCAAGTTTGCCCCCACCACCGTCGATATTTTTCAAAAAACTTTGTGTCATTCGAAAGGTCGAACGCGCCTCCGATTTCATGGGTGCGTCCGAAAATTTTCATCTGGATAATGGTGGGATCACACCTTGCTATTTGCGGACAGCGGCTACGGTGATGACGCCCGCTTTGATTTTGCAGTTCACACCACGCGTTTGGCGTCTTGGTGAGTCACTAACTAGGTTTACATCAAAAAATTCCGTCCGTCAATAATTATAATTAGAAGAAGTCGTTTATTTATTTCTACACATGAACATTTTAGACATTTTGTTTTTATATTTCATGCACTTAAAATGGCGAATAAGAAAAAAATTATTATTCCTTTTATAGATCGAAAAAAAAATCAAATCGAATTCAAAAAATATGTCATGTAAATTTTACTCAATTCTCAACCCAAAGACGAAAACAACGCCTGCTGCAAATGGGATGACACCAATAGGTAGAAAGTTAAAGTTCCATTCACACTTAAGGTCTTTTTGATCAGTCTTTTTGTCTCTTTCCTTATTATTATTGTTACTTCTACGACTGCGCAGTTCCATAACAGAGTTCGGAATTTCCGGAGGAATTACTTTGTGGTTATCGTTATTTTATTTTTTTCGTAATATTTTTGGAAAATTGATTGATGAGGTACATATCATCGACTAAAAAAAATAAAAAGTAACAAAAAAGTTAGGTTATATTTACCGCCAACCACAAAGTAATTGCGTAAACTGAGAGGTAGTGCACTTATTACGTATTTATTTTGCCCAATTTTGATCCCAACCCGCAACCCCCTATATAACGCCTTATAACGTTTGGGACTACTCCAGTCTAAAATAACGTAACGTTTTTCTGCCAGGGATTTTTCTTTTTCACTCGAAAAATCCAAAAAGTTGTTTTATTTCACAATAATAATTTAAAAATTGCGTTACGTAACGGAACCGCGAAACTCCGCTCACCCCTACATAACCCCTATAAGCGTTACGCCTAGTTGCCACCTATGCGTGCTCACCCTGACACTAAAAACGCATCACGAGACACTTTTAAAAAATCGGCAAATGCATGGCTGATCACGTGATGGATTTTTAGAGTCAGGGTGAGCACGCATAGGTGAGAACCAGGCGTTCCGTAATGTTATGTATTTTAAATAGAGGCGTTCACATTGACTTTCCTGCCGAAATGGAACGACACCATTTAAAATACACGTTGCAAACTTCGGAAACTTCAGCCGAAGTCATTCTGAATCATGAAAACAAATAAAACTAGGCATTGCTAAGCGACATTTCAATATATTACATAAAAGGCCTTCGCGCGTGGTAGGTGTAGGTACGCACGCATTCCTCTTTATGGCGCGTACAACCTCCCGCCTCCCGCGGATACCTGTCCCGAATTCAGATATAGGTGCATATACCTACCTACTAGTTTCTGGAGCTGTTTTCTTTTTGTAGCGGTTACGGTTAACCTTGGTCCTAAAATTTCCCAGAAGTATAAGCAAAATAAGGAGACCTCGATTGTGTAATATCTTCAAATATTCTTTAAATTTACATATAATTGCTTATGCTTACATATATGTGTCTATAATCAAAAGTTTTAAATTTTTATGAATTTCCGGATTATACTTTCACATGCTATGACATCATCTAACAAATGGACGTAGATAGCACATCCTGTGAAGATCCATACCTTAAGAACCGCAACCATTCTGAACCAGCAAAATAGGCTGGTTCCGATTCTCAATCTCATCGAACATGACAGGATGCACTGTCTACATGGATTTTTTCTGTTCATATCAGCTAATACATGACGTCATTGCATTTTTGATATGAAAATTTAAGTATAATTCGGAAATTCATAAAAATTAAAATTTTTGATTATATACAAATGTAAACATGAACAATTATATGTAAATTTAAACAATATTCAAAGATATTACACAATCGAGGTCTCCTTCGTTTGCTTGGACTTCTGGGAAATTTTAGGACCAAGTTTAACCGTAAACGCCACAAAAAGAAAACGGCATAGGAAGTGTGCAAAATTTGAAAATAGTTGTGCAAAATTAGGCTTCTCGAATGACATAAATTTTTTGAAAAATATTAACTGGGGGGGGGGGGCAAACTTCTTTGAGAACGCTCTTGTGGGGTACTGAAGGATGTGCAAAATTGCGCAAAATAGACCTTTCGAATGACACAAAATTTTTTGAAAATATCGACGTTGGTGGGGGCAAACTTGATATTTTCAGAATCTTCGTGTGGGTTAGAGGGAGGTGTGCAAAATTTTAAAATGGGTGTGCAAAATGATGCAACATTAGACCTTTCTAGTGACTCCAAAATTTTAAAAAAATATTGACTGGGGGGGCAAACTTGATATTTTCTGAACCCTCGTGTGGGTTACAGGGAGGTGTGCACAATTTCAAAATGAGTGTGCAAAATTGTGCAAAATAAGACCTTTATAACGACACCAAACTTTTTGAAAAATATTGACTGGGGGGGGGGGCAAACTTGATATTTTTAGAACCCTCGTGTGGGTTACAGGGAGGTGTGCAAAATTTTAAAATGGGTGTGCAAAATTTTGCAAAATAAGACCTTTCAAATGACGTCATAATTTTTGAAAAATATTGACTGGGGGGGGCAACGTCAAGTTTGCCACCCCACAGAAAACGGGCTGTAGTTTCTCGTAGGAAGGTGTGCAAAATTTGATTTGTGGTGTGCAAAATTGTGCAAAATGTGTGCAAAATTTTGGCATAAAAATTTTTGAGAAAATTGATCTGGGGGGGGGGGGGCAAACTTAACTGAGCCCTATAAGTGACAAGGTGGAAAAGGTCTTAAAAACCAAATGAAATGAAACAATGCAGAACATTAATAACTAATTTGACAGAAATTCATTGTTCATTAACCTGGAAAAGACGCACTATCTAAAATTTCACTTTCCCCGAAACAGAAAAGTCTGAATATATCATGCATTTAGATAACAATCTAAACTGGAGAAATCATTGTCATAGAATGTTTTTTTTTTGAGCAGATTTTACTTTCTTATTAAAAATCTAAAAACAGTTTAAATAAAAACAAGCTTAAAACTATTTACCATGATCAAGTGGAATTCCGTTTGAGGTACGGGGTTATTTTCAGGGGTGCTTCTACTGACTGGGAAGAAGTATTTACCAAACAAAAAATATTTGTTTGAGCTGTGCACATTGATATAATTAAGAAAAGTCCACTTTATGTGTATTAAAGATATTCATGATATTAATACACGGCAGAAAAATCAGTTTAGAGTGCTATTTCATAAAACTAAACTTGGAGGTCAGTTGCCATTAATTTTTGGGACTAAAAGCCTTTATACATTTGCCTAAGGCTATACAAGAAATTAAATCAAAAAAAGTTTAAGAAAATAAACTAAAACTGTTTTTCGTCATCCCCGTTTACAATATTAATGAATATTTTTCAGAACACAATTAATAAATGTTAAATGTTAGTGTCATTAATTTTTATCAAAATTATGGAATAGAGTTATCTATAATGTTTTATGCTAGTATATTCTTGTATAATTATAATTTGACATCAATTAATTTTTTTTGTAATTATATACCAACCCTGTCTGTATTTTTTTACATAATTGTTATTTCTTTTGAATGGTTTTATGTAGTATTAATGATTGAAAATAAAGATTTTTGTATTTTATTGTATTGTATATTTTTTCTATCTATCACGTAGTATGTGGACGCTATGGAGATCGTCAAATAAAAGTTGTGTGTGATAGTGTCTGTCGGTCTGTTTGTGTGGGACATGATAAATCAAAACTTGCTAAGCCGAGTCTTACGAAAATTTGGGACAAAAATTCGAGTTGATTAGTTTTTGAGGTTAGTAGGGGGGGGGGGTTGAAAAGAGAGCAGGAAGAGGGGTCCTGACTGTGTTATATGTCGCAGATATTAACCATATTTTGACCTAATTCACTTATAAGTAGATTGTTTTGAATATGCTGTATGCCTTTGACATAAGGATATAAATTAATAATTTTGGGAAGCACGTAAAATATGTTTTTATTATAACATCAAAAACAGTATTTTTTATATCTTAGCTGCTCCTTGTTGTTAAAAATGTTACTTTTCCAATTTGGATCAAATTTTAATATGATACTGTTGTAGCCAAAATACAAAATTTCTTGTTGGTGGTAGACCTCTTGACATGTGCAGGGTAAGTGAGAAATCATTATCAAAATTTGCTAATAGATTTGGTAAAAAAGTTGGATTAGTATGGAAATGATTTCTTCCTACGACCACACACGAAAGTAACTAAATCTGTAATCTATAACGCCTCAGAAAGTTTTATATTTCACACTCAATTTTATTTTCGTCTCTAGAGACGAAAATGTTTTCTTCTCTAGTGACGAAAATAAATGACGGCAAACCATCCAAACAATATAGGTATATATCGGAAATAGACCGAAACCATTTTCGTCCCTAGAGAAGAAAATACTTTCTTTTCTTGAGTTGAAAATGAAAAAAAATTAATAATAATAAAAAATACGAATTAAATCCTAAAGTGGTCGTAGGAAAAATAGCGTATACAACTCAATAGAAAGTAACTTTCTTACACTCGCGTGATGTTTCACACGCCTAGCGCCTCGTTCACAAAATTCACGCTCGTGTTTTAGAGGGTGACCTAAAAATGATAGATTTATAGCTATGGTATACTATGATACTATGATATAGTATGGACGTTGACTTTGGTGGCTCACCCTGTATAAATATTTTAGCATCTGCAAAGTTGTTAAACTTAACTTGTGTAATCGTAATAAAAAATCTTGGCAGTCTCATTACTTGTATATTTAACAGTTTACAAATTTTGATTACAATTTCTGTCTCTCACTGTATACCTACAGAAAAAGTCTACCCTGTAAAAACAATGGGTATTTAAACATTCTTCTGCCACATGATTTTTTATCTAAAATGAAAAAATACAATTTTTGGGGTAAATATTTGACTAATTCAACTTATAAATCAACTTTTTTGTCGCTTTTGGTATTTGTAAAATCATTGTAGATATTTACCCTAAATATTCACTACATAGTATAAAAAATGCGAACAGAACGAATTTTTCGCTCTTGTTTGTTCATCAAACTCCGCTAATGGAGCGTGTGTTTCTCCATGGTGCATCGCAGAGAAGTCTTTGTTTTAATAGAATATATTTTTAGTTTGCCAAAAAGTTAGCTCAGATGCTGGACTATCAGTAATTATCGAACAAGATGTTACCGAAATCACTAAAACAACCAGTTTGGAATCTGCATCTAATCACATAAAAGTCCCGTTCGTTTCGATGAACTATAAACCTCAGCAGAACATTTATTTTGACACATCGTTTAACATCTATCCTGAGGCTTCTTTATTATTTCAGGTAAAATATAACAATTAAGCGGACTCTAGGACCCAAGTAGCACAGATCGTAACTTTTGGTTTTTACAGCCAACTAAAGGTTGGGAAAACATTTTCCAAACGGAAATTTACAGTAAAATGGGTGGTTTCTTATAATTTGCTTCTAAAACATTTGGGTTTCAAAATCAATTGACTCTAACATCCAAATGACCCCAGGAAAGCTTATCAAAATATTCTAGAACTATTAAGCCTAATAGCACACTTCGTCCCCGGGACGTAATTTTTAAGTCCCTGTAGGTCGGGAACGTCCCGGACTCATAAAAGACGTTTCGGGGACGTCACCAAAAATCGTTCCAGGAACTTTTATATTTAGCTTTCCTTCAGGACATACTTTTTAGGACACTTTAGATGTCGAGAAATGCAAATCGAATGCAAGCAACAAAAAAACGCGTTTCGTCGATTTCTACTATTGATATCACTTTTCGCAACCAAGGATAAAAACGTATCTCGCAATATTAAGAAATGTCCCCGAGACGTTCTAGAGCAGTCCCGGGGATATTAATACCAGTACCTCTTTTCCTTTTTTTCTTCCCGGTAACGTTTCTTTGATAATGAATGAATGACTGGATGATAGTTACGTAAGGAGATGTTTTTGACTGTTTTGATACGTTTTAAAAACGTCTCCAGAAGAGGTCCTGGGGCGGTCGAAAAAGTATACTTTTACCAAAAAAGAAACGTCCCCGGGAGGTTCCGCGATGGCAACGTATGTTCTCAGGACGCCCAAAAAGTTCCGGTGGGACGTTCCAGGGACGTTTTAATAACGTACTTGTGCTATTAGGGAAAAATCAAATAGTTAACAAATTGGTTTTGTAAGTTCCTGCCAAAAAAACCTCAGAAAGATTATAAAAAGTAACACATAAAACATTAAAAGATTTATGCTTATATAAACTTATGATATTTTATAATTTCTTACTAGTGAAAGTGAAACACAAGTCCTGCATAGGATTTCATCATATATCACTAGCCAGTTAGTTTGTAAAAGTTCCTCATATAGGTTTAAAGTATTCTATAAAATCTACCTACAACATTCTAAAATAAAAAATGACGGCAAAAATTTAGCAGTGGTAGTAGTAGTAATACCAGTAGTAGTAATAGTAGTAGATCTACCTACATACAGGTACCTAAACTATAAAATAACATAAATTATAAACTACTACGACCTAAACCACTAAAATATAATAATACACCTTGGGCTTGCACAAGCTCTACATATCTAATAGGAAATTGTTCTCATATAAGTACTTATTTGATAAGTTTCTATAAGATTGTTTGAGACATAGTTTATAAAAGCAACAACACTTCGTAAGCCAAAAAATTTTTTTTAAAAGTATTTCCGATAGATGATGTGATTATTGTGTTTTTATAAGGTTTTTGTAAGTGCAGGTGGGCGAGAAAAATTTTTACGACCTTACAATCGCTTGAAAGGGCATATAGGTCAGGGCAGGTAAGATCTTTTTACTTTAATAAGTTTCTATGACATACTATGGGGCTTTGTTTATATTTGTTTACATTTTATGAGTGAAAATACTAGTTTTCACAACTAGTGGCTAAAATAGTGATTTTTACAAGCCTTGGTTTAAAAACGAGTGCAGCAAGGTATTTAAAAACGCGAGCAAAAAAAGCACAGTTTAGCCGCGAGTGGTTAACACTATTTTTTTTAATACCTGTATCAAAAAATCCAAGAAAAACAGAAAATACTTTTAAACATTTTGAACAAAGAGCACTTCTCGCAACACACACTATAAATCAAGGCGGCTAGTAAATGAAATAACAATGGTTTTCCATGCCCATATGCCTTTTTACTCGATGACGTTCAATGTTGGGACATTTTAATCTTTGACAGTTTGATATTTTGAAGATGTTTTTAAATGATTTTTTGAAGAATAATTAGATTTTTTCAATATTACTATTTTACGCCATTTCTCTTTAATTTTGGGTAAAAAGCCGACAGAATTCTTATTTTGCACCCGTGATAAAAAAAACTTTTTTTTGCTTTGGTAACACACAGTTACTAAAGTAATGTTTTACATGAAGGTATAAAATAAAATATTTTTTCGTGGAATTATTTACGACAGTATCTATAATTAAATTAGTAAGTATAGTAGGTAAGCTTTTTTAAATATTAGTTTTTATGTGGTCAATAAAAACAGTAGTAGTAGTAGTAGTAAAAACAGAGTTTTTATAAGATTTTTCATAGAAACCTATAAAGTATTATGAGCCTGTTAGATTATTAAATGCGCTAGAAAACCCATAAAAATTGTGGATATATTCAAACTCATAGTATATATTGTTTTAGAAAATATAGAATATAGAATCTCGAGAAATACTTAAAAAAAACTTGTGTTTTTACCAAACCAACCCATAGCAAACTATTAATAGAACAAGATGTTAATAGAAACCTTTAAAACTTGAAGGGTCCGGCTAATCATAAAATATCTCAGAAGTCTCATAAAAAATATGCTGATACAAACCCATAATACTTTATAAAAATCATAGAATCCTATGAAGTTTATTGAGTCTGTTTGATTGCAAAATATCTAAGAAAGCAGTTCTATCATAAATCTATGAAATATTTGAACATATAACGTTTGTACTAAAATTTCATACATTTATCAGTCTGTAAGATTAGTTATAGGATCAAGTAATGAATGAATGAAACTTTATTTGCAAAATACAACAATAATTGTACAAAACATTGTGCACAACAATAATTATAAAATTCCGTTTAAGCATCGTAAAAATTTTTTCGTTTACCTGTTAAGTTGAGAGATGCAATGCAATGAAAATAGCAAATTTTTTAAGCGCGTGTACTTTGGTAAGGTAAAGTAATTACGTTTATCAGTACAGTGACCCCTGCAGGAAAATATTATCATAGGCAAACCTCTAGGCGATTATTTTATTGCCCGTTCCAAAGCATCTTTATATCATCCATTTTTTTTCTTTGAAACACCATTTAAAAGCCAGAAAACATAGAGCAAAAATAGTTGGTTAAAGGTTGTCAAAACCATCTAAAGAGTTTGTAATTCAAGCCAAAACTATATGGCTGCAGAATTTGGCTGGCAAAAGGTTTTGCCAACCGTTTATAACAGCCATTTTTGCTACTTGGGGAGACGTATAATAAGATAATTATTGTGCAATGTTTTTGTGCAATCATTTTGTATGACATCTTAAAACCAAAACATTTCAATAGGTACTAACCCTAAATGGTAAAAATATTACACAATTCATAATTTTCTGAAATATAATTGATCGCCTAGGGTGGGTCTTCTTTACATATAAATTTTAGTTCTCTAATTAATTTTCATTTATTTTCTTATATTGCAGGGCCTAGCCTCTTCAATAGAAAGTTTAGATTGGAATAGTTTTGCAATATTATATGAGACCGACCAAGATCTTGTACTTTTACAAGACGTTCTAAAATTAGAAAAATATAACAGCGAAAGTACCAAAAATAATATTCTTCTTTACAAAATGGATGCGTCTGGAGACGATAGGTTAGTGGTTGTGTAAAATCTGATTTCTTGAATTGCACTGTCCTGCAATGGAAAAATGACGTAACTATTCATTGTTTTGAGAAATTTGACTTTGAAATCTGTATATTTGTTTTGTTGTCTATACATAATTTATACGGAAAACTAAACAACTGTTCACTAAGTCTAATATGAAATTAACTCTGTGTTTTGGACTTCCATTGTCAATATTTTATTTATACACGACGTTTCGATCAGTACAATCTCTGATCGTTTTCAGGTGCAAACTACAATCTATTGAACCTAGAAGTTTAGGAAGCTAGGTCCGCCCAAGGAGGGGCTTTCAAATATTTGGAATTTTAACACTTGGTTTACTGAAAATACCCTGATTCTGCCCAATAAAGGCAGCTTCAAGGAATTTTCGTTTCTTCCAGAGGCCTTATTCTTGAATCTCAAGAGATGGAACGATCCCTCAAGAGAAGGGATCAATACCGAGGAATGATCCCATCCCCCGAAAAAAGATGCTTTTTCAACCTCTTCGAAATTTTAGATTGAAATATCCACATTTTACGCACATGCATGCCTCAGAAATGGGACCGATCCCTGGCTTTGGACTCGGGGAGCGCGAACACCCGATTTTTGATAGAACGGAATGAGCGATCACCGCTCAAGAATACGAATTTCGTTCGACGTTCTGTGTGACTCCTTGTGTCTGTCCACTTCATTCGGTGTTGTTTTGACCGTGGATATTCGGCGATTTCTAATTTCGTTGTTTCACCTCTTTGGATATTCGGCTGATGTTCCTTAAGCCTTACGGATAGTGGTCTTTTTGTTTCGCCTATGTATGATTCACAACACTCACAAGGGACTTGGTAGATGCATTCCTTATTTTGTTTCTTCTCCGATTTTGTTTTACTAAGAAGGCTTCGAATTGTATTATTAGATTTAAAAGCTGTTTTAATATTACAGTTGTTCGCTACTCTTCAAATTTTCTCTGATGCTCCTTTAATATATGGAATTGTAAGGAATGATCGTTCTTCGATTTCCAAGTCATGAAAATTGTTAAAAATTTGTGCGGCTCTGTTATACAAAGTTCTTATTATGCCTCGTTTGATTATAGCAGAATGATTTGAAACTTGATGGGTCTTATGTTATTTAGATGGTGAAAAAATTCTGAAAGTTGGTCATTCCCGATCCAGACCATAAACGTATCATCAAAATATCTCAGTCAGAGCTTAGGTTTATATTTTTCGGTATTAACCGCGTATGATTCGAATCACTCTATATAAATATTGGCCACCACTGGCGAAAGCGATGAACCCATTGGCAGACCGTCATCCTGAGCAAAAAACCTATCTTTCACCTGAAAGTAAGACTTATGTAGACAGCACTCCAACAACTTCATCACTCCCCCCAGCGGCAGGCTGGTACATTTATAAAAGGATTCGTCATCAACCAGCCTCTGTCTAATAATATACAGCGATTCCTTTATCGGGACATTGGTGTATAGACTTCCGACAAGTCTATGCTCAGGTCCTAAAACAAAAGATTTAGGAACGTTAACAGAATGGTTAGAATTTTCTACAAATGAAACGGTCTTGCCTGCGAGAAGTTGAATAATTTTCAAAAGGAATTTAGACAAATTGCTTCTTGGAGAATTTCTGGAACTTGTGATTGGGCGTAAGGGCATTGCATCTTTGTTAATTTTGGGAAGTCCGTTAAGATGAGTAAGTTGGATCCTTGTGTTGTCCGGAATAAACCTGAAATACTTATTTTAAAGTTCTATAAACCTTACTTTCGATTGATTGCGTCGGGTCTTTTGGGAGAAGTTTATTATTTCTGTTGGTAAGTACCTCTTTAACTTTCTGGTCATAGGTGTCCTTGTCTGCTGATTTGTTCTTTTAAAGATTCTTCAACGTGATTTCCTCTGTCTTGCTTATGTTAGAAGTATGCTTAAAAGGTTTTTTAATAATGGTCGTTGCGTGGTGTCTGAACTCGTCGGCGTCTTGTCGTCATATTGAAATAAAAAATAAATTATTATCAAGAGTCACTACTTTTGATAAAACTACAGCGAAACGTGTCGAAAAACTGCTAATTTTTATTTTTTATTTAAATATAGTGGAATTTAGTAAACAGTTGTTTAACTTTCCGTATAGATTATGTAAGTAAAGGCAGAGTCAATTTAATTTATAAATAATTTTATAGTTTGAGTCGCTTTATTAATTTTTTTTATCAGTCTGCAGGGCATTAGTAAATTAATTAAGTCATAAAATCCTCTTTTAGGCATCTGCTAAAACAGCTACGGTATACTCCTATCGAAAGAATAGTGTTGGCATGTAACAACAAAAAAATAATGCAAATTTTATGGCAAGCAAAGGAAGTTGGTCTGTTGTCAGACTTTTCTACAAATGTATTTCTAACTTCACTGGTAAATATTAGGGATCATATTTATAACTGCAAAACAAGTCTTTCTACAGAGTTATATAGATATAGAATGCCAATAACATTCATAGAATACTGTGTGAATATCTTCTAAATGTAAGAGGGCTTTTTCTAGAAGGGATATTTGATCGCAAAAGGAAACATTGAAAAAACATCACTATAGCATGATTGATATAGACACATAATATGTAATAAATAATTTAGAGATACAAGCTTTTTTTGTAGTTTGAATAAAAATTAACAACTAAAGAAAAGGTTTTCAACACGCGCGCAAAGCTGTTTTTCCAAAGCTTATCCGAAATAGGTTTCGCGTCGTTTGTTTGACTACTGGATAACAGCAGGAGTTAAATATTTGCATCTCTTAATTCAATCTCACACTCTTTTCGGTGAAAAATAAAGGCTCTTCTAAAAAAATAACTCACGAACTGTATCGGCTAGCGACACGTGGTTTCCACATTTGGATAGATAATTGCATTTCCCACAAAAAAAAATATTTTTCGAAAGATTTTTTTAAATTATTATTGCTTTGTTTGTTTTAAAAGATTTTATGGCTATAGTTTAAACATTACTAAACTTGGATGGGGTATGGCATAACTTTGGTTTACACGTATTTTATTTCAAAACACTACACTAGAACTAAGTACCTATTTCTTTTTAAAAGAGCACCTGTAAAGGCTTAATTTTCATCGTTTCGCATCATTTTTTCTCCATGTAGCATAGCTTGAGCTAAGGTGATTTCTTTAAGATTCTTCCTCTTCATTTCTGATTCAGGCCTTTTGTTCGAATATTCAATCAACATCTCTAATTCTTTTTGGATCTCCTCTTTAATTTTCTGTTTTTCTGCTAGTTCTTTTGCCAATTCTTTCATTGTATCAACTTCTTCACGCTTCTTAATAAAAATCATTTCATCTTCTTCTTTTTTCCTAGCTTCGTTATATTTATTCTTTCCTTCTCTTCGTATTGTTTTTCAAGATAAGTTTGGTAGCTTTTGTGAGCATTCCTTGTGAGAATAATTAATTTTTTGTAACCGGCATTAGAGAGGGATCTTTTTAATCTTTTCATACCGGATATGATGTTTAATCTAGCAGTAATACCTATTTCATTCCTTTAAAGTTTTATCTTTGGTTGGTACTGATCCAGTTATGAAGAATCCTCGTTCTATGGCTACACTTCCATGTGAAAGGCAAAAAATCGTTTTTACCACTCTTATTAAAGTTGGATATTTTATATCGTTATTGTTATTTCTTCATTTCAAAATTCATTTTAAAATCTTCTACTCATCCGTCAGCTTATTAATACTAACTTTAAAGGGTAACTGCTTGATAAGAGTTGAGATTTGTGCCTCGCTTCCGCCAGTTTTAAATTTTTTGAGGTCTAGTTTTTTTCAATGGTAAAAATTTTTCATCTAAATTACGTGAGTTATGTGGCACTCCAGGTTTATAATTTATTTAAAACTTTTAATATCAGTTCCTTGCCATGATCATATAGTAGATATATTAAAGATTTTCTTGCTGAAAAAATGCAGTATAAGATGTAAATAATTTGGCATTTTCGGTAACAAAAAGCAAGTGAGCTTTTATTGTCGGTTCATCAATTATTCAACGATTATTTTATAGGTTATTATCTTAGTAATATTTGCATAATGCTGAAGAATTTTCTTTGCCTTCAAAGAAATTAAAAAGTTCAATAATTAGATCGCTGATATTTTGGCCCAATTGTTCTACAGCCTTTAGGAAAGCGTTATGAACTGTATGTAATCTGTATGAGCCTATATGAATCAATCCCGTCGTTCTTACATCTAACACACTATCATTGAGTAGTCTCGTTAATTTTCTGTTTACATTAGGACCATCACAGCTAATCCTAACTAAATTTTTTGAAGGAATATCTACCTTTTGTATAGCGGCAAGAATTTTCTTGTGCAAGTCGTCAGCTTTGACATTCCCAATAAATTTGAATTAAAGTTACTTTTCAATGATCTTCGACTCACTGGTTGACCAATATCGAATTGCAGTCTGCAATTCTTTCTGACTACTTTCGTTGGTAGTAGTACCCCGAAAGAAAACATCACTCTAAATAACTGATTATATCACCACATGAATTTTTCTTCTCAATAAAACTCTGCTTTAATTGCAACCGTTTTTGTAATACCCAGTGACATTGTCACTGGTTTACTTGTGCTAAGTTCCTGTGGTGGGTTAATATCTGTCTTGCAAAGTTTTAGCTGCAAAGGAATAAGTTTGTTGTTCCAATTACTAATGTGCGACTTCATTCCAACTTTCCGTGGTCAACGCGAAATATACTTTCACAAACGGTACATAAAACTTCATCAGTGGCTTTTTGCCCAAAAAATGTCTTTAACATTACATTTTCTCATGTTTGTAAACTGTATTGTTTTTCGCTGTAAAAAATATGAAGTAGCGTAAAATACAAAATTTTACAAAACTCATATAGGTATAGCATTTTTCCACTAATTATTAACGAGCTTTTTTGAACACTTGAGTTAGTATTCTGTTATTCGATATTGATATGTACTCTAATAAGTTTGTTATAATTTTTTAATTTTGAGACTTTTATTGTAAAAAAGCTGAAAACCTCGTCAGTTTTTACATCATATAGAAGAAAGAAACCTTTCTTCTCACAAAAAAAGGACTTAAAGGACCAAATACTTTAAAAAGGGACTTTAAGGGACAAAGGGACTCTAATAAAAGCGCTGTAGTTTTCTGTTAGTTAAAGTATGTGGGTGGTGGATATCTTTTGTTTTTATCATCTCTTGATTTTGAGGTACAGACCGATAACCTTTTTGTTTAGGCGACTCTCATATTATCTATATTAGTAAATTAGCTATTGCCCACGACTTCGTTCGTCCCCTCCACCTCATGCCCCTTCCCCTTTACCCTCACCTTCTGCTCGTCGAATACCGGCTTTGTTCGCTATTTTTTCTTGGTTTTACTTTAAATAGTCATAGCTTTTATTTCCGTTTAGTAGTTTTTGCGTGATACTGAACAAACAGACAAACAAATAGAGAGAGATAAAATTTAGAGATTTATTATATGAATAGATGTAATCGTTATTGAGAAAATAGTTTAATTTCAAGACGTTATTTTATTTTCTGGTTGGAAATTCGTTAAATAGGATGGTGAGTAATTTGTTAAATGCATATAGAAAGATTCTCATTTTTCCTTCAAGTCTTGGAGCTGCGAGTAACGAACAAGAGGAATGGTTTCATCTGGATATGAAAGACTTGAAGACCTATTTCAGGGTCGTTGGGACGCATCTATGTGAAGATATTACTGCTGACGTTTAAAGGGAGAATAGAATACTTCTCAACACCAAAGAAAAACAAAAATGAAGCTAAAAAACCTCCAAATCAGTTACTTCAACCGAAAAAAATCGAAAAACAAACGATCAAAAGATCTTGGGTGGAAACAATGAAAATTCAAACTTGGACCATCATCCCACAAGGGAAACCGAAAGGACCAAAGCGAAAAGAGAAATGATCAAACGATGTTTCGCCCTGGGCAACCAGCGTGGGCTCATCAGTAGTTACACTGGTCACCCTCCCCAGACATCATTAAACACCATCATATACTTTGATTTCCAACTTTGAATCCCTGACAAATAGGAATTGTTCTGCACTGGTACTTATCCAAGTCACCTGTTGCAGATTCATCCTGGCGTGTTAATATTTCCAATAGGATTATGCTCCTAAGGCAATTAAAACAAAAAGGAAGTTAAAAAACCTCCAAGTTAGTTACTTCAACCGAAAGGAATCTAAAAACAAAAGATCAATAGATCTTGGGTGGAAACAACGGAAATTCAAACTTGGATGAGCATGCTGCAAAAAGGTTATCGGTGTGTACCTCAAAAACAAGAGGTGATAATAATAATACACATCCACTACCTACATACTTTAACTAATAGAAAACCACTGGGCTTTTTTCCTTAAAGTACCTTTTTAAAGACGTTTCTTGGACAGAAAAAGCCACTAATAGTGAAGTCTTGTGTACCGTTTGTGAAAGTGTATTTCGCGTTGACCATGGAAAGTATCGCATCAACCAGCATGCTGGAATGAAGTCGCACATTAGTAATTGCAAGAAAAAACTTACTCCTTTGAAGCTAAAACTTTGCAAGATAAATATTAAGCCACCACAGGAACCTAGCACAAGTAAACCAGTGAAAATGATACTGGGTATTACAAAAACCGCTGTAGTTAAAGCTGAGCTTTATTGGGCAGTAAAATCTGTACTTCCTCCTAAATCATCATCAATCATTAAAAATTCAGAGTGATGTTTTCTTTCGAGTACCTGATGAGTTTCCCTTTTCTCCTACCACATTGATGTACTTAATAACAGAACCTCTTGGGAAAAGCTTAAGGAAGATATTAAAGGTGCTTTCTATATGATATGTTTTGATTAAACTACCAATGAAAGTAGTCAGAAAGACTGCAGTCTGCAATTCGATATTGGTCAGACAGTGAGTCGGAGATCGGCGAAAAGCACTTTCAGTTTTTTTTTATTGGGAGTAAAAAAATTCTTTCCGCGATACGAAAGACAGATATTCCCTTAAAAAATTTAATTATGATTGGCTGTGATGGTCCTATGTAAACAAAAAATTAATAAGACTAGTCAATGAAAGTCAGTCAGTCAGTGTACATAAAGTTCATAACGCGGAACGATGCCTATTTGTGAGGGATTCAAAGTTTGAAATCAAAGTATATGATGGTGTTTAATAATGTCTGGGGAGGGTGACCAGTGAAATCACTGATGAGCCCACGCTGGTTGCCCAGGGCGAAACATCGTTTGATCATTTCTCTTTTCGCTTTAGTCCTTTGGGTGTCCCTTGTGGGTTGCTCATCCAAGTTTGAATTTTCGTTGTTTCTACCCAAGATCTTTTGATCTTTTGTTTTTCAATCAAAGAAAAAATTAAATATTTATAGTTTCTTTTTGCGTCATATAAACTTCTATATTTTAATGCGGGAAAATATAATAATAAGAAGTTTAGTTGGCAGTTTTTAATTTTTTTACCTACATTACTTGGAAACAGTACGTAATAAAAATCAAATTATTTAGTGATGTGTATGAATTCCTATATAGGAAGAATTAATAAAGATTGTTCTTGGTTTAATATCCAGTAATTACATATTTATTGAAATTGGTGTCTGCACTACTCACACAAAACATCATTACAATTAAATACAACAAAGTCATTGGACAGCGGACATATATTTACTTTGGGCAACTCACATACAATATTCTTCCATCTGATCTTAAATCAAAATTCAACAGAAAACTTTTTAGAAAATTCCTGACAGCTTTCTTACTTACAAATCAGTTAAAATTTATTTAAACATTATTACTTTTATGTAAACAGTAATACCTACATATATAGTAACATGATATAAACTTAGTCCTCAAAGATAACTAAACTATCAATTTTCATTTTTCTTGACGCTCAATTTCATTCACAAAGACCTAATAATATAATATAAACAAAACACAAAAAATCACTGGTAGCAAATCCATTCAAATGATAGTGCCTACAACTGCCGATATCTTGACCTTACTTTTTTCTTTTTTTCCTTTTTATATTTAATTTTAAGATTATACCCATTCTTAAAATTCCTAATTTTATTTAATTAATTAATCTATAAAAATAAATAATATCAACCTTTAATCTAAAGCGTTAACAAATACTGTTGTTCTATTTAAAATTTTAATTTTTTTTATTTTTCTTGTATAAGAATATTGTATTTTATTTTTTTTATTATATGCTCACTAAAGAAACGATAAATTAAAAGAAAATATTCAAAAAATGTTTTTAGGTGTTCCTTGGTATGACAGACAAGCACAAGCAGTGCTTAAGCCAGCCAGAGTTTACCTTTAAATTATAATTTTTAACTTTAGCTAAAATGTACCTATAAAGATGATCTGGCCTATCCAATTCTGGCACGAACTTCTTGCATGTTCTCCCAGTTCTTATTGAGCTCCGAGGTATTTTTACGAAAGGACGCGTTAGACTTGGCGAATTATTTCATTTGAATTGATTTCTAAAAAATTTCAATATATCACCGGATTTGTAAGGATTCGCTTTATTTTTTTTTGTTGTGGTACGGGTATGTTATTTTTTTGACATCTAGAAAAAGGATCCTTATTGTTAGCATTTGCAAAGTGTCCTCGTCAACAAAATTGGCAAAAAGATAACGAAATCCGATGTAATTAAGTTCAATTTCTGTTTTTATTTTAGGCAAGAAATACGAAAAAAACCATAGTTTTTTTACTTCTTAATAGAATTTATGAAATGATACATCGGTTTAGAGACAATAGATAGGAGTTTATTGCAGTAGTAAAAAAAATACAAAGTGTCTCAAAAAAAAACCCAACGGTTTTTTAAGATGCATAAAACTTTTAGACATCCGCCATTTTGAATTTTTAAAAAATGTCATATTGTGACATATTCGCAAAAAGTCTATTTCATTACCTTCCCAAAACTTTTTTTTGCGTTAAAATCCGACAATAAATAAAAAATTGGCAGATAAAGCAAATCAGTCCGGTTTTTTGTAGTCCACCCTATACAGGGTGTTCTAAATTCGATGCTCACCATGGGGATCTCCTAAACGGTAGGAGATACGAAAAGGTTTAAATTAGGGCAAAGTTGCGCAATATGACGCTATGCTCAAAACCAAAAAAAAGTTCACAAATTTCAGGTAGTTCCGGAGATAGGCGAAAAAAACCGATTTCTTTATTTTTAGTTTTTTATTTTTCTGCACCCTTGTTCTTAAAGTTGTCAAAAAACGCTTAAAACTTTCTAAGATCTACCTATTGAGTAGTCCGTTTTCAAGATTTGACATTTCAGAGTGACAGGAGCACTGTCAAGTTCATTTTTTCTTATGGACACATGCTTTTTTTCTCCTGCCGTTTGGTTCATAAAGAATGACAGATATTTTACAACCTCATTTTGACAAGTACCTGACGTTTTGAATTAATTGACCATCGTAAGCTCAAATTCTAAGATTAAAAAACAAAGAATAAAACGTATTTTTAAAATATTATGTAAAGTTATTTTGTTATAACAAAATGTAAAAAAATGTAATTTTTAAAATGTTAAAAGAGTACTGCAATCGGGTTTCCAAAGTATCTTGAGTAAGCTAAAAGCAAAAATTAAATTTAATAAACCCAAAACCTCAGGTGACTTGTGAAAATAAAGTTGCAAAATATTATCTGTTATCCTTTATACGGCAGGAGAAAAAAAGTCTGTCACACTGAAATGTCAAGTCTCGAAAACAGACCTCTCACTAGGTAGATCTTAAAAAAGTACCTTTAGAAAGTTTTAATCGTTTTTTGACAGCTTTAAGAATAAGGGCGCAGAAAAATAAAAACTAAAAAATGAGGTATTCGTTTTTTTCCGCCTACCTCCGGAACTGTCCGGAATTTGTATTTTTTTTTTAGTTTTGAGCAAAGCATTAAATTGCACAACTTTGCCCTAATTTAAACCTTATCGTATCTCCTACTGTTTAGGAGATCCCCATGGTGAGCATCGAATTTGAAACACCCTGTATATAAAAAAAGACGATTACGCCGTTTTCAAAAGCCTCTTTAAAATTATTTCAATTAGGGAACATTTTGCCAAGACATGACCAACAGTATGCAAATGATTCGTTGAAGTATGATACACATAAAGTTACAAAAATAATTCGGATATTTTTTTGGGAAAACTTTTAAACAACTTTAAGCGAAATTAATCGTCATTTCAAATATGATATTGCGCAGGAGTAGGCGTGGCTAACTGACGTGACCGAGGTGGTGGTTTGTTTACAATTATTAGTTTTAATAATTTTTCAGTGGAAAAAATTAACAAAATGAGGTGCTGTGTGCACGGATATGGTGCCGATAATCAGACAATAGTTATTTATCTAACAAGTGCGGAAAGTGGTACTTTTCCGCACGCGACGCGTCGTTCGGGCAAGCGGTCAAGGGTGGAAAAGATATTTTCTGCAAGTGTTAGGTACAGTGTTTTTCCTACAAGTGTCTTTGTCCATTGTATTTTTCAAAAAAAAATGTTTTTAATACGTAAAAAATGATACATAAAATTGAATAGTTACATAAATCATTTAATTAGTCCTAAATATCTTCATTTTTAACAATACAAAAATCGTGCGGAAAAGTTACTTTTCCGAACGATTTTACTTTTTCGCACGATTTTTTTATGCACAGAAAAATAATGAAACAAATTTTTTTTTCTGAAGAAAAAATCACGTATATCTTGGACTAAAATAGTGTGCTTTAAAAAATCATGCGGATAAATAAAAAAGAATCGTGCGGAAAAGTAAAATCGTTTGGAATAGTAAAATCGTGCGGAAAAGTGCAACTTTCAAAACGAAAAATCGTTCAGAAAAGTAACCTTTCCGCACGCTCGTAGGAAAAAGTTTTTTCACGTGAAATTACCCAGACAGCATTATTCGTCCCAGGGACGTACATTTTACATCCATTTTACGTCTTTACATCCAGAGACCTACTAGGTACGTACAACGTACGTACACAAAAGTGTGCGTAAAATGTACGTACAGCAAAAACGTATTTTTACGTTATTTTTTTGTACGTACATACTACGTTTTTAAGTTGTCATAACTTGGACGTAGTTCATTTATGTAACATTTCTCTTACTTCTAACGCAAACTTTTGTATAAGTATTTTTCATTCTCTTAAATAATTAATTGGTATTTTACAAATACCCATCCTCCGTCAGGAATTCTTTCCCGGAGAGTCAACCAGCAGAGAGGAGTTTTCGGGGTTTAAAATCGCCGCCTCCCCCCCTCTAGGCATAAAAAAATATTTTGTACTTTATTTATTTACGTCCCCCAAGGTACGTACCAAAAACGTGTGGGTGGGGTGCGTACATCGTACGTTTTACGTCCAATTCACGTCTTTTATTGATCCTCCGCGGGACATACTAGGTACGTACTTGGTACGTACACAAATGTACGTACATGGTACAAATATTTTCCATATCCCAAGGACGTACCTAAGACGTACATAGCGTTGGAAAGTGCACGTAAAATGTACGTCCCTAGTACGTACATTGGAGTTAGCCTACGTACTATGTACGTACTTTTCGTCCGAGGCCTACGTACGAGGTACGTACCTGATACGTAACTTTGCTGTCTGGGTAAGTTTTTCCAAAAGACAAGAAAATGGAAGGTATATGGAAACATTTTTGTGGACGGGATGATAACTTTAACGTGAATAATGCTCGAATTTGCTCAAAACATTTTAATGATAATGATTACCCTTTAGGTGCCTATAAGAATAATATAGATACACAGTTTTACAAAATATATGTATATAAATACGAGAAAAATAACTGTTATAAATAGTACATTATAAACCTAGGAACTAAAGTGCCATATTTAATCCCGCGGCGAAAGGTTTGTAGGGCTACAATTCGCTAAGGGATTAAACGACACTTTAGTCCCGAGGTTTATATACTATTCTATGCACTTTAGGAAGAGATCTTTGTTAAAATGACGTTATTTCTACGCCAAATGGTTCGTCAACTACAAGAAAGGGTGCTAAGAATAAAATCTTGGCCAAGAGCAAGTGCTCTTTGGCTTGACTTGCCATATATATAATTATAATTTTCCAGGGATTACTTCCTTTTTTAAATCTCTGAGGGATTAAATTAACTGCTAATTCCTAAGCTGAGGGATTAAATTTATTTTTAATCCCTTAGGGATTAAATTTTCCTTGAATCCCTTAGGTATTAAATTTTCTTTGAATCCCTTGGGGATTCAAAGTGTCACTTTAGTCCCTAAAAAGAGGGATTAAAAGTACATATTTAATCCCTGAAGTGCATAAAAAAATTACATTCCTTGTATCCTGGGCGGGCTTTACTCCATCAAAATCGGTTCACGGGAACAAAAGTTACGAACGGAACGTAATGGGTGAAGAATGGGCGAATGAGCGAGGGAGAGGAGGTAGATGAGTGGGGTGTTGGGAGAGTGGGCACGGGAAAATCTACATGCAAGACTGGCAGCAAGCCGGTTTCTTCTGATTTGAAAAAAAAATTGTGTGTGAGGATCCGTTTACAAAAAAATTTTGCCTAAAATTTTAGCTGCTAAAAATCTTAGTTGATGTGTTTTTACACTTTTCTAAAAAACAAATTTCTAACCCGCTAGGACCAATATCTCATTTGAAGTCTTATACAATAATTTTTTGGGGATTGGCACATGGATTGACCAATTTCAAAAAAAGTTACATGATCGTTTATCCTTTTCGATTAGCTTTCCAACAAAATGGTACAAGCGGGGCCTTCTAATTTGAAACTAACAGTTGTAAGTGAATAGACCCCTTTCTGAGGGTACATGCCGAAAATTTTAGCTGCTAAAAAACTTTGTATATATGTTTTTGGATTTTTATAAAAACCAATTTCTAACCCGCTAGGGTCAACATTTCATTTAAGACCCCACCCTGTAATTTATTTCCCTTGCGTCTTACCTCGTCATACCGCTTACCTGATGGAACTCTGAATCCAGCTTTACTCCCTGACTATCCCCCACCCCTTCCTTGTTTTCCAGATTGCATTTCGTTTGATGTAAAACCTTGTAGTACTTTTTGACTGAAAACCATTCCTACCTGCAACCCCCTCCGCCACCCTAAATTGTTACTTTTGAAAAAAAAACAAGAAACTAAATGTGAATTTTTAGCTCTACATTTATTTAGTGAGTTATTTGTACACCCTTCAAAAGAAACTCACCCCTATTTCTCAAACCCCTGTCTGAATTTAAAAAAATGCTGAATCACGTTTACTTATTTTATTAGTAGAGTCTACATACCAAATTTCAAACTTATGTTGCTTTTCGTTTTGGAGATACAGAAAATCCTTTTAAAATTTTTACATCTATTTTTACCCCTTCAGGGGCAAAATAATAAAAAATGTTTTCTTGGTGAGCTCCTCCGTTATTAGCCCAAACTATCCTCAAACTTTCATGTTTGTAGGTGAACTGGTAGCTGTACGTAGGTTGTTCTCTGTTCGCGCCACAAAAATCTCACCAAGTGACGTCATGCGCGGATCTAGACGAATTTTGAACAGCAACGTATCATACCTTTCTTTTATTGTATCCTGGATCAGTATTAGGAATCTCGTCTCTCATTTTTATACTTAGGCTCTAAAAAAACCTGTATATATAAAAATAAAATTATTTTAGAAAGGGATTTAGCGAGGAGAATAAATAACAAAATCAATGAATAGCGAGCTTTCCCTCAAAAAAGTTAATGGTAACCGTAGATCCGGATTTCGCACTTGAGGTGCTCATCAGTACGGTGCTAGGAATTAGGAAATGAAATGATGATAAAAAAATGTAACACAGGATTCATGTACAAGAAAACCACCTGTCAAATTGCAGAATCGGCAGAGGTACCTTCAATTTGAAGGAAAATTAAGCGTCTCTACGGAGACAGATATAGTTATCTTTACAGATATTCTAAGCTCTAGAGTTGACAAATTTAAAAAGGGATTTAGCGAGGGTGAATAAATAACAAAATCAATGAATAGCGAGCTTTCCCTCAAAAAAGGTAATGGTAACCGTAGATCCGGATTTCGCTATCACTATCTGCCGATTCTGCAACTTGACAGATGGTTTTCTTTTACATGAATCCTAATTCCTAGCACCGTAATTATGAGCACCACAAGTGCGAAATCCGGATCTATGGTTACTATACCTTTTTTTGAGGGAACGCTCGCTATTCATTGATTCTAAAATTACTTTATTTTATACTTTTTATGGAACTTTTTTAAAGTCGATCAATAATTGGTTAAAAAATATTTTATTAAAAAACTTCCTCAATCAATTTCATGCTAAAACCTAAAGATCTTTGGAAAAGACCAAAATTTGTCAGTTTGGGATAATATGCGTATTATAAAGAAAAGACAATGCCGTGCGGCATAACTTTTAAACGGATGTACCAATTTTCATATTTTTTATTCCATTCAAGAAAGCTTCAATTTGGTCCTGTGTCGTTAAAAACCTACATACCTACATTTCCCTCCACTTTCGAACCAAAACTTCAAACATTTATAATTAAGAGGTAGATTAGGGTTTTGAACTGCCCTTAAGTTGTCAACTAAACCAAAATTATTATTTTATAGTTGTGAGTGTACTTTGTTGAAGCCGGTTTAATTTTTTTATAAAAGTTTATGTGTGTTAGACAATTCGTACTCTCTCGCAGTATCTATACAGGGTGATTCACGACGAAATGCAAATATATTAATGGTAAATATTAAAAACGGACATATCTCGGAAACCAATAAACGTATTTACAATAAATTTGGCATACATAAGGAGCCCCAAAAGCTACTACTATTCCAAGTCCGGACTAAAAAAAGTTTAATTTTATAAATTTTTGTTAATACAACACACTGTATACTGCAATTTGCAAATTTTGGTATTACCACATAAAAGCTAAAGGATGGTGCTATTATACCCTTAAATTGTGTTTAACGCGTTAAGTCTCAGTTTTTTATAAAAAAAATAAAAACATCCAAATTCCAATCCTGGGATATTAGGGTTACCAACAATATCACGTTTTCAATTCCTAAAAACACTCACCCTATATAAGCTAAAAGCAGGCTGGTACAGGGTCGGATTATTCTTTTTTAATTTATACATACTTTTAATTTATTAATAAACCCTATTTTAATTTGAAATCCATTTTCGGAATTGATTTGAAGTCGTAGTCAAATTATTAAAATTCCAGGTCCGGACTAATATTTATATGGTTTTATTTGTCCTTATTGGAAAACAACATTTTTTGTACTTCATTTGGAGATTTTGGTATCACAACATACAAGGCAAAGGATGTTGTCATAAATATTTTTTGAAATTCTATAACATACAGGGTGATCTACCATAAATGCCGCAGCCATTTTTCTCCGTTATTAGGCATGCTATAAAAAAGTTTTCGAGGCATCTAAAAATTCGATAAAATATAGGATGTTTTATTTAAAATAAGAAACCTTATCTCAACATTTGACATTTGCAATGTCAACTTTGGCATCCACATTCTAATAGGCTGGAAAAAGTTATACAGCTTTTGTACCAGCAAGCGTGCCTAATAACAAAGAAAAGTGGCGGTGGCATTTACGGTAGATCGGATCACCCTACAATATCCACTGGTTGTAATCTTTGAACGATTTTGTAGATGATGCATCATCATATAGCATCATCCTTTGTCCTTGTATGTTGTGATATAAAAAAATCTTTAAATGAAATACAAAAAAATGTTATGGTCCAATAAAAACAAATAAAATCAAATAAATATTAGTCCGGGCGTGAAATTTTAATGATTTGACTATGACTTTAAATCAATGCCGAAAACGGATTTCAAATTAATATTATTTTATAATATATTCAATAATAAATTAAAAGTATGTGTTTCTATATTTTATAAAAATAAATTAAAAAATATTAATCCGGCCCTTTATCAGCCTGTTTGTTGCTTGGATAAGGGGGGGTGTTAATTTATTTATGCCTAAATTAATTTTAAGCTAAAAATACGTTTTTAGGAATGTAAAATGTGATTTTATAACCCTAATATATCAGAATTGGAATTTGGATGTTTATTTTTTTTATAAAAAACTGAGACTTAACGCGTTAAATACAATCTATGGGTACTATAGCACCATCCTTTAGCTTTTATGTGGTAATAACAAAATTTACAAATTATAGTATACAGAGTGTTGTTTATAACAAAAATATATAATACTATTTTTTTTAGTCTGGACCTGGAATTTAGAAGTAGCTTTTGGGGCTCCTTATGTGTCCCAAATTTAAATTAAATACGTTTATTGATATCCGAGATATGTTCGTTTTTATTTTTGCAATATTTTCATAAATCACCCTGTATATTTGACAAAAAGACACAAAAAAAAAAATTAGGATTGGATATGAGTTGCCCCTGGTCTGTAATACTTACCATTAAAATATTTGCATTTCGTCGTGAATCACCCTGTATAAGTTCATAAAATAATTCTATTTTAACTGCAAACTTCTAAGCTGGCGCATGTGCTTTTAATAAATTTACAGGAGACTTTTTTTGGTCATCATCAAATATATAAAAAGCAAAATAAACAGAATAAAATACCTGCTTATATATTCAGGGATAGATTAAAAGTTTTATCGCTGAGGCCCCTAGAGTCTGCAATTTTCATAACAAGTCAGAGCATAAAACTTATATCCTGTTTTTTTTCTGGGTTTTTTCGCAATAAGTGTACTTAAATACTTAACTTTTGTATCTTCAATTTTTCTAGTTTATTGGCCCTTTTTAGGACGCTCACACGTTGGACTTTAAAGACCTCAATACAAAGGCCAACATTACGACCGTTCGCCTCTTTGACCCATTTGAGGAGCACTTTGTCAGCCAAGCGAGACGCTATTTTTATGATTTGTTGCCAGAAAAAGTCACTGTAAGTATTAAATTATATTTGTGAGATACAATAATAGGAAACGTAGAAGGTATATTTTCAAAAAGACGACTGCTCCAAGATATTATATAAATGCGCAATTACATAGACGAACATGCTCAAACAAAAGCTCGTGCAAAAGATCCGAAATTTTTTGCGCGAACATTTTGTTCGGGTAAATCTTCGAGCAAATTTTTGGAAACATATTTTTAACGATGAGAATAAATATAATTTTAATCATCATCTCAATTCTTTAAAGAAATGGAACGCCAACTTTTATTTTAAATTTTTATCAAAAAAAATTGACGGCAAGCGAAACATTATTATTGGCTGCCAGTTTTGTCATATGCAATGTTAACAGTTTTTTGGTTTTCTTTCATTAAAAAAAGTAAACGGAAATATCTTCAAAGTAATTACAGGTGGATATTTTAGGGGCCTGTTCTGGAGAGTAGTTATTTTTTCAGGACCCTGGGGGGGGGGGGAGGTTTAAAACAGTTGGAACGCAGCGCTGTCATACGCTGCGTAAACTAATTTAACTCTGCTCTAAAGTATTTTTTAATTATTATTTAACTACCAACAATGTATAAAAATTTTGTTGATACCTAGGTATTTCATTTAAAATCCGAAAAAATCCCGAATTGGGTCGGGTTCAGTATATTTTTTAGTTTCGTTTAGGTGCTATATAATGTAATTGATGGCGTTTGCTTTTAAGCAATTTTGGTAAAAGTCTATAAAAAATGCAATTTAAAATCTATATATTTTACGGAAAGTTGTCCGTTAAAAAAATTTATTGTTACGTTACTGAATTACAAAGCTCAGTAATTCGGAAGTGAAAAGTTGGGTCATATTGTGCTAATGTGAAATATGAATTGTTTTGTATTCACTTCACCATATTTTCACTCCAATTTCCAATTACTTTCTTTGTTTTCCAAAATTATTATTGTTACTAATTTTGCGACACTTGGGCCATTATAATATCTCATAATTTTATGGTTATCAGTTACTTTGTTTATACGGGCCTCTTTAAGCGCTTTTATATATATAAGGACGATTTAAAAATTTTGTCTTATAAACCCCACTAAAATCGCTTTATATTTTAAATCGATTTTATTTTAAAGCGATTTAAGAAAGCGGTTTATCGCTCCAAAGGTTTTTGGGGTCGGTATAAATACTTTTAAAACGCTTTATGGCATTGCTTCCAACATAAAGAAATACTCAACTCTGGTTTTATTAAAAAAATCTGTTGTTTTATTTGTTTTGTTTTTAAACTGATATTTAGTGACATTTAATAAAGGACGCATAAACCCTCGTGGAAAGCGATGTTATTTAAAACCGTCCTTACATAAAACCGGTTTTAGGTTTCATTATTATTCTTAAGCATAAATTAGGGCAGCTGTATGTCTGTCTCTCTTTATACTGAGACATGCTTAAGCATAATTTTTATTTTCTTTATATTATCTCGTTTTTTTTTGACAACCCCAAAAAAGTTACAAGTATACTGGCATATCCTTTATAAAAATCAGATCGAAGTTGCTTATAAGGTAAAAATGTGAATTTCGGCATCAAATCGTTTTTCCGTCGAAAAGCACTTGAATAAAAATATCTTGTTTTAAAACTTAACATTTAATTTTTAGTTTTTCTATTTTCAGTTAAGTTCAATTAATTCCGAAAAAAATATATATTTTGAATTTGTAAGAAATTTCTATACCAACATTTCTTCAAACAAATTTTGCTCTAACATTCTCTCCAAAATTTCCGTGAACTTTTTTATACGAGCTTTTGCTCAAAAACATCAAAGAAAAGCTCGTCGTGTGTAATTGCGCCTTTATATGATTTTTTGTAAAAACTCGCAAAATCTTTATATGTCTTGCCTAGTATCCAAAGATTATGGTTTTAAGAATAATCAACCACACATAGTGTTCAAAATTTGTTTCTGACTTTTACTTGGAAACGAATACCGTCATTTTATATACAACTTCGGCTTTTTTGTATTTTTAAGTTTAAAATATATTAGAGTCTTTTAGGGAGAAATATAATCATTAATCGTTTTTTTTGTAGGTTTTTCACAAGTTTGACTTTTAACTTTAGTCACATTTTATAGTTTTCTTTCCAAAATGTGAATTCGTATAATAAAAAACTTTTTAGTTTTCACTATTCTTTAGCGTTAAAAAAAATAGACTACAAAAAATTTTACCTCTAAAAATGAGAAATATTTTAAAAATTTTAAAAATACTTTAAAGATCGGTAACGACGCGGGAATATGACTGCATTAATAGAATTTCCCACAAGAAAAACCAAAAAAAAAATAGGGAATATACGATTGCTTACTAAAACTTTTTACTTACTTACCGGCCATTTTCCATGAACAGGTTTTGCTAATTGCTGGGATGTTGTTTTTTAGCGATGTTTGTGAAGTGATAAGTAAGTAAAGAACACGCGCACAACAAAATATAAAGCTCTCTTAGCATTGCCACTGGTTTCCAGGTTCACGGGCGTTTTTCACAAAGTGTGATGAGCTTATATATCCTAAGGATGGTTCTATAACATATCAAAAAATAAAAAAATTTCACCATTTGTTCTTTTTTAATCAGTGATTTTACGAAAAATTGCATTTTTTTTTTACGTTTTTCAAGTTTGTGCCGCCGCTGAGAGTGACGTAAGTAAAATATGTCCATTTTTTTAACTGCATTAAGTAGCCTGGTTCTCTGCCTAAAAACTGGTGTACTGGAAGTAAAAAGCTAGCTACTCGAATTCGTAAAATAGACAAAATACTGATTTTAGTGAAAAATCCCTAAAATCTGAAACCAGTCAAAAAGAGGTCCATTTAAACGTTGATCAGGGGAACAGATCTACAACATATCAAACGCCCAGCCCATTCCAACCGAAAGCCAGTGGCAATTGCTAAGTGAGCTGGGTCCGGCCATCAATTCATGAAATAAAAATATTGGGGAAAATCAATCCTTAACATTACCACCCAATAAAAGATACAATATTACCTTTTTTAAGAATTAAAGAAATAAACAAAAATAATTCTTGCGAAACCACATTTAGGAAAAGGAAAAAAAATCTGGTTTAAATATACACGTACAAAAATCCGTCTGGTAAAGTTATTGTGAGGGTAGTAAACATACTTAAACCAAAGACTGATCCAAGAACCTCGTGAGGAATTTGTTCGTGACTGGAATATATTAATATTATATAATTAATAACCCAACGGACACCAGGTTGTTTGTTATTTAGTTCGTGGGTGGACGGTATTCAAATATTCTTTTGACCATCTCCTCCAGAAATGCTAGTGCATTTGTTGGATCATCTGCCAACGCTTCAGGCGATTGGCAGGTATCTCAAGTCTGGAGAGTCAGAAATTGGCCTGGGTAAGCCACTCTAGGACATTTGGATCGGGGTCCATTTCACATAACGCAATGGTCTGGAATGAATAGCAGCTTCCTACTGGGATAAAACTGTCAAAATTTCTTCAAATGAGAACTTGTTGTCCAAGTAGATGGTTAAGATGATAATTAACGGCTTTTACTCCAGACTCCCAGAGATAGCTTTTCAAAATAGGATATGATTAGTTTATCTGCACCAGTAAAATTTGTTGCTTGGTCACTATATAGGTGACTACACCTTCCGCGGCGGGATACAAAGTGTCTCAAGGTGGCAAGAAATGCCTCTAAAGTTAAGTCCGACACAGTCTCTAAATGTAATGCATTGCTTGCATGCAAATAAAGATACAAATATAGCCTTTCTGGCTTTGTACACCTCGACATCTGGATATAGTTACAGCTATTGGACCCATGTAATCCACTCCACAGTGGGAGAAAGGTTTAACTTGGGAAACCCGTACTTTTGGAATATCTCCCATGGTTTTTTTTTTGACACGAGCACATCTAAAGTATTTGCTTAATACAGAGTTAAGACATAATGCGAACTTGCTATCTTAGCAGATACTGACATAGACGAGGACTGGGATGAAAATTTTTGTTATGAAATGTATTGTTGTCAAGCTTTTTATTCTTAGTTTTTAAATCTTTATAATACTAATTTAGTCCTTAGTTTTTTATTCTTTAAAATAATATTTTAAAATATAGGTAGAAGCTGCTCTAATGCACGATACGATGTTGCTGTTGTCAGAAGGGTTAAATTTATTAATACAAGCTGAAAGTGAGGATGTCACATCCTATCCAAAGTTCTGCAATATGACAAATCAAGAAAAAAGTACAAATGATTTGATTGACATTCTTCATCAGGTAATACTTACATACCAAGGAAGGAAAGTATCTAAATCTAATAAAATGATGAACAGTATCTCTACGCTACAAACTGTCAAATCTGCAGGGTAGAGGAACGTCCAGTAAATAAAATTTCTCCCTTGTTAGCAGGTCAAAAATGTAATTTTTTGACAGGGTAGAGGAAAAATTATTTTTTTTAATGATCCTGCAAGAATGTTTAAGTTTGGTCGTTCTAAAATAAAATCAGATTTTTATTTAGAGTTTTTAAACATGATATCATTTTAAAATTTTTGATTACAGCAGAAAGTTACGTGTCCAGAACTAAACGCTTAGTTGTCAAAATCACCATTTGGCTTACCGAACTGTCTCTCTCACGTGAAAAATTGTTTTGAAACGTATACAGTGTACTACTTTTTGTGTCAAGCGCGAATTTCGATGAGGGGTAGAGAATGCTTAAGTTTTTCAGAAGAAAACCGTAAAAACATCAAAAAGTGAATAGTGTTTCTTGCCTTAATTGTAAAAATTTTTGCCTCCAGCGCTATAAAACTGATAGAATTTACGATTTTTATCAGCAACAGTAAAAAAGAGGTCGAAAATGCTGCATTTGTAATCTAATTTTCTTAAAATTACAATTACAAAAAAACACCTTACATATCTTCGTTGCTTTACCTCTCTAACGTTTAGAACTATATGGAATTTGTTCCAACTGATTGTTTTGTTTTGTCAGGGGTTGGCAAATTTTGTAAATAAAGAGTGGTTATTATTTGCCAAGGAGTTCTCGTTGAACCAGTTATCTTTTCTTTTTTTTAATCTAAGGGTTAATGTAATCAAATCTTTAGATAAGTCCCGAAGAATACCACATGCAGTGTATTTAGAATCCAATAGCTCCATTATTTTATTAATAAATTCAATAAGTTAAAATAGGTTAAGGCGTGAAATAAGACTATACACGGAAAAATGCTCTGTTAAATATATTCTTAGAAAATAGGATTTCAGCAATATTAATGTATTTATTCTTAATTCTTTAATTTAATCTCTTTTACTACTTATCGACCGTTTATATTTAAGTAGTGATATAGGTGCTGAAATCAACTAAATAAAATTTTAATTTAGAAATAATAGCACATATTCTAAGAATAAACGTTTATTATTATTTTATATATATATATATAAATTTATTTTAAAGATCTATTACATATAATATCGAGAGAGAAATTCTAAATTAGTAAATTGAAGAATAAGCGCATTTGCTGTAAAAATATTTTTTAAAGTAGGATACATCTTAATAATTATTTGTTATAAATTCAAATTGACATGCGTTTTATATCTAAGTAAGTATAGTTTATTTTTAGAAAAAGAATAACATAAATATAAAGTAAACCTAGTAGTTATCAAATGAAGTAGTAGTAGTAGTCTCATAGTAATAATAAAATTTCTATTGGGTAAATAATCCAATGTCGCTTAACTCAAGCTCGTTTCCTCTTGAGGAAAACTAACACTAATTTATTCTTAGATCAAAACATTTCGCCTTGATATCGGATGAGATTTTTCACTTGTAGAACCTTAACCCAGTTAATGTAACAGAATTCAATTAGTATTTCTGTATGTTTTAAGCTGAGTGCATTTTGATTCATTTGCATACAGATCGCACGTTAATACTCACTGTTAGCTTATGGGTTGACCTCCCCCTGTGAAAAAATATACAGGGTGTCCCAAAAGTTCGAATCCACCCTAATATCTCCAAAACCAAAAGAGGCAGAGAAGTAAAATTTCACAAAATTAAATGGTTTACATAAAAGTATCTTTTTGGATGCTAATTATCGCACTCATCATTAAGGAGGTGGAGCTAGGGCGGCGACTATAATTTTTTAAAATAAGAAACCCTGTATATTTTGGAAAATTTAAATAAAGCCTTCTATTTCCAAAAACACCTAAAATGTTACTTTTTTCTCTAACGGTTTTTAAATAAAATCGGAAAATCATCTCCATAAGAACAATGAGTTAAAGAAGAAAACAGATATTCGGTGATTCTTTGTCTAAATCATTGATCTTATTTAAAAGTTTTTGTCATTTTATTTAAAAACCGTTAGAAAAAAAGTTAACATATTAAGTATTTTTGGAAACAGAATAAAAAGCTCTATTCAAATTTCAGAACATATACAGGGTATCTCATTAAAAAAAAGTATTATCTCTGCCCTCTTAATGTGGTGGTGGTCGACAAAAAAAAATTCTTGTAACACAAAGCTGAATAGCATATTGTGGTAAAATGGATCTATCCAAATATAAAAATGATAATAAAAAAGTTGTAGCACGTAACGTTTTCTTGTTACATTTATAGTACCAAATTTATTGTTAAAATATTTTAATATCTATTGTAGACGGGCGCTAGAGGTTCGGGTTTATTGTTGTGTATTGTTAGATTGAAGTTAGGTTTTTAAATATTCAACAACAAATACTTAGTTTGGGTTTTTCTCTTGTTTGGCAATTTATTACCAGGTGGTGCGGTATGTATATTTTCATAATTAAAATACAAATATTAAGTAAAAATCACGGTTATGCTACAGCTTCACTTCCCCAACAACTAGCTGAATATTCCGAGGAATTATTAGGGTAAACCAATTTATATGCATAATAGGCCAAGTCACAGTCAACTCCCGGACTATTAATAATAAGCTTAAATCTTTAACTTATTTACCTATTTGGCTCCTGGACTAATAACACTCCCGTATGCCCTCGTTTCTTCGCATCCATATTTTCTAATAATTCTTAGTTACCTGTTTGTGTCTTATCACAACTAAATTTAATTTCAGTTCGTATAAATATAAATATGTATATTTTTGTTTTTTTTTTTAATTTTTTGGGATTACCTATTCTACTTATTTTAATGCCGTTTATTACAATTATGGTTTTTGTTTTTATATATTTAAACCTCGGTTAAAATAAAAACATTTTATTTTGGTACTTTTAATTTTTTTAAAATACTTTTGTAAAAAAAGCTTTGGGCTTCTTTTTTGTATTGGAGAGATCCGATTATTGAGCGCCATACACCGGTGGCAAGTACGCCTTTAGGTGGGAGGCATGTAATATGCCCCTCTCTTTTCTTGAGTTTCTCTCACCCAATAAGTAGGTAGCATCGCCAACCTGCTTAAGAATTTTGTACGGTCCGCAGAACAGCAATAACATTTTTTTTGTTTCTTTCCGGATTTTTCACGACTGAATCTCCGGGTCTAAAGGTAGGGCACAGACGGCAACCAGGGTGACTGATGGCGCGTCGCTGGGCTTTCCGCTGAAGAGTTTCGGCCGCCAGTACTAACTTATCATTCTGCCGGATTGCCCTTTAGTTCTGGTAGCAACAACGAGGGCGGAGGATTCCCGAGCTGCAGCTTATTCGTAAAGCCCGTACTCTCGTGTACTACCGAGTTAAGTGTCTTTACAAAACTAGGAATTTCGAGCGCCCATCTCGCGTGTTGCTCGCCGCAATACGTACGCAGTAATCGTCCCAATTCCCGCATTACCCTCTCCGTAGGGTTGGCGCAGAGATATCTAGTAGAAGTATACACTAATTGAATGCCCAGATTTTTTAGGGTTTCTACCCAGTGCTTGGACGTATACTGCATTCTTCTATCCTGTAATAGGTGATGCGGCTGACCATATTTCGGAAAATAGTATTTATATTAATAATTGCTTGGGCGTTTGCTTTTTTTAATGGGTAGAGCTCTACATGCTTCGTAAACACATTAAGTAGCACAAACAGGTAGTTCACGCCTTCTCTGCTGGGAACTAACGGTCCCAATATATCAGAAGCGACCAAATCATTTTTATTTTCCGGGATAATTTGTTTTTGGGGCGGCGACGGCATCGCGCTGACTTTTGCACGTTGGCATACGTCACAGACCCGCAACGTTCGTTCTACCGAGCGGTGCATATTTCCCCTCCACATATCACTTCGCAAGGCGCTCCAAGTTTTAAAAACTCCAAAGTGGCCAAGTACGGTGTGGTATGCGACAATTATTCGGTCCTCCAAATTACGAGGGACGCATAATAAATAGCGGTCTTTTTTTTCGTCTTGTATAGTATATTTTTTGCATAACAAACTGTGTCTGGAGGCTTTCCGACTCCGGCAGCCGTGTTTTTTTGGAGTTTAATTTTTCGTCATGCTCTTGGAGGTTCGCTATGCGTTGGAGTTTACGGCGAAGTTCCTGGGGCAGCTTAAAGGTAGTAAAAATGTAAAATTCCTTATTTTCTGCAATTGCATAACGCACGCAGGCTCGGCTAGCTCAGTCGGCAGACCATGAGACTCTTAATCTCAGGATCGTGGATTCGATCCCCTCGTTGGGCGCCAAATTGTAGACGGGCGCTAGCGGTTCGGGTTTATTGTCAATAACACACACTTTGAGAATATCACGGTTATGCTAGACAATTGAAAAAATAATTTAAGATTTTTTTAACAGTGTATATAGACTATATTTATATTTTTACTCCTACTAAACATACCTTACATCTAAGAAAAACACCGACATAAAAATATTAACTCTATACACTAATTAAGTTTTATTTTCTCCTTTTATGAGGGCTCGTATCTTGTCTTTGCAAGAACCAACAGTAATCACCCAGCATGGCTGGATCCAATCGTCCGTCCGGATTTCCATTGTCCTCAACCTTTCACCCTTCTCGTCACTGAAAGCTCCCAAATTTTCAGGAAAAAATGACAGATGGGAATGGAGGAAGTGAATTTTCAATGACATTCGGGCACCAAGCGATTTCTAGTTCATCAACTAATTGTTGGTAGTCTTGTTGCCCAAAAATCCCCTTACTACACCAAAAATCCCCTTATTACACTAGCAAATGAGTTCCATTCTCTGAGTTCCTGCCTGGTAAGCTTCTTTGTAAAGTTAACATCGTCCAGCAACTTTCTGATTTGTGTCCCAATAAAAATCAATTAACTGGGGAAAGACTTGCCTTAGGTATTTGAATCCATCACTGTCTTTATTCATTGCTTTCACAAAGTTTTCCATCAGTCCAAGTTTAATGTGAAGAGGAGGCAGAAGAACATTTTTGGGGTCTACAAGAGGTTCAAACTTAACATTTTAAAATTCCTATAACTTTTAGATCCTCACATATCTGCGATTTATACCTGTTGTAGTTTATTTTATTTAAAAGTGTGGGCATATTTTTCTAAGTTTCTTTCATTGTCACTGAATGGGCAACTGGGAAAGAGGGTTTTAAATTTCCATTATGCAATAACACATCTTAGAAACTGCGTTAAACCAACGATATCAGTACACGCACACAACGAATTTTCCATACTGTATAATGCAGAAAACGTAGCATTTCTTTTCCTGAAAGTTGTAGTTTTGGTTTCTTTGGCTAAAAAATTCCATTCTTTACGGGAACCAAGAAGTTCTGACTGTTGCTTTGATAACCCCAAATCCCGTGCTAAATCATTTAACTCACGTTAAACAATCAAATGTAGCTAACCAGAACTGGGACCTGGAGTAAAAATAGGATCAGTACACTGTTCCTCGGAGCTGCCTGATGATGCGTTGTCTCCAATATCTTCCAAAACAATATTTTGCGGATCTAAAGGCGCAATGGGCAATGGTAAATCTGCATTATGAGGAACAGGTCGTATGACAGACTGCAAATTTGGATAGTCAATCTTGTGTTTTTCCTTTTTGGAATAACCTTCAGTCTTTGTCAGGCAAAAATAGCAATCGTCAAAATTATTAGTGGGATCTCGTCATACCATTGGAACTGTAAAAAGTATGCTTTTTCTCTTCTCGTTCATTCACTCCACCAATGATACGCTACAACTAACACAGCACACATGGGGAGCACACTGCTTGTCTTGATCTCCAATTAAAACACAAAAATATTTAAAGTAGGCTTTTTTAAAATTTTCGGAAAATAGCCTAGCTTGGGATTTCACCATAAATTCTGCACAAATGTAGCAAAATCTGTCAGAAGTTTTGCAATTCCGGCGCGTTGAACTCGACATTTTCTTTCTTAAAAACACATTTTTATCTATACACAGAGAACCACTTACCTCGAAACTCAACAGAAGACTAATATTTAATGTTGTTTTTATGTATAATATTCAAAGAATACAGTTCAGGTAATTTTTCTGTTATAAAATGCATCTATTTTAACCTTCCCCTAATAAAATTAACTACCTGCTTATGTAAAATGGTCTAATTAAGCTATTAAAAAACGGTACCTGTTAGGACTTTCCGAATATTTTTTCTAATATTAGAAGAGTATTTACATTTTAAAAATAATAAAATGACATGTGTTAGAAAAATCTTGTCGACCAGTGATTATTCAAAAAGATAAATTTGGAAACTACCTAATTATATGAAATTTTACTTCTCTGTTTCTTTTGGCTCTAAATATATTAGGGTGGACTCGGACTTTAAGGACACCCTCTATAGTATTAGCCGCAAAGTTTCAACTGTTAATTTCCAACCAAATGCAATTTAAAGTTAAGCGATCCAACTAACTGCTTCGTCAGTACTGAATATTTATCATTTTTTGAAAGTTTTGTTTTTCTTCGGTCGGCGTATATATTTAAGGAGAGTCGTTCAAAAAACGTTTTGTTTGCAGATCACTCTGGCGGACTCGTTAACCGGTGAAATTGCAATGCCACGAGGAAAAAGGGAAACTTTCCAGTTAAGTATCATCGAAGTTTACAAACCCGAAAAACCGATTGGTATTTGGGATTCGAAATTTCCGAATGTTGTGCAATTAACTCGGAATTCCACTGAAAGAGAGGCGGAATTGCAAAAGAGAATGCAAAATCACATGTTTATTGTCTCGTCCAGGTAATGCTTTAATTCGTGTTAATTTCACTACTGTGACTAAAATGCTAGTTTAATGTGTGTTTCTAAAAAACTAAATATTTGATATTGTGGATGCTTTTGTATGAGTAATTTTACCTTTTATAAAACGATACCGACTTCAAAAGCAAATATACAATGAAATCATTTTATAAATAAATAAAATTATTTAAAACAGAAACAGGGGTGGTGAACAAAAAGCATTTTTTTAAAGACGTCGCTGCAAACACATCTGTTACATTAACATGGTATCTACGTAAATCTAAAGTCAAAAAATTTACTTTATAAAAGTTTTAATAAAATTTAGGTAATATTTAGATAACATAACTTATGTTTCTTTAACAACTTTATATTAACGTAAAAAGAAAATGTTAATTATATCTTATTTACATAAAAAGTAGGGAACTTTGTGCTTGGCATTATGCAGTACATGTACATTACTTTTTTGACTTACCTTGTTGTTACTTTCAGTTTATCGAGAATTTATGCAACAAAGTAATCATGTGTTGTAACTTTTACGTAATATTTACGTAACGGTGTTGGCTGGGATATTTTTAGTTTTTTTTCGCCATCTTGGTTTTTATTTTTTTTTTGTTAAAAAATAGTCAAATTTGGTCTTTTAGCTTTTTAAAAAGCTGAAATTAATAAAAATCGCTTAGGAAGGAAAAAAGTTATTACAAAATCAAAACAGTCCAAGATTTTATAACGTTTTCCATTTGATGCACTGGAGCAAAACTAAGTCAGAAAATTGCATCGGTACATGATTAGTGCAGTTAGTACATTGCAAATGGAATATGAAATGCACGGTTTGGGATCAGATATTTTTAGGTTATTTTATGGCAACCCGAACAAAAGTATTTTCCATTAAAGATTACATATTTCTTTATGGGGGGGATGAGACAACTCGCCGCGGCCGACTCGCCGCGACCAACTCGCCATGAGCCGTGTCACTGCGGGCCGACCCGTCACAGGCTAACTCGCCGCGGAGCAACTCCCCGCGGAATTTAAAATTAATTTACTAAAAACTTCTTCCTACTATATTTTCATTGAAACTCAACAATTATATTTTATTATTTTTAATTAAGTATATATTAAATAAATAAACGAACTTTTTCTTTTTAGCTTTTTTTTTGTTACAATCTTATAACATTCTTTTATACAAAAGAAAAAGTGTGTGATGGTGTTTAATGATGTATAGGGCGGGTGACCAGTGAAACCACTGATGAGCTCGCGCTGGTTACCCAGAGTGAAACATCGTTTAATCATTTCTCTTGTGGTCCTTTGTGTTCCTTGTGGGATGCTTATCCAAGTTCGAATCTTCGTTATTTCCACCCAAGATCTTTTTTTGTTTTTTTGGTATTCTTCTATACAAAAATAAATATAATTATTTGAAAAGTTGTAACGATACTGTGAAACATCCCAGAAACCACGGCGCGGAGGCGTGTTGGTCCGCTACAAGTCGGCTCGCAGCGAAACGGCTGTCGGCGAATCGGCTTGTGGCGAATCGGATCGCGGCGAATCGGCTTGTGGCGAATCGGATCGCAGCGAATCGGCTTGTGGCGAATCGGATCGCGGCGAGTCGGCGGCCGCGAATTGTACTAGACCCTCTTTACGGAAAGGAGTTATATTTCAAATCCAAGAATTTCCAAATGATACTTTAACTGATTGAAAAGGAAGTAAAACATCAAAAGAGTCCATCATCGATGGAAGTGATCTGGTTTCTCATTTGCTTATTTCTTATCTTATGTAATTTCCTGTATAAAACCAGCGTAAGTCGACAGTAAAACAAGACATAACCAGATATATTTGCTTATTTGTAATAATAAATAAATTAAAATGGTCATCCCCATCGACAGGCTCTTCTTAAGAAAAAATGACCCTCCATCTTCATCATTACACACATTCAAAATCTTATATATTTTTTTTAAATATTGGATATTTGAAACAAAGGTATTGTCAACCAACCCGGCTCCAACGGGGGCTCCATATGTTGTGGCATATGCCTACCCCAGTAAAACATCCACCTCCTGATCGCTCCAATCCGGAACCGCTCTCGCATTACTTCGGATAGGAGCGGCGTGTCTGGTGTGTGTCTCGTTGTTTCCGTGTTTGGTGTCCCCGTGTCCGTCTGTCTTGTGTGTCAGCGTTCCAGACCTCCTCGCAGTCCACCATGCGTCTAGCCACGTTGTCTGGTGTTAGTCTGCCCGTCATCCTTTCCAGTCTTTGGCTGTCCTCGTGTCAGTGTGCGCAGTCGAAGAAAGTGTGTTCCGCGATGTCGCACGGTGCCCCGCAGTAGTGATACTGCTGGTTCCGGACCTTTCGCATTTTATACCCGTGTCCCGTGAGAAACTAAGTCAGATAGAAGCCAACCTCTCCGTGCTTCCGCCCGGTCCAGATATGCAACGTCGGTATGAGTCTGTGCTTGGGTCCCATAGTGTCTGCCATATGTCCAGGGTCTCCGTTATTTCAGTCGCGGTTGCGCGTTGTCTTCCAGCGATGTGGCTTGTATCGTAGACTCTTCTCCGCTCGGCAGCCAACAGGTTAATCGAGATTATTACCACTATGTCCAGTCAACACCGTTCTCAAGTCCAGTATGGCCGCCGCGGAGACTGTGCGGTACGAACACTTCTCTCCACATAAAACTGGTACAGCAGAAGGTGCAAATACGATTTTTTTATTTTCCTATGTGCAATACTGACTTTTTAACTTTGTCAATTTAGGTTACATTTTTGGCATAAATAAACTTTTTATAAGGAGACGGCTTATTTATTTTTTATTAAAAATAAAATAAGCCGTCTCCTTAATTTTATTTAAAATAAAAGGCTGCATTTTCAAATAAGTTTGTATTTTCAGCAATCACTTTCCTATATGCTATAAATAAAATCTATATGTTTGTGGCGGATTCATAATGTCGAAACTACTTTTTTTGGGTTTTTCGCCACTAAGTTAAGGAATTTTTTTCAAAAATATGTTAAAACCCACTGCGTAAATTCCTAAAGAAAAAAAAATTGTTCGTTTGTCAGTGGTTTTTAAATAAGATAAAAAATTTGCCTACACACACGCAAATCCTAACTAGAATCTAAGTACTTATCTGACGTTTCGGCAGAAATTCTACTGCCGTTATCAAAGAATTTTATCCTTTTCAAAAACTTTTTTCGATTCTTTTTTAAAATATCTGTCTGTTGTCATACAACTGACTGACTTTGACTGATATATATTTCAAATATTAACTTGACAGTTTGGTGCGTCGATAGTAGCCAACAAGGTATTGGGTGAATTTAGTAAAATTTAAAATCAAAATTATATTTGTTTGAGTGTTTTCGATTTTAGATTACTTTATAAAAATACAAAATTTTTATTTTAAAATATCAATTATAAAAATTATCTTTTGACTAACTTTAAGAAAAAATATATTAGAAACCCAAAGAACATCAATGCTATTTTTTAATTTATTTTAAAAAAACCTTTTTGAAAATCTTGTTTTAAAATTGGAAGCCAAACTGTATTTATATCAACTGATATGCTAGCTATGCATTCATCTTCGTTAAGATAGATGCAAGCTGCTTCTTTGATTTTTCGTTTAATTTTGTCTGGTTCTTTTTGTAATATACTGGTTTCTCTCCACATTACTCTATGATCATTTTCAAAAGAATGTTGGCAATTTTTAGACTTCTTCCAGTCTCCCCTTCTGAGGTAACTCTTATGGTCATTTATTCTAACTTCAAGAGGCCTTGAAGTTTCTCCAATATAAAATTTACCACACTCGCAAGGAATTTTATAAACGATATTTTTTGAGTTTTGCGCAGTATTTAATGGTTTTGTTTTGGTTAGAGTTGATCTAGGAGTATTTGATTTTTTAAAAATTGTTCTAATATTATAAGTATTAGCGATTCGTTTAATTTTTTCCGAAATACCTGGTATAAAAGGAATTATTAAATTTGTTAGTTGTACATTATTATGTCTACGTTCGCGTTGTCTTGGAAATTCGATTTGTCTAAAAGAATTTTCGATGAAGTTATTTGGATACGAATTTTTAATTAAGACCTCTTTTATTATTTGTTTTTCTTGTAAAAATGTGTTATTGTCCGAACAAATAATTTTAGCTCTATCGTATTTTTATTACTGCTTTTTTAATCGATGTGCAATGATTTGAGTTAAAATTTAGATATCTATTTGTATGTGTTGGTTTTCTATAAACTGAGGTTTGTAATGTATTTTGTTTGTTTATTAAAACATCTAAAAATGGAATTTTGTTATCGTTTTCTACTTCTAAAGTAAATTTTATTGTTGGTTCTTTACCGTTTATAAAATTAAGAAAATCATTAAGTTTATTTAAATCGTGTGGCCAAATACTAAAAATATCATCTATATAGCGAAACCAAATGACCGGTTTAAAATTAAATTCCTCTAAAATTTTATTTTCAAAATCTTCCATAAAAATATTACTCATTAGAGGAGAAAGTGGAGAGTCCATTGCCATCCCAAAATCCTGTTGAAAAAAATCACTTTCCCACTGAAAATATGCATAATGCTCAGTGTAGTTCTTTCGCCTAAATTTTGATCATTTTCTAATCGATGTCTTACTATAGAAAGGCTTTTATCTACAGGTACATTTGTGAAAAGGCTCACCACATCAAAACTCATCACCAAGTGATTGTTATTAAAATTGACCTCGGATAATTTTTCTAAAAAGTGTTGAGAATTTTTTATAAATGAATTTGTATTTCCTACTAAGGGATTTAAAATTTTAAGTAAATATTTTGCGAGTTTATGACATGGAGAATTAATGCTACTAACTATTGGTCTAAAAGGAATATATGGTTTATGAATTTTGGGCAAGCCGTAAAAATAGGGAGGTTTACTATAATGTGGGGTTAGCTCTGAACGTTCTAGATCGTTAAAAAATCTTTTATGTTTATATAAAGTTGAATAAATTTTTCTTTCAATTGTTTTTGTTGGGTCTTTGTTTAATTTTGAATATGAGCCTTCATTTAATAATGCTTCAATTTTTTCATTATAAGTGTTTTTATCAATAATTACAGTGGCATTGCCTTTATCTGCCGGTAAAATTTTAATTGAGTTGTCATTTTTTAGAGAAATTAAAGCGTTTTTTTCCTCTCTAGTAATATTAGATTTGATTTTTAAAGGTTTTTGTAAAATAAGTTTAGATCGAATTCTAAATTCGTTTGCAATCTCTTGAGGTAAGGTTCGTGTGGTTTGCTCAATACCTGTGACAAAATCCAATCTATTAAAATTTTTTGGAGGAAGGGAAAAATTTAAACCTTTTGATAGAATTGATTTTTCTGGAATAGTTAAAATTTTGTTTGATATATTAACAACAGTTCGTTCTATTAAATTATTATTGATATTAAAATTAAGTTCTTGTTGCAGTTTTTCGTTAACTAAATTTTGAAATTTGTTCATGTGAATCAATTTTTGGTTATTGAAATGAAATAAATAACTATTATACGCACAATTACTAATATGATTGTAGTCAAAAAAGGATACATTTTGATAAATCTCGTTCTTTAAATTCTGAATTTCTTGAGTTAAATTTTGTTTTTCATATCTATGATACTGAATTCTTTCCCGTAATAAAGCTAAACTTGTTCTATTTAAAATTCTTTCAGTTCTCAAACTTCTAAAAGGGGCTCCTAATCGAAAACCTTTGGGAACAATATCTTGTTGTCTACATCTGCACAAAAATGTCAAGCTATTTTCAGCATGTTGGAGCTTTTTGTATTTACTTTCTAAATTCCTAAAAAGAAAACAAATGTTAGGCCCATACCTCTGTTGTAAATAAAATCTATATGTTTGTGGCGGATTCATAATGTCGAAACTACTTTTTCTGGGTTTTTCGCCACTAAGTTAAGGAAATTTTTTCAAAAATATGTTAAAACCCACTGCGTAAATTCCTAAAGAAAAAAATTTGTTCGTTTGTCAGTGGTTTTTAAATAAGATAAAAAATTTGCCTACACACACGCAAATCCTAACTATAATCTAAGTACTTATCTGACGTTTCGGCAGAAATTCTACTGTCGTTATCAAAGAATTTTATCCTTTTCAAAAACTTTTGTCGATTCTTTTTTAAAATATCTGTCTGTTGTCATACAACTGACTGACTTTGACTGATATATATTTCAAATATTAACTTGACAGTTTGGTGCGTCGATAGTAGCCAACAAGGTATTGGGTGAATTTAGTAAAATTTAAAATCAAAATTATATTTGTTTGAGTGTTTTCGATTTTAGATTACTTTATAAAAATACAAAATTTTTATTTTAAAATATCAATTATAAAAATTATCTTTTGACTAACTTTAAGAAAAAATATATTAGAAACCCAAAGAACATCAATGCTATTTTTTTTAATTTATTTTAAATAAACCTTTTTGAAAATCTTGTTTTAAAATTGGAAGCCAAACTGTATTTATATCAACTGATATGCTAGCTATGCATTCATCTTCGTTAAGATAGATGCAAGCTGCTTCTTTGATTTTTCGTTTAATTTTGTCTGGTTCTTTTTGTAATATACTGGTTTCTCCCCACATTACTCTATGATCATTTTCAAAAGAATGTTGGCAAATTTTAGACTTCTCCCAGTCTCCCCTTCTGAGGTAACTCTTATGGTCATTTATTCTAACTTCAAGAGGCCTTGAAGTTTCTCCAATATAAAATTTACCACACTCGCAAGGAATTTTATAAACGATATTTTTTGAGTTTTGCTCAGCATTTAATGGTTTTGTTTTGGTTAGAATTGATCTGGGAGTATTTGATTTTTTAAAAATTGTTCTAATATTATAAGTATTAGCGATTCGTTTAATTTTTTCCGAAATACCTGGTATAAAAGGAATTATTAAATTTGTTGGTTGTACATTATTATGTCTACGTTCGCGTTGTCTTGGAAATTCGATTTGTCTTAAAGAATTTTCGATGAAGTTATTTGGATACGAATTTTTAATTAAGACCTCTTTTATTATTTGCTTTTCTTGTAAAAATGTGTTATTGTCCGAACAAATAATTTTAGCTCTATCGTATAGACTTTTTATTACTGCTTTTTTAACCGATGAGCATATGCTCTTACGATGAGTTCTATTAGATGTTCTGAATTCCTGGAAATGATATTAGAACCTAAAAATTTCTTTGCGATAGGTCCCCAAACGTTCACTATTGGATTCGCATCAGGGGTGTTTATAGGCCATACATTACATTTTTCAGCATATTAACGTAAACTTCGGCTGTAAATCTCTAGCCGATATCTAGCTCCAAATATTTACCGAAAATCTTCCCGCCCGGTCTTTGTTTCCAGCAATAAATCGTTCTTCGCATCGGGTTCTTGACGGTCGATAAACCAGAATTTGTTTTTTTTTTATCGCTATTGGACTTTGTGAAAACCATCTGCTGCCATAATTCTTCGTCCCTCAGAGAATAATTCAACGCAAAAATTAATCGAGACTGCCTCTTTTCATCACTTAGTTTTTTTTTTGCTGCAATGCGACATCATAGCCTCGAAAGTTTAATCCTCCTTTCTAATGTTGTTATGGATCCTAGAAAAATTTTATTCAATTTGTACTTCTTTCGCTTTGGTAAACGGATGATTTTCCAGAAAATTGATTACCTCTTGGTCTTCCTCTGGGCTAGTAACTTTCGTCAAACCGGTGCCTTCCTTTCGGTGGATGGGTCCCTCCTCTGTAAATCGGTTTTTTTATGTTTACTATCGTAGACTTGCTTCTCCCATAATAAACGGTTACTTACTGAATAGACCAACCACCATCTAGTTTTGCTAAGATTTGAGCTTTATCAAATTCGGAAACATTTTTTAAAATTTGGATGACACTGAAATGCAAAATATATTGTCAGGAGTCTGTGACACTGTCACTTATAGGAAGACAATGCTGTACTATAAAAATTTTAAAAATTACACAGGCTCCTAACTTCTGCTGTACCAGTTTTATGTGGAGAGAAGTGTACTAGCGATTCTCATCGCTCTTCTTCTCTGGATCGCTCCCATTCTCATCCTGTACTCCCTTACACCCAACGCCTCAGACCAGATCTCTGCCCCGTACAAGAGAATGAAGTGAATCGTGGACATGAGGAGCCGTCGTTTACCGAGGCAAAGCGTGGTAGTACTGGTGGTATATGTGGCACGTTAAAAAAAAATGTGCTTGACTATCTTGACATCTGCGCACGCCTACCCACACGCCAAGCATGGTACATTCATATACCAGGTCATTACCCTCTCCACACAGGCCGATCAGCTCTTATCGGTTTAGTGTCCTTTTATCCACCTTCGCCGCCATTTTGACAGAAAACTAATGGATTATCTGTCACTTTTGAGTGAAAATGGCGCCGAAGGTGGATAAAAGGACACTAAATCGGTATGAGTTGATCGGCCTATCTGGAGAGGGTACTGACCAGGTATGTGCTATAAATAGTCAACTAAGGATATATTTTTTGAATATTAGCTAAATATACGATAAGTGTTCACTTTATATATTGTCGAAACTACTTTTTTTGGGTTTTTCGCCACTAAGTTAAGGAAATTTTTTCAAAAATATGTTAAAACCCACTGCGTAAATTCCGAAAGAAAAAAATTTGTTCGTTTGTCAGTGGTTTTTAAATAAGATAAAAAAAAATTTGCCTACACATACGCAAATCCTTACTAGAATCTAATTACTTATCTGACGTTTCGGCAGAAATTCTACTGCCGTTATCAAAGCAGTTTATTCTTTTCAAAAACTTTTTTCGATTCTTTTTTAAAATATCTGTCTGTTGTCATACAACTGACTGACTTTGACTTTGACTGATATATATTTCAAATATTAACTTGACAGTTTGGTGCGTCGATAGTAGCCAACAAGGTATTGGGTGAATTTAGTAAAATTTAAAATCAAAATTATATTTGTTTGAGTGTTTTCGATTTTAGACTACATTATAAAAATACAAAATTTTTATTTTAAAATATCAAGTATAAAGATTATCTTTTGACTGATTTTAAGAAAAAATATATTAGAAACCCAAAGAACATCAATACTATTTTTTAATTTATTTTAAAAAAACCTTTTTGAAAATCTTGTTTTAAAATTGGAACCCAAACTGTATTTATATCAACTGATATGCTAGCTATGCATTCATCTTCATTAAGATAGATGCAGGCTGCTTCTTTGATTTTTCGTTTAATTTTGTCTGGTTCTTTTTTTAATATACTGGTTTCTCCCCACATTACTCTATGATCATTTTCAAAAGAATGTTGGCAAATTTTAGACCTCTCCCAGTCTCCCCTTCTGAGGTACCCCTTATGGTCATTTATTCTAACTTCAAGGGGCCTTGAAGTTTCTCCAATATAAAATTTGCCAACATTCTTTTGAAAATGATCATAGAGTAATGTGGGGAGAAATCAGTATATTACAAAAAGAACCAGACAAAATTAAACGAAAAATCAAAGAAGCAGCTTGCATCTATCTTAATGAAGATGAATGCATAGCTAGCATATCAGTTGATATAAATACAGTTTGGCTTCCAATTTTAAAACAAGATTTTCAAAAAGTTTTTTTAAAATAAATTAAAAAATAGCATTGATGTTCTTTGGGTTTCTAATGTATTTTTTCTTAAAGTCAGTCAAAAGATAATCTTTATACTTGATATTTTAAAACTAAAATTTTGTATTTTTATAATGTAATCTAAAATCGAAAACACTCAAACAAATATAATTTTGATTTTCAATTTTACTAAATTCACCCAATACCTTGTTGGCTGCTATCGACGCACCAAACTATCAAGTTAATATTTGAAATATATATCAGTCAAAGTCAAAGTCAGTCAGTTGTATGACAACAGACAGATATTTTAAAAAAGAATCGAAAAAAGTTTTTGAAAAGAATAAACTTCTTTGATAACGGCAGTAGAATTTCTGCCGAAACGTCAGATAAATACTTAGATTCTAGTAAGGATTTGCGTGTGTGTGGCAAAAAATTTTTTTATCTTATTTAGAAACCACTGAAAAACAAACAAATTTTTTTCTTTAGGAATTTACGCAGTGGGTTTTAACATATTTTTGAAAAAATTTCCTTAACTTAGTGGCGAAAAACCCAAAAAAAGTAGTTTCGACATTATGAATCCGCCACAAACATATAGATTTTATACACTTTATATATTCTGGAATAAACAATTAGAATATTACTTTGGAATATCAGCGATACCGAAGGGACATATTTGGATTTAAATAATCTATTTCGAGATTGTTAAGTTTTTCATACATTGTCTATTCCTTTGATATACACTAAAATAATCAATAAAGAATATAACCTTTAGACATTTACCCAACATTAGAAGTTTATTTAAATCAGAATATTCAATTTGTATTTGATAAGATTCCATACATATTCGCTTGATATACGGTATACTTAAACGTGTATATTTGTTCTGTATGCTTTTTGAAAATTTTCTTACATATCCGCACTAGGGTAAATGCAGCAGTAATTGACACTATTCTACTAATTGACACTCTGGACTTTTTTTTTAAAAAATTAAGCATGTTTATGCAAAATTTGTGTTTTTAGCACCACATGTTTTTTGTTAAAAGCTTTATCCATAAAATAAATCAATAGTCAATAAACTTTTCATATTTACCATATGTATGAGGTATATTTATACCTGAATATTCTGTTTGATTTTGAAATGATTTTTTATCCACTACTGTGATATATCCCATTTTAATTCCGTAAATGTCTAAACTTCTTGGACATTAATGGTCTGATCAGATATTCTTGGAATATACTATAGAGGACGTAAATGGTATATTACCTATGTACATCTACCGCTTAATACTAATGGTTTGCAACTTAATGCCATAGATGGCGCTCGTTTCAATATTATTCCTCGGCCTTGCCTAATAATATTATACATATAAGCAATGAAGATATTTAAAATTTACAAAGTCGAAATGGCAATTGCGAACTTGGAATTTATTATGGAGATGTATTAACAATTCTCTATATACCTGCTTTATTTCCTCTGCACATTAATATAATATGCAAAAAGTATTTGCTTGGAATATTCTAAGTTGTAGATACCATGTATATTCATTTCTTACAACAAATAAATATTTTGAAAGATATGTACCAGGAATACACGTACCATTTCATTTTCATAATTCATGTATATATATTTTTGCCTATTTTTATAAATATACTAGTGGTATATACCATTTTGCATATGGCTTATATATGAAAAAGGGGGGGGGGGTCGTTTTCACACGATTAGAAATTCCATTTAACATGCATTTACATACTTCATATATTCTTTTAGAATATACTCTTTCCGTTTGGTACATTTATGGCATATACGTGTTATATTTTTTTGCTATGTGGGTATGTAAGTAAGTATATTGCAACGTCACTTCGACATTTCTTGAGCTAAGGTCATTGAGAGAATTTGAATCCTAAAAACAGTTCGTTGAGTTAAACAGATAAACCGTACATCAAAAATTAAAAAAAAATTGCGCAGCAGAGGATTCTGGTATCCCCCACAGAACATTAGCGTGGTTTAAAAAAAACAATATCTTGTTTTTATTTAGTTTTTTAAAATAGTCGATAACTTTAACCGTGAATTAAACATTTTAAAACTTAAATTTATGCAAAATCACGTGAACGGTACCGGGATAATGCTTTAAACTTTCACCGTACAAAATTTGATACAAATTTGATTAACGGTGTTTTAGATTAACTAATTGAAAGAGGCGCATTTTTTATTCAAATTCACTCGTAACATTCAGGCTAAATGCAAAAGGTTTTTCTTTGATTTTTTAGAACTTACCTTTTTTGAGTTGGGTCACTTTAACTCTAAGCACGCGATTTAAGTACGAAGCGAATAAACTGAAAGCATTTTTTGAGATGTTAGTTTAGCATCGTGGTTATTTTGATAAAAAGAATCCCCACGTGAGATAAGATATGGCCGAAAGGGTATTATTTTATTATTACAACAAATAAATATTTTGAAAGATATGTACCAGGAATACACGTACCATTCCATTTTCATAATTCATGTATATATATTTTTGCCTATTTTTATAAATATACTAGTGGTATATACCATTTTGCATATGGCTTATATATGAAAAAGGGGGGGGGTCGTTTTCACACGATTAGAACTTCCAATTAACATGCATGTACATACTTCATATATTCTTTTAGAATATACTCTTTCCGTTTGGTACATTTATGGCATATACGTGTTATATTTTTTTGCTATGTGGGTATGTAAGTAAGTATATTGCAACGTCACTTCGACATTTCTTGAGCTAAGGTCATTGAGAGAATTTGAATCCTAAAAACAGTTCGTTGAGTTAAAAACATAAACCGTACATCAAAAATTTAAAAAAAAAAATGCGCAGCAGAGTATTCTGGTATCCCCCACAGAACATTAGCGTGGTTTAAAAAAAACAATATCTTGTTTTTATTTAGTTTTTTAAAATAGTCGATAACTTTAACCGTGAATTAAACATTTTAAAACTTAAATTTATGCAAAATCACGTGAACGGTACCGGGATAATGCTTTAAACTTTCACCGTACAAAATTTGATACAAATTTGATTAACGGTGTTTTAGATTAACTAATTGAAAGAGGCGCATTTTTTATTCAAATTCACTCGTAACATTCAGGCTAAATGCAAAAGGTTTTTCTTTGATTTTTTAGAACTTACCTTTTTTGAGTTGGGTCACTTTAACTCTAAGCACGCGATTTAAGTACGAAGCGAATAAACTGAAAGCATGTTTTGAGATGTTAGTTTAGCATCGTGGTTATTTTGATAAAAAGAATCCCCACGTGAGATAAGATATGGCCGAAAGGGTATTATTTTAAAATTATAACCTTCTACTTTTTTTTAAGTTAAAATTTGTTAAATTTTTCATTTTTTAGAATAGGAAAACCATATCTAATGGATAACCCAGATCCTGAGGCGGTTGGTAACGCAAGATACTATGGCTATTCGATGGATCTGATATCGGAAATTGCCAAACTATTAAATATTACGTTCGAGTTTCGCATTACCGAGAATAATCTTTACGCCAATTTAGCCACGGATCTCATCGAGAGGGTAAAAATTGGATTTTGAGCAAATTTTTTATAAAATGTTGAGTCAATCTATTTTTAGAGAGCCGATCTTGCAATTTGCGACTTTACGATTACCCCGCAGAGACGAGAGATTATAGATTTCAGTGCTCCCTTCATGTCATTGGGTAAGGTTCAACCTAAACGGAGCTTAAGTATTATTAAAAGTCTTTTTCATGTCTGGCTTAGCGATTGGTCCGAAGAAAATGTAATTTTGAGTTAAGATATGAAACCCAAATTATCTAATGAATTCACATAAAGAACTGAAACACGTAAAAATTTTTCTCAGGTTTGTGTGCTCACACCAAGTTTACTTATTAAAATAACTAAACTATCTTTTTACTTAAAGCAGCAGGCTATTCTTTAATTTAATCTCTTGTTCCACTTATTGAGATATTGGTTATGTTTAAATTGATGTTATATGAATAAACTTTTATTGTCTAGAATCAAAATATAACTGGAAACGATAAAACAAATCACGAATCCTATCAAGCCATGCTAAATTTTATTCTAAGACTAAACTTCAATTAAATAAAATTAAAAAATGGTTACTTGATTTGATTACTATAATCTAAATCTTTTTTCGATATTGTTAAATATTTACTAAGGAAATTTATTCTGGTAAAAGTAATTGTTTTCTATTTAATTTTTAATAATTTAAACTATGTCGGCCTCATTCTATGTGCGACGCACGCAAATTAACAGCACACCGAGAAAAATATCCACTAATCATAGGTAAGAATTCATTAGCCACAAGTAGAAACTTCATTTAAATATTCAGTGAACAAGTGAACTGTCTACTTACCATAAATTACCTACATAAGGTTATAAAATAACATATTAACAATAAGTAAAAACTTCACTTACCGTAAGTAAGTACTAACCGTTAGTAAATCTATAGTACCTAGCGCAAAACCAGTACAACTCCTAAAATATGGCTTTAAATAAAATAAAAAATATATTTTTGAGCTCTAAAAACAATGTCCTATCACAATACACCCTAAGAAAAAAAATCAAAACAAATAATTAAAAAAAAGTGCGATGCGCCGACAGGGTTCGAACCGACAACTTACAGGTTGATAGACCAATGTTTTATCCACTGTACCATGCGCTTACAAAGAAATAGGTTGAAACTGCGGAATATAAGCGTTGTGGCGGATTCTTGTTGGTCGACTGAAAAGTGTTGGTCATGAATAAAGCTTAATCATAGAAGAATTTTCGCGTTTGGTGGATATATATGGACAAGCATTTCTAAACCAAGGGTTGCCGGGTTCTTTTCCGGTCATCGATTTTTTTTTTGTCTTTTTTTAACTTATTTCCATCATGATCTCCCTATAAATAGAACAATGATCGTTGAAAATGAGGTTGTCGAATTCTTATGATGGCAATACGTAAGGAATGCATTTGCCTGGTTTTGGTCTTTTAATATCTGTCCTGTTTGCTGAAATTTCGAAATAGTATTTGTTATAAGTAAAAAGCGGAATATATGAACGTCAATTCAGTTAAAATATGCGCATATATATGCATTTTTCTTTGAAATATGCAAAAATATGCAATTATTTGTCAAACTATGCAATTATATGCCTTGAATATAACATGGAAAAATGGAAATAAAGAAACGCCGACTCTTACAAAAATTATTTATTTTAAGTTAAATTAAAAGAACAATATGATAGCTAAAATTTTCAACCTGAAATAGTATAAAATGCATTTATAACGATATATTTTTCAAAATTTTCCAATAAAAATGTTTTTCTTCTGTCTGTAAAAATATGTTTGTACAAAGAAATAGTAGTTTTAAAAACTAGTGGCTAAAATCGTAAAATTCAAGCAAAACAGGAAAATACTTTTAAAAATCTCGAAGAGCACTTCTCGTAACACACCATTTTTACACTATAAATTAAGGTGGCTGGTAAATGAAATAACAATGCGGTTTCCATAGCGATGTGCCTTTTTTCTCGGTGACGTTCTTTGTTGCGACATTTTAATCTTTGACAGTTTAAAATTTTGACGATTTTTTTAAATAATTTTTTCGGAATTACTTGGTGAAAACCGGCGGAAATGACTTAATTTTTAGGCAAGAATAATTAGATTTTTTCAATAATACTATATTCTCCTATTTCTCTTTAATTTTGGATAAAAAACGGACTGAAATCTTTTTTTTCACCCGTGATCAAAAAAAAAGTTTTTTTGCATCGCACATCAAAAAAGCCATGCTTTAGTTATCTGCAGTCAGTTACTAAAATCATGCTTTTGATGAAGGTATAAAAAAAAGTTTTTTCAACATCTACCGATGTGATCTGGCAATATTTTACTATCAAAAATATTTTTGACTTCCATTAAATACTTAAAGCCTTCATTCTTTCCCACAATAACTTCGAGTTTCCTTCTTACTTGATTTCCTACATCACCGTGAACTTTTTTGCATTTGGCGGAAAAAGTTTCAACAATATTAATTGATTCTCTTAAACTTATATTCCTACTTTCTAACGAAGTTATTATATCTGGTATAAAACTAAAATTAACATAAATAAAAACAAGTTCCTTAGCTAAATTTACATTTTTCAATAATGCTTGAATTTTCACTACACACTGCGAATTGTCTTCTAAATCTAAAACTATGTCTTTAATGGCTTCAAAATGGTCTGCATAGAATATCGCGGCCTTAATCCATGTTCCCCATCGAGTAATTACGGGCTCTGGAGGTAAATAAGCTCCTGGCAATTTCTCTCTATAGATCTGCACTCTTAGAGGTGCTTTCAAAAACACTTTATTTACATTTGAAATTAATTTGTTTACCAAGGGATATGCTGTTCTAATAGTTTCTGCAACTCCGTTTATCCCGTGTAAAAGACAAGTGACATATATGACAAGACATATTAGGATAAAATATTTTTAACTTTTGGCCTACTTTAATCATATACGGCGCTGCATCAGACAAAAACACTAAAAACTTCTCTACTGGAACTGGATTTGGTAAAAAAAAATTGATAGAGGTTGCTGAATAAATCAAGTTACGGTCACATTATTTGTTTTGTCTAACTGTTTAGAAGATATTAAATATGGCTTCCCTGGCTCATTTTCTTGAAGCCCTCCAATCATATCATATCATATATAGATGTGCGATATATCGACCACAAGAGTCTGTGCTTTCATCAACAATAATATAAAAATGTTCATCGCCCACTGAAACTTTAATTTCTCCCATTACGGTTTCGTATACTGTTTGCACATTCTTCTTTCTAAGGTGTGGATTCGTCAGGGATTTTTTGATTACAATATTTTTGCAAAAAATCTCTGAATTGTGTATTTTGCAGTTTCTTCAAAGGTATATTTGCTGCGACTAAAGCTTTGCATAAGTCTTGATGAATCACCTCCTTTTCACTCTTTGGTTTGACATTTTGAAATGCTGTTTGCAGACACTGCTAAACAGGCACAGATTTATTTTTATGGAACTTAGCTTTATGCATAGCTGCTTTCAAGTGTTGAGCAATTTGGAACTTCTTTTCACAAACAATGATTTTGGCACAAACTTTGCAAAACAGTTTATCCTCACTAAACTCCATCTCAGGAAAATTTTTAATCCACGAAGCGGCTTTCGAGGCGTTTGAAATAAAATATTTTCGAAATCACTCTTTTCACACTGGAATCTATCGACAAACTAAACTATACAATATAAATACAAAAAAATAGACCACATTTGCTCTCCATTAGGCAAGCTGATTACTTGTAAATATTTAAACATCCAATAAATGCCGGCAATAAACCATATAATAATAAAACGGGTGAGCCGAAAAAACCTACCCACTTTTAAATTATTTCAATTATCTGCAAGGGTCGCACTTAATCTTTTGATAAAACGAAAAACGTAAAAATATGCACACTAATTAATTTTTGGCGAAAAATCCAATTTTTTTATGAAATTTGTAAAAATATGCAAAATATGCAAATATATGCACTTTGTATATATTCCGCCCTATAGTTATAAGTTTAATTCTGTAACCATTCTGCTGCAGATTCTCCTATATAATAATAAACATTAAGAAGGATCTGCAGCAGAATGGTTACAGCATTAAACTTATAATATATACTAATTCTAAATTTCAGCAAACAGGACAGAGATCAGGCAAATGCATTCCTTACAATTTCATACATCAAAGGAGTATCAGAGAAAATTCAAAGAGTAGCGAAAAACTTTAATATAAAAACGGATTTTAAATCTAATAATACAATTCAAAGCCTTCTTAGTAAAACCAAACCGGAGGATAAACCAAATAAGGAATGCATTTAACAAGTTCCTTGTGAGTGTGGTAAATCATAAATAGGTGAAACAAGAAGACCACTATCTGTTAGGCTTAAGGAACATCAGACGAATACCCAAAGAGGTAAAACAATGAAATCAGGAATCGCCGAACACGCATGATCCAAATAACACCGAATGAAGTGGACAAAAGTAAAGGTTTTGCATAAGGAGTCACACTGGAAGAAACGAAAATTCCTTGAAGGTACTTTTATTGGGCAGAATCAGGGTGTTTTCAGTAAACAAAAGGCGCGTTTCTGCGAGCTTAACATAATTACTAATATTCTCTTTTTCTAAATGCATTCGTCCCCGCTGTCTAACTATCTTTTTGAGATAGTTATCACCTGACAGATATGTGGGGTCGAAGGGTGTAAAGGCGGGTATTTTTTGTGATGGTCTAGTATGTTGGATCTCTCTTAGACGAATGCATTTAGAAAGAAAAAATAATAGTAACTACGTTAAGCTCGCAGAAACGCGCCTCAAGTGTTGAAATTCCAAATATTTGAAAGCCCCTCCTTGGGCGAAGACAACTTCTTCGACTTCACGGTTGAGTGTTTTTTCATATTATATAAGTAAGTAGCCTTAGGAATAGATTGTAGTAAGCACCTGAAGACGATCAGAGATTGTACTGATCGAAACGTCGTGTTAATTTCAAAGTTAAATGAGTTGTCACATATTGGTAAATAGATAAATCACTAAGGGTTAACAAACTAGTAGAAAAATTCGCTACCCTTAAGTGAAGGGAAAATTAAATGACTTGTTGGATATTGGTGAGTAGATAAATCACTAATGGTTAACAAACTCTAGTCTCTAGGTCTTTTTACTTGCAGTCATAGAATTCATCACTTGGGGCTGATAGAAACTTCACTTACCACTAACAAAAAAACTAAGTAGACACTTCACTTGAGATGATTTTCTGAGTGTATATCAAATCAAATCCTGGTTAACATTTCTCTTACCTGGTCCAATGCAAACAATCTACTTTTACGAGTTCAATTTTGTATTAGATATGTGTTATTTCAAGGTTTGCTATTATGTATCAGTGGTTAAAAAAAATCATTTTAGGTAAAAAAGCGGTTAAAAAAAATATATCCATTTATACAGTGTCCCAAAAATAAAATATTACACAAACTTGCCTTTTTTTGTAATAGAACACCTTATATATCACTATCTTCCCCAAGATATTTATTGTCTGGAAGAGATAGGATAATCCTAAATGCCTTGGACAAGAAAAAAAAACATAGTGCCACAGTGCTTGGTATTTTTGAAAAGTTAATTTTTTAAGGTTTTGAGGTGAGTATGTGTCATATCTTATTTTTGGGACATCCCGTATAAAACATGTTTTAAAACCGCTTTTTTCATCTATTCTCAAAACTTTTGTGACACACACACTATTTTTAGCTAAAGATATTGCGTAAGCTAGGTGCTTCTTCACCATTTTAAAAGCTGCGATTAGCTAAGCAAATATTAACTTTAAATTCCCCAATATTTTCTTTTGTTAGTAGCGTAATTTTGGTAACAATTTAGAACCACCACGAAGAAAACCTAATAAAATTCAAAATTTTGTTAAAAGGGTTTCGCCAACTATGCAATAATACCATTGGCATTAACAAACTCAAATTCTTTAAAAACTTAATGAAAAAAGACAATTTTTATCCGTATAGTCAAGCAAATAAAGTAAAACAGATACTTCTAAAAAACTGAAAACAGTTTAAAACCTTAACAAAGCCTATATCGAGTAGTTGGTGACGAGAAAATTAATTAGTAAATTGCAGTTAAATAAACAGTAACTTTGGCCAATAGACAATTATTAGGAAAATAGATGTGTTCCATATTTTAATGTTATATTTGTAGGAATAGGAATTTTACACAAAAAATCAGACGCCGAAGAAGTTGATAATATGTACGCATTTTTGAGGCCTCTTAATAATATGGTATGGATGTATATTGCAATATTATATATTGGAATGTCAGTCTCATTATTTTTCATTGCCAGGTGGGTAGACTCCTTAATACAGTTCATAATAAAATGAGTAATTTAAGGCGAGTTTGTAAATCCACCAGCGCCATTAGCTTAGAAATTTTCGATAGATTTGAATGCTGTTTATGTACTATAAAAAACTAGTTTTCCTGTATATAATTTTTAGGGCCCTAAAATTAATAATTTTTTTTTTGTTGGATGGTTTAAAAATATGTTCAAACAATAAAATGCTTTTTAATAATTTTATGCACAACCGGGCTTAAAAGTGCAAGTTAATACACTAAAATGACTAGGTGTCCCCGTGCAATTGTTTGTTGTTGTTTTAAGTGACTTGTAATTAGTGTTATTACAAAATTATAAATTATTATTTTTTAAATACTAAAATGAAAACATGCCCATCGTTCATAAAATGTTGTATATGTACCTCGTTCAAGAACACTTTTACCGCCTTCAGCGTAATACAGCCCTAGGCTAACGCTTTAGGCTATTATTTACACACTGCGGGCGTTAAAGCTGAAATACTAAAAGGTTTTGGTGAGCAAGTTCGAAATATAAATAATACAAAAAAGTTGACTCGTATGAAGAGCCTGAGATACATATATAATAGTTATTACGACGGTGATTTTGGTCAGTTTTTTGGCTACTCTGTTATCCTTACCTTTTTTCTGCGCGGGCTCAGTTGTGTTCTGTCTTAAAGGTAAGCAACAGGGAGGTCGGTTTTCGTTTGCTTAAGTGTTTACGTGACTCCTAAATACTCTACGTGATTAAAGTAACACTCGTTGCATATCGGTGAAAGCGTTTTTGTTTCTCACTTCATTACAACCAGGCCTTTAATGTTTAATGGAGAATTCAGACACCTACAGACTTGTTTCATCCTTATTAGGAATCATCAGGGAGTCCTAGGATTGTACCTGGCAGTTGAAGCTACACAGGCACCACAGCACACCTCTCGAATTTAAAACAAAAAGTTTGTAATCCGCGGAGACGTAGTACCTGTGTGCGCCACCTGTCCAATAAACCGAGAAGCAAAAACATCAAAATTGAAAAGTGTAGAAGACCGTAAATACAGAATCCTGTACTTTTCAACAGGTTATAAAGAAGACACCTGTAAAATTAGAAAGTCACTGTAACATGACTCTTAAAAAGAGGTAACGTTCGCAGTGATCCCTAAATCTAGGGAGTCGATATCGGCCCCCTAACCCTTACCTAACGTCTATCTACTAAAAAAAATAATTTTTAGGGCGTTTTAATATTTTTTTGCGTAATAATCAAAATTTTGAACGATGTGAAGGAGTTTGATGATGACCTCTGGTTCTTAGGAGATTGTAGGTGACGGATTTCATAGACAAATCCATGCTGTAAGCAGGAATAAATGATTTTTATTTGTGGCCGGTGTCTTCCGCGCTTACTGTTCGAGATGATTTTTTAAATCTTTTTTGATATGGCTGCTGTTTCAAGTTTAAATGTGCCCTGGATATTTAAAATGGCTTCTGATTGCTTAAGAAACAAACAGTATTGTTCATAGATACTCGTATTACTTCTTACTGTACTGTATTGAACACTGGAAGCTTTATATCAATATTTTTGAGATTACGGGAGTATTATAAATACGCATAGATTCTCGAATAATGGTGGGGGCGCAGAAGACACACGGTCAATAAAAATGGACGTTCTAATAGTGGCAATTTTTTTTCGAAAAAGTCATATTGAATTGAATTGAAATATACTTTATCGTCGTACAGGGTTGGCCATTTAAATTTATTAAATTTAAAGGGACTCACCTGGATTTTTAAAAAACTGTAAAGAATTGGAGAAAATGCTGAGGGGCTTCGATTTTGTTTTAAAAATTTTATATTTTGAATAGCGAAAGTGGGTCGAGTGATACCTTGTTTTGAAGGTCTCCTGAATGTCTTAACAATCGTGTAAAAATTTAGAAAATATATCGATTTGTTTTTGAGATATTTACTTTCAAAGCTCAAATTGTATAGGTAAATTTCACCTCTCGTAGGAATGTATTCTGGAAGAAAAAATACAATGGTAAAATGTACTATTAACAAATGTAAAGTTGACGTGTCACGAGATTTCTCAAAAAAAAAAATATTAAAAAAAATATTTTTGCATTTATTCATGCAACTGTGAAAGTAAAAATCTCAAAAACTAATTGATAGATTTTTGAAATTTTGACACGATTGTCAAGACATTCAGGAGACCTTTAAAACAAGGTACCACTTTCCCTATTCAAAATATAGGAGTAAAGTTTATCCCCCAAAGAGGATTCACGCTATAAAAATTTCAAGATAGATAGAAAATGTCTCCTTTACAAACAAAATGGATGTGTTTTTGTAACAGTTTTTAAACCCTTTTAATTGGCCAACCCTGCATAAGATTAAAACAATGTAGAAATCTCGTTAACAAAACTTAAAAGATAAATATATAATCTATTTATTCTAAAGAATAGAGGTCAAATATTTAAGAAAATAAATACTATAGAAGCTATAAGTTCTACAAGATTAAAAGCAACAAAGGCTTTAATTAATATGAAGCAAATATCAAAATCAAAAGGAATGATACACAAAATCGTACAAGACATTAAAAAAAAACAGCCTTAAAGCAAAAAAAATACATAAGTTGGTCATTAAAATCTTTAACAACCTTGCAAGAGATTTCCTAAAAACCCTCAAACTATTTAATAATAATCTAGTTCGATGCTAAATAAAAAAGATTAATCACACGAAAAATTAAAAAAATAAATTACTTTAAGCCATAACTAAAAAGAAAGGGTAGTTGTGTTTGGCGGGACTTGTCACTTGTTAGCCACAAAAATGCGACGCTGGCAAATGTAAATCATACCCAACTAGGGATTCTTCAGCAAACCACTTCGAATTAGGGGACACCTTAGGGTCTACCTAGAATTAGGCGATACCTAGCAAGGTCAATGCTAGGGCTCGGTTGGTCCAAATGGCCGTCAGATAAATAGGTTCATTTTAGTTAAAACGAGATTTGACTTTGGTTAGGCCGACAAGGGCGGTAAAGACACTTTATTCATGTATTAGGTACAAGACTTATCTATAAACCTAGAAAATTTCAAGAAAATATAAATGTATGTATTTTAATTTTTTGATATAAACGTAGTCATCTTACCACACTAAGTGCGGTAAAGTGCCATAACGTTAACTTTACCGCATGCGAGTAGGTAAAAATGTGCTTTCAAAATTATCTACCAACCCGATGTTCCACCCCTGTCGAAAAATTGTTAAATTTTTAAAGTGGCCAATGTTATCTATATTGTGCCTATAATAATACACGTTTATTTTATCAGGAATCTTTTCTTGGTTAATTTTAGGTTGTCATCTGACGATTGGGAAAACCCGCACCCTTGTAATGAAAATCCAGAAGAACTGGAGAATATTTGGGATTTTAAAAATTGTTTTTGGCTCACCTTAGGTTCTATGATGTGTCAAGGTTGCGATCTTTTACCAAAGTATGTTATGGTGGCTATTTTTCTTTCTCTCAAGCCAACACAATTATTCTTATTTATGAAAATTTTTAGGGGCACATGCACAAGAATAGCAACAGCTAGTTGGTGGTTTTTTACTTTAATAATTGCCAGCTCCTATACAGCAAATTTAGCTGCTTTTTTAACCATGTCAAAGAAAGATGAATCTATTAAGTCAGTTGAAGAGTTAGCCAAGCAATCTAAAGTAAAATATGGTAAGTGAACTTAAGCTTTAATCAAACTGAGTAATAAAATTGTAATAAAATAAATCAGAAAACTGAACAAAATGATGCATTAGCAAAGCCAGAGACATTAGTAAATTAGAAAAAATATATCGACTCCCCCCCTCTAAATGTTTCCAGCATTGGTTTATACACAAAAAACATGTAAAACCGGTGCATAGCTCCAGAAATAATGGTACTTATTGGATGATTCACCCCAATTAAAATCTATTAGTTACAAATGTATTAAAATTTCACATTTTATTTTTGACAAGCGGTAAGGGGAGAAAGTAAACTGGTAAAGTTAATTGTCAGGGAATTTCAATAAAAAAGTGCATTTTTTCAAAAACTTAAAGAAAAAATCAATCAATGAAGGTTATACTGAAAAATATTTTCGAAAGTTTTTTGCACAAATTGTAACTGGATGTGTACTGGTCACAAAATTATGTAACAAAATTACATTTTATTGTATATTTTATACACAGACGCGTATATTTTATACACAATTGTGTAGTAAGTCTACATAACTTTTAGTTAAACACAAAATTACCACATGTATTTTTTCCGTGTATAAATTAATATAATTAATAACACATTTTATATGGTTTAAGATTTAAACAAATCCTTTTCGTAAACAATAATTTATTATGTTTTCTACTATTTGACTAATTGTATACATTTTCCAATGTTGTAACATGTTAAATAAATAAATAAATAAAAATAAATAAATTTTGTAGAGTATCGTGGCATAAAAACTAAATAAAAACAAAAAAAAAAAAATTGTTTAACCGTATACGTATTGCACCTTAAATGAGTGGCCTCTAAAAGTGGGGAAGAGCTCTTGAACTGAATGGGAGGAAGCGGTTTGGTAGCTGTTGGGTTGGGTTAGTGTCTAAAAAACCCTTATTTATTTTTAAAAGCCGAGGCAGGATTTAATAACGTTTTTGGGCGGCACGCAAATTTTTTTAAACCACTAGGTGTCACACGCTACAAACCGAAGTAAAGGGTAAAAACAGTGGGAAGGGGAGGACTATAATAGCTCCCTGGTGACGTGACGCCCGTTCTAAAGGGTACTGCACATTCTCTGTGCATTTTTTTTTAAATTTTGAATTTAAAAAACTTGTTTTTTACCAGTTTTATATTTCGTTTATTTTAAATTTTTCTGTTAGATAATTTAAAAAAAAATCTCATAAATCCCTTTCTTATCCACAAAAAGATGGAAAAGAGGGAGTGAAAACAAAAGTTAAAAATAAAAATTTACCTTGTCAGAGTCTTAATTTTAATGTGTCACTTGGTTCGTCCTAATATGTGGGAGAAACAATTTTTATTTAAACCACCAACTCGTGGTTTATCACCAATTAAACAAAGGTATGTGACCTCAAAGAGGAGAGGATGAAATAAACAAATTTTATTGGACCAACTTTTTAACATTGCGATATTGAAACTGGTCCGGAGAATTTTAAATATACTAGTAACAATAAATGCTATTAATTATCAAACAACATAGCTCCACCACCATCTTTTTAAAAGTCGGTTAAAAAGTGACTTTGTTATAATTGCCTAAAAAATATTTTAGGGCTAGTTGCTGGTGCTTCAACAGCAACATTTTTTTCAAACTCAAACAACTCCATGTATCAAAAAATGTGGAACACCATGGTTAACGAAAAACCGTCCGTTTTTGAACGAGACAACTCCAGAGGCGTGGAAAGAGTTTTAGCTACCAAAAATTCACTTTACGCTTATTTTATGGAATCTACTGGTATCGAGTATGAGCTGGAAAGAAGGTGTGAATTGACAAAAATTGGACAAAATTTGGATTCAAAGTCGTATGGAATTGGAATGCCCTTGAGTAAGAATGACTTTGATATAGCATATTTGTATATAGTTGCATCTAAAACTGAGATTTTGTAGCATTTGAATTGTACCATAACTTATTTTTCTCAGATATCCCAATAAATAAAGAAATTATAATCCTAATACAAAATTTTGATTACTTTTTAATACAAAATAAAAGATGCATCCCTTTTTAGATATTATTACTAATAGATAGAGAGGTGGCAGCAGTAAGAAATTAAACATTTCATCCTATTTAAGGTTTATATAGTTTTGATAAAGATACACCAAAGATAACCAAAAAAATATTGGCAGACGTCTAGATGGGGGCTTTTTCTACAGGGAGGCCCCGAAATTTGCAAAAAATAATAGCTATATGAACTCATTTCATCCCGTCTGCGATTTATGTTAGAAAATCCACATACCTCAGCACTTAAAAAAATCAAACGGTACCTGCCTATATGGCGGGGCTTTTACAAGTAGTTAATATTTTCCCAAATATTTATGATACATCTAAAAGTTAGTCATTTCATACCTTTTATAATTAGTGCTATTATCTTAAGGTCCTCACGGCACAAGGCACGCCTCGAGGTGGGGGCTTTTTTTACATGAAGGTCCAAAAATTTGCAAAAAATAATAGCTCTATGAAGTCGGAGGCTTCAAAGCAAAAACTATATGAAGTCATTTTATTTCTTTTCTGATTTCTGCTAATATGTTAAGGACCACACCAATACAAAAAAAATACTGGGTGGGGTCGTTTTTTACAGGGAGGCCGCAAAACTTGCAAAAAATAATTGCTATATGAACTCATTTCATCTCTTTTATGATTAGTGCTATTATGTTTAGGGTTTTACTAAGATAACAAAAAAATTAATTAATTAACAAAAAAATTAGTATACACTTGTAGGTGTGGACTTTTTTTACAGGGAGGTCCCAAAACTTGCAAAGAATAATTGGTATATGAATTCATTTTTCATCTCTTTCCTGATTAATGCTTTTTTGTTAAGGGTCCCACAAAAGGTTCAAAAAAAAATATTGCGCATCTCTAGGTGGGGGCGTTTTTACAGAGAGGTTTTGGGGCCCTTAACATAAATAACACTAAAGAAGTAGATTTATAAAGGTTGAGTTTTAACAAACACAATTTTAGCCCATTTCCCTCCAGTAGATACAAACGACTGTTAAACAATTACTCCTCCGGCTAATGCCCCGACAGGTATTGAATTGGGCTACATTTGTATTTGTTAAAACTCAACCTTTACGAATCTACTTGTTTAGTTTCATACCTAAGGCCGGGTTTTTCCGACCTATACTGTAAAGGAAATCTGGATTGTGTTTCGAATAATCAAAACAAGAAGTCGGACATTTCTGAGAAACCTACATTGTTCTGATGAGATCCAACGAGATTGAAACTAGTCGGTAAGATTCTTGAATCAGCGTGAATATTTTTTGGATTTGCTTCACAGTGGGTGCAGGGTGCACAGAGATAGAACTGTTTTGTTTGTAATTCAATACCTGTCGAGTCATTAGCTAGAGCGTAGTTGTTTAAGCCTCGTGTGTATGTGTTTGGTAAATAGCACTAATCAGAATAGAAAAGAAATTACTTCATATAGCAATTATTTTTTGCAAGTTTTGGGGCCTTCCTTTAAAAAAGCCTCCACACAGAGGGGTTCAATGTTTTTTTTTTTGTTATCTTGGTGTGGGACTTAACATAATAGCACTAATCAAAAAAGAGATGAAATGACTTCATATAGTAATTATTTTTGCAAATTTTGAGGCCTCCCTATAAAAAACGATTCCACCCATAGATGTCCATTTTTTTTTGTTTTCTTGGTGTGGCCCTTAACATCATAGCACTAACAAAAAAAGAGATCAAATGAGTTCATGTAGCATTATATTTTTTAAAAAACGCCCCCACCTACAGGTGTATACTATTTTTTTTTGTTCTCTTAGTGAAACCGTAATAGTACGAGATCCGGCTGCAAATTTTTTGGCCGATCGCGTAATCACTCAAAATATTTAAAAAGTTGAAGATTAGTACTCACCATTCCTAGAAAGCTTATGGTGCCAGTCGGCATTTGACTGGAATTGTTTTTGACCCATTTTTTGACATTTTTTCTTTTTGGACGTAACCAAAAAATACTTGTATTGGGACTTGGATTAGACTTATGCGATGCCAAAAATGCAATGGTGCCATCCCGCATCAGGCCGCGTCGCCGCGGCACCATTGCCCGAAGAGGTGATTTTTTGAAACAAAATCGACCCATAACGTAACCACTTGACTTAGGTGTCAAATTAAAGGTATTGATCTCCTCGATACGAATATCAAATGGTGCCAGTCCAAATCTGGCCCGACACCAATGATTTTATACCCAAAACTCGCGGGCCGTTTACTGTAGAGGCGAGTTAGTTATTGCTATATATATCTTTGAGAAAAACCTTAGCAACAACAATTTTTTTTTAAAAGAACGTTAGGAATACCAACGTTTGTTTGAAAGTTTGAGACAATGATGTGTTTGAAATTAACTCTGTGTTTCGGACTTCCATTGCCTATATTTTATTTATACACGACGTTTCGATCAGTACAATCTCTGATCGTCTTCAGGTGCAAACTACAATCAATTCCTAAGGCTACGTGCTTATATACTGTGAGAAATCATTCAACCTTGAAGTTTAAGAAGTTGGCTCCGCCCAAGGAGGGGCTTCCAAATATTTGGGATTTCAACACTTGGTTTACTGAAAATACCCCGATTCTGCCCAATAAAGGCAGCTTCAAGTAATTTTCGTTTCTTCCAGTGTGACTCCTTGTGCAAAACCTTTGCTTCTGCCCACTTCATTCGGTGTTGTTTTGACCATGCATGTTCGGCGATTCCTGATTTCGTGGTTTCACCTTTTTGGGTATTCGTCTAATGTTCCTTAAGCCTAACAGATAGTGGTCTTTTAGTTTTGCCTATGTATGATTCACCACACTCACAAGGAACTTGGTAAATGCATTCCTTATTTTGTTTGTTCTCTGGTTTTGTTTTACTAAGAAGGCTTCTAATTGTAATACTAGATTTAAAAGCTGTTTTAATATTAAAGTTTTTCGCTACTCTTCGAATTTTCTCTGATACTCCTTTAACGTATAGGATTGTAAGGAATGCATTTGCCTGATTTTGGTTTGTTGAAATTTAGAAATAGTATCTGTTATAAGTTTAAGGCTGTAACCATTCTGCGGCAGATCCTTCTTAATGTTTCTTATTTCGATTTCCAAGTCATGAGAATTGTTACAAATTTGAACGGGTCTGTTATACAAAGTTTTGATTATGCCTCGTTTGGTTGTAGCAGAATGATTTGAACCTTGATTTAAATATTGTCCTGTGTGAGTGGGTTTACGATAGACTGTTGTTCTGATGTTGCTTTCTACTCGTGTGACAAGTACATCAAGAAAAGGAATTTGACAATTTTGTTCCAACTCCATTGTGAATTTAATGGTGGGTCTTATGTTATTTAGGTGGTGAAGAAATTCTGAAAGTTGTTGGTCATTCCCGTTCCAGACAATAAAAGTATCATCAACATATCTTAGCCAGAGCTTAGGTTTATATGTTGCGGTATCAACCACGTGTGATTCGAACCACTCTATGTAAATATTGGCCACCACCGGCGAAAGCGATGAACCCATTGGCAGACCGTCATCCTGAGCATAAAACCTATCTTTCACTTGAAAATAAGAGTTATGTAGGCAGCACTCCAACAACTCCATCACTCCCTCCAGGGGTAGGCTTGTACGTTCATAAAGGTTTATAGAAATCGAAAGTAAGGTTTATAGAATTTTGAAAAAGTATTCCAGATATATTCCGGACAATACAAGGTCTCAACTTACACCACATTATAGCAAGCCTCCTCATCTATACGGACTTCCCAAAATTCACAAAGATGCAATGCCCTTACGCCCAATTACAAGTTCCAGAAATTCTCCAACAAGCAATTTGTCTAAATACCTTTTGAAAATTATTCAACCTCTTGCAGGCAAGACCGCTTCATTTGTAGAAAATTCCATGGTCAAAACAACACCGAATGAAGTGGGCAGAAGCAAAGGTTTTGCACAAGGAGTCACACTGGAAGAAACGAAAATTCCTTGAAGCTGCCTTTATTGGGCAGAATCAGGGTATTTTCAGTAAACCAAGTGTTGACATCCCAAATATTTGGAAGCCTCTCCTTGGGCGGAGCCAACTTCTTAAACTTCAAGGTTGAGTGATTTCTCACAGTATATAAGCACGTAGCCTTAGGAATTGATTGTAGTTTGCACCTGAAGACGATCAGAGATTGTACTGATCGAAACGTCGTGTATAAATAAAATATAGACAATGGAAGTCCGAAACACAGAGTTAATTTCAGGAATACCAACCTTAATATTCCCTAATAAGTCCTTAAAAATCCGACTGGTGCCAACACCGCCATATTGAAAAAATGTCGGAAATAGGTAATTTCTTGGGTGTGTCTCGAGTTTTTACTAATTATCTCGAAAACTGTTTGTTCCACGAAAAAACTTATGGTGTCAATCTAAAAGCGAATAAAATGGTCTCTCAAACAGCGTAACAACTTTTAGGCTCAGACCACCAGTGGCGGAGATACAATATTTGTTCTTTAAATATGTGTTTTTCCTTCTTTCCAAAATATCTCTTAGTTCAATAAAAAATATAAGAGTTGAAAAAATAACTAGTTTTTTGCCCTCTCTAAAATATGACATATTACATGTTAATATATAAAAAACATTGGCGCACTTGAATTTTCTTAAAATAATTTTCTAAACAACAATTTTCGTTTTTCAAAACAAACATAGAGTTCTTAATATGAGTTTTTTAATTTTATATTTTATGTTTAGTGATTAACATGTTGTATCTGATTGCCCTAAGTTATCGACAATTAGCTTTCAAATATATTTAATTAGCCCATCCCACTTTCTCGGCTGCTAGGAAGTGGAAGTGGATATTTTATTTAAAAATGACCACATACCACAGCTTAAACATAAACAAACTATTTACCAAATTTTATTGAACGAGTAGTTCTCAGTGAGCCTGTGAATTTGGCTCTTTTCTTTTAATTGCTACTATTTTAGTGTTTAGTAATTATTTATTATTTATTTTTAATTATTAATTAAAAAATTAATAAAAAAATTACCCGATTATCAAATCTACTAGTAGCGTGTCTGTACGAAAATAGAAAACGTACCTACACAGTCGCATATTATATGGTCGCGACGTATTTACGAATAGAGGCTTCATAAAATAAGCAAAAATATAACAAATATAAACGTTGAAATTTAATTTTGTCGAAAGGAAATTGATCGAACAACAATTTAATTGAGTCGTAAAATGATCGAAAATACCAAGCTTAAAAATAATTTCGTCAAACCCTAAAATAAATTTTTAAGGTGAAATAATCAAAAATATAAAACAAAAAAAATTGATTAAACCCTTCCCCCAAAGGGATGAATTATGGGATTTATTTGATTTTTTAGTAAACTAGTATGATACTAAGTAAGTAACAATTTAAACATAGGACCCCAAAAGTCAAACCGTAATGTAATTTAATCATATTTTTGTCGAATGTAAAATAAGCGAAAATGAAAAAAAAAATATTTTGATCGAACCGTAAATAATTAAATAAAGTCGTCACGAAAGATATCTAAAATAAATTTAAGAAACTGTTATTTGATCGGAACGCAGAAAGGTTGCATAAGAAGGGATCTGAAAGAAAACAAGGTTGCAGAATTGCCAAACTGTAAGACAAATACTTAGTTGAGTTTGGATTTGTACCCTGTTACCCTAGCCTGAAACACGAATACCTGCTGTACCCTTGGAAAATTGTGCTTCAAAATTACATTGAATTTTTGTATTTTCGTTTAATTGACGTTTCGAATTTTTTACGGTTTAATCATTTTTTTAAATTTTATATTTTCGGTTATTTCACATTAAATTTTATTTTGGATTTGACGAAATTTTTTTTGAGGTTCGTATTTTCGATCATTTTAGGATTCGATTAAATTGTTTCCTTTCGGCAAAGTTAAATTTCAACGTTTATATTTGTTATATTTTTGCTCATTTTATGGCCCCTATTCGTAAATATACTTACGTTTTCTATTTTTGTACAAAACCGCTACTAGTAGATTTGGTAATCGGGTAATTTTTTATTAATTCTTTCGATTACTAAACACTAAAATAGTAGCAACGAAAAGAAAATAGCCAAATTCACAGGCTCATTAAGAACTACTCGTTCGATAAATTTTGGTAAATAGTTTGTTTATGTTTAAGCTGTCGGATGTGGTCATTTGTCAGTTATAAATAATTAGTATCCACCTCCACCTCCTAGAAGCCGAGAAAGGGGAATGGGCTAATTAAATATTTTTTAAAGTTAATTGTTTTGAAAAACAAAAGTTCAAGTGCGCCACTGTTTTTAATGTAATAACATTTATTGTTTAGAGAGGGCAAAACACTAGTTATTTCTTCAACTCTTATATTTTTTATTGTACTAGGAGATATTTTGAAAAGAAGGAAACACACATATTTAAAGAAAAAATATTCTATCTCCGCCACTGGTGGTGTGAGCCTAAAAGATGTTACACTGTTTGAGAGATCATTTTATACGCTTTTACTTTGACACTATAAGTTTTTTTGTGGAACAAACAGTTTTCGAGATAATTAGTAAAAACTCGAAACAAACCCAAGAAATTACCTATTTCCGCCATTTTTTCAATACGGCGGTGTTGGTACCAGTCGGATTTTTAAGGGCTTATTAGGGAATATTAAGGTTGTTATTCCTAACGTTCTTGTAAAAAAAAATTGTTGCTGCTAATGTTTTTCTTGAAGATATATAGCAATAACTAACTCGCCTCTATAGTAAACGGCCCGCGAGTTTTGAGTATAAAATCATTGGTGCCGGGCACTTCCGGCCAGATTTGGAGGGGCACCATTTGATATTCATATCGAGGAGATCAATACCTTTAATTTGACAACTAAATCAAGTGGTTACGTTATAAGTCAATTTTGCTTAAAAAAATCACCCTATCGGGCGATGGTACCGAGGCAACGCGGCCGGATGCGGGATGGCACCATTGCATTTTGGGCATCGCCCAAGTCTAATCCAAGTCCCAATACAAATATTTTTTGGTTACGCTCAAAAAGAAAAAATGTCAAAAAAATGGGTCAAAAACAATTTTTTTTTGACATTTCCGGCCAAATGCCGACTGGCACCATAAGATTTCTGGGAATGGTGAGTACCAATCTTCAACTTTTTAAATATTTTGAGTGGTTACGCGATCGGTCAAAAAATATGCAGCCGGATCTCGTACTATAAACATAATAGCACTAATCGGAAAAGAGATGAAATGGGTTCATATAGCAATTATTTTTGGCAAATTTTGAGGCCTCCCTGTAAAAATAGCCCCTATCCCGAGGTGTGTAATAATTTTTTTTGTTATCTTGGTGTGGCCCTTAACATATTAGCACTAATCAGGAAAAAGATGAAATGACTTCAGAAAGCTATTATGTTTTACAAGTTTTGAGGCTTCCCTGTAAGAAAAGCCCCCCACCTAGGGGTGTGCAATATATTTTTTTATTGTATTGAAAAAGAAAAGAAAAGAGATAAGATGACATCATAGAGCTATTAATTTTTGCAAATTTTAGGGCCTCCCTGTAAAAAAAGCCTCACCACCTAAGCATCATAATATTTTTACTTAATTCATTTGGATGTAAACTACAGCTTTATACTACTTAAAATGTAGATGAAATCATACACCTCAATTACCACCACCTCTCTATCTATTATTAGACTTTCAATATAGTAGACTTTCAATATCTCCTGTTTAGATTGTATTTTGAAGCTTCAGCTATTTTGCTTTAGATGCGGATTACCGTCATTCAGTAAATAGTGCCGTTTTAAAACTACAGGAATCTGGACAATTATCTAATTTAAAGGAAAAATGGTGGAAAAGAGAAAGAGAAGGGGAGCCCTGTCCAGCTGTAAGTACTCATTTACATTATGTGTTTAATTAATAAAGCAGCGAAATGTTTTTAAAATAGGAAGCGAAACCAAGTATGCATTATATGACGGCGGTCATACATAAATTTCCACTTGATGCATTAGCAGAAACATTTAAATTTGTTTAAGAATTAGTCACACATACAAGTTAAAGTACCTGTGTAAATTCTTAAAAAATTAAATTTCATCTTTCTTTATTTTTAGAGTAATAACATAAAATTCAATCTAACCAACGTTCTCCTACCGGTGTTACTTTTTTCAACATTTTTGTTAAAATTGATTTTAGATTCAAACTTGTCAAAATCTTTGCCTAACTTTTTAGGAAGAAAATATTAATACTGATGCTCTGGCTCTGGAAAATGTTGGTGGAGTTTTTATTGTATTAGGAATGGGAATTGCTCTGGCTTTCATAATCGCAATTTTTGAATTTTTGTCAAATGTTAAGAAATTGGCCGCTCAAGAGCACGTAAGTGTGATTACATTTATGTTTTTAAATAATCCTCAAAGTCTTCTCACTCAGCAATATAACAGATTCAGCTATTAACCGATAATGAAATATCTTAGTTACGTACAACTGCGTAAAACAGCTGGTTATTTTTTTCTGAAACGTTATGGTGGAGCCATTATAAAGCTAAAAACATTTTTGGGAGCACTTCAGGTCTTTTTTTTAAACGTTAAAGAAATTGTGAAAATTTTGAAAATTTTAGTTTTTTGTTTTATAAATCTAAATATTAGGAAAAAAACTATAAAATATGGGATCAAAATTCTAATTTAAAAATGAAAAACCAAAATACAAAAAAAACTAAAATTAAAAACGTCATCGCTTAAAATACGCGAAAACCGAAAGAATCAACCAAATTTTGACTTTATCGAACCCCGATGACAAGATAGATAACGCATATGTCAAAAAAAAATGTTAAAAATGGGTTTCAAAAAGTAAAATTCGAATTTCCGTAATTAACCAATATGGTAAGGCGTCAATAAGCATTAATGAAAACCGTCAAAAAGTCCCTATTATCAGAAAGTAGAAATTAATTGCCAAATATCAAAATTGAAAATAGTGATTTTTCAAATTCAGTCCAAGTATTACCCTAAAAGTAGTTTTAAACTGAATTGTACCCCTAAATACCCAAACCAAAGCGGGTTGGGTGGGCCACGTCAGTCGTTAAATTCCGTTTGGTCGGTTTTAATTTTTTTCTGTATAAATCCAGCTATAGAATATGAAAAACATAATAATTTGGGCTGCGGCACTTTTTAAAATATCTCAAAACATTTGATGGGCGGACCCGTAGCTACTACCTTATTTTTTGGCGTTTAAACACACTCTAAGAAAATGTAGGTATTATTTTCACCTAACCCTAGCTTACCAACTTGATCGCGAACTTAAAACCTTCACAGGGACTGAAAAACTTCGGGAATTATTATGATTTTACTAAAATAACTCTTTTCAGAACAAAATCTATTTTCCATGAAAGCAAACGAAAACAACAAAAAAAAATAGCGATAAACATCATAAATAATACTTTTTTATGATCCCATTCCTAAATCTACTTAATAGGTGTCGAACAGCCGGTTAGCCAAATATTTTCGCACTTTACGAGTCGAGACTTTAAATGCCATTTTTTCCGTCAATATTAAGTTTTAAGCAAAAAGAAAAAAACACGTCGTTGAAGTTGGATTTGGATTCAGATTTAGATTTGTAAATATTACAGTGGACCAAATAAATCAAGAATAAATATTTTAAACGCGTTTATCTCTGCAATCAACTGCCCGATTTTGACGAAATTTGCAGGATAGTCTCCAAATACCTCCCTCCTCATAAATGACGAGTGTAAGGTTGATGCGAGTTCGCGTACGAGCAGCAGGCGAGTAACAACTTTAACTGGATTTTAGGCTTATGGGACACAAAATTTTGACTTGTATATATCCGATCGGCTTCAAATTTGTCATGCTTATATAGTTGCGATGACAACACAATATTATAGTGTAATGAACTTGATAGCTCCCCCCACTCGAAGGGGATGCAGGGGGGGTACAGTTGAAGTACGCCCGATTTTGTTGAAATTTGGTATGTGGGGGCATTTGGGGATGGCGATGACAAATTTCTAATCAGATTTTAAAAATTCGTTATGGCGGATTCAAGATGGACGATTTTTGGTCATGTTTTGCTAACCAATTTTAACTGACTTATACACATCCAATTGCCTTTAAATTTGGCATGCATTTATAGTTCCGGTGACAATACAATCATAATTATGGTATTATAAGGCAGCCCTTCCCTTTCCACGAGGGGAGTGGAGGGGGGAAACACTTACCTTTGTCTGATTTCAATCAAAATTGGTACAAGGGGGTTTTTGGGGATAAGGAATACAAATTTTTGGTCATGTCTTGCTAATCAATTTCATTTTTGGCCTTTTTAGATACTTTAAAGACCTTTCAAACGAGGTACAAAATGACCCCCCAGCAACAGTCCTTAACCCCAAAAAATTACCTTAAATTGGAAAATGGGACAATTTTGAAAAAAATGCATTTTTCAATCTCGACGTTGTCCATAGAATTTGATTTTTTGGTTTGATAGACGCTTTAAGGAGCTTTCTAATGACGTATGACATGACCCTCCAGCAACCGTCCTTCACCACAGAAAACGAATTTGATTTTTGGCTTTGATAGATACTTCAAAGACCTTTCAAATGACGTACGATATCGCCCCTCAGTTACCGTCCTTAACTCCAAAAAATGACATTATATTGTAAAATAATAAATTTTGAAAACAACATGCATTTTTCAATCTCGACGTTGTCCATAGAATTTGATTTTTGGTTTTGACAGACACTTTAAAGACCTTTCAAATGACGTACAAAAAATGAACTTATGTCGGAAATTAGGACAATTTTGAAAAAAATGAATTTTTTAATCTCGACGTTGTCCATAAAATTTGATTTTTGGCTTTGATAGATACTTTAAATACCTTTTAAATGACGTACGATATCGCCCCCCAGCGACCGTCCTTAAACCCAAAAAATGACATTATATTGTAAAATAATAAATTTTGAAAACAACATGCATTTTTTAATCTCGACGTTGTCCATAGAATTTGATTTTTGGCTTTGACAGACACTTTAAAGACCTTTCAAATGACGTACAAAAAATGAACTTATGTCGGAAATTAGGACAATTTTGAAAAAAATGAATTTTTTAATCTCGACGTTGTCCATAAAATTTGATTCTTGGCTTTGATAGATAATTTAAATACCTTTCAAATGACGTACGATATGACCCCCCAGCAACCGTCGTTAACCCCAAAAAATGACTATATTGTAAAATAATAAATTTTGAAAAAAACACGCATTTTTCAATCTCGACGTTGTCCGTAGAATTTGATTTTTGTGTTTGATAGATACTTTAAAGACCTTTCAAATGACGTGCGATATGGCCCCCCAGCAACCGTCGTTAACCCCAAAAAATGAATTTATATTGGAAATTAGGACAATTTTGAAAAAAATGAATTTTTCAATCTCGACGTTGTCCATAGAATTTGATTTTTGGCTTTGATAGATAATTTAAATACCTTTCAAATGACGTACGATATGACCCCCCAGCAACAGTCGTTAACCCCAAAAAATTAACTTATATTGGAAATTAGGACAATTTTGAAAAAAATGAATTTTTCAATCTCGACGTTGTCCATAGAATTTGATTTTTGGCTTTGATAGATAATTTAAATACCTTTCAAATGACGTACAAAAAATGAACTTATGTCGAAAATTAGGACAATTTTGAAAAAAATTAATTTTTTAATCTCGACGTTGTCCATAAAATTTGATTTTTGTCTTTGATAGATACTTTAAATACCTTTTAAATGATGTACGATATCGCCCCCCAGCGACCGTCCTTAACCCCAAAAAATGACATTATATTGTAAAATAATAAATTTTGAAAACAACATGCATTTTTCAATCTCGACGTTGTCCATAGAATTTGATTTTTGGCTTTGACAGACACTTTAAAGACTTTTCAAATGACGTACGATATGGCCCCCCAGCAACCGTCGTTAATCCCAAAAAATGAATTTATATTGGAAATTAGGACAATTTTGAAAAAAATGAATTTTTCAATCTCGACGTTGTCCATAGAATTTGCTTTTTCGGTTTGATAGATACTTTAAAGACCTTTCAAATGACGTAGGATATGGCCCCCCAGCGACCGTCGTTAACCCCAAAAAATGAACTTATATTGGAAATTAGGACAATTTTGAAAAAAATTAATTTTTCAATCTCGACGTTGTCCATAGAATTTGATTTTTGTGTTTGATAGATACTTTAAAGACCTTTTAAATGATGTACGATATTACCACCCAGCAACCGTCGTTAACCCCAAAAAATGACATTATATTGTAAAATAATAAATTTTGAAAAAAACATGCATTTTTCAATCTCAACGTTGTCCATAGAATTTGATTTTTGTGTTTGATAGATACTTTAAAGACCTTGCAAATAACGTACGATATCACCCCCCAGCAACCGTCGTTAACCCCAAAAAATGACATTATATTGTAAAATAATAAATTTTGAAAAAAACATGCATTTTTTAATCTCGACGTTGTCCATATAATTTGATTTTTCGCTTTGACAGATACTTTAAAGACCTTTCAAATGACGTACCATATGACCCTCCAGCAACCGTCGTTAACCCCAAAAAATGAACTTATATTGGAAATTAAGACAATTTTGAAAAAAATGAATTTTTCAATCTCGACGTTGTCCAAAGAATTTGATTTTTGGCTTTGATAGATACTTTAAAGACCTTTTAAATGATTTACGATATTGCCACCCAGCAACCGTCGTTAACCCCAAAAAATGACATTATATTGTAAAATAATAAATTTTGAAAAAAACATGCATTTTTCAATCTCGACGTTGTCAATAGAATTTAATTTTTGTGTTTGATAGATACTTTAAAGACCTTGCAAATAACGTACGATATCACCCCCCAGCAACCGTCCTTAACCCCAAAAAATGACATTATATTGTAAAATAATAAATTTTGAAAAAACATGCATTTTTCAATCTCGACGTTGTCCATAGAATTTGATTTTTGTGTTTGATAGATAATTTAAAGACCTTTCAAATGACGTACGATATGACCCCCCAGCAACCGTCGTTAACCCCAAAAAATGAACTTATATTGGAAATTAGGACAATTTTGAAAAAAATTAATTTTTCAATCTCGACGTTGTCCATAGAATTTGATTTTTGTGTTTGATAGATAATTTAAATACCTTTTAAATGACGTACGATATCACCCCCCAGCAACCGTTCTTAACCCCAAAAAATGACATTATATTGTAAAATAATAAATTTTGAAAAAAACATGCATTTTTCAATCTCGACGTTGTCCATAGAATTTGCTTTTTCGGTTTGATAGATACTTTAAAGACCTTTCAAATGACGTAGGATATGGCCCCCCAGCGACCGTCCTTAACCCCAAAAAATGAACTTATATTGGAAATTAGGACAATTTTGAAAAAAATTAATTTTTCAATCTCGACGTTGTTCATAGAATTTGATTTTTGTGTTTGACACATAATTTAAATACCTTTTAAATGACGTACGATATCACCCCCCAGCAACCGTCCTTAATCCCAAAAAATGACATTATATTGTAAAATAATAAATTTTGAAAAAAACATGCATTTTTCAATCTCGACGTTGTCCATAAAATTTGATTTTTCGCTTTGACAGATACTTTAAAGACCTTTCAAATGACGTACCATATGACCCCCCAGCAACCGTCGTTAACCCCAAAAAATGAACTTATATTGGAATTTAAGACAATTTTGAAAAAAATTAATTTTTCAATCTCGACGTTGTCCAAAGAATTTGATTTTTGGCTTTGATAGATACTTTAAAGACCTTTTAAATGATGTACGATATTACCACCCAGCAACCGTCCTTAACCCCAAAAAATGACATTATATTGTAAAATAATAAATTTTGAAAAAAACATGCATTTTTCAATCTCGACGTTGTCCATAGAATTTGCTTTTTCGGTTTGATAGATACTTTAAAGACCTTTTAAATGACGTACGATATCACCCCCCATCAGCCGTCCTTAACCCCAAAAAATGACATTATATTGTAAAATAATAATTTTTGAAAAAAACATGCATTTTTCAATCTCGACGTTGTCCATAAAATTTGCTTTTTCGGTTTGATAGATACTTTAAAGACCTTTCAAATGACGTAGGATATGGCCCTCCAGCGACCGTCGTTAACCCCAAAAAATGAACTTATATTGGAAATTAGGACAATTTTGAAAAAAAATAATTTTTCAATCTCGACGTTGTCCATAGAATTTGATTTTTGTGTTTGATAGATAATTTAAATACCTTTTAAATGACGTACCATATCACCCCCCAGCAACCGTCGTTAACCCCAAAAAATGACATTATATTGTAAAATAATAAATTTTGAAAAAAACATGCATTTTTCAATCTCGAAGTTATCCATAGAATTTGCTTTTTTGGTTTGATAGATAATTTAAATACGTTTTAAATGACGTACGATATCACCCCCCAGCAACCGTCCTTAACCCCAAAAAATGACATTATATTGTAAAACAATAAATTTTGAAAACAACATGCATTTTTCAATCTCGACGTTGTCCATAGAATTTGCTTTTTCGGTTTGATAGATACTTTAAAGACCTTTCAAATGACGTAGGATATGGCCCCCCAGCGACCGTCGTTAACCCCAAAAAATGAACTTATATTGGAAATTAGGACAATTTTGAAAAAAATTAATTTTACAATCTCGACGTTGTCCATAGAATTTGATTTTTGGCTTTAATAGATCCTTTAAAGACCTTTTAAATGACGTACGATATCACCTCCCAGCAACCGTCCTTAACCCCAAAAAATGACATTATATTGTAAAATAATAAATTTTGAAAAAAACATGCATTTTTCAATCTCGACGTTGTCCATAGAATTTGCTTTTTCGGTTTGATAGACACTTTAAAGACCTTTCAAATGACGTACGATATGGCCCCCCAGCGACCGTCGTTAACCCCAAAAAATGAACTTATATTGGAAATTAGGACAATTTTGAAAAAAAATAATTTTTCAATCTCGACGTTGTCCATAGAATTTGATTTTTCGGTTTGATAGATACTTTAAAGACCTTTTAAATGATGTACGACATCACCACCCAGCAACCGTCCTTAACCCCAAAAAATGAGATTATATTGTAAAATAATAAATTTTGAAAAAAACATGCATTTTTCAATCTCGAAGTTATCCATAGAATTTGCTTTTTTGGTTTGATAGATACTTTAAAGACCTTTTAAATGATGTACGATATCACCACCCAGCAACCGTCCTTAACCCCAAAAAATGAGATTATATTGTAAAATAATAAATTTTGAAAAAAACATGCATTTTTCAATCTCGACGTTGTCCATAGAATTTGCTTTTTCGGTTTGATAGATACTTTAAAGACCTTTTAAATGATGTACGATATCACCACCCAGCAACCGTCCTTAACCCCAAAAAATGAGATTATATTGTAAAATAATAAATTTTGAAAAAAACATGCATTTTTCAATCTCGAAGTTATCCATAGAATTTGCTTTTTCGGTTTGATAGATACTTTAAAGACCTTTCAAATGACGTACGATATGGCCCCCCAGCGACCGTCGTTAACCCCAAAAAATGAACTTATATTGGAAATTAGGAGAATTTTGAAAAAAATGAATTTTTTAATCTCGACGTTGTCTATAGAATTTGATTTTCGGCTTTGATAGATACTTTAAAGACCTTACAAATAACGTACGATATCACCCCCCAGCAACCATCGTTAACCCCAAAAAATGACATTACATTGTAAAATAATAAATTTTGAAAAAAACATGCATTTTTCAATCCCGACGTTGTCCATAGAATTTGATTTTTCGCTTTGACAGATACTTTAAAGACCTTTCAAATGACGTACCATATGACCCTCCAGCAACCGTCGTTAACCCCAAAAAATGAACTTATATTGGAAATTAAGACAATTTTGAAAAAAATTTATTTTTCAATCTCGACGTTGTCCAAAGAATTTGATTTTTGGCTTTGATAGATACTTTAAAGACCTTTTAAATGATGTACGATATTACGACCCAGCAACCGTCGTTAACCCCAAAAAATGACATTATATTGTAAAATAATAAATTTTGAAAAAACATGCATTTTTCAATCTCGACGTTGTCCATAGAATTTGATTTTTTGCTTTGACAGATACTTTAAAGGACTTTCAAATGACGTACGATATGGCCCCCCAGCAACCGTCGTTAACCCCAAAAAATGAACTTATATTGAAAATTAGGACAATATTTAAAAAAAAATGAATTTTTCAATCTCGACGTTGTCCATAGAATTTGATTTTTGTGTTTGATAGATAATTTAAATACGTTTTAAATGACGTACGATATCACCCCCCAGCAACCGTCTTTAACCTCAAAAAATGACATTATATTGTAAAATAATAAATTTTGAAAACAACATACATTTTTCAATCTCGACGTTGTCCATAGAATTTGATTTTTGTGTTTGATAGACACCTTAAAGACCTTTCAAATGACGTACGATATTACCCCCCAGCAACCGTCCTTAACCCCAAAAAACGACATTATATTGTAAAATAATAAATTTTGAAAAAAACATGCATTTTTCAATCTCGACGTTGTCCATAAAATGTGCTTTTTCGGTTTGATAGATACTTTAAAGACCTTTCAAATGACGTAGGATATGGCCCCCCAGCGACCGTCGTTAACCCCAAAAAATGAACTTATATTGGAAATTAGGACAATTTTGAAAAAAATTAATTTTTCAATCTCGACGTTGTCCATAGAATTTGATTTTTTGCTTTGACAGATACTTTAAAGGACTTTCAAATGACGTACGATATGGCCCCCCAGCAACCGTCGTTAACCCCAAAAAATGAACTTATATTGAAAATTAGGACAATATTGAAAAAAATGAATTTTTCAATCTCGACGTTGTCCATAGAATTTGATTTTTGTGTTTGATAGATAATTTAAATACCTTTTAAATGACGTACGATATCACCCCCCAGCAACCGTCCTTAACCCCAAAAAATGACATTATATTGTAAAATAATAAATTTTGAAAAAAACATGCATTTTTCAATCTCGACGTTGTCCATAAAATTTGCTTTTTCAAAATTTATTATTTTACAATATAATGTCATTTTTTGGGGTTAAGGACGGTTGCTGGGGGGTGATATCGTACGTCATTTAAAAGGTATTTAAATTATCTATCAAACACGAAAATCAAATTCTATGGACAACGTCGAGTTTAAAAAATTAATTTTTTTCAAAATTGTCCTAATTTCTAATATAAGTTCATTTTTTGGGGTTAACGACGGTCGCTGGGGGGCCATATCGTACGTCATTTGAAAGGCCTTTAAAGTATCTATCAAACCGAAAAAGCAAATTCTATGGACAACGTCGAGATTGAAAAATGCATGTTTTTTTCAAAATTTATTATTTTACAATATAATGTCATTTTTTGGGGTGAAGGACGGTTGTTGGGGGGTGATATTGTACGTCATTTAAAAGGTCTTTAAAGTATCTATCAAAGCCAAAAATCAAATTCTATGGACAACGTCGAGATTGAAAAATGCATGTTTTTTTCAAAATTTATTATTTTACAATATAATGTTATTTTTTGGGGTTAACGACGGTTGCTGGGGGGCCATATCGTACGTCATTTGAAAAGTCTTTAAAGTATCTGTCAAAGCAAAAAATCAAATTCTATGGACAACGTCGAGATTGAAAAATGCATGTTTTTTTCAAAATTTATTATTTTACAATATAATGTCATTTTTTGGGGTGAAGGACGGTTGCTGGGGGGTGATATCGTACGTCATTTAAAAGGTCTATAAAGTATCTATCAAAGCCAAAAATCAAATTCTATGGACAACGTCAAGATTGAAAAATGCATGTTTTTTTTCAAAATTTATTATTTTCCAATATAAGTTCATTTTTTGGGGTTAACGACGGTTTCTGGGGGGCCATATCGTACGTCATTTGAAAAGTCTTTAAAGTATCTGTCAAAGCAAAAAATCAAATTCTATGGACAACGTCGAGATTGAAAAATGCATGCTTTTTTCAAAATTTATTATTTTACAATATAATGTCATTTTTTGGGGTTAAGGACGGTTACTGGGGGGTGATATCATACGTCATTTAAAAGGTCTTTAAAGTATCTATCAAAGCCAAAAATCAAATTCTATGGACAACGTCGAGATTGAAAAATGCATGTTTTTTCAAAATTTATTATTTTACAATATAATGTCATTTTTTTGGGGTTAAGGACGGTTGCTGAGGGGTGATATCGTACGTCATTTAAAAGGTATTTAAATTATCTATCAAACACGAAAATCAAATTCTATGTACAACGTCGAGTTTAAAAAATTAATTTTTTTCAAAATTGTCCTAATTTCTAATATAAGTTCATTTTTTGGGGTTAACGACGGTCGCTGGGGGGCCATATCGTACGTCATTTGAAAGGCCTTTAAAGTATCTATCAAACCGAAAAAGCAAATTCTATGGACAACGTCGAGATTGAAAAATGCATGTTTTTTTTCAAAATTTATTATTTTACAATATAATGCCTTTTTTTGGGGTTAAGGACGATTGCTGGGAGGTGATATCGTACGTCCTTTAAAAGGTCTTTAAAGTATCTATTAAAGCCAAAAATCAAATTCTATGGACAACTTCGAGATTGTAAAATTAATTTTTTTCAAAATTATCCTAATTTCCAATATAAGTTCATTTTTTGGGGTTAACGACGGTTGCTGGGGGGTCATATCGTACGTCATTTGAAAGGTCTTTAAAGTATCTATCAAACACAAAAATCAAATTCTATGGACAACGTCGAGATTGAAAAATGCATGTTGTTTTCAAAATTTATTATTTTACAAAATAATGTCATTTTTTTGGGGTTAAGGACGGTTGCTGGGGGGTCATATCGTACGTGATTTGAAAGGTCTTTAAAGTATCTATCAAAGCCAAAAATCAAATTCTATGGACAGCGTCGAGATTGAAAAATGCATGTTTTTTTCAAAATTTATTATTTTACAATATAATGTCATTTTTTGGGGTTAAGGACGGTTGCTGGGGGGTGATATCGTACGTCATTTAAAAGGTATTTAAATTATCTATCAAACACAAAAATTAAGTTCTATGGACAACGTCGAGTTTAAAAAATTATTTTTTTTCAAAATTGTCCTAATTTCTAATATAAGTTCATTTTTTGGGGTTAACGACGGTCGCTGGGGGGCCATATCGTACGTCATTTGAAAGGTTTTTAAAGTATCTATCAAACACAAAAATCAAATTCTATGGACAACGTCGAGATTGAAAAATGCATGTTGTTTTTCAAAATTTATTATTTTACAATATAATGTCATTTTTTGGGGTTCACGACGGTTGCTGGGGGGTCATATCGTACGTCATTTGAAAGGTATTTAAATTATCTATCAAAGCCAAAAATCAAATTCTATGGACAACGTCGAGATTGAAAAATTCATTTTTTTCAAAATTGTCCTAATTTCCAATATAAATTCATTTTTTGGGGTTAACGACGGTTGCTGGGGGGCCATATCGTACGTCATTTGAAAATTCTTTAGAGTGTCTGTCAAAGCAAAAAATCAAATTCTATGGACAACGTCGAGATTGAAAAATTCATTTTTGTCAAAATTGTCCTAATTTCCAATATAAGTTCATTTTTTGGGGTTAACGACGGTCGCTGGGGGGTCATATCGTACGTCATTTGAAAGGTCTTTAAAGTGTCTGTCAAAGCCAAAAATCAAATTCTATGGACAACGTCGAGATTGAAAAATGCATGTTGTTTTCAAAATTTATTATTTTACAATATAATGTCATTTTTTGGGGTTAAGGACGGTCGCTGGGGGGCGATATCGTACGTCATTTAAAAGGTCTTTAAAGTATCTATCAAAGCCAAAAATCAAATTTTATGTACAACGTCGAGATTAAAAAATTAATTTTTTTCAATATTGTACTAATTTCCGACATAAGTTCATTTTTTGGGGTTAACGACGGTCGCTGGGGGGTCATATCGTACGTCATTTGAAAGTTCTTTAAAGTGTCTATCAAAGCCAAAAATCAAATTCTATGGACAACGTCGAGATTGAAAAATGCATGTTGTTTCCAAAATTTATTATTTTACAATATAATGTCATTTTTTGGAGTTAAGGACGGTAACTGGGGGGCGATATCGTACGTCATTTGAAAGGTCTTTGAAGTATCTATCAAAGCCAAAAATCAAATTCGTTTTCTGTGGTGAAGGACGGTTGCTGGAGGGTCATGTCATACGTCATTAGAAAGCTCCTTAAAGCGTCTATCAAACCAAAAAATCAAATTCTATGGACTACGTCGAGATTGAAAAATGCATTTTTTTCAAAATTGTCCCATTTTCCAATTTAAGGTCATTTTTTGGGATTAAGGACTGTTGCTGGGGGGTCATTTTGTACCTCGTTTGAAAGGTAAGTATGTGAGTAAGTGAAAGTATCTAAAAAGGACAAAAATGAAATTGATTAGCAAAACATGACCAAAAATTTGTATTCCTTATCCGCAAAAACCCCCTTGTACCAATTTTGATTGAAATCAGACAAACGTTAGTGTTTTCCCCCCTCCACTCCCCTCGTGGAAAGGGAAGGGCTGCCTTATAATACCATAATTATGATTGTATTGTCACCGGAACTATAAATGAATGCCAAATTTAAAGGCAATCGGATGTGTATAAGTCAGTTAAAATTGGTTAGCAAAACATGACCAAAAATCGTCCATCTTGAATCCGCCATACCGAATTTTTAAAATCTGATTAGAAATTTGTCATCGCCATCCCCAAAGGCCCCCACATACCAAATTTCAACAAAATCGGGCGTACTTCAGCTGTACCCCCCTGCATCCCCTTCGAGTGGGGGGAGCTATCAAGTTCATTACATTATAATATTGTGTTGTCATCGCAACTATATAAGCATGACAAATTTGAAGCCGATCGGATATATATAAGTCAAAATTTTGTGTCCCATAAGCCTAAAATCTTGTTAAAGTTGTTACTCGCCTGCTGCTCGTACGCGAACTCGCATCAACCTTACACTCGTCATTTATGAAGAGGGAGGTATTTGGAGACTATCCTAAAAATTTCGTCAAAATCGGGCAGTTTATTGCAGAGATAAACGCGTTTAAAATATTTATTCTTGATTTATTTGGTCCACTGTAATATTTACAAATCTAAATCTGAATCCAAATCCAACTTCAACGACGTGAAAAAAACAAAGGTTAATTTTATTTGTGTATAAGGTTTTAAAAATCGCATTTTTAATTTTAATTTTTTTACAGATACTTTTCCGGGAAGCTCTAGTAGGTGAACTAAAATTTGCATGCAATGTTTTCGTTACTAAGAAAAGTGCAAACACCATTGTGTCCGAAGTTGGTTCAATAAATTCTTCAAAAAGTTGCAAGGACGAAAGCCAACTTATAAAAGATAGTCAACTCAGTTTGACATGAAAGTGCATTCAATTATAATACGTTAAGAGCCAAAATAGTTATGTAGTTTTTCTTTCAGTTAAATAATAAAGAGTTGCTCTATTTTAGGGACATTTTCGTAAACCTAAAATTTTGGCGACAACATTTGAAACACATTAAAAGCTGCCTCTTGTAAAAATATTTAGAAACTAGAAGAAACACAAAATTAGGCTTTATTTTAACAAATAAATGTTTTGTATGTTGAAACTTGATACTATTTTAATAGTTTTAAAATTACCCACATAACATTGGAGGAATATTTATATTTTAGGAATATTCCCTCAAAGTGATTGTTGGAATATTCTATTGCGAATATGACAGGAATGTTCCAGACCTATTTTTGATTGAATATTCTTTGAGAGTTTGTGATAGTTATATTTCTTTAGTAATAAGATAATAATATTTCCATGATGACGTGGTAATCAAATTATTTTTATGAATATTCCCAAAAAAAATTGTTTTGTCAGGATTTTGGCATGTTTGCTGAAAATATTACTATCTTGTAAAAAAACGCGATTTACATTATTTATAATTTTAATTTAGTTTAATGTCATCTATTTTAGGTAGATGGCATTGGAATCAATATATTCTCTATGTAGCAGGTAATATTATTATACATATAAGACAGCAAAAAGTTATTTAGGTAATCTTTTTATAACTAATCTCAAGTGGTACATCAACATAATGGTGATACATTGATACCTATATCCATAAGCTCCTCCGGAATTGCAGTTTAGTGGAAGACTAATGCATATTTGGTGGATATTCATGGGGATTGTGGATATATAGCAACTCCATATCTTAGAATATCTATCTTGTGGTCATCTGGAGATGTTTTGAATCACAAAATCATATCCATGCAATATTTAATAGCGATATATATTTGCCATGTGGGTTATTATAGTTAGTGCCCAGGTATATTACTATAATTCTTTAAAAAAAAAAACGTTCTGGTCGTATTATAGTCATGTTTCACGTCACGTTCCTATCACATTTATATCACCTGTATGAGCTAGAACTTATTGCCGGCATGTGTTCGTAATATTTCCAATAGTAAAAATGTAACATTCCTATCACATTCTTTGTTTCTCTAAGTATGTAACTATTACATTACAGGAATGTTTATTTGTTATGTGGGTACTTGAGTCAAAATTCAAAGTTATTCAAACAAATAACGACAAGCACAACAAACTGGGTTCATGGCTTGCGGCAGTGGTAATTCTTAGCTATTGCGCAGACTCAGTAACTAGCAAAATGACTACGAAGTGTCAAATAAACGTTCCAAAATGTCTCTAATATTACTTCTTGATTTATACCGCGGCGTAGCATCGGGGAGTTCAAGGGGGCAGTGGCCTTCCCACTTTTAAACCGATACTTTTAGTATGTTTTCACATTGTATTCAATACGTACCCAAAATCAAGCATCTTGTTCTTTCGTATATCACCCAAGTAACAATAATTTTTAGTTGCCATAACTAAAAAATACACTAAATATAACTTCGCATAAAGAACAAAAACTAGTCATTTGTGTTATTAACTAGGGTAAATTTGGCAACCCGCTAACAACGTTCTTTTTTTTATTAGAATGTTGTGGGATTTTCACCGACCGCAACGAACTACGGGTCAACGACGTCAAAACGTTAAATAATTAACTAGATTTAGTTTGAATCTTTGAGACAATGATGTATTTGAAAGTAACTCTGTGTTTCGGACTTCCATTGTCTATATTTTATTTATACACGACGTTTCGACCAGTACAATCTCTGGTCGTCTTCAGTCAGAGATTGTACTGATCGAAACGTCGTATAGAAATAAAATATAGACAATGGAAGTCCGAAACACAGAGTTAATTTCTAATAAGAGTTAATTAATTTACGTTCTTTCAACGTTTATCTTTACGAGACAATTGTGGCCAAATCAATGCAGTTGAGGCCAATTTCAAAATATAACTGTATCTGAAAACTATAGAGGCACCTCCTTAGTCGCAAAACGCTTAGATTTGCAGTAAACCAAGAAATGATTATTGCCGCGATACTGTTTTTTTTTTCCTGTTTTGCGCTGATACGCCATTTGTGTAAATGATATTTGTAATTTTGTACTTAGTTTTAGTAACTTTTAAGTATTCTTTTATGCTGGGTTTATACAGGAAAAATTAAAACTAAATTAAAAATAAAGTTAAATTAAAAAAAAAGTGAAAACTAAGAACTTGTTGATGGTTTATACAGGAAATAAAATTATTTTTCATTTTTACTAGTTTGTCTTGATTTCATTTGAAATTTGTATATTTTGCCAAAAATTTACAAAAATGCATGCCACATTTAAAATCACATATATATATATATATATTTTATAGCACTGTCTTACCAGGGCTGTGCCACCAGAAGCTAATAATTGTCCAAGTCACATAAATACCTTATTTCAGCAAAATTAGTATCAAAACCTTTCCTTACCTTTTTAGAAGAAAATACACCACCCAGTTTCTTTAGAAAAAATGACCAAAATTATAAATCTCCTTTTGAATTTAAAAAAAAACAGAAAAGTGAGGTTATAAGTAACAAAATCAATGTTAAAAAGTTAAAAGTTGACCATCTTTTAATTTTAGTTTATTTTTATTTTTAATTTAATTTTATTTTTAATTTAGTTTTGATTTTTCCTGTATAAACCCAGCATTAGACTGGCTAAAAATAATTTAGCAAAAAAATAAGAAGGATTGAAATCCCGCTAATTTTTTAAAGCTAAAATATCCATTTTTTACGGAAAACTAAGGTGGGTTGGTAAATTTAGTGGATGGGAAACTTTAAAAAGCCACTTTAATGTTATAAATTAACTGCAAGTTACTGAGCTACGTATCTTAGAACTAATAATAGGGAGTTTTTGGACCGCATACAAAAATAACAACCTTTGTGGTTATCGTTATTTGACAAGCCGTCAAGAATAAAGTTATTTCCGTTTATTTTCTTAACTATTTCTTCGCCCAAGCAACAATTTTCTGACCAATGACCACATACTTCACCTAAATGGACGTTAATTTCGGTGTAAAAATTAGTGATCATCAGACGGTCTTACATATTACGACAAAATTCCGTTGCTTTAACGTTAGATAATACTGCAGTAACATTGTTACTGTCAACCCAACGTTTAGCCGACTTGTCACGCGTTTTTGCATTTTCTAGTAAACCAGTGACGTCGTTTGGACGTTTTTATGAGACTCTAGTTACGTTCCGCCGACGTATAAACGTCTACACAACTTTTACATTACGTGAACTTGCGACGTTTCTGGCCGGTATTGCGACGTTTTCCGGCCGGAGTTTTGACGAACTTAAGTGCCCTTTTCTTGTGAAGAAGAAACGTTTCCAAAGGAACTAATGCCATTATATTCTCCTTCTCTGCCGCACTTATGTACGGCAGATCGTCCTATATCTCTCTAGATTTTAAATAAATGGCTCATCTAGTCAAAAGAGAGATGACATTATCCTACAAGTATATGGGCGAAAGAGAAAGACTGGTGCTCTTTAAATGGTAATGTCTGATCCACAGCTTCACTTCTTGCCGCTGACTAAAAATACTTTTTGCTTTTGCTTCCAGGAAGTAAGATCTTTGAAGTGTCCTGCCATATTTGAAAAAACTAAATTTCATTTTACAGTTAACCGACCATTTATTTAGAAAAATCGAATAAAAAGTAAGTTTATGGGGACTGTCAACTGTCATCGGCGGAATTGTTGGAGCGTTTTCCAGTCGCATGTTGGGTTGATGGTTACCAACGGTCGTGGCAAGTGGTTCATTTGGGAATGTTTGACGACTGTAGTCCATTTACGTGTATTTTTTGGGATTTTCAGAATATTTGCCATTTTTTATGCAGTCGTTTATGTTCGAAGTGGCCGCCATTGTTTATATTTACTAAACACGTCAAAAAATACCACAAATACCATTAAATGGCATTTTGGAGACGTTTTATGTTCCGAGCGAGATAGGTATTTAACCATGGAATCCTAAAAAGAGGGCTTTAGTAGCATCTATTTTTTTTGACATTAAAAAAAGCAATATTTTTCGTTTAAACATAAACAAATCAAGAGCGCGCGTGTTTTTTCATTCCTTTTCTAAGCATATTTGTCAGTAAACCGAATTGCATTTTTAAATTTTGCTCCCATAGCTATCAAATTATAATTTTGTGTTTGCCATTTTCTAAAGTGTATCAAAATAAGTTCATTTTAGTAAACGAAAATCCCAAAGTTTGAGATGGGCAACATTTTGGGTAAGAAAACACCACCAAAAAATCAATAACAAACAAAGAACGATTACTATTCCGACTCCAGTTACTGAACAACGACGTAAGGACTCAAAAATCATCCACCATTTTGGTGTAAATCCGGGTCGGCATGTTGGCTAAAACGACGTCGCATCATAACGTCGGGTTACATTTAACAACGTCGCTACGCCGTTAATTTGCTGCTTGGGCGCTTACCCATAAAACAATGGATTATGTATCTTCTTAATCAAAAAGGAGCAATTTGAAGCTTTTTTTTTGCAAAATTCGTCAACTACATAAACACTTTGACGTGGATTGACAGAAGTAAATATAAACAAAATAAAGATAACCTCAGAAATAATGTAATTTTGGCGGCAATATGCTCGCCTGGTGATTATTAACAACGATTTTTGGAGTTATCTTTATTTTGTTTATATTTACTTCTGTCAACTCACGTCAAAGTGTTTGTGCGAATTTTGCGAAAAGAGAGCTTAAAATTGTTACTTTTTAATTAGGGAAGATGCAGAATACATAGCTTTATGAGTAAGCATATATAGAAATAGGAAAATAAACCGAAATTACTTTATTCTTGACGCCTTGTCAAATAACGATAACCACAAAGGTTGTTATTTTTGTATGCTGTCCAAAAACTCCTTAATAAAAGGTGTTAGGAAATTAGGCCATTTGTGGATGGGGAAGTCTTGATTTCCAGTCAATTATATTAATCAAAATATTATCCAGAGGGCACTTCGGTCGTAGTCAGTGGCGGCTCGTGACTTTACAAATAGGTGACGCAGCATTGCCGAACCCCCCCCCACCTTTACTTTCGATATGTATTGTGTATGTGTACGTTTAATAAGGCTTTTCAGAGTTTAAGAATTCTTTTTTGTCATCTTCAGTCCAACCCGAAAACGATTTTTCCAGTAAAAACAAACTCCATCATTCACAGGAAACATTGTCAAAAAAAAATAATAAAAAAGAATATCGCAACTAAAGAGAAACAATAGCAATAGCCTAGAACGCGACGCTCGATATTAGAGTCACAAAACTATAATAGAGTCAGCTTAAAAGTTTGCATCACATGCAAACACGCCCAAACCTCGGCGGAAACGAGACGCGCGTGCCGTCGTCATGGCAACCGATTTATTTCGGGAATTTACACTAAACGCAGCCTAAAAGACACGAGGAAGCTGCTTCGCAAAGTGCCCACTCCTGATGATCGAATAAAAGATACGATATTTACAAAATTTGGAAACGTTATTTTATGGAGGTCGAAGGCTTAATTTTTTCAGAAATATTTAAATGAAAATTATTTAGTCAGACTGCAAATAAGAGGTGAACACAACTCAAAAAATATTCGCCAAATTGGTGCAAAAGCGAGTTGCCAGAACGTTTATACCCCGTTTTCACGCAACGTTAAGTCGACTTTGGCAACGTTTAAAACGTCGACAAATTGTTCCTTGGGCACGCTCCTTGTTGGAACAGAGAACATGCTCTGTGACAGACAAAAAAGACAATCTTTTCAATACGTATTGAGTACGATGTGAACACATACTATTTTTTTGGTTTGGTTGTGCCATATGGCCCAAGGATCGCAAAATGTATAACAATAATAATAGCTTTAAAAGACAAAAAATCTACTGCGCATGCCTGATTCGCTCTGCTTGCGCCCAGAAGAGTTGTTGGCTCTGTATTTTTTCTAAGCAAACCTGATTAGAAAGCTTATTAGACACTTAAAGTAAATATTTCAATGCATCGGTATCGGTATACGTAACGCGTTCAAAACAAAGTCAAAATACACTACATTTTTGACTTGTTCATGCCATGTTTCGATGCCTGCTTCTTTGACGGGTGTGATGACAGAATCTCGTTGTGTACGGAAGGATGTACGTATTGTTACGGATCCACGAACATACGCAACGATTTCAATCAGCAGTTCTGTCATCGAAACCTTCAAGAAAGCGAGTATCGTTCGAAAAAAGTCAAAAATGTAGTGTATTTTGACTTTGTTTCGAACGCGTTACGTATACCGATACCGATGCGTTTAAATATTTACTTTAAGTGTCTATTATCGCTATGGATAGGGCCGTTATGCTATCTTATAGTTATATGGGTTGTACAAAATTCCTTGCGACTTAAAAAAAATAAATTAAGTACTTACTTATTTTTATTCTGTAATAGCGATCGACCTGCGGCGCGCGGCGTTGCCCGGTATATTTTTAAGTCATTTTACAGCTCTCCTGGAACAAAAATGTCAAAAAAAAGAAACTTATATTTCAATCGAGACCCAAACCTATCTTCATGTCAAATTTCATCTAAATCAGTGAGTTCTATCGTGATGGTTGAAGATGGCAGATGTATGCTTTACCCTTCTTCCCGCCAAATAGCGTAAGCGATAAGTTTGGGAGATTGAAAGCCCTTAGAATTAAATTAAATTAATAAATTCTTGTCACGTGTACGCTAAGTTTCTAGTGCATTAAACGGTTTCTTCAATGGATGATAACGGATTTAAAATCAAAATGGTATCGGCCCATGCGATACTGTTTAAAAAAAGATCGTCAGTTACAGATTTTTTTTTGATAAAATAAAATTATTTACATCGTTAATATAGAAACAGTGAAAATATAAAGTTTTTAAAAAGAAAACATGTACTACGTTAAGTAAACAATAAAAAAAAATTAATAAAAAAAAATAAAAATTATTAATATAAAATAAATTAAATTAATAATTTTAATAATCACCAATGTCAGTTTCTTTTATTTACGCCGGTAGCCAGGCCAGAAGGAAATGAAATTGTCATGGATAAACTGTTAAATAATTGCCAGTATCGGTTTCTTTTTTTCACGCCGGTTAAATTAAATTGGCCTGGACAGGAACCACGTGTGTGGGGAAAATTAATTACATTATAATTGCTGGATGGATGGATGCTGGAGCTTAACAGCTCGAAGTCCATTGTAAGCAGAAGACTAAGACTAGATCTAAATCGGTTAAGCCGTTTTTGCGTGATTGAGGAACAAACAGGCACACATACATACCTACACAAAAACAAACTTTCCCATTTATAATATTAGTAGGATGCTTATTACTAACACGTTGTTACTTTAATATCTTTAATTTGTTTATTTATATTCAAGTTATAATTTTCAAAAAGTCTACAAAAAGGTAGATATAATTTTCTCAAAGTTTATGGCATGATTTTGGCAGAAAATCTAGAATTAACACTATAAATATCAACCCAAATACAGAGCCCAGGCACACAAAAGACAGTTTTAAAAATATTATTGCACTAGATGATATTCGCTTACTTCTGTTTTTTGTTTACAATTTAGCCAAATGTGCCTTTAAAAAGTGAAAACCCCATTTGGTAGAATATGTGAACCCTGGAAACTTATGTTTTTTTTAATTTCAATATTTTCTAACTTTCTTTTTCCTCTCACGGTTGTTAATACACAACTCTGTTTCTTTACCGAGTTCTTTACCTATAATTTTACCTTAGATTTGCAATAATAGACAAAAAAACTACTCGCGAAAATATTTGACAACAAAGAATAAAGGTTGACGCTTTAAAAATATTGACGTGAAGAGATCCTATTAAAAGCCAAACACGAAAACCAGCATTACGCTCTAAGGTATAGTTGGTTGTATAAAACCCGGTTCTCATCTATGCGTTTCTTATGAGTGGATCCCTGACTCAAAACACGCATCACGTGGTCTAAGCGAGATGTGACTATATAAGTTCACGTCGCAGCGCACCTGATGAGTTTTTTAAATCAGTGTGCTCGCGCATGGGAAACGCATAGGTGCGAACCGGGGGTGGCGGAAATTTGGTAGAAAGACATTTGGTAGAAAAATATTTGTTAGAATACATTTGTTATAAAAATAGTTTCTGGAAAATACATTTGCTAGAAAGGACATTTGATAGAAAGTTCAGTTGGAAGAAAATATATTTGACAGAAAAACAGCTCGAAGGTACATTTGGCAGAAAAAAAAAACCAAACCCCAAACCGAACCAAATCAACCAATCCCACCCAACCCAACCCATATTTTTGACACCCCAAAACAATATAGGTATAGGTAGGTACAGGGTGTTTTTTTATAACTGGACCACTCAGTATCTTTTTTATTAATGAAAATAAAGTGTAGGTATTAATTCAAAATTTTCTTGGCAAATTGCAACGAACTTAAGCGCTATAACAACTTTTTTTGTTTCCCCTGGTATACAGGGTTTGGCAATAAACCTATTTTTTTTTAATAGGATACGCAGTATATTTTTGCATTTAATTTTTCAAGAAATTAGCTTTACAAAAATACTAAACACTATTTATATATCTTTTGTAGTTTCTGAGATATTTGCGTTTAAAATTTTAATAAAATACATTAGAAACGACCATCTGATCAAGCTACATTGCGTCCAATCGGTTCTTTTAGGCCACTAGATTTCTAAGTTTTTATTGTTAAAATAAAGAAATACATTCGTGGCCCACTTGGTAGATTGATCAGTTGGTCATTTCCAATATATTTTCATTTTGACAATTATCAAAACTTAAACGCAAATATCTCAGAAACTACAAAATATATGGAAATAATGTTTGATATTTTTGTAAAGCTAATTTTTAAAAAAATTGAATTGTTCTATTTAAAAAAATTATCTTTATTGCCACACACTGTATACCATGGGCAACAAAAAAAAGTTGTTCTAGCGCTTAAGTTCCTTGCATTTGCCAAGAAATTTTTAAATTTAAACCTACTCTTTATTTTCAATAATAAAAAAGATACTGAGTGTTCCAGTTACAAACAAACACCCTGTACATGCACACCTATTTTTTTAAAAATTGCCATTCGAAAAAAATGTTTTCGAACAAAATGCTTTCGAAAAAATTGTCATTGGAACAAAATGTATTTCCTGTTTAGTTTTTTTTCTACCAAATGTATTTTCTAACAAATGTACTTTCTATTGTTTCTCTAATAAATGTAGTTTCTAACAAATCTTTTCTAACGAAAATGTTTCTACCAATTGTCTTTCTACCAAATTTCCGCCACCCGGGAACCGGATGTAAGGGGTGCTTTCTCTAGGTGTCAATTATTTATTTTATTGGAAAATGGATAGCAGTTTGCCTCGAGCGCCACTCCAAGTAATAAAAGGGGCTTGGAGTCCCCTATGCCTCTCAGGTAAGCTTTTATACAGTAAACAAATCAAGGTAGGTAGGCTAAGAAATCTAGCCCAGAAGTAAATACCATATTTAATAAAAATAGAGCTCGTTATATCTTGCTTTTGTCATTTACGAAATATCTTATGTTACAATTGGTGTTATATACTTCTAGACAACAACAACAACTCCTCTAAAATTTCCCTATTATTTCTATTTCAGCACAGGCAGTTTTAGTTAGTTAAAAAGAAAGCGGGTGAAACTGGCATGCGGATCGGGATGCATTATATAAAGTGGATGCGACTAAAAGGCGACTACATGCGTAAGCAAAATAAAGCGTAAACATAGTAAAGTACCTCAGCAACAGAAAGCATGTAGATAAGGAATACGGAACCTTGTTCTCTTACTTTCTTTTACATAAACGGCGCGGCGGTGTGAAATTTAAGTCGAGGTTTGTGAAAGCGCCCCTGAACTCGTATGAACTAATACCAATTTTTTGTGAGCTTACTATAGTTACTATTATTCTCTTCTTTTAATTGCATTGGTTTGAGAGAGATTAAGCTTACCAGAAAATGCTCCCCCTGTAGCCCTCTGACTTTTGAAATATCTCCTTGAAATAGTTATCGTTGATAGATGGACGGAGTTGAAGGGCGTACAGAGTGTCCCATTTTCGATGGGATTAAATGGAAAACTCCGTTATTCTTGAAGATAGAGACATGCGATTTTCGCATTACTTTTTTCAGCTTTAAAAAATGGTATTAAGAGATTTATCCTACCCCTTGTAGTTTCTGAACGAAAGGGGAATGTTGAAAAAAAGTCGGAATTATCAATTGATGATATCTCCCTTAATTTAAGAGATACCCTTTTTAGAAAGACGTTTCCTTTCGTAGAAACCATCATCAGGATAAAAAAGTTAAATACGGACCAAAATGCTTTACTTAATATTTTAGTTTCTTTTTAAGTTTGTTTGACAACAAAATATAATTTTTTTAATTTTCAAGTTTCGATCCCGAAAAAAATAATCTTTAGTGCATTTTTTTCTAGTACGGCCCTGTTTCATTTAATTTTTTTATATTTACCATTTATATTTAATCACTATAAAGTAGACTTGGATAACCAAGTTATAGTATATGAACATACCGAGGGAACCTAAAAAAGCCTGACAAATGGTTTTTTGTTGTAATTTTACCATTTTTTATAAAAAACAACTACATTGATGAGACAAATAAGATTTTTGAAAAAAAACCATTCGCCTTGTTGCCATATTTAAATCCAAGATTGCGGAGAAAATCAAAAGCCTACCTTTTTTTAACCTCTTTTTGTTATATGTTGCTATTTCTGTTCTAAATACTTTGATTTGCATGTCAAAAAGTAACATTTATACAAGGTGCGCATTTGATTTTATGCGTAATTTTGGATTTAAATGTGGCAGCAAAGCGAATGTTTTTTTTTTCAAAAGGCTAATTTTTCTTATCAATAGTTTTTTTTATTGAAATTGGTAAAGTTATAGCAAAAAACATTTTGTCTGGATTTTTTCGGTTCACCCGGTATGTTCATATAATATATCTTGATTGGCCACATCTACTATATAGTTTTTAAATATAAATAGTCTAAAAAAAAACAAAAAGGGAAAGAGTCGTACCAGAAAAAAAAATGCACTGAAGATGATTTTTTCGAGATCAAAACTTTAAAATAAAAAAAAAATATTTTATTATCAAACGAACTTAACAAGAAACTAAAATATGAAATAAAACATTTTGGTCCGTATTTAACTTTTTGATCCTGATGATGGTATCTACGAAACGAAACGTCGGATTAAAATTCCGAAAATCCATTTCGTTTTTCTAAAAAGGTTGCCACAGACATGTTTTTACAGACTAACTCAATTATCTCTTAAATTAAGCTAGATATCATCAATTGCTTATTCCGACCATTTTTCAACTTTTCCCTGTGGTTTAAAAACTACAATTGATAGAATAAATCTGTTGATACCATTTTAAGGCTCAAAAAAGTAAGACAGTAGTGCGGAAACCGTATGTCTTTATATTGAATAACAACGGAGTTTCCTATTAAATCCGATCGAAAATGGGACACCCTGTACAGGACATTTTCCTGGTAAGGTGTGGTATGAGACGTCTCTTAGCAAAACGCATTTAGAAAAAGGAGAAACAATAGTAACTATAGTTTAAGCTTACTAAAATTTGCTACAACGAAACGAGTGTCGGTAAGCAAACAAAAGGCCCGTTTTTGCGAGCACACGGGCAAATTAACAAATTATGAAATGGCGTCACGTTTCGTGGGCCCATTTGTATTCTCAAAGAAACAAGTTTCCGTATAACCCCGGACTCACTGTTATTTTCATGTTCTATTGATACCAGCCTACGTAAGTGGCCTGAGAACGGCACCAAAACCACGTGTGTTTTATCGGAGAATTTCATTTCGGCGATATTCCAAAAACGCGTTTTTGGTTTATGTGTATTGCCGCGCTGATTTTACATTCTCGGATATCGGTTATTTTAAGGTAATAGCTTAATAAAACTCAGAAAAATTTTTACTATTTCTGTTGCATTTATTTGTGGAAAACGTCAGTATTTTTACAAGAAATAAATGTGAAACTTATATGAGGCAAACTCGGAGTTTTTACAGGAATATCAAAGACCATTTTAATTGTAACTTTATGTACAGTTAATTTCAGATAAAATGCGTACATGGAAAAACAAAATACAACGTTTTTTCTTCGTATAGATGCGCCAATTCATACTATTCATTTTGCACCCGTCATATATCATGACATATTTTATTTTTGATTTAAGTCAATCATTGTCAATAATTTCTATTATTACTTTTTTAAAATGGTTCCTCAACTTTCGGCCTTTACGAAATCGCAGATAATAACTCGACTGCAAGATGGATGGTCAGTAAGAAGATGGACAATTACTGAATAATTTGCGAGAGAACCCATTTTCCACAGCTGTCGAAGCCATCAGCACAATTGGTTTTCCGGGTTCCCGATCTACAGCATGCAGACGAGTGAAAAATTCTGCCTCTCTTGACAGAGCAACAAAAACAAGCACAACTGATCTTTGCTCTCAATCGCGCTGCAGAGGATGAGGAATATTGGGACAGGGTGATTTTTACTGATGAAAAAAAATTTCAATCTTCTTCGGATAGCTAAATAATGATGTAGCTGAAGTTCTGAACGTTCATTGAATGACAAGGCCTCTCACATTAAGAGGCTTGATCAAAAATTTTTCTAAAATACCTTAAAATGGCTCTCATAGTGGTTTCGTGCTATTGAAATGTAAATATTACTTGCTTAACTGCAAAATCAATTTACATATTTTGCTATTTATTTGTAGTGTATAAGGACACTAAATCTGCAGCATAAGTTTTAACCACTCGAGTTGCTACTAACGGCGCATAACTCACCCAAACAATAAAACGCTAAATTTAATATAAAACTGTGATGCCCCTCCCAAAAACTGTTCGTGTTTCACCGGTTGCTAGGCCTAAGGTCACTAATATAGTGTTAATTTTAACCTCTAAAATGACTACGAAAAGTCAAGACACCCAAAAAATAGAACGCTACATTCAACATATGAACGTGATGCCCCTCCCCAAAAATTGTTTTTCTTTCACTACGCTAAGGTCACTAAATCTACAATATAAGTTTTATCTTTTGGAATTGCCATAAAGGGTGCAAACAAACAGTAAAACGCTAAATTCAGCATATGACCATGATGCCCCCAAAAATTGTTTTTTTTTTCATCGTTTGCTAGACCTAAGGCCACTAAATCTACAGTATTATAAGTTTTATCTTTCGGAATTGCTATTAAAAGCGCAAAATGCACCTAAACAGTACAACACTATATTCAACATATAACCGTGAGGCCCCTCCCCAAAAATCGGTTTTATTTCACCGTCCTCTCGGTCTAAGGTCACTAATCTTACAGTATAAGCTTTATCTTCCGGAAATGCTACTAAGGCCGCAAAATGCACACAAACAGTATAACGCTAAATTCATCATATGACCGTGGTGCCCCTCTCCAAAAATTATTTTCTTTCACCGTTTACTAGTTCTAAGGTCACTAAATCTACGGTATAAGTTTTATATTCCGGAATTGATACTAAGGGTGCAAAACGCACCTAAACGGTACAACGCTAAATTCAGCATATGACCGTGATGCCCCTCCCCGAAAATCGTTTTTCTTTTATCGTTCGCTCGATCTAAGGTCACTAAACCTACGGTATAAGTTTTATCTTCCGGAATTGATACTAAGGGCGCAAAACGCATCTAAACGGTACAACGCTAAATTCAGCATATGACCGTGATGCCCCTCCCCAAAAATCGATTTTGTCGATAAGGTCACTAATCCTAACTAATCCTAATCCTACAGTATAAGTTTTATCTTCCGGAATTGCTACTAAGGCCGCAAAACGGACACAAATAGTAAAACGCTAAATTCATCATATGACTAATTGCTACTAAGGCCGCAAAACGCACACAAATAGTAAAACACTAAATTCATCATATGACCGTGATGCCCCTCCCCAAAAATTAGTTTTCTTTTACCGTTCGCTCGGTCTAAGGTCACTAATCCTACAGTATAAGTTTTATCTTCCGGAATTGCTACTAAGGCCGCAAAACGCACACAAATAGTAAAACACTAAATTCATCATATGACCGTGATGCCACCTCCCCAAAAATTAGTTTTCTTTTACCGTTCGCTCGGTCTAAGGTCACTAATCCTACAGTATAAGTTTAATCTTCTGGAATTGCTACTAAGGCCGCAAAACGCACACAAATAGTAAAACGCTAAATTCATCATATGACCGTGATGCCCCTCCCCAAATATCGTTGTCGTTCACCCTTTACTAGATTTAAGGTCACTAAATCGACCGTATAAGTTTTATCTTCCGGAATTGATACTAAGGGTGCAAAACGCATCTAAACGGTACAACGCTAAATTCAGCATATGACCGTGATGCCCCTCCCCAAAAATCGTTTTTCTTTCACCGTTCGCTCTATCTAAGGTCACTAATCCTACAGTATAAGTTTTATCTTCCGAAATTGCTACTAAGGCCGCAAAACGCACACAAATAGTAAAACACTAAATTCATCATATGACCGTGATGCCCCTCCCCAAAAATTAGTTTTCTTTTACCGTTCGCTCGGTCTAAGGTCACTAATCCTACAGTATAAGTTTTATCTTCCGGAATTGCTACTAAGGCCGCAAAACGCACACAAATAGTAAAACGCTAAATTCATCATATGACCATGATGCCCCTCCCCAAATATCGTTGTCTTTCACCGTTTACTAGATCTAAGGTCACTAAATCTACGGTATAAATTTTATCTTCCGGAATTGCTACTAAGGCCGCAAAACGCACACAAATAGTAAAACGCTAAATTCATCATATGACCGTGATCCCCCTCCCCAAATATCGTTGTCGTTCACCCTTTACTAGATTTAAGGTCACTAAATCGACCGTATAAGTTTTATCTTCCGGAATTGATACTAAGGGTGCAAAACGCATCTAAACGGTACAACGCTAAATTCAGCATATGACCGTGATGCCCCTCCCCAAAAATCGTTTTTCTTTCACCTTTCGCTCGATCTAAGGTCACTAATCCTACAGTATAAGTTTTATCTTCCGGAATTGCTACTAAGGCCGCAAAACGCACACAAATAGTAAAACGCTAAATTCATCATATGACCGTGATGCCCCTCCCCAAATATCGTTGTCGTTCACCGTTTACTAGATCTAAGGTCTCTAAATCGACCGTATAAGTTTTATCTTCCGGAATTGATACTAAGGGTGCAAAACGCATCTAAACGGTACAACGCTAAATTCAACATATGACCGTGATGCCCCTCCCCAAAAATCGTTTTTCTTTCACCGTTCGCTCGATCTAAGGTCACTAATCCTACAGTATAAGTTTTATCTTCCGGAATTGATACTAAGGGTGCAAAACGCATCTAAACGGTACAACGCTAAATTCAGCATATGACCGTGATGCCCCTCCCCAAAAATTAGTTTTCTTTTACCGTTCGCTCGGTCTAAGGTCACTAATCCTACAGTATAAGTTTTATCTTCCGGAATTGCTACTAAGGCCGCAAAACGCACACAAATATCGTTGTCGTTCACCGTTTACTAGATCTAAGGTCACTAAATCTACGGTATAAATTTTATCTTCCGGAATTGCTACTAAGGCCGCAAAACGCACACAAATAGTAAAACGCTAAATTCATCATATGACCGTGATCCCCCTCCCCAAATATCGTTGTCTTTCACCCTTTACTAGATTTAAGGTCACTAAATCGACCGTATAAGTTTTATCTTCCGGAATTGATACTAAGGGTGCAAAACGCATCTAAACGGTACAACGCTAAATTCAGCATATGACCATGATGCCCCTCCCCAAAAATCGTTTTTCTTTCACCGTTCGCTCGATCTAAGGTCACTAATCCTACAGTATAAGTTTTATCTTCCGGAATTGCTACTAAGGCCGCAAAACGCACACAAATAGTAAAACGCTAAATTCATCATATGACCGTGATGCCCCTCCCCAAATATCGTTGTCGTTCACCCTTTACTAGATCTAAGGTCACTAAATCGACCGTATAAGTTTTATCTTCCGGAATTGATACTAAGGGTGCAAAACGCATCTAAACGGTACAACGCTAAATTCAGCATATGACCGTGATGCCCCTCCCCAAAAATCGTTTTTCTTTCACCGTTCGCTCGATCTAAGGTAACTAATCCTACAGTATAAGTTTTATCTTCCGGAATTGATATTAAGGGTGCAAAACGCATCTAAACGGTACAACGCTAAATTCAGCATATGACCGTGATGCCCCTCCCCAAAAATCGTTTTTCTTTCACCGTTCGCTCGATCTAAGGTCACTAATCCTACAGTATAAGTTTTATCTTCCGGAATTGCTACTAAGGCCGCAAAACGCACACAAATAATAAAACGCTAAATTCATCATATGACCGTGATGCCCCTCCCCAAATACCGTTGTCGTTCACCGTTTACTAGATCTAAGGTCACTAAATCTACTAAATAAAAAGTTTATTTGTAGATTATGTACAAACTTTAGGTAATTATTAAATTACGATACGGAAATCGACTGATTTATCTTTCTGGGTCTATGTGCATACTACCGATGATTCGTAGAAGGTTTTGCCAACATAGCCGCTCCATTAGATAGACTCACTAAAGACCAGGTATAGTCTATTACTAGAATACCGAGTGATTAAGCTTTCAGAAAGTTAAAAGCGCTCCGGTTTTAAGTTATCCTCAACAATAAGGACGATTTATTCTTCTGGACACGGATGCAAGCAATTTTGGTATTAAAGCAGTACTTTGGCAAATCCAGGATGAAGAAGAGAGAGTCATCGAATATATTGGACGCAATTTTTCCAAGCTAAAACGAAATTATTGTGTAACACGAAAGGAACTCCGGCAATAGTAAAATTTCTATCAACATTTCCACAAATATCTATATGGACATAAATTCCTAATAATAACCGCTCATGCGGCACTTAAGTGGCATCTAGGAATTAAACAACCTGAGGCACAGGTAACAAGGTAAATAGAGAAGCTACAGAAATATAACTTTAATGTAAAATACCGATCTGGAAAGATGCATAACAATGCATATGCTCCATCAAGAAGACCTTGCAGAAAGATAGACCAAAAAGAAGGAATTACTTAGGTGCGGAGAACTACTTGTGACACCAATAAAGAATGGGCTTCGTAACAATTTCGATCCGCCCAACTGGAAGATAAGGACATAGTTGAAGCCACAATGGAATTCACTGTGAGTGGATAATGGTCTGTTGAAAAATATCTGGGAAAGTACGGATGGAAAATAATTCATCAAAATTAATAGTTTCTAGAAGTAGAGTTTCTCAAGTACTAGAGGACGTACACGAGAACTAGAGCTCATCTTGGAATCAACAAGACGTGAAAAGATGGTGCGCGGCAAGTCAAGGACATAAAACTAGATCAAGACCCCAAATGAAACAGTATAATGTTGGGCTGCCTTTTGAATGTAGAGCAACTGATGTTGCTGGGCCATTCAACGAGACTGAGAAAGGCAATCAATACATCCTTGTTGTCATGCAAGACTTCAGTAAGTGGTTAGAAATTTCTGATGTATTATACTTTGTGTTTAATTTTTTTCTCTCTTTCTTTCTTTTTTTAGTTTTTTCTATAGTTGACTTTTATTATAATTTTAATTTCATTGTTTTGTAAAAAGTAACACCCAAACATTAAATTAAATTAAATAAGATATAGACTAAAGGATCACTGTGAAATTGTTTGTAATTTAAAAAATAATTACCTACCGAAATAAAATATCATAAATATAGGGATTTTCGCAGTTTTCATTTCAGGAATATAAACAAATTCTTTCTACTATATATTGGAATCTGATCTTTGAATTTAATGTTTTGAACAAAATGGTAGATTTTTTTAATAATAATTAAATTTTGTTTTTGTTTTGTGTGCACCATTAAAATGCTTACATATAACCAAACCACTAGCCCCATGATTATGATGGCTATAAGAGACGTCCCTTAAGTGATTTCAGAACCAAAGAACCCGCCCGTTGGGAATATTATAAAAATTGTAAAAAAGTAAACAGTAAATAAAATCTGAAAAAAGGGCCTTTTTGGACTTTTTGGACGAAAAAAATGTTCTACAACCACATGAAATTCACTTAGTTAGAAATTACAAAAGTCCTTCTTAATAAGTATAAAAATAATAAATTAAACCGAAATTTAATATTTTCTTTTAATGAAGTAACAGAGCTCGAAGTCAGGAAAGCTTTGATGTCCATAAAAAGTAATGCTACAGGTTCAGATATGTTATCTCCCAAAATTTCCTGATTCTTGGAAGAATGCAATTGTAATTCTACTACCTAAAATATTATCTGAAATAAATTTTTGGGAAGGGCACCATGGTCATATGTTAAATTTAGCGTTTTACGGGTTGGGTGCGTTCTGCACCCCTAGTAGAAATTCCGGAAGTTAAAACTTAGAGCGAACGGTTAAAGAAAACTAATTTTTTGGAAGGGCCTTCAGGTGCTTTTTACGCCCTTACTAGCAATTCCGGCAAATAAAAACTTATACTGTAAATTTATTGGCTTTAGGCCCAGCAAACAGTGACAGGAAAACGATTTTTGAAGAGGGTTTTATGTTGAATTTAGTGTTTGGGTGAGTTTCGGGCCCTTAGTAGCGATTCGTGCGAATGAAACTTATACAGTAGATTTAGTGACCTTAAGCCCAGCAAAGAGTGAAAGGAAAACGATTTTTGAGGACGGGCAAAACGGTTATATATTGAATTTAGCGTTTTACTGTTTTTGTGCGTTTTGCGCCCTTGGCAGTAATCCGGAAGATAAAACTTATACTGTAGGATTAGTCACCTTAGATCGAGCGAACGATGAAAGAAAAACGATTTTTGGGGAGGGGCATCACGGTCATATGATGAATTTAGTGTTTTACTATTTGTGTGCGTTTTGCGGCCTTAGTAGCAATTCCGGAAGATAAAACTTATACTGTAAAATTAGTGACCTTAGACCGAGCGAACGGTGAAAGCAAAACGATTTTTGGGGAGGGGCATCACGGTCATATGCTGAATTTAGTGTTGTACCGTGCGTTTTGCACCCTTAGTATCAATTCCGGAAGATAAAATTTATACCGTAGATTTAGTGACCTTAGATCTAGTAAACGGTGAACGACAACGATATTTGGGGAGGGGCATCATGGTCATATGATGAATTTAGCGTTTTACTATTTGTGTGCGTTTTGCGGCCTTAGTAGCAATTCCGGAAGATAAAACTTATACTGTAGGATTAGTGACCTTAGACCGAGCGAACGGTAAAAGAAAACTAATTTTTGGGGAGGGGCATCACGGTCATATGCTGAATTTAGTGTTTTACTATTTGTGTGCGTTTTGCAGCCTTAGTAGCAATTCCGGAAGATAAAACTTATACTGTAGAATTAGTGACCTTAGACCAAGCGAACGATGAAAGAAAAATGATTTTTGGGGAGGGGCATCACGGTCATATGCTGAATTTAGCGTTGTACCGTTTAGATGCGTTTTGCACCCTTAGTATCAATTCCGGAAGATAAAACTTATACCGTAGATTTAGTGCCCTTAGATATAGTAAACGGTGAACGACAACGATATTTGGGGAGGGGCATCATGGTCATATGATGAATTTAGCGTTGTAACGTTTAAATGCGTTTTGCACCCTTAGTATCAATTCCGGAAGATAAAACTTATACTGTAGATTTAGTGACCTTAGATATAGTAAACGGTGAACGACAACGATATTTGGGGAGGGGCATCACGGTCATATGATGAATTTAGCGTTGTACCGTTTAGGTGCGTTTTGCACCCTTAGTATCAATTCCGGAAGATAAAACTTATACCGTAGATTTAGTGACCTTAGATATAGTAAACGGTGAACGACAACGATATTTGGGGAGGGGCATCACGGTCATATGATGAATTTAGCGTTGTACCGTTTAGGTGCGTTTTGCACCCTTAGTATCAATTCCGGAAGATAAAACTTATACCGTAGATTTAGTGACCTTAGATATAATAAACGGTGAACGACAACGATATTTGGGGAGGGGCATCACGGTCATATGATGAATTTAGCGTTTTACTATTTGTGTGCGTTTTGCGGCCTTAGTAGCAATTCCGGCAGATAAAACTTATACTGTAGGATTATTGACCTTAGGTCGAGCGAACGATGAAAGAAAAACGACTTTTGGGGAGGGGCATCATGGTCATATGATGAATTTAGCGTTTTACTATTTGTGTGCGTTTTGCGGCCTTAGTAGCAATCCGGAAGATAAAACTTATACTGTAGGATTAGTGACCTTAGACCGAGCGAACGGTAAAAGAAAACTAATTTTTGGGGAGGGGCATCACGGTCATATGCTGAATTTAGCGTTGTACCGTTTAGATGCGTTTTGCACCCTTAGTATCAATTCCGGAAGATAAAACTTATACGGTCGATTTAGAGACCTTAGATCTAGTAAACGGTGAACGACAAAGATATTTGGGGACGGGCATCACGGTCATATGATGAATTTAGCGTTTTACTATTTGTGTGCGTTTTGCGGCCTTAGTATCAATTCCGGAAGATAAAATTTATATCGTAGATTTAGTGAACTTAGATCTAGTAAACGGTGAACGACAACGATATTTGGGGAGGAGCATCATGGTCATATGATGAATTTAGCGTTTTACTATTTGTGTGCGTTTTGCGGCCTTAGTAGCAATTCCGGAAGATAAAACTTATACTGTAGGATTAGTGACCTTAGACCGAGCGAACGGTAAAAGAAAACTAATTTTTGGGGAGGGGCATCACGGTCATATGATGAATTTAGTGTTTTACTATTTGTGTGCGTTTTGCGGCCTTAGTAGCAATTCCGGAAGATAAAACTTATACTGTAGGATAAGTGACCTTAGATCGAGCGAACGGTGAAATAAAATCGATTTTTGGGGAGGGGCATCACGGTCATATGCTGAATTTAGCGTTGTACCGTTTAGATGCGTTTTGCACCCTTAGTATCAATTCCGGAAGATAAAACTTATACCGTAGATTTAGTGACCTTAGGTCTAGTAAACGGTGAACGATAACGATATTTGGGGAGGGGCATCACGGTCATATGATGAATTTAGCGTTTTACTATTTGTGTCCGTTTTGCGGCCTTAGTAGCAATTCCGGAAGATAAAACTTATACTGTAGGATTAGTGACCTTAGATCGAGCGAACGATGAAAGAAAATCGATTTTTGGGGAGGGGCATCACGGTCATATGCTGAATTTAGCGTTGTACCGTTTAGATGCGTTTTGCACCCTTAGTATCAATTCCGAAAGATAAAACTTATACCGTAGATTTAGTGACCTTAGATCGAGCGAACGGTAAAAGAAAAACGATTTTCGGGGAGGGGCATCACGGTCATATGCTGAATTTAGCGTTGTACCGTTTAGGTGCGTTTTGCACCCTTAGTATCAATTCCGGAATATAAAACTTATACCGTAGATTTAGTGACCTTAGATCTAGTAAACGGTGAACGACAACTATTTTTGGGGAGGGGCATCACGGTCATATGATGAATTTAGCGTTTTACTGTTTGTGTGCCTTTGCGGCCTTAGTATCCATTCCGAAAGATAAAACTTATACTGTAGGATTAGTGACCTTAGACCAAGCAAACGGTGAAAGAAAAACGATTTTTTGGGAGGGGCATCACGGTCATATGATGAATTTAGCGGTTTACTGTTTGTGTGAGTTTTGCGCCCTTAGTAGCAATTCCGGAAGATAAAATTTATACCGTAGATTTAGTGACCTTAGAACTAGTAAACGGTGAAAGAAAATAATTTTTGGAGAGGGGCATCACGGTCATATGATGAATTTAGCGTTATACTGTTTGTGTGCATTTTGCGGCCTTAGTAGCATTTCCGGAAGATAAAGCTTATACTGTAAGATTAGTGACCTTAGACCGAGAGGACGGTGAAATAAAACCGATTTTTGGGGAGGGACCTCACGGTTATATGTTGAATATAGCGTTGTACTGTTTAGGTGCATTTTGCGCCCTTAATAGCAATTCCGAAAGATAAAACTTATACTGTAGATTTAGTGGCCTTAGGTCTAGCAAACGATGAAAAAAAAACAATTTTTGGGGGCATCATGGTCATATGCTGAATTTAGCGTTTTACTGTTTGTTTGCACCCTTTATGGCAATTCCAAAAGATAAAACTTATATTGTAGATTTAGTGACCTTAACGTAGTGAAAGAAAAACAATTTTTGGGGAGGGGCATCACGTTCATATGTTGAATGTAGCGTTCTATTTTTTGGGTGTCTTGACTTTTCGTAGTCATTTTAGAGGTTAAAATTAACACTATATTAGTGACCTTAGGCCTAGCAACCGGTGAAACACGAACAGTTTTTGGGAGGGGCATCACAGTTTTATATTAAATTTAGCGTTTTATTGTTTGGGTGAGTTATGCGCCGTTAGTAGCAACTCGAGTGGTTAAAACTTATGCTGCAGATTTAGTGTCCTTATACACTATAAATAAATAGCAAAATATGTAAATTGATTTTGCAGTTAAGCAAGTAATATTTACATTTCAATAGCACGAAACCACTATAAGAGCCATTTTAAGGTATTTTAGAAAAATTTTTGATCAAGCCTCTTAATGTGAGAGGCCTTGTCATTCACTGAACGTTCAGAACTTCAGCTACATAAATAATGAAAGTATATCGCGCACCTCAAAGTCGGTTTATTGAGCGATATACCCACCAGGTTAATAGAGCAGGACACTTCTCAGTGAATATGTGGGGTTGGATGTCTGCTAGAGGGTTAGGTGTTTGCTGGCAAATTGAAGGAAGATTTACCGCAGTGAGATATTTGGAAATTTTAGAAGAGATAGTGGTGTCGTCAGTTGATTTTTTATATCCAAATAATGAAGTAATCTTTCAGCAGGACAATTGTCCTGTTCACACAGCTAATGCTGTGCGTCGCTGGTTTCAAGACCAAAATATAGAAGTGCTACTACTTTGGCCACCCCATCCCCAATATTTGGGAAAGATTAGTCAAAATAATATATGAACATAATTGGAGGCCCCAAAATGCCGAAGAACTTTTAAACGCTATACGTAATGCATGAAAAATATTGTCGAAATTTGGCTTATTCCATGCCTCATCGATTGGAAATGGTTATTGAAAAAAATGGAGCCGCCATTATATATTAGTTTTTTATTTTGTTTTCATCTTTATATTACATGAAATTAAAATAATTTGTTTGTTTATGAAAACGCATGTATAAACAACTCTGTGTTGTTCGCCTTTTACTAAGTCTATGAACTTGCCTTGCTCGTGTATGCAAGGAGTTGTTCTTTAGCCTTGTTTAAAAATACTATTTTCTATAGCTAAGAAGTATAAATTAGATACTGACAAAATAATAAATAATCCTCCAAGAGTTGCAGTTTTTAATGTTGAATTAGGTTAACTAAATTTAAAAAAAAATTAAAGGTAAACTATAACAATAATAGAAATATCTTACCGACACTACAATTAGCAGGTAGTACCCCAGGTGCATACTAAAAAGCGTGCTAAATACACTGAAAAAAAAAACGTAGTTTGGTTTTTCATGTACGCATTTTATGTGAAACCAACTGTACAATAAAGGCCAAACCTGGTATGAGATTTCCTAGTAGCTTTTCTGTGTCTCAGTGCAAGAAAACCTGCTACAAACCATAGCGAAATGTGAAAAAGGAAAATTTGGGAAAAACAGTATAAAAACTCGGAAATTCTTGGTTCATCCTCATTTCCTTCCTTCCACACATCTCAGACCATGTTCGAGAACAAAAACAAAGTAAATGGATTGATTACTTTTATTGTCTTCGATAAGTGTCAGCATACATACAGGCTATCCTAAAAATCCGAGTCCACCCTAATATCTCCACAATTACATGGCTTACAAACAAGTATTTTTTTGGATGCTAATTGTGCCGCCATAATTAAAAATCGAGTAAATGTACCGAGACTAAAAAAAAGTTGTCTTTCGATTACAAGCAAAAAAAGGTTGCTGTACGACCACGTGACCAAATCTTTTTTAACACATCGATTGCCCAATCGATGAGATTACAAACTCACCCTAGTTGTCCTTAATTGTCTCTCCAAGGAAGGTAGCCAAATGTTTATACACAAAACCAGATGGGTTTATACGGTCAAAATATTATTTGGCCCACCTTTCCCCAATGTTTGCTTTTTAAGATTTTTGCGATATCTTTTGTAAGATTGTTTGTGATCCGAAAGACAAAGATTTTAGGTAATAATATGCCTTAATTTTGTCACATACCTATGTCCCTTTTTATTAAATGATAAGTGACAAAGTTCCAGACATAAAATTGACGAAACTGGGGATATCGTTATTTGCCTGCATTAAATATTAGTTTACCTGTTTACCTACAAAGTATGGAAAGTGTTACTCTTCCGCACGTGTTTGCAAACAACGCGTCTTTGTCTTTGCTTGCTCTGCTTAATGCCACTTTAATTTCACAACTCTACCTGGACCGGTATTCTCGTAATACGTAACGTTTTGAAGTTGCTAAGCGAAACGAATAGCGAACAGCGCGCTCAGCGGCACGCTGACCGACGACTTTTCGTATTCGCTCTGCCGAACGCGCTGCCCTGCGAGCAGACAGAATCAAATTCGCTTAGAACATTTTGGCATCACCGAATTTTGCATTTTTATTTCTTGTTAGTCTTGTCTCTCCTTTTCTTTTTCTATGTGGAAGAAAGAGGCCATTACGTGATCTATTTCGATCCGTAGTTCAGAAAAGGTAAATCAAATGGTGACTTGCACAAGTGCATGTTGATCCTTTAAAAAATTACTTGATGGTTTGGTTTAGCTCAGTTTAAAACGCCCTTTGACCCTGTGATATAAACTAGTAGCACGTTCCCGCACAGTGTGCGGGAAAATTTTTACCCCGAGACTTAACCGCACACCTACAAAAAAATTCCGCACTCAGCGGGAAAGTTTAAATTTATTACGGCACTCAGTCAGGGAAAGTGGTGTTTCCAGCACGGTCGTATATTGATATAACTTTATTATGTAGCATTTATGGTTAAAATGGTTTCACAATAGTTACTTATATATCTAGTAAGTTATACCTTTTAATTATAGTGAACATGCGTATTCTACATTTTAAGAAACAGAAAATAAAACTCTAAGATATTTGTTACCCAAAAAATAACCTAACCAATTCAACAACAAACACAGAATTCATACATCCACAAGAGAAACCTCGCGCGTGGAAAAATGTATGTTTTCATGGAACTGTTGAATTAAAAAAAGAAAATAGTAATTTTTAGTACATTTATGAATAAATAAAATGACAAAAGATAAAAAACATAAAAATGGTAATTAATGTGAAAAATGTGATATTTCAGAAAAGTAAAGAAAATACAGACGAAAACACAGAAATAAAGGTAGTTACCTATATTGTTTACTAATTATTTTTTATATCAATTAAGCTATTTATTTCATGTTTGCTAATTTCATATTTCATGAAAGCTTTTAGTATAGTTTTGAAAGAAAACAATTAATGTGGGCAGGTGCCTAACAAAACCAGATATTTTTTGGTACACATCCGATGAAAGATACAAAAAGCACCGCTGACCAATGGCTTTTTTTAGCCTTGGTTTTACAGAATTTTGATTGCTTCTATTTCTAGTATTATACGGATGCTCAATTATTTCGATGTCGATTTTGATAAGAAAAGTTTTTGTTGCAATTTTTTGGAAAAAAAGTTGTCTTACATCGAGCATCAAATAGTAAGGTTGATGTGTACGTGTTTGTCACCCGTCCCCAAGCTACTAATAAGAGATTTTTATTTTTCTAATTATTAATAAAAACTGAAAAAACTACTATATTTTCTGCAGCACTCTACAAAGTATTGTAGGGTAGGAAAATCGTACGCGCGGAGGGCAAAACAAACAAACAAATGGTAGGTGTTTCTCAAACGGTCGCCACGCGCTGAGCGCACTTCGTTGACGCCTTGCCACGTGGTATGTCACGTGGTATGCGAATATTACGTTATCATACGGTCAGCGAGTACGAAACGCCGAGCGTATTTAGTTACGAGAATACCGGTCCTGGTGCCTATCTGGGCGGAACCAACTGCTTAATGCATGATCCACAGATTTGCTTTTTGCAGCTAGCTGTAATAAAAAAAAGCAAAAAAGTTAGCGGATTTTTTTTGTTGTCCACGGTTCGGTGTAATGAGCGAGCAGTTTTTGCGCGTACACGAAAGAAGAATGAAGATTAACCTCATCATGTGTACGCATTTCTTGTAATAGGTTATCGAAATTTCCCTGCTCTCTTATTTTGCCAGGAGTATTCAGAAGGTGCACATAAAATCGCCTCTTAATATTAATTTGTTCGGTTTCCAGTCTCCTCCTTTGACAAATTAAATATAGCAAAATGGCTCTTTTGATTTTATTACGGCTCAGTGAAGCCACCCCTCCACCCCCGAAAGATATTCGAGTTTTGATACGCTTATAATTTAAAACGAATTTCGAACTAATTTTGAACCACTTTCAAAAATTTTGAATCACACTCCTTCCTGGATTTTTTTTTATATTCAAAATGGGGGATGCAGCCGGACGTCAAGCTAAAAAAAACCAGGAAGGAGTGTGGTTCAAAATTTTTAAAAGCGGTTCAAAATTAGTTCGAAATTTAAATAAAAAATAAAACTGACAAACGAAAAATAATAAACAAAGTGAGGTTATATTTCAAGCATCTTCAACAAAAAACGCAAAAAAGTTGGGCGAGATCCTACTTCTTGGCGGCAAAAGCTGTCAAATTTAAAATTTTCTCTCCATCTCTCTCTATTAGCGAAAGAGTGATATAGCATCGAGCAGCAAAAAGCAAATCTTTGGATCTGGCATTGCGTGGGCTCCAAAGCACCTTCGTCGGTTTACCTCTTTAAGGGCCGGTTTCTCAAAAGCGGGTTGGCAGAGAGTTAAATTAACTCGGGCTATAAATCCCAATTTTTTGCTGTTTTAAGCCAATATTTTTTTTAGGTCAACCTTGAGGTAAGGTAAATTAGCCTGATTTTGAAGCCCTGGTTACCCTGGAGTTAATTCTAACCTGTTTCTAATTTTTACAATATTATGTTGCTCTGAGATACCGATCGTTCCGACACGGTCTTGATCCATAAATCTCCAAGGTATTGTCCAACAACTGCAGGGAAACGTGTACCCTTATCCGCTTCCACGAGATATCGGATCTCATCCGGCCTGGTTACCGACGTGAATGGAGGGGTGGGATAAGATTACACATTTTATACATTTAAGACACATCAGTCTTGAAAGTACTGCACCTACGGGGAATTGAACCCAAACCCAAACAAGAATTTCTAACTTGCTTCTGTTAACCGCTTAAAGGTCGAAAATATTTTTTCCTATTAAATAAGACATACGAATAATGGCAGGTTTACCCAAATTTTGATATTGATAATTCATAACTTTAATTCATAATGTTATACACAATTTTAGTGTTAATACATAATTTAACAGCACATGTTTATCCAAGAGTTTATAAGCAGAGTGCATTTTGAAAATTGACATACCAAATTGACAAAAAAGAAGAACAAAAAAAAAATGCTTTTCTTTACCTAACCTCAACAGGTTAGCTATTCTTCCTTCTTGCCAAATTTATGTTTTCTAATATCAGCTGAAATCAATCACTCCCATTTTGAAATCAACCAACCAAAATGTTTTCTTTGCTTTTATCATATTGATAGTGCGTAAAGTTAAAATTAACCAACTTTTAAATTATGCATTATGCTTAAGAATTGTGAATTATAACTATGAAAATTTGGGTTAACACTTCTATTAATAATAATAAATAAATTATCAATATGAAAAGTTGGGTAAACCCGCCTTAACTGTTTTTTCAATTACGTCAGACCAATTTGCTGTGTTGTTATTTATTATCTAAATGCTTATACAGGGTTCCTAAGATTTTCCTTAAGGATAGAATTTCAATAAATCAAACAGAAATGTTTGTTATTATCTCCGGACTGCTTTCATGAGAAAAAATTGTCGCCACTCTTTCATTGTGAGTATAAATCATAGTTGCAATAATAACCGTTGACAAGATGTCTGCAAATTCCGCTAGATGGCGGCCACACCATGAGATGATCGAGGAAAAACTGGGATTCACAGGCATTGCATTTTTATTTCCTTTCGAGTCGCTTCAGTTTCGTAAATTTTGTGTTTTTAAAATGCCGTATACTCGAGAAGAAAAGATTTTTATTATTAAAAACTACATGGAAAGTGACAGTGCGGACGAGGTCATTGGGCTTTTTGTTTTTGCGTTTCCAGATCGACGGGTTCCTGTGGCTCAAACTGTCTCCAACATTTATCATCGTTTTGAAAGGTACGGGTGCATAAATGGTTGTAGAAAGTGTTACCACGACGGCGAAATACCAGAGCATCCCGTTTTTCCACACAGAGTGGAACGAGACGAAATGGTATGCGCTTACGTTGAGGCACATGAACCATGTTCGACGAAACCGATTGCGGAGGCACTGGATATTCCCAACAGTACTTGCCAATGGATCCTAAAAAAAATACGGCTACAAGTCGTTTAAGATTGGGAAGTCGCAGGAATTGCAACCAGGTGATTATTTTCGCCGGTTAGAATATTGTGAGGTTATGAGGGATAAATGTGACAGGAACGAAAATTTCCTATCAAAAGTTTTGTTTAGTGACAAGAAGACATTTGAACTTCATAGCTCTCACAATCCACAAAATAGCCGCTATTGGTCTCGCGAAAATAAACATCTGCACGCAAGTGTTAGAACGCAACATCCTCAAAAATTAAATGTTTGGAGCGGTATTGTCGGGGATCACATTATTGGACCCTTTTTCATTGAAGGGAATTTCAATAGCCAAAAATATGTTGATCTTCTCCAACACCAGGTTTTACTACGGTTGAGGGAACTCAACATAAATTTGGACCAATTGTGGTTTCAGCAAGATGGCTGTTCATCCCACAATTCACGCCAGGCTACAAATTACCTTCGTCAGGTATTTGGTGATAGAATTATTTCCACGTATGGGAATATCCGATGGCCTGCTCGATCACCAGATCTTGCGCCAAATGACTTTTTCCTATGGGGTTGGCACGACAAAATTTTCCAACACCCTCACTTACGGCCTACGACTATACAGGAGTTGAGGGCGTAAATTTTGGAGGCGGGCAACTCTATCACCCCTGAAATGTTGGCTGCTACGCGCCAAGGGGACAGATTTGAACATCTAATCTAATTAAAAATTAGATGTTTTCAGGTCCAAACCACAGCTTTTTCTTGCTTAAAGGAGGCGGCAGGGTCCATTATTTATGATACTGAGCGATAAACTCGTGAGGTTGTTAACATTAGAAAGAAATATCTTGGCTGTTAATTAAATTTCTTTCCATTCTGTTCTACTAGTGATATCTATCCGGAAACGGCCAAACCATGCATCTAGCACTAGCAGCCAAAGAAATCAATAAACGGCGGTTTTTCCTGCAGAGCTTTTTGCTTGCGATATTATTGATTTTAAATAAAGCTGGCCCTACACTACATTTGATATTTTCGAGGTGTTTTATGACATGATCTCGAAACATGTAGCGAACCAATTCTTCAAAACTAGCGGGAGGGTAAAAGCGAAAAATAAGGGGCTGCCAATATTTGTAACACCCAAAAAGGGGTGAAAAGATTTATTTTGCTCTGTTTCTTTACGAAAAACGTTTTTTTTTACGAAAAACTTGAGCTCTGCCACTTTTTTTATTTTTTTCTTCAACTTTCTCGAAATTTTCGTCATACCGTAGAAAAAAATTATTTCCCCCATGGTCATACTCTACTTTTATTCGAAAAAATGTAGAAACAGAGACGGGATCAGTTTTCCTAAAACGGGGGATCTTGGTTTCGAGTGAGAAGATAAAGGGCGCCGCAGGAAAAAAATTTTCAATTAAATTAGCCGAACGCAAAAATGATAGAAAATGAGAGAGAACGAAATAAAAATGGCGCCGATTACAATTTTTTTTCAAAAATTACGTAATTTCGGGAACGCAAAGAAATAGGTCTAAAGAGTATAATTTTTAAGAAAAAAATATCAATTTTCTCGCCCTCCTCCACTGGGACTACAGGGGCCGTACACAAATGACGTAATGATCATAGGAGGGAGGGGGGTTACAAAACGTTACGTAGGGGAGAGGGTGGTTTTCGGCAGCGTTTGCATTTGTGTGAAACTAAGAAAATTTGGAATGAAAATAAGTGAGAATTTTTTTTTGGGGGGAGGTAGTGGTCTTGAAATCGTTACGTAATATTAGAGGAGTGGCGTGCCAAACCGCTACAAAACATTACATAGGGGGGGGGGGTCAAAAATTGGTAAAATCACCGTTACGTAATTTGTGCACGGCCCCACATCTGACTGTTCCTCCTTTTTGATTTCGAATCAAAGTGCAAAACCCGGGTTTGACGTTCGAAGGCGTCAACCCGTCCTATTTGCTTGATAAAGTTTCTACGGAAATATCTCAGTCGATTTCTCCGGCCGTGTATGAACGCTTTAGGGCATTTGCATTTATCTCAGTCCCCAGCCTGTAAACAGTGCGTAAGGACAATGGTTACAAAATGAAAAGCCGAAAAATATTTTTTTTTACGATATCTTTCATCAGTTTGGTATTAAAGTCGAGCAAAAACAATTTTTATTCCAGTTCTAAAGGTATGAAAATGGAAAACATTAGAAAACAACAACCTGGAATGGATTTACTACGTGTAAGATGTAGTGACAACATCGCCCCATGCCCATCCTTTTCTGCCTAATGTTCTTTTCCGTTTGTCTGCGTCTTATACACGGCTGCTTGGCCCCCTAAGGATTTGCTTAGGAACCCTGTATAATATATCAACATGTAATTTAAGTATTGTAGAAAAAAAAGAGAATAAAGACTTGAATTAAAGTTTGGCCGTAATGGTATTACCGCCTGAGTCAGCGGCGTAACAACAGGCCAGCTCGAATTTATTAGGTATTTTTTTAGGATATATTTGTAAACCTCTTTAAAATCAGACGTTTTTGCTTTAGCTAGTATTGTATTTTAATTTTTCTTACTCACATATTAACATAGTAAAATCACAAACTACCTACTTAAAACCAACAAAACTAGATAAAATGTGAAAATATTTTATTGACAAATATGTTTAAAACTAAAAGTACAAAAATATAAACAGTAAAGGATGATTCACCATATTTTCGACCACCCCTCTTACCTTCCTTATATTGAAGCTGGAAGAAAAATAGGTACAGAAGTTAAATAACTTTCTGGAGACTTTTAAATGACGTCCTTAAAAATAAGCTGCTGTCGACGCAACTGTCAAATTTAGACAATAACTTCTTTATTTTAAATAAACGCCCTGTATATTTTAATTTAAAATAGCGTTTTTTCCTGATTCTAAAGGTATACAATATGTTGTATTTATTTTGGACGGTTCTTGAATAAAAAGAAAAATACTTTTCCATAATAAATAAATATAGTTAGGATGATTTTTCGTTCAACACATTACTCTTATGGGAAAGTAATTTTTATTTTACTCGAGAAGAGCACAGCCGAAGACGATAACCGATTTTGACACCATGGTATTTTTATTAATATAAGTTGTGAAAAGGGTCGTTTTGCCGATGCGACAGTCACTGAAATTGTGAGGTTTCAAAACACCTTAATCGACGAAAAAAAAAGTTGTCGGTCTATCGGTCTGTGTCTGTTGTCTGTCTGTATACACGATAACTCAAGAACGCCTTAAATTTGGTACAAAAATCCTCTATCGGCTGACCATGAACTGATTAACTTTTGGGTATGGTGGTGGGGATTGAAAGGGGGAAAAGGGGGATAAAATATTTTAGAAAATTGTAACTTTGGAACAAAAGCAAGTAGCGATATACGGTTTTCAGATTTAAGATTCCATGAAGATGGACTACAAATTGACTATTGATATGCGGTTTTCAGATTTTGGGTTTCGTAAATATTACCCAAAAATTTAGTTATAAGATTCAAACCTTTCAAAGGTACAGTTTTCGAGATATTTTCATTTCCTTTCAACATAAAATGATTGGTGGACTATCCGTGCTTTCTAGCACTAATTTTTTTTTCAGTAAAGCTAGAACAGGATGAGTAATCGTTGATTAATAGATTAATCAGGTTTCATAATTAAAAGTGGTTTCGAACAGTTGTGATTTTATGACATTATTTAATAAAAAGTTATGACATTTTTATGACAAATACAAAAAAAAAGCAAAAGGCTTAACAAAAAATTAACTTTTCTTTTCGTGTATGTTTCATACTAATCAACGAACACAAAAAAATATTAGTACATAACCAATACCAACAAACACAAAAACTTATTTGTACCTAAGCAATGTGCAAAAATAAAATGTATTATTGTAACCCTCGCCATTTTTTGATAAGATGTGTACCTTAAAATTGTGGATAAGGACTCGGCACACCAATCATCAAATTTAGAGGTCACGTGATGGACAGGGTAACCCCCACCATTTTCACATATATGATGTAGTAGTACCACCAGACCAAAAATCACCTGAGGTCCGGCACACCAGTTGATTTTTGGTCTGGGGTACTAATACATCATGTATGTGAAAATGGTGGGGGTTACCCTACCCCCTCTAAAATTGCCCACCTTTGGATTGGTGTGCCGAGCCTCGTCCACAATTTTGAGGTACAGGACCGTCCATTTCGTATTCAGGACGAGAAAATGCACATATTATCAAAAAATGGCGAGGCTTACCTATCCATCATAATTTATACCTTGAACTCTTGCTCTATATGTAGTCTTTCTTTCAGGTGACATGATGTTTTTTTTCGTGTTGCTGTCACCATCCGACCTGCAAAAACCAAATTTCTCTTTGTTTTTTAAGAATTTTCACATAATATCCTCTACGAACTCAAACAAATGAAGGATAAGTACCACACTGGTACCAGTGATCTACTCTACAATACTATTATTGTTCGAAAATGGGATTCAGCCCAGTTATTTAAAAAATAAAATAATTATACCAACATTTCTTTTCAAAATAAAATAATTTCCTTTCAACATAAAATAATTCTTCAGGATTCAACCTTTCTAAGGAAAATGCATTTATTGAGGTATGTTTCGTACGATTTCGATTATTATTTGTATTCCCAAATAACAAACAGTAAAATATGAAATTTATCCTATTTTGTATAAATTTAAATGTTCACACTTATCTTAAATTAACCTTGAAATCTACATTTTAAAATAGAAAAGGAAGTTTTAATTTATTTTCATTTTCAGAAAAATTTACGAGTGAGGATAGAAAATTGAATAACAGGGAAATGTTCAAGAAAGGGTACGGGCGTAAAGGTATACGTTCAAAACAGTGTTCAGTTTGAAGTACCGCACTGGACGCAACAGTGTTTACCTAAATCTAAGAAAATTAGGTTAGGTTCTTTGGGTAAATGTCTCCAGAAGATACGAGCCTATAGAAGAAAAGAAGAAGAAGAAGTAAGTTGTGTTTATTGTTAAAAACAAATAAAATAATTATTTTTTTTTGAAAATCATGTTTTTTTAAGACTTACAGAAAAAAGTCACGACAGTTTTCAAAATTATGACGTTTTTATGACAAAACCAGTTTAGTAATGATTTGTTATGATTTTATGACAGTTGTGAGGCCTGATTAATATGAATCACCGATTAATATAACAAGAGAAGAAAGTGACCCACGCGAGTCTAAAAATGTTACTTTCTATCGAGTTGTGTACGCTATTTTTTCTACAAAAACTGATGAATTGCACTAATTTTTGTAAAAACTCGTCTTTAATTTTGCACAAATAACAAAATTTAACGTTTTCTAAGTATGCAAATGTGGTCGTAGGAAAAATTAATTTTGACAAATTTTTACTGGCTTAATATTTTTAGTTTATCAAGAAAACACTTTCGAAATGCTAATAGTTAATTGGAAAGGCTATCTATAGCTGAAAAATATAGTTAGCAGGTTTAATAACAAGCCGTGCGATTGTTTTTAGGTTTAAAACAAAAATATCTAATTGTTTTATTAATGTTATTATTAGCTACTTACTCAATTTTGAAAAATGGTAATTTGTCATCTTTATTTTTTTTAAGGCTGACCGCGGGCTCCTATTAGGGTTCTGGACCGGGTTCCATGAAACCACTAGAACCATGGTAGGTACGCCGCTGGTCTGACTTTATTTGTCGAAGTTTTAAAATCGGATTGAGCCCGATTGACGTTTGGAAATTAAAAACACAGCAACAAAAATTTCAAGTGATTACCAAAATATTTACGCTACTTAATTTTTGCAATTAAAAAAAAAAACTGTTAAAAAGGACCCCGCTCACTTAGCATTGCCACTGGCTTTCGGTTGGAATGAGCTGGGCGTTTGATATGTTGGAGATTTGTTCTCCCTGATCAACGTTTAAACGTTGGACCTATTTTTGATCCGACTCACGGTTTCAGAAATATAGGTGTTGAAATTTGGAGGTTTCATATTTTAGGAATTTTTTACTAAAATCAGTTTTTTGCCTATTTTGTTTTATTCGGGTAGCTAACTTGCTACTTCCAGTACACTAGTTTTTAGGTAGAGAATGAGGCTATTGAATGCAGTTGAAAAAATTTACATATTTCATTTACGTCACTCCCAGTGGCGGCACAAGCTTAAAAAACGTAAAAAAACTTTTTTTTCAAAATGCAATTTTTTGTAAAATCGCTGATTAAAAAGAACAAATGGTGAAATATTTATTAATATGTTATAGAAAAATCTTCAGAGAAAAAAAAAATAAGCTTAATATGTATAAGCTCATCACACTTGTGAAAAACGCCCGTGAACCTGAAAAATGCTCGGGTTATTGTCCCCATTTCTACTATACTACGATTTTGACAAAAGTTAAACGCAAGATATACCATTGACATCAATTTTACGCTTATTAACTGAATCATCCCCGACACCGCTGCAGTGCTCTGAGTCTCAGAGGTACTATATACCATATATTATTCAAGAATATGATGAAGATTGTGATGTTAGTAACTATTGCCCAATTACAAAACTTTCTGCTTTATCCAAACGGTTTCAAAGTACGTATTCTCTACTGTTAAAAACTTTATAAGACCAGAACAGCATGGTTTTTTATCTGGTCGTTGCCTCGAGTCGAATTCAGTTTGTTAAAGCAAATTTTTGCATGATAATCTGGATAAGAAAATTCATGTAGATGCAATATACACAGATTTTAGTAAAGCTTTTGACAAAATTAGTCATAACATTCTATTAACTCGATTATCCGAGATGACTACAATAAGTTTGTATAGATAACACTTTCACTTCAGAAAGATATGTTGGCACCTCAGGTGTGCCCCTGGGATCTTATTTAGGGCCACTGTTTTTCGTGATATATATCAATAACATTAAATATTGCTTTAAAAACAGTAAGTTGTTGACTTACTCAGATGATTCTAAGGAGTATGTTGCAATTGAATGCATCCAGGAAAACAGTTTATTTATCAACGTTGAAAAATGCGCCACAATTACATTACATACAAACTTGGTCACCAGTTGCTGAAAAGAGTGGAAAGAAAGCATTCGGGATCTAGGAGTTGTGTTCGACACAAAGCTGATATTTGACTTGCATATAGAAAATGTTGTAAATTCTCCTAATAAAATGCTTGGTTATATATGTATGTGTGTTGTATATACAGGGTGGATTCTTTAAACGGAACGGTGATTCTAGCGGGTTAGAATTTGATTTTACAAAAATATACAAAAACACGTCAACTGAGATTTTTAATTTTCTTTAATCGTGCTTTCTTGGATTTTTTTTATGTCATTTTGTTTTCGAGGTATGGCAAAAAAAAATTTTTTGAAAAATAGGACACCCTGTATAGTTTGACATTTTTAAATTAAAAAAAAATATATCCTTTCGACAATACCACACACTAATACTCTATGTCTTATGGTTTCCAAGATAGAGGCATTTAAACTTGCATGGAATTTTTGTCTATGCCCTGTTTTACGGGGGATATTTGAATGAATATCAAAGTTTTCCATACAGATTTAGATAAAAATATCTTGATTATACTACTGTGTAGTATTGCTTAAGAGAGAATTGTTTACATATACATGGTGTCCTATTAAAAAAAAAAAATATTTTTTTGCCTTACCTCGTACACAAAATGACATAAAAAAAAATCCAAGATAGCACGATTAAAGGAAATAAATCTCATTTGACGTGTTTTTGCATTTTTTTATTCAACCAAATTCTAACCTGCTAGAAGCACCGTTGCGTTTAAAGAATTCACGCTGTATAATGCCTTTGTCCTAAGCAAATTGAATTTTGGCGCTATAGTGTGGAACCCAAGATATATTTATATTTTAAAATAATTATTTTTTAAAGAAAGCTACACACAACTTGAAGGTGTAATAGAAGACCTTAGAGCCAAATTTCAGTTTTTATCTTTACAAAATAGAAGACAAATGACCGACATATTCGTTTTGGCAAAAATTCTGAATAACAAAATAAGCTGCGCGTCCCTCCTCGAGAGAGTGTCTTTTAACGTTCCACAAAGACACCTTAGAAATGACTGCGCTCAGAACTCTCCACTACCCAGAGGTATTTCGGGCGCTAATCGACACACTAACACGATTGACTTGTTTCCAATATCATTACCAGCACTGAAAAAACAATTAAAATGTAATCTTTTAGAATGAATCTCGATATGAACACTTATTTCTCCCAATTTGAGAACTATTTATGATGTGTAAAAAATGATAAAATTCATCAAATAATGCGATTTTTAACTTATAGGATAACGAAAAATTTAGTAATATTTTAATAAGTTTTTTGAAAATAGTTAGACTGATTTTTGTGTAGTGCTTTATATAAGTTGTAATATTGTGAATACTCTTTTGGGTCTATACCTGTTTGTATCCTTGTGGGTCTTTAATAAATAAAAAAATAAATAAATAGGAAGAAACTCAATATGGCGGATGCAAGCCGCAATTCTGTTATTTTTACCTCTCTAGCCCACACGGCTAGGGGAGGTATTTTTTTGAAAATCGGTTGAATAGTTTTCGAGATATTTTCTGTCAAACTTACCACAGGCAAATAAAAAAAGCACGTCAATTTTGTTTGCAAGGGGGACACCTTTTGGTAGGAGGTGATATGTTGTATCTGTAAATTACTCACTTCTTAAGGAGGTGACCTGGGCTGAGAAGGGGGCGGTGAGTTTATTTGGGCGGAATGAGATAATAAGTACGTTTAAAGTAATTTAAATTGATATGCGACACCTTGCATTACATATTTTTAAGAAGGTGTTGGGGTAAGGAGGGGGTAGGAGAGGGAGGGGTGTCTGAAGCAGGAGAAACGGTATTGGGTGATCACTCTAAAGAAACCAAAGAAAAACATTTATATTATCAGATGGCTTTATATTTTTGTAAGTTGTATCTCAAAAGTTTAAAAAAATGACAGAATGGCGGCCCGCATCCGCCATATTGATTTTCTTTTTAAACAATACATGGCATATAATACCTCTGAGACTCAGAGCACTCCAGCGGTACCACTTTTGTCAAAATCGGGTTAGCCTTCTGATCTCTAGCATGGCATACACATATACATAGTAGAAATGGTGACAATAACCCGAACATTTTCCAGGTTCATATTTATAGCTTATCTTTTTTTTTCTATGAAGATTTTTCTATAACACATCAAAAAATAAAAAACATTTCACCGTTTATTCTTTTTTAATCAGCGACTTTACGAAAAATTGCCTTTTGAAAAAAAAGCTTTTTACGTTTTTCAAGTGTGTGCCGCCACTGAGAGTGACGTGAATGAAATATGTCAATTTTTTCAATTCAATAGCCTGGTTCTCTACCTCAAAACTGATGGGCTGGAAGTAGCAAGTTAGCTAATCAAATATAACAAAATAGGCAAGAAACTGATTTTAGTAAAAAATCCCTAAAATCTGAAACCTCCAGCTTTCAAAACCTATATCTCTGAAACCGTGGCTCGAATCAAAAAGAGTTAAACGTTGATCAGGGAGAACAGATCTACAACATATCAAACGCCCAGCCTATTCCAACCGAAAGCCATTTGCAATGCTAAGTGAGTGGGGTAATTTTTGTTTTTGCTAATTTTTTTGTAAACGAAGGGACAGTTTATCCAAAAATAAATAATAAAAAAAAATAACAAAGAAAATAACCAAAATCGGCAAATGATAAATCACGGAGTCACTATTCCAATAATAATCATTTCACAGGCAATTTAAAGTTCTACTATCAGTGTAAGGTCGATAATAATAGTTGCAGGCCACATTCCAAAAGTCTCTAATATCCTAAACAGAATAGCTATACTTTTTAATTATGTGTATTTAGTTATTTAAAAGAATTTCACTAAGCGTAGCTCGCAGTAGAGAAAAAAGTTACAAAAGAAGAGAATTAAACGGAACTTCAGAACTTGAGTCGGTTTTCAAACTTTGATACTTAGGCACATGCAAAACTCTGGCGCATTGTAAAGACCACTGATTCTCCTGAAAAGCCAGGGATAATAAATAATTCATTACTCTGTGCCAGGTTTATCAAAAACTTTCATGAAATACTTTATTTTACGCTTTTGCCTCGGTTTCTATCGAAAATTTAAGCTCTAAATAGGTTTGCATTTTTGCGCTTGTAGCATTTTTTTTCTGAAAATCGATCTTTGTTTTGGTCGTGTGTATAGTTCACTTTTATAGTCAACCTTAGAATAATACAAAATTTTATTAAATCATTTATGATTACCTGATTAATAACTTCATAACCAATGGTTTATCAAACAAGGAATTTATTAGACCATTTTTACTAAAAAAATGTTATAATAAAAACGATGTACAGGGTTATCCATTATAAATCAAGGCTATTTTTTACGGTAATACACCAAAAACTTTATGAATAATTTATTTATTCTTAATTTTAATTAAGTTTCAATATAAACAGTGTATTTCTGAAATAACACAGCCAACCAACTGTTTCTCTCTCGTGTAGTTGCTATAACCTAACCTTAATTTAAGGGCATAGACTCGTTGTTACAAAACGTAGAAATTCTATTAATTAAAGGATGTATTTCTAAACTCAAAATTTCGTTATATCTTTTTTCTTAAATCAAATTTTTTGACGTAAGTAATTGAAAATACTTATTAATACTAATAATACTTATTAAGCAAATAGTGGTTCGAATTTTATTGTTTATAGAATAATATTATTCTTTCATTAAGTCTATAGGGTTATTCTTAAATATAAATGCAATTTTTTAGTGCCCTGGAACGTGAATAGTTGTATGATGGAATTTTGTTTGATTTTGCACATTCTATTAAACCGTGGCCACTCATCTAATTCATATTACTTATTACATAACTTGCAAAGAATGGAGAAATATTGCAAGGAGAACCTTTTTGAGCCCCTCTCGATCTTATAGGTGCAACTAGCCCTAAAAGAGTAAACTATATCCTTCTACAATTTTAAAGACTTTATAGGAAAGGCCGCACGGAAGGGACCAAGTATTCGCGTTCTTTAAACCATAAGGCGATTTCGGCAAACTTTAGTACATGGTTTGGTACCCTGTTTGGTCCGTCAAATGCTTACCAACCGATTTCGGATACAAAAATGATGACGTCACCGTGACTCTGGTATCCTTTTTGGTATGTGAAATTGCATACCGTGGAATGTAGCGCGGTTCTGTAGTTTGTTATAGTCCTATCTCCCTCTATTTTCGTTTTGTCCCGCTTTAGAAATGTAAACAAAAGGGTTAGATTTGAAATTTTTGTTGTTTTCAGTTGTAACGGATTTAAACGACCGATATGGGGTAACTTTTTTCCTAATATAAATGGAATATCGTTTACTTTTACCTAAAACGCTGAGTTAGAGTATGGTGGTAAAGAAATTGCATTACGTACACTGTAGGTGATATTTAAATAATTTGTAATGAAAACAAAATCTTCTTTACTTTATCTTACGCTTGAAAAGTTCACAAATAAGAGCTATATATTTATATTTCTTTTAGCCATTTGTTAAATCTTCTTCAGCAAAATAAACCACTTAAATAAGAAAATAACCACAAAAAACAAACAAAAAAGTTTGGTTAAGGCTCGTTTCTCGTGGCCTATCGAACGAATTTGGAGGAAAGTGGTTTGTTACGTCATTACTATGACGTCACAGGTACCAATTGGTAAACCAAAGGGTATATCCAGGAAAGCTTGCCGAAATCGCCTACAGTTTTAACTGCGTGGAAACTCATGTTAAAAAGCTTCAAAAATTAGGTAGGGGTAGTGGCGGGAAACAGGCGGAAGAAACTGTGGTACATGTTTTCGTGCCCGCAATCAAATGATCAAAAAAAAAACATGTCTCAGAAATACGGCGTTTATAACCGCGATTAAAATAGTGTTTTTTTTTATTATTTGTCGTATTTCTTTTAATAAAATAGTTAAAAAAGGTTATTGATGCAATTCCGATTATAAAATTACATTTTTATAAATTCTTGAGTTTTTATTTAAACTACGTTAATTTATCTGTAAAAGGTCTACTTCATTTGAAGGCAGGCAAAATTTTATGCTGTATGACCAGAAAGTTTTACAAAAATTAAACTAAAATTGTAACAATCAACGACTTTATACCGCCACTGGTAAAATTTGTTGAAACCTAAACTAAAAATTTGAATCTTTTTCGGTAAATATTTAAGAAAATATGGTTGGATAAGCGGGCGGAGGCAATCGTCCCGCGCCCACCTTTATGCGCCACTGCCTTACTCACTTTGTAGGTAAATAACTAATTCCGCTTTGATAAACTTATAGAATGTTTCTGGCGCCTCTTAATCTTTTTATTTTTTTTCGGAAAAATCGACCACATTAAAGTCATCAAGCTTGTGTAATTTAAGTATATTCTACAATTAAATAAAGGACAAACCTAGAAATCTGCCTTTCATGGCTGGTTGTCAGTCACAAACTGTGTGAATAGGCACTACACTATAATATTTCTGATGTTTTTTGCAATTTTGCACAGGTTAAAGGTACAAAAATCATTTCTAAACACAAAAATTTACTTGTTTTAATTTAGTTATGATCTTAAAAAACACTGGCCTTAGCGGCAATGGCCTTCTAGCCAACAAGAAGCAAAAATCTAAATCTTAGCTTTCTATAGGACTGTTCATAAATTACGTAAAGTGGCTAGGCGTTGACGAAAGTGTTAGGTACGAAAATGTTTCTTTTTATTCCTTCATGATTTTAGTAGTAGTGGTTTTTTTGCTTACCGATGCAAAAAAACTTGTTTTGTTCACGGGTGCAAAAAAAAGATTTCTGTCCGTTTTTTTTACTCAAAATTAAAAAGAAATAGCGGAATATAGTAATATTGAAAAAATCGAATTAATCTTGCCTAAAAATTAAGCCATTTCCGCCAGTTTTCACCAAGTTATTTACGAAAAAATAATTTAAAAACATCGTCAAAATATCAAACTGTAAAAGATTAAAATGTCGCAACAATGAACGTCACCGAGTAAAAAGGCACATCGCTATTGAAACCAATGTTATTTCATTTACCAACCGCCTTGATTTATAGTGTAAAGATGTTGTGTTGCGAGAAATGCTCTTCGTGTGAGATTTTTAAAAGTATTTTCCTGTTTTTCTTGGATATTTTGATAAAGGTATTAAAAAAATAGTGTTAACAACTCGCGGCTAAACTGTGTTTTTTTTTACTCGCTTTTTTAAATACCTCGCTGCTTTCTTTATTTAAACCAACGCTTGTAAAAAAGCACTAGTTTAGCCACTAGTTGTTAAAACTACCATTTCTGATCGTTTGAAAAAAAAAGTACGTATGATACACGACCGGAAAGTATCTTTATAGGTCTCCGCAGGTTTACAGGACTCACCTGCAGCTCGCCTTATAAATTGCCTGCGTAGACCTATAAAGATGGATTTTCCGGTCTAGTGACGTAAATACCTATAACATTAATTATACGATCATCTCAACACTATTTTAATGGCTCTTTTGCGGTCCTTGGATAACAATAAAGCTTAGACGGAAACCACAAGATGGCGTGACAAGCGATGAAACTTTATTTTATAAGAGCACTAACCCCTAAATGCACCGTAGGCACTTAATCGCGATTGGCTATCGAATCCATTCTTGATCTCTCTTGATCCCACATAAATGAACAAAGAGGAATATTTTTACGGTGCATCTGGGGGTAATTGACGCAAAAATGTGAATTATCTTTGTATATTTTTAAGACAATAAATATTTATTAAACGTAAATAAATCCAATATAATTTTAGTACCTAACCAAAAATAAATCCCGTTAAATTGACATTACGCATTTTTAAAAAAAAAACAACTTGTTTTTTAAAAGATATATGAAAAGTCCATTTGTAACATCACTGAAACTTCAGGTTATGGCGGGTGATGATTTAAGGGTGAATTTGAATAAAAATTGCGCTTTTTCCAATTACTTAATCTAAAAAACTGTTAACCAAATTTATATCAAATTTTGTACGGTGAAAGTTTAAAGAATTATCCCGGAACCAATCACGTGATTCTGCATAATTTTTAGTTTTTTACATAATTTCACGTATCCTAAAAATACACAATTAAAGTAAATATTTCAACGCATCGGTATAGGTATACCTAACGCGTTCGAAACAAAGCCAAAATACACTATATTTTTGACTTGCTCATGTCATGTTTTGAACGATGCCGGCTTTTTTGACGTCTGCGATGACACAACAGCTGATTCTACCCGTTGCCTACGGAAGGATATACGTAACATTACGAACCCACAACCGTACGCAACGATTTCAATCAGCAGTTCTGTCATCGCACCCTTCAAAAGTCGGGCATCATTTGAAACATTGCATAAACAAGTCAAAAATGTAGTGTATTTTGGCTTTATTTCGAAGGCGTTAAGTATACCGATACCGATGCGTTGAACTATTTATTTTAAGTGTCTAATGTTTAATTCACGGTAAAAATTATCGATTATTTAAAAAAAAGTAAATAAAAGGAAGATGTATATTTTTTTGAAAAACCATGCGAATGGTCTGTGGGGGATACCGTGCAGAAGAATTTTGTTAATTTTTGATGTTGTAGGTAAAGTATAGCACACTAACTCGCGTGTTATGGTCATTACACGCTCGTATAAATTAATATACTCGCCTGCGGCTCGCGTCTCAAACTTCATCTTCTCGTTTAATGACCATTATAACATGCTTGTTATGTAAACTACTATTATCTATCCTACGTACGGGAAGGAACAGAATTACATTGCTACGTTGTAAACCTAGCAACTTTGTACTAAGCATGCAAACTTCTGGTAATTTAGAAATGTCGGAGCCGGAAATGTGTTTCAAAACATAACTTTTAGTTAAAAAGAGATTTATTGTTCAGTGTGTATAAATATAGTTGTTCTCTGGCTGCGTTTAGTTTTGTAAAAAAAACGAGAAATTAAAAAAATGTACAACACACAGTATTTTTATTTATTTATGAAGGTTTTTTTACACGGCTTTTACCACCACACAACGTCAAGCGATATTTAAAAAACGTGAAAAAAATAGTCGTTTCTGATGCTATTGCTAATTTAAAAAAATAGCCTATTTTTTAAATGACAATTCGGATAAAAAATAGGAATATTATCGCTTCAGGAGTATGTACCATTTACCACCAATTTATTACTTAGGGCAGGTTTGCGGTCAAGTGCCAGCGAAGGACTTACAAAAGTGTAATGGCACTGATAGTTAAGTTAATTAAACAATCACTGAATTAATTAACACTTGCTTAGGGTATGGAACTATGTCGCGCATAGGCGACAGGGGATACTGCTACCCGCGGTGAGACGAAAGTGAAGCCAACTTTTGGTCGCCGTTATTCAGTTGGTGTCCATTTTGACGTTTTGTAGATAACTTGTTCTATTTCTATTAAAGCGTAAAAGTGCCAAAACCTACCTTTTTTTCGAAATTTCGTAAAAAAGTATAATTTTTTTAAAAACTTTATGAATTTCGTAAAATAATGTGAATTTACACTGTTTTTTTACGAAATTTTGTAAAAAATATATAAATTTAACTTTTTCGTAAAAAAAGTGTGAATTCACAAACTTTTTACGAAATTTACACTTTTACGAAATTTGGCAAAAAAAAAGTGTAAACTCACAACGAGTACAGAATCTTGGTACGATATTCACACTTTTACGAAATTTCGTAAAAAAAAACTACAAATTCACAAAATTTTCACGAAATTCACACTTTTTTAAAAAATGTTCGTAAAAAAGTGATTTTACAAAGTTTTTACGAAATTCACACTTTCTTTACAAAAAAGTTAAATTTACACTTTTTTACGAAAATTGATATAAACAGTGTGAGAGCACAACAAGAGTCTTTTTACGATATGCACATACTTACGAAATTTTGAAATTTTGAAAAAAAGTGTGAATTTCCAAACTTTTTACGAAATTCACACTTCTACGAAATTTTACAAAAAAAAGTGTAAATTCACAAACTTTTTACGAAATTTACACTTTTACGAAATTTTGCAAAAAAAAGTGTAAACTCACAACGAGTACAGAATCTTGGTACGATATTCACACTTTTACGAAATTTCGTAAAAAAAACTACAAAGTCACAAAATTTTCACGAAATTCACACTTTTTTAAAAAATGTTCGTAAAAAAGTGATTTTACAAAGTTTTTACGAAATTCACACTTTCTTTACAAAAAAGTTAAATTTTCACATTTTTACGAAAATTGATATAAACAGTGTGAGAGCACAACAAGAGTCTTTTTACGATATGCACATACTTACGAAATTTTTAAATTTTGAAAAAAAGTGTGAATTTCCAAACTTTTTACGAAATTCACACTTCTACGAAATTTTACAAAAAAAAGTGTGAATTCATAAAAATTTTGCGAAATTTACTCTATTTTTAAAAATTCGTAAATAAAATGTGAATTTATAAACTTTTTAAGGAATTCACACTTTAAAAAAAAAATCGTAAAATAAGTGTGATTTTACAAACTTTTTCCGAAATTCACATTTTCTTTACAAAAAAGTTAAATCTACACTTTTTTACTAAAATGCATATGTGGAGTTCACATTGAGTACAGGATCTTTTTACGATATTCGCATTTTTAAGAAATTTCGTAAAAAAGTGTGAATTTACACACTTTTTAGTAAATTCACACTTCTACGAAATTTTGCAAAAAAAAGTGCAAATTCACAAACTTTTTACGAAAATCACGCTTTCTTTACAAGAAAGTTAAAGTTACACTTTTTTAGGAAATTCACAATTTTACGAAATTTTGCAAAAAAATGTGAATTCACAAAATTTTTTACGAAATTCACTTTTTCAAAAATATTCGTAAAAAAGTGATTTTACAAACTTTTCACGAAATTCGCGCTTTCTTTACAAAAAAGTTAAATTTACACTTTTTTACGAAAATTGGTATAAACGTTGTAAGTGCAAAACGAGTACAGTGTCTTTTTACGATATTTACACTTTTACGAAATTTTGTAAAAATGTGTGAATTTCCAAACTTTTTACGAAATTTTACAAAAAGAAGTGTAAATTCGCAAACCTTTTACGAAATTTACACTATTTTTAAAAAATTCGTTAATAAGATGTGAATTTACAAACTTTTTACGACATTTTGCAAAAAAAAATGTGAATTCACAAACTTTTTACGAAATTCACACTTTAAAAAAAAATCGTAAAAAAATTTATATTTACACTTACGAAAATTCGTATAAACGGTGTAAGTATATACTAAAAGACGAGGACAGAATCTTTTTTCGAATTAGCACTTTTTTATGAAAAAATTAAATTTATACTTTTTTTTAATAAAATATTGTAAAAAAACGTCTGAGTTTACTAGCTAAGTTACCCTTCGTTACTGTTTTTTGAACTAAAACCTAGGAAACTTATCATGAAATTACTTAAAACTTAAAATGAAATTTAAATAGGTTTTAAAATAAAATCTGTATAAATGAAAAGTATGCGACTTAATTCATGTAGGATTTCTGATGATTAGGACCACGATCAGGTCCCAATAAAAAATGACAACTGTTTTACCGATAAGGTTGCTATACAGTAAACAATGGTGATGTATAGGTTTCAATTTATAAAACGGAAGTATAATTCTTAAAATTTTTAAACAATTAATAAATAATAACAAAAACAAGAAAATATAAAGTCCCTAAACCAAAATTTTTGATATACACTATTGAGCCAGAAGCTTAGAGGTGGAACTACTAATAAATTAACTGACCACCAGATACGTAGCCTTGTGAGATAGGAAGAGACAAACAGGTTGTTAAATTATTTTAATGAAAATAAATATCCACCCATCCACCACAAAAGCTGATCTGTGATAACAGTGTAAACTTTAGTTGGTAACGTTTGGCAATGGTACTCGATGTGGTTTGGGTGTGTTTTTGTGGTTTTTTATTTAGTTGGACGAATTTTTTAAGGATTTATTATTTCATTTAGAAAAAAAACGTAAACATAACTTTTAGTTAAAAAGAGATTTATTGTTCAGTGTGTATAAATATAGTTGTTCTCTGGCTGCGTTTAGTTTTGTAAAAAAAACGAGAAATTAAAAAAATGTACAACACACAGTATTTTTATTTATTTATGAAGGTTTTTTTACACGGCTTTTACCACCACACAACGTCAAGCGATATTTGAAAAACGTGAAAAAAATAGTCGTTTCTGATGCTATTGCTAATTTAAAAAAATAGCCTATTTTTTAAATGGCAATTCGGATAAAAAATAGGAATATTATCGCTTCAGGAGTATCTACCATTTACCACCAATTTATTACTTAGGGCAGGTTTGCGGTCAAGTGCCAGCGAAGGACTTACAAAAGTGTAATGGCACTGATAGTTAAGTTAATTAAACACTCACTGAATTAATTAACACAGTCTTGCTTAGGGTATGAAACTATGTCGCGCATAGGCGACAGGGGATACTGCTACCCGCGGTGAGACGAAAGTGAAGCCAACTTTTGGTCGCCGTCATTCAGTTGGTGTCCATTTTGACGTTTTGTAGATAACTTGTGCTATTTCTACTAAAGCGTAAAAGTGCCAAAACCTACCTTTTTTTCGAAATTTCGTAAAAAAGTATAATTTTTTTAAAAACTTTATGAATTTCGTAAAATAATGTGAATTTACACTGTTTTTTTACGAAATTTTGTAAAAAATATATAAATTTAACTTTTTCGTAAAAAAAGTGTGAATTCACAAACTTTTTACGAAAGTTACACTTTTACGAAATTTTGCAAAAAAAAAGTGTAAACTCACAACGAGTACAGAATCTTGGTACGATATTCACACTTTTACGAAATTTCGTAAAAAAAAGCTACAAATTCACAAAATTTTCACGAAATTCACACTTTTTTAAAAAATGTTCGTAAAAAAGTGATTTTACAAAGTTTTTACGAAATTCACACTTTCTTTACAGAAAAGTTAAATTTACACTTTTTTACGAAAATTGATATAAACAGTGTGAGAGCACAACAAGAGTCTTTTTACGATATGCACATACTTACGAAATTTTGAAATTTTGAAAAAAAGTGTGAATTTCCAAACTTTTTACGAAATTCACACTTCTACGAAATTTTACAAAAAAAAGTGTGAATTCATAAACATTTTGCGAAATTTACTCTATTTTTAAAAATTCGTAAATAAAATGTGAATTTATAAACTTTTTAAGGAATTCACACTTTAAAAAAAAAATCGTAAAATAAGTGTGATTTTACAAACTTTTTCCGAAATTCACATTTTCTTTACAAAAAAGTTAAATCTACACTTTTTTACTAAAATGCATATGTGGAGTTCACATTGAGTACAGGATCTTTTTACGATATTCGCATTTTTAAGAAATTTCGTAAAAAAGTGTGAATTTACACACTTTTTAGTAAATTCACACTTCTACGAAATTTTGCAAAAAAAAGTGCAAATTCACAAACTTTTTACGAAAATCACGCTTTCTTTACAAGAAAGTTAAAGTTACACTTTTTTAGGAAATTCACAATTTTACGAAATTTTGCAAAAAAATGTGAATTCACAAAATTTTTTACGAAATTCACTTTTTCAAAAATATTCGTAAAAAAGTGATTTTACAAACTTTTCACGAAATTCGCGCTTTCTTTACAAAAAAGTTAAATTTACACTTTTTTACGAAAATTGGTATAAACGTTGTAAGTGCACAACGAGTACAGTGTCTTTTTACGATATTTACACTTTTACGAAATTTTGTAAAAATGTGTGAATTTCCAAACTTTTTACGAAATTTTACAAAAAGAAGTGTAAATTCGCAAACCTTTTACGAAATTTACACTATTTTTAGAAAATTCGTTAATAAAATGTGAATTTACAAACTTTTTACGAAATTTTGCAAAAAAAATGTGAATTCACAAACTTTTTACGAAATTCACACTTTAAAAAAAAATCGTAAAAAAAATTATATTTACACTTTCTTACGAAAATTCGTATAAACGGTGTAAGTATATACTAAAAGACGAGGACAGAATCTTTTTTCGAATTAGCACTTTTTTATGAAAAAATTAAATTTATACTTTTTTTTTAATGAAATATTGTAAAAAAAAAGTGTGAGTTTACTAGCTAAGTTACCCTTCGTTACTGTTTTTTGAACTAAAACCTAGGAAACTTATCATGAAATTACTTAAAACTTAAAATGAAATTTAAATAGGTTTTAAAATAAAATCTGTATAAATGAAAAGTATGCGACTTAATTCATGTAGGATTTCTGATGATTAGGACCACGATCAGGTCCCAATAAAAAATGACAACTGTTTTACCGATAAGGTTGCTATACAGTAAACAATGGTGATGTATAGGTTTCAATTTATAAAACGGAAGTATAATTCTTAAAATTTTTAAACAATTAATAAATAATAACAAAAACAAGAAAATATAAAGTCCCAAAACCAAAATTTTTGATATACACTATTGAGCCAGAAGCTTAGAGGTGGAACTACTAATAAATTAACTGACCACCAGATACGTAGCCTTGTGAGATAGGAAGAGACAAACAGGTTGTTAAATTATTTTAATGAAAATAAATATCCAAACATCCACCACAAAAGCTGATCTGTGATAACAGTGTAAACTTTAGTTGGTAACGTTTGGTTTAATTTAGGCAATGGTACTCGATGTGGTTTGGGTGTGTTTTTGTGGTTTTTTATTTAGTTGGACGAATTTTTTAAGGATTTATTATTTCATTTAGAAAAAAAACGTAAACTGTTAAAAAAATAGTACGCGAGTGTTTTTTGTGTGGAAAAATGGACAAGCGGAATGGGGAAGATTGGGAAACGTCATTTCATCGATAAGTAATGTAAATTCAAGATTAAAATTTCATTCGCGTAGATTACACTGTCGATAAACACTAGAATCACAATAATTTTCTTATTTCTTAATAGATCTTAACAAATGATACATAGATTAACAAATAATAGTTCGTACTTTTCTGTTATAGCAAAAAAATATAAAGAGTGTTTTAAAAAAAGCCAACGGGTTTTTTAAAATGCATAAAGTGGTAATTGTCACAAAATATCATTTTTTGACATTTAGAAAAAGAACCCTTATTTTTAGCATCTATAGAGTGTCCTTGTCAACAAAATTGGTGAAGAGATAACGAAATCCGGTTAAGTTAAATTATTAGCACTTTTTATTTTAAGTAAGAAGTTGGTATAAGAAATATTATTATCAAATGATACATCGGTTTCCAGACAATAGAAAGATGTTTTTTGTAGTTGCGAAAAAAATTATACAAAAGTTAAAAGAAAACCCGAGGGTGTTTTAAGATGCATAAAGCTTTTGGACGTCCGCTATTTTGAATTTTTGACAAATGTCATTTTTTGATATATTTGCAAAAAGTCTATTCCATTAAATTTTCAAACTTTGTTTTGGGTTAAAATCCGATAATAATAAAAAAATTGGCACTTAAAACAAAACAATCCGGTTTTTATGGTCCACCCTATAGATATATCTGGGAAGAAACTATGGCCTTATAATTAAGATTTTTATGGATGCTCCCTTGCTTCGTTTTTAGTTTATTTATTATTAAATATACATATTTAGCTAGTTTATTGTATAGTTCTTGAACTCCCACTTCTTTTTCTTAAATTCTTATCATTTTCATTATTAGTCACAATAACAGGAACGGATAGATGACTGACAGATTTTTTTGCGTCAACATTTTCCTTACTATTGGCTGTTATTGACGCGCTTTTTATCGAAGATTTTTTAGAGGCAATCTTAGCTCGTTTCTTTTTCTGAAAAATATTACATGCGAATTTCACTTCGATTTTGAGTGCCTCAAGAAATGGGACCTAAAAAACAAATGAAATAATAGTTCGTTTTATTGCAACAAACAAAAAGTACGAAGTTGCTGTAGAATAGCGACATTCAAAATCTATTTTTTCTACTCGCGTGCTCAATGTGACTACTTTGCGCACTCATTTTCGTACGCCAAGTACAAAAATGGTGACCTGTCGTCAATGGTGTCTTAATTTTTTGTACGTTTATACAATTTTTAGAATGCATGTAAAGTTACTTCTTGCAATATAATCTGGTTAAAGCACAGAGTACCGAACTGATCCGTGGTTAAAGACCACCAGAATGTATACCTTTGTTCTTTCTAAATTCTACGGGATAATTTCAATATAACGGCTGACTTTTATACAGGGTTGGCCTGGATTTTTTCAAAAACTGTTAAGAATTGGAGAAAATGCTGTAACACATCGATTTTGTTTGTAAAGGGGACACTTGAAATTTTTTTTAGCGCACATCCCCTTTGAGGGGTAAACTTTACCCCTATAATTTGAATAAGGAAAGTGGGTCGAGTGATACCTTGTTTTGAAGGTCTCTTGAATGTCTTGACAATGGTGTAAAAATTTTGAAAATCTATCGATTATTTCTAGAGATATTTAGTTTTACAGTTACATGGACAAATGCAAAACTATTTTTTATAAAGAATTTTTTTTATTTTTTGAGAAATCCCGGGACACGTCGACTTTGTTTTTGTTAATAGTACATTTTATCATTGCATTTTTTCTTCTAGGATACATTTCTATGAGACGGGAAATTTACCTGTACTTGATTTGAGCTTACTTTGAAAGTAAATATCTCTAAAACGAATCGATACACGATCGTAAATACATTCAGTAGACCTTCAAAAGAAGGTATCACTCGATCCACCTTTTCTATTCAAAATATAGAGGCAAAGTTCAACCCTGAAAGGGGATGCGCGATATAAAAACTTCAAGAGAATGCAATTTCTCCAATTCTTAACATTTTTTGAAAAAATCCAGGTGAACCTTCTTAAATTGCCAACCCTGTATAAAGGACAGCCGTTATATTGAAATTGTTCCGTAGAATTTATAATGAAAAAGGTATAAATTCTGGTGGTCTTTAACCAGATTATATTGCAAGAAGCAGTAAGTGAGGGGGAGACCACTCACAAATAAAATCGATCTGTTTCAGAATTTCTCCTATAGTTTTTGAAACCCTTTTAAATTGCCAACCCTGTATACAGGAACTAAACGAAACTGTTATTGTCTTTGTCATAAAGGTGGTCCGATTTAATTTAGAAGAAAAAGACTGGCAATGATATTATTAGTAAGTTTTAGAAGTTCATTTTTTAGGTTTACGACATATCTACTTATATTTTATATTTCTCCAGCAGCTCGCTTTTAAAGAAATATAAAATGGAGGTTCCTCTTTAAATTATTACTTACTTTCTCCTCTACGGAAATCCTTCGGACATTCCAGAGAAATTCCAACATGGCGACCAGATATGCAATGCCTATTCCGACGCCTAGAACTATAAAAATTCCTCCTACATTCGCCAACGTTAAAGCGGTAGGTTCGGCTTCTTCCTGTAATAAATAAATTACTTACCAAAATTATATGCAAACTATAAAGTCGGCATTGGAAAAATTTAAAGTTGAGTTTGTGAAGTACGCGTGAACTAAAGCATCATCATAAATTTCAACACTTATTCCTATCCGTATTCATACGTATCGGAAGTGACCCATTAAAAAGGGTATAAATCACAGCCTAAATGCACACATAACGCGTAACGTATCGACCAAAGAATAGGTAAATTGGTTTGGATACGTCACGGATCGCGTTACGATACGATACGTATACCCAGGGGGCCGGATTATAGGACAGGGGCCCTTGCAAATTTGACCACAACAAACTATTTAATACAGAAAAGATCAAAAGATCTTAGGTGGAAATAATGAAAATTCAAACTTGAATGAGCATCCCACAAGGAACACACAAATGACCAAAGCAAAAAGAGAAATGAATAAACGATGTTTCGCCCTGGGTAACCAGCGTGGGCTCATCAGTGGTTTCACTGGTCACGCTCTACCATACATCATTAAACACCATCATACACTTTGATTTCCAACTTTGAATGACTCACAAATAGGCATCGTTCCGCATTGGTACTTATCCAAGTTAACTGATACGGATTCGTCCTGGCGTGTTAATATTTCCAGTAGGATTATGTTCCTAAGGCAATTAAAACAAAAAAGAAGTAAAAAAACCTCTAAATCAGTTACTTCAACCGAAATGAAACTAAAAAAGAAAAGATCTTGGGTGGAAATAATAAAAATTCAAACTTGGATGAGCATCCACAAAGGACCAAAGCGAATCACTCACAAATAGTTATCGTTCCGCACTGGTACTTATCCAAGTTACGTGATACGGATTCGTCCTGGCGTGTTAATATTTCCAGTAGGATGATGCTCCTAAGTCAATCAAAAAAAAAAGTTAAAAAACCTCCAAACAATTACTTCAATCGAAAAGAAACTAAAAAAAAAATCAAAAGATCTTGGGTGGAAATAACGAAAATTCAAACTTGGAAGAGCATCCCACAAGGAACACACAAAGAACCAAAGCGAAAAGAGAAATGAATAAACGATGTTTCGCCCTGTGTAACCAATAATAAATAAAGAAAATTCAAACTTGGATGAGCATCCCACAAGGAACACACAAAGAACCAAAGCGAAAAGAGAAATTAATAAACGATATTTCGCCCTGGGTAACCAGCGTAGGCTCATCAGTGGTTTCACTGGTAACTCTCTACCATACATCATTAAACACCATCATACACTTTGATTTCTAACTTTGAATCACTCACAAACAGACATCGTTCCGCACTAGTACCTATCCAAGTTACCTGATACGGATTCGTCCTGGCATGTTAATATTTCCAGTAGGATTATGCGCCTAAGGCAATTAAAAATTTAATTGGCGATGTTTTTTAGTTTCATTTTGGTTCTTTTCGGTTGAAGTAACCTATTTGGAGGTTTTTTTTTAACTTCTTTTTTGTTTTAATTGCGTTAGGAGCATAATCCTACTGGAAATATTAACACGTCAAAACGAACCCGTATCAGGTAACTTGGATAAGTACCAGTGCGGAACGATACCTATTTGTGAGTGATTCAAGGTTGAAAATCAAAGTGTATGATGGTGTTTAATGATGTATGGTAGAGGGTGACCAGTGGAATCACTGATGAGCCCACGCTGGTTACCCAGGGCGAAACATCGTTTATTCACTTCTCTTTTCGCTTTGGTGCTTTGTATGTTCCTTGTGGGATGTTCATCCAAGTTTGAATTTTCGTTATTTCCACCCAAGATCTTTTGTTCTTTTGTTTTTTAGTTTCTTTTCGGTTGAAGTAACTGATTTGCAGATTTTTTTAACTTCTTTTTTATTTTAATTGCCTTAGGAGCATAATCCTACTGGAAATATTAACACGCCAGGACGAATCCGTATCAGGTAACTTGGATAAGTACCAGTGCGGAACGATGCCTATATGTGAGTTATTCAAAGTTGGAAATCAAAGTATATGATGGTGTTTAATGATGTATGATAGAGGGTGACCAGTAAAACCACTGATGAGCCCACACTGGTTACCCAGGACGAAACATCGTTTATTCATTTCTCTTTTCGCTTTGGTCCTTTGTTTGTTCCTTGTGGGATGCTCATCCAAATTTGAATTTTCGTTATTTCCACCCAAGATCTTTTGTTTTTTAGTTTCTTTTCGGTTGAAGTAACTGATTTAAAGGTTTTTTTAACTTCTTTTTTGTTTTAATTGCATTAGGAGCATAATCCTACTGGAAATATTAACACGCCAGGACAAATCCGTATCAGATAACTTGGATAAGTACCAGTGCGGAACGATGCCTATTTGTGATTGATTCAAAGTTGGAAATCAAAGTGTATGATGGTGTTTAATGATGTATGGCAGAGGGTGACCAGTGAAACCACTGATGAGCCCACGTTGTTTACCCAGGGCGAAACATCGTTTATTCATTTCTCTTTTCGCTTTGGTCCTTTGTGTGTTCCTTGTGGGATGCTCATCCAAGTTTGAATTTTCGTTATTTCCACCCAAGATCTTTTGATTTTTTGTTTTTTAGTTCCTTTTCGGTTAAAGTAACTGATTTGGAGGTATTTTTAAAAACTATTTAATATTAACTCAAACAAAGACAAAAAATCTACCTTCAAAGTTAGCCTATTTTTTCAGACAAACCGCTATAACTTAAAAACCAGTGAACCGATTTCAACAAAGGTTAATTTTTTTTTGAAGGGCTACAAGCCTCAGTTTTGAGTTTTGTAATTTTTGGCTATTTCGATTTTTAAACGTCAAAAATCCAAAATTGTTAAAATTGGAAAAAAAAACAAAAACATGAATCGTACGTCACGCTAATCTCAAAACCGGTATACGCTAGAGGCCTGTTTATGTGGCACATTCGGAAGCCAATGAATCATGCGGGTGCCATTAAGTATTGTCGTCTTTGAGTTCTGTTTAGTTTTCGAGATATTAATTTTTAAAATAATAATTTTAAATGCTTATAACTCAAAAAGGACTGCACCGATTTTAATGCGATAAAGTGTTTTCTTAATACAAATAACTTTTCTTATAATTCTTTAAGTCATATTTGCAAAATTTTCATTTTTGAAAAAAGTTTTATTAACTTTTTTCTTCCCTAATCATTCTGAATACGCTCTGACAGTTTTTTTTTTCAACGAAGCATTTCGGCTATAGCTCACTGGCTTCGTTTATGATAGTATATGAATATAATATGACTATTTTAAAACTGAGTGAAAAGACTGTTTTACTAGAAAGTTCTTTTTAATAATAGCTTCTGCGCCTCATTTCAAATGTCGAAATCGCATTAAGAATTTATTTAGTGCTTATCATAGCTAACTGCACCGGCAAACGATCTTTTTCTAAAATGAAATTTATTAAAAATAGGGCGCGTACAACGATGAACCAACAACGTTTGGTATTTTTGTCTTTGCTCAGTATAGAAAGCGAATTACTTAGAGAATTGGACTTTGAAGATGTTATTAATGATTTTGCTGCAAAAAAAGCACGTAGAGTGTCTTTTACGTAATTAGTTACTACCTTTTATTTTACTTTGTGAGTGTACCTAATGTTCAAGTAACGTATCGAAACATATCTCGTGTTTGCACATGCGCATTTCGATACGGAGGACAAGTGATGATTTTAAATCATGCTTTATGTCTCTATTAATTAGTAGCTGGAGATTAAAAGACGCTTTAGTCCCGAGGTTTATGTACTATTTTATGCACTTTAGAAAAAGATTATTGTTAAAATCACGTTATTTCCACGCCAAATAGTTCGCCGACTACAAGAAAGGGTGCTAAGAATGAAATCTTGGCCAAGAGCAAGTGCTATGTGGCTTGACTTGCGATATAATTTTCCAGGGATTAATTTACTTTTAATCCCTTAGGGAAAAGTGCCACTTCAGTCCCTAAAAAGATGGATTAAACGTGCCTATTTAATCCCTAAAGTACATAAAATATCTTTTCATTTGGTATATTTTATAAGATTTTCTATAATACGCCATTTTTATATTCTATCACGGAAAAAAATACCTGTAACCCAGGCAGCAAGGACACGTAACAATGACGTGAATGAATCGTCATCTGTTACGTCAAAACTACCAAATTTATGACGTAAAATTGACCTTTTTAAGAAGGCAATGTGTCTCATCTTTTTGACGTCATAATATGACTTAAGATGACGTCATATTTTACGTAAAAGGTACGGACGAGAAAAGTACATTGTCTATTGAATAATTTATTTAAAAAAAATATTGATAGTACACGAAAATATCCGAGTATAACAAACTAACCTTTGGAGGATAATACTATTAAAACATACCAATCTTCAGATAATAGAGTAAAAATAAGATACTAAAGTCAATTATCAGTATTATCGGTATCCGCATCTCAATCAAGCAGGTAGACTTTCAAACTCATGGCGGATAATTCCTGAGATAGATGCGTTAAGAGCCACATAACGCTACATATAGGTTTGCCCGTAACGCATTGCTCGTTTATTCAAATATTGTCATTTTGATCAGATGTCAACAAGATAGGGATGGGGATACCGATACCACTGATATTTGACTTTACGTTTCTATTAACTGCATAATAATTCCTACTAATAAAATATATAAACTCAATAAAAAAATAAAAAAATTTTGGTTTACAAAAAAATACGCTAATACCCAATTATAGCAAACCAACCTTCGGATAATACTATTTAAATATTATTAACTTTAAAACCTATAATACATGTCGGTAATACACGAAAATACAATAAAACCCGAGTATAAAACCAACCTCGGATACCACTACTAAAATATTTATAATCATATACTATATAAAAAAAATCATTAAAACGGAATTATTTTTGACAGAAGACAGAACTTGCCGCAGACGCAATCAAATTCACGCACTAAGCGACTTCTGTGTGACGACTGCACCACACCTTCACACCTAGCTACAACCTACGACTGTACGACAACACCTTCGAACTTTGTCGGGTGTCATCCCGCGGATTCGTAATTAACTCACATATCTCTCTCTCTCTCTGCTTTTCGCATAAAGCTGTGAAGGACAGAAATTTGGCTTTCTTTACTAGCCGGGGAATTACCGCTTTTCAAAATAAATAAGAATATCTTACATATTTATTCTGTGCAATTTCTGCAGCATTTTTTGTTTTATTTTATATGACATGAAATGGGAGTTTATGTTTCATCTTTTCGGAATTTACGCAAAGGCGTAAAAATATAGGTCATTGCAGGTCACATCATAATGACGAAAAAAATTAACCTTAATTCTACCTTTTTAATTAGTTTTCAAAAAAAAAAACAAAATTATATCCTTTTAAATATAAATCCAAAACTTAAAGTTCTATTGGTCAAATTAGGTAGATCATAAAACGTGTCAAATTCGTCTCTAACATGACGCTTTAATAACGTCATAATATCACTAAAATTTGACCTCAACCAATTTGACTTAATTATGACGTGATTCAGACGTCGTGTGACGTGTCCTTGTTACCTGGGAAGGTAATTCTTTTGATTGACTTGTATAAATAAAATTGAGTCATAAAATACTTATACAATAAAATTTAAATTTTGGACAGTTGGACAACAGTACAAATCCGGTTACAATTTTATAAAACTACACAATTGCTTAAAAAACCGATTTTTTCCGCGATCTCTTACCGGTGGACAAGGTTCGCCGTCTCTCATTTTTTTCCACCATTTTTCCTTAAGCTCTCCAAGTTTACCACTTTCTTGTAGTTTTAATACCGCTGTGTTAATTTGGTGTCTGTAATCCGCATCTAAAAAGTAATGGCTAAAATATGACACTTAAGGGCTAGTTATGCATTAAGGATACAATCTATTGTTCCGTGCCGAGGTATAGCTCACATTTTGTTGGCCGGTCCAACTAAAAAGCAACAAACGCTTTTACTGTGATTGTTGGCATGCCACTTTCCGTAAAAGTCAAAGTGAAACTGGAATTCCATCGTCCCATAAAACAGTGTATTTGTTGTCGTATTTTGGGAAAAACGTAGAATTTCAATGTCATTTTTTTCAAAAACTGTAGTTTTGACCACCACTCATATAGATACTATAACGGCCCAAGTGCCGAACGAAAATATCTTTGAAAAACACAGAGGAAAATACAAAATTGCGGTAAATAAACCAAAAATCTACTGCGCATGCACTAACAAATCCATGCCTGGTGTCGTAGTGACCTTACGATAATTTAATGAAAAGGTATTAATTTAAGTGACAGTGACAACGACATCATCTGCCGAAAAAGTGATTTATTTATTATATTATAGATAAAACATCTACAACCGCAAGTTTAACCTTACTCGAGGGTTTCAATCCACAAGGTAAACCCGTTACACGAGGACAGGGCCCCAAGTGCCGAACTCACTTCCTGAGAAAACTGGGCATTGTCGATAAGTTTACATTTTTGACGAGGTATGGTTTTTCCATTTTTTTTATGTTATTGTGGAGATTTTGTGTTTTTAAATTTTGCGGCGGTATTTTCTGCGATTGCGTGCGTTATTATTACGGGAAACACTATAAACAACAGTTTTTCAATTTTTTTTACGACTCTTTTAATAGATTTTCCAAAAATAAACAAACATATTTAACATAAATCTACATTTTTGCTGTCAGATGGTTGTCAGTTGCTTTCACTACTGACGCAATCGACACACCTGCCCATCCAGGCCAACTTGATTGGGACAGTTATTAGACACTTAAAGTAAATATTTCAACGCATCCTTATCGGTATACGTAACGCGTTTGAAACAAAGTCAAAATACGCCACATTTTTGACTTGCTCATGCCATGTTTCGAACAATGCCTGTTTCTTTGACGGGTGTGATGACAGAATCTCGTTGCGTACGGAAGGATGTACGTATCGTTAAAGACCCACGAACGTATGCAACGATTTCAATCAGCAGTACTGTCATCGCACCCTTCAAGTCAAAAATGTAGCATATTTTGACTTTGTTTCGAACGCGTTACGTACACCGATACGGATGCGTTGAAATATTTACTTGAAGTGTCTATTATCGATACGCATTTTTCACGGAAAAGCAAGGGAAGGGCCGATATATTATCTCATAGTTATATGCCTACACTTTAATGGGATTTTTTGTTCAGTATATTCCATGTTATCACTCCGTTAAGTTTGGTGAATCATTTATATTACTACATCTGATTTTTACTTATTATCAGTTATTGGTTGACGCACAAAAAAAAGAGTAAAACTAACATACAAAAAACAAACGAACAAAACGTAAAGAAGTTTTGAGGTGTAAATTAAGAAATTTGCGTATTTTGCGGTGCGATTTTTTATCAAATACCTGGGGACTTGGGAGGCGGTAATTACCCCCATTATTCCCCCCCCCCCTGGTACACGCCAGTGATGACGCCAATGACAATGATCTAAATCATCAGGGTTGGATTACAAAGCTTACGTTAACTGTAGATACCTATGCAACTTTATAAATCTGACGTATAATTGTTGTTATAAAGTTTATGCCACAATTTTTTATATTACATTACAATATTAACGTATATTTTAGGTACGCACATTTATGTATTATTTATGTTATTTAACGAATATTCATGTGACATGTAGGTTTTTTCATAATATTTATATAGTTAAAATCTTTATCTAAACTTTATTTATGCAACTTTATGTAACATTAATATAAATTAATGAATATTTATATGAAATTTATACATTCTTTTTAATGTAAAGTTTATATCATAATTTTTATATCACGTTTACATTACAAACTTTGCGCAAATTTTAGGTGTGCAGAATAGTGTACTTTGGATTTATATAAATACTATGTTAATGTAATAAATGTGTTTGCTGCGATAATTTTGCGTTGATGCGACACATTTTTTTTTGGGTTTTATGTTAAAATTTTTGCATCAAATAACGCCGAAACTTTGCAAAAAGTTATGTTTAATTTGAAATAAAACACAAGAACGACAATTTTTTGACGCTTTTTGTGAAAACCATCCACAAAGATATAGGGCGATCGTCTCTTTTGTATCTGCCATTGTCTGTCAACCCTGATTATGACATTATTTTCTTTGTTTTTTAAAATTATTAGGGTTTTACATTTTGCGATACTTGGGCCATTATAGTATCTCATAGTTATATAAAAAATATGTTTACTTTATATTTTTTTTCATTTACCCTATCTAAACTTACTCATAGGCATGCCAATCCCATAGGATTTCGAATCCAACAGATTTCCTATTTTTCTTAGTTCGCATTGCCTCTCCGTGACGTACTCGATCCCAGTGGACTCCATAAAAAACGCATATAAAGAATCCTTAGTGGCCAAGACTCTGTCCACTCCCCTCGCGTTATCCGGCTCGAAAAGAGATGGCTTTTCGTTGACCATGGTATTCCACATTTTTTGATAAAGGCTATTGTTAGAATTTGAGAAGAAAGTAGACGTTGATGCGCCCTCAACCAGACCTTCAGAAAATTAAGTAAATAAATTGCGGTGATACGATACTCTGCTTCATAATACGGTTTTTTTTAACGAAAATTTGTTGAAAAACTTTGGAACCCATTTGGTCCTGAAACTATTTCTTTTGAAATATAAATAAAAGTAAATGAAATAATAGGTATTTAAAAAAGGTTTTTTTGTATTGCCTGGTTCATAAGCTATCAAATATATGTTAGAACAAACATTCGTAAAACAAACAAAGTTGTGATTGTTTTTCACCAACCAAAACGACACTTTTTGCGTTTCGTTAACAACGTTAGCATCATCAGGAGACGATAAACAGTCATAACTTTGTTATAGTGCAACCAAAGGTTCCAAATTCTCAACATAAACAATCGTAAGTTAAGCTACCTCCAACATCATGTAAAAACTAAACAAATTGAGTTTAAAATGCCTGTACTAAATATAGTACTTCAGTATCAACTGGGTGGAAGGCATGTGCGACGATGATAAAAGCTTTTAAATTAACTTTAAAATACATATTTGGAAAAAGGCAATGAAAAAGACCGTAATTAACTCTTGATTTTGCTTTTCTTATTTCTAAAACTTTGTTTTATGACATGATATAGGTATATTTTTATATATGAATTATTTTGTTTTTAATTTAAACACAACCAAACCTATTCAAAAAAACCAACACAGAATTGATATGCTTTTTAATAAGAACCCATCAGCATCTCCATCATTGAGAGAACCTATTTTATTTTTGTTACTTAATTGTTACAAGATCTGTAAAATCACAAGAACCAGGAACCATAATTTTTTTTATGTAGTCGGGAATAGAACACGGATGTGCTTGCATGAAAGTCAGACGCGCTACCATTGCATTTTCCAACGAACACTGGCTAAGTTTTTAAAACTTAGATCCGCAACTTTATCAACAAAAATATAGACAGGGTGTTCCAAATTCGATGCTCACCATGGGGATCTCCTAAACGGTAGGAGATACGAAAATGTTTAAATTAGAGAAAAGTTGCGCAATTTGATGCTTTACTCAAAACTAAAAAAAAATACAAAATCTAAGTAGTACCGAAATGTTCATTTTTAGTTTTTATTTTTGTGCGCCTTTATTCTTAAAAAAATCTAACGACAAAACAAGAGCTTTTCTTTACTTCAGTGCAAAATGAATTTCTTGGATTTCAATTGCTCACACAGAGGGTGGAACCTAGAATGACGCCGTTTCGTCTTTATTAGGGACTCATCAGCTAGGTGTACCACACCAGAGAATTTCGATCACGCTTATGTGTCAAAGATTGCGGCTCAAGCGGAGATAATTTCTGTCGAGTACCGACCATGGCGCCCTCTGTGTGAACCTCCGACAACCAAGAATAGAACCCACTGCATAGGCAGTAGGTGCATGGCGCAGCATCGTCCTGTGAGTGACATACTACAATGTGTTTCGTCTAAAAGCGATTATAACTCGCAAAACAACCGAAAGGTGCCGTACTGCACGATTTAAAAAACAAACGGAAGATGGCTGTGGCACTATAAATCTAACGAAATAACAAGAGTTTTTTATACTTGAGTGCAAAATGAACTTCTTGGATTTAGATTGCTCACACAGAGGATGGAACCTAGGATGAAGCCGTTTCTTCCTTATTATGGACTCATCAGCTCACGCTTATGTGCCAAAGATCACGATTCGAGCGGAGAGAATTTCTATCGAGTACCGACCATGGCGCCCTCTGTGTGAACCTCCGAAAACCAAGGCTAGAACCGACTGCATAATCAGTAGTAGCATCGATCCTGCGAGAGACATATTACAATGCCATCTGTATGCAGGTTTCGTCTGCAAGCGATTATAACTCGCAAAACAACCGAAAGGTGCCGTACTGCACGATTTAAAAAACAAACGGAAGATGGCTGTGGCACTGTAAATCTACACATCTACGACATACACAGTACCACAGCCATCTTCCGTATATTTTTTAAATCGTGCAGTGCGGCACCTTTCGGTTGATTTGTGAGTTATAATCGCTTGTAGACGAAAACTGCATACAGATGGCATTTTAATATGTCTCTCGCAGGAACGATGTTACGCCATGCACCTACTGCTTATGCAGTGGGTTCTATCCTTAGTTGTCGGAGTTTCACACAGAGGGCGCCATGGTCAGTACTCGATAAAAATTCTCTCCGCTTGAGCCGTAATCTTTGACACATTTCCATATGACACAGAGTTCCATTTCTGACTTTTGACATAATATTCGGATTTTGTCAATTTTTTTAGTTATAAGTAAAGCATTAAATTTTGCAGCTTTGCTCTAATTAAGCCTTTTCATATCTCTTACCGTTTAGGAGATCTCCATGGTAAGCATCGAATTTGAAATTTTATTATAAAAATTTCAACCTGAAGTTGTTATTTTATCAAACTAAATTCAATGAAGGTTTAAATACTAGCGGTTTTTGTACTTTGCGCATTGAGACTAAAATGTTTGAGAAATTTTTATATTTGGATAGGCAACTTTAGGGCCAAAAATACCCTTGCAAGCGAAATTTTGCATAAGTAAGGCAAGGAAAGATGCCAGCGACTACGTTCAAGGCCAAGCTTTTCTTTGAACATTTTGTTCGGGTAAATTTTTGAGCAAATTATTGCTATCTATTTTGGAAACATATTTTTAAAGATGAGAATGAATAAAATTTACATCAGTGATCAGCGATCTCAATTCTTTAAAAAAATGGAACACCAACTTTTATTTAAAATTTTTGTCAAAAAATGCCGACGGCAAGCGAAACATTATTATTGGCTCTACTATCAGTTTTGTCACATGGATTAGGGTTACTTATAATATTTTTTTCTTAGGGTTTTTCTCGGATTTTTTTGCCCGAGGTTTTTTTTGGGATTTTCTTGCGAGTTTTTTTATTTCCAAGGGTTTTTTCCTAAAGTCAAAAAAAACTTTTCTTTTCCAAAAAAATGTTGAGTTTTTCAAATATCGGCAAAAAACTCAAAAATTGCACTTTTAAGCGGTAATCCGTAATCAGAAGTGGCGGGGAGGGGGATCTTTTTTAAACATATTTTTGTAACTTTACTTTACCTTTAGCTTTTATTGTTGTTTTTTAATTCCTACACCAGATTTACCTAATTAGTTTAAGGTCCCAAGGGTTGCTTAAAAAAGCAAAAGGTTCATGAAAATGCTGAAGATATAGATATTTACGGTCAATTTAATGTAATAATCAAAGTCGATTACTGATACTGCACCAACAATATGCAAAGGGCAACATTGCGATTCAAAAGGGTGGCCGGCCTACTACCTGCGAAATCCAAAACGTGGGATGGATGATAGATCGGCGACACAGTCTACTAAATTACTGCTAAATTATATTTTTTAGACAAGGGTCGGGTTCGTAGGGTTGTAAAATTGGGTAATAAACGGGTTATATTTAAACCGAACGTGCTTTTGTTCATATATTTGAGATTTAATAAAATGTATATAGGTTTTTTAATTTGACTTAATTATTATTGTAAAAGACTAAACTAGGAAGTAAAATAAAGGGATATTCTTTTAAACATAAATTTTTATCATTATATTTTACAAGCAACAACAATAAATAAGTGCCAATTATTGTTTTTTTTATTCTCGTTTTTTTTACAACCCCAAAAAAGTTACAAGTATACTGGCATATCCCCTATAAAAATCAGATCAATCGAAGTTGCTTATGAGGTAAAATGTGAATTTCGGCATCAAATCGTTTTTCCGTCGGAAAGCACTTGATTAAAAATACCTTATTTCAAAACTTTGTGTTTCTATTTTCAGTTAAGTTCAATGAATTCCGATAACAATATATATTTTGAATTTGTAAAGAAATTTTTATACCCCCAATTCTTCAAACAAATTTTGCTCAACATTCTCTCCAAAATTTACGTGTGTTTTTTTTGTTACGAACATTTCTTTGAACATTTTGCTCAAGAGGCTCGTGTAAATGTTTGTCGGCATTACCACATCAAAGGAAAGTTTGTCTGTGTAAATGCACCTTAATAGCACTGTTTTATCGCTCGACTAGGCATTTTACTTGGAGAGACGATGAGTTAAATATTATAAAATAACATCAAATTTACAGCTGAGTGCAACGAGATAATAGTGATATTTTATTTGAAATAAAAGTTTTTTTTTGTTAATTGGTTCCCCTGTATAGGTACCTACTGGTTAGCTACGAGAAGCTTAGATTTAACCTTATACCGAAATTAAAGCAGGTAACAAAATTGTGTAGAAATTGTACATAATTTTAGTTACACAATCAAAAACAAAATTGCTCAGATTTTTTTTCCGTGGATAATTAACAGAATACCTAATCGCCGGCATCCAATGAAAGAAAATTCTAATACTTGACCTAAGCCGTGTTCTAGCTTAAGTGCAGCTAGCCTCAAAAGGGTAAACTGCGTCCTACTAAAATTTTGATGATTTTTCAGTGACTTGCCATATAAAAAAAGGCCGCACGGAAGGGATCGAATATTCGCGATCTTTAAACCCTAGTTTAATAACTGCGTAGAAACCAGTGTTATAAAACTCAAAAAGTTAGGTAGGTAGTGGCGTCGCTAGAAATCGACTCAGGGGAGGTTTCATTTTTCAATAAAAATCAACTATCTACCTATGGGAAATTTTAAAAAATAAGCTAGGTTGAGTACGAAACAAAAATAATTATTTTTAAAAGCAAGTCTCATGTAGTCTCATTTGGAGATTTTTTTTCAAATTTAACCCTTAAATGCGCCGTTGGCAAAAATTTTGAAAAAATTACACTAATATGCTATTTTTTGCGCGTTTCAAATGTTGTTGACAAAAAAATTGCTTAAAATTATACAAAATTGAAACAATATTTAATATTGGTATAGCGCCAAAAAAAAACAAAACATTCTTTAAAAATTTTGACCCCTTAGATTTTTTGTAAAATATTTTTTAAAATGTAGATTGGGTTAGATGCCAAGAAGGGGTGGGTTGCGGTGGTATATATAGATTTGTTGCCAAATCAAAAATGCGCCGCAGAAGAAAGTTTTAAGAAAAATTAAACGAAAATTGTAACAATTAGTGACGTCATAGCATCGTAGGCAACATTTTTAAAATTTAATCACACCAAACACACGTCACAAACCAGAGTAAAGGGTAAAAAGGGCAAACCCCCCCCCCCCTGGCTACGCCACTGATGTTGATTTTTGCCCCCCCCAGATCGATTTTTCAAAAATTTTTATGCCAAAATTTTGCACACATTTTGCACAATTTTGCACACCACAAATCAAATTTTGCACACCTTCCTACGAGAAACTACAGCCCATTTTCTGTGGGGGGGGGCAAACTTGACGTTGCCCCCCCCAGTCAATATTTTTCAAAAATTATGATGTCATTTGAAAGGTCTTATTTTGCACAATTTTGCACACCCATTTTAAAATTTTGCACACCTCCCTGTAACCCACACGAGGGTTCTGAAAATATCAAGTTTGCCCCCCCCCAGTCAACATTTTTAAAAAATTTTGGTGTCGTTAGAAAGGTCTTATTTTGCACAATTTTGCACACCCATTTTAAAATTTTGCACACCTCCCCGTAACCCACACGAGGGTTCTGAAAATATCAAGTTTGCCCCCCCCAGTCAATATTTTTCAAAAAGTTTGGTGTCGTTAGAAAGGTCTTATTTTGCACAATTTTGCACACCCATTTTAAAATTTTGCACACCTCCCTGTAACCCACACGAGGGTTCTGAAAATATCAAGTTTGCCCCCCCCCAGTCAATATTTTTCAAAAAGTTTGATTTCGTTAGAAAGGTCTTATTTTGCACAATTTTGCACACCCATTTTAAAATTTTGCACACCTCCCTGTAACCCACACGAGGGTTTTGAAAATATCAAGTTTGCTCCCCCCAGTCAATATTTTTCAAAAAGTTTGTTGTCGTTAGAAAGGTCTTATTTTGCACAATTTTGCACACCCATTTTAAAATTTTGCACACCTCCCTGTAACCTACACGAGGGTTCTGAAAATATCAAGTTTGCCCCCCAGTCAATATTTTTTAAAAATTTTGGAGTCATTAGAAAGGTCTAATTTTGCATCATTTTGCACACCCATTTTAAAATTTTGCACACCTCCCTCTAACCCACACGAAGATTCTGAAAATATGAAGTTTGCCCCCCCCACCGTCGATATTTTTCAAAAAATTTTGTGTCATTCGAAAAGTCTATTTTGCGCAATATTACACACCCTTCAGTACCCCACAAGAGCATTCTCAAAAAAGTTTGCCCCCCTCCCAGTTAATATTTTTCAAAAAATTTATGTCATTCGAGAAGCCTAATTTTGCACAACTATTTTTAAATTTTGCACACTTCCCATGCCGTTTTCTTTTTGTGGAGTTTACGGTTAAACTTGGTCCTAAAATTTCCCAGAAGTATAAGCAAACGAAGGAGACCTCGATTGTGTAATATCTTTGAATATTGTTTAAATTTACAGATAATTGTTTATGTTTACATTTGTATATAATCAAAAGTTTTTAATTTTTATGAATTTCCGGATTATACTTAAATTTTCATATCAAAAATGAACAGAAAAAATCGATGTAGACAGCGCATCCTGTCATGTTCGATGCCTTGGGAATCGGAACCAGCCTATTTTGCCGGTTCAGAATGGTTGCGGTTCTCAAGGTATGGATCTTCACAGGATGTGCTATCTACGTCCATTTGTTAGATGATGTCATAGCATGTGAAAAATTAAGTATAATCCGGAAATTCATAAAAATTAAAAACTTTTGATTATAGACACATATATGTAAGCATAAGCAATTATATGTAAATTTAAACAATATTCGAAGATATTACACAATCGAGGTCTCCTTATTTTGCTTATACTTCTGGGAAATTTTAGGACCAAGGTTAACCGTAACCGCTGAATTCGGGACAGGTATCCGCGGAAGGCGGGAGGTTGTACGTGCCGTAAAGAGGAATGCGTGCGTACCTACACCTACCACGCGCGAAGGCCTTTTATGTAATATATTGAAATGTCGCTTAGCAATGCCTAGTTTTATTTGTGTTCATGATTCAGAATGACTTCGGGTGAAATTTCCGAAGTTTGCAACGTGTATTTTAAATGGTGGCGGTCCATTTCGGCAGGAAAGTCAATGTGAACGCCTCTATTTAAAATACATAACCCTGACTCTAAAAATGCATCACGTGATGAGCCATGCATTTGCCGATTTTTTAAAAGTGTCGCGTGATGCGTTTTTAATGTCAGGGTGAGTACGCATAGGTGGCAACTAGGCGTAACGCTTATAGGGGTTATGTAGGGGTGAGCGGGGTTTCGCGGTTCCGTTACGTAACGCAATTTTTAAATTATTATTGTGAAATAAAACAACTTTTTGGATTTTTCGAGTGAAAAAGAAAAAAAAAGAGGGGGTCTCTGGCAGCAAAACGTTTTGTTATTTTAGACTGGAGTAGTCCCAAACGTTACAAAGCGTTGGGTTGGGGTCAAAATTGGGCAAAATAAGGGTTACGTAATAAGTGCACTACCTCTCAGTTTACGCAATTACTTTGTGGTTATCGGTAAATATAACCTAACGTTCTTACTTACTTTTTACTTTTTTTAGTCGATAATACGTACCTCATCAATCAATTTTCCAAAAATATTACGAAAAAAATAAAATAACGATAACCATAAAGTAATTCCTCCGGAAATTCCGAACTCTGTTATGGAACTGCGTAGTCGCAGAAGTAACAATAATAATAAGGAAAGAGACAAAAACACTGACCAATTAAACAAAGATCTTAAGTGTGAATGGAACTTTAACTTTCTACCTATTGGTGTCATCCCATTTGCAGCAGGCGTTATTTCCGTCTTTGGGTTGAGAATGGAGTCAAATTTACATGACATATATTTTGAATTCGATTTGGTTTTTTTTTCGATCTATAAAAGGAATAATAATTTTTTTTCTTATTTGCCATTTTACAAAAATACAAAAACAAAATGTCTAAAATGTTCATGTGAAGAAATAAATAAACGACTTCTTCTAATTATAATTATTGACGGACGGAATTTTTTGATGTAAACCTAGTTAATGACACCCCAAGACGCCAAACGCGTGGTGTGAACTGCAAAATCAAGGCGGGCGTCATTACCGTAGCCGCTGTCCGCAAATAGCAAGGTGTGATCCCACCATTATCCAGATGAAAATTTTCGGACGCACCCATGAAATCGGAGGCGCGTTCGACCTCGGGTGAAACTTGCCCCAAAATGGGTAAGTGCAGCCCTCTAGAAATTTGATAAGCCTTTGGTATTCTTGACATGTAAAAGAGAAAGATAGAAATGCGGCGTTATAGGCGTTTTTAGTCATTTTCGGTAAGAGCTTCATAGAAAGTGACAGTTTCCTCGTCCTTCACTCCCCAAATGGACCTACCTAAATTTTTGGGTGTTCTGCACCAAATTTTGACGTTTCTTGGACCTTGGTCATCTTGTCTTTACACTTTGCAGTGTGTATTTGTGGAAGAAATGAATTTGATGGACGAGAAGCACGAAAACGTCTGGGCGTGAAAAAAAATCTGTTTTTTTTTTATAAGTTAACTATACAGGTTAAAAAAGTGTAGGTTGTATAAAAACAAGCTTACGGAATCGTGGAGTGAATTAGGGCGTACTCCTATTAACTCCACGGTCCCGTAAGTATTATATATATAATTTTTATTTTCGTTTATTATTGAAGTAAAATATGCGTGCGGGAAAGTAGAAAGATCTGAAAGAAAACAAAGCGTCGTTTTTTTTAAAAGAAAGTGTTTATTTTATCTATCAACGAAGTTTGCTATTAGAAGTGCAACAACACGCAAATACGATTTACTTACTTTGCACTAACTTGCGTGACAAAGACTTTTATGGAACTTAAAATTAACGTTTTTATTTTATTAGACTCTTAAAGCCAATTATCAAAGTTAACACTATCCTAAGACGTATCTCTGTCGAGTGGACCAATCAACCATGTACAGTTTTAAATATATGGGGAATGCGAGACAGCTCCAGCTGATCAAAGTACCCCTGGATACCCATTCTTCAGTTTCGAGAGAAACTTTCGTGTAGGAACGATCACATCCTTTATTTCAACCATTAGGCAAGTCCCAATGCGGTTACGAAACGTTCGATAAGCTGAAAAGCTCCACGGCGCCCGCGCAGGAGAACCCGCTCTCTTCCCCATAACCAGCAGATGTAAGTTGTAGGAGAGTTCTCATGATATGCGGTAGCCCGGTAATGTCCGGCGGTGCTCGACTGATATCGGATGGCTAGTGCAAGCAGTCAAACTATCCTATTGGTCCAAATCACTAATGTGAGCATTCCTATAGGACTGTTCTCTCGAAACTGAAGAATAGGTATCCTGTCTTGCAATACGTGTCAGGACAACACGTAAGAAGACGTGACGTTACGTAGTTTTCACCCAAGACGTTGCTCTATCAACAAAAACGTGTCGATCTGCTGGAGATGTCATGCATTCGCCATAAATTTAAAAGTGTACTTGGTTAATTGGCCGACAATATAGAGATACGTCTTAAGATTTTTTTAGGGATGAGGTATTTTGGGGGTGGTTCCGAAGGGAGAAATGGAGGAAAGTTCAAAAACAATAGGGCTCCGCGCGTCAACACACGTAATCGTTGTGTAAAATTTCGTTATGATCGGTGCAGGAGTTTTTGAGTTACAGTGGCGCATATCGAGGCGACGGACAGACAGACAGACAACAAATCAGTAAAGAATTGGGTTTCATCCTGTGAAGATCCATACCTTGAGAACCGCAACCATTCTGAACCGGCAAAATAGGCTGGTTCCGATTCTCAAGGCATCGAAAATGACAGGATGCGCTGTCTACATCGATTTTTTCTGTTCATTTTTGATATGAAAATTTAAGTATAATCCGGAAATTCATAAAAATTAAAAACTTTTGATTATACACAAATGTAAACATAAACAATTATCTGTAAATTTAAACAATATTCAAAGATATTACACAATCGAGGTCTCCTTCGTTTGCTTATACTTCTGGGAAATTTTAGGAGCAAGTTTAACCGTAAACGCCACAAAAAGAAAACGGCATGGGAAGTGTGCAAAATTTAAAAATAGTTGTGCAAAATTAGGCTTCTCGAATGACATAAATTTTTTGAAAAATATTAAATGGGGGGGGGGCAAACTTTTTTGAGAACGCTCTTGTGGGGTACTGAAGGGTGTGCAAAATTGCGCAAATTCGAAAAGTCTATTCGAATGACACGAAAATTTTTGAAAAATATCGACGGTGGGGGGGGGGCAAACTTGATATTTTCAGAATCTTCGTGTGGGTTAGAGGGAGGTGTGCAAAATTTTAAAATGGGTGTACAAAATGATGCAAAATTAGACCTTTATAATGACTCCAAAATTTTTAAAAAATATTGACTGGGGGGCAATCTTGATATTTTCAGAACCCTCGTGTAGGTTTCAGGGAGGTGTGCAAAATTTTAAAATGGGTGTGCAAAATTGTGCAAAATAAGACCTTTCTAACGCCACCAATTTTTTTTAAAAATGCTGACTGGAGGTGGCAAACTTGATATTTTCAGAACCCTCTTGTGGGTTACAGGGAGGTGTGCAAAATTTTAAAATGGGTGTGCAAAATTGTGCAAAATAAGACCTTTCTAACGGCACCAAACTTTTTGAAAAATATTGACTGGGGGGGGGCAAACTTGATATTTTCAGAACCCTCGTGTGGGTTACAAGGAGGTGTGCAAAATTTTAAAATGGGTGTGCAAAATTGTGCAAAATAAGACCTTTCTAACGACACCAAACTTTTTGAAAAATATTGACTGAGGGGGGCAAACTTGATATTTTCAGAACCCTCGTGTGGGTTACAGGGAGGTGTGCAAAATTTTAAAATGGGTGTGCAAAATTGTGCAAAATAAGACCTTTCAAATGATATCATAATTTTTGAAAAATATTGGCTGGGGGGGGGCAACGTCAAGTTTGCCCCCCCCCACAGAAAATGGGCTGTAGTTTCTCGTAGGAAGGTGTGCAAAATTTGATTTGTGATGTGCAAAATTGTGCAAAATGTGTGCAAAATTTTGGCATAAAAATTTTTGAGAAAATCGATCTGGGAGGGGCAAACTTAACTGAGCCCGTCTACTGGATATCTCAGACATACAGCGTTTATGACCGCGATCAAAGTAATGTTTTTCTTATTATTTGTCGTAAATTTTGCTTCTAAAATATTTAAAAAGGTTATTGGTGTGACGTATTTAAATTACGTTAATTCATATGAGAAAGGCCTACTTATTCATTTGAAGGGAGTGTGTTGTTTTGACCAAAAAAAGCGTAAGTGTCCTAGCTCGAACTCGACTCTGGATAGAGAGAGCCTGCCGATTACCACGCTGTAATACGAAACTTTGTCACAGCTGCGATCAAACAAAAACCCTTCAGCTTTCAGCTGATCCATATATGCTATTATCAAAGTCAGTATATCCCTCTATTCATTTATTTTTCGTGTTGTCTCACCTATAACAACCTCGGATTTATAAACTGTTGGTGCATATCTGTCCCTAGCCATTTTAGTTCCTGTTTCAGATTTAGATCAACTTAATGAAGGTTTATATTGAGCGGGAGCGCCAACAGCAATGGTTGAACCTAGCGTTTACAATTTATAACGTGAGGTTAACAGTACCCTTTGAGTTTATAAATTGGGGGGCAATGTTTTCATCTTGTGATTTATTTGTTCGAAACTTGCACATTCCCCGGACCAAATGAAAGAGATTATTCATGGCGTGGCCGTTCGAGTATTTGTATGTCTTTTAAATGGTTTTTATTGCTTGGTTATTTACTTTTTTGTTCTTGTATTAAAAAAAAAAAATAAAAAAAAAAATCTTTCATAGAAACGTCATTTTTTGACACTGTTGATAGACAGTGTTCAAAAAAGCCAAAATACACTACATTTTTTACTTGTTTATGCGATGTTTCGAACAATGCCTGCCTGCAAAAAAATTAACGTGTTACTTTTTTAACTTTTGCTGGTTGTATAATAACATTTTTTTAACAAAAATTCTTTTAAATCTACACTATTTTTATTGTACATTCAATTTTAGAGCCTTGAAGAAGCAAATAAATTCCAAGAAGATCCCTCAACCCATAAACCTAGACCTTCAAAAACAATTAAAAATAGGATCGGTAAACCATTCTACAAATTTACATTAAGTGTCTATTATTAATTAAAATTTACGAGAACGTTTTAAAGAATATGTATTTTTTGACACTAAATTCCAATTTTAGCAATAAATAATCCATATTTAGGCTGGTATTTATAGTTAAATAAAAATTAGAACGACAATAATAAACAATTGAATAACAGTAACTCTCCGTTCGGGTGTGTAAGAGCGTAGCACCTTGCGCGATTATTAACCTAAAAGAAATTGTGACATTTTGGTAAATATAGTTCGTCAAAAACATAATAGACACTTAAAGTAAATATTTCAACGCATCGGTATCGATATACTTAACGCGTTCGAAACAAAGCCAAAATACACCATATTTTTGACTTGTTCATGCCATGTTTCGAACGATGCCTGCTTCTCTGACGGGCGCAATGGTACAACAGCTGATTTCACTCCTTTCGTACGAAGAGATGTACGTAACGTGGACGCCCACGGTTTAACAAAATATCCAAAATCAAACCCGTTAAATAAAAGAAAGTTCAATCATAAAATCATTCACTATAGGAACAGCAATTCGTTAAACCAATGTTTTATCCGAACTTTATTTCTTCAAACACTTTCAATAACAAATTCGAAATTTATAAGACCCGTTTTTAATCAAACCATTGTTCATATCAAATTTGGGCTAAATTAATTTCGCATTGGCCAACCGCATGAACCAGAGGCGTACATGCAGGTGGCGCGGCGGCGCGATCTTTTAATGCATTTGTTACGCGCGCTTACTCACAGATTGCGTTCAATAGTTTGTGTATAGATGTCACTTGCATTCGCCCGTCTTGCATTCATGTGTTATTGGCGAATGCGCAATCAATTTAGCAAACATTTTCTGATAAATTACGGCTTTTACGAATTCCGGGTTTGATATTGAATGCACGGGGGTGCTGAACGAACTATAGGTTGCAAAAAAAATGGTACCAAAATCTGATTGCAGATTATGATTAAGGACCCTGCCATGATCCTAAAACAAGATATTTTAAAATCCCACCTGATCCTTTTTTGAAATTTTGCACACTTTTCTATCATATTAAAAAATAATACCGGTTAAGGCTTAAAAATTACTAAACTGTCTACGTAATATATTTTTTTAAGTAGTTCAAGGATACACAACATATTTATCTTATAAGCTAACCTATCAATTTTTTTAGTTTCTTTAAAAGATATTATAATTAAAAAACTGGTCTACAAAAATAATAACGTTTTAGATTATATATTGTATAGCCAACGGACCAAGGTGTAACTTTTTTTATCCTGCTAAAACTTAAAACAGATTTTTTTTCACTACAACCCGCGCAAACTTTTCTTCTGTTTTCATAATGATTGGTTACATGTTGGTTTGGCTTTTATTTTTACCTAAAACTTTTACAACAAACATTATAAATTAGAAAGCGCACCTACTGAAAATTGTCAAAAGAACAAAAAAAAGATTATGGGTAAACGTATCCATGGCGCACTTTGATTTTTGTTCCTATTGCTAAAGTCACTGCCTCCTTTACTAACTAAAGTGTAATCCATCTATTTTATGCTTTAGCAAAAAAAAAAGTTACACCTTGGTTGGATTTTTTTATGAATTTTTTTTAAAGAAACTAAAAAAATCGATAGGTTAGTTTATAACTTAAATATGTTGTGTGTGTGTCCTTAAACTGCTTAAAAAAATATATTATGTAGACAGTTTAGTACTTTTTAAACCTTAACCGGTGTTATTTCTTAATCTAATAGAAAAGTGTGTAAAATTTCAAAAAAGGATCAGGTGGGATTTTAAAATATCTTGTTTTAGGATCACAGGAAGGTCTCTAATCATAATCTGTAATCAGATTTTGGTAGAATTTTTTTGCAACCTATACTTCGTTCAGGACCCCCGCGAAACGGGTCTGTTAAATGTTGAATTTGTTATTGAATGGGTTTGATGAAATAAGTTTCGGATAAAAAATTGGTTTGACGAATTTCAGTTTCTATGGTGAATCGTTCTTGTGATGAATTTTTTTAATAAATACGGTCTGATAAATTCCTGGTTTGATAAAGTAGAGGCGTTCCGTAACGTTACGGACCACGAACGTACACAACACAACACGTCAATCAGCAGTTATGTCATCGTACCCTTTAAAGAAGCAGGCATCTTTCGAAACATGGCATGAACAACTTAAAAATGTATTGTATTTTGGCTTTATTTCAAACGTGTTAGGTACACTTGATTTTTAAAAAAAATGCATACATGCAGTCACAAAACTGACCATTCTAAAAGTGTATAATTTATACGGACTACCAGCTAAAATGCCTAAAAACTTCAAAAGTACGACAATTTGTCATATTGTTTAAAAAACGTCTCTAAAACTGAAAATATTTTTTTACTTAAATTAAAGGCAACTTTATTTTTATATTAAATTTTGCATAATACTAAAAAATCAGCAAAACTAATGTTTTAGTAAAGTCTTTATTGAACAATACCAAATTATCACTCGAGTAACGGACGAAGGCTGTTCTATAAAGAGGGCGGTAACCCATTTTGGAGTTGATAAAACAACAATAATACGATGGAAACAGCGCTGGATTGAAAACAATTCGACGAATAGGAAACTTGGATTAGGACAAAAACGATGGTAAACTTAATACTAAAAAAACTTAAAAAAGGACTAAAATAAATAATTTAGTATTTAATAGGATCACTATTTTTCTCTATTACAAGCTGCAAACTTCTGGGCATTGAAAAGATTAAATTTTGAAAATACTGATGGTCTTCTGAGAGCTAATCCAATGCGCGATAAATAGCATCGCTTAACTCTTCAGCATTTCGTGGTCTCCAATTCCTTTGGTATATTATTTTAACGATTAGACCCCATTTTCCATTGGGTTAAGGTCAGAGCTGTTGGCTGACCAAGGAAGTGTTTCTATATTATTATTCTGAAACCATTGGCGAACAACAATAGCCGTGTACTGGACAGTTGTTGCTGATAAACGAAGTCATTATTTTCATGTAAACGTTTTCAAGGATTTCAATATATCGTTCACTATTTGATTCTCCAAAAAAATCCCAAACCTCTAGCACTAAACCAGCCCCACATGTTTACAGAAAAATATCTGACTTCAAATTCCGGTTCAAATCTAGAATTTGCTGGACGATAAACTAAAATTCTCCTGCTGCTTGAAGATGATTGAAAAATTTTTAGTCAGTGAAAACCACCCTCTCCCAGAAGTCATTATCGCGAAGAACGTTGTTCAGTGCAAAAATTACTCTGGCCTGTTTTTGTTCTTCTGTTAGAAAAGGCTTCTTTGCAGCAACTCGACAAGATATTTCTGATTTCGTTACTCTTCTATTTACTGTTGCTAAAGAACCCGGAAATAATGTTACATTAGCTGCTTCAACCGACGTTGGAAAAGGATTTTGTCTGAGATGGTCAACAAGTCTCTCATCTTGCACTTCAGAACTTACTTTTGGTCGTCCTGATTCATCTTTCCTATCCGTAGAATTATTTTCAATCCAGCGCTTTTTCCATCGCATTATCGTCATTTGATCAACTCCAAAATGGGTGGCCGCTCTTCTTATAAACCGGCCGTCTTCTATAACTCGAGTGATAATTTGAACTTTTGTAAATGTTGATATCTGTGGCATTTTTAAGGATGTCACACTGAATTTTAAGCTGTCAGGCATACTAAGCTGGTGGGCTGGTGGTGCCTTATAATGGGAAGTAAGAAATCCTGATAAACCTCTTATGAACAACAAGAATTCTAATCTCTATTTTCATAGGTCTGTGAGTAGCATTTGAAAGCAAGCGACTTCATAACATCAATGAAGAGTTTTGATGAGAAATCGGGAAAAGTTTTATCAGTAACATTAAGAACAATCAGACAGAAGAATTGGTTTTGTTTATTATTATTAGCTATGTAATTACTTTATAACTACTAACTAGATTAAAAGACAAAGATTTTAAAAATCCCTAATTAAATTGTTTCTTTATAATAATACATAGGTATACCTATATACTTTAGATTGAAACGGAAAGTGTTTCTTTATAATAATACATAGGTACCTATAGGTAAAAAGTAAAGAATAAATAATGCAAAAACGATTAGCACACTTATAAGCAAATGTCTAGTGTCCTTAATTATATAACGGACTTCTTATTTTTCATGAAACGCCAATGAACATGACAATAATATTGGGTAACCTAAAAGAGATAATTTGACTGACATTGACTGGAGAAACCACTATCAACAGCTGATTGATAGGCTATGATTAGTGACCGAGGGTCACGCTAATGGAAAGCTAAATTTTGTGGCATAGAAAAAGATCCATGTATGAGTTTTTTTTTTAAATCAAGTGTACACTATCGACATCATAAAAGTGGTACACAATACTTTTTGTTGTAATACCTTGGTCTATTTTTACAAACAAAGTTACCCATTATTGTATTTTTGTCAAAGTATGTCATTCTGTATTTCAGTCTGACAAATAAATAAAAAAATGCCTCTAGAAATTTCTTTATTTGATAAAGCCCAACTCCTGGCAAAACTACAACTAAGATCGTCAATTAGGGACGTGGCTAGACATTATGGACGCAGTAAAACCACGATTATAAAAATTAAAGAACGATGGGAAGATCAGACAATAGATAGAAAACAAAGGACTGGTTTATTAAAAGTTTCAGCTGATGAACAAGATTATGACCTTATCGCTTGTATGGAAGAAAACCCTTTTGCATCTGTTGCCCAGGCAAAGAGATCAACCCAATTTCCAGGATGTGTAAGAGTGCCACGAAATCGCGTAAGGAAAGGATGTAATTTAAGATATCGTGTAGCTGCTAAAAAAATTAAACTACGAATGAAAAAAAAACAGGCCAGGTTACTTTTTGCCCTTAGTAGTAGTAGTAGTAGTAGTAGTAGTCTAGGGGTGGCTCGAGGGCCTTGCAATTAGGCCTCTTCATTTGCCCTTAATTACTCTCTAAAGGAACCAGAGTTTTGGCTAAAGGTAATATTTTCCGATGAAAAGGTTTTTCAGTCCTGTAGTGACAGAAAACAAAATCGGATGTATCGTCCACCAAGAACGCGCTATGAGGAAAGATATATTGCTGGTAACAACGATCGCGCTGGAAGATTTTTGGTAAATATGTGTGGTTGGATTTCTGATAGAGGTCATCGAAATAGAGCACTATTTCGAATCAATGGAAGGCTCACAGCACAGGTTTACGTGGACATTTTAGAGAACACCATGCTTCCAGCCGTCACAGAACTTTACCAAGACCAGTTTATTTTTCAACAAGACAACTGCCCTGCTCATATGGCCAGAATTTACCAAAGTTGGTTTCGGAAGCAAAATATTGAAGTTCTGCCTCGGTCTGTGAAAACCTCAGACACCAATACTATGGAAAATATCGGGTTTAATTTCAAAAAAGCTGGAAAGATTTAATATTGTGCCGGAAAATCAACATCACCTGGTCCAGTTAATAGTCAATGCTTATGAAGAAGTGATTGGTGAAAATGAAAATCTCTTAGAATTTTTGGGTTTTGGGTGGAAAGAAGGTTAAATGGTATAATTGAGATGAATGGCGCAATGACTAGATATTAAAATTTATATGTTTGTATTGCTTTATAATTTTCAATACAGTTGTTTTTTTTTTAATTTTTGTTATAGTTATTTTATGCGTTAGCGTATTATTCTAATATAAAAATTATTTTTGAAAGCAATCTTTGATGTCACTATTTTGACATTTTACTACAAGTATGTCACAAAATATAATCCGGTAGTTACCCATACAATTTAAAAAATACCTATGTTTATCACGTACCACTTTAGACCCATTAGTCTAACATCCTTTTTGATGAAGGCATTGGAAAGAATGGTGGACAGACACCTACTAGGGAGAGTCCTAACCAACCAACCTTTCCACAGAAACCAACATGCATACGTAGATGGAAGGTCTACCGACACGGCCCTACACGCAGTAGTGCATAAGGCAGAAAAAGCCCTTCAATTCAAACAGTACGCCCTGCCAGTATTCTTTGATGTCGAAGGAGCTTTCGACAAGGCGAAAGTGCAGGTAATAACAACAGCACTGCAGAGAAGGGGAGCCGAGTCTCTTATCTCCGAATGGGAAAAATCTGCACTAACAGGGAGAAAGATCCAGGCCAATCTAGGGGAGTCCAGGGTCAACATAGGGGCAACGGGAGGCTGCCCACAAGGCAGCTGCTTATCCCCACACCTGTGGTGTCTGACCATGGATACTCTCCTACAACGACTAACAGAGGAAGGATTCGACGCCCACGCATACGCCGACGACGGTGTCGTGGAGATGGTAGGCAACCACCTAAACACCGTCTGTAACAGAATGCAAAGGGCGGTACGAATCATAGAAGACTGGTCTCAACAAAACGGTCTCTCTGTCAATCCAGGAAAGACAGAGATGATCCTGTTCACTAGAAAGAGGAAAATGGAGGGATTCAGAGCATACAAGATGTACGGGAGACCCCTGACTTTGGTTTCAGAACTGAAGTACCTAGGGGTCACCCTAGACAAGGGGCTCACCTGGACACCACACGTTGCGAAATTGACCAATAAGGTGCAGGCAACGATGTGGCAACTGCGTCGAGTGGTTGGCCGCACCTGGGGTTTGAGCCCCAGAAACCTCCACTGGATGTACACGGCAGTACTAAGACCAAGGATCCAGTACGGGGATGGACTATGGATATAGTCTGGTGGCCAGCAGTGGAGAAGGTCACTACTACCCTCAAGCTTAGGAGACTACAGGGAACCATATGCAGAGGGATAACCGACGCTATGAGGACGGCACCTATACAGGCACTCGAAACCATTCTGGGACTGCCGCCGCTTCCGATCTGGATCAGAAAAGAAGCGATGGCTACCCACACCCGGCTGAGAGATACAGGTCAATGGAGAGGAAAAGGGGAAGCTGCGGGGCATCTTAGGATTGCCCAAATCGTCGAGAGAGAAATGCCTATGGCAGCGATTAAAACACAAAGACCAAAAAACCCCTGGAGATTCAACAAGAGGTACAAAGTAGTTATCCCAGACAGGGAACTATGGCAGAGTGAAAACCTCCGCGAACAGTTCGAGAAGAACGCCGTGATTTGCTACACCGATGGGTCGAAACTGTCGGAGAGGCAAACCACAGGATCGGGGGTTTATGTGGAAGACTAGGAGGTTCAAAAGAGCTACCCGCTTGGAGAGCAAGCCACGGTCTTTCAGGCAGAGGTTTATGCCATAATAATGGCTGCAAGCATGGAAGAAATAAAGAACGGTAGGGAGGAGCATGTTTATATATGCTCCGACAGCCAATCAGCCCTAAAGGTACTAAGGGCGCCTAAGATCACCAACACCCTGGTGGACGAATGTGCGGATGCACTGGAATCCTTGGGAGAGGGCAAACAAGTGACACTTATATGGGTACCGGGACATATGGAGGTGCCGGGTAAGGAGATGGCCGACGAGCTCGCCAGGATCGGGGCAAGCACCCAGTATGTAGGGCCGGAACCACTCCTAGGAACAACCAAGAGGCAATTGCAAAGTCGACTCAATAAATGGCCCAACGATGCCATGACGACCGCTTGAAGGGCAGGAACAGGATGCAGATAGACCAAGGACTTCGTGAAGGGCCCGGATGTAGCCAGACAAAAATGGCTTCTGGGGAGATCGCGAAGGGACGCTGGTCTGCTGACAGGTATCATAACAGGTCACAACCGACTAAGGAAGCACATGACCCGGATCGCGGTGGAGAATAACTCGACCTGCCGGGCCTGCGGGCGGGCAGAAGAGACATCTCGACACGTTATAGCGAACTGCGAGGCATACCAGAAGACGAGATATCAGGTATTCGGTTTCCCGACCCTGGATGAGGAGGACCTGCACACGCTCAAATGGGACAAAATACTGGACTTTGACTTGATAAAGAACAGTGAGACCAAATGAGCAAACTGCCAGACCAGTGGTGCAGGCGGTGGATTAGGGGCAGGCTCGGGGTAGGGCAGAAAGGACCTAGGGAGGCCTACTTGCCAGGCTTCGCGCCGCCCCTTCTCTACTACTACTACTACTACGTACCACTTTTATAATGGCGATAGATTTCGATACGTTGAAATATTTACTTCAAGTGTCTAATACTCAGGTTAAAAGCCAATTTTAAGTTAAGGCGATGCTACAAAAGTTGCTCTTACAAGATTCTATTTAACCTAAAAGACTTTTTATTTTAGCAAAAAAGAAATTTATAGCTGACACGAAATCATTTTTACCGAAACCCTTTACCTCATTTATTATTTTTTGCGAAATTTTCCGGCTGTCGACCAAAAAGATTGTCGTGGGCTGATTTAAGGGAATTAAACGTACGCCAGGCCAAAAACTTCGCCGACCTTATCTAAAGATTTAAACCTAGCCTAGATATTTTCAAAGCGGAAATTAACGTGCACGGTTTTCAGGATCAGATAGGGCAATTTATTAGCTCCTATATACCAAAAATGCTATAAGGTCATCCGTTTTTTGCTTGTTCTAAAGGGTAGAATCAATAAAGCTAAAGAGCCTTTCACGGTCGTTTTTGCTCATTAGGGACCGTTATGAGGAAATTAAGAGGAAATAGAGGCTTCAATTTGATTAAAAAGTCTATACTTTGGTGGAAAAATAAGCTAAGACAATTATGGGAAGAAGAATAATAGCCTGCTTTTTTGTTAAGATTTATTTGAAAAATTAATATTTCTGCTGTTTCAAAAAAATGAAGAATGTTACTTTTTCAAAAAAATATATTATTTCAATTAAATTGAGAATATAACAAAATAATGTTCATCTACAGCAAAACAAATATACATTTTTAATCTTATTCCACTTTTTACGCCACAGATGAACATTTTAAAGCGACTTTGACTTGTTTGCCCAAGAAAGCGGCACTTAAATCACTTCTGCTTTTGAGCACCCAATTATAGGTATAGTTTAAAAGTGGTTTAAAAAAAAGGTAAGCGAAGATTTAATTTAAAAATATATCAATAACTGGTTCCTCATAAACCTAGGAGCTAAAGTGGTACTTTTTATCCTGAAGCGAAAAGTTTGTAGCTACAATACATCGAGGGATAAAAAGCCACCTAAGTCATGTCACTTTAAGATAGGAAAAACTATAAGTTAAGAAAAAATTAAGTAAAAATAATTAAATTTCACCTAACGGTATACTCTATCTACAAACAATAGCGCTACAACATAATACTGCCGCTAAGGATCCTCCACCTGCTCAAATTTTTCCATTCTATTCATTTTTCAATTTTTTCCATTTTTCACAATCGCTCTATATTTCAATTTCCTAAATTATTTCAATTTTTTCCCATTTTTTCAGCTGTTGCACCTTTTTCTGGCAGGAGGAACAAATTTAAACCCCTAGGGATTTAATAGTACATTATAAACCTAGGGACTATGGGTCCTACTTTTGATCCCGCGTCGAAAAGTTTGTCGCCCAGGGATTAAAAGTCGCTTTAGTCCCGAGGTTTATATTATATTTTATATATTTTTGTGTACTTTAGGAAAAGATTATTGTCAAAATCATGTTATTTCTACGCCAAATGGCTTGTCGACGACAACAAAGGGTGCTAAGAATGAAATCTTGGCCAAGATCAAGTGCTGTTTGGCTTGATTTGCGATAAATTTAATTATCCGTGAGAGAATAAATTGACTTCTAATCCTTAGGCTGAGGGACTAAATTTACTTTTAATCCATTAGGGATTTTTTTAATCCCCTAGGGATTAAAAGTTCTACTTTAGTCCCTAAAAAGAGGGATTGAACTACCTGTTTAATTCCTAAAGTGCATAAATCATTTTATATCCCTAAAAATCGTTTTAAATCCCTTAAAATGGATTTAAATTACTTTTTAATTCGCTAAAGCGCATAAAAAATATTACGAACAGGCAGATTTCCTCAAAAAAACAGCGGAAATTTAATCATATTGTTATTTAGAAAAAGAAAATGTTGTGAGAAAATTCCATGAGCAATAAACTGTGTTCTATAGGCATTTTTGATTTTTTTTTACGGCAAGAAATAGTTGTTAGCATTTGATAACCACCATATTAAAATAAATCTAGATAGTACCTTATAAGACTCTCCTTAAAAATTGAAAATGGCAAATAGTGTTGAGTTGTTAAAGGGTATACTTACGCTATCTCTGAACCGAAGAGATCACAGTCGCCCCTCCCCCCCCCTGGAAAACGAGGCCATCTTGATTTTAGGATATTTTTCCTTTTTCTACAATTTTTTGCGTATTTTATAACCCATATAGAGAAAAATTTAATACACCGTATTGCAGGGAATTGGTTCTTTATAACATAAAATGATAAGTTGTTGTTATATCTGCGTTAGTTGTTAGAAGACAATTTGTTTTAAAAAAAATGTAAAAAATCACTTTTTTTTCGTTGGCGGTTTCGTTCTTTTTTGCCGTCCAATCAAAAAAGTGGTTTAAGCAATATTGTAGAGAAATAAATCTATAGTATAATAAATCTCTTTCCGTACATTGATTATTTATTTAAAATGTTTGGTATTGCCTTCTAACCAAACCATATAGATACCCAAAATCAAATTTTAAAATTTTTTTGTCTATTTCTTTGTCTAATTGCCTGTTTGACTGTTTGTTTGTTCCAGTATTACGCAAAAACTAGACTACTAGATTACTTGGAGTCCTGGGCAGAACATATGCCCCATTTGATTAAAATCGGTTCACGAAAACAAAAGTTATCACCATTAAAAGCAAGAAAAACGGGAAAAAACGCATAGACCCGCAGGCAAAGCTGCGGGGTCTTTGGCTAGTTCTCTATAACTTTGGCATAAACAAGTTTTTCTGCAATAAACAATTTTTGCTCCAAAGCGGCTGAAACCTAACAGTGTTTATAAATTAGTACTGAAATAAGTAGTTATAAAATTACGAAGAATTTACTTCCACATAAGCTATAGGTCTTTTTTTTCCTGCATAAAGTTAATAATTGATTTAATATATACAGCAAGGTAAGATTTAGGGATTCCCTGATACTGCAGCTGATTGCTTATTGTATCCCTTGGCGCATTCTTTCACCTAAAAGAGGTTCGAAGCCTTTGCTACGTTCAGCACCCTTTTTACAAGGGTCCTCTGAGAGCCTCCCCCCTGAGGAGTTGCCTCGTCTACACTCCATTCCAAATTGCTGCGGACCAGTTTTTTGACACTGCACTGAATCAAAAAAGGCACCGTTTTCTAAAAAAAAAATACATTGAGCCAATGTATTTTGTATATGATTTTTGCTCCGATGCAAAGTTTTATTAATATCATAATCAAGTTTACATAAATTTTATAGCCAAAACGAGTTATTGATTTTATTTCTGCAAGACACAGTTTCAAAAAAAAGTTGTTACAATATAAAGAGTCTTTAAGAATGATTTTTATGAAAGGTGTTATGAAATCAAGGATTTAGAGATATGATTTCATAGCTTTTAGTTACACCCCAGAATGAATTTAGTAAAAGACTGTTACGTACATAAATTTCATAACCGTGTTTATGCATAATTTCCATAAACTTGTCCATACATTCCATAACAACTTTTAAATGACAGACAATAATCGCCATTTATTAAATTTATTTACGGAATTGATAAAAATCGTTAACATGTTTTATTTATTTCATATGCTCTTTTATTATCTCCATAACCTGTACATACTATTAATAACAACTCTCTATAAAATGTCAAGAAACATTTTTCATTGATTTCGTAACTTCCGTTTATTAATTTCATTACTATATATGATAATTTTTATAACTTCTCTTCGATTTTTTGAACAATTACGTGTTATGGATATATAATTATCTATAAAAAATTAATAAACGCCTGTTATTAATACTATGTACGATATTTTAGTCAGTGTGACAATGATAGTTCCATTTGAGTACAGTAAAATGTCATAAAAAAGGGGTACCTCGAAAAAAATCCAGCGAGGCTAAAATTTTTTCACTCCTCGGGAACCATCCGCCATTTTGAAAAAACTTTCCAACCGTCTTTTCTCCATTCCTATTAGTCGGAGGACATTTTTGTTCAGGTCCTCAACTTTCTGTAGTTAGTTTCCAAAAATTTAGATGGCGCCGAAGGTACACAAAATCATTTTTAACGTATTTTGCCCAACAAAAAATGATTTTTTAAAAAAACTTTAAATGAAAAAGTTGAGAAGTCGGAAAAATCCTATAAATATATATATACTGTTTATAATCAATTAAACCATCTCTGATCTACAGCGTCTGAAATTCGAGAAAATTCTTTGAGAACCGCTTTCTGGGCACGCATGAAGTCGCATGTTGCGGATTATATATTATTATATATAGTAAGAGCAGCACAAATGAAGTATCAAATTAAAGCTTGTGACGTGCGCTACACAAATGACCCAGTCTGTCGGCATGAAAATTGACGAAAGTATCTGACAGACTGACATTTGTGGGTCAAAATACGTTAAAACTGATTTTTCCTAACTTTAACGCCCTCTATCTTTTTAAAAACTAACTACACAAAGTTGAACCTGAAACAAATAATATTGCTAATTTTACGGCAAAGAGTTTGGTTTCTACAGTTTTTTGCCTCCGATCAACAGATATGGAGGAAATCGGTTTCAAAGTTTGTTCAAAATGGCGGATAGTTCTCGAAGAGTGGGGGAAACACAAACTTGGGAGTTTCAGTTTCAAACCCCCCAACTCATCAGATATGTAAAACCATTTTTCCAAATTTTGCACCCTCCCCCCCTGCCACACTATATAATATTTTTCCAACCCCTTCCCCCTCCCTTTCTGCACTAAATAATACTTCTACCTACCCCTCCAACCTCTCTTGTCGCGTTTATGTAAGCGATGGCCCGTTACCCAAAGGGACTCGACTATCGGTACGTGACTAAATGTCAGTCTGTCAGATACTTTAGGCAATTTTCATGTCGATAGACTGGGTCATTTGTATAGCGTACGTCAAAAGCTTTAATTTGATATCTCATTTTTATTGCTCTTACAATAAATATGTATAATCCACAACACGCGACGTCATGCATGCCCAGAAAGCGGTTTTCAAGGAATTTTACCAATTTATTTCCAGTCGCTGTATAATATTTTTGGAAACTAATTACAGATTGCTTTCTCAGACTGGATGCTCTCTCAGGCTGGATGGAAAACAAATTCCACCAATACTGGAGAGAATTGCCGGGACTGGCACATTCCAAAGAGTTCATTACAGAACCCTGCAGGAAGAGGGACGGGAAACTCATTGAGCTCACCAGGCAGGACATCCGTACAATGGTTGTTCTATACACCGGATACTGCAGGCTGAAAGTATCATTACACAGAATGGGTCTAAGTGAGGACACCGAATGTAGGCTCTGTATGGAGTATGATGAGACGGCCAGACACGTGCTGTGTCAACGTATCTTCGATCGACAGATCGACGGACTGGATCTGAATGATGCTCCACCAAAGCAAGTTGCGAGCCTCTTTAAGGGGCTGAATATTCTGTAGCAATAAAAAATGTTAAAAGTGAGCCACAATAGACCCAATAGTGGTCGCGGTGGACAGTGCCATACTGGCACACTCACAAACGAATCAATCAACTACAGAAAGTTTTGCGGAATATTTTCGTTTTCAGACTTTTTCGCCTCCGACCAATAGAAATGGAGAAAAGTCGGTCACAAAGATTTTTCAAAATGGCGGATGGTTCACGAGTAGTGAGAAATAGAAACTTGGGAGGTTTACTTTCAGACCCCCCGTAAGAACATACCAAAAACTCAGCCTCCCCGGATTTCTTTCAACCTCAGATAACAATTTTACTGTACTATTTAGGTTCTGTGTTTAGTCGTCAGTCGCCATATTCAAATTTGTCCAGAGAATTTGGAATGAGGTGTAGAAGGTGCCGAGTTCTTCACTAGTTAAGTGCCGCCACTCAAAGATGATGTTAGACTCTGATTGAAGTTAACGTTAGTAAAAGGGGTTTTATGTTTTTAAAACATGCAAAATGGCGTACAAAATTTTTCTCTAGCTTAGAAAATAAGCAAGAAATTCGTTTTTTTTTAAACAAGTTTTTGTTAAAATAAAAAAAATAATAATTCTAACAATATAATAATGCCCAAATATTTGACATTTTTATTTATGAATAATAATAGCAAAATTAAAATACTAAAAACCACTTATAGGTACGTGTACAGGGTGATTCAAATTGGGCACTTTTATATGGGTGCGGGTACTTCTAGCGGAGATAGAGAAAAACCAACCCCACTTTGCGAGGCTCAAACTTCAAGACATGATTTTTGGTAAAAAACGCATTTTGATATGTCTACCTATCTTTGAGCTACGGAGGCTTTTTGAAAAGTCTGCATTTTGGGATAGGGCCTGTAACTTTTTTATTCATGAAAATTTCTTTTTGGTGTGAATCGCTTTTTTGTAGATCTTTTGAAGCAGAATCTTTTAGTTTTTAAGATAAAACCCAAAGTTTCCTTTTTTCTTATGAAACCTCCTGTTTTTTTATATTATTTTTGTATTCAGAATTAAGTTCTCATCATAATGATGCATCATATGTGATTTTCTAGTTAAGCAGCTTTTGAGATATTCAACATTATCTTTTAACAACAAGGTGGGCATGGCCGGATATTGATATGACAATAAAAATTGAGTCGGCTATGCACCAAAGAGATGAACTTATAAGGCCATGTCAAATATGTCATAACAACTAAATAGATGAAAACATTATTTGGCTCAATTAATCTCAAAATAATAACTAATAACAAAAAGTACCTCTACCCTACTCAATTTGAAACAACTTAATCTCAACTATGTTGGGAATTTGGAACCTTTGGTTGCACTAAATCAAAATTATGATTGTTTTCCACAAACCAAAACTACACTTTTATGCACTCGACGCGCGTTTCGCTAACAACGTTAGCATCATCAGGAGACGATAAACAATGAACTAAATTAATCTACGCTCTATCTTATATACAATCCTTTAGTGGGCGGAGATAAGACTAATAATTTGTGATTGATCACGATTTTTAATCCTATCTCCCCTCAACCAAAGAATAAAGTGTACTAAACGGGATGGGTCCTCTATCTTTATTTAAACTATTTCTGGATTTAATGATTTCCATACTTTCATATGCATTCAAAAGTCTTTTGTTTGGTACACTTTTTAGAAGTTTTAGGTTATCTAATGTGAATCTATGATTGTTTTCAAAAGCATGCTCGGCCACACTTGACTTTTCTGTTCTTCCATATTTTAAGTGTGCTAAATGTTCTTTAAAACGTGTTTGAATAGAGCGTCTCGTTTGGCCAACATATTTTTTGTCACAATCCATGCAACTAATTTCGTAAATTCCACTTTTTTCTAGAACTGTAGTTTTATCCTTGGGATTTCCTAGTAAGCTTCTTATTGTGTTACCGGATTGATATACTAATTTAAGACCGGTGTTATTAAATACTTTGTGTAATCCTTTCGTATAATTAGGATTATAAGGAATTGATACAAACTTTGAGTCGCAGGTATCTTTTTGTCTGAAAAAGGTAGAATTCCGAAAGGTCTTTTGAAAAGAATGTCCATTTATCAGCTTATTTATTAAGCTTTTTGGACTTTGACCTATACAGAAAAGGCACGGCCACCAACAGGTATATTCCAAATGACTCTTTTCATTGCTTACAACATAAGCTTGCAAGTTTGCACTTTTTAACATACAGATTAGTAAATTTCCCCTTAAACAAAGAAAGATTTGAAGCAGAAAAGAATAGGATTAGGAATATAGCTGGCGAAAACGGTTACGACGAAGGCTTAATAAATAAGCTGATAAATAGACATTCTTTTCAAAAGACCTTTCGGAATTCTACCTTTTTCAGACAAAAAGATACCTGCGACTCAAAGTTTGTATCAATTCCTTATAATCCTAATTATACGAAAGGATTACACAAAGTATTTAATAACTTGGTTAAATTAGTATATCAATCCGGTAACACAATAAGAAGCTTACTAGGAAATCCCAAGGATAAAACTACAGTTCTAGAAAAAAGTGGAATTTACGAAATTAGTTGCATGGATTGTGACAAAAAATATGTTGGCCAAACGAGACGCTCTATTCAAACACGTTTTAAAGAACATTTAGCACACTTAAAATATGGAAGAACAGAAAAGTCAAGTGTGGCCGAGCATGCTTTTGAAAACAATCATAGATTCACATTAGATAACCTAAAACTTCTAAAAAGTGTACCAAACAAAAGACTTTTGAATGCATATGAAAGTATGGAAATCATTAAATCCAGAAATAGTTTAAATAAAGATAGAGGACCCATCCCGTTTAGTACACTTTATTCTTTGGTTGAGGGGAGATAGGATTAAAAATCGTGATCAATCACAAATTATTAGTCTTATCTCCGCCCACTAAAGGATTGTATATAAGATAGAGCGTAGATTAATTTAGTTCATTGTTTTTCGTCTCCTGATGATGCTAACGTTGTTAGCGAAACGCGCGTCGAGTGCATAAAAGTGTAGTTTTGGTTTGTGGAAAACAATCATAATTTTGAACTTAATCTCAAAAAAAAACTAATTAAAAAACTAAAAATAAGACTATAGGAGAAGCTCAAAATATCCGCCATTTTGTCCAATAAATAAACGGAGGCACTTATAGCGGCATTAAAAAGTTCTACATTTCTTAAAGCATTAACGCAACCCATTAAACGATTTTCCAGGTTTTGTTTGTCGTCACGGTCATGTCCGGTTACCAACCTAACTAACTAACTAATCATGAGTCTTGAAGAATTTATTTTAAACCATTAAAGTTTCTTATGAAAAAGCCTCAATTTCAATTAGACTATGACATCATATTATGCCAGTCGTCAGCTCTTTAGTGCATGACCTACTTTATTTTTATAAAAGTAACACTCGTGGCATATCGAACAGAGCGTTTTTATTTCTTACTTCATTACGACCAGACCAAGTGAGAAACAAAAACGCTCTGTCCGATATGCCACGAGTGTTACTTTAATTTTTATTTGCGGACACGAGATGCACTTTGTTGTTTATTTTTATTGTGAATAGAAAATGTTGAATATCTCAAAAACTACTTAACTAAAATATCACATATGATCAGAATTTATTTTTGAACATAAAAATAAAATAAGAAAAAAAGAGAGCTTTACGTTATATCTTCAACACTAAAAGTCGCGGAAAAAATCCAGTTTGAGATCTGGAATCTGCTTTAAAAGATCTACAGAAAAGAAATTTACACCAAAAAGAAATTTTCATAAATAAAAAAGTTACAGGCCCTATCCCAAAAAGCCTCCGTAGCTCAAAGATGGGTGAACATATCAAAATGTGGTTTTCACCAAAAAGCTTGTCTTGAAATTTGAGCCTCGCAAAGGCGGGTTGATTTTTCTCTATCTCCGGTAGAAGTACCCGTACCCATATAAGACTGCCCAATTTGAATCACCCTGTACATTTATTGGTTTTATTAATTTCTTCAAAAACCTACGATTTGCACATCACGTTCTCTTGGCAATTGAATTACGGTCTTTTTTTATTTCATTTTCTGTAATATGCATTTTAAAGCCGATTTCAAAACTTTTGTTATTTTCATGCATGACTAGCGACTACATGCATGGAATTTTTATTAACTTACATATTAACATATATACATGCGTTGATGAGAACGAGAGGGACACAGTAAAAAATCTCGCACGGATGTATATAGACTCATAAGGGTGTCTATAGACTCGCACGGGTGTACACTGTACATCGATCGATACGGGTGTATACCGAACCACTCGTGCGCGTACATTTTTTGGGGAGAGAAAAAAATTAGCAAGAAAAACATATTTTTTTCTAGCCGGGTTAGCAAGAATTCCCTCAATTTTTCATGTAAAGTTGGTTATAGGTTTAATCTGTGTTATCTCTGGAATAAAACTTAACAACATAACAAGATAAAATAAACATACTTTTCGCACTTCAGGGACTAAAGTGGTAACTTTTACTTTAGTCTCCGAGGGACAAAGTAAAAATTGACATAAACAAGTGTTTTTTTATTCTTTTTATTAAAAACAATGTAAGGCAGTTACTCTCCATTACTCGTTTAGCCCTAATCATATGGTCAAGCCATGATGATCCTTAATAGTTCATTATAAACCTAGGGACTAAAGTGCCTCTTTTAATCCCGCGGCGAAAGGTTTGTAGCCGGACTGTAGGGAGGTTTACAAGAAACAGTTTCGTGATTACCGAAAATGGTGCGCTGAGCAGCATGCAGAGAATTTTACGGATGAAAAGGTGCTCCTGGCATACTTCCTACAGAAGTCTTAGAATCTTAAGACATCTTCTGTATCGACGTTGATATCAGCAAATATAGTAAACTCACGGCATTTCTAAAGAGACAGAATGACCGAACTAGATTTAAGTAATGCATATGCCAATAATTTTTTTCGTTCATACATTTTAACAAATAAATAAAATTTCAATAAAATTATTGTTTAATTTCGAAAAATTTACTTAAATACCCAAGAGATTAAAATTATTTTTAATCCCTGAGGGATTAAAAGTGCCGCTTTTATCCCTAAAGTGCATAAAATAATTTTCTTAAATATCTGTTAAATTATTTTTAGATGTGCTAACACTTTGGTAGCACACGCTTTTTGTTAAATTTAAAGACTGTCAAGAACTTTGATTAAAATAAATTAATACCACCTTATGTTTTACACACTTTACACTTTGAAAAATTACAATTTTTGCTGTTTTTTGGATAAAATTTGCAAAATAAAAATCATATGCACTACACAGAAATTTTTAGTAAACATTTTCCTTAAATTATGTCCATCTTTCTCTAAAATATTTTTTTATAGCCTGCTGTCTCTCTTCAACAACCTTAAAAATTTTTGCACGTCACTAAATTATCTCTCCATCTACCTCTAAAAGTCTGCTCTCTCTCTCTCTCTCTCTCTAAACATTTTTCATTTTAACAGAGAAAAAATGTTTTTTTGGCAGTACTTTTTTTGAACGTGAACACTGAAAACTTGAAAAATGTGAGTGTTTTATTCTATAAATCAAAACTTTGGAAAGAAAGTCTCAAAATGTGAGCCATGTGAGCAATATCATGGCATAAAAATGTGAAAAACGTAGTAAAAAATTGCTTGATCAAAAACGTTACCCCTTAAATTATGCTAAATATTTTAAGCCTTAAATTACCATCATGGCTTGACCACTAGAGTAGTGGGACCATGATTTGAATGTCTTTGATTTGAACCTCTGGAATAAAGTGTCCTTTTATCCTTTGGGATAAAAAGTTACACTTTAGTCCCTTGGTGTATAATATACTATTTTTCCCCATTTTCGGTGAAATAAAAGTCAAAGAAAAACGTTGTTTTATTAAACCTAACGCACTTCACCAGAAAAGTGAGCGAATCCTTGCGAACCTGACAAAAAAAAATAAGTTTTTAAAACTAAGTACTGTTCAAGCGAACGTCTTTCAAATTAATTACCATTTGAAACAATGTATTTTGAACTAATTTTCGTTCGATCGAATGTCTTTTAAACTAATTGAACGAATGTTTTTGGAACTAATTACCGTTCAAACAAATATTTTTTGAACCAATGTTTCGAACAAATGTTTTCAATCAAAATTCCGCGACCCAATCGAATTGGCTGTTGACTAAAATTTAGTTCACAACTTACTCACCTTTCTTTTAATGCCAAAATATTTTTTTTATACCTTCAACAAAAACATGATTTTAGTAACTGACTGCAGATAACTAAAGCATGTCTTTTTTGGTAACCGATGCAAAAAAACTTTTTTTTTTGATCACGGGTGCAAAAAAACATTTCTGTCCGTTTTTTACCCAAAATTAAAGAAAAATAGCGGAAAATAATAATACTAAAAAAATCTAATTATTCGTGCCTAAAAATTAAGCCATTTCCGCCAGTTTTCACCAAGTATTTACGAAAAAATCATTTTAAAAACATCGTCAAAATATCAAACTCTCAAAGATTAAAATGTCGCAATAATGAACGTCACCGAATAAAAAGGCACATTGCACAACCATTGTTATTTCATTTACCAGCCGCCTTGGTTTATAGTGTAAAGATGGTAAATTGCGGGAAGTGTTCTTCGTTCGAGATTTTTAAAAGTATTTTCCTGTTTTTCTTGGATTTTTTGATAAAGGTATTAAAAAAATAGTGTTAATCAATAAAAATAGTAGTTTTTACAACTAGTGGCTGAACTGTGCTTTTTTTACTCGCGTTTTTAAATACCTCGCTGCGCTCGTTATTTAAACCAACGCTTGCAAAAAATCACTTTTTTAGCCACTAGTTGTGAAGACTACTATTTTTAATGATTTGCAGACCACGCCGTTTTTAAATGTTTTTGTTATTGCTTAAATAGATGCATTAAACTTACCATATTTAACTCTTGATTGGGCTGCCAATTCCTCTACGTTATCAATGACGACTTCTTTTTTTTGAGCGGTGAGAAATGCCGCCAAATTGGCAGTATAGGAGGATGACATAATAAGAGAAAAGAACCACCACACAGCTGAGATCACTCTGGTCGAGAAAGCCCTAGAAAATCAAGTAAGTTCAATTTCATTAGTTGTTACCTAAGTAGGTAGGTATTACAAACTTTACAGCAAGTATAGGTATTACCAATTTTAGTTAAGGTGAAAAGATGCCTAAAATTATCTAGATATGTTAAGAAAACATAAAACTGGAGCAACAAAGCGTAGAGTGCAACTATTGCTGAACTCTGGATGTTGATTCTAATTTTACGATTCTATCGATCGACTAAGGGAAGTGAAGTGGTTTCGTCCAATAACATGCATGCTGCACGGAGAAAACATGGCCAAGTAGGATTCCTACTTAACTTTATTCACCAGTGGTAAGTGTAGTTTCTGTTTATCCTAGACACACAGCTCAGTTACCATAAGCAGATCTAACTATTTGAACTTATTAGCCCTTAGTGATTTTTTATTGGCCCCAAGTTAATTTTCTATCTGTCATTAATATTAACTATTTTCTATCCCGTGGGATTTTTAATGAAAGAGCTTTGTAACTATGTGAGATTGATAGCTCTTTAGTCACACAATCAAGTATTACCGGGTGTTTTGTTCGCATCCCTGTAGAAGGGGTTGATATGACGACAGCTTTCAAGATGGCGGTCAAAAAACATAAAAAATACAACTTTCGCAACCGGGGCATAATTATACTCGATTTCATATAAGGACGGACGAGGATTTCAAAAAATTACTTTTCAAGGTCATCCGATTTTTGCCATTTTCTCTTCAAAAAATCTTAATAATTCGACGCTTTGTCGGAACAAATTTAAATCTACCTCAGACTATTAGAGTTTGATGCAGTTTGAAGCTTCATGACCTTGAAAAATACCCCAGGAAAATTAGTAAATTGCAAAAATAACATACTAAACTCCATTAAAGTAGAGGACTAAATTTAGTAACACATAAGAAGGCCAACTCAAAAAATCTTGTTAAAAAAAACGCTATGGCGCGTTTCAATATGGCGGCTGATATATCAAAATGGCTGTCTGTTTAGAATATGGTAATATATATCCTTCTGCTAAATCTCTTTCTAAATGACTTTCTTGGCTAGACAAGTACAACATAAAATTCACAGTTCCGATACTTAATAAAAACAACAGGTATATAGGTCATTTTTACCGGGGTATAAAAAATGACTGGAAGGTTAAAAACTGAGTCTTTGTTTATAGCTAAGGTGTTAATTTCATCTCCGGCAATTAAAGTTTTTGCGTAGCGGTAAATTGGAAGAAAAACACTACAAAAAGCTGGTTTTTCAATTGTACTTGGTATTTTCAAGGTATATTAAGGTCATGCATCAACTAAACTTTTTTTTCATAGTAGGCGGAGATAAGTAAATAAGAATTAATAGCCACCTTGTCATTTTTGTTTTGTTACGAAATTGGATAAAATAAAATGTGGATATAGGTCCCCATTTTGATATATCAACCGCCATATTGAAACGCGTCATAGCTGAACCAAATTTTTTGTAACAAGATTTTTGGACTTGGTCTTCTTATATATGTTATTAAATTTAGTCCTCTACGCTTTAATAGATAGATGAATTAATAGATGAGACCCTTTAGTATGTTATTTTTGCAATTTGTTAATTTTCCTGGGGTAGTTTTCAAGGTCATGAAGCTTTAAACTGCATCAAACTCTACGGATCGAATTTGCATAGATGCCTAATAGTTTGAGGTGCATTTTAAGTTGGTCTGACAAAACGTCGAATTAGTAATATTTTGTGAAGAGAATATGACAAAAGTATTGTTTTTTTGCGATTTTCTACCTTGAAAGGGAATTTTTTGGAATCTTCGTCCTCGAGTTATATGGAATCGAGTATGCCTCTGTTGCAATCAACCCCTTCTACACGGATGCGAAAAAAAACATCGAGTAACACTTGATTGTGTGACGAAAGAGCTATCAATTCCACATAGTCACAAAACTCCTTCATTAAAAATCCCACGGACTTGATACATGCCCCTTCACTATAACCAAAAATAGTTTTTCATTAACCATAAATAGATAGGTCCTTTTAACCTAAATAGATAGATTTAGAGTGACTTTTTTTTGCACGAGCTTTTTTTACAAGGCCCATCCAAACTGGTTGTGGGTAAAAGGACGGTTTCTTTTTGGCTGCAGCAATGCGCGCGTGCCTAGTAACAGTTTGGCCACTCTTTCATCTTCTCTTTCATTTTGAGCGCCTTTATTGAAACCACTTCACTTCTTTCAATCGATCGATCACTTCCTTCCAAAACCCAAAATCACCATGATTGACGGCGAAAGATATACTTGCATATCGGTCCTGTTTATAGACCTTAATGTCCTGGTCAATTTTTGTCTCTGTACAATCTTTCATCATACGAAATAATGCTCTTGTGCTGCTGCTGTGGAAATACTTTTGGGTTATACACACTAATAGCAATTTTTTGAGTGCTGAATATAGTTACTAATGTTCTGTTGGCTTGATTTCGTAACCCAGTGTTAAATCAGTGGTTAAATTTGGCGGATTTTGGGTTAAGTAAAACTACCAATTTTTTGTACAACTCTGCGATGTTTCGTCTAATTTATATATATATTAGATTTATATTATGAAAATGTCGATAAATTAGACGAAACGTCGGAGAGTTTTACACAAAATTGGTAGTTTTATTTAACCCAAAATCCACCAAATTCAACCACTGATAGTTACTAATGTCCTCTTCTTTTAATTGCATCGGTCTGAGAAAGAACAAGCTTACGAGAAATTGCTCTCCTTGCACCTCTCTGCCAATGAACTTATATTTATCTCCTCCTGACAGGCTATTTTTCTGGTATGGTGTAATATGCTGGATATCTCTTAGATGAATGTATATAAAAGTTTTGTAGTCTGCAGGATTTTTTAGTTTCCTGTGTCGTATGTGTATAAATTGCGATCTTTAAAATCTCAGTAGATACCTGGGCACAATAGGCCCGTTTGAGGCCGCAGCCTCGTAGAGAGCTAACCAACAGTTTTGAATACATAAAACTATAATAATCTCACAAAAAATTGCTATACATTACTACGTATATGCGCACCTAAAACCGCTTTTATATAAGAACGGTTTTAAATACAATCGCTTTCTCCGAGGGTTTATACAGCCTTCATTAAATGTCAGTTTAAAAAGAAAACAAATAAAGCAACCACGTTAACACGAGACTTTTTGGTATATACCGACACTAAAATGAGTTTTAAAGCCATAAATCGCTTTCTTAAATCGCTTTAGAATAAAATCGATTTAGTGCTTAAAGCGGTTTCAGTGGTGTTTATACGACAACATTTTCAAACCGTCCTTATATAAAACCGCTTTAAGAGGCTCGCATAGACAAAGTAATTTATTTCTTGCCAAACGTGTCTTAAGCCTTGTGTTTTATTTTTTTTTATCTTATATCTATTTATTGCTTTGTTTTTCATTTTATTTTTTTTTTAATTTGCAAAGATATTTAAATTATAAGACACGTCGTGCATCATGTCGAACGACATACCATCACAGCAATTATTTTTGTATTTTTATTACTCTATCATCGTAGGGCCTGTAGATCTACATATGATCATTTTGTGTTAAAAAACATCAAGAAAGAAAAGATAAATTCTAAATCAAAATAAAGATTAAAAAGTCCAACTGTAAATTAATCAATCCTTATAGAACCGTCATTTAATGAAGAGGGACAAGAGAAAAACCGGTAAAAAATGCAAAACAGGACTAAAGATCAGTTCATATTTACTATTGTTCTCTTTCTCTAAATGCATTGGTCAAAGGTAACTATCTCAGGAAGATAGTTCTGTTAGATTAGAAAGAGGACAATAGTAACTATGTTAAGCTCGCAGAAACGGACCTAAATTCAACCCGAAATTATTTAATCCAATAATGCTTGTATATATGCGACGTTGATTACTAAAGAATTTCTAATTATTTCATATGCGCGTATGCACCAAACAAAAGATTTTAACAATTGATTGTTTTAACTACGAGATACTATAATGGTTCAAGGATCTCAAAATTTGTAGCAAGAATAATAAATCTAAACTAAGAAAATAATAAAAAATCTTCTGCGTGTTGTCGCAGTCGATTCACGCCCAGAAGAGTGTTTTCCTTTGCATTTTGTCCAGGCTAACTTAATTCGGAGAGTTATTATCGGTACGGAAAATGCAAGAGCAGGGCCATAGTATCTCAGGGGGGCAATTCCAGTGGGCTATCGTTATGAGATAACGATCGCTATCGCCATTATTTTCACTGTTACGGCAACATCGCTTATTGTTAAGTAAAAAAGAAGAAGGCTTGAATGGCACGCAACCCGTAATACTTTCCCAAAACAACTGTCAAATGCCGACAGTCAGTCAAGTTTGTTTACCTTTCTTGGAACTTGTGGCAAAATTTCGGGAAAAATAATAACTTTAATGAACTTTTTGCACGCAATGGATTAAAAATCTTATCACAATGTGATGGTGGACGACCGTTATCAATTTTTGATTGAATTTTGTTTGGAAAAGCCACGTTCTTTGTGAAGAAAACCCCACATGGGCCTTGTGTGGAAGTGCCGCCAGATTTTTTGTTTGGGTAAGTACTTATACTTACTCTATCTTATGTTCTATTCTGTTTTTTTGGTGCTTAAAGAACACCACCTACATAATGTAAACAAAAAGATATAGTAGGTCAGTTTTAAGCACAGTTTATACATTTTGAAAAGACGTGAGCCAGTGGTCAGAAAACCGAAAAATAATTTTACAAAATATTTAAACATTATAAGAAAAAAAAGTTAGAAATTAGTTAAGAATGCAGGATTTGTTTGGTCCAAGGTTATAACACTGATTTTTTATTGAAAAAAAGGTAATTATGCAGTATACGGTTTTCTGCCATTTTTGATTTTTTTTCAAAAATTCTTTATGGGGGCACCTTCTAGGGTCCCTAGGACCCCAAATCCGCCTGCGCCCGATTTTTTTTTTTTTTAACGAGAAAAAAGGGTGCCCAGGGGGGGTTGTAAAGTGTTTTTTTAATTGTTTTGGGTTGGTTTGAATTAGGTTGGGTTGGACTGTGTTGGTTTGGTTTGTTTTAGTGAAAAAAAAATAAAAAACAAACAAAAAAAAACCAACCGGCGCAGACGGATTTGGGGTCCTAGGGACCCTAGAAGGTGTCCCCATAAAGAATTTTTCAAAAAAAATCAAAAATGGCAGAAAACCGTATACTGCATAATTACCGAAAAAAATCTGACATCAACTAATCATTTATCTGGACACTGACACTTGTTCACCTATTTATCATCCATTGTGTTTATGCTTGTATTTTTTGTGGTTATCGCCAAATTACTAAATATTATGCCTTGTATAAATGATGTACACATTTTCTTTTTTTTAAGGTTTGCATGCAAACTTTTAATGTTTTAATATAATGTAAGGTACTGTTTTTTTTTAGGTCAACTGTTGAAAATCTACAAGACCATGACCCATGCTGTAGTGCTAATAAGAGAGAAAATAAATTATGAAGTTTGGGAATAAACACTTACAGTAGCTGCTCAATATATATTATAAATTATCCATAGAAATCAGTTTTGGTAAGTTTTCAATTCCAACACCAGATTTTAAATTTGTAGATACACCTATTGTCAAGTAATGCAAACTATCCTAAGATTTTGTCTCATACAGTCAAGTATTGTCAGGTATTATCGAGTTTTCGTACACCTATTGGAAATGTTGGCCTATCGGTTTTAGATTCTGAGATTTAAAAATGTGTAATTAAATCTCTGATTAATAATAAGGCATGTTTAAAAAGTAAACAAAAACTTAGTAAATTTTACCATTAGTATTTATAGACATTGGGTCGTTACTTTTTAAATCCACCAATTTGGGATTAATTTGTTTCTCAATATTTTTAAAAATTAATAATTTTTGACACTTATGTACTATAATTTACATGTATTGGTTAAAAAAACCTAGATTTATTTTTTTCTCTGTTTATAAATATGTACTTACTTGCTTATCATTTAAAATTGTGGTTTCAAGCTAGCTAATAGTAGCTTTCAAAAGACCCTTAATTGGTCTAATTTTTTTTAAATATATTTTTGTGTAAAAGTAGAGTATTGTGTTTTTTAAAGAAACATCATTTTAAGTTTCGAAATTATGTCAATTATAAATATGTAATTTTTAAATATTTATCCTTTGCGTTTCTACATAGTTTTAAGACTGCTTTAGTTTATATCTACTGTTTTACAAAGTTTACTAGTTCTTATCAGTAAATTATTTAACCCATCATCACACAAAATTATTAAAGTTAAAAAAATTTAATTTGAAAAATTAGGCAAATAATTTAATAATAATAAAATGCAATTTTACTCAGAAATCATTTTATTGGGATAATTTCAGATAATTTCGTTTTTTTAACCGTTATCAGAGACTGTTTACCTCGACTCCCTCTTCCTTTGGGATTCCACTGGGTAACCATATATACCTATTTAACAAATCTGATGCATTTTTGTTAGGTATCGTTTAAAAAAATTGGATTATTTAATTCACGTTACATGTTTTATGCATAGATTATATGGATGTCACTAATAAAAAGAATAAGTAAAATTGATAATATAGTACCTAAAATGTGTTATAAAAATCTAAACTTTTTACATGAAAAAGTTCATTCATTCATTTTTTTCCTCGTATTGAAAGATCAATATCTCAGTAACTCAAAGAGTCTCAAATACAGAAATTTAATGATCAGTAGAGCATGAAAGAATAACAATATATGACAAGTTTTATTTATTTGGATTCAAGCCTAGATGAGAAGATTACCTTTAAATTTGGCACAAAATTGGAAAAATATTCGGAAAAAACAAAAAAAAATAGCACATGGTAGCTGCTTAGGCTATAGATTTGCATACATCACACCTATAATAAATTATTTTAAATTTAATTTCAGATCAATGATTTCTCATAATTGTTAAGATGTATGATGAAGACATTTAAGCAGGCAGCACCCCATCCCACGCAACGAAACATTTTAGCAAAATCCGGCAAAATCATATGAAGGACAAAACACATGGTAAGCTACCTTCACATTAAAAAAAAAACATTTTAAAATCCAAAAATTCATCAGTTAAATAAAAAAATTTGGCTACTTTTTGGTAGATCGTTGTCGTTTCAACCAAATACAAATTTTCACTTCTTTATTGCTGTAATTTAAGTTTTTGTTCTCTACTAAAATTATTAGCCACCAAAACAAATATTTCAAATTTCATTAGTGAAATCCAAGGTGGAATAAAGTTTTAAGGTAACTTTGTATGGGCGGCACAGGATATTTAAAAAAAAAACATTAAATAATAATTGAAGATCTTGGGGTAACTAGGGGATAAGCCACACTTATTTCGTTAATTTACAAGAAAAAGTCAAGAGTCTTTTTCCACTTGGATCCCAACTTGTTAGATTTTCTGAACTTGTTCCCTTTGTTTCCCCAAGGTTTTTAATTAATATTCAATATCTTGACAGTTTTTTTGATCAACAGTTTGCATTATTTTTTCTAAATAATATATGCAGGTTCCAAATTCATATTGAGTTTTTATTTAACAGGCAAGTTTTTTTACCACCTTAGCCAGAAAGTTGTTTTATCCTCTCCGTTAATTTCTAAATCAAAGTACATTGGACCAAATTCACACAAGAATTGACCATCACTTAATTTTCTAGTTTACCTTAAATATTAAGATGTGGGGTAAACAGAAGATAGTCAATAATAAAATTTTCAAAGTAGGATGTGATGTAAAACTTGTTCCGTACTTTTCTAAAAGAAACTAAATTGGCAGACAGCAATAAAACTGGTGACCAAAAAATTGGTGAGATATACTCGATGTAAGTCTAATAAGTCGGATTATACTCTTGTTCAAAGGGCGAAGTGATTAAAACTTACTATCGGTGTAATTTATTGATTTTAGAAACCAAACCTGAAAGCTTCCAATCTTAAGTAGCCTGTTCACTGGCTTATATTTTCAAATACATCTTATTTTTTGTTTCAGGTTAGCAGTGCCCAAGCTGATGAAAGGACAGATGCAATCCACCAAATATTGAAATATTAGAAAACAGTTTTTAATTCTAAGTAACATTTAAACCAATAAGTAAAATAAATCAGTTTTTTATCCCAAATTTTATTATTTTTTAATAGCGATGTTAAGCGTGACAAAATCAAGTCAAATCAATTTTTTCTTTGTAACATAATAAATTATTAATATTAAATTAAAAACTAGTATAAAGTATAAATCTAGCCAAAAAATTAAATTTACCTAAATGCATTGTAAAAAACTTGTCATGTCAGTCAGTAAACCCTTAAAGTTAATTGTAAAATGCAGCATACATTTTAGGCCCATTATTTGAAGTACTGAGTAGGTTTCTTAAATTATATTACTCAGCTTTACATTCATAAAGATTGATTTAAAGTATGCTATTTTCTGAGGTAAGCATTTATTTGATTATTTACAATCTATAACTTTGAGTTATTAGTTTTTCTGGTAGCCGTAAAAATAAGTTGACAAAGCAGATATTAAAAAGGTATTCAAAATTAAAATAATTTACTTAATTAGCCAACTGCTATATAAATATCATGCTATGCTATGTGTGTGTGGGAACAGATATCATGTAGGTAATTTAAAAATAGATGTAAAATAATGAAAAAATATCATTCAGGTAAATATTAAATCACATGAGTTCAATTTTTTTTTAAATCTTCATCAATTCTTTTTTATAGCAACCAGAGCTGGAAATAACTTAAAACTGTACTTAACTTTTCCCACCAAACCAATCTAAAGGCTCTTGAAAAAAAACTCTGCCTTATTTTAAAAAGTTTGCAATATCTTAAATTAATATGTTTAAAATAAATTGGTTTTATGAATGTGATGGTGAGCAGTAACTGTGACCCACTCTTTTTCGATGACTCCCCCAAAAAATCTGCGAATTTTCATGAAAAAGTTCTTAAATCCTAGTTACAATAAGTCCAATATTCTATAACTATCACTTAAGTGACATTTAAATTTTTTGATTTAAATAAATGCGGCCTAACAGAATTAAATAATAAAATTTTATTTCTGTACTATATTTTACACAACTTTTTAATTCATTAAAAGTTATTTTATTATTTTTTTTAAATGGGAGAACGATTAACATTTAGCATTCTTCTGAAAGTTAGTTTCACTATGTCTATTGAACATCGAATCTTTGTCTACTTTCATCTAGTGCCTTGGAAGGTTGGTCTATGTCTTACTTGGATCCATCCATACCTAATTTGTGGCACGAGTTGTGGTACTTCATCGGAGACTTGATCCTACTAGAATGATTCTTGCATGTAGCTCCATTCAAATGCCCTGGCATGTTATTCCTAAAAAGAAGTATACATTTTAACTTTTATCAAAATAATACTTATCCAAAATCTGATCACAACTTTAAGTAGTTATTTTTTCTATGGTGAACTGCAAGAATCTAAGTCAGGAGTTTTTATTTTAAATAAACTATTTTAGTAGAACTCAAAAGATATATATGGACTCAATGGCCCTCGCTAATGGCCCATACACGGATGTAAAGAATATATATGTCATATATGCTCACTTGTTAACTTTAAGTCCAAAATTGGTAAAGTATGTTGCATAAACTAGCTTTAATTTCTTTCAAAAAAATTTTTATTGTATAATTTTTTCTAGGCTCATCTTACGACTATGTTCGCTAATTACTAATACCTTCTTTATCGGTAATAAACATACACACCAAAAACACAAAGAACATGCTTTTTTATTTTTTCTGCATCTGTCATTATTTGTTTTGTTAGACCTATGTTCTTGAAGCTCTTTGGCCATTTAAAGCATTTTTTAGCTAACAGAATAGTGCAACCGGTTTTTTGTTATAATAAAGACATTTTATATATTAAAAACAAATAATCACCTTAACGTATCACATTCTCGCCCACCCTGACTTTAATTTAAGTAGGTAATAAACTTCAGCAAACTCAACTGGTTGGGCCATGCTTATCTATATTCTGCCATAAGGGCTTGCGTTTCCTTTTACAGAAGAGTATAAAATATAAACCCACCTTAAAAGAGCAGTCTCATAAATAACTAGTCGGGAACTAATGATGTACAAGTTTAGGATGAGAAGTAAAACAAATATTTCCCCATAACAAAAGCTTATTTTACTTACTGTGTTCTGCTCTTTATGGGCTCCAAATATGGTGTGAACTGCAACCATCGCAGAATGATAATTTTTCTCAATCATTGTAGCACCATTATTACTCAAAAGTTATATTTTTGTGCGAGTTTAGTTGTCAAAGTTGAATTGACACGGCCGCGGCCATTGTGAAACAACAAAACAAACCGCGGTGTTGCCGCGATAACGAATTCGCTCCGTAACGATATCGGTATGAGCCACTGGAATAGCCCCCCAGTTACATGATTTCGCCGAATTTGGCGGGTTAAATAAAGATAATTGATGATTAACTAACAAGTGAGGTTATGTGTAAATGGTTGTTAATTAAAAAGAGTGAGGAAAGCAACGAAAACTCCATGAGGCTGATTCTGGAATTTCGTGGGAAAGATCACACGGGAACGGTCATCTCCCTGATATCGACCAATAATAGGCTTTGAAGCGATCACGAGTTATCCGAAACCTATCCGACCATGAACGAACCTCACCCGATTGCCGTGTATCAAAGAAACTTTCCTACACTTTCATCGAAGGATGTGAACGTTCTCGTGTGACCTTTCCTACGAAATTCAAGAATCAGCCCCCATGGAGATTAAGGATATATTGCTGGATGATGACCTGGACAGTCACGATATTGTACTTCAAGGCTTTACAAGACGTCGGAATGCATCTTTTTACTTCCAAAAAATACCAAACGACTTTAGTAACGACTTCAGGGTGTGTCCCGATTAGACTCGCGCCTTTTTCAAATGGCTGTCCATCGTGTGTATCTGTACCGTATATTTTTTATCACAAATTTTCCAACAGAATTTTTTACTCACAAAAAAATACAACACGTCAGTACGACCTCAGGGGTCTTCAGGTTAAGCGTAGAGCGTATTGTTGTCTTTGTTTGCCTTGGTTGATAGACAGTGACAGAAATATCACCCGACGACATCCGGCATGTAGATCTATAACGTTGCCGTCTCTTTTTTAAGTGAAACCTGTTTCTTACTCGCTCAATGAACTAATTGTTGCTAAACATATTTTGAGGCATAGGAAAATATCATTGTCTTAATTAACTAGCTGATTAGCAATTAGTTAATTATAGAAAAAACGTGTAAATTGGTACACATTGGCGTAAGAGTGAGTTCCGGTTAGTTAACTTTTTTTTTGGTTAAATCAATGGCGCATCGAGAGGGGGGGGGTTTTGGCATTAAAACCCCCCGAGAATTCTGGTTACAATTGGCACAATCAAATAACAACAGATATAAAATATATAGGGAATAATTTTTTACAAAAATCTTTAAAAAATCATAATTTGCAAAATTTTTCGCCTGCGGCGCTATAATACACAATGATCATTTTAATGTAATATTATCAAAACATCTCGCCTGCGATTTTATGTATTTTAGCATGTTTACAAACAAAGTAAGGGTAAATCAATAACTCAGATTCCCAAAACCTCATCAATATCTACGATTTTAGCTTAATTTTAAGTAAAAACTTGCATTTTAAATCAAAAATTGCATTTTAAGTGTTATTTTCTCAAAAAATTTTGCCTGCGGCGCATGAAACCATGATTTTTATATCAAATTTTGGGTAAATAAACAGTTTTAAATTTGGTTAACACTCCCCCTCCATATTTGAGCCCAAGTCCGCGCTTGTAAGCACCTGTTTCCTGGCATCAATTATGGTCACATTTTTACTTCAAATTAAGTTTTTTTAATTATTTTTCCTTAAATCATCCTCCGAAGTCAATTCCTAGGTGCGCCACTGGTTAAATGACCAATTGATTTTACAAATAACTTTTTGACGTTTGGAGATTTTATTCGTTTAATTATTGGATTAGTCAATTATTACTGGAATCGGGGTATCACAGAATCCGTGTCGAGCAATCATCTGAATTAATAAATTTATGGCCAATAAGTGAGAGCGCCAGCGGATTAAAATGACAGTTTTTCGTTTACCGAGTGATACCGGACGTGAAAACATGTGGTTACTGTTACGGGCTGTCAAAGCTAAAAAATGTCAATTTTCACCTGTCAAACATTATACATAAAATGTACCTAAAATATTTTGTAGAATCGAAAATATACAGAGTGTTCAATTTAAAATAAGAAAGTTGTTACCAAGTTTTCCTGCAAATGGCAACACTGCAAATATGAAAGTATTTGTAGTGTGTATAGACTTATGTTAGAGTAGAAAGTTTGAAAAGTTTCCATTGTATACTTTCCAAAATATTCTAATAGGTTACTCACCTTGGGACACCCGGTATATGAAGCCCACAAAGTGAAGCAGAAAGACTTAAAAATTTCTCTTAAGAAAGACAACAAACAAAAATATCTGAAACGACAGTTGACAGCTGTATCATGTGATGAAATCCTGCATTTTCATTGGTTGATGCAAACTTCACCAACTACCAACATAAAATATGGTTATCTCTGAACTGCGAACGAGGACGCGAAAGACGAACGCGAACTTTTATTATAAATGGAGTTACATGTTTCAATAAGGTGATCTCCAGCACGCGAACTACCAACTTCAACTGCTCAAATTATCACTCGAGTTACAGAAGACGGCTGGTCTGTAAGGAGAGCGGCCACTCATTTTGGGGTTGACAAAATGACGAGAGTACGATGGAAAAAGCGCTGGATATAGAAAAATTCGATGAATAGAAAACATGGATCAGGACAAAAGCCTGTAAGTTCTTATCTTTATTCTTTATTGACCACCTCAGACAAAATCCTTTTGCCACGTCCATTGAAGCATCTCAGGATTTTTATCAACTATTAACAGAAGAATTCAAAAATTTGAAATTTCCTGTCGAGTTGCTGCATAAAAAACCTTTTTTAACGGAAGAACAAAAACAGGCCAGGGTTATTTTTGAATTAAATAATGTTCTTCATGATAACTACTTCTGGGAGAGGGTGGTTTTCACAGATGAAAAGATATTTCAGTCATCTTCGAGCAGCAGAAGAATTTTAGTGTATCGTCCACCAAATTCTAGGTTTGATTCAAAATACACCAACCAAATTAAGAAAGCTGGACATTTCTCAGTGAATATGTGGGGATGGTTTAGTGCTAGAGGTTTGGGTATGTTTTGGCAAATCGAAGGAAGCGTCAACAGTCAAAGATATGCTGAAATTCTTGAGGATATTATGTTGCCATCTGTGCAGATGTTTTACGAAAACAACGACTTCATTTACCAGTAAGACAACTGTCCCGTGCACACGGCTAATGTTGTTCGCCAATAGTTTGAAAACAATAATATTGAAACTCTTTTTTGGCCATCCAACAGCCCTGATCTCAACCCAATAGAAAATATATGGTGCTGACTTGTTAAAATTATTTATCGGAGAAACTGGAGACCCCAAAATGCTGGAGAGTTAAGCGATGCAATTCATCGCGCATTGGAGGTGCTCTCAGAAGCTCGTGAATATTTTCAAAATTAAAGTTTTTCAATGCCCAGGCGTTTGCGGAGTGTATATCGAAAAGATTGGTGCGCCTATCACTAAATCTTAATTTTTGTTGGTGTTTTAAGTAGTATTTAATATTTAGTTGTTTCCATTCCGTTGTGTTAGTTGGAATCCATCGTTTTTTTCATTTTATTATCATCATTTTATCAGCCCCAAAATGAGTGGTCGCTATCTTTATACACCAGCCGTCTTCTTCTGTAACTCGAGTGATAATTACTCTTTTGCAACTAAAAGTTTGTTTTTAAATATATTTATGTGCTGTTTAAAAGGCCATTTTTAGTATCATCAAATAATTATATCCGTGATTAAAACATGATTTTAGAAATAAGAAACTAAAATCCGAGTTGCGTAATTGGGTAATAAGGGTATTTGCTTTAAATTAAGGCATTTTGTGATTTAGAGGCCTTATTTTTACTTTTGATTTTATCAATATGACATAACGTCATAATACCGAATGTGATGCTGTCAGACATTACGTTTTGTTTGAGTATACACTAATAAAAAGTCAAAGTTTGAGAAAAATGCATGTATGCATCTTGTTTGAAAACAAGAGTGTCACATGTCCCAAAATATAATTTATAGAAAAAGAAATGTTGTTATACGTATTTTAATATTACTCAGCAACTAAGTTGTGTCTTTACTTTGAGAAGTAAAGCTCTAAATAAGGGTTTTTTTAGTATCATGCATGATTAGGTACCCAAAAAACATTTACGTCGTATCGGATAATCAGAAAATGTTATTCTTTTGGCAACAGTGGTTGGTTATTTATTTTATTTTAGCCCACACAATATCACATATATCTTTATTATGATTAATGGACACATAAACCCTAGAAATGACCCTAGCGACCCAGTCTTAGATTTACAACTTTACTATTTTAGCAACCCCTGACACCAAGTTTGGGTAATAATAAAAAATATTGACGATCTTACATGATTTACACAAGGTTTAAACTTTTCGAAGGTGCCGATTTTTGGCATATTATAAATTGGCTATAAAAGCGTAAACTTTTAAAACTTTAGCAGCAATTTACAAGCGCAATTTTCGTAAAAATTTATATTTACGACATATGGAAAATCTACGATTATATATTAATGGGTAGCAAATAGTAAAACGGATTTGATGAAATGGACTGATGTTTTGTTGCCCCTTTTTATAATTTCCCTAGACACTTTTTGAAAGATTGATTTTTTTTTGGTTAGTAAAATATGTCATGCTTGGACCAAAAAAAACCAAAAAGAAACAGTAACTACACACGATAGATATTAAAAATGTAAAGAATAGGTAAAATATAAAGACTTCTATAATCTATATTTTTGTTACCACTCTTTTTCTTACAATAAAATATGGAAACATAATGTGTTGTTTATTAACGAAGTACACTTGATTTAAAAAAAAAACATGCATTTTTTCCTATGCCACAAAATTTAGCTTTCCATTAGTGTATACTATTATAAGGCACCACCAGCTTAGTATGCCTGACAGGTTAAAATTCAGTGTGACATTCTTAAAAATGCCACAGATATCAACATTTTCAAAAGTTAAAATTATCACTCGAGTTATAGAAGACGGTCTCTAAGAAGAGCGGCCACCCATTTTGGAGTTGATAAAATGACGATAATGCGATGGAAAAAGCGCTGGATTAAAAATAATTCTACGGATAGGAAAGATAGATCAGGACGACCAAAAGTAAGTTCTGGAGTGCCAGATGAGAGACTTATTGACCATCTCAGATAAAATCCTTTTTGAACATCGGTTGAAGCAGTTAATGTAACATTATTTCCGGGTTCTTTAGCAACGGTAAATAGAAGAGTAACGAAATCAGAAGTCTCTTGTCGAGTTGCTGCAAAGAAGCCTTTTCTAACACAAGAACAAAAACAGGCCAGAGTAATTTTTGCACTGAACAACGTTCTTCGTGATAATGACTTCCGGGAGATGGTGGTTTTCACTGACGAAAAAATTTTTCAATCATCTTCAAGCATCATGAGAATTGTAGTTTATCGTCCACCAAATTCTAAATTTGAACCCGAATATACAAACCAAATTAAAAAAGCTGGACATTTTTCTTAATTAAACATGTGGGGCTGGTTTAGTGCTAGAGGTTTGGTTTTTTTTTGAAGAATCGAAGGAAGATTCACTACTGAACGATATATTGAAATCCTTGAAAACAGGCTTTACATGAAAATAATGACTTCGTTTATCAGCAGGACAATTGTCCAGTACACACGGCTAATGTTGTTCGCCAATGGTTTCAGAATAATAATATAGAAACACTTCCTTGGCCAGCCAACAGCCCTGACCTTAACCCAATGGAAAATAAATATATACCAAAGGAATTGGAGACCACGAAATGCTAAAGAGTTAAGCGCATTGGATCAGCTTTCAGAAGACCATCAGTATTTTCAAAATTTAACCTTTTCAATGCCCAGACGCTTGCAGCTTGTAATAGAGAAAAATGGTGATCCTATTAAATACTAAATTATTTATTTTAGTTCTTTTTTAAGTTAAAATATTTAGTATTAAGTTTACCATCGTTTTTGTTCTAATCCAAGTTTCCTATTCGTCGAATTGTTTTCAATCCAGCGCTGTTTCCATCGTATTATTGTTATTTTATCGACTCCAAAATGGGTTACCGCCCTCTTTATAGAACAGCCTTCGTCCGTTACTCGAGTGATAATTTGATATTTTTCAATAAAGACTTTACTAAAACATTCTTTTTGCTGATTTTTAGTATTATGCAAAATTTAATATAAAAATAAGGTTGCCTTTAGGTAAAAAAATATTTTCAGTTTTAGAGACCTTTTTTAAACAGTATGACAAATTGTCGTATTTTTGAAGTTTTTAGGCATTTTATCTGGTAGTCCGTATATATTATACATTTTTAGAAAGTTCAATTTTGTGACTGCATGTATGCGTTTTTTTTTAAATCAAGGGTACATGCTAAATGCGTATGTTTGTACCTACTGCTTGTAGCTCACTTACCTAGAAAATTCGGCTATTATGAATTTTCCAACTTGTTAAATGCATGTTTTCTTTTCACTTTTCCTGAGTTTCCTTCTCCGCTGGACAAAGGACCAATACAAATTCGTCGAGGCATGTATTTTTACAGTTTTTGATAAAGCAAAATTCCATTTTTAAAACTCACGTTTATTAATCAAACATCTGACAGTGACAAAGTTATTTATTGTCAGGGGTTATCAACTATCATTGCCAACCAACACCGCCTCAACTAAAAAGCCAGTTAACTCCTACCGCCTCAGTGCCCTTTAGCCTATGGTGGCTGCCATTTTTATAACCAAATTGACAAGTAAAACATGGATTTTCTGTCAATTTGGTGTCAATATGGCGTCGACAATAGGCCAAAGGATACTAAAACGAAAATGAGTTAACTGGCTTTTTAGTTGAGAACGGTGTTGTGCCAACGCGCAATTGCAAACATTTCCCTAACAAACTGTCAAATCCCGTTGCTCACCTCTGGTAAAACAATAACTGTCAAAAATCGTATACAGGGCCTCTAGAATGGTCTATCTTTGAATAAAGCTGGGTTCTACCTTTGATTGTTGGCACTAATTAAGTTAAAAAAATGATATGTAGACCAAGATATTTTTTTTAATTTTTCACGAATACCTTTTAACTGACATCTTATTTATAAAATAAATAATTCAAAATGAAATAATATATTGTTTTTAATTTTATGATTATTTTTAAACCCTACTTACATTTACACGCACGGAGTAGAATGGAGTATGGAGGTTCTATTACAAAATATTTAGGTTTGGTTCTGTTTGTGGGGCTAGAATGGGGTACTGTATGACAGCCCAAGTAACAATTTATCGAAGTTACAACGTACCAAAACACAACGTAAGGTTGTGATGTGACGGAATTTAAACGTTTAGATGACTTGAGTCAAAAGTTGATGGAGAAGGTGCATTCCCATATAGCAATTTGTCATCCTTAGCATGTGCCTAGAATATCCTTAAGAAGAAAAAGGATATGCTAAGGATGTTCTAAATTAACATTGGAACATCTTTAGCATGTGCTGAGAATAGGTTACGTTCATCCCTAATCACATGCTATGCTGGTTCTTAGGATGTGCTAATAGATATTCTTATTAGATGATTACCATGTGCTTGGCACACATAGCAACGGGTCATCCTTAGCACCGTTAACTCCTAAAATATGGCTTTAAATAAAATAAAAAATATATTTTTGAGCACTAAAAACCACGGGGTTCGAACCTACAACCTACAGGTTGAGAGACCAAAGCTATATCCACGGTACCATGCATATAGATGTACTTAATATTGTACCATAATTGGGACTTACTTTCCATATGCTAAAGACGTCCTAAAAGTAACCTTCTTTAATGGTATTTCATTATATAGTATATGCTAAGGAAATACTAGAATAACATTATCTTGATGTTGTGCTTTTACGGTACCAGAATAGCATGTGCGCTAAAAGGACCAAATAATAATGTTTCAATAAATGAAATATACTTTGCATATGATAGAGATGTTCTAATAGTAACCTTCTTTAGTGGTATATCCTCAGCATATGCCAAAAAAATACTTAGAAGCTCATTCTTTTGATGTGCTTCTATGGTACCTAGCAGAATAGCATGTGCACTAAACTGACAAAAAACTGTTTTAAAATTGATATATTCTTTGCATGTGTTAAAGATGTACTCAAAAGGACCTACTGAAATGGTTCGTTCATAGCATTTGCTATGGATATCCTTAATAGAATTTACTTAAAAAGCATGTACCAAGAATATGCTAAAGATATGCTCAAAAGGACATCTTCAAAAGGAGGTTTAATGCTATGCATGTAAATGTTCTTTCATTGCTATGTGGTTTTTGTTACCCAAAAAATTTAACTATTTTAAACTAAATAACGCGGTCTTGAAATTTGACAGTTACCCCAAAAATATTTTCTCTACTTGACAGATGACATACGTCTACTTCAAATGTCATTTTCTACGTTATTTACGCCTCCAGAATGTTGTAGAGTATTTAAGTCCGTCATACCTTTTCATTTTTGAGTTTTGTAAAAAATACGCATAAAAGTTTGGTTATATTTATTACCTTGACAGTACCTGAAATTCCACTAAACAAGGTCTATTACATTACAGGTTTTCAACATTGAAAAAATGTAAAATTGGTGTAACTTCGAATACGTTAAGAAAAATGTTTAAAAAAAGTAAAATGTAAGTTCAAAATTAACATTCTATGTGAAAGTATCGCTGATACACGAAAAAGGCTCTAATTTTACGTTAATATTTAATCTTAGATTTGACAAGAAATGTAAACGATAAAGTAACTGAAAAATAACATTATTTCAAGTTTAATAAATGTCACTGTCGAAACAAATTTGTTTCTTTACAGTTGCATGATATTTATTGTAAAATGACAAAATACAATATTGTAAGTTAATAAACATCAAAGTTGAAACAAGTGTAGTCTTTTAATGAACACATGAAAGCAGCAGTATTTTGAGCTCAATTAATGTCAACTTTAAAACAATTACGTGGTTGCTTATTGGAAAATGACTAAATACAATTGTAAGTTTTCCAAAATTAATGAAACTTTTAACCTGAACATGGCGAAAATTTTTGAAAAAGTGAGGAATGATATCAAAGAGTTAACTGTTTTTATGAAAATTCTGCGATTTTCTTGATAACTTTCCACAAAAGGGAAAATATATAAGTATACATTTATATGAATTCGCAGTAATTAACGCACGATCATTTTAAGATTTGATTTTTTTACGGTTTGAGGATATTATTATATAGTTTAAGTTTTTTTTTAAATTTCGTCAAATTATGATTCAATTAATTGTGGTTCATTATTTGTATATAATTTTTTTAATTGCAACTGAAACCTTTTTATATGTATTTAATTAATTAAAAACAATTAATAAATTGATGACATCACTGCATTAATATACCGTAAATTGGTGGCAGTTCTCAACAAAACCGAGATGGTCTAGTGGTCTAAGGCGCTGAAACTTTCGTGTATCACCTTTGGATTAAGGGTTCGGATTCCGTCGACTCACATTTATTTTTTTTAATTTTTTTTAATTTTTTATTATTTGTTTAAAATGTAACCGCGAAGATCCCAATGAGCATTTTCAGAAACTTCTGGTGACAGATATTTATATAATTATTATAAAGAGGGTTCCATTGATACCCTAGGGTATTTAGAAGTTTCCTACAAGAATTGAGTTTGTATATTTGTTTTATTAAAGGCTCTAAATTGATGGTACCCTAAAGTAACATAAAACTGGCGTTAACAATATTTCCACGGACATCTTTATAAAAATTAAAGTCATCGGTTCAAATGTTATATAAATTGGTGTTAACAATGTTTCCACCAACATATTTATAAAAATATAAGTCATCAGTGACAAAAGTTATATAAATTGGTGTTTGAAATCTTTCTGTCAACCCACCTATAAAACCATAAGTAACTATCAATTAAATATATATAAGATATTGGTTTTAAAATGTTGCTATCAACCCACTTATAAAACTTAATTAACCAACAACAAATTTATACAAGATAAGATTGAAAATATTTCGAGAGACACTTATAAAAACTTGGGAACTCACACACGATAGTTATATAAATTGGTGTCTGTAATATTCTTATGAACTCATTCATAAACCTTTTTTGCCCATAACGTTTTTTCTATAATGTTGTTATTAATTTCTTTATACAGTGATTATAATACAAATGTTTTTAGAACAAAAAAAACAATTTTAATTTATTTTGGCAATTATAATAACAAAACAAACAAGATTTTTTAAGGTTAATTTTGTGACATCAAAAGGCGCGTTTTTGCGAAATCAAAAGGAGCGTTTTTGCGACATCAAAAGGCGCGTTTTTGCGAGATACCATACCATTATTATCTTGTTTTATTTACATCAATATGAGAGAGATAAGAGATCCAAATCTTCTTGAGATTGCCGATGACAGATATCGGGATCGAATGCATTTTACACCCGATTCCCACCAGCGTTTCCGATGCGCAGTCACCCTGACTCAAAAAACTCATCACGTGTTCCGACAAGAACTTGTATAGGCAAATCTCGCTTAGACCACGTGATACGTGTTTTGATTCGGGGGACCCACGAATGAGAAACGCATAGATGGGAACCGTGTTTTAGAAAAAGAGAACAATATAGTAACCGTGTTAAGGTTGCAAAAACGCACCGTGAAACGTCGAGCGCATATGCTGATACTGCTGGTCGGCGGCAAAAGTGAACACCCCGGAAAGTACTCGCCTGTACACCCTTCGACCCCGCAATCTAACTATATTCTTGAGATAGTTACTTTTGATAGTTATGCGGGCTTGAAGTGTGTGGAGGCGGGTATTTTTCCTGGTATGTGTAGTATGCTGGATCTCTCGAGGAATGCATTTAGGAAAAGAGAACAATGGTAACTATGTTAAGCTCGCAGAAACAGACCATCAGTGTTCAACACTGCACCATCTGTAGCCCTTTGTTCCAAGTAGCATCATTTTTTAAAAGGGTTATAAAATAGTGTTGGCGAGGTAAATGGTGGTATAGTTGTATTTTTTTTTATAGAATTGTCGGAAATTTTCGCCATTTTGGATTACAAAAATAGGTTTTTGGCCTAAATAAAAACGTTATTTATGGGCTTTCAACATGTGTTTCAATCGAAATATTGCCTGTTAGGGTTAAGAACAACATACGAAATTCAATATTTGTCCCAGAAAGAAAAAAACGCGTATGAAAAAAAAAACTGATAGTTAAATGAATATTTTTTTTCACGTTTTCTCAAGTATTTTTGGAGCCCATGAAATTTACGTGAGTGTATTCGAAAACTATACAGTACACACGGGACCGCAGCTGATTTTCAGAGTAGGATGACTTGAAAAACAGCTTTTATTTGACTATAGTATATAAATATTCATATTCCTCCTTCAGCTTATCTCACTTTCATTTTTATTTATTTTAGAAGATTGCTAAACACCATTTTATAAATTTTTGATTGTAAAAAGAGAAATAATAATACATAACCAGCAAAGGGAAGAAAGATAGAAAATCTATATTTCTAAATCCATAAAAACCTTTAATTTGTTATGTAGTGTTGTTAGAACAGTTGTAAAACCTTTTTATAATAATCTCTATACTTGAGGGCTCATAAGGAAGTTTTATAAAATCTATATGTTGTTTTTCTATCCATTACTATGTACCATAAATGTTTATAAGCTGGTGTTGAACAGTTGTTTTTCAAGTCTTTTTTACTCATTTAAGAGATATATTAGAGTTATAAAATTATCACCAACAATAAATAATATAACTTTTGGTTATTTTGTGAAGGTTTTATATTATTTGCTGTAACTTTTCTATAGACAAAAATGCTCATTGGGATCAAATATTTTAAAGCCCAAAAATATATATTTTTATTTTGTTTAAACCAATATTTAAAAAGTTACAGGTAAATATAAAAAAAATAATTTTACCTAGCCATGTAACATTAAATGTTACATGCAAGTCACATACTTGTTAAAAAAAATTGAATGTAACACTGTTACGTAAATGTTTAGGACAATTGATGTATTGGCAATGTAATATCGTCGTTAAGGTTACAAGTTGCGTTACATAACAGGTTACAAAAATACATTGAGGTAATGTAAATTTAACAGGTTTTTGCTTAGTGGGATGGTTGATTCAAATAAACGTACAGAGCAGAAAAATTGGTTTATCACCCATAGAACCATAGATAAAAGACAACTCATTGATATGTTGTAAAAACGGCGGGCAAAAGTTATGGTAAACAAGTGACGCGACATTTTTGGAGAAACGTTTTTAAGTCGTTAGTGTCGCTCCGAGGAAATAAACAATAAAAATCTCTGTAGACTAAACAACGTTACAACATAGTAATAACTTTACTCCAGTCACCTAGTAACGTCTGCGTGGGGTAATTGTGTCGCTAAAAACGGTGTTCGTTAAAATTATTTCTGCACTTCATACATAGCACGAATAAAAATTGTTACTTGGGCGGTATCTCAATGCGCCTCCAAGCTAATGGCCCCGTGACGAAATATGATCAGTATGCAAATCGCAAGACACCAAATTTTTGCAATTTTCATAGCAAGACTCTAGTACCGCATTGGCATTTGGCATTAATAATCTAGCCAGAAGAGGACATACCCCGTTCTATGTTCTACCCTGTTCCACCTCAGGTTCGCCTATTATTTGTTAGGGTTGGCTAATTCTTTCTCTTTCTGGGCTATTGACGCTACTTTTACAAGACGGCGAAAATTTTAAAAGCCTCAGTTTCCTCTCCTTTTTTGAAGAATCATCCAATGTTCATCATGTCAACAATTTTTTTTAATACAACTTTTTTAGCGTAGACATAGTCATTTAAAAAGCTGTAGATAAAATGTAACACGGAATAAAACCCGTTTTAAAAACTTTTCCCAGGGAGGCAAACACTGGATAAGAAAACATAATTTGATCAAGCAAAATATGGGAATGGAAAAATGTTGTTAAATTGATAAATAAAGTTTTTTTTTAATAAAGTCATGCTAAATGGAAATCTAAACCTAAAAATGATGAAATTGATAAAAATATAAAAAAAAATAAAAAAATAAAAAAATATTTTGCTGGAAGAACAAGAACATTAAACAAAAAAAAATATTTATTTGTGTGTAGGTTCGAAAACATTTTCAAAATATATATATACCTCTACATTATATATATATATATATATATATATATATATATATATATGTTTTTTATGTTTTTATCAATTAACCGCTGAACACAGTATTATTTTTTTTTAATTATTTCCATTTCTGTAATACACTCGTGTTGATTACTACTAAAATTATGAACTGCTTTTTGTAATATTACTCTCATCATCTTATTTGGAAAAATTTGGAGCATCTTAGAAATTTATTCTTGGTTGGAGGAATATGTAGAAGAATAAAGGGAATCTGATAAAATGATTGTATTGTGAACAAGTTTTAAAAAAACACTTAAATTTTGACTAAACTGTTTAAATATGAATATTTAAAATATATTAGGCACTTAAAGTAAATATTTGGACGTATATCGCGTTAAGTATACCGATACCGATACTTCACTCACTGAAAGTTAATTTTATTCAATTATTACTTCGATCAGGCCTAATTGCGGAAAATCTACAATTATATTACTATTTTGTTAATTTATATTTATATTTCTGCCCATTAAATCACATTTAGTTTTATTGACATTAAATTTTAATTTATTAACTTTTGGCTAATTTAAATTTATTTTAATTTTTAAATTTAAAATTTGAACAGCAATATTAACGTTAGGCACATATACATACATTTATCGATTTTCTGCAAACGTTTAAACTATTTTTTTTAACTTTCTTGAAAATCGTTATCATCGAAAATATAAAGCACCAGCTTAACTCATTGTGAACCGCTTAGGTATATTTTGAAGGTTTTTGTGAATATTTTTGTAATTTCATTTTTTTCCAAAGTTTTTTTAACCAATTTGGAATCTGAACTTTTACTTCATAATTATATAGTTATTTTGGTAATATTTTTTTAAAATATTGTCCTAAATGCTCTTTTGGCATTCATGATTGGTTTATAAATGTTAATAACACAGGTCCTGGATTCTGCCAGCTCATCGTATTCGTTTTCGAACGAAAGTCTTTTTTTTACGGCGAATAATAAAGACTTTTTATTCGATTCGGTCGCATTCGGATAGTAGAATCTGGTCCCTGGAGGTCAATTTTGCGGCTTTTTAGATTTAGATTTCGATTTAGCATGACGTCACACGACAATTCCGCCTACTTGATTTCATAAAATATCTAGAGGAAATATTTAATAACATCAAAGGGTGCTTCTATCAAAAACAACAACGCGTTGATGGCTTATGTTTATATGGGAACGCACACCCTATTACTTAAATAAAAATAAAAAAATTAAATTAGCTTTTATTCTTTACTAACATTATTTGCGCGTATATTTTACATTTGTTGAGTGTATAAATACACATTATTTTTGGTTAAAAAAGGGAAAAAATGTGTGAAAGTTTTTTTACCATTTTTTATATTGTGTCAACTGAGTGAAGTTGTAATATAAAGTCATGCTAAATAGAAATCTAAACCTAAAAATGATGAAATTGACCCCCTGGTTATATACTTAACGGTTAACCTTAGGAAGTATAAAATGTTTGAAGTTAATATATAAGTAGGTCTTTTTGTAAACTCACGTGAAAACATGTAGAAAGCTACCTATTAGGCGTAATTTTCTCCGTGTAAATAAATGCAATGTGCTATTATTAGATTGTGCTGATTAGCGTTGTTATATTATTTTTTCGCGCCCTTGTCACCGACATACTTTGGCAGAATATCACATCCTTGCGTAGTAATGGAACCTAATGTCAGCCACAGGAAATTTTTTATATCCCAAATATTTTCCAACTCTTCAGGGTTTGTATCCCAAGGTTTGGCCGGTTCCCATTCGTTTGGAGCCAATCTAAAACAAAATTGACAAATTTAAAAGAAAGGCAGTGAGTTTAAGGTATACTTTCACCAAACATTATAAATACTTTAAGTGATTTATTCTTTAGTTAAAAGTAATGGGTCTTTTTTTTCTGTCAGTAACCTTAGCTCAGGAATTGTAGGAGGGACGTCACATTTTGTAAAAACTAACGAGCGTCTCGGAGCAATTTTTTGATTTTTCTTTCTAAGGTCACCGACTCAAATGTTTTGTAGTATTCACAAAATGTGCTTTCCCTTCAAAGTTCAGCCAATTCTGATGTTTTGAACGTAATTTCGGCATTTCCTGAGCTAAGGTCACTGTCAGAAAAAAAGAGTCTCTACTCTTAAGATCGATATAGGCGTAAGTGATAAAAAAGCTCACTCAATCCGTTAGAATTGTGAATCTGCCATTTTAAACTAATGTCCGCTATTATTGGGATAGTACAGGGCGATTCACCATATTTTCCACCTCCCCCTTCCTCTCTTATTATTTGAGCTGAAAAAAGTTTTATTTATAAGTTATAGTTAATTGTAAACTTGCAAATGACGTCCTTAAAAATTAGCAGCTGTCATCGCAACTGTCGAATTTTGACATTAACTTTTTACTTTAAATATATTACCCTGTATATTTTTGTATATTTGAAATAGACCAGTTTCCTGAATTCAAAAATATATAATATGTTGGATATGTCTTGGTTGGTTCCCGAGTAAATGGAAAAAATACTTTCTCATAAGTAATGTGTTGAACGAAGAACCACCTAAACTATATTTTTTTCAACAAACCGGAAAGTACGCACTTTCGGTGATATTTTTAGCCCCTGAAAGTTCCCATTCTTGTTTTAAAGAGCAATACCAAATTTTAATGGTTTGAGGTAAGTTTCATCCATAATGTTTAGTGTTGTGTAAAAAATTTTTATAAAGAAAAACTTTTAAAGAACAAGCTTTTATTAAATGCACTCAAAAGTAGAAAATAATTTTTTATCTTTCTTATACCATAAGACGTCTTTTCGCGACCGATGATTTCGAAACCGCTTTGAAAACATGCGTAAACGACGAAACGGTGACGTCACGGTTCAAAACATTTCAAAGGATTTCGAAAGCGCCTCGGCCGCCGTTTCGAACAAAGTTCAATATGGCGGTACTTGTCAATTTTTAGCAATAATGAAAATAGGCCAAGGTTATCTAGCAGCGACAAAAAAAAGGTTCACTTGTAGATCTAGGACATCCATTTCAAAAAATCACAAAAAAAAACTTCCAAATCCAAAAAACGAGAAGCCGCAAAAATACAGCTGATTAATATCATTCAATAATTGTCATTTTGGCGATCAGTGGCGATGGTTCGAAACGATGACGTTGCGGTGCTTTCGAAAACCTCGGTCGTGAAAAGACATCTATAATAAAAGCGATAGGCGCAAATTAAAAATTTTAACTTTAGGTATCGTATATTGGTCACATCGACGATTCACCTAAGAAACAGTTGTAATACTCTATAACCCAAGGATATTTTCAAAGGCTTGGCAAGCACGGCAATATCACCCGTTCTCAGCTTCTTTCTAGATGAAAGCATTATGTTTATCATTCGAGTAGAAAAAAGAATTTAGTTCTTCTTTTGCAGTTCTCTCTTTGTCACCATAAAGTTAAAATTTGTAATTTGCGCCCATCGCTTTTATTATGGTATAATAAAGATAAAAAATTATTTTCTATTTTTGAGTGCATTTAATAAAAGCTTGTTAAATTATATATTTTTTTTTAGATTTGTTCCCTTAATCGTCCATTTTGAATCCGCCATATTGAAATTTTCAAATCTGATCAAACACTCATATCCCCTTCCCGAAAAACGCCTGCATGCCAATTTTGATTTAAATCGAACAAACTTAATCTTTTTTCTCCTCCACTTCCCTCGTTAGAGAGAGGGAGAGAAGGGACACACCCTTAATTTTTAGATATGTACCCTTAATCGTCCTTTTCTGAATCCCCCATATTGAAATTTTCAAATCTGATAAAAAATTCATAATCCCCCTTCTTAAAAACCCTTGTATGCCAATTTTGATGGAAATCGAACCATTAAATCGTTTTTCCTTTCCACTTCAATCGTTAGAACGAGGTGGGTACCTGAGAATACCATATTATGGTATTTTGACCGGAACTATAAACGCATACCAAATTTGAACACAATCGGATGTGGATAAGCCAGTTAAAATTGGTTACCAAAACATGACCGAAAATCGTTTATCTTAAATCCACCATATTGAGTTTTCAAAATCTGATCAAAAATTCGTATTCCTTATCCCCAAAAGCCCCCGTATACCAATTTTGGTTGAAATCGGACAAACTTCGGTGTTTTCCCCTCTCCACTCCCCTCGTAGGGGGAAGGGGTGCCTAATAATGAGTAGTAGTAGTAGCAATAGTAAATCTTTATTTGATCACAGTATTATTTTACATAATTTTACCCATATAGGTGTTGATCGTGTAAAAGCGACTATACATAAAAATAAAAATAAATACACCTAAACGATATGAAGACAAACAACAAAATATTAAAAATACAATACAATTCTTTTTGTTTGTGTCAGAGTCATAAATTCTAAATAAATAGCCAAATAAATACCTAAATGTAGTGGCACCTAATAGAAACAGTAAACAAATTTTGATAGAAAAAATTACGCCATTTTAAACTCTGATATATTCATAATCAAAAAAATCAGCTAATGCATTTTCTGATAAAATTTTATTTAAGTTTCTTTTCATAATTGTTTTTTCCTGAGTTCTGAGTTTTAACGTTTATTCCAGATTTTTGTGATGGCATGTGTATCTGTCCGTAGATTATTTTTAAATTATGTGTTGTAGGAATGTGAAGGCTGTAAGTGCTCCGCGCAAGCTCATCACCGCGCAAGTCAAAAACCGCGTGTGTCCATGACCGCGCAAAGGCACAACCGCGTGAGCCTACAACCGTACCAACACGAACCGCGCATAACTTTTTGTGAGGGTTGGTGGAATAGAGTTGGGTCGTGTTGCCGACGCTACCTAACCCATTACCCAACCCAACCCAACCCAACCCAACCCAACCCAACCCAATATGCGCGGCATTGGTCTTGCGCGGTAAAAGTTGTGAGCGGTCGTTGGCTTGCGCTGTCATGGACACGCGCGGTTGTTGATTTACGCGGTGGTGAGCTTGCGCGGTGATGGGCTTGCGCAGCCATGGGCACGCGCGGTTGTTGATTTGCGCGGTCTAAATAAAAATTACATACTGTTGTATTATATATGTATATTATATTATTGTATTGTCACCGGAACTATAAACGTATGCCAAATTTGAAGGCCATCGAATATGTATAAATTAGTTTGAAAGTTTGAGACAATGATGTGTTTGAAATTAATTCTGTGTTTCGGACTTCCATTGTCTATATTTTATTTATACACGACGTTTCGATCAGTACAATCTCTGATCGAAACGTCGTGTATAAATAAAATATAGACAATGGAAGTCCGAAACACAGAGTTAATTTCATGTATAAATTAGTTAAAATTAGTTAGCAAAAGATGACCAAAAATCGTCTATCTTGAATATTGAATTTTCAAAATCTTATTAGAAATTCGTCATGTCCATCCCCAACCCAAGTGTCTCAACACACCAAATTTCAACAAAATCGGGCGTACTTCAACTGTATCGATCTCCACTCCCTTCTAGTAGGGGAGAGCTGTCAATTTCATCACACTATATTCTTGTGTTGTCACGGCAAATATATAAGCATGCCAAATTTGAAGCCGATCGTATGTCAGCAAGTTGGTCAAAATTCAGTTGCAAGAATCCACCCGAAAAAACATATCTAGTTCGTTACATATATACATAGATAAACTGCAAGTTAAATAAAAGCTTGTAAAAATAGGACTCGCCTACGGCTCGTCCTGTAAATTTTTTGTCCATGTTTCCGGTCTAGTAACGTAAATAGTTATTACTTGCTTAACATATTGTACTTATTTTTCTTTTTACTCTATAGAGAACCGTCCAACATAATTCCAACATATCATGCTGAGGACCCCAACTATTCTTTTTAATGAGAAGATATTACTTGTGGCATCTTTTTGAAAAGCTTGTTAAAAACTAAATTTAACTCATTAGTTTCTTGTTGACATCTGTCAACCAATGTTTCAAAAATTATTATTATTTTGTCAATTGTATACCCTCAAAATGAACTACATATTTTTCTATTTACTAAGCGGAATAAAGAAAATACCACACAAGAAAATTATTGGCGGTCTATTTGTAGGCCATCACTGAAGGCCCGGGGCCTACCAACATTTTTTTAATGAGGAATTACCATTTGTGGCACCTTTTTGAAAAGCTTGTTAAAAGACAAATTCGATTAAATAATTTTTTTTTGACATCTGTCAACTTATGTCATAAAAATTTTACGCCAATAATATCTGTGTGTGGTAGTTTCTTTATTACACTTAGTAAATAAAGAAATATGTATTTTATTTGGAAGCTAAAACAATCGACAAAAAATAGGTTTTTTTTTAATTTTTGACAAATGTCAAAAAAAATATTTAATCGAATTCATTTTTTGACAAGCTTTACAAAAATTGACACGTTTTGGATGTTTCTTTTCAATGATTTTATATTTCCATTTTTTTTTCCTGTGACTATAATATCCAGGAAAATCAATGTTTTAAAGATTTTAATTTTTTTAGAATTCAAAAAAACAGAAAAAGAAAACTATAAAACTAGAATGTTTTGAACGTTCTTTCAAAATTTATTCATACACTATCCCTAATTTCATTTAATTCGCAAAATATATCCGCACTGTTAATAAAATACATTCAGCCATTAACACTATTTAATGTTCACCATTTCTTTTGCTAATATTAGTAAACAACAAGTGGTAGATAATTTACTCTTTCCTACCAGAACGGAACTGTCATCATCTAAATATACCTATATCTATCTATATGCATTTTCGCGCATGCTCTTTTGCAAGGCCGGTATTTTTACGTCGTGCTTACCTACGACCCAACAAGTCCAAGTAAACGTAGGTTGACGTTGGTAATATGTGTTACGATGTCGGTACGGCACGAAAATATTTGACCATATTAATTTAAAACCGGTTTGTAATAACATCGACTACTGGTTGGCTACCAACGTTAAGGTCAATTATTTTTACGTAGGCCCGGCGTAATTCGACGTAATATTGTTGATTGGTTATGCTTACCTAGCAACAATGAACATTGCAAGAGAAATAATTAAATTTAGACTCCACATATAAAGCCAGACAGTCCAAGAGAATGGATCCATAAACCCGTACATATTAATTTCTTCTACCTGAGTGCTCTTTCTATGGAGAATACCAATTCCTACAAAGAAATAATATTTACCTACGACCAGCGAATAATACTAATTTTACGACCATCTCAACACGATTTTAATGGCTGATTTACGGTCCCAGGATAATAATAAAGCTTAGACGTAGACCAAAAGATGGCGTGACAAGCTATGAAACTTTATTTTATAAGAGCACTAATTGAAGCAAAAAAGTGAATTATTTTTTTATATTTTTAAGACAATAAATATTTATTGAACTTAAATAAATCCAATATAATTTTAGTACCCCACCAAAAATAAGTCCCGTTAAATTGACATATTACTCATTTTTTTTTTTAAAACTTTGTTTTTAAAAAGATGAAAAGTCTCTTAGTAACCTTATTTGTTTTGACGTTTTAGATAGAACGTGACTGAAACTTCAGGTTATGAAGGTTTTTTGACTTAAGAGTGTTCGCGTTTGATATTTTTAATAATTTTTGATATTTACGATGACATTTTCATTGGTCGTAAGTAATAGTTATTTACCTAACAAGTGCGGAAAGTTGTAATTTTCCGCACGCACCGGCGTTTGCACAGCGGAGTTCGGGCAAGCCGTAAGTGCGGAAAATACTTTCCGCAAGCGTTAGGTACAACATTTTTCCTACGAGCGTGCAGCAGACTAAAAATGAAAAAATAGTGAAAACTACGAATTTTATGTTTTATTCAGAACTAAACTTTAACAAGCTTAAAAAAATAATTTTTATATTAATTATTAATCACGGTAACATTAAAAGTACAGGGTGATTCACTATATTTTGAACCCCTGGTTAGCGCCTTCATTATTGATGATAGAAAAAAAGTTTAAAAAGACAAAAGTAACATATGATATATTTTTGGAATCAGGAAGAAAAGATCCATCGAAGTTTTAAAAAATATACAGGGCGTTCCATTTAATATCAGAAAGTTGATGTCAAATTTTGACATTTGGAATCACATTTGACTACATCTGTCATGTGGGTTAGAAGGCTTTTAAAAAACTATAAAACTTTTCTATTTAAACTTTTTTCTATCATCAATAATAAAGGCGCTAACCAGATGTTCAAAATATAGTGAATTACCCTGTACCACTGCTCATGTTGCTTAATGTCATCGTCGACTTCAAGTCTTCCTGATTCATCACTGAGCACCAGCATGCTCAACAAGAAGCGTGCTCTACAGCGTGCGTGAAAATTTTTTTTTGCTCAACCGCGTGCGTGAAAATTATAACGAACGGCGCGGCGTGCGGAAATTTTTGTTCACGCACAGCGTGCGGAAAAGTGCCACTTTTTCGCACAGAAATGAGTGCTAGAAAAGAGTTTTTCCGCACCCTCGTAGGAAAAGTATAAGTATAATACACTTAACTCGCATGCTATGGTCATTACAAGCTCAGAGAAATGAAGACACTCGCCTGCGGCTCGCGTCTCGAACTTCATCTTTGCGTTTAATGACCATCATAACATGTTTGGTATTTAAACTACTATTACACAATTACAACAGATCTTTTTATCAAACGTGTAACACGACTGGAATAAAAAAAATGTATCTTATGTTGTTTTGTTATGTTATACTCGCATTTAGCAAGTAGCTTGTGTTAAGCTATGTAGTGTTTTTTTTATTAAAATTACTTGATGGACTTCTCTCTTGAAAATATTTCCTGCATGTAGACACACAGTGAAACTGGGATAATCGTCAAATGGAGGCAACACAATTCTGTAGCCGAGAAACGATCGATAAAATATAATTTAATCATATAGAGCGTCTTACTATTAATGCTAAAATCACATTAAAATTTCATCTGCAATTTTGACAGTTTGGCTTATGGTAAAAGCATATTACCATTTACATTGAAACCAATTCAAAGTCCACTATAAAGTTCTATTCATTCATTTTTTATAAAATGTTTGTTTAAAGTTGGAGATTTCGTGAGGATAAACTCTAGATTTTTATATTATTGTTCTTAAAATGCAAAAATATTCAAACCAAATTATAATAATAGTAGTTTGATGCATGAAAATTATAAAGTGGCTTATTATAGAGACCAGCGGTATTATTGCCATTTGTGACGAAACTTAACGTCAAAAAATAATAGCTTTTTATGTATCTAGATTATAAAGGTATAAATATTATAAAATATTTTTTTTCGGAGTCAAAATCTCTCTAATATTTTGACAATAGATAAATCACCAGTCGACAAATAGTTAAGTATTCGAAAGTGACCTGTTGTGTGGTTATTTCTTTCATTCTCAATCAAGCAATCTGAGAAACAAACAGTTGCTTGTCATTAGCAACCATATCAGCAAAGTCATCATTACAAATAATGTTGCGTTTTAGTCGCTATTTTTACCGTTTTTCTTACAAAATATTGGAATGGAATTTGAAGAAAAAGTAATCCCTAGAGATATAATGGAGGCCGCTGAAGAGGCGAAGACGAATCTTTTGTCAGCCAAATCAAGAAAAATATACGAAAAAAGCTATAAAGATTATGTTTTGTAGTGTACTGGTAAAAACATTCCGGAAAGCAACCTAATCGTAAAAGAAGACGTCTCACTTGCATACTTCAACGAAAAAGTGAAACAACACAAGTCGTCTTCCTTATGGAGTTATTATAGTTAGTTATTATTATTATAGTTATTATTTTTTTACTATAGGTAATTTTATTGATGCGTTCGTTTAAAAAAATTATTGAAACAAAAATTGCATTTTTTCGTCTACAAATTTAAGAAAAGAGTACAAAAAACTATAGAATGACTGCTTTTCATAAATAATTAAAAAAAGGCCCTAAATTTAACACATGTGGCCCTTAAAATAAGTTTTAACGCCCTCCGGAGGTAAAGTACTGTTTAACGCCCACGGGCGTTAAAGTGCTTTATTACGCCCTAAAATGCGGGCGTTAAAGTGTACTTTTTTTCTTGCTTAAAAAAATACATTTTAAATTACAATAAGGGTTTTTCACAAAAACTGCATACAAAAATTAATATTGAAATATTTTTTAATTACTGGAACAGCTTTAAGAAACCAAATTTTAAGGCATATTAAGGTCCTGAAAAAAAATTAGTTAGTAAACTTGTGTTTGCAAGGGCGAGATTTTCTGACGGTTTTTGAAGAATCTCGACCATCCTGCAGAAATTCACTTTTGTAAATATTATATTTTATATGTTAAAACCTCAAAATTTTCGAAAAAAATTATAAAAATCGTAATTATTTTGGTTTTTCGTTTTTTATTTTCGCAAAAATAAATGAACTTTTTTTCCGTAAAAAAATTAAGTGGTTTCTGAAATATTGATTTTTTTGGTAAACTTTTGTATTGACGTTAAATTTTGCCGGAAATTGCAATAATACAATTTTCTCCCTTTTTCCACTCGTCAAATCGACCCGACACGACACCCCACCGCTCACGATTTTTTTTAAACGTTTACTAAAAGCACCTTTACCATTTTCCTTCTACAAACTGCTTTTAATAATTCATTAGCTATCCATACATAGTATGGAGGCTATTGGGTGGGTCAAAAATTACTAAAAAACCGCTACCCATTCTTATCAAATTTAGCACAAAAATTCTTTGTCACCAAACGCAGAGCTGATTAGTTTTTAGGCAAGAGGATAGGAGGGGGGATTAAACTTTTTGAAAAATTGTAACTCACGAACCGTAGAAACTAGCAGATTAAAAAAAAATTAAACATTTTTTTACAAAAATGTAGAACTTTTTTTATTATTTTTTTTTTGGTTAAAAATGCAATTTTCCATGTTGAAAACCGCGTGTCGCTAGCTGCTGTCAAGAGGGTAGTAGAAGAAAGGGATTAAACTTAAAAAAAAAATTTTTAACTCACTAACCGTAGCAGCGAGCGACATGCGATTTTCACATTAAAATAGATAATAGCATTTTCAAGCCAAAAAAAAAATTGTTTATATTTTTTTAAGATTTTATGATAACTTTACGGCTAAACTGATTGATATATTTAATTAAAGAGGGGCGTAAGTAAAAATTGTATTTTTTAAATCATACTAAAATAAACTAAACTAAGTAAGAAAACCTCAGATCCTAGCATCTTTGGTCAAGCAAAAATACACTCAGTTTATTTTTTAATGAACTTTTCTAAAAATCAACAATTTGTCAGGAATACTCAAAACCTTTATAAAAAAAAGTCAAACACACAGTTTCTTAAGACCAGTTTAAATCAAGAGTTATCCTAACACCAGCACCGGGGTTACTCGCTATTGATAAAGCGGGCATTGGAGCCGATTTTACACATTAAATATTTCTATCCTAGCTTTTTAACCGATAGACCATTTTTTACGAAACAAACTTTGTTAGGTTAAAAAAAATTGTTGTTTAAAAAAATCGGTATATCTTAAAAACTACTAAACCGATTTTGGTGATTAATAATGTTTATAGCAACAAAGGACAAGGCTTTTTTCTAGTATTCATTTGATTGTGAAATTTTGTAAAATTAAAACAACAAGCATGAAAGCTGGGTAGTTTTTGATTTTGTCCGCCATCTTGTATTTAATAATGGCGGGTCAAAAAAATACATAAAGATAGAAGCCTCATCGATTACCTACTAAAATTTCAAAACTTATTTAAAGAATTATTTGTTACGGCTTTTATAGACCATCCAGTATACCGTTTAATTAAGAAAAGCATATTTAAGTACATTCCAATCAATATACCGAGTAAAAAATTGTAGTTAAGCCTTATAAATTTATGTGTATTTTACTTAATTCTGGCCGGTAAGACATATTATTTAACAAGGACTCGCCATCTTATAATCCAAAATATTAAATATTTGAATAAAATGCAGTAAAGGCTGTTGCTTAAGATTTCCAAAAAAGAATGAAACATCAAAATCGGATAAAAAATGTTGAATTGAATGTTACTTTGAAGTGTCCGGGTTTCTCTATACCTCGCTCCACTGTGTGCCGTAACCCAGATGTTGAGTTCTGGCAGCCCAATTAGGTACAACGCAGACCTTATTTTTTTCTCAGTGTGCCCATCTTATGGTTTGTTCGGGTTCCGAATTTTAAAACAGTCCTAGAACGTTTTGTAACTGCGCGTGATAGTTGCGCAATCGACTGTTCTTAACAGTTTACAATTTTTGGACGAACCCGAACGCATTTTCATAAAATTGCCGCATGTACATTGATAGCAAGCCATAATAATAGAGTGAAGAAGAAGAAGAAGTAGAAGAAGAAGCACGTCATGTGACCCAGAGTGTCTTAAGTTTAATTCTTTATTTTTAGCATAAAATAAATATTTTACCCAAAATTTTCCATGAATTGGTTCTCATCATATGGGTCCATAGTTTCTTCTACAAAATTAATAGATTTTGTGTTTCTAAATTCATTCTGCCAATGGCTTCATTATCACCACTACTTGATGACGAGGTAGAATCTTGCCATAATTTTTCCAAAGTGAAATTCTGTAGTTTTTGAAAGAACAGAAATTTAACACTGAAAAAGCTGAATTTTTAGGTTAGGCAAGGATTCCTCTTCTTTAGGTCACACTATACAAAACCCTCGACAAAACCTTTAAAAAAATGCACGCGGATAATAAAATAATACAAGATTACACTTTGGCTTTTTATTATTTTTCATAAAAACCCATTTATTTGGGTATATTTTCAAGAAACAAATTATTTTTTCGGACAAACCTTACATTCGTAAATGAATTTGCGCATACGTCAGAAAATAGTTCTAAACTGTTCCATTTAATTCCGCCCGCCTTCACGGGACTGTACAGAACAGTGTTGAATCGGTCCTGGACAAATTTTCGGTAGTAACCCGAACAAAAAACTTTCCAATTCAGAACAGTTGTGTTCGAACCAGAACGCGTTTTTTTAAGTGTGCATAATCCGGACTATTTAGAACAGGAAATTTCGACGAACCTGAACAAACCATTCGATAATTTAATACACGTCAATAATTTACCTAGGTTCATGAAGGGCATACTAAAATCTATAATTTCTTGTCTTTGTGGGGTTATCGTAAAGTCGCAAATGCCTAGATCTGCTCTCTGGAACAAAAAACATAAATATAGGTTAATTTATATTTAATTCTTCTATAAAATCTATACAGGGTAAGTAATATGGCGACAGTAATAAAAAGCACATAAAATTGATGTGCGTTGCCACCGCGATTTAACAATTAATAATTGAAAATTTTTCAATTTAGGATCCTTACAATGTAAACGCTTACTGTTGTTGAAGGCGGTAGACAATGTTGAACTTGAGACTAAACTAGAGTTCCTGAACTAATCGTCATGAAGTGAATACTGAATTGAATTGACCTGATGACGATTGCAGATACTTAAGCATTCGACACGTTGTGAAAAAGTAAAAATAAAGACAATGGAAGTTTGAAACTTTAGTTTACTCTAAACGCTTACTGTTTTCTTCAAAACACGTTAAATTGGCCCTTTTTCATGTTTTGTCAATATAGTCCAAAAACAGAAAATGTCAAATGAAAAAAATGTTAATAAGAATTTTGTCGTATGCCGTACTCTTTCGATTGAGTTTGAAAAGTCTCTGGGTTTCCCGAATCGATCATGCCATTTGAAAGCCAAGCTTAAAGTCGCCACACACTACAAGAAAGTTATATGTAACGAAATGAAGCAGGCGCTGATCTAGGATGGCAACATTATTAATTTTTTTGACCACAAATCACACTTAATAGTTAAAATAAAAAAAAGACTGCGGCAATTTTTTTTCTTTCTTCTGCTACTTTAGGTTTCCTGTGTTAACACAGATTGGATATTATCTTGGCGATTAATTCTTATTCTCTTTAAAGCTATTATAAATAATTGATTTGTTGTCACCAAACCAAACTCTTGAATTTTTGATGCAGAATGTCCACCTGGCTTCTTTTTTTGCTTGCGTTTCTTTGAAAAAAGTAGTTTATTTTGCATAATTTGTTAGTCATGCAGAGAAAATATTCAGTTTTAAGGAGTTCTAGGAAGGGTATAATTACCCCCTACCGACGTTTTGAATGATTTCATGAAATTATGACCGTGTCGGATTTCCTCATTGATTTAATGGGATTTTAAGTAAAAACAAATCAATTATTTAAATAGATTACAAAATTTGTACGTGTACGGCGTGCTTACAATAAAATTTCGTCTCTGAAATATCAACGGCATTTCTGTTTGCGATAATATCGAAAACATGGTGCTAGCGGTTACAATAAATGAAAAGCGGAGGATATTTCTTTATCCTATCCTTTTTATTTTCAAAAATGAACCATACGTAAACCCTGAGAAGTGAGTTTGTAAATAGAGGTACAAACTTAAGACCTACTTTTTATTTATCAGAACCTTAAATCTGCCTCCACCTTGGGCCCAGCCCCCCAGCCGATCATAAAAATCTCGGCGGGTATTTGCAAGCTTTTCAAGGGTATTTGTGAGAGCTACATCCCCGATTTAAGCCCTTAACTCGGCAAGAGTTAAGGGTCTCAAATTCGGGAAAGTAAAAATCACGCCTTCCCACTTACCCCATAAAAAAATCATTGGGCGCTAAATCGGGAGATTTCGCCGGCATTTGTAGAAATAATTCGTTCTTAAAATATTGGTCGAAGGTGATTTAAAACTGCCCACCGAAACCATGTTGTTTTATGCAACCTGGGTATAAAATGTTGCTGAAGAAGTTTAAAATATTTTTGGAAAATTAAATAAACAGGTTTGACATAATTCTTGCCGATTCCTATTATATAAAATGACCTCCTGAATATAAGTATGATTTTCGGTTTCCCCCATCACCCTCCGTTTTTGGGGGAGACACCCCTACCTATTTTTACTGCTTTTCGATGGTTTGGTGAGAGTGGAAGGATTATTTGGGCCTTAACATTATTTTTTTTTGGGGGGGGGGCTCCCGCTCAAATGGTAAAAAAAATAATTAAATATGGTCGATCTTTCAGCTTTCAGCCGTTAAACATCCCAAGTAGGTAATGAAAATTATAGCAAAGTGTATAGCAACATGTTGCTGTATAAAATTATGTAAAGATTATTATAAAACAGAAATATAAAGGAACAGTAATAAAAATATTGTCCTGGAAAAGGTCGTAAGGGACTCCAAACTCAAAACAAAACTCTTTCAAACGAATGGTTCACAACTGATACTTGCATATGCGGACGATATTGACGTGGTGAAAACTAGCGTAATAAATAGCAAAGAAATGTTTGTTAAACTGGAACAATCAACGAATGTACATCGCTACGACAGGCAGTGTGGGACAAAGTGTGACAATGAATGAGTACAACTTTGAAAATGTCACGCAGTTCAAGTACCTGGGTTCGATCATTACAGCCGACAATGACGTCAACGAAGAAATACAGTACCGACTAAAAACTGCAAACAACAATTCTTATGCCCTTACCAACGTATTTGGATCTAAAGAAGTTACTAGAAGATCCAAAGTCAAAGTATATAAAACTGTCATTAGACCTATCATCATGATCGTGGACGCTATCGATACGAAATGAGGTCATTCAAAGATTCGGAAGGCGAGTACTTAGAAAATATACGGTTCGACAAGGGATTCACAGAAATAGCAGCACAGAAGTAAAACGACTGCAGAACTGAGAGAGCTATACGACGAACCAAATCTGTGCAATATAATAAAGGATCAACTGCTTAAAACAAAATTATGATTGTTTTCCACAAACCAAAACTACACTTTTTTGCACTTGACGCGCATTTCGCTAACAATGTTAGCATCATCAGGAGACGATAAACAATGAACTAAATTAATCTACGCTCTATCTTATATACAATCCTTTAGTGGGCGGAGATAAGACTAATAATTTGTGATTGATCACGATTTTTAATCCTATATCCCCTCAACCAAAGAATAAAGTGTACTAAACGGGATGGGTCCCCTATCTTTATTTAAACTATTTCTGGATTTAATGATTTCCATACTTTCATATGCATTCAAAAGTCTTTTGTTTGGTACACTTTTTAGAAGTTTTAGGTTATCTAATGTGAATCTATGATTGTTTTCAAAAGCATGCTCGGCCACACTTGACTTTTCTGTTCTTCCGTATTTTAAGTGTGCTAAGGTAGAATTCCGAAAGGTCTTTTGAAAAGAATGTCTATTTATCAGCTTATTTATTAAGCCTTCGTCGTAACCGTTTTCGCCAGCTATATTCCTAATCCTATTCTTTTCTGCTTCAAATCTTTCTTTGTTTAAGGGGAAATTTACTAATTAGTAAATTTCCCCTTAAACAAAGAAAGATTTGAAGCAGAAAAGAATAGGATAGTAAATTTCCCCTTAAACAAAGAAAGATTTGAAGCAGAAAAGAATAGGATTAGGAATATAGCTGGCGAAAACGGTTACGACGAAGGCTTAATAAATAAGCTGATAAATAGACATTCTTTTCAAAAGACCTTTCGGAATTCTACCTTTTTCAGACAAAAAGATACCTGCGACTCAAAATTTGTATCAATTCCTTATAATCCTAATTATACGAAAGGATTACACAAAGTATTTAATAACACCGGTCTTAAATTAGTATATCAATCCGGTAACACAATAAGAAGCTTACTAGGAAATCCCAAGGATAAAACTACAGTTCTAGAAAAAAGTGGAATTTACGAAATTAGTTGCATGGATTGTGACAAAAAATATGTTGGCCAAACGAGACGCTCTATTCAAACACGTTTTAAAGAACACTTAGCACACTTAAAATACGGAAGAACAGAAAAGTCAAGTGTGGTCGAGCATGCTTTTGAAAACAATCATAGATTCACATTAGATAACCTAAAACTTCTAAAAAGTGTACCAAACAAAAGACTTTTGAATGCATATGAAAGTATGGAAATCATTAAATCCAGAAATAGTTTAAATAAAGATAGAGGACCCATCCCGTTTAGTACACTTTATTCTTTGGTTGAGGGGAGATAGGATTAAAAATCGTGATCAATCACAAATTATTAGTCTTATCTCCGCCCACTAAAGGATTGTATATAAGATAGAGCGTAGATTAATTTAGTTCATTGTTTATCGTCTCCTGATGATGCTAACATTGTTAGCGAAACGCGCGTCGAGTGCAAAAAAGTGTAGTTTTGGTTTGTGGAAAACAATCATAATTTTGTTTTAGTGCAACCAAAGGTTCCAAATTTCCAACATAGATCAACTGCTTAGATGGGCAGGACACCTACGTAGACAATCTGAATATAGGCTATAGACGACTGGTGTGGCAGAAGGCCCCAGATGGGAAAAGGCCACTTGAAAGACCCAGATTGAGATGGTGAGACAACATTACTGCGGATCTGAAAATTGGGTGTCGAAAATGGTACGAAGGTTATGACCGATCGAATTGGATGGAGGCACGTCGTCGCGTCAGCCAAAGCTTATCAGGGGCTATAGCGCTACGGAGAAAGTAAGTATATACAGTAAATAATAAAAATATAAAGCAACAGATTGGAAGATTCACTGTACCACGATGGCGCTTTCATTACGACACGCGCTCAGGTTTGCGGGGGAATTTTCGACAAGCTTAAACTTGCATTGCTCTTCTCGCTACATTATTAGATTGTTTGCTTAACTGCTGCGATCAGTCCATCTATTACGATTGTAGAGTTAACTTGTCGGTGTTTTAAGCATGGATTCTCTCTTTTCAAGTTGTTTATTTGTGTAAAATAGTAAAAATATTTTACTCTAGCTTTTTCCAAGTGCGTGAGTGTCATTTGTGGTTATTATCCGGAATTTACTTACTGTGTAATTATACCACGAGTAAAAATCATCCTGATAGCTTCTGCTATATGTCTGCGGGAATTGACTTTAAAGGCGCAATAAAAACCCCTTTCTCCGCTTTCTAAAAGTGCTTGTAAATTTTACGTTCATTGCAAAGTTGGCGATCAGGACAAGACCTGAGGTCTGATTTTCGAATCCATACGAAAATATCCGCATACGTGTACTGAATGATCGACAATCTTTATGTCAGTTGTTTTCTAAACCATGTGAAACGAGAGGCGAAAAATAAGCCAGTATGTGTGGACCGCGTTCGAATTCAACTAGTTTAACGCAATATTGCACGAGTGGTTGGAGGGCATTCGTGTTCTTTCGCATGAAAAACTGGTTATTCTTTCACGGACTACCCGTGAATCAGAATATCGGCATGTCTTTTGCGTTCTTGTCTATACGGTATAGGAAGAGACGGAAGTAGTCGCATGCGAATAATTTCGTATGGTTTCGAAAATAGAACTCCAGGACTCAATCAGTTTGCTTTACGACTTATTATTACATTAGCTTGACCAAATGGCTCAAAGGTACCCGTAAATCAATGCCTTGCTGTGCCCATGGTTTGGCGTGAACCTCGCTATCATATCACAGATTGTTACTTTTGTCGGGTTCTTAAACAAAAGTAGGCATACATTTGAGTATCCTAATATTTCTTTAATTCTAAGCACTGTTTCTCACAATGAGTCTTTGCCAATACTAGTGTCTCTGAAAACCTATACTCTAGAGCTAGGCACGGATTTGAAAGACTCTGAGCCACAACCTGAAATATCAAATGATACATCCACCAATGATAAAGAGTACTTAACTGATATAGATTTTCTGCAACAAAATGATCTGGAGTTACCTAAAAGTAAAGCTGAACTTCTTGGCTCGCGACTTCAGCAGTGGAATCTCTTAGAAAAGGGTGTAAAAATATATTGTTTCACCCTGAAATTACTTTTTTCAGAAAATGAAGGTCTGGTGTTCTGCCCTAATACAAACTCGTTGATGAGAGAGCTGAATATGCCATGTGACCCACAAAAATGGAGACTGTTTATGGATTCATCAGATCCAGCTGTTGATATGAATAAGGCGTACGAAAACATAAGCCAAATTCTTGACAAAATCAGTTATCATGATTATAATTGGAAACTTTGCCCTGATCTAAAAGTTGTTGTTCTACTCACGGGCCTGCAATCAGATTTTACTAAATATTGCTGCTGCTAAACTTGCCCACTATCCTTTGGTTTTGAAGGAAAATATTTATTTTCCGCCTTTGTACATCAAACTCGAATTGATCAAATCGTTTGTGAAAGCAGTGGAAAAGACGGGAGACCCATTTCAATTTTTGTGGGTCCCCAGATTAGACAACTTTTCCAAGATTCGACGTTTATTGAACACCTGAATCGAAAAAAAAACGAATTTGGTTTACATTCCAAAATATGTGTAAGAACTTTTTGGTTAACCACAAAAGTGATGATTATGTCTTTCAGGTCGAGGAATTGCTGTTAGCGTATAACACATGTACCATGTCACTTAAATTGCACTTCTTTCACTCCCACCTGGAATTCTTCCCTTAAAATTTAGAAGCAGTCTTATATGAACACGGGAAACGGTTTCATCAAGACGTCGCTAACCTGGAGAAGAGATTTTCAGGGAAGTGGAATGCAAGCATGTTGGCAGAGTACTGCTGGTCTTTGGGAGGAGACTTCAGGGTATATATAGCAAGTACCAAATAAAGGCAAAATATATATTTATTTATTATCCCTCCCAAAAATAGTGGGTGGTAGAAGAAAACAGCAGCTATATTTGGATTAAGGATGTAATTTTACATAAGAATCAGCAGGAATAATGCCACTACTAACGACTCAAGTTTTTTTTGAAGACCAGTATTAAGACGTTTAACTTTTTGAGGGTATTGTGTTCTTACAGTTGCTTCATGTGTTTATTTTTTCCTCGACCAATACGGAGTATATTGAGAAATGTGCCTCTTATAAAGGAAAAATATTTTGTCGTCGCTGAACAAAATATTTTGAAGAAAATGTTCATCCCTATCATACCTTTCCCTCATAGTTTCACAAAACTGCATGCGACGAAAATAATCACCTTCAAACAACTCCTGAGGGCACTTTACCTTATAAGATTTATACCACTACATTTTTAATATCTTTTGGCAGGTGCGATTTTCAACATCCACGTCTCCAGAAATCGTCGAACGCCTATCGTTTATCAAACCAGGAATCTATCAGACCATATTTAATAAAAAAATTCATCGTAAGAACGATTCACCATAGAAACTGCAATTCGTTAAATCAATTTTTTAGCCAAACCTTATTTCATCAAACCCATTCAATAACAAATTCGAAATATAACACTCATTCAATATCAAACTCGTTATTTGTAACCCGTGTTTGTTAATAAAACCAGGAATTTGTCAAACCATTATTTATCGAAACCGGATTTCATCAAACTCGTTGTTTATCAGAAAATATTTGCTAAATTGATAGCGCATTCACCAATAATACTTACATGAACTGGAGGCATACACGAGGGTGGCGCGGCGTTACGGCGCGGCGTTTCGATGCATTTGTCGTTCTATAAAAGTATTCAGAGGTAGTATTTGATACTTTGTGTATAGATGTCGTCACCTGCGGGCACTAACGGGTCTGTTAAATTTCGAATTTGTTATTGAATGGGTTTGATGAAATAAGGTTCGGATAAGAAATTGGTTTGACGAATTGCAGATCCTATAGTGAATGATTTTATGATTGAACTTTCTTTTATTTAACGGGTTTGATTTTGCACAATCTGATAAAGCGTGGGCGTCTAAATCGTCCTTGTCAAACGCGGTTTATGACCATCAACATAAGAACGGCACGAGCTGGACATTGCCATCGTGTCTACACGGTCTACAACCAGTTTTGCACTCATAGTTTTCAAAATTATGGTACTAGTTGAGGACCGTTTGAATGACAGGAAATGGTCAATTTGGAAATGTATACACGGATCGCCCAAAAATGCGCTTCTTTCAATTACTTAATCTAAAAAAACTGTTAATCAAATTTGCATCAAATTTTTTACGGTGAAAATTTAAAGCATTATCCCGGCACCATTTCACGAATTTTGCATAATTTTAAGTTTTTTAAATAATTTTACATATCCTAGGAATGTTAAGTTCACGGTAAAAATTATCGATTATTTTAAAAAACTAAATAAAAAAAAGATTTATATATATTTTTTAAAAACCACGCGAATGATCTCTGTGCAAAATTTTGTTAATTTTTGATGTGCGGTTTATCTGTTTAAGTAAATGAACTGTTTTTAGGATTCAAATTCAGCCTTAAGTTATAAAAACTCTTAGCCTTTAAGTACCTTTTAACCATAAATTTTTTTCAAGAGTATCCGTGGTATTCATTTTTGAAAATCTCCAGGACTTACGCACCAGAAGCACTCGGAAAGCTAATAAATAATATGTATTTAAATTAAAACCTATTGGCGCGGTTCAAAGTAATGATTTGCCAACTACGTATGTAAGAGTGGCGTCAATAATTTGTAAAGATTGAATTACCTGACAATATCGCGTAGCTAGGCTCTCTCTCTTAGTATATTTGATTTGAATCGCGTTCTCACTCAACGCACGCTATTTTCATTTTTAAACTATCGCCGATGAACCCTGTATACACTATCAATTATTTAAATGCTCTAAAACTTTTTTAATTGATATCCGGTAAAAGTAACCCGAATCTTAATTTGGGCGATTCTGAATATTCCCGAAAATAAAGCGGCCGAACTTAATCTGCCCGAAAATGAAATGCTCGAAACTAAAAATACATGAAAATATACATGCCGAAAATAATTTGACATAACAAAATTTTGTTAATTTTTGATGTGCGGTTTATCTGTTTAAGTAAACGAACTGTTTTTAGGATTCAAATTCACCCTTAAGTTATAAAAACTCTTAGCCTTTAAGTACCTCTTAACCATAAAATTTTTTCACGAGTATCCGTGGTATTCATTTTTGAAAATCTCCAGGACTTACGCACCAGGAAGCACTCGGAAAGCTAATAAATAATAAGTATTTAAATTAAAACCTAGTGGCGCGGTTCAAAGTAACTATTTGCCAACTACGTATGTAAGAGTGGCGTCAATAATTTGTAAAGATTGAATCACCTGACAATATCGCGTAGCTAGGCTCTCTCTCTTAGTATATTTGATTTGAATCGCGTTCTCACTCAACGCACGCTATTTTCATTTTTAAACTATCGCCGATGAACCCTGTATACACGATCAATTATTTAAATGCTCTAAAACTTTTTTAATTGATATCCGGTAAAAGTAACCCGAATCTTAATTTGGGCGATTCTGAATATTGCCGAAAATAAAGCGGCCGAACTTAATCTGCCCGAAAATGAAATGCTCGAAACTAAAAATACATGAAAATAAACATGCCGAAAATAATTTGACATAACAAAATTTTGTTAATTTTTGATGTGCGGTTTATCTGTTTAAGTAAACGAACTGTTTTTAGGATTCAAATTCACCCTTAAGTTATAAAAACTCTTAGCCTTTAAGTACCTCTTAACCATAAAATTTTTTCACGAGTATCCGTGGTATTCATTTTTGAAAATCTCCAGGACTTACGCACCAGGAAGCACTCGGAAAGCTAATAAATAATAAGTATTTAAATTAAAACCTATTGGCGCGGTTCAAAGTAACGATTTGCCAACTACGTATGTAAGAGTGGCGTCAATAATTTGTAAAGATTGAATCACCTGACAATATCGCGTAGCTAGGCTCTCTCTCTTAGTATATTTGATTTGAATCGCGTTCTCACTCAACGCACGCTATTTTCATTTTTAAACTATCGCCGATGAACCCTGTATACACTATCAATTATTTAAATGCTCTAAAACTTTTTTAATTGATATCCGGTAAAAGTAACCCGAATCTTAATTTGGGCGATTCTGAATATTGCCGAAAATAAAGCGGCCGAACTTAATCTGCCCGAAAATGAAATGCTCGAAACTAAAAATACATTAAAATAAACATGCCGAAAATAATTTGACATAAACGTAATTATCCCGACCCGTAACAAAATCCCAACTGAACAAAAGGCGGCCGCTCAAATGGCAGAGACGCGAGTTTAATATCTAATGCTGCGCTGCCAAGTTACTTAGGGGGCATACGTAGAAAATGTATTATTTAAATTTAACTTATTTAATTCAACTACTAATGGACCCACCAACACTGCCTTATTTGTTAACAGCCCCAAAAACGCTGCAGTCAGAAAGTAGGGTGACGGTATAAATTTTTTGTCTTAAATTTAGACGGTTTAAGCTAGAGCAATATAATTAAGTATATGCGTTAAACCAAACCAGTATGCTTGGTACACACTATTTAAATATGCTATTAAGGATATCCATAGCAAATGCTAGGACTGTAACATTTGAATAGGTTCGTTTGAGTACATCTTTAACACATGCAAAGAATATTTCAAGTTTAAAAAAATTTTTGGTCAGTTTAGCACACATCTCTGGTACCATAAAAGAATATCAAAAGAATGAGCTTCTAAGTATATTCTTGGCATATGCTAAGGATCTACCACTAAATAAGGTTACTATTAGAACATCGTTACCATATGCAAAGTATATTTCACTTATTGAAACATTATCTTTAGGATATGCAAAGTATATACCAATTATGGTACAATATTAAGTATATCTATATGCATGATACAATAAAATAATGAGCGTATAATTCAGTGCACTCAGAAAAACATCCCAAGTGAAGTGTCTACTTCTTCTCTGATTAAGAATCCACCCATATTCCGCAGTTTCAACCTATTTCTTTATAAGCGCATCCCAGCAAACACAAATCGTCGGCATTGAATCGGGCCAATGTCGACAACGTCGGCAGTGTGTCGACATCGGCGACTACACGATGGCCCGATGTTGGATGATCAATAATCGGCAACTGACAGAGGTCCACATTACAGTAGACTTAATGCGGAACCCACTTTAGGACCGACGATGGTCCGATTTACTATAGTCGACTTTATCCCGACGCCCACTTTATCTGCTTTAGGGCCAACGACGGTCCGATTGGAACTTTGTTTAATCGGACGAAAATTGGCAACTGACGAAGGCCTGATTTACTATAGTCGACATTATGCCAACGCAAACTTTATCTGCTTTAGGGCCGATGATGGTCCGATACAAACTTTTTTAATCGGTCGAGAATCGGCAACTGACGATGGCCCGATTTACTATAGTCAACTTTATGCCGACGCCAACTTTATCTGCTTTAGGGTCGAGGACGATCTGATTGGAACTTCGGCAACTGACGATGGTCCGATTACGTCACCTTAAAATTTTTCAACTGCTTAATAGTTTTTTCCTAGTATGTAGAGATGGCGCTAATGTCACTATGTTCCCTGTACGGTGGAAGATAATATTATATATATAATGAGCAAAGATATTTCAAAACTGGAATGCGGACTTGACAAGATGGTGGAACTTCTCTACAAAAATCACCTCTTTTGCCACTTAAACCAGCCCGACTGGTTAAGCACCTGCATTATCGAAACTTTGTAGTTTGCCAATGTCGGATCGTGTCAAGCAACCACCGACGGACCCTCACCGACGTCGGGCCGCTTTGAGAGGCTGAGGGCCTTATTATCCACCCATTATCGGACCTTTGTGGTTTGCCATTGTCGGGCCGTTTTAACCTACCGCCGACAGACCTTCGTCACTCGCCGACGTTGGACCGCTTTAGGAAACCAATGTCGGACTTGAATAGTTTACTGATGTCGGGCCGAGACCAGCTTGCCTACGTTAAACCAAACCAAACTAAACCAAATTAAGGAGATTTATGGGCGGATGGTCGGTACTATGTGATTCAACCATATCGGAGCTTAATCGTACGGCGAGGGTATGCCGATGTCAGCAAAAAGTAAAATTTACCCTTGGTCCTACAGCAGGCTACAGTCTAACGCAGCGTCGGCAAACATACGTTGGGCCTACATCGAAAAGCGGACAAAAAATACTGCTGGTCCGATGTCGTAAATCGACGTCGTGCCGATGACGGCAAATTCGGCAATCGACATCGGGCCGACGAAGACCCGTAGGAACCGGGTTTGCTGGGATGGTACAGTGGATGGAGCTTTGGTCTCTCAGCTTGTAGGTTGTGGGTTCGAACCCCGTCGGTACGTCGCATTTTTTTATTATTTGTTTTTTCTTAGTGTGCATGGTTTTTAGGGCTCAAAAATATATTTTTTATTTTATTTAAAGCCATATTTTAGGAGTTAACGGTGCTACGGATGACCCGTTGCTATAGGTGCAGTGTCAGGCCGGACAGATCAGGCCACTGTGGCATGAATCTGTCCGCTATGAAAATTTGGGCGAACCATACTGCCTCGCCCACGATTCGAGTCTAGTGCTCAATCGTGCAATCAGCTGGCCTAATCTCGAGGGATCCAATCGTCGTATTCCTTACGCCATTGGATCGTCACTCGTTATTAGGGACCGTGGGCTTGCTGACTGTGCATCAGCATGTCCACGTTAATAAAAGTCTCGCACAGGCATTCTCTACTCTGAGATCCTATACTTTCTAGGACACATAAGACCATAAAGTCACGCCCACCAAAGTCTTTCGGCGATCGGCAAGTTGCGACGAGAGCAGGACAGTGTAGTCTGGAAGCTCTTAGTGATAAACCGACACGAAAGCGGCGGAAGTGTGATCGCCGTTTTGCTCAAGGATTGGCTGTAGAGAAACTCGTGTGCTGCATCCGTGACTGAGCAGCCCTATTTAGGACCCACTCTGCTCACCCTGAAAGGGAAGGGGCTATAAAAGGTGCCCTAAATATAGCCAGCCAACAACTGCCCGACTGGACAACCGCATCTAGACAAAACAAAAGAAAAAGAAATCCAATGAATTTTGCCACATAGAATATCCGTACACTTATGGATACAGACACAACCACAAGACCACAAAGAAGAACGGCAATAGTGGCACGTGAACTAAGGAAATATAACAGAGATATCGCTGCTCTCAGTGAAACTAGAAGAGCAGACGAAGGACAACTTAAAGAACACGGAGGAGGCTACACATTTTTCTGGAAAGGAAAAGAAGAAGATGAACCACATATTCACGGAGTGGGTTTGGCTATAAAAAATGAGATTGTGGACCACCTAACCGAATTTCCATCCGGAATAAAATAAATATTGATTGATTGATGGATGACATTGCGCCTAAATCTTAGCAACCACCAACACGCTACTATAATCAGCGCCTACGCTCCAACTCTTGCAGCTGATGAAAACCAAAAAGATGAATTTTATTCTCAACTTAGTGAAGCTGTAACATCTGTACTTAAATCTGATAAACTTATCATCCTAGGTGATTTCAATGCTCGAGTTGGTACGAATTCAAAACTATGGAAGGGCGTCATTGGCAAGGAAGGTGTTGGAAACATAAATTTAAACGGACTGCGCCTATTAACCTTATGTTCGGAATATGACCTCACAATCTCAAATACAATTTTCCGACAAAAAGACAAATTCAAGACCTCCTGGCAACACCCGAGGTCAAAACACTGGCATCTGATTGATTACATTATTGTACGTTCCAGAGATCAAAAAGACGTAAACATTACAAGAGCAATAACGAGTGCAGACGACTGCTGGACAGACCATCGCCTGATACGAGCCAAAAAGAATTTGCACATTCCACCAAGAAGTAGCCGTCAAAAAAAGCAAATCAAAAGAAGATTCAATGTAGAACGCCTTAAAGATGATCAAACCAGAACAAAATTCCAAGTTTCTCTGAATCAAAAGTTGGGTACTTTAGAATACCCGGAGAATATTGACGATCACTGGAGAATTTTGAAGACAGCAATAACATCTGTCTCCGAAGAAATGGTTGGCTACATACAAAGAAAACATCAAGACTGGTTTGATGAGCACGACAAAGAAATTCAAGACCTTATTGAGAGGAAAAAAAAAATCCATAATGCTTGGAAAAGCCACCCTAACTCTAACGAAAAGGAAAGGCAATATCAAGAAGCCAAAGCAGAAGTACAAAGACAAACACGTAGATTAAAAAACCAATGGTGGACAACAAAATCACATGAAATGCAACATCTAGCTGAGTTCAACAATACCAGAGCCTTCTTTCAAGCTACTAAGATGATATATGATCCCACTACACAAGGTATCAATCCCCTACGATCCAAAGATGGAACAGGGCTGCTTAAAGACAGATCCTCTATCAATTCACGATGGAAAGAACACTTTCAAGAACTACTCAACAGAGAGTCTCAGGTCGATAATGACATCTTCGACAAAATTCCGGAGAAAACTACACAACAACACCTAAGTGAGATTCCGAGATTAGAGGAGGTCGAAAAAGCAATCACACAGCTAAAGAATAACAAGTCAGCAGGCACAGATGGTATCGCTGCTGAAGTCTACAAACAAGGGGGTCCCGCACTTAATTCCCAAATGCACATTCTAATAAGTAAAATATGGACCACTGAGACCATTCCTGCCGAACTCAGAGACGCCTCTATAGTTACCATTTTCAAAAAAGGCGATAAGGCCCAATGTGGAAACTACAGAGGTATATCTCTGCTTTCTGTTGCTGGAACGATACTTGCACGGATACTATCAAACCGATTAATTCCGGTTGCTGAACAAAATCTGCCAGAGACACAGTGTGGATTTAGTCCCAATCGAGGCACAGCTCTTCATGGCCTTCATAGATCTAGTCAAAGCATTTGATTCGATCAACAGAGAAGCTCTTTGGAAAATACTGGCAAAAGCTGGATGCCCTCAAAAATATATTCAAATTCTTAGACTACTACACGACAATATGAATGCAACAGTCCTGAGCAACGATGGACCAGGAGAGTCATTCCAGATTACGACAGGCGTCAAACAAGGGTGTGTTATTGCGCCAACCCTATTCTCTATATTTTTAGGTGCCATGCTTCACCTTGTTGAGGAACATCTACCGCCGGGAGTGGAAATTCTATATAGATTCGACGGTGGCCTACTTAACCTAGGCAGACTGCGAGCAAGAACTAAGGTCTCGACAACCTCGGTAATGGAACTGCAGTACGCCGATGACAACGTCGTAATGGCCGATACAGAGGAAGGTCTACAACTGGTAATCAACGCATTTAACCAAGCTTACAAAAGCACTAGCCTAGAGGTCAATCTTGCCAAAACGCAAATTCTTCACCAACCAGAACCAGGTACGAATCCCCAAACTTCAAAAATTTCCATAAATGGCCATCCTCTGCAGAACGTGGAACATTACCCATACCTTGGGAGCCACCTATCATCAAACGCAACTATTGATGCAGAAACACAGCATCACCTAAAATGTGCTAGCGCAGCGTTCGGACGGCTTTCGGAGAGAGTCTTCAACAATCACGACATCAATGCGAAGACCAAGCTTCGTGTCTACAACACAGTTATAATACCAACTCTAACATATGGATGCGAATCGTGGACCACCTACAGAAGGCATATCAAACGACTAGAAAAATATCAGCAAAGTTGTTTAAGACGAATACTGAGAATCAAATGGCAAGACCGACGAACAAACAGAAGAAGTGAGAAGTATTTTAGAAGAAGCCAGAACAACTAGTATAGAAGCCCTTATCTTCAAGCACCAGCTTCGTTGGACTGGTCACATTATCCGCATGCCTGAAACACGTCTCCCAAAGCAGATATTTTATGGAAAACTGAAGGAGGGAAAGAGAAATCAAGGTGCTCAACAAAAAAGGTACAAGGACGTTCTCAAAGGCAATATGATGAAGGGTCACGTCGATATAAACAACTTTGAGACCACGGCACACGATAGGGCTACATGGCGCCGAACAGTCCATGAGGGAGCACAAACTTTTGAAGAGCAACGACGTAGACTAGAAACGGAAAAGAGAGAACGTAGAAAGGAGCGACAAAATGGAAGAATGGATGACCAACAACACCCGGCTGCTGCCGGAGACTGGGTGTGCCAGGACTGTGGAAGGGTGTGCGGCTCGAGAATTGGCTTACATAGCCATCAAAAAAGTCACAACAGATAGCGACGATACAGAATAGAGGAAAAACATACTCGGTATCGAGTGATTGCCTATGATGATGATAGGTGCTAATCACATGACAATCATCAAATAAGAATATCTAATAGCGGATCCGAAGAACCTGCATAGCATGTGATTAGGGCGGAAAGTAACCTATTCTTAGCACATGCTAAAGATGTTCCAATGTTAATTTAGAACATCCTTAGCATAGCCTTGTTCTTCTTGAGGATATTCTATGCACATTCTAAGGATGACAAATTGCTATGTGGGATATGCTGGCTTTTTGGGAGCGTAGCCTCGTGTGTCACAAAAAATACATATGTGTCCCCTAGGGGGCAACAGCGGCCAAAATGGGTTTTTAAACTATTCCTCATGCCTTCTACACTAATGCACCTGCACATCTGAATCTCAGTCAGTTGGTAATTCATAGTATTACCTACTGTACCGAAAATATTTTCATAGCTGTTAACAAGGCCCCTGGGACAGGGGCTAAAAATTTTGTCAATTTCAATTAAAAAATTATATTTTACTTATCTTTTACGGAATGTCAACAAAAACGCACCACTAAGGGAGCAGTGGATCATTTCTCAATTTTTAGGATCCCCAATTTTTCCCAGCTTCTAGGGATCGTAAGGAGGCGGGATCTAATTTTCACCATTTTCATATTCCAGAAAACACTCCATATGCCCATAGAGGTGTAAATTGAGTGGCTTTCTAGAATATATAAATGGTAAAAATCTTACCGCCGTACAGTGCCCCCGGTGGTGCATTTTTGTTGACATTGACTGAAAGATAAGTGAAATACAATTTTTTAATTGAAATCGACAAAATTTTTAGCCCCTAACCTGGGGACTTTGCTAACAGCCACGAAATTTTTTTCGGTATAGCAGACTTATAGGCAATAGTATGAACTACCAACTGACTAAGATTTAGATGCACAGTTGCATGGGATGTATGGAAGGTATGAAGGATAGTTTAAAAACACATTTTGGCCCCTGTTGCTCCTTAGGGGCTCCATATGTAATTTTTTATGACACAGAAGGGTACCATGCCGGATGCAAATTTCATTGCTCTAACTTAAACAGTCTGAAGTTAAGAAATAAAATTGACACCCTAACCCTACTTTTTGACTGCAGAATTTTTGGGGCTGTTAACAGGTTAGACAGGGATGGTGGGTCCATTAGCAATCGATTAAAACAGGTTTCGCATCATCTTCATCAGAAGTCCCACCGAATACGCTTTGCCCCTTAAGTAAGTGATTAGAGCTTTTCCTGTCGCTAAAATATTTGGAGCATGTTAAAACATCTACTTTCGTTTCGTTGTCTAGTTTATTTTTTTGTATTGCTTTGTTAAATCCGGACTTTTTAAATGTTATTTTATTAAACAACCCCAATCCCACCAAAAAAAATAGAGCAAGTGCTTGCTAACCCCGCTGTAAATCTACATATGTAGCTTGATGCAATTTTATTATTAATTGAGTCGGGATTTGTTCGGTCGGCGCAATTACGGGTCGGGTAAGTTCCATTTCAACCAAATTATTTTCGAATAAAATATTTTCTTCGATCTATTTGGGTGATTTATTTCCGGGAAAATGACGTTTCGGGTATTGTTCAGTGCAATGAATCTGGATAAAAACACAAAAATTGGGAATGTATTTTAGGTTTATTATTTATAGTTAGGTACTTGCCCTTTCGATTAAGTCGTTAGCAAGATTAGCATAGAGATTTCCTTCGGTAATCCTGAATTCAAATGTGATATTCATAAGTTTTGCTATTTCCGAGATAAGATCCATGGAATAACCGTAGTATCTTGCATTTCCCACCGCATTCGGATCCTTGTTCTCAAATAAATAGGGCGCGCCGATCCTACAATGTGAGAATTAGTAATTATTTTGTCTATTACGGAGAAGCAAAGTGGGAATGTTTCAGTGGCGTAGCCAGGGGAAGGTTTGAGGGTTAAAACCTCCTCCAGAAGGTCCAACCCAATCTACAATACATTAATCATGATCAAGGGCACCAGGGAGAGCTATAGCTCCCCCACTTTTTTGACCCTTTACTTCAGTTTGTGACGTATGGTTGGTGTGATGTCTTAAATTTTAAAAATGTTGCCTGCGGTGCCATAACGTCATTATAATTTTTATAATTTTAGTGTAATTCTAAGGAATTTTTGTCAGCATTCAAAACGTGTAATGAATGGTATTCTTCAGTGGCGGCTGGTGACTTATAACACTGATGAGGCACCAAGATTAAAAATGTTATAAAAATAAACACCGTAAATGAGAATAATATTGGTCACATGTAAAACCTAAAACTTATTAAGATAAAAAAAAACTATGCTTCAATCTACTATTTTATGCGTTTTTACTTTGACATAAACAAATTAATTTATATTTTTATACAGAATCACATTATTCCACAACATTTCAAATACCTAACATTAAATTTTTAAGGCTTTGATAAACACTTAAAGTAAATACTTCAACGCATCGGTATCGGTATACCCAACGCGTTCAAAACAAAGTCAAATCAATCGAGACCTGCTTTTATGGTGGATGCGATGGGAGAAGAGCTGACTCCACTTTCACGTTGCGTACGGAGGGATGTACGTACCGTTACGGACCTTGCAACGTACGCAACGGTTGCAATCAGCTGTTGAGGCCTCGCGTCCATCATAACAGCGGGTTTCGTTCAAAACATGGCATAGACAAGTGAGAAATGTAGCGTCTTTTGGCTTTGTTTTAAACGCGTTAAGTATAGCGATACCGATGCGTTGTAATATTTACTTTAAGTGTCTAATAACTTTAAACACTAGGTTATCCCCTCAAAATGTTTGCATATATATATTCACCTACAAGCGTGATGCGCATATTATAGGCTGAGTTGTCAAGGCATGGGTGAAGCGGATCTTTTAGTCGCCTGATGTTGTCATGTAATTTAGAAAAAGTGAAAGTCGTCCTAAGGCTTTCTAGAAAGAAGACTAGGGTTTTTAAATGTACGAAATTTTATAATTACAATAACAAAAACGGGATTTCACGTTTTTTAATTTGCAAAATTTTACGGTGGGATTTACTAAAAGGGTTTAGTCTATTTTAGAACGGTCCTAAGTTTAAGTGAAATTTTTGGTTTTAACCATTTTAAACCAACCCTTCTTGAGTTTTGGACACAGTTTGAATTATTAGAAAAATTTTAGTAAATTTGTTTATTGAATAATCATCTTAACGCAATCTTTTGTTGGATTTAAAAAGAAAGTTTCAATTTAGAAGAAAAGTAAATTTAAATATATAAACCCACGCGGGGTTTAAATAGTAAACACTCTGTAGAACAAATTAAAATTGAGGTTATATGTCACTCTAATTAAAACTTACCCTTGCTTATTGATTTTTCCAATTAATACTTGATGTCACACGACGATTAAGATGGCTGATAATATAATAAGGAGTAGATTAATTTTGTATTTATTTAAAAGGTGTTCTTATTTATGAAATGTATTAAAAAACTTAAATGCAAGTTTTTTTTACATTTCTGTCACTGTCGAAATGTCAGTTTAAAAATATTAGCGCTGCGTTCAATCACAAACAGCGAGTTCGGATCTTTTATCTCTGCTTGCACCTTGGCTTGCACCAACCTCTACTGATGAAAGTTATAGCTTTAAAATGAGTGGGCTTTGAGTAAGAAAAGTTATTTTGACTGAGCTTTTAGACAACCTCAATGTTTTACTTTCAGTTTGTAAATAAATTAATATAGTTGTTTTGGGTTTTTTTGTTTGGTATATTTTTTGTGCATAATCAGTGGCCTTCACTTATGTTTGTTTTGCCTAGTAGTGCCCTCATAAATCTATTTTTTGTGCTGAAAACGGGTTGAAAATATGGCGTTTTTCTGGACAAAATTGGAGATGTTTTATTGATTAAGAAACAACTTGGGATATAAAATAAGGTAAATTACTTCTGTTAAGAACGGTTACTTAGGAAAATTTTAAACGAACTTATTACCAATTGCCACAAAACCATCTTTTCTGGGAGCTATAAATTTAAACCACCCCCCAGAGGTGGTCTAAAAAATCACCAACTTTATACCTCAAACACTATTATGTGCCAAATTTTTGGCGTATTCACAATATGCCATTTTGAAGCATGTCAAAAAAAAATTAGTTTTAGGGCATTTTCAAAGGTATTTTGCAATAATAATACAAAATAATGACTAACTTTGTGTCTTTTCTGTATGGGTAAGTGTTTTTTTAAATTTGGTTTTAAAATTAAGTACCCCCCACAGGTGTAAATATTTATATCTGTGGAGGGTACTATTTTAGATCTTAGTAAATCCCACTGGTAATGTTGTCAGCGAGGCTTGATGCGGCACATAACATGAGAATTCATTCTCGCCTCACCCAGTCACCGCGCGCTCTCGGCAGTCTCTAGGACAGTGTTGATAGAAGAACGAAGCAAAACCGTTGCAGAGTGGGGAAGCGAGGCGACCGGAAAGAGTGCTTGATCCATCTTTGATGGAACATACAATACAAAGCAAGGCAGAATAAGAAATGAATGACATAAAAGAAATAGCACCCTAATATTAAAAAAAATGTTATGAACCGCTTTTTTTTGCTACAAAAATTAAACACAAAAAATAAATTTACCAGTTATTCCAAAAATGTTGGTGAGGCGCCGCCTCACTTGCCTCATCTGACGAGACGCCACTGGTATTCTTAGTATAATTTTTCTTAAAATTTTCATCTGCGGCGCATTTATGATTTGGCAACAAATCTATACAGGGTGTTCTAAATTCGATGCTCACCATGGGGATCTCCCAAACGGTAGGAGATACGAAAAGGTTTAAATAAGTGCAAAGTTGCGCAATTTGACGCTTTACTCAAATCCAAAAACAAAGTTTACAAATTCCGGATAGTTCCGGAGATAGGCGAAAAAAACCGAAATCTTTATTTTTAGTTTTTATTTCTCGGCGCCCTTATTCTTAAAGCTGTCAAAAAACGCTTAAAACTTTCTACAGGCACTTTTTTAAGATGTACCTAATCAGAGGTCCGTTTTCGAGATTTGACGTTTCAATGTGACTGGAGCAATGACAGGTTCATTTTTTCTTATGTTTCTTATATATACAAAAGCATGTGTCTTTTTTTCTCCTGCCGTTTGGTTCATAGAGGATGATATATATTTTACAAGCTCATTTTTACAAGTAATTTTGAATTATTTGACCATCATCAGCGCAAATTTAAAGATTAAAAAACAAAGAAAAAAACTTATTTTTAAAATGATAAGTTAAGTTATTTTGTAATAACAAAATGTCAAAAAAACTGTCATTTTTAAATTGTCAAGAAAAATTTTTAAAATGTTAAAAAGAGTACCACAATCGGGTTTCCAAAATATCTTGAGTAAGTTAAAAGCAAAAATGAAATTTGGGCTAATGATGGTCAATAAACCTAAAACGTCAGGTGACTTGTCAAAATAAGCTTGCAAAATGTTATCTGTCATCATTTATAAACCAAACGGAAGGAGAAAAAAAGGATGTGTCCATAAGAAAAAATGAACTTGACAGTGCTCCTGTGACACTGAAATGTCAATTCTCAAAAACGGACCTCTCACTAGATAGATCCTAAAAAAGTGCCTGTAGAAAGTTTCAAGCGTTTTTTGACAGCTTTAAGAATAAGGGCGCAGAAAAATAAAAACTAAAAATGAAGATTTCGGTTTTTTTCCGCCTATCTCCGAAACTATCCGGAATTTGTAAACTTTTTTTTAGTTTTGAGCAAAGCATAAAATTGCGCAACTTTGCTCTAATTTAAACCTTTTTGTATCTCCTACCGTTTAGGAGATCCCCATGGTGAGTTTCGAATTTGAAACACCCTGTATATACCACCGCAACCCACCCCTGGCATGTAACCCAATCTACTTTTTCAAAAATATTTTAGAAAAAAGCCTTAGAGATCAAAATTTTTAAAGAATTTTTTTGTTTTTTTTTTGTCAATTTTCGCCTGCGGCGATATACCAATACTAAATAATGTAACAATTTTGTTTAATTTTAAGCAATTTGAGATGCGTAAAAAATAGCATTTTATTGTTATTTTCTTCTAAAAAAAAATTTTTGCATACGGCACATTTAAGGGTTAATTCTGAAAAAAATCGGCAAATGAGACCAGATTAGGTTTTCTTTTAAAAATAAGCATTTTGGTTTCGTATTTCGTAAACTCAACACCTATTAAACCGCCCCTCTATCCTTCCTTTAGTTCAAGAGCTCAATTAATAGGCACCTACCTAATTTTTGCCATAGGTAGGTATCGATTTTTACTAAATGATGAAACCTCCCCCCACAGTCGATTTCTGCCTACGCCACTGAATGTTCAACGCTTCAACACTTTTGATATAATAGTAGTTCAGTAGATATTCGATGTACACTATCGGCATCATAAAAGTGGTACGTGATAAACATAGGTATTTTTTAAATTGTATGGTTAACTACCGGATTATATTTTGTACTAAAATGTGAAAATACTGACATCAAAGATTGCTTTCAAAAATAATTTTTATATTACAATAATACGCTAACGCATAAAACAACTGTAACAAATATTAAAAAACAACAAACTGTAACGAAAATTATAAAACAATAGAAACAAATTAATAGGTATATAAATTTTAATATCTAGTCATTGCCTTCATTCATTCACCTCAATTATACCGTTTAATCTTCTTGATAGAGAATCAGCCAAAACTTCAAAGAGGTTTTTATTTTCAACAATCACTTCTTCATAAGCATTGACTATTAACTGGACCAACTGATTGTTGATTTCCCGCATAATATTAAAGCTTTCCAGCTTGGATTGGCGTCTGGGGTTTTCGCAGGCCAAGGAGGAACTTCAATATTTTGCTCCCGAAACCAAGTTTGGCAAAGTCTGGCCGTATGAGCAGGGCAGTTGTCTTGTTGAAAAATAAACTGGTCTTGATAAAGTTCTGTGACGGCTGGAAGCATGGTGTTCTCTAAAATGTCCATGTAAAGCTGTGCTGTGAGCCTTCCATTGATTCGAAATAGAGCACCATGACCTCTAGCAGAAACCCAACCCCACATATTTACCGAAAATCTTCCAGCGCGATCATTGTTACCAGCAATATATCTTTGCTCATCGCGCGTTCTTGGTAGACGATACACACGAATTTGTTTTCTGTCACTACAGGACTGGAAAACTTTTTCATCGGAAAATATTACCTTTCGCCAAAGTTCTGGTTCCTTTAGAGAGTAATTAAAGGTAAAAAGTAACGTGGCCTGTTTTTTTCCTTCGTAAGTTTAATTTTTTAGCAGCTACTATCTTAAATTTGAGCCTTTCCTTACGCGATTTCGTGCCACTCTTACACATCCTGGAAATTGAGTTAATTTCTTTGCCTGGGCAACAGATGCAAAAGGGTTTTCTTCCATAAAAGTGATAAGGTCATTATCTTGTTCATCAGTTCCTTGTTTTCTTTCTGTTGTCTGATCTTCCCATCATTTTTTAAGTTTTATAATCGTGGTTTTACTGCGTCCATAATGGAGGAGTTGGGCTTTATCGAATAAAGCAATTTGTGGAGGCATTTTTTATTTATTTGTCAGACTGAAATACAGAATGACATACTTTGACAGTTTAAGAAAAATACAATAATGGGTGACTCTGTTTGTAAAAATAGACCAAGGTATTACAACGAAAAGTATTGTGTACCACTTTTATGATGCCGATAGTGTACAGATCAGTCAACGACTCTCTGTTAAATTTTGTATTCTTTTTGCAGTAGCGTACCCAGATATCGTATCTGGGGAGAGGGAGGTTTCCTCATTTATTATTGGTTTTCACTGATGGGGTTAGTGGAGTCACGTGGTCCCTAAAAGTGGTGGGGCTGTACTCTTATACTGAATGAAGTGGCAGAGCGATTTAATAGGTATTTGGTTAGTATGTACGAAACAAAAAATTTTATTTTAAAAAGCAAGGGCGGATTGTATTGCAGATTTTTTTCCAAGCTAAGCCTTAAATGCGCCGTGTACAAGAATGTGTAGAAAATTACAGTAAAATGTTATTTTTTACGCGTTTAAAATGTTGTTGACAAAAGATTGCTTAGAATTAAACGTAATAGCGCCGCAGGAACAATACTTGAAACTTAAGATATTGCATCATATCACAAGTCACAAACCGGAGTAAAAGGTAAAAAAAGTGGGGGGGGGGGCGGAGTTATAGTTCCTCTTGGCCCCCGACGTTATGCCCTTGCATGATTAGTTTATTTTAAATTGGGTTGGGCCCTCTGGGAGGGGGAAGGCTAACCTCAACCCTACCCTTTCCCTGACCAAACCACTGTTTTTGGCGTGCATGAGATAATTGACGGTATATGTCAGTCTAAGAAATTCTCACTGGCCACCGTAGGGAAAACGATGCACAAATATGTATTTTTTATAAGAATACCTTAGTAACCTTCTTGTTTGGTTGCACTTTGCACGAATAAGAGAATAACCTGTTTAAAAAAAACACAAACTTTTTAAAAAAAACACGAATTAACCGAAAAAATTTATATTTTGTTTATTGTTTTCCTCTACGATGCCGGCGACCAATTTGGTGCGCGTAAAGGCCTGGTTTCGGTGGCGCGTCTGGCGTCTGCGATGGGCGGCAAGTGCTAGACTCTGATGGTGGGTGTTTAAAGGTGTAAAATAATAAAACATGTAAAACAATGAAGCTTTTTTGGTTGGCGCGGCTTGTCTCGTCGACCCAGCGTCTAGACTGGTCCCAAGAGCAGTCGACGGCTGCGTCCTGACTGCTCTTGAGACCAGTCTAGGCGCGACCGTCGCGCGATTATTTTCCAAAATATACGGCATTTGTGGACTGCTTTTTCAAATCTGCTGATACTAAATTCATAACAAACTCAAACTTTTTCTTATTAAAACAAAAAAAAATCGCGAAATTTTTCTTCATTTAAATCCAAGTGATTTTTTATTAAAATTTTAAAATAACCCTCTTGTTTGCGAGATTGATACAAGTTGTCACAATCTTCTCGTTGACTTAAACATCATAGTTCTAACATTTCTTCATCTTCTTCTTGATCCACAAGTAAAATTAGTTTAGCGAGATCTGCAGAATTCATGTTTACAACTTGGAGCACAACCGTGAACTGCCACAATTTCAGACGTTCCAACGAAAACACATAGATGCAGCGTGTAGCCGTGACGGCCAGCAGTCGTGGTCGGCCGCGGCGGCCAGATGTCGCAACGAAATCCCACCTTAAAGTGGTGCGTCTAGAAGAGAGCGATTCAGTTGAGTTCTAATTCTTGATACGTCACGTTTGCACAATTTTAAACTGTATGTCGGAAAATGGATGAGGAAGAACATATATGTTTAATTTTATTAAAGGGAAGAAGATGAACGATTGTTACAATATACTCTACTGCAAGAAAGACGTGCAACCCACGATATATTTAAACATCGAAAGGAATGAGGTTGTTTCAATCTTCTTAATGGTTATCCTCATTTCGATGAGAATTTCATCATCATCTCCCGGAAAACGTACCATATCCCTGCAGCGATCACGATCTGACTGGTCTACTCAGCAGTGGAGCGGCGGTCGCTGAATTTGATTCGCTGGCGCGCACGCTGAAATGCCTCATAGAAACCGCTTGCATTAAATTCGTATCAAGCAGTAGCCGGGCGTCCATCGTAGTCGTCAGATGCGTCACCGAAACCAGGCTTTAAGAGCGTTAACAACGTCCGAAAAGGATATTTTAGTAACTTAATCACTGGATTGGTATTAAAAAAAATACCCAATGGTTTCTCTTGGCTTCACTGATTTTTTTACGAGAATAAAACTCAAAGTAATGAAATTACGGTGCATTATGGAACAAGGATAGTCAATATGGGAAACCCAGTTATCACCAAAAGTAATGATTTTTTTTTGTGTGGGTAAGGAGTGTAGGCATACATTTTTATTATTTACTTACCTAGAAGTTACAATAAAATTATGACTAGATAATCTGTTTTGCAAGTCAGCTTCTCTTTCAGTGGCATTTCTAGTCAATTTCACTCTTTGAGGCTCCTCAGAATACCAAATGCCTATTGGCTTATTCGGATTGTCTACTTCAAGAGCTTCCAGGATAAATTTGTCTCTAACACCGTTTTCTAAATTAATTTTGCCGGTAAGAGAATGGGTTACTATAACCTAGAAAGTCAAAAATGTCAAAAAATTAAATAGCTAACAGTAAATCGTAAGAAATTTGGACAGAGTGGGGGTCCTTGATTTAAAGTATAAAATGGTTTTTGTGTTCGTTTTTTTAATTTTTTGATGAAGTTATTAAAAAATAGCCCATTGTTTAAAAGAATACTATAATACCCTTTGTAAAAACCACTACTATTCTTACAACTCAGCGGTTATCAAGTTTTTGATGAGGTTATAAAAAGTTTAAAATATCTTGGGTGGAAAAGGACCAAAGCAAAAAGAGAAATTATTAAACGATGTTTCGCTCAGCATACATCATTAAACATCATCATACACTTTGATTTGGTACTGGTACTTATCCAAGTTATCTGATACTGATTTGTCCTGGCCTGTTAATATTTCCAATAGGATTATGCTCCTAAGGCAATTAAAACAAAAAAAAAGAAGTTAAAAATCCTCCAAATCAGTTACTTCAACCGAAAAGAAACCAAAAAACAAGATATCAAAAGATCTTGGGTGGAAATAACGAAAATTCAAACTTGGATGAGCATCCCACAAGCAACACACAAAGGACCAAAGCGAAAGGAGAATGATTAACCAGCGCGAGCTCATCAGTGGTTTCACTGGTCACCCTCCCCATACATCACGAAACACCATCATACACTTTCATTTCGAACTTTGAATCACTCACAAATAGGCATCGTTTCGCACTGGTACTTATCCAAGTTATCTGATACGGATTTGTTCTGGCGTGTTAACATTTCCAATAGGATTATACTCCTAAGGCAATTAAAAAAAAAAAAGAAGTTAAAAAAGCTCCAAATCAATTACTTCAACCGAAAAGAAACCAAAAAACCAAAAATTAAAAGATCTTGGGTGGAAATAACGAAAATTCAAACTTGGATGAGCATCCCACAAGGAAAACACAAAGGACCAAAGTGAAAAGAGAAATGATTAAACGATGTTTCGCTCTGGGTAACCAGCGCGAGCTCATCAGTGGTTTTACTGGTCACCCTCCCCATACATCATTAAATACCATCATACACTATGATTTCCAACTTTGAATTACTCACAATAGGCATTGTTCCGCACTGGTACTTATCCAAGTTACCTGATACGGATTCATCCTGGTGTGTTAATATTTCCATTAGGATTATGCTCCTAAGGCAATTAAAACAGAAAAGGAGTTAAAAAACCTCCAAATCAGTTACTTCAACCGAAAAGAAACGAAAAAACAAACTCTTTAAAAAAATACTAGTGAAAATTCCGGTTAAAAAGATTCAAAACAGATCAAACTAACTGACTAATTAACTCCTAAAACATGGCTTTAAATAAACTAAAACCTATATTTTTGTGCTCTAAAAAACAAATAATAAAAAAAGTGGCCGGCTGTGACGGGACTGGTACAGATAACCTCCAAACTACCACGCCAGTGCCTTAACTACTGGACCATTGTGACTATCAAAAAAGTTCCTTAAGTTCTTTGGTTTGTGTTTGTCTGTTCCTCAATTACGCAAAATGAGCTAAACAGATTTAAATAAAATTTAATAAGAAGATAGGGTATCACCTCTGGTGTCATCTGGGTTGAACCATAAGCTCCTTTTTGTTTGAATAAAATTTAATAAGAAGATAGGGTATCACCTCTGGTGTCACCTGGGTTGAACCATAAGCTTCGCGCACCGTGCTGCGGGTCGACCACTAGCAATAAAGTGGTCTGTAAATTAGTGTGTAACAAACTGTGCTAAGAAAATAAGTAAACACGTCTTTCGATATTTTTTTAGATTTTGACCGGGGCGAGGGTTCAGAAATAGAGATGATTCCGTTACAAAGGGGGTATACAATTAACGCACATTTACTTGAAATTCCAAATTAATATTTACAGCTGAAAATTCGCAATTAGTTTTGACAGTTAGTCGATAGAACTTTAACTCTTTCAGACCTGAATTTTATTTTTTAATAAAAAAAATTATTTCTGTTTATTTTTGTAAATAAAACACCTTTTGTAACTAGAAAAAATTATTTTTATTGTTTTAAGTTTTTTTTAAGTTGCAAAAATAATTGGTCCATTTCAATGGACATTGGGCATCAAACCACATTTTGGTGATACATTTAAAAAAAATTTCTTCCTTGTACAAAGCAAAGATGTACTGCACATTTGTTACAGAAATACAACCGACTTTTTTACATCTGGTGGCTTCTTGGACATCATCATAATCTGACATATGGTCTATACGGTCAGTTCTTATTTCGGTATAAGGTCTTATTTCCATATTTTGTCTTTTATAAACGGGTGGTCCAGGTTCGGGAGAAGATGATGGTCGTCCAACTCTTCTTCTAAATTCTGCAGGACGGCCCTGCTTTATTAGGCTTTCTGCAATATGAATTTTAAATTCTAAATAATGCAAAACTTCTTTTTCGGGTTTAGCGGTTTCTTGTGTAATCTTTTTATATTCGAGCCAGCTATTTACACAAGCCAAATCTACCTCATGGAAAATCATGCAAAGTGTCCATTTTTAGACTTTATGAAAATTTTATAAAGTGAAACCATTTAGATTGGACCTATCCACACCGCCCATGCATTCATTGTATCTTTGAATTATTTTAGAACGGCCTATTTCTATAAATTTCCTTTCAGTCTTGTCCCATCTGCGCACCTTGTCCTCTTTACCTTTCCCAACAAAATTTGAATCTAAAGTCACAGATTTATTGTCTAACCATCTACAAAGTACCATTCCATCCTCACTAACCACTTATTCACTAGAACCTCTTTCTTTTTTTGAAAATTCTTTATCTGAGGAGAAAGGTTGCTTAAAAAATCTATTAATTCTAACAGTTTCCGCAGCGTAAATGTTTTTTTTCTGACAAAATTTTAAGCAAGTCGTAAGCGGTAAAATAATTATTAAAATAAAGATAATGCCCTCTTGGTATTTTTTCACTTAACTTTAGAACCACACTTGCTCCTAAGCCAAATTTTACCAGAGTTTCTTTTTCAAATTCTGTTGGTGATCCTTGCTAAATTATAAAATCATATGCTAAACCACTTCTACCGCACAAAACAAAAATTTTTACAAGGCAAGGTTTTCCTTTTACATACTGTTTAACAGAAAGTCTACCTTTAAATGGTACCATCTACTCATCAAGACAAAGTTCTTCCTCCATTTCAAGTTCCAGACATCTGTTCCTGATAGAATGAAAAAAAAGGTCTAACTTTATAGAATCTATCTGTGACACCTTCAGCTTATTCCAAATTATTTACAATGTGCAAATTGGTAAGTAACTGAAAAAATCTATCGCGACTCATTGTTTCATAAAATAAAGCTTGGCGAAATGTTTTATCCCAATACATGCGAATTCATGGATATCCTAAATATGACATTATTATATGTAATCCAAACTTCATTTCATCTGATGTACATGGTTTAAAAGGTTTAATTTTTTGCAGGGCGCATGTATGTTAGTCATTTCTGAGATGAATTTAAATATATCTGGTGGTAAGTATTTATAAAAGAAATCTATAGAAAAAGGTATTCAAGAATTTGTCCCGCATAAATCATTTATATCAGTAGTGCCACCGGATAGAAAATTATAGTTAACAAATTTTCCCTTTTTTCAAATTACTGTTTCCCGTGTGGCTCGTGAAAAAGTATTATTTGATTCAGTAGTGATGATTGGCGGGTGTAGTTTGCTAAAGATTTTAGTTTCTGGTTCCATAGTTCTGCTCTGGTGTGGAGAAATTTCTTTACGATGGTATACAATTTCTTCGTCTTCGCTCCCGTCTGCATCAGAGAACTCTTCCAGTCGCTGAAGGACTTTCTCACATTCAATATTAATCATCATTGCCAGCATAAGTTCGACATCGCTAGGGTTTTCTGGATTGCAGAAACCTAGAAAATTTTACCATATAGACCTGACGTCCATTCCAAAAAAAATCACTAGACATAAAACTAAACAGTTTTCTCTTAAAAAAAAAACAACATTTTGTAAAAAAAATTTCAATTAAAAAATGTATTATTTTACTTACGTTTTGCAGAACCACGTGCTCCCATGCTTGCTTGTTTTCTGAGAGTCGTAGTTTAGGGAACTCACGCTAGATGTCCTTTATAGTTAACAGCATTGATTGCAGAAACTACAAGGACATAGACAAATCACATAGAGGTAGAATAGGTTTGTAATTAAGTGCAGGAAACTGATTTAAAATATTAGTCCACTCTGATGGACACAGGGTCTGAAAGGGTTAAGTATATAGACTTTTGGAAAAAAAACCGTATATCTGCGATAAGTCTTTTAATCGGTTAAAATATGGGTCGTGGCCTAGCATACCGTAGGAAAAATATAAAACAGGGTCTTTTTTTAAATTAAAGTAATTTTTTATAGTGGGGAAAGAGGGGATGTATGTCCGTCAAAATATGGGTTGTGGATCAAACAAAAGAAAATATAGTCTGGAATCTGAAACAGTCGTTTTTGGTTATTCTTTTAAAAATAATAATTTAGGGTGAGAATGTTAGAAGGAGGTAGGAGAGCTATGGCCGTCAAAATAGGTATGGAGTGTCAAACTAAAGGATATATAGTCTAAAGTTTAAAAGAATTTTGTTTTTTATTTTTTTTAAGTAATAATTTAGGGTGGGGGAAGGGGGTAGGATGGATGGGTGGATTCGGCATTAAATATCGTATTATTTCTTTTATATATCAAACTTGATGCCTAGCATCTGTCGAAATCGACCTACCCTTTACAAATCTTCACAACCCTTGGCTATATTTCTCATAAAATCTTGTAAAATTTTTTGAAAATATTCCTTCTTTTTTATATTTGTAAAATTTCATATTTCATAAAAATTGTTCTTACTAAACCCTACGAAATTTTCTGTGCTGGTATAACCTTATGAAATCTTGTAAACCATCCAAACGTTAAATTTTATTGTTTTTAGAATCTTTTAAAGATTTTAAAAAGTAAGAAATTATTTTCATAAAACATCATAAATATTGGTCAAGATTTGCTCAGTTTTTTAGAGTTTTTAAATGTTGTGTTTAAGTTCTCAATTTAAGCAAAAAAACGCATCATATTACACTGAGAAAACGGGGTCAAACCACGAACGTGGGTTGAAAATTTGGGGCTACCAGAACTCACACCGTGCGTTACTATAGCACACGGTATGATTGTCCCAAACCATTTGACTTTAGCTGGGAGAACTCAGCAAGTCGTGCAATGAGCCACCATAATTCAGGCCTGGGATTGCCCCAGCCCAGTTTACGATACTACGATAACTCAGGGCCTGAATTGTTGTATTCTAACTTATGATCATGGTTTATTTTTTCCGCCGTCTAGTAAAACCCAGGGATTTACACCAATACACGTGAATCCGATTATAGGCGGTACTTGCCGAATGTCGAGTTTTGCACATATTCAGGCTTGCGGGTTGCTTTGGCTGGCAGTTGCTAGCTTCATTGCCTTCATTTCCAGTTGTGATGTAGTTAGTGTAGGTCGTATGGGCCGGTATCCTGGCCGGTGCAGCGGCAGGTTCACAAGTGAAAAATATTAACGTGTTTTATTGTATTTTCTAAATAATATGAAAGTGTGGAGAGCGAAATGTATAGGGTCTGTTTTGTATTTTAAACAGTTTGGCTGAGATTTACTAACGCCGCTAACTCTTTCCTAAGCCTAATTTACAACCATATATATCTGTCTTTTTCCTGAGCAAATTAGACTTAGGCTTTAGGTTTTGTTTTTAAAACACCATAAGTTTTTTTAGAACTTAGAAAATCTCGTTTAGTTTTTGAGTTATTTAGTAGTAACAAAATACATGTACAAAGCCTAAGTATTTTAATATCAAATATGTCAGAAAAAGTAATAATTTATTTTGAATGCCCTTTTAATCTTAGAGTAAGAGTCAAAAAATTCTATACTTGTTTATAATGGATAGCGCTGTATAGTTAGCTATTTATTAATTAGTAGTAGTAGTAACTAGGGGGGCGACTCAAGACCTGGCAAGTAGTCCCAAGCGGTCCCTTTTTACCTTACCCCAGCCCAGCCACCTAATCCACCACCTGTACCGCTTGTACGGAAGTGGGCTCTCCGAGCCTTCCTGTTCTTCTCACGAAGTCCAGTACTTTGGCCCACTTGAGAGCTCGTAGGTCCTCTGCATCCAGGTTCGGTTGTCCGAGTACCTGATGCCTCATCCTTAGGTATGCATCGCATTCCGCAACGAGGTGCCGGGATGTCTCCTCCGCCTCCCGCAGGCACGGCAGATGAAGTCATTTCCGATCCCGATGCGAGTCCGATGCTTACAGTTGTGGCCGGTCAGTATCCCTGTCAGTAGTCCAATATCTTTTCGTGTCCTTTTCAGGAGCCATTTGAGTCTGGCCGCGTCCGGTCCGTCGATGAATTCTTTGGACCGTCTGAATCCTAATTCGTTCTCCCAGGAGCCTGCCAGTGCATCGTTAGCCCATTTAATGAGTGGACTTTGCAGCTATCTCCTTGTTATACCTAAGAGTGGTTCCGGCCGCACGTATTGAGTGCTGGTCCCGATCCGAGCGAGTTCATCCGCCTTTTAGTTGCCCGACACTCCCGTGTGTCCCGGTAGCCACATCACTGTAACTCTTTTGTCTTGACTCAAGGCTTCCTATTTATTGATTATATTTTGTAAACAGTCAGCCCGGGAGACTTGAGAGTCAATGCTTCGTTGGAGTGTGTGTCATGTGTCTAAACTGAATTTTCCAAGTGGCTCAAAGTTACCCATAATGGTTCAAAGTTACCCCGACTGACTATACTACAACTCAGATGCTGAGTTCTGGTAGCCCAAAGGTAGGCTTCTCCCAGCTTAGACCATGAGCTACCACAACCCAGATGCTGAGTTCTGGTAGCCCAAAGGCAGCCCAGATCATGAGGTACCACAACCCAGGTGTTGAGTTCTGGTAGCTCAAAGGTAGGCTTCTCCCAGCTCAGATCATGAGTCACCACAACCTAGATGTTGAGTTCTGGCAGCCCAAATGGCCAAAAAAATACATTCAGTGTTTATACATATTTTGAGCTACCACAACACACGAATCGTGTTTTTCTGCAATTCGTTGAACTTGATTCTCATAGCCCAGAAGTCTGGGCTGTTCTTTATTGGCAATACGGCTGGGTCTAGGAGAACACATATTTGAGTTCTTGTAACCCATCATTTTTCTCAGTGTAGAGCATCCCCTCAAAGGGAACCCTTTGTTTACCAACCTATAAAGAACTTAGTAGTTGATCAAAAATTTTTGATGTGAGCAAAAAGTAAAAACACTATAACTAACCGGTTGTTAGGAAAATTCCCACCTGTCGTAATTTTTCAAATAACGGTGAGTCATCTTGTAGGTTTGCAGGTGAATCACAACTTAACCTCATGTCATCGATAGCAGTTAAATCACTTGGCTCTAATAAGTTGATGGCCGATGCAAAAAACAATAATGAATCGTAAAATAGAGCTGACTCCACCTGTCAAGTAGATTAAGGCAAACTTTATTATTTTAACACACGTGACCCAAGCCATGAGCAAATTCAATTTTTATTTTCTAAACTTAAAGGTATGCTCAATAAAGCTCTTATTATTTTGAAAGCCTGCCTCTATTTCCTTTTCTTATAGTTATTTACTACGTTTATTTCGATAGCTCTATCCGGATCGAAACCGGATTGGCTTCATAAATCTCGCTTAAAACTCCGTCGGATTAAGGGATCGAAATCTTCGATCGAAACCTGAAATTGTTTGGTTTGGATTGAGTCAAGTCAAGTTAATCCGCCGAAATAAACTCGCTCGGATTAACCTTGCCATCGACCTTGGTTCTAGCTTTGGGACCCGAAATCTTTCAAGAAGAAGAAGAAATTGCTAACTTTTACCCGAGAATTTGTTGGCTATGGTCTCTTTTTTTCAAAATTTATTATTTTATTTAAGATTTATTATTTAATATATGGTTTCCCCCTTTGTCCAAGTGTTTATTTTTTTCATCTTGATATTTAATTTTTTTAAAAACTGACAACAAACAACATTTTAAGGTTAGAAAAACACCAAAATTGCGCATGTGCCATGTTTAAATCCAATCTGAGTGTCTGTTGTGCTGGAAGGGGATAAGAAAATATTCTTTGTACTAGTGTATATTCCTCCTTATGCAACTGATAATAACTATTTATCATTTCTTATAAAAATTTAAAGCATAATGAATAAACATCCTAATATCCAACTTATCATTCTTGGAGATTTTAATTTACCAAAACTATCTTGGCATTCAAAAATTAACAGTTTTGATTTAACCCCCTTTATTGGCGTTGCATACTCCTGTAGTGAAACCTTTTGTAATTATTATGCGATGCTGGAGCTTTATCAGTTTAACGGTATTTGTAACAACAACAACAAAATATTGGATTTAGTTCTAACTAACCAGTATAATTTTAACATGGAGGTTTTAAGGTGTGATAATCCGTTTTTTTGTTAAACATTACCATCACAGAACGCTTGATGTAACATTGCATATTAATACAGAAAAATGATGACATCAAACTCATACAACAAGATCGATATTAGTTCTGCAAACTACACTGAAATTAATAACGTAATATTGTCCCATACTATTGAATTCGTCAAATGTCAATATATGTGTCAATACTTTAAATAATATAATCGATAATTATGTCCCTAAAAAACATATCCAAAAAAATCATACCCTTTTTGGTTCTCCAGTTCCACTATTAAATTAATTAAAGAAAAGGTTAAACATCACAAAAATTGGAACGTATACAAAAGACACCACTAATATAATCTTGGTTCGGATTTGAGGAAGAGGGTTAAGGAATCTATTAACACTAGTTATAATAACTACATTGACCTCACAGAAAAAAATCTAGTAAATGACAATAAAACGTTCTGGTCCTTTCTTCATAACAAAAAAAAATATAAATCCTTGCCAAAAAAAATGCATTTTCTGGACGAAGTCTCGACAGATGTAGACAGAATATGTGAAATGTTCTCTATCCACTTCAAAAGTGTATTTGAAAACCCTAGTACCACAATCAGAGCTGCAAGAGAAGAGCGACGAAGTGTCTTTGATATTAATCGTATTCTTATTGAGCAAATTCAAGAAAAATTAAAGTTACTTGACCCTAAAAAAGGATCTTGGCCCAGATGGAATTCCGTCTCTCTTCATCAAGTCCTGTCCAAGTTTAGCAATACCTCTTAATTTAATATTTAATAAGTGTCTAAAACAACAGATATTTCTAGACATCTGGAAAGTGGCAAAAATTATTCCAATTTTTAAATCTGGTAACAAAGATAGGGTAGAAAATTATCGGCCGATCTCAATTTTAAATCATTTTTTCAAATATATTCGAGTCTGTTATATTTGATGAACGTTTTTTCAAAATAAAATCAACTCTTGATGAAAACGAACACGGTTTTTTTACAAAACATTTTGTACAAAACATTTATAATAACTTTGAAAATGGGAAAGAGACGTGTGCCGTGTATAACGACTTTTCCAAGGCTTTTGACAAGGTGGATCACCTAACATTGTCGGTGAAGCTTGAAAACTTCGGTGTGCATGGCTATATTCTTGGACTAATTAATAATTATCTGATTGCTGGAACTCAGTTTGTAGCTGTTAATAACAGGGAATCGGAAATATGCAGTGTCACGTCGGGCGTCCCTCAGGGATCACACCTATGTACTCTACTCTTTAGTATATTTCTCTTTGATATTGGCACGTGCTTTTTGAACATGCAGTATACGGCCTATGCTGATGCTATAAAGATCTATGGCACTGTTGACACCACAAGTATCCAAGAATTTCAAGCTGACTTGAATAGACTAAACATGTATTGCAACAATAACAAAATTTTGAAAAATGTTCTAATATTATCTTTTCCAAGAAACAAAATCCAAACACATATCAATTAAAACTAAATGGTATGGATATTAAATGTGTCAACATTGTCAGGGATCTGGGTATCACCTTAGATACAAATTTGTCTTTTGATTTACACATTGAGAGCATTGTCCAACGCGCCAATAAAATGCTTGGCTTTCTGTTGAGAATAACTCAGGGCTTTAAAAACTTTAAATCACTTTTAGCTATGTTCAAAACACTTGTTAGGCTAATTTTGGAGTTTTGTTCTAGAATTTAGAACCCAAAATATTTTAAATACATAGATCGCATGCAAAGGCATTTTTTCTCATACGCACAAAATTTAGAATTTTATAAATTGGATTCTTTGGAAAACCGACGAAAATATTTTGATTCTTGTTTTATTTTTAAAATTGTAAATAACTTAATAGATTCAAGTAATTGTAGAAGCCTTATATCATTTAATGCCTGTCCATATAATCTGAACACAAGAAATATGTTTTTTCAGCAAAGTATTACCTCAAATTACTTTTTAAACTCTCCCTTCATAAGATGTATAACACCTATCACTTTTTACAAAATAGTGACATAGAAAATTTACTGGATATTTTTGGCGTATATTTTAATAAATTTAAAAACGATGTTTTGCTGGCACTGAGAATATATTCCGTTTGTTCCCGTAGGAATGATTTATTGTAACTAAGTAGTATAGTAACAATACACTTGTTTATTTTTTTTTGTTCTTTTTATGGTTATTTTTTTTATATTCTTCTTCATAGTATTTAGTTTCTGTATTCACCTATTCTGTCTAGAATTAAGAACATTATCTTTGTTAAGCTGTGCTACCCTTAAATAGGGTATTTGTTTATCTGTATGGATAGCCTTTTGAAATAAAATAAAATAAAATAAAATAAAAGTCTTCAAGTAAACACTCGAGATTGGGAGTTAACTTTTAATCCAGCGATATAAACGCTTAAGATTAGGGATTACAATTTCAAGCGACTTGAGTTTCAATCCGGATCGGACCGTCGAAATAAACGTTGTAGTTTTCAGTGGTCTGATACCCCCATGTAACTATGAGATATTATAATGGCCTAGTGTCGCAAAATAAGTAACAATAATAACTTAAATAAGAAAATAATGTAAAAATCAGGATTAGCCCTCGGCAAGGCCAAAGGCGCAAAATCTACTACTCATGACTGATGCACTCTTATTTGGCGTCTGCGCAATAGCTTAACGTCATTCCGTTGTGGTAATTAACCACTACCACTGTCGTAAGTAACGAATCCATTTCGTTGTGGTTGTGGTTATTTTTCTGGTTAATTTTAGAGAATTTTGTCACAATTAATTTTAAAAATAATAAAATATTACCAGGTTCCAACATATAAAACAATTATTTTGTAAAATAAAGCCCAATTTTGTGTTTTTTCTAATCTCTAAATTTTTTTACGAGTGACAGTTTTTAATGTGTTCCAAAAACTCTGATAAAATCGATGCGTGGTAGTGTTAAACAACCACTACCACAGCGGCTGTCAAAGTTGTCAAAATTTTAAGCGTTCCAAAATTTCCCTATTACCGCAACGACTTTTTTTTCGGAAATATATCTTACATATCTCATAGTTATATAAATACCCCTTATATTGTACATAAATATGCTTATAAAATTAATACAGAAAATATAAGTTTGCCATTAGAGCGCACGTAGCGTAGATAAGTCTTAAAAGTTCAAACGAAAATTGGCTAAAAACTTTGCTCAACTTTGCCGTTAAAATCTAATCTACGGAAACAGGAAGCTATTTTATAACGCAGCTATTTTATTTATTCTTGTGCAATCAACTACAAAACAAATTGTAACCCTAAAATTTTAAGTGTTTTACTCGGAGAAAAAAGATGGTGAAGAAAAGTGGTAGTTAGTTGAAGAAAGCGGCCTGTAAAGTAGGCTATTTTTACCTCACCCCGAGCCACATCTTATTTCTTTTGCCCTGTAAGGTCTTTTCTTTTTGCAAAATTCATACTGGCCAATTTGAATGCTGGACATCGGAAGTCCTGGGTGCTTATTCTTGAAGAAAGAACTTCCTCACCCTACCTTGTAAAAGAATACAACGCCACAACGGATATTCATAGCCTAACTCTCAGATTTAGGGAGTTGATAACATCATCACAGCATTACACGTCAATATGTTCGGACGGTGTTTTTCTTACAAGGTATATTTTTCTTACAACGTACACCGCTAATAATAATTTTAAAAAGAAAATAAAAGAACCTATACCTGTTTGATAAATAACCGAACTGTTTTATAATTTCATATATAAAGGGTAGGCCGAAAAATTTTGCACACTTTTGAATTTGCTATAACTTTTGATCGAATCAGTCGATTTTAAAATGTTTTAACTTTTTGGAAAGAGAAGACGTGAGACTTTTCCGATCCGGTCAAAAATTTTACATTTCCGAAAAATCCAAGATGGCGCACCGTTTTAAATAACGGTAAATTTTCACCCCCCCTGCAAAAAAATATGTGCGGCACTGGAGAAAATCTAAGTCATTGTGACAAGAGCCTTATGTATTCTCTCTATACCAAGGCACTACTTAATTAATTGGTTTAAGAAATAAAAAATTACCGGCTTTTATATTGAGTGGAGTTGTTTGCTGTAACTTTAGATAGAAGTACAAGACTTAAGACTTTTATGTTGTTTTCAAAATTTAACAATTCTCAAAAATCAATGATGGCGGACATTTTTAAATAATGGGTGATTTTTCACCCCCCCCCCCTCTTCCCCGAAAAAAAATTATGTTTGTTGGACCGATACTGAACGAAATCTAAATTAATGCGACAAAAGTTCCCTCTCTGCTGCATATATAAGAAATTAAAAATTCTTTGATGATTGATAACAAATTAAACTCGGCTTAAGCTCGGCCAACTAACCAACATATGCCACTCTAGCTAAAAAATCAGTAGTTTAAAACCACAGCAATTTTTTTAATTTTATTATAAGTCACAATTTTTATTAAAACGCTGGAAATGATGAAACCAACTTGTTTACTTCTTAACTGATTTAAGCAAGTGATACCTCCATATACCTAGCAGAGATGGGAGGTAGAATGGCCTTGTTTTGTTACTTTTTTATTTAAAGCGTGTTAAAGCTGTCCGCCATCTTGGATGTTTGAAAAATGTCAAAACCGCCAGCTTTGATCACTAAAAAATGTAAAAATATTTAAAATCAAGTAATCCGATCAAAAGTTAAAGCAAATGCTAAAACTGCGATTTTTTTTGCAAATGACAATGTCGAATCAAAAACCACTTATTTCAGAGATCTATAGTTTTCTTATCTCTTAACCGATTTAATTAAGTAATGCCTTGGTATAGAAAGCACACATAAGGCTTTTGTGGCAATGACTTTGATTTTCTCCAGTGCCGCACGTATTTTTTTGCAGGGGGGGTGAAAATTTATTCAAAACGGTCCGCCATTTTGAATTTTTGCGAAATGTCAAATTTTGAACCGGATCGGAAAAGTCTCATGTTTTTTGATGTCTTTCAAAAAAGTTAAAAAAATTTGAAATCGAGCTATTTGATCAAAAGCTATAGCTAATTTAAAAGTGTCCAAGATTTGTTGGCCCACCCTATATATTTTGTATTTGTTTAATAAACAAAATATGAGTAGGGCATACATGTTAGCATGTATTTAAGGACGCATAGGTGCCACAATTTTTAAAAAAATTCGCAGAAATTAAATGAGCAAAAAAATGGGGTTTTAAAATATGCAGTGCGGACGTAAAAAGTCCGCCCCCCCTCCCTGCTAACTCTTGAACGGATTGAGGTATCGACCTCAAATAAAAACCATGTTTAATGATAATACCTTTGCTACTTTTCGATGTATTTTTTATAAGCGTCTTATTGAAGTTTATAAGGTCACTAACTATTTTAAAATTATAAATAGAAAGAGGGTCGAGTGATACCTTGTTTAAAAAGTATCCTAATTCTCTATTTATTTTTTTTTTTTAAATCGGTTTTCGACTTACAGAGTTATGAGTTTTTTCACCTATAATTTACGCACCTCACCTTACTTTTTGAAACTTTAAATAGAAAAGATGCGTAATGATAACAATTTTATCACTTTTTGACGTATTTTAAATTAGTATTATAATGACTATAAGGTCACTAACTACTTTAAAATTTTAAATAGAAAGGGGGGTCAAGTGATACCTTATCTAAAAGTTATTTTAATTCCCTATTTCATTTTTTTTTAATCGGCGTATAAATTACAGAGTTTTAAGTATTTGTAACTATAGTTTGCCCACCTCTCCTCTTACTTTTGAACGAATTCAGTTGACTTCAAATAAATTTTTTGAGGTAAGACCATAAGGTCACCAGCAACTTAAAGTTTTTATTAGTTTTAAGTAATATCTTGTTGAAAAGCTATTTAATAGTTAATGGATTTAGAGCGAGAATAACAAACCAACTTGTTAAAATCGGTTGTTACTTTACAATTATTTTAATACTTTCAGAATAATGTGTGAGTTTGATTTTAGTCCCCGAAACTCTTTCCATTTGAGATATTTCTTTGTTAGACGTCCTGTGATGAATGAAAAAAAAAATACCTCATGTTTATTTCTTATCGCATTTTTTTATAAATTTATTCACATATTTATTTTTAAAACCCATAATTATTTTATTTTCTTTAGTTTTAAATTGTTTTCCAAGCTTAAAATTTTGTTAAAATTGTTCGCGTTCGTCTACGAGAAGAAAAAGTTCAAGCAATATTTATTTACGAAGAAAGCGGTCGTAATTTTCACGCAGCGGGGAGGATTTTTAACGTATGCTGATATTCCCATATACAGAAAATATCTTCGTGAGTTAGTGGCAAAATTCGAAGCAACTGGATGTATTACGCAACAGAAGGGTTCAGGTAGAAAATCTATTTCCGAAGACAAATAAGTGGAAATCGTTGCTTCTGTTGTAAATAATCCACAGCAATCAACATCAGCCCTTAGATGGATTGCGAGGTTTCAACTTCAACGGTAAAAAATATCTAGAAAAACATAAATTCTTTCCTTACAAAATGCATATGTTGCACCATCTAACCGAGAACGATCCTGACAGAGGGATTGAATATAGCGAAACTATGTACTGCAGCGTCCCAATTTTATTAAATCGGTATGTTTTAGTGATGAATCCACCTTTTTTCTGGATGGTAGAGTGGTAGTGGTATGGTAGAAAAACCCTCACGTTTTTCAAGAGGTACACACTCAGAGTCAATGTTTATTTATGTATATTTTTCTTGAAAAAAATTTGACAGGAGTATTGTATTTAAAAATGCTTTAACGTAATTCAGCCCAGTATACAACAAATAATAAATACGTATCCACAGCAATTTGACAATTGTTTTTGCAAGACGATATTCCGCTACATTACTATAGACCAGTTAGAGATTGGCTTAATCGCACATATTCAAAAAGGTGGATTGGCAAACGTGGCCCTGTAGAATGTCCCGCTCGGTCATCAGAACACCAGTGGATTTTTTTTCTGGGAATATTTAAAAGCTACGGTAACCGCAACTAAACCAGAAAACAAAGATCAATTAAAAAATACAATCAGACAAGAATGCGCAAACATAAGGCCAGAAAAATTTGTAAACGTGAGAGATCAATGTCAGAAGCGGCTCTACTACTGCACCTTTTAAAATAAAAGGAGTTGCGGGAGCTATAATCGAAAACACATGTAAGTACCAAACCGTTTTTTAAAAAGTTTAATAATTTAATCGAGTTGTCTCACGTCCTCTTTTTCTATTTAAAATTTTAATCTAGTTATAGTGACCTTATTGTTTTAATTCATTATGAGACTAATCTAAAATACGTCAAAAAGTGGTAAAATTGTTATCATTACGCATGTTTTTTATTTAAAGTCGATATCTCAATTCGTTTAAAAGTAGGGTGAGGTGCGTAAACTATAGCCAAAAAAACTCATAACTATGTAAGTCGTAAATCGATTTTTGAAAAAAAAAAAAATAAATTTAAAATGGGGAATTAAAATATCTTTCAAACAAGGTATCACTCGACCCCTTTTTCTATTTAAAATTATAAAGTAGTTATTGACCTTAAAGAAAATTAGCAAAAGTGTTATCATTCAAGAAAATACTGGTCCTACAACAAAATAAGAAATCGTTTACTACTCAAAAAATGTTTTGAAGGACAAGTGTTTTTTTGGTAAAACGAAATAAAACATTTAAAAAACCTCATATACTTAATACTAGAAATGTAAAATTATCTCATTGTACTAGCTAAAACATACTTTTTGACACATTTTGAAACATGCAGAAAAAATATAGGTTAAAAAATAATAATGACTTTTTAATTTTATTGCCCAATTAATGTTTTAACAACACGTGCTCCACAAGATGTACTAGCCACAATCGAAACATTACTGGCTAAACAGCTTTTTGATTTTACCGACCGCAGTTGACAAGTGCACTCTGTTTCCGCGTCACGTTATTTGCGGCATTGCTTCCCTGAGGCATCGTACTATACCCTAAATATAATACTTTTTACTTTAAAAAACCCTGCCATTTTCTTATTGGCTATGTGTTTCGGTTAATTTTTTTTAAATATTTTAATATGTTATAGAAAGGGTCCCAATGAGCAATTTTCGTCATGGGCACTTTCTCCAATATGTGCAGGGTGAGCTAAAAATTAAACTTAGAGACTTAAAGTTACAAAAATTGCCGTTTCTTACTAAAAATAGTAGGATAATAATAGTTTCTGCAGATCTGATTCAACACATAACGACCTACATTTTTGATATTAGTACTTAAGTAATAAAGATAAGCCAAAAAATACACCTGAAATTGCTCAGAATCCCTTATTTTAGAAGCACATTTGTTCTACGTACCACAACTAATATTTTTTACCTTAATTTCAGGTATCTTATACATAGAAAGTGAGCCAGGAAATTCCTTTGAAATTGCTTTAAATCGCTAAATTCTAAACAAATACATTTAACCAAGAATAAACCCATCAATAATTCAGGATTTTGAAAAAATAATTTTGTTAGCTACAAACTTTTGAATTTGTACAAAGTACACCATTTAAAAAGATAATTCCGTTGCTTAGCTAGTGTTTTTTTTTTGTAAAAATACTTAATCCAGGATGGTGTACTTCGCTAGATGCAACCTCCTTATGGCGTACTCTGTACAAATTCAAAAGTTTGCATTTAAAAAAATCTTCAGTTTTTGAAAATCCTGGTCGATTTTGAGTCATTTCAGGCGTATTTTTTTATTTACTCTTTACATATTCGATAAGGGGTATCACAGTGAAAAATATTTGCTGTGGTGCTAGACTTATACGAGCAATAAGAATTAACAGAACTGTTCCTTAGTTATCTGCTTATTTAAACGTTAAATCAAGTTGAAAACTAACTTACCATGTAAATATACTATATCCGGAATTAAGGTAAAATTTGTTTGTTGTGGTCTGTAGACCAACATTACAAAAAATAATGAATAAAATAAGTGTTGCCTGATTGGTAGCTTCTTAGTAAAGGCAATTTTAAAAGGTTAAAAAAACGTATTTCGTATGTTTTGGTGTACTCTGTACATATTTAAAAGTTTATTGCTCAATTTGTGTGCATCCTTTATATTGATTGATTGATTGATTTTGAGCAATTTCAGGCGTTCATTAGAACTAATATCAAAAATGTCGTTATGTGTTGAATCAGATCTGCAGAAACTAATATTATCTTTAATTCTGTCGTCAGCGAAGGTAAAGTTTAGTAAAAAACAGCCATTTTAGTAAATTTAACCCACATAGCACAAAAATTATATTAAAGTAAAATTAACGTTTTTCACTAGAAAAGAACCTCATACCATGTTATATTTATTTGTTTATAACTACATCTTTAAAAGTAACTTAAAATCGAGGAGAAATGAAGCTATTAAAATATGTTTGATATTGCCCATAAAATAGATTTCAACAAAAATTCTTTCGAATGTTCCGTACACGAATGCCCTAGAAACATATTTACATCCAAACTATCAATGTTTTTAAACGTTAAAGTTGTTAAGATATTCCTAGGAATACTTCACAAAAAAAAAGATGGACTTGACAGTGACTTTGAAAAAGGCAAAAGAATTTTGTTATTTTATTTTTCCGACGGTTATGGTGACAGCGTCATACGTACAGCTTAGAAACTTCTATCCACAGCTGATCTATTCTGACAAACGAGTTGATAGGCTATATTAGTGACCGAAGGTCACGATAAACCACGGCAGAAATATAATGACAGTCGACATTGTTTTAACAGCACCTGAACGTAAGTTTCGAATAGCCATGGAAACCAAAACGAGCACCGTCTAACTTTAATTTCGTAATAATCAGTCCTGATTACTGTGTTTTCTTCTTTATAGTTGCAAAATAGCACTTACACGTGAAAACATTTCTGAAAAATTTTAAGATTTGTTCCAGTCATTTTATAATAGATAGATAAAGTACTTAAAAATATGTGGTATTGGTATAACCATCTTGCGACACTTTAAAAAATAGTGTCGACTTTATTAACATCAGACTATACCAAGTTTATGTACCGATAAGTCCATATTGTCTATTTTTTTGGGATTTGTTATGTATACTAGCTGAAGACCCCGCAGCTTCGACTGCGGTTTTATCCATTTTTTTCTCTTTTTCTTGCTTTAAATGATAACTTTTATTCTCGTAAATCTATTTTGAAAAAGTAAAGCCTGTATCCTGCCCAGGACTCCAAGCAATGAAACTCCCATCAAAATACGTTCAGTAGTTTTTGTGTGATGCTGGAACAAACAAACTGACAGACAAATATACAAAAATTCTAAAAATTGTATGTTTTGTATCTATAAGGTTAAATTACTTTCTAAGGCCACCAATTCGAAATATTCAAGAATTTGAATCGGTAGCCTTAGAAAGAAATTTTAGGTTATTCGGCAAAAAATAAGTTTTAAAATTTTTACTCAGGAGCTGGACCTGATCAATTCAAAATTATTGCTTTGGAGCAATAAATAGACTAGAGAAAGACTTACAAGAATACCACCTTTTTCCGTGGCCTATTTCGCCTTTTTAAAACCTTAGTTGGTTTAGTACATCGATGGTTTGGTTCTTAGGTCTATTGAAAAAACTTAATAAAGAATATTTGAATTTTTAAAATTTTTATTCTATACTTTTTGCAGCATTAGAACTTTAAAACATTTTAAAAATATTTCCCAAAACAAGATATTATTAAGGTACAACTGGCAACGCGGGCAAGCACAGGTAATTTTGGCATGTCCTCTTGTTGAAGGTTCGTTTCGTATTTTAAATTGTTATTTTAAAAGGGGTGTGTTAAAATTTAATAATATAGTTAAATAGTATCCCCTTAAGACGCAAACTGACGTGTTCAAGTTTTTTTGAAAACCGCACTCAAAATACTCGAAAACGCCTGTTCCGTTTTCGTTGAGACACCCATAGGTATATTCAACACTCAAATTCGTTTAAACCTTCCAGATATAGTCGCACAAATAAAAAACAAAATCATAATAATTATTATTTTTATAGTTTACTTATTTAACTTTTTTACGCCAACATTGATGAACACGTGGGCTTTTGTTTACCGATTCTTTTGGTTGCCAAGTTACTTTTTATTAGCATAAGTAAGGCATAACCCTCGGCATAAGCAAAACATTTTTTATAATGTTTTAAGATAATTATCAGTTTTTTTTGTTATTATACGTTAATGGATTAATTAAATAAGTAAAAAATACTTAGAGAATATTTGAGATAATAATAGGTATGTGCAAAAACAAAGGTAGAATAAAATCTACTAGAATAAAAAAGTAGATTTGTCTAACAAGAATATTTACACAGTTAATGTGGCACCGTCGCGTTTAGGTGTTGAAGACAAACAACCTGCCCATGGTTTGGAACTACACTAACTCTAGTCTATTAAATGCTCCAAGAAAATTGCCTTTCAGTAACTTTTTCCACCCATGTCATTTCTTTTTAACGCAAATAAAGAAAAGCTTTTCGTAACGGCTTTTGCCGCGCTTGTTTTCTATTGTACCGAATGGGTTGGGTTGGCACTCTCCAAGGGAGGACTATGAATACTGCCTTTAGACTGTAGGCGAGGCTTGCGTCCTCTGTATCTAAAATACAGAAGGCGCTGTTAGGCTAAAAAAAGTGCCAAAAAGCAACATTTTGGTACTTTGTTTTTAACAAAGCAAGAAATTGCACTTTATTTTAAAAAAAATCTTAGTACAGCCAGAGTTAAGAGCAATTGAACCTTCTTTAAGTATACGTATCCAAACAAGAGATTTAAAAATATTTTGGTATAAGCAAAATATAAATTTAACTTCCGGAAATAAAAATAGATCATATAAAAATGTGTACAAAGAAAAATAAAAAAAATCAAGCATATTATTAGCCCGGAAGTACTTCCGTAATTATTAGCATTGGGAAACATGCCACCATATACTTATAAACTTAATATACACGGCATTGCAATGTATCCCAGTGAAAACTTTTGTAAGCAAAATTAATTACCTAAATCCAGGAGGCTATGAAAATTTTTGATATTTCAACCGTCTTACGCATGCGTCATGCCCTTCACTGCTATGGCCGATGTTGAAGTTTTCTTTTTTTTTACGTAAAAATATGTGCCACCCAAAATAAAAATGTAATCTTATGGCGTTTTTAATCGCATTTTAATGATCGAAAAATTAATAAGATGTGAAAGTGCAAGGCAGATTTTTCCTCTGGATGATAACAAAAATTTTACAGGTATTTGTTTTTCTCTGTATAAATAACTTTATCCTGTTCTATTCTATTCTATAAATGCTTGCGATAAATATAGAAGATAAGGTAAAATCACAGTTCACTATATATAGTGTGTGTACTGTGAGTAAAATTAAATACCGAAAAAACATACCACTCTCGGAATAAAAAATTAAAACAAACAAAAATGGCGTCAGGAATAACATCAATCCAAAGCACTTGCGCAAAACGGTCGCATATTATTATTTTCATGGCCTACTTAACCATGATATATTGCTAACAAAATTGCCACTTCCAGGGCGTGTCTATTAAGTTTACAAATATATACGCACAACAGAGGTTAAAGTCAGCGAGTATTGTCACGGATGTAGAAATCTTGGATTGCTAATACCTATGGGATATTTGCATGAAAATCACTGCCGCGTGTCTTCCGCCATTTTCGCCGCCATTTTGTGGAGATTTGGGTTGGCGACATTGGTTTCCTTAATTTTAAATAGTAGTGTGGGAACACTTACTGTCAACAGTGTCAAAATATGATTGAATTTGAAATTTTTTTAAAAGGATATTTTTGTTGTTGTTTTTTAATACAAAAACAAAAAAGTAAAGAAACAAGTCATAAATAAATGCTCCAACGGTCACGCCATTTATCTCTCTCATTTGGTCTGGAGTATGTGCAGGTTTCGAACAAATAAATCACAATATGGAAACATTGCCCCCCAATTTATAAACTCAAAGGGAACTCTTAAGCCACACGTTATAAATTGTAATAAACGCTCGGTTCAACCAACACCGTTCTCAACTAAAAAGCCAATTAACTCATTTGGCCTATGATCGGCGCCATATTGACACCAAACTGACATAAAATCCATGTTTTACTTGTCAATTTGGTTATAAAAATGGCAGCCACGATAGGCTAAAGGGCACTGAAGCGGTAGGAGTTAACAGGCTTTTTAGTTAAGTACGGTGTTGGTTCAACCATCGCTGCTGGCGCTCCCGCTGCAGATACACCTTGATTACGTTGATCTGAATCTACACAGGGACTAAAACAGCTAAGAACAGATGTACCAACGTGATACAGTAATAAAAAATAAATTAATAGAGGGAGATACTGACTTTGATAGTAGCATATATGGCTCAGCTGAAAGTCAGAGCCATGGCAAGTCAAGCAACATTTAGCGATCACAAAAAAAGTACATCTTTGGCACATGGAGTCGAGCATGGAGTTTTACAATATTTGAAGACCTTGGCGGAAAAACCTATTAACTAACAACTGTGTCGACCATACCTTCCCTAACTTAACAAGTTATTACTAAGATATCCTTGAGTTTTGGTAAGTTTTCAGCATTCGACATTTTTTTTGTAGCTCTATCTTTTATAAAGGATGTGGGATTTTGCTTAAAACTGCATATGTTGTAAGTTTCATTGTCCTGATAAAAATCTATCATTGCTCCACAGTGATCTGGTATGTGGTTTTTGAGATACTGCGTTCAAAGTTAAACAATTTGGTATTCTGGCTTTTCCCTAAAATCAGTTTTTTGCAATTTTTGTGAAAATGTAAATAATATGTATGAACCAAATTGTAGTCTGAGAATAAGTAGCAGAAAAATATAGGTTGCGTTGCACTGGCATCACAAACATAAAAAATATTAAATTCATATGACCAAGAAATGACTTTTTTAACAAAAGGAAAATTTCAGTTGTTATGTTGCCACTTAGTATTTAACAAACATGCTTCAAAACAAAAACTTTTGTAACATTTTTAGCCATTTTTGTTATTTGTTGCTATGGGGCAATGATAGATTTTCATAAAGATAAGCAAAATCACACAGAAAGCCAGTTTCCATAAGGAAAGTGAATCATTCTTCAAAAACGAATCTACAAAAAAAAATGTCAAATGCTGAAAACTTACCAAAACTTAAGGATATCGTAGTAATAACTTTTTCTGCTGAGTTCTTCAGAATCCGAAAACTTTTATTACATAAATTGTTAACAAAAAACATTGTCACAATTGAATACATAAGCGTCAAAATTTAGTGTTAAAAAATAACATTAAGGTAACTTTAACCTAAGGATGTCTTTAAAATGTCATTTAGATATTAAATATTGATTTTTCTTTATTTCTAGTAAACTGGTAAAACATCTTATAATTACTGGTCTTAAAATCTCAAAAAAATACTGGCTAAAATTGCACAAAAATTGACAATGAAATTTTAAACTACTTACTTAAAATTACATATAGAAAGTTACAAATACATGGAAATGACAACAAGAAAAAGAAAAAAAATATATACTGATAAAATATCTATTAAAATTAATTTTTTGTATTGTTCTTTTTAAAACTCATGAAGTATTGTTCTAATTTTGTAAAAGTCGATGTGCCAAAGATGTACTTTTTTGTGATCGCTTGCCATCGCTCTGGTTTTCAGCTAATCCATATATGCTATTATCAAACTCCGTATCTCCCTCTATTCATTTATTTTTCTTGTCTTCTAGGTCTAAAACAACCTCGGATTTATAAACTGTTGGCGCATATCTGTCCCCAGACGTTTTAGTTCCTGTTTCAGATTCAGAGATCAACTTAATGAAGGTTTATCTTGAGCGGGAGCGCCAGCAGCAATGGTTGACAGTACCCTTTGAGTTTATAAATTGGGGGTAATGTTTCCATGTTGTAACTTATTTGTTCAAAACTTGCACATTCCCCAGATCAAATGAGATAGATTATGATGGCGTGCCGTTCAAGCATTTGTCCATCTTTTAAATGGTTTTTATTGCTTGGTTCTTCACTTTTTTGTTTTTGTATTAAAAAACAACAACAAAAATAACCTTTCCAGAATCGTCATTTTTTGACACTGTTGATAGTCAGTGTTCCCACACTAATATTTAAAATTAAGGAACCACTGTCGCCAACCTAAATCTCCACAACATGGCGGCGAAAATGGCGGAAGACAGACGGCAGTGATTTTCCCACAAGGGTATTATCAATCTTTTTCTTTTTTACATCCGTGAGTATTGTACAAAACACTTAAATCTTGTTAGAAAATAGTTAGCTTGCATATATTGTAAGTAGATGGCGCTACCTTCAATATTTTTGCTTCACAGAAAATACTACTATCAGATATATTTGTTTAGACAGCGAAAACTGGGGACTGGGAACTTGAAAATTATTACCAAGAAAATTAGAAAGTATGATGGTGGTCTTGATTTAAAAAAAAATGCATACATGCAGTCACAAAATTGACCTTTCTAAAAGTGTATAGTATAGGACTACCAGCTAAAATGCCTAAAAACTTCAAAAGTACGATAATTTTTCATATTGTTTAAAAAAGGTCTCTAAAACTGAAAATATTTTTTTCCTAAATTAAAGGCAACCTTATTTGTATATTAAATTTTGCATAATACTAAAAAATCAGCAAAAATAATTTTTTAACAAAGTCTTTATTGAACAATATCAAATTATCACTCGAGTAACGGACGAAAGCTTTTCTATAAAAAGGGCGGTAACGCATTTTGGAGTTTCTAAAATAACAATAATACGATGAAAACAGCGCTGGATTGAAAACAATTCGACGAATAGAAAACTTGGATTAAGATAAAAACGATGGTAAACTTAATACTAATTATTTTAACTTAAAAAAGAACTATAATACATAATTTAGTATTTAATAGGATCCCCATTTTTCTCTATTACAAGCTGCAAACGTCTTGGCATTGAAAAGGTTAAATTTTAAAAATACTTATGGTCTTCTGAGAGCTGATCCAACACCGTTCTCAACTAAAAAGCCAGTTAACTCATTTTCGTTTTAGTATCCTTTGGCCTATGATCGGTGCCATATTGACACCAAACTGTCAGAAAATCCATGTTTTACTTGTCAATTTGGTTATAAAAATGGCAGCCACAATAGGCTAAAGGGCACTGAGGCGGTAGGAGTTAACAGGCTTTTTAGTTTAGAACGGTGTTGGCTGAACCAATGCGCGATAAATAGCATCGCTTAACTCTTCAGCATTTCGTGGTCTCCAATTCCTTTGGCATATTATTTTAACGATTCGACCCCATATATTTTTCATTGGGTTAAGGTCAGGGCTGTTGGCTGGCCAAGGAAGTGTTTCTATATTATTATATAAACTGGACAGTTGTCCTGCTGATAAACTCATTATTTTCATGTAAAGCCTGAACAGATGGCAGCATAACGTTTTCAAAGATTTTAATATATCGTTCACTATTGAATCTTCCTTCGATTCTCCAAAAAAAACCTAAACCTCTAGCACTAAACCAGCCCCACATGTTTACAGAAAAATGTCCAACTTTTCTAAATTGGTTTGTATATTCGGGCTCAAAAATTTTTTCGTCAGTGAAAACCACCCTCTTCCAGAAGTCATTATCAGGAAGAACGTTGTTCAGTGCAAAAATCACTCCGGCCTGTTTTTGTTCTTCTGTTAGAAAAGGCTTCTTTGCAGCAACTCGACAAGAGACTTCTGATTTCGTTACTCTTCTATTTACTGTTGCTAAAGAACCCGGAAATAATATTACGTTAGCTGCTTAAACCGACTTTGAAAAAGGATTTTGTCTGAGATGGTCAATAAGTCTCTCATCTTGCACTTCAGAACTTACTTTTGGTCGTCCTGATCCATCTTTCCTATCCGTAGAATTATTTTGAATCCAGCACTTTTTCCATCGCATTATCGTCATTTTATCAACTCCAAAATGGATGACCGCTCTTCTTATAGACCAGCCGTCTTCTATAACTCGAGTGATAATTTGAACTCTTGTAAATGTTGATATCTGTGGCATTTTTAAGGATGTCACACTGAATTTTAAGCTGTCAGGCATACTAAGCTGGTGGTGCCTTATAATAGTATACACTAATGGAAAGCTAAATTTTGTGGCATAGGAAAAAATGCACGTGTGAGTTTTTTTTTTAAATCAAGACATCTAAGAATCATTATCCTCTTCTGGAATTATACGGATTGGGATTTGACTTAAATGGGACTTCTGTGGACATTTAGACAATCCCTATTTGAATATACCAAATAAATCATGTCGGGGATATCCCTGGGATATACTGTGCTATTAATTAGGGTGTAAGATTATGTTGCTTGTTTTATTTTATTTTTTTTTAAACTATTTTCTAAGTAGTACTTATCCATTATGTTTTTACCATTATTAAAAAGGTACAAACAAAAAATTAAAGTAAAAGTACAACCATTTTGTACTAAATATATGCATTGTCATGGTCAAGACCTTTGTTCCAAATAAATGCTAACTAAGTACTTCCAGCTTAGTACTTTGTCGTTATTGGCAGCGCGGAAAGCTAGTACTTAAAAAGTACTATTTTTAAAATTCATGTTTGCTGGATAAGGTTGCGTCTGGTCTATGTAATACATGCTAAAATCGTGACCTTGATGACAAAACTCAACGCTAGACCGCAGAGATTGGACTCTACATATTATCCTCTTCTGGAGTTATGCGGGTTGTGATTTGACCTAAATGGGACATCTGTGGGACATTTAGGAAATCTCGATTCACTGGGATATTTTGAACATCCCAAATGGATTATTTCGGGGATATCTCTGGGATGTACTGTGCTATTAGGGTGAGCCGTGTGAGATTATGTTGTTGGTTTATTTTTATTTAATTTTTATTTTTTTTAACTATTTTCTACTTAGTACTTATCCGTTATGTTTTTACCATTATTAAAAAAATGCAAAGAAAAATTAAGTAAAAGTACAACTTTTTTTGTACTGAGTATATACATGCTGGCCTGATGCAGGCCGTTGTTCCAAATCATTGCTAACTAAGTACTTTCTACTTTGTATTTTGCCGTTATTGGCAGCGCGAAGAGTAAGTACTTAAAAAGTACTATTTTTTTAATTCAGGTTTGTTGGGTGATATCTGTATTCGAGCGGAATTCTTTGTTTTTTTACAGACAAAAATAATACAGAATATTACGCTACATATTGCCTTTTGCACAACTCGTTATTGTTTCTAGTTTTGCTCGTAATTTAAAATGGACTTTATTTTCTCTCTATTTCAAGAATAAGCACCCTGGTCATCTATATGTCCTGTGAGGTATTGGTAAATCCATGCGAACAGGACGTGTGGTTGTGTCTGTTCAGCATGCCTGTCTGTCCGTTCTTTCCATTTATCGAACTGTCCAAATGAAAATGTTATTTTAATTTCTTACATATTTTTTTTCTAAATCAAAAGAGCCTTAGCTAAAATCACAATTGGGTTAAGGTGGCATACAGTTAGGTGTCAAAATAAAAAAAAATTAATGACATCTTTTCCTTGTCCTTGTTTGAGGAGTATTTAGCTAATAATCAGTGGTATCGGTATCTGCATCCGTATTTCTATTGCATTGAACATTCAAGCATGTGTACATTCAAACTTATGGTGACTGCTCGAAAGCTCCAGCTGATTAATGACAGTGTTTCGTTTACCGAGCGATATATAGGCTTAATAGGTATTTACGTCACTAGACCGGAAAATTGGTGCAGGAAACCTGCGGAGACTTGTAAAGACACTTTCCGGTCGTGTATCGTACGTACTTTTTTTTCAAACGATCAGAAAAAATATTTTAGTATCTATCACTTTCGTCGACGCCTAGCCGTGTTGCGTAATTTATGAACAGTCCTCTGATATTTTCTGCTTCTTGTTGGCTAGATAGCCATTGCCGCTAAGGTCGGTAGTTTTTAAGATAAAAACTAAGAAAAACAAGTAAAGTTTTGTGGTTAGGAATGATTTTTGTATTTTTGACTTGTGCAAAATTGTATAAAACATTAGGAAAATTATAGTGTAGTGCTTATTAGCTTCACACAGCTAAATCAGTGATGACTGACGAACAGTTATGGCCAACCATGGCCAACTTATCAAGCAAAATAATGATGAAAGAGCTCATAAAAGGCAGATTTCTACTTGTGTTCTTTATTTACCTATATTTATAGTATACTCTTACTTTGAGAACTAAAAATGTGTGGTCGATTTTTCCGTGTATGTGACTCTTGAAGCAGCTTTTATTATTTCCTCCAAATTCAACTCATTTTCTAGATCTGAATCCATTTTTGTAAACAAAACTTTTGAAACAAATTTAAAACAGTTTTTTTAGAAGTGTCAAAACTGCCCAAAAAAATAAGCTAAAAGCTGTCAACAAGAAGTCATAGCCAACTTGGACAAAAATGGGACCGGAAAAGGATCAAGGGACCGGAAAATTAAACAAAAAGGTCCTTTCTGGAGAGTGGAAATATTTCGAAAGAACATGCCTTGTAATGTAGAACTTTCCGTATGAAAAATCGTACGGAAAGTGGCTATTTTCCGGTAGTTTGAAAAAAAAACTACTAATAAGTTCTGTCATTTTGATCATATGGAGCCAACACCTATTCGCCATAAGTTTGTTGGGTTAGTCAACTCGATATCGTTTTTACATTTTAAAACAATTACGTTGTGGTCTTTCATTTTCTTCTGCCGCTTTACGGGAATTTTAATTAGAAATTCTGTATCTAAGTAATTATCATTTTGAGCCTCGCTTTTCTTTTTACACGGAGTTTTCTATTGTTAAGGTCCATGACGCGTATTTACCCCAGTTTGTTTAATTAAGAATAACATCAGCAATCTTAAATATTTTTTTGTCTGTGCTTAAGGCAAACGTGAAATAATATATTTAATAAAAAAAAAGAAAATACTTGACTTCAACGTAGGTATGAGTCTCATTTTATTTAACGACTTTTAAACTTGGCCAGTTGCAATAAAGCATCGTATTTATCGTCATAAATGGCTAAATAAAACTAAAATATATAATGGGTGGGCTACAAAAAAATAAGATTTTTTGGATTTTATATAATTTTGGAACCCACAGTCCGATTTTAAAAAAAAAGACCAAGGTGGTGGACCATTTAAAAAATAGCAATTTTTCACCCCCCATGAAACTTTTTTTTTGCGCCAATGTCTCAAAAACTGTTTTTTCTTAAAGCTTCAGCCAATACGAACGTAAAAATCGGTAATGAAACAAAAACGATAAAAATAATGAAATTACAGTGGCGCACCCATGAATTGGCTTCGTGGGGGCTTAACTTAAAGTAAAAATGTGACCCTAATTGATACGAGGAAACAGGTGCTCACAAGCGCGGGCTTGGACTCAAATGTAGGGGGAGGGGTAAAATTGTTTATTTACCCAAAATTTGATGTCAACATCATGGTTGGCAAAATTTTTTGAGAAAATAACACTTAAACTGCAATTTTTGACTTAAAATTAAAGTAAAATTGTTGAGTTTTTTATTTACCCTTAATTTATTTGTAAAAAGGCTAAAATGCGTCGCAGGCGAAAATCTTTGTGAAATTGACACCAAATCTCAAAATACCATTTTTGACACCAAATCTCAGGCAAAATGTTTTGATAAAATTACATTAAAAAGACAATTTTGATGGCGATCCAAATTGAAAACAAATAAAAAATATCAAACATTTTTTCTGAACAAACGAAATCGGAAAAATGAAAGGTGTTGTGTGTAACATCCAAATATTAAAATATTATTTACAAGTAGTTTAAACTACCACAAAGGTTTTCAATTTGGTTGGTAATCGTCTTGATGCCGTTTTATAATTTTGATATTTGCTAGCTGTTATATCATAGTTGTCAATTGTGGCGTAGTATCGTAATGTAAAATATGTTGACATTTTTATTTCGTTCTCTATTTTTTAAATGAATTTGACCCAAAAAAATGATGCTGGCTGTTACGAAAACATTTTCTTTTATGTTATGATATTGCCTTGTTTTTTCTGAACAGATACATCTACACTTCTCTCCAATTATTGACCCACAGCACGCATATCTTCACGTGTAAAGTATCTTTCCCAACCGTGATTGCTTGCCCGAACTCCGCTCCGCGGCTTTATAGGGTCATTGGCAGTCTCCCGTGCGAAAAAAAATTTCCGCACTAGTTAGAATAATAACAATTACTTGCTTTAGAAATTCGTGAAACTTAGCCACCTTAAGTTTTTTAAGTGTTGGAATGTTTATATTAAAGCAAAATAGTAGATAAGTAAAATTCTATTATTAAAGCATATAGATTTCATTAATAAATTCAGTTATCAAATAAAATATTAGTAAGTATAGGTAGTATTTTAATATTTATTTTTTATAATATATTAAAAAAAAACTATAAGATAACACAAAATACACACATAATATCATTGAATTGGTGCTCCTAATGAAAAAATTAACAGTATTTTAATAGTTTCATCTTTCAAAAAAGAAATAAATACTTGCATGTTTTCTTTGGAAAATATAATTTCACAATGATATTTTATCCCACATTTGATACGCCGCTGTAGCCAAACCAAATGTCCCACCAACTTTTAATTTGCATTTTTTTAAAGGCCTTGTCCAGACCTATACCATATCAAAAAAATTCCAAAATCGCCCGATGTCTGGGTTACATGGACCGGTGTGCGGGGTTCTTTGACGTTAAATTTTTATTCTCTAATGTACTGGCTTTTTGGGCCAAATTTCTAGTCGTCTTTCAAGGCTCCCTTGTTCCTTCAAGAAGGGCTTCGGGCCAATTTGGTATTTATAGTGGTGAAAGGCACCCTTAAAGGAATCCTTCCATCAAGGTAGCTAAAGAGCTACCTTGGGCCTTCCTTGGCAAATAACGTGAGGTTAAAAATATTGTTGGGTTTGTTTTGATAATTGGTGTTTGTCATTTTATGGGTTGCTTTTTAAGATATCCTGAAAATAATGGATGTTTTTTTGGAATTTATTATTCGGGTGGAACAAGAAGTCCCTGATCATCATGGTCGTCTTCCAAAGGGATACATTATACGGCCCGGGACATGCAAATTTAAGTCCCTTTAAGTTCTTTAGTGTTAGAACTTCATTCTTGTATTGATTCATATTTTTATCATATTTTAAATAAAACACTTTTTTAAAATCAGCAAGGGTTTTTATATTTCCCTATATTGTTATAATATCAACTTATTTCTACCGAGGCCCAATACAGATAGAGACCGTAAAAATGTTCCTGGGTACCAAAAGCTACTTACGTGCATATGCAAAAAGAAAATTATATGTATTATATATAGATCAATTAAATCACCCAAAACAACCGGGGTCTCTTCCAGTGTCCCCAATGTTGGCCTTAATTGATATGTACCCTACGATATATGGCACTGATGGAAGGTAGCTAGGTAATGTAAGTCACACGTACGACACAACTAACCTGCTAACAGAAAAGACAAACTACACATTTATTCAAAATTCGTTAAGAACCAACATTATTAAAATCTGGAACAATCTTTCTCATTCAGTGAAAGATTTGCCAGAAAAAACTTACTAATTAGATTTAATTTTTTATCTTTCTGACAGTTCTTTTCTTGATAAGGAAAAGTTACATGATTTGTACTCATATTTTAATTTATATACATATATATTATAGTTATTTATTATTTCTTTTTTTAATTGACAAGTTCAACACCTATATGTAAGGTAAATAAGAATAAATAAAATGTATTGTGTTGTATGTATGTAACTTTTAAGTTGGAATCATAGTTATGAAAATTATGAAGTAGGAAGTAAGCAAATAAAATAAACTATCTTACATAGATTTTTTTGTTGATACGTGAGCTCAACTTTTCCTTATATCTTTGAATCAGTTCAGCGAGGAAAACCTTTTCCTGGCTAGTGTAGGGTGTTAAGGGGCTCACAGACTGCGTTTTTGTTCCACGAGCAAATCTGGTCGAGCAAAAACGACGCAAGACTGAAGTGTGTGTGCGAAAAATTCCAATTTTTGCTGGCGTACAAAACCGATGCAAATATCTTGCTTCGCCTGATTTTGTACATCGGAGATTTTCGATTTATTAATATACTAAAACTAAACCGAAGTCTGTGTGCAACTTGCATCCGTCTTTTTTGCTCGACCAGATTTGCTCGTCGGACATAACCATCCAATAAAAACGCAGTCTGTGGGCTCCTTTATAGTGCCCTCCTTTTGAATTTTATCTTCATTAATTTTTTTTCTCAAAAAAAAAAACTAAAATTTTAAAAATAACAAAACCTTAACCACAAAAATGTAGTTTATTTGCACCAACCCAACATTATTTTTGCGACGTTGCCGATGCAGCCCTACCTTGAAATATTCCTTCCCGAAGGAAGGAACTATAAATAAGAAATGAAAGAACGCCTTGAAGGACACCTTCGTCAAGGAGGCCTTGAGGCTTCCTTCGACGTCGGACTATAATGCCCTAATGGCCCTAAATGTTTCCTTTTACCTAATTTAAACAATACCTTGCATCTTTACCTATTTGTTCAAGTGATAAATTTTTGTGTTCGGGAAAGATTTATTTTTCAGTGAAAAAAATTATTTTTGTGCAAGTGACGCACAGAAAGAAGTTTCATGGAAGGTAAACAATTGCTATTTTTTCTTGCTGTTCTAAAAAATATAAATTATATTCTTTCCAGCAATTGAAAAAGTCTCATTTTTTGTGGCCCACCGTATATAACAAATCGCTACAACGACACAATGACAAAAATCCAGTTTTTACAATTTTTGTCTATCTGTCTGTCTGTATTTGTATGTACCACAGATTACTGGACCGATTTTGATGGAACTTTCACTCCTGCATTCGTTAAATTTGTTTTAAAAAAAACGGGGAAAAAAGCGAAGGCAAAGCGAGTGTTCCCGTGGATGAAAGGGTTTGAGAGGCTGGAGCTTTGAGGGATAGAAGTGGAGGAGTAGTGGAAGTAGGGTAAAGTGGAAGGGAAGGAGAAAGCTACAATTTTAAACACGCGAACGAATTCGCGGGCAACCAACTAGTTTTTAAATAGAGGTCCCGTAAAACGGAAGAAGAAAGTTATGCTATTTTGCTTATTGAATTTTCAGCTCACCCTTATTTTATTTTCAGGAATATATCCAGGAAAATAATTTTTAACGGTTTCCTCCAAACTTTTATCGTTTAAATCAAATAATCTTACTGTGGTTATGTTGGATAACACATTTAAACTCGTAAAATTAAGAGTGTGAGCATCCTAAAATAAAAAACGAATATTAAATAATTCGCTAAAATTATTCTAGCCGCGGATTTACGTAACCAACTCATGGTAAAACACTTCGCAAGGATGAAAATTGGATATTAACCAAAAATTAAAAAAAAATGTGAGTCAGATCCAATGGGGAGTTGGTAAATAAAGCTCTGACTACCTCTTCCCTAGCAATGGTTTTTCACCTTTTTTGAATTGTTTACCACATTTTCTCCTTTAGTTTTACCTTGGTCATGTAGTGCCACTTAAATAAAAAAAATCTTACTTACGAGAGAAGTTACAAAAACGCTTGTAGAAAAATCTGATAAAATATTTATTTCCTTGGCCTGAAAAAGGATATCCATAACTCTATCCACATGACAATCTAAAATTATCCTTCGAATTGTTACGTTTCTTAAACTTTTTAGCAAATGCCTAAAAATAGAATTTTCTATTAATAAAGACACTAATCGATAACGGAACTTAAACTATCGTTCAATTTAGGCCTTAGCTAATTTAATAGTTAGATTTGGTCCCCAGATAATTTAACCCTTGCTAAACCAGCTCCGATCCATTATTTGTTACTCATTCAGATCGCTGTGCCTATCCAATCCTTACGTACAAATCATATAATAAAATAAATTCAAGCATTATTATAAGCAGCAAAAATGAAAGTAAATATTTGAAAACAGAATCAGAATCAACTTATTGGTGCTATATGGCGGTGGCAAAAAATAAAAAAAAAAACATAGGGGAATTCGAACGGCCCAAAAATTGAAGAAGCTCTTCAAAAAAGAAATTACAGAGAAATAACTCAGGACTCAATCTTCAAAATAGAAATAAAAATCTACCAAACTCTCCACCAATACAGAAGATACTCTAACGAAATTGAAAGGAGCAAACTCACACCGGACTACAGCAAAGCACCGCATAACCACTTTTCGCAATTATTCGACTTATAATCTTCCTAAATATCTTCTACTAACCATCCATCCCCGTCAATGAAAGTCACCATCATCTGTCAAAAATTTAAAGCATTTTGTGGACCTCCTTAGAGACATCAACCTACTAACTGACGACCAGTTTGTTAGTTTTGACATGGTCACTAAAAGAATCAAACCAAATTATTAAACAGAAGCTACTCAAGGACAACCACCTCTCTTATAGAACCAATCGACCAATCAAGACCATTATGGATTTGTTCAAATGCTGTTTGCACAATTCTTAGTTCCAGGAAAAGCACAAATATTTTCGACAGGAAGAAGGTTTATCCATGGGATCTCCACTTTCCAGATACCCAAACTATGGCTAAGATACATGAACGACATATTTATGATTTAGAAAAAGGACAACAATACACCAGAACAATTCTTCAATCATGTTAACAGCATAAGAAACTTCACCACATTAACTCTGGAAGAAAATTTTCAGCTCAATTTTCTCGACGTTCTAGTCACCAGAAATGTATATCGTATGTCGCAAACTAACTCATACTGGACCACATTTAAACTTCAAATCAAACCACTCCATATGAACCAAATTGCGAATTTCAAAATCTCTTATAGATCAAGCCACCTACATTTGCAATGGAAAAGAAAGTTTAAATAAAGAAGAGTCAAATATTCGATCCGATCTGCAAAGGAATGGTTTCTCCAACTACAAGATCAACAAAACTCTTCAGACCACACCAACCCAAAGGACGGTAAATACGGAAAGAAAGGCGACACTTTCAAACATCAAAGGAATCTCAGAAAAGGTAAAAAGAATAGGCAACCAATACCATCTTCGGAGTGTTTTCAAAACGACCACAATAATAGGAAGTTAATTAACAAAAACTTAACCGTATCGCCAAAACACCAAGAACTGCATATACCAGGTACCATGCGAATATGGGATATACACATCGGAGACACAAGTCGATGCATGAAAGTTCGCCTGATAGAACACAAACGCAAAACAAGGGACACAACATCAATCAATCAATCATCAACATCATATAAAACGGAAAGAGACAACTATAGTCGCCTGGGAAGAAAATTTATTCAAGTGGAAGTTCAAAGAAACAGCTTTCACACAGAGACACCAGAATGTATTTTCTCAACAAAGCGTCACCATCAAGGATATTTGGAAACCCATACTTTACAGAGGTAATAGATTTGAATTGCGAAAGGGCGGAACCAACCAAGTGTAAAGTTCATGATTCACTGAACACAGGTTAGTTTTATGGTTTACTGAATACATGCTAGTATATAAGATTAGGTAGCAGTGGCGTCTCGTGTTCTATGAAGAGGAAGTTCACAAATTTGAAAAATTTACAGTTATTTTTTTTGTAGGTTGCCCTTAGTGATTTGCGCCAAGTCAATTTCAGGTTTAAGTCTATCGGCATTGTTTATTTCAATCTTTTGCTCCGTACGCAAGGAGCTAAAATCATTTTTCAAGTACTCTACCGTGAAAATGTTCATTATAACAGTTGTTAGAATAATACAACAGAAAAAGTATAAATAAATGCCCCCGCTTATAAAATCGCAAAACGCCCGAATGCATCACGAACCACAGCAACAAGGCAAAGCATTAAAATTAAAATTCGCAATATCCCGGATACTCGCCCACTGAAAACATACAGATATCCTGCTGGGTTCCACCTACTTCATCAAGCAGAGATTCATTTCATTCGGCGGCGGGAACAGCAAGCTGGTAGCAGAATCTGCGTTGAATAGACGGACGCTTTAACGAAAGCGCGCGAGGTGGAAAGAAACCTTGCTGTGTTAAATTGTAAATACTTATCTAATTTTAACGCAGTGGAAGTTTCGGAAACAAAGAGTACTATAAATCAGACATTTTATGATTACTTCCTTATTCTGTGTGGGGGTGCACGTGTACATTTGCTCTGATGGAGAAACCACCACTGTTAGGTAGCCTTAATTTTTTGTTAGTACTCACATGGTGCCGATTGCAGATACATAAAGGGCGGAATATATGGAAAGTGCATATTTTGCATATTTTTACAAATTTCATAAAAAATTGCATATTTTGGCAAAAATTAAATTTGTGTGCATATTTTTATGTTTTTCGTTTTATCAAAAGATTAAGTGTGACCCTTGCAGATAATTGCAATAATTTAAAAGGTGAGTAGGTTTTCCACCCGTTTTATTATTATATGGTTTCTTGCTGGTATTTATTGGGTTGGGTTGGGTTGGAAGTTGGAATTTTGAAACTCTAATTTACTTTCTTGTTTGATTATATCAACAAAGCGTAGAAAGAGAACTAACCTAAAACTTTTGTTCTTTATTATTTTTTATATGTTCAACGCAAAACAATACCTGTTATCCCACTGATCATTAAGTTTAAAGATCATAACATTTTCTGTTTCTTTCATTCCATGACTAAATACTTGCAGTTTTATAATATCTTGAAGTTTCAACAAGTTTTCATCATTTTCGTAAAGAATAATAAAGCCATCCCAATCAAAACTTTTCACTATTTTTCCTAAACCCTAAAAAATTACATCCTGTTGAGAACGTTATCAACAGTATACGTATGGCTAATAGAAAATACTTTAGTAAATAAAACCGCGCTTGAGTCATTATTCTTGATTTGATATCCGATAGAAAGAAGTAGTCTCAATTGCAAACAGTAGCGGTCTCAATCGCAAACAGTAGCTATCTCAAGTTGCGCGAAAGCCAATTATAATTACCCGACTTACACAGCCTTACACGATTGACACATTTCTAATAGCACAAGACAGTACCGTAATCGCGATTAGTCCGGTGTCTTACCCCCATCTGAGATTTTTAGTTTTTCTGAAAGGGGAATCTCTAAGCGTTAAAAAAAGCTCGAAACGCAAGCTCTATGTCATCCCGTTCGCCAGATATGACGTCATAAAGGTTAATGATATCAGAATTTAAACAATCCTTTAACGTTTTACTTTTCGCTTTATTCCGATAAGCGGCGCGCTGCATATGACCATCCAACATCGCCTACCGGACCGGGCCCTACCAATTTTTAGGGCTCTTTTAGATCACTCCCAACCAATTATTATTAACGCACACACCAGACATGATTTAGGGGCCCATCTGTAGGATGATGTAGATCATCTATAACAAACCATCAAAACAGCAATGAATTACATTATGTACAAAAGTAAGGCGATGTCATCTTACCTAATGGATAAAATCCAAACATGACTTGAAGAATTCTCTTTAAAAACAGTTTATATAAGCAAATATAATAAGTAAACGTTCAAAAATTTCAACCAAAAAAATTTTACATGCTCTTCACCGCATGTTGCTTGAAGAAAGAAACCTCTGTTAAAGAAAAATTCCAATCCGCCAGTAACGGTACTAATCGAATAAACCAAGGCCGGAACATTTAAAGGGTTACACCGCTTCAAATAAAAACAAAGCTCGAACCCACGACCCTGAGATTAAAGAGCCTCATGCTTTGAACATTTCTTCTGCAACATGGTAAATTCATAATAAAATAAACCAATGGGCGAAATCACGTTTCAATACAAGGTTGGTAAAGTATCGATACAAACAGACCTTATTTTGTCCGATTAAAAAATAGAAGAATCGCATGCGGCTATACCAAAATACGATGACATTCAGCTCACCAGCTGTTTCTGTAAACAAACGTTTTATTGATTTTTCATATTCGCAAAATATAAATAAACCAATTTTAATTTATAAAAATCACTAAACAAAAGACTGTATACCTTTGGAAGTGATATAGGACTGATTAATGGGATTATTGGTGTCGTCACACACAAGGAAAATGTATGGACCTAACTTAGGCCTTCTTTCGGTATTGACCAAAGATATTATTAAATATACACAAGCTTAAAAGGGGTAAGTACTCGTAGAAATAGATTTAAAAGAATGTTGTGCGCGCAACCAACAAAATCTATATAAATAAATCAAGGGAAAATAAAACGTTACAAGTTAGAAATCGACGGATGTGAGCTTTTTTCCAAAGTTTTAAACCCAAAAACGGCTCCGTTTCCCTTTCATTGTTACACCTTGTATGTATGTCTGTGTACTAATGTTGGCTTAAAGTTGTTTCTCCTGCTCTCCAAAAAGACCCGGGGTTTTAGCAAAAGCTCCCAATATTTTCTCCCCTTTAGAGACTTCCCACCGCATTGACCGTTTAGAAAATAGGTAATAGGCGTCGAGATAAATTAGCAAATTATTATTATTCCCTTGTTACTTCTTGCCCTCTACGCCACAAATCATTTTCTGGAAATTTATATAGGGTGCTAAACATTTTCTTTATTTTAATTAATAAGCTTGGCTGAAACTATTACTTGGAAATTCGTCGTTTGACAAGCTGAAATGCTTGTCGTGTGTCGTGTATCGCTTCATACAACTATACTGGTGAATGTGCATGTCTTTATAACACTCTCAACAATTGGGAACAATATCCAATTAGCTGCTAAATACCCGCGGCTTCAATAGCTCAGTTGGTTAGAGCATTGGACTAGTATTCTAGAGGTCCTGACTTCAAATACCGTTCAAGAAAAAACTTTTTTTCCGATTTAGTTTCTTACTTCTCGCACTCCACCCCGCAATGTTATTATCCTCAGTAGTGCGAAATATTAATTTTTCCTGCACGCGATTGCCGTTGACCAAAACGACGTGGAGCGGAATTCGGGCAAGCAGGTAAGGACGGGAAAGATACTTTACGCACGAGTTAGGATCAATATTTTTTGTATGACCACATGAAGAAAAGAAAGCCGATAATAAAATATCCATGTGCGGTAAAGTTCTTTCCGTTCCAGAGAAAAACTGTGACGTAAAACACATAGAAAAGAAAATTTATCTTATCATATATATGAAGATTTCTAAAACACGTGACCTGTATTTAGGGCGTTTATAACTTCAGAGTTCTAAATCCTTCTTTTTAAAATAAAAACGATAATTAACTTACTTGAGAAATTAAATTCGCCTCAGGGTATAAATTAAAGTTGGTTTTACTCAGAATTCCAGTTTTTTGGCTTGTGGTTATAAAGGGAATATGGAAATAAGAACACATAGACGCTAAAGTCGAAGAAACTGATTCGTCGGTCAAAGAAAACACTGCCAGCAATGGTTCTTCTTTAGTAAAACTATCACAAACTAAAAAGATATAAGATATGATAATATCTGCACACGTGTTTTTTTTTTACGTAGAAATAAAGATGGATGTATGATTGTTTTTGACTACCAAAAAACCAGGTCAAATCTGTCAGAAAAGATTTTTCCAGGTTTTAAATGTTTTCTATGCGAAATGTGAAACTAACTTATAGAAACCAACCTATAAAATAGTTTAAAAACTTTCACCCTAAATGCGGTGTTTTTTAACTGGAAAGAAGGAGTTATTGGGAAATTTCAGAAAAATAACTTAAACTCTAAAAGCTTTTTGTGCAAAATAAGGACAATTCTCGTTTTCGTGCATTTACTATTTTTCAAAAAGAAAAAAATAGTAACCGTCAAAGTATCAACATTTTTTTAATAAAAAATTTACGTAAATTTAAGTACAAAATCTGTCTGTCTATAGAAGCATTTAAAAGTCTAAAGAAGACGAAAAATTTTCATCGAAACATAGCAAATGAATTAAATTAGTAGACATTTAAACTTACATATAAAATGAGTTCTTATTCCTTTTCCTATCTCAGTGCGCATGCTCAAAACGCCATACGGCGTTACGTTTCACCCATAAACATAGTTGCACATAGAAAGGGTACTTAGTCGTTGTCGTATCTCAGTGCGCATGCTCAGGACCGTTAAATGCTTGTGAATACTACATGCGTGGTCGTAGAGATAGGTGAAGCGTAGTCGCTGTGGTACGGCGTTTCCATTCTGAGCATGCGCACTGAGATACGACAACGACTAAGCACCCTGTGCAACTTTAAATGTTTATGGGTGAGACGCAACGCCGTATGACGTTTTGAGCATGCGCACTGAGATACGACAAGGAATAAGCACTCTTTTTATAAGTGTCTAGTATATGAAAACAATCATCTTGTCTTTATTCCCACAAAAAATTTTTGAGTGTAACCCAAGCAATATTTTAGGTTCAGTAAACCAGTCCTAAAGGAATTATTATCTAAATCGGTAAGGGGTTACCGTTTTTTCTTCCATAATATAACTTCTATTACAAGGGAGAGTTTCGGGGAGTACATAACCTCTTTTTGCCTCTTAAAAATCCTTCATAAATATTGTTACTATGCTATTCCGAAAATAGGTCAAATATTGATTAATTTGGCTATAAAATTTGTACCGTTTATTACTTTGATTTAGAGACGAATTTAAAACTAGAATGTAGCTCTCTTTTAGGTCATACCATTATGGTATGGGGGACTATTAAAATCGTGAAACCTTTACTTTTAACTAAGGTTTTAAAACATCCTAATCGACGAAAAGAAAGTTGTCTGTCGGTCTGTCGATCTCTTGTCTGTAAAATAATAACTTTAGAAGTAAAGCAGCTATTGATATGCGGTTTTCAGATTTTGGTTTTCGTAAATATTACCCAAAAATATGGTTCAGTAATTTTCTATATTCGAAATAAAAGGAGACAATTTTGAATCAATATGTTCTTTTAATTTTCCAGTGTTAGAAAGTGTCTTAAATCTTTTTAAAACGTTTTAGTGCCAAAAAGCCGTATGTGTAATTTTTTAAATATATATTTTTTTTTTCAAAAATGTTTAATTTTTTCACGGAATTTGTGTTTTTAAGAGACGAAATATTAAAGTTTATCTGAAAAATTTGTTTGCCAGGTAAATTTCGGCTGAATTTGATGCAAAACTTCCTTTCAAAATCATTTAATTATAATTAGTATACGGGTCACGATTCTTCAAAAACCATCAGAAAATCTCACCCTTCCAAAAAATATGACAAAGACACGGTTACACTAACTAATTATTTGTCAGGACTTATTTGCTAATATTCCTCAAAATTTAGTTTCTTAATACTGTTCCAGGGGGGCAATTCCAGTGGGCTATCGTTATGAGATAACGATCGCTATCGCCATTATTTTCACTGTTACGGCAACATCGCTTATTATTAATTAAAAAGAAGGCTTAAATGGCACGCAACCAGCAATACTTTCCCAAAACAACTGTCAAATGCCGACAGTCAGTCAAGTTTGTTTAGATTTTTGTTGCGGCGAAATTTCGGGAAAATAATAATTTTCATGAGCTTTTTGCACGCAATATGGACTAAAAATCTGATCACAATGTGATGGTGGTCAACCGTTATTGAATTTTGTTTGGAAAAGCCCCGTTCTCTGTGAAGAAAAATCCACATGGGCCTTGTGTGGAAGTGCCTCCAGATTTTTTGTTTGGGTAAGTACTTATATTTACTTTATCTTATATTCTATTCTGTTCTTTTTGGTGCTTAAAGAACACTACTTATATAATGTAAACAAAAAGATATAGTAGGTCCGTTTTAAGTTCAGTTGATACATTTTGAAAAGACGTGAGCCAGTGGCCAGAAAACCGAAAAATAATTTTACAAAATATTCATACATTATAAGAAAAAAAAGTTGGAAATTCAAGAATGCAGGATTTGTTTGATCCAAGGTTATTACACTGACTTTTTATTAAAAAAAATCTGACATCAACTAATATCTACCTATATATCGAGAAAAAATCAAATATTATTTATTTGGACAGTTTATGTTTGTATTTTTTGAGGTTATAGCCAAATTACTAAATATTATGCCTTGTATAAATAATAGTACTTATAACAGACCGCATTGAAGAGAGGCGGCTGATTCTGAACTGCTATGCACGATCAAGTAAAAATTTAGCATCCCTTCTCATACTGTCCCCCCTTCTTCAATTATTTTATTTGCACAGGATAGTAGATCTTTTGAACTCCCTCCCTCTGACAGACAGATAAGAGTCATGTACCTAACTTTCATATATTCAAATTGATTTTGCTAAAACAAATTTTGGTGAGATATAGTAGATGTAAGTCTAATAAGTCGGATTATACTCTTGTTCAAAGGATGAGGTGATTAAAAGTTACTATAGCTACTAGCCATTTCACTGGCTTACATTTTGAAATACATCTTATTTTTTGTTTCAGGTTAGCAGTGCCCAAGCTGATGAAAGAAAAGATGCAATCCACCAATTATTGAAATATTAGAAAACAATTTGTAATTCTAAGTAACATTTAAACCAATAAGTAAAATAAATCAGTTTTTTTATCCCAAATTTTATTATTTTTTAATAGCAATGTTAAGAGTGACAAAATCAACTCAAATCAATTTTTTCTTTGTAATATAATAAATTGGTAATATTAAATTAAAAACTAGTATAAAGTATTAATCTAGCCAAAAAAATAAATTTATCTAAATGCATTATAAAAAACTTGCCATGTCAGTCAGTAAAACTTTAGAGTTAATTTAAAAATGCAGCATACATTTAAGGCCCTTTATTTGAAGTAGGTACTAAGTAGGTTTCTTAAATTATATTACTCAGGTATTAAAAATTAAAATAATTTGCTTAATTATCCAACTGCTATATAAATATCAAGCTATGCTATGTGTGTGTGGGAATAAATATCATTTAGGTAATTTAAAAATGGATGTAAAATAATGAAGAAATATCATTTAGGTAAATATTAAATCACATCAGTCCAATTTTTTAAGACATCTTCATCAATTCTTTTTTATAGCAATCAGAGCTTGAAATAACTTAATACTGTACTTAACTTACCCCACCAAACCAATCTAAAGGCTCTTGAAAAAAAACTCTGCCTTATTTTAAAAAGTTTGCAATAACTTAAAATAATATACAGTGGCCCACACTTTTTCGATGACTCCCCCAAAAAATCTGCGAATTTTTTTGAAAAAGTTCTAAAATCGTAGTTACAATAGGTCCAATGTTCTATAACTATCACTTAAGTGACATTTAAATTTTTTGATTTAAACAAATGTGGCCTAACAGAATTAAATAATAAAATTTTATTTTTGTACTATATTTTACACGACTTTTTAATTCATTAAAAGTTATCTTATTATTTTTTAATGGGAGAACAAATAACATTTAGCATACATGTATATTGCATCAGTTTCTTCTGAAAGTTAGTTTCACTATGTCTATTGAACATCGAATCTTTGTCTAGTTTCATTTAGTGCCTTGGAAGGTTGGTCTGTGTCTTACTTGAATCTATCCATAGTTAATTTGTGGCCCAAGTTGTGGTCTTGTGTGGTACTATCCTACTAGAATGATTCTTACATGTAGCTCCATTCACATACCCTAGCATGTTATACCTAAAAAGAAGTATACACTTTAAGTTTTATTAAAATAGTACTTATCCAAAATCTGATCACAGCTTTAAGTAGTTATTTTTTCTTTGGTGAACTGCAAGAATCTAAGTCAGTAGTTTTCATTTTAAATAAACTATCTCAATGTATCACATTCTTGCCAAGCCTGACTTTAATTTAAGTGGGTGATAAACTCAACTAGTTGGGCCATGCTTATCTATATTCTATCATAAGGGCTTGCGATTCCCTTTACAGGAGAGTATAAAATATAAACCCAGCTTAAAATAGCAGTGATGTACAAGTTTGGGATAAGTAAAACAAATATTTCCCCATAACAAAATCTAGTTTTACTTACTGTGCCGTTCTTTGTGGGCTCCAAATATGGTGTGAACTTATTTTCGTCTTCCATTCGGGTGGTTGGAGAACACAAGATCACAGGAGAAACTAGGCAGCAGGAATTATAAAAAGTATTTTGTTTCCCGATGTCTGCAACCATCGCAGAAGAAATCATGTTAATTTTTCTCAATCAAATCGAAACTTATATTTTTGTGCGAGTTTAGTTGTCAAAGTTGAATTGACACGGCCGCGGCCATTGTGAAACAACAAAACAAACCGCGGTGTTGCCGCGATAACGAATTCGCTACGTAACGATATCGGTATGAGCCACTGGAATAGCCCCCCAGTAAATAAACAATATGTCAATTTTAATTTTTGTAAGCAGTTTTTTTGAAAAACCCTTTTTTTAATTTAAAAATGTGCTTTATTAAGCTCTTTTTTGTGTGTAAACAACCTAAAACTTTTAACATACAAACCATAGGTAGCTATGGAATATGTCGCTGTCACAAATTCTGTCTTTCCTTTTACATAAGCAGTTTTCTTTTTGTCGCGGTTACGGTTAACCTTGTTTCTAAAATGTCCCAGAAGAATAAGCAAAAGAAGGTGATCTCGATTGCATAACATCTTCGAATATTGTTTAAATTTACAGATAATTGTTGATATTTAAATATACATATATCTATTCAAAAGTTTTTTTATTTTTATGAGTTTCGGGATTGTACTTAAATTTTCAAATGAATATTGCTATGACGTCACCTTTCAGCTGACATGAACAGAAAAAATCGATGTAGATACCAGCCTATTTCGCTGGTTCAGAATAATTGCGGTTCTCAAGGTATGGACCTTCACAGGATGTGCTATCTAATTCCATTTTTTCTGTTAATGTCAGCTGATAGGTGACTTCATAGCATTTTTGATTTGAAAGTTTAAGTACAATCCCGAAAATCATAAAAATTAAAAACTTTTCATTGCATAGATATATACATATACAGGGTTCCTAAGCAACTCCTTAGGAGGCCAAGCAGCCCTGTGTAAGATTCAGACAAACGGAAAAGCACATTAGGCAGAAAAGGATGGGCATAGGGCGATATTGTCACCACATCTTACACGTAGTAAATCCATTCCAGATTGTTGTTTTCTAATGTTTTCCATTTTCATACCTTTAGGACTGGAATAAAAATTGTTTTTGCTCGACTTTAATACCAAACTGATGAAAGATATCGTAAAAAAAAATATTTTTCGGCTTTTCATTTTGTAACCATTGTCCTTACGCACTGTTTACAAGCTGAGGACTAAGATACATGCAAATGCCTAACCTAAAGCGTTCATACACGGCCGGAGAAATCGACTGAGATATTTCCGTAGAAACTTTATCAAGCAAATAGGACGGGTTGACGCCTTCGAACGTCCAACCCAGGTTTTGCACTTTGATTCGAAATCAAAAAGGAGGAACAGTCAGATTTTACCAATTTTTGACCCCCTCCCTATGTAATGTTTTGTAACGGTTTGGCACGCCACTCCCCTAATATTACGTAACGATTTCAAGACCACTACCCCCCCAAAAAAAAAAAAAACTTTTCACTTATTTTCATTCCAAATTTTATTAGTTTCACACAAATGCAAACGCTGTCGAAAACCCCCCTTCCCCCTACGTAACGTTTTGTAACCCCCCTTCCCCCTATGACCATTACGTAATTTGTGCACGGCCCCTGTAGTCCCAGTGGAGGAGGGCGAGAAAATTGATATTTTTTTCTTAAAAATTATACTCTTTAGACCTATTTCTTTGCGTTCCCGAAATTACGTAATTTTTGAAAAAAAATTGTAAGGGGACCATTTTGATTTCGTGCTTTGTTTTTCTAACATTTTTGCGTTCGGCTAATTTAATTGAAAAATTTTTGCCTGCGGCGCCCTTTATCTTCTCACTCGAAACCAAGATCCCCCGTTTTAGAAAAACCGATCCCGTCTCTTTTTCTAAATTTTTTAGAATAAAAATAGAGTATGACCATGGGGGAAATAATTTTTTTCTACGGTATGACGAAAATTTCGAGAAAGTTGAAGAAAAAAATAAAAAAAGTGTCAGAGCTCAAGTTTTTCGTAAAAAAAACGTTTTTTTGTAAAGAAACAGAGCAAAATAATTCTTTTCACCCCTTTTTGGGTGTTACATATATTGGCAGCCCCTTATTTTTCGCTTTTACCCTCCCGCTAGTTTTGAAGAATTGGTTCACTACATGTTTCGAGATCATGTCATAAAACACCTCGAAAATATCAAATGTAGTGTAGGGCCAGCTTTATTGAAAATCAATAATATCGCAAGCAAAAAGCTCTGCAGGAAAAACAGCGCCGTTTATTGATTTCTTTGGCTGCTAGTGCTAGCTGCATGGTTTGGCCGTTTCCGGATAGATGTCACTAGTAGAACAGAATGGAAAGAAATTTAATTAAAAGCGAAGATATTTCTTTCTAATGTTAACAACCTCACGAGTTTATTGCTCAGTATTAAAAAGCTGTGGTTTGGACCTGAAAACATCTAATTTTTAATTAGATTAGATGTTCAAATCTGTCCCCTTCTTGAGCCTCACAATATCCCAATCTATTGTAAAACTCTTGGCACGTAGCAGCCAACATTTCAGGGGTGATAGAGTTGCCCGCCTTCAAAATTTTCGCCCTCAACTCCTGTATAGTCGTAGGCCGTAAGTGAGGGTGTTGGAAAATTTTGTCGTGCCAACAACCCCATAGGAAAAAGTCATCAAGTATGAAATAAAGATAGTCAGAAATCGGCTTTCGACATTTAGAAACGTTCATATTTCTTAATTTCAATAAATAATTATAATCTGCAATATAAACTCATTCGCGTTCTGTTCGTAGCTTGCGCATCCCTGTCTTTTCCTTTATAAGTGTGCCCTGGTATCCGTGTCCCAACTTGTTAATATCCTGTGAGCGAATTGAATAAAATTGACCCACACCTTCTTGGATTGAGATAGTAGACACTTAAAGTTGGTTAATCGTAAGAGTATCTCAGTGCGCATGTTCCGAACGGATCCATCTTACAATAACTGACGAAGGTAATTTATAGCCTGGCGTAAAATGTGGAATGAACAGCCATCTTGCTGAAACCACAATTCGTCCAAACTTATGTTGAGTTCCCTCAACCGTAGTAAAACCTGGTGTTGGAGAAGATCAACATATTTTTGGCTATTCAAATTCCAAATTCAATGAAAAAGGGTCCAATAATGTGATCCCCGACAATACCCCTCCAAACATTTAATTTTTGAGGATTTTGCGTTCTAACACTTGCGTGCAGATGTTTATTTTCGCGGGACCAATAGCGGCTATTTTGTGGATTGTGAGAGCTATGAAGTTCAAATGTCTTCTCGTCACTAAACAAAACTTTGATAGGAAATTTTCGTTCCTGTCACATTTATCCCTCATAACCTCACAATATTCTAACCGGCGAAAATAATCACCTGGTTGCAATTCCTGCGACTTCCCAATCTCAAACGACGTATTTTTTTAGGATCCATTGGCAAGTACAGTTGGGAATATCCAGTGTCTCCGCAATCGGTTTCATCGAACATGGTTCATGTGCCTCAACGTAAGCGCATACCATTTCGTCTCGTTCCACCCTGTGTGGAAGAACGGGATGCTCTGGTATTTCGCCGTCGTGGTAACACTTTCTACAACCATTTATGCACCCGTACCTTTCAAAACGGACACAGGAACCGGTCGATCTGGAAACGCAAAAACAAAAAGCCCAATGACCTCGTCCGCACTGTCACTTTTTATGTAGTTTTTAATAATAAAAATCTTTTCTTCTCGAGTATACGGCATTTTAAAACCACAAAATTTACGAAACTGAAGCGACTCGAAAGGAAATAAAAATGCAATGCCTGTGAATCCCAGTTTTTCCTCGATCATCTCATGGTGTGGCCGCCATCTAGCGGAATTTGCAGACATCTTGTCAACGGTTATTATTACAACTATGATTTATGCTCACAATGAAAGAGTGGCGACAATTTTTTCTCATGAAAGCAGTCCGGAGATAATCACAAACTGGCACCATTGCTCAATATACCTGTTTCTTTTGTGCGCGCAGAACTTTCTATGCCATTTCTGATTTATTGAAATCCTATCCCCAAGGAAAATCTTAGGAACCCTTTATATATAAACATAAACAATTATCTATAAATTTAAACAATATTCAAAGATATTAGGCAATCGAGGTCTCCTTCTTTTGCTTATTCTTCTTGCGACAAAAAGAAAACTGCTATGGTGAGAATTTTCGACACTTTTTGAGGTTTATTTGCACGCGTAGTAGCAATTTTGTTTCGCCGTAAAACTAGTTCTACAGAATATCTTGAAAATAGTAAATTATGAAAATGTTATTCAAAAAAATTACGCAGTTTTTCTTACAACGTTAGGATAAATATTAAGGACGCTGTGTTTTTATTTAAAGTGAGGCAATAAGTAAAAATCGCCAATTTGCAGAATTGTGATTCGTGAGATTTTCTGTCGTTTCTGAAGAGTCGCGATCTTACCATCATCATATGCTATGTTACCCACATATTGACCAAAAATGCTGCTTGGGAAGTACAAAGACACGAAATACTGTAAAATAATTTAAGAAAATTACATTTGTTTAGAAATATTAACCCAAATAAATTTTAAGGGTCGTATAAAGACTTCAAAACTTACAAAATTTCATTGCTTCTAGACTTTCTCCTCCGTTAATCCTGGTAACATCGGGGTAAAATATTGCAATATCCTGGCTAATAGTATCATTAATAACATCCCAATTGATTGGAAAATCCAGATGATTTTGATTAAAGAAAGCGCCTACAATATCAATTATTAGACAATTATTATTAATAAATAAATTTGTTGATTTGTTGTTCTTAGTAAATAGAAGTATATTTCGAGATATTCAAGGCAATATTTAAATTTTGCTTTGAACGGGTGGGTTTTATTATTAATATATCTGAAAAACCTTATGCCCATGAGCACCCCTGTCTAAAACCATCAAAATGGAGGATATTCAGGTCACAGGGTGTATGAACGGATCTGGGCGCTGTTTCTGAATTTCGTTAGATGTGATAGAGAGAAGTAAAGTGCAGTGATTTCTTTTTGTAACATGCTCAGAAAGTGCTTCCGACTATTGGGCAAGCACGACTGATTATATTATAAGTCAAATAACATCCGGTTTCCACCTATGCAATTTTTTTAAGCCAGGGCTAGATACGCAAGAAAGCTTTCCTAAAATGTTCTTCTGCTGGTTGTAGGCAAAAAAGAACTTTCCTTAAAAAGCGTTCTACGCGGTGATATGGTCTTTATCGCGCAAACCAAAATCGCGCATAACGTTTAGTAGGGGTTGGTCTTGCGCGGTAAACATTATGCGCGGTTTTGGTTGGCGCTGTAAAGACCGCAAACTGTAAGCGGCACTTCTACATAGCCGACACACAGACTTGAGTGAAGTATTTCAAGAGAGTATTCTAATATACGGAGATTCTTGAAATCTCACCTAGAGAGTACTCCCCGAAATTTGGGTGAAAGTAAAAGTGTGCATGCGTTCCCACGGTCCTACATGGTACTACCAAACCCAGAAACGGCTACCCTACTAAGTAGTTTTTCTGGCAAGATTCTTTTTCAAATGCATTTAGAAAGACAAAAAAAGTAAGTATCATGTGGTAGACTCCACAAAATAATACTAATATACCTAAGTAGTCTGATTCACATTTCCTTAAACAAAAAATTCGAAGAAGATTAAAATGTCTAGGTAAAGTTTCAAAAAGTTTTGCCTGCGGACCTATAAAATCGTTGATTGTTACAATATTAGTTTAATTTTTTGCGTGTATCGCTAGCACATATCGATAATAGAACTTTAGTTTAATTTTAAACAATTTTGACAACGGCGTTTCATAAAGAAGACAAAAACGATCAAATTATTACATTACAACTAAGTCTACATCCGCCCAAAGTTTGCGCCTTCCAACCATAAAATAAAGTTTTCTTTAAATATTTTCGTAGTAGGGACATTTTGGATCATCTAAAATAATAGCAAAAATAACTACTTTCTAGGTTATAGCAATTAACTATAAGGATAGTAACTGCCAATTTTAAAAGAGTTTTTTGAATGTAAAAGATTATAAGTTTTTTTACTTAAATAGAAATACTAATTAACCAACCATTTTTTAGTATGAAATAAAGATAGTCAGAAATCGACTTTCGACATTTAGAAACGTTCATATTTCTTAATTTCAATAAATAATTATAATCTGCAATATAAGCTCATTCGCGTTCTGTTCGTAGCTTGCGCATCTCTGTCTTTTCCTTTATAAGTGTGCCCTGGTATCCGTGTCCCAACTTGTTAATATCCTGTGAGCGAATTGAATAAAATTGACCCACACCTTCTTGGATTGAGATAGTAGACGTTGTTGGTTAATCGTAAGAGTATCTCAGTGCGCATGTTCCGAACGGATCCATCTTACAATAGCGACTAAGTCTCACCTATCTCAACGATCACCCCTGGAAGTCATAGGAAGTGATCGTTCGCCTGAGAGAAGAAAAGTAGTTTCAGCCAATAAACGCGCTTAAAAGCAGTGACGAGACGATCCAATAATCACCAATCTATTATGGGCACGCGCAGAGCTGTCTCGAACAACAATTTTTGAGCGAAACCGTTCTTTCGACTAGACCCAGTTGGGAGTTGTAGGAAAGCTCGTGTGAAAAACGTCGCTCGTATTATTTCAGAGCACGCTATTGGACGAAACCATCACGTGACCGAACTCGCTAATGCGCATGCTACGGCAAACTTGACCGTCTTTTAGAGTAGGACTCGCACAATGGTAGATTTTTGTAAAAACGCGGATATTAAAAAAAACTTCCATAAATAAATAATTCTTATTTAGCTGATACACAGGATGATCGTGTGAATTTTCACATTTATCTTAAGACATTTTTAAGAGGTAAAAGATATATATTTATTAATTAGCTAAATTTGTGATGGTGGTGTGAGGGGGATCTACGAAGGATATGTAAATTGAAAGACGATTGGGGCTTGAATGGGTTTTATTTAGCCAAAAATGTTGGGGTGTCAATCAAATTTACTTTAAAGTAATTGACACAATATATAAATGTTAGAGTATACTAGAATATTTTTATGTATATAGGGTATATTAAAAAGAATGCTAACCGAAACTTTCAAATGAAACCCATAGTATATTATTGCATTTTTGCATTCTGTTTTGAAATTCTAAGCATTTTTATATAACGTACTCTATGTCGATCTTCAACTGTTTTCGAGGTATTCACAGTTGAATACTGTCATACTATGGGTGTACTATTTGAAATTTGATGTTGAATACTGATACGTAATGTCAAACTCGTAAAAAGCATAGTTTATTCTTTGGCCAACTATTCGCCTAGTCCCTTGGCAACCATATAGGGGCAAATTTAGATACATTTTGAATTTTTTAATTTTTCCATTTATGTTCTCGTTTTCCGGAAAATCGACTACCGTGCGTCGTTCGAATGACTTTTGTGCGATTGATCACTTCTCAGGGTATGATCGTTCTCTTACGCTCAGAATCGAGCCCCTGCAATATTCATAATGCAGCTAATGTATCCTAGCGAACCCACCTAACAAAATAATTTTGTCTCCTTGTAAAAACTTTTGTGCTCTTTAAAATTTTGAGAAAATTAAAAAAAAAGGTGAGCTCGCTAAATATCTCAGAACGATGTGCTCTTATGTGCTCCCAGATAATAGAAAAAATCTTAAGATAATAGAAAAAATCTTTTCTGTTTTCATGGAGCACACATAAAGCACATAATTCTGAGATATTTAACGTATATTTTTAACCTTTATTTAAGGTTGGGTCTGCTAGGTTTATGCGAGCCCACAACATAAAAAAAAATAACAACAAATGTCAAAAAATTTTATTTTCTTATATTTTCATGGAGCACATAAAAAGCACATAATTCTGAGACATTTAACGAATATTTTTAAGCTTTATTTAAGGTTGGGCTTATAAAGGTACCGAGCACATATAATTTTTTTAAAACACTAAAAATGTAAAAAATCTGTAGTCTTTTCTATTTTCATGGAGCACATAAAAAGCATATAATTCTGAGATATTTAACGAATTTTTTTAAGCTTTCTTTAAGGGTTTATGTAAAGCTAAAATAAATAACAAAGTTAAAAATTTTTATTTTTGTGGATCACATAAAAAGCACATAATTATTTAATGGGCATTTTAAACCTTTATTTAAGGTTGAGGTTGCTAGATTTATATAAAGCTAGCGAGCCCACCATTTTTTAAAAATTTTCTCAAAACCTCAAAGACCACAAATTTTTTTAAAAGGGGACGAAATTAGCACATAAAAAGCACAAAATTCTGCAATTATTAAAATTTGCATTTTATGAGGGGGGCTGGTTAGGTTTATGGAGGTAAAAAGTTAACTCCTTTTGTGTTCCATTCTATTGCCCTCTTACTTTTTTCGGCAAGGAACGAAATAAAAGGGAGCGGCATGAAGTAAAACTGAGCATCAAGCACTTAACAAGAAATGGTTTAAAACAAAAAAGAAGTTTAAAAACCTCCAAATCAGTTACTTTAACCGAAAATAAACTAAAAAACAAAATATCAAAAGATCTTGGGTGGAAATAATGAAAATTCAAACTTGGATGAGCATCCCACAAGGAACACAAAAAAAATTCTTGTGGGATCTTTTGATCTTTTGTTTTTTAGTTTCTTTTCGGTTGAAGTAACTGATTTGGAGGTTTTTAAAGTTCTTTTTTGTTTTAAAGAAATGATTTGCTTACGTCTTACTTAGGAATCAAAATTGGCTTGTCATCTTTAAGGGCGATATTTACTAAGGACATACATAGGTATCTAAAAACTGATTTTAAGCCGAACTATACTGCAATTCGTAAGATATGTTTACCTTGATGCACATCAAAATACGCTGAACTGAGATGCGTAAGGTCATTTTTTCTTAAAACAGTGCAAATAATCCGTAAATATTAATAAAATCCGGGCAAACAAGAAATCTGAGAACTGTCAAAGTGACGCGGGATGTTGTATTTTAGTAAAATCATCCGATATTATAGACCACCGTCAAGAGGTGCTTTATGTGCTTTAAAATTGAAAACACTCACGATTTGGTTAATTTTTTTATTCAAAATAAGTATTTTGAAGTATTTTAATTACAAAGAAAAACAAATTCCGGTTTTTTTTCTTCAACTAGGTATTCGAGCGCGTTTTTTAACTCAATAGGGGTTATAAGCCACATCACGACTCGACGTAGCGTAAGTTTTGATCAAGTGCGCATGTGCAGTTAACTCAAAACGTACGATACGCTTTACGCGAGGTGTATCGTTACACCGCGTATCGTACGTAAATGCGTAATCCCAGATCAAAAGAAAGTTGATTACTACAAGCATATCAGGTGATGTTTTTCAAACCTAAATAGTGTCAAACACTCTGGTTTCGCCACCTCGTCAAAGTTGAACCTTCCATAACGGGCTGCTATTCCTGAGAGCAGCCTCTCCACGGAGAATCTCGATGTCATAATTTTCTTCATCATCATCATCAAAAATAAAGACATTAAGAATGTCTTTCATTTTTCAAATATAAAAAAAATAAAAAAATACGACATTAGGTTATCTTATGAAAAACAAAGCAAATGAGAGCGCCGTCTACTTGACTACTTAACCAATTTACAAGATACGTAAGAAGCGTTGCTTTAAGCCTTTTTCAGCTCGTCGTAACTAGGCGACGTATCCTCTCTGCGTAACATACGTTGCGTTTACGCCATGCCGTGGCTTATAACCCCTAATGTATAGGAACGTACGGTATCTTACGTAAGTTGATTCAGAGAGATCACTGCTCTCTTAAATTAAGAAAAAAGCATTTTACATATAAGGATAAAATTCATTTTAAATAGTTAAATGAAAACAAAGATTTCCTACATACACACATCTGGTTTGCTTAGCGTTTGCACATCTTGTCAAAGGCAATTACCTACGCCCCTAAAAAATTAAGAAGTTTAAATTTTTGCCGTAACGGATAGTGCGCGGAATCTTAAGAAGTAGTTTTTTACGGTATAAATCTTGTGGTATAACATGACCATCTTCTCCTAAATAATATATTTTTCAGCGCTTCATACTAATAATAAAAGTTCCGCGGTTTTAAACGCGCAGAATATACCGCGCAAGCTAAAATAGGTTGTTGGGGATTTGCTTGTTTTTTTTTAAATGTTTTGATGTTCTTGCGCGGTTTTGTGATTTGTGCGGAGATGTCATATTACGCGCTAGTAAAAGTCTTCAGCGGTAAATTATTGCCCGTTAGGGGCCGGAAGAGTAACGTGTAATTTTAGCAATTTTACTAAATTTTTATGAAAATTCGGAGATTTTTTGAAGAAGCATGGAAGTGGGAGAGCAACTGCCCACTCTCGTTACTCCCTGCTTCTCTCAGACCTTGCCTTACGCCTAAACTCCACATTGCAACCTCTTGGTGGCGTTTATAAATTAAATAATGGCGCGGGGGAGTAGGTAAAAGTGTTACGACGGAGGAGCGGAGAGTTTGCAACTATTTTTCGTTACCATTTGTAATTGACAATGAAAAATAAAATAATAAAATTTGGCAAAATTGGTGGTTTATAGATGTAGAAGGATTTATTTTACTTCAGAAGGTACGGTTCTCGTTTAAAATTAGCAAAACGTCAGCAAGCGAAACATCAGTTAAATGTTTTGACAGTTTTCAATCTATAAAAATATATAAATTAAAAAGTTAAATTTCATTTTTTGATCATATTGAAGAAGTGTTGTATGAGAATATCTTTTCTCATATGAACCTCTGCAAATTTTTCACGAAATTTTTGGAAAACCTGTGTTTTTTCCTTGCGAAATCATTTATATGGTTATAGTAAGTCCAAAATTCTAACAAGTTTTACTCAAATTTAAAGAAAAACCCGCAAAATTAGATTGAAAACCACATACGTCCCATTCCTAAACCCTAATCCATCTTAGTAAATATCGCCCTAAGTGTTTATTATAAACGTTAAAATTCTTTGTTTGGTCTAAACTTCCATTCCATAATCGGCTATAAAAAATACCTTCGTATTTAAACTAAATTATTTTATTACTAGCTGAATACACACAGTTTTGCCTGAGGTTTTCCCCCCAGTTTTTTGCTTTCTAAACAAACAAATTTAGTCAATAGAAATGGTTTATCTACATAATTATTATGGTATGCCACAAAGTTTGAGACTTTAAACCCTCTACTAACCTTTCGTTAATATTTAGTTTAATATATATCTAAAAAGATGAAAATAACCCAAAACTTCCCCTACAAATTTCTTTTTCCGAACCGGAATAAAATCTAAAGAGTCATTTAGAATAGCGCAAAACTTGACACCTGTCAGGTTAAGCTAACAGATGTCAAATTTTTTATTTGGATATTTTAAGTGTACAGCCCATCAGCGATCGAAAGTAAAGTCCTTCTTTCAACGCATCTTCAAAATCAGAGACGGTCCTCTCAAAAATTTTCACTGTTCAGCTATAAATTCAGTAAAAAAATAAGCTGCTGCATGCCATTCTAAATGAGCCTTAAGTTATTGCAATAAAGGCCTCGGCCTCTCTCTTATTGATTGAAGGCCATACATGTCAACAATTACCATGAAAGGCAAGGAAAACCGAAAAATAACCTAGGCCGAACATCTATATTACAATGCTTGAACTACAATATTTTCCGTTCGTTCGTTAATCTGCTCAGAGAGTGGAGCGTGCGTAGCGTAAAGCTTGATTGAGCGCCGATCGAGCTCATCATAATGTGATAAACAAAAAACGAACGCCTTTTTCCTGCACAGCTTTTATTTACTACCCAAGACGCATTTTAGATAGGCCCAATTATTACCAAGAGATATCTGAATTGACTTTTTTAGAAGAATGGCTAACAAAGCCTACATTCATGACGCTACTAACCCAAACTGAGATATCCAGATGATAGGTAAGAAAATAGTATAGTTATATCTTTATGCATGGCAACATATAATGCCATAGCCGAGGCCATAGCTTCTAAATCAAAACAGGTGCTTTTTTCAAATAAATGAATTTTATTTTAGAAACAACAGCCTCTCGCCGATGAACCAACTGCTTCCATAATTATGGCAACTACTGTCCTTTATAATCTTGCAAGGAACATGAATGAACGAGATCCTCCAGACATTAATGAAGATGAGCTTAATTATTTAATTCAAGTTCAGCAAATTAAGATGGAGCTACAAGTCCATGATGGCCCATAGAACTTAGTTCAAAATTAATTTTACACTATCTTATGGTCAAGCCATGATTGTAATTTAAGGCTTAAAATATTTGAGCATAATTTAAGATGTTTTTGATAAAGCACTCACATTTTTCAAGTTTTCACGGTTTTTTTAGCGTTCAAAAATGTACTGCCAAAAAACATTTTTTCTTGGTTAAAAATATTTAGAGAGAGACGGCAAAATTTTAAAGGTAGACGGAGAGATATTTTAGTAAAGTGCAAAAATATTTAAGGTTGTTGAAGAGAGACAGCAGCAATTGTTTACTAAAAATGTCTGTTGTGACATCTTGAGTGGTGTCGTGCATATGATTTTTGTTTTGCCATTTTTATCCACAAAACAGCAAAAATTGTAATCTTTCAAAGGGTAAAGTGTGCAAAACATAAGGTGGTATTAATTTCTTTCAATCAAAGTTCTTGACAGTCTTTAAATTTACCAAAAAACGTGTCCTACTAAAGTGTATCGCACCTCTAAAAATAATTTTTAGAAATGCTTAATTACACTTATGGTAGGACACGTTTTTTGGTAAATTTAAAGCTTGTAAAGAACTTTGATTGAAATAAATTAATACCACCTTATGTTTTACACACTTTATGCTTTGAAAATGACAATTTTTGCTGTTGACAGACAAATGACAACAGAAATTTCTATTAAACACTTGCCTTAAATTATTTTCATGTTTCTCTAAAATACTTTTTTATAGCCACACAACCTTAAATATTTTTGTCACTAAAATATCTCTGCATTTACCTCTAAAATTCTGCCCTCACTCTCTAAATATTTTTCATGTTTTAACAGAAAAAAAATGTTTTTGCCAGTACTGTTTTTGAACGCTAAAAAAGCTTTAAAATAAATATTTTTGTCACTAAAATATCTCTGCATTTACCTCTAAAATTCTGCCCTCACTCTCTAAATATTTTTCATGTTTTAACAGAAAAAAAATGTTTTTGGCAGTACTGTTTTTGAACGCTAAAAAAGCTTTAAAATAAAATGTGAAAAACATACCTAGTATAAACGGTACCCCTTAAATTATGCTAAAATAATTTAAGTCTTAAATTACCATCATGGCTTGACCATTAATCAGCTCTAAAACCCTACCCTCGGACCTACCAACAATATTGTTTATTAGAAAAAAAAACATAAAATGAACTTTTTATTAATTTCTGGTTATTAATATGTCTTCTTTTAATAGGGTGGTTTTAATACACATAGATGAAAAGTAAAAGTAATTACGGAATAAAAAGTTAAAACTCAATAAAAATCGTTCTGTTTCCCAATTATAGTTTTGTTCTTTTCTTACTTATCTCTCTTTATTTACTTTTCATCCCTTCTTTTTAGTCACCTTTCCCCTTTTTTATTTTTATCACTCGTTTTATTTTCATCTCTTTAAATTTTAGGGATAAAAAGTAGCATTTTTATCCCTAAAATGAGGAAAAAAGGCACTTTTTATTTCCGTTGCTTGAAAAATTATTTTAAACTTGCAGTGTTAAAGAAACTACATCATCAAATACAAAAACTAATCGTTTTATTGTGGGTAACATGAACAATTTTTATTCTTGTTGAATAAAACATTATTTTATTACCTACGGAACTGAATAAACTAAAAAAAAAAAATAATTTATTATGTGACGCAATAACAGAAGGAACTACTAAAAAAAGGTAAGTACATACCTAACACAAAGTTTACAATATATTTTCATTTGCTCAAAACACAGACCAAGCTAACGAGAAAGTTTATTCAATTGTTTCTTTTCTTATTTGGACACCGTTCATGCAACCTTTCCCTCTCCATTTTCCTAATAGCATTCAATGCTAATTTTTCCACTAGTGTGGCAGTTGGTCTACTTCTATCAGGCTCCTAAAATATAAAAACAATATTATTGACTACCAACCTGCAATAAGGTAACAAACTGCAAAATTCCTTATAGGTATTTCAACTTTTTCTTTTGTGGTAAACCGTTATTTAAATTTCAAATTTTAGAAAGAAAATGAAAATCCAGATTGATATATTTTTGAGATACACATTGTGACTATAATAATTTACTATAAAAAAAAACAAAAATCTAGGGCTGTAGTTAAAATATTGTATGGCACATGTGTGTGGTAAGGCTTATTTTAGCACTTGTGTGGTTACCACAACTTGGTCTACGACTTATAAATTATTATTTAGTGTAATAATGGAGAGGAGGGCCCTGACTTTTCTAAATGTAAAAAAACAGGTTATTGCTAGTTTTTAAGTCAATGATACTTACTCAATTTTTAAATACATATTCAATGTCTTTATGGGTAATACCTAGGCTTGGGGAAATCACATGTGACTCAAATTTTTATAGTGCCCTTCCACTGTAATAGGGTCTATTGTGGCCTGCACCAAATCATCCAGTTCATCCTTCTTCGTTTCGGGCGGTGGCAAGCAGCATCCCCCAGTTTTTAGCACCTCTTTGGTGGACCTGTACCTTTTTCTTTCTTATTGTCTGCTTCTTATTTTCATACCATAAGTTGGTCAATGCTTCGCTTGTTTATGTCTGACGAGGCGGCATTAAGTTCGTTGGCTATGTTTACCCAGGTTTCGTTTTTTTGGGAATTCGCAATGCATTGGTTGGCTTATTTTCTATTATATTTTTGTATTGGAGTGCTATGGTAAAAAGGTCATTTACCTGCCTAGGTCTAAAATTCAGCCCTCTAATCCGTTTCTGCATTTTCTTCGTCGGAAATTTGAACGAACGGCATTGTAGAAATTAATAAAACATTAAAAAACTAAAGTCTGCACCACTCGGTAAATAAACAAAACTTCTAGGTTAGAATTTCCGCAGTTTGGCGGAACTCGATTTACTCGCTCAAAAAGCATCGAGCTAATCGAGGAGCTCCTTTCGCTCGCTCGGTCCAAAAACGAACCCGAAAAAGTGCGCACGGTTTGCTCGATTTTGAATAAAAGAACGGGAATTTACCATTTTGGAGCGCACGACGCGCATCGATCAGATAAAAGAACGCATCAACAGAAATCGTCATCGAGGATTTTTAATCTGACGTTTGGTAATTTTGTTGCTCCCTAGTGACACAGTTGGTTATAGTTGGGCCAGTGCCGCATTATTTTTATTCTTACTTTTATCATATGTGTTGATAATATTGTTATGAAGATTTTATAAAACCTTTTTTGAACAGTTTTTTATTTACAATTTTGGCATCACTCTCAGAAACTCTTAACATTTCAAATTGTTTGTCCATATTTCCGGCTTTGTCTAGCCAAAAATAACGATACATTTTGTATTCAGTTTCAAAAAGCAAAAACTTGAGTTTACTGTTGGCACGACAAAGGTATTTTTTCATAATTTTATTTTCAGGAGTCTTTCATGACAAAAATGTAAACAAATAATCTTTCCTCCAATATTTCGGTCAGAAAAACCTTAACCTGAAAACTTCGTATTTGAAAACAACAACAATCTAAGTCGTTTGGATTTGTAACAACTTTTAAACCTGAGGCGTATTCTCGCGTTGAAATTGTTTTGAAATATTTTTTTAAATAATTTCAACCACGTCGTCTTTAGTTCAAAAGGCGAGAAAATGGATAGTTCCAAACAGTGACGTTGCTGACTTTTCTTTTTCTTCAACCTCACTTTTTTCTGTTTTAGAATATTTATTTTGATTAAACCTTTGTGAGTGCTTAAATGAAACCACGGTAAACTTTGCCCCTCCCCCAGATACGGTTTCTGAAAAATTTTTAGGTCATTATATTGCACACATTTTGCACATCATAAATTAAATTTTGCACACCTACCTACGAGTAATTGTGGTCATTTTTCTATGGGAGAGGGCTAACTTGCTGTTAGCCCCTTCCCCATATAAGGTTTTTTTAAAATTTTGGTATCATTCGAAAGGTCCAATTTTGCACACCCCATGGGAATCCGCAATAGAGTTCTGGAGTAACGAGGCTGCCCCCCCAGATGATATTTTTTGAAAATTATGATATAATTTTGAAACCTATTTTGAAATTTTGCACACTTCATGGGAACCCGCAATAGGGTTGGGTTGGGTTAGGTTGAAAGGGGGCAGCATCGTTACTCAAGAAATTTCAAAATAGGTTTGCAAAATTGTGCAAAATTAGACCTTTTGAATAAAACCAAAATTTTAAAAAAATATAATATGGAGACCAGCCTCGTTACTCGAGAACCTTATTGCGAGTTCCCATGGGGTGTGTAAAATTTCAAAATAGGTGTGCAAAATTTCGCAAAATTAGCCTTTTTGAATAAAATTTTCAAAAAATCTTATATGGGGGGGGGCTACAATCAAGTTAGCCCCCCCCCCCCGTAGAAAAATGACCACAGTTACTCGTAGGCAGGTGCGCAAAATTTAATTTGTGGTCTGCAAAATTGTGCAAAATGTGTGCAAAATTATGACCTAAAAATTGTATCTGGGGTGGGGGCAGAGTTGGCAAAAAGTCTAAAACTGCTTTAGAAAAAAAAAACAAAATCTAAAAAGTCAAAATTTTGACGTTACTTTTCACATGAAACGGGAATCGATTCCGTTTCGAAATATATTTAACCAGTTTAAATGTGACGTCACCGTGACAAAAATTTTTTAACAATTTCAACGCGACAAAACGCCTCTGATTTTGTTGAATGGGTGATTGAGGTTAGGTTCTCTCTAAATAAAAATGGAATGAACTGTACGTATTACTTCCGGAGAAAAATATTGTCACAAAACCTTTTTTTTATCGTAAGAAAATATTGAAAATTTTCAAAAATCCTTTAGATATTTTTGTTACCAACAGAGGAAAGTTTCAGCAAATTCTGATGTTTAGGTCTCCCTGGGCACCCTGGCAAAGTTATGGAAAAAGACGTTGCCATTTGCAGTTTATTTTCCTTAAATAACTGAGGAGAAACTATGGCCTTAAAGTGTTGAAGAGGGATATTTTGGACAACTTAAAATAAAATTTATTGTGGTTATCGTTATTTGTGCGCCTGCGCAGTGAGGGAAAAAGGGGAAGGCTTTATTTAAGCCAAACAAGAATAACGATTTTTGTGGTTATCTATATCAGAGACTAAAAAATGGTTGGTTAATTCATTCATTTTTTCATAAGAACGGATACTTTTCATCATCTTCTAATTACTAATTGTAATTTAACATTTTCTATCTATACCTACATATATTCTAAGTAAAAAGGAAAAATCCACAAAATTTACACCACGCACTGACCTCACAAAAGTTAGGTTATGTTTCATTTAACGAAATTTTACGCTATCTCCTTTTACATTCCTAAGACTCATTTAAATATGGCACTTGTTATTCTTATCATTAATTCCTATCACCATAAAAGTCGTTATTTTTGCTGTTAATTTAGATGGTCCAAAATGTCCCTAATGTTGAGCGAGATGTTGAGCATTTTTTTAAAGGAATATGTCCATTTGCACGAACATAACTTTTTAAGTAAGTAATAAGGACTAATCTGCTGTTAATATGTTACTTTTTTCTGAAGTATTATGTCGCAATTAACACGATATATGAATGACGCGTTAAATAACTTAATTGGAAATGTGTAGGGTAAATCTAAAATCAATATTTTGATTCGATGGTTCTAAATTAACACGTAGAAATACACCAAAATATGGTAACGGATGTCTAGTTTATTAATGAAAGCTCAAAAGTCGTTCACTAAGTAAAGCAGGTATTTTGTAAACGTTTTATCGCACTTGTTTTTGGTTTATCTTAATTTATCAGGTAACCTAACCCAATAAAATCTATATGTTTGTGGCGGATTCATAATGTCGAAACTGCTTTGTTTGAGTTTTTCGCCACTAAGTTAAGGAAATTTTTTCAAAAATATGTTAAAACCCATTGCGTAATTTCCTAAAGAAAAAATTTTGTTCGTTTGTTAGTGGTTAGATATCATTCTTTTAACATTTCTTTCGATTCTTTTTTTTTAATATCTTGTATGACAACAGACAGATGTTTTTAAAAAAAGAAACGAAAAAATTTTGAAAAGGAATTATTCTTTGATAACGGCAATTGTAGAATTTCTGCCGAAACGTCAGATAAGTACTTTATTCTAGTTAGGATTTGCGTGTGTGTAGGCAAATTTTTTTATCTTATTTAAAAACCACCGACAAACGAACAAATTTTTTTCTTTAGGAATTGACGCAGTAGGTTTTAACATATTTTTGAAAAGATTTCTTTAACTTAGTGACGAAAAAACCAAAAAAAATTGTTTTGATAAAACAGCAAAAACCTGAGATTTATAACCCAAGTTAATTTACCTCTCACTAAACATGCTATTGTGATACCGGCCCTAAGATTTGCTTTTTATTTTTCCAGAATTCATTTTTCAACTCACCTATTCTATAGGATTTCTTTCCGTGACACAAAACCGCACAACAACCAGCGAATAAAAGTACAAAAAATATACTTTTGGGAGTCATGAAAAACAATTCCGCTCGTATATCGTAACTTGTTTAATAAATAATCTTACGTTCGCACACGCCTTTTGAATAAAGTAAAAACTCGACTTACTTTTACAGAGTTTTCTGCATAAATCACATGTGTTGTTGCAAGTAAAATATATTTTACTCTATTATGTTTGTTTTTACAAATATGCCCTTCTATTTTCTTGGAGGAGAGCCAGTTACTTTTGAATATAGCTTGATAATTATTGTCGCCTCTTTATAAATAATCTCTACATTTGCTAGGTGCGTACATTGACGTCAAAAATGCTATGGAAAAACGTTTATGCAACTGTAACCATTTTATATAAATAGTTTTAAAAATAACATAATTCATATAGGTATACGGTGTGCTTGAAAGTTCACATAAATATGCAGGGTCATATAAATATTTCAAGAAAAATTAATTGCACCGTTGTTTTCTCCTTTGGAAACGCCATGTATTACCAACCACACATTTTTCACCCCCTCCCCTTAGACCTTTTGCGCATAAAAATGTATCCGGTTTCTCGGAGGAGGGGATGCAAAATGGTTCGCATTGCAATGGTGAGGAATAGAGGTGCAAAAATTAAAAAAAACTCACATTGGGTAAGGGGGGCAAGTTATATGTCCCAAAAATCCCTAAAAAACTAAACGCACTGTTTGAATACGAATTGCAGATTCAAAAAGAGTATTTTTAAAGCAGTATTTTAACCCAAGTTGCCAAGTAATTGGAGTGTAATAATTTTTACCTACGACCAACGAATAATACTAATTCTACTATCATCTCAACACGATTTTAATGGCGCATTTACGGTTCTGGGATAATAATAAAGCTTAGACGTAAACTACAAGATGAAACTTTATTTTATAAGAGCACAAATTGATGCAAAAATGTAAATTATTTTTCTATATTCTTTAGACAATAACGGTGGCATTTACTAAAAGCGTTTAGTCTATTTTAGAACGGTCCTAAGTTTAAGAGAAATTTTTGGTTTTAAGAATTTTAAACAACCCTCCTTGAGTTTTAGACATAGTTTGATTTATAAGAGGAATTTGAGTAAATTTTTTTATTGAATAATAATTTTAACCTTTTGTTGGATTTGAGAAGAAAGTCTCAATTTAGAAGAATAGAAAATTCAAACCCACGCGGGGTTTAAATAGTAAAGCCTCTGTAGAACAAATTAAAATTGGAGTTATGGTCGCGATTCTTCAGAAACGACAGAAAATCTCACCTTCCAGAATTCTGTAAAGTGGCGATTTTTACTTCTTGCCTCGTTTAAAATAAAAACACAACGTCCTTAATATTTATCCTTACGTTGGAAAAGAAACTGCGTTATTTTTTTAAATAACATTTTGTAAATTTTATATTTTAAAGAAATTGCTACTACGCGTACCAATAGACGTCAAAAAGTCTCGAAAATTCTCAACATGTAAAAGGAAAGACAGAATTTGTGTGACTTTTCTGAACAGTGACAGCGACATATTCCATTGCTATCTATGGTTTTGTATGTTAAAAATTTTACAGGTTAGTTTACACACAAAAATAAGCTTAATAAAATACATTTTTAAATATAAAAAGGGGTTTTTCATAAAAATTGCTTAGTCAAATTAAAATTGACATATTTTTTAAATACTAGAATAGTATTAAGAAACTAAATTTAGGGAATCCCAGCAAATAAGTCCGGACAAAAAAGCAGGTAGTGGAAACTTGTGTTTAAAAATCGTGAGGGCGAGATTTTCTCATGTTTTTTGACGAATCGCGACCTATATGTCACTTTAATTAAAACTTACCCTTGTTAATTATTTTTTACAATTAATACTTAATATCACATAACGATTTAGATGGGTAATAATAAAATAAGGAGTAGATTAATTTTTTATTTATTTAAAGGGTTTTTTTATTTATGAAATGTATTAAAAAGCTTAAACGCAAGTTTTGTTTACATTTCTGTCACAAACAGCGAGTTCAGATTTCTTACCTCTGCTTGTAGCTAGCCTTTACTTTACTTTGAGTAAGGAAAGTTTTGTTGACTGAGCTTTTAGATAACCTCAATGTTCTAATTTTACTTTGTAAATAAATTAATATAGTTGTTTTGGGTTTGTTTGTTTGGCATATTTTTCGTGCATAATCAGTGACCTTCACTTATGTTTGTTTTGCCTCGTAGTGCCCTCATAAATATATAATTTGTGCTGAAAACGGGTTCAAAATATGGCGTTTTTCTGGACGAAATCGAGGTGTTTTATTGGTTAATGAACAAAGAAAGTGGTAGATTTTACTTACTACCTCATTTAGAATAAAAACCCAGCGTCCCTAATATTTATCCTAAAGTTGTAATAGACACTGCTTCATTTTTTTTAATAACATTTTGTAAATTTAACTTGTTAAAGATATTCTGCAGGAGTAGTTTTACGGCAGAGCTAAATTGCTACTACGCGTACCAATAAACGTCAAAAAGTGTCGAAAATTCTCACCATATAAAAGGAAAGACAGAATTTTTGTGACTTTTCTGAAAAGTGACAGCGAAATATTCCATGACTATCTACGGTTTTCTATGTTAAAAGCTTTAAAGGTTTGTTTACACACAAAAATATGCTTACTAAAATACATTTTTAAATAAAAAAAACGTTTTTCACAAAAATTGCCTACAAAAATAAAAATGAACATATTTTTTAGTTATTGGAACAGTATTAAGAAACTAAATTTTAAGGAATATTAGCAAAAATCGCGTGACAAAAAAGCAGTAGTGTAAACTTGTTTTTAAACATCGTCAGATTTTTTCTAAGGGCGATATTTTCTGACGGTTTACGTCAGGTTTACGTGCCAAATTTTTGATGTATTCCCCATTTGCCATTTTGAAACCTGTCAAAAAAATTAATTTTAAGGCATTTTCTCCTAACTTATGGTATTATGTAATTTGAGGAAAAAAGCACAAAATAATTTATAACTGTGGGTTTTTTCTGTATGGGTAAGTGTTTCTTGAAAATTTGTTTTAAAATTTAGTACCCCCCATAGTTGTAAATATTTAGACCTGTGGAGGGTACTATTTTAGATCTTAGTAAATCTCACTCTAAATATTTATTAAACTTAAAGAATCCAATATAATTTTAGTACCTAACGCATTTTTAAGAAAAAAAACTTGTTTTTAAAGAGATATTTATTATTTTCTTTGACGTTTTAGATAGAATGTCAGTCATCATAGAAACTTCAGGTTATGAAGGTTGCTGACTTAAGAGTGTTCGCGTTTGATATTTTTAATAATTTTTGACACTTATGATGACATTTTTATTGGTCGTAGGTAAAATATAGTAGCAAGCCAATACCTTCTCCACATAGGCCAATCAACTTCTACCATTTTAGTGTCCTTTTCTCGACCTTCGCCGCCATATTGACAGAAAAATAATGAATTTTCTGTCACACGCGAACACTTTTCACCTTCATAACCTGAAGTTTCAATGACGATCTATCTAAAACGTCAAAACAAATAAGGTTACTAACGGACTTTTCATGATATATCTTTTTAAAAACAAGGTTTTTTTTCTTAAAAATGCTCAGTATGTCAATTTAACGGGACTTATTTTTGGTTAGGTACTACAATTATATTGAATTTATTTAGGTTTAATAAATATTTATTGTCTTAAAAATATAGAAAAATAATTAATAAAATCAATGAATAGCTCCTTTTGAGGGCAAGATCGTTATTCATTGATTTTATTATTTGTTCACCCTCGCTAAATCCATTTTTAGAATTATCATCTCCAGAGCTTAGGATATCTGTCAAGATAATTATATCTGTCTCCGTAGATACGCTTAATTTTCCTTCAAATTGAAGGTACATCTGCCGATTCTGCAATTTGACAGATGGTTGTCTTTTACATGAATCCTGTGTCACATTTTTTCATCATCATTTCATCTCCTGATTCCTAGCACCGTACTGATGAGCACCATAAGTGCGAAATCCAGATTTACGGTTACCATTACCTTTTTTGAGGGAAAGCTCGCTATTCACTGATTTTTTTTTTTTATAGTATATTATGTTCGGATTTGCTTGAGCTGTTGGTGGTGACTAACAGATACTACCTGATACAAATAATTAATTTTGGCAAAGTTATTTGTTATACTACAAATCCTTAATTCTAAAAATATAATAAAATTAAGTTTTCTTTTTTGTTTTGCAAATCCATCTAATATAGATTCTAAATCCAAAAGCGCTAAGCCTTTATTATTAAGTCTCTCTTCTCCTACCGAGGACCGAAGATAAGTCTTAAAATAGACAAACTTCTTATGGCGGTAGCAACTGAAACAGGAAAAGAAGCACCAATTTTTAATGCGTTTTAGATATTGGGGTAATCATGTTTACTACTCAGTGTCAACGCTGTTAAGAATTTCGTTTATAAACAATGTTAACTCTCCCATTAGCACATCATTTTGAAGGGTCGTTGGGATGCATAAATTTAATATAGATATATCTTAGATCGCTACCTAATGTAATTTTTTTAGGCAAGAGGAATACTTATTTAATCTTAAAACATATTTTGTTATGAACTTCTTTAAGTTACCCAAGCCAAACATATTTTTGTTACCAACAAATAATTGAAATTTTAATATTATCGCCCAAAAAAACCTTCAGATTGTCAAAATAGCTTTAATCAGAAATTCGAAAATTATTTTTGACTGTCCCCTGTATAAAAACTAGGCATCCGTCCACAATAACAATAGACTCTTGCGTATAGCTTGTGTTCTATTTAGCCATTTTAGCCACTTTTTCTTGCATTTATTCTAGAGAGACCCGTATTTTCTTAATTAAAACATAACAGTGGCTATTTTTCTCACTTTGATAGCGGATATCTCAAAAACTGCTCATAGAAATGAAATAAAAATTACCCATTTTCTAACTAGCACTAGTTATACAACATATTCCAAATTAGTTGAAATCAGTGCGTGTTTTTTTAATGTTTTTAAAACTTTGACAATGTTCAGGTGGGGGGGCGAAATTGCCACAACTTTTAAATATCCACAAATTTTGCCATTTATATCTTTCATGTTGTATGGTATCCAGTAACAATTTCAAATTGCTATACGTTAACGACCGTATGACCGACTGGTACTGAAGGCAACTTGTTTCTAATTCCTAGCAATATTGTATTAAAATTTAACTAACAATTTAGGATTTATATTATAAGTATTTAAACACCTTATAAAGTACACTTGATTTCACAAAAAACTCATACATGCATTTTTTCCTATGCCACAAAATTTAGCTTTCCATTAGTGTATACTATTATAAGGCACCACCAGCTTAGTATGCCTGACAGCTTAAAATTCAGTGTGACATCGTCAAAAATGCCACAGATATCAACATTTACAAAAGTTCCAATTATCAATCGAGTTAGAGAAGACGGTTGGTCTTATTTTGGAATTAATAAAATGACGATAATGCGATGGAAAAAGCGCTGGATTGAAAATAATTCTACGGATAGGAAAGATGGATCAGGACGACCAAAAGTAAGATCTCAGACAAAATCCTTTTTCAACGTCGGTTGAAGCAGCTAATTTATCATTATTTCTGACTTCTTTAGCAACAGTAAATAGAAGAGTAACGAAATCGGAAGTCTCTTGTCGAGTTGCTGCAAAGAAGCCTTTTCTAACAGAAGAACAAAAACAGGCCAGAGTAATTTTTGCACTGAACAACGTTCTTCGTGATAATGACTTCTGGGAAAGGGTGGTTTTCACTGACGAAAACATTTTTCAATCGTCTTCAAGCAGTAGGAGAATTTTAGTTTATCGTCCACCAAATTCTAGATTTGAACCCGAATCTCGTACAAACCAAATTAAAAAAGCTGGACATTTTTCTGTAAACATGTGGGGCTGGTTTAGTACTAGAGGTTTGGGTTTTTTTTTTGGAGAATCGAAGGAAGATTCAATAGTGAATGATATATTGAAATCCTTGAAAACGTTATGCTGCCATCTGTACAGGCTTTACATAAAAATAATGACTTCGTTTATCAGCAGGACAACTGTCCAGTACACACGGCTAATGTTGATCGCCAATAGTTTCAGAATAATAATATAGAAACACTTCCTTGGCCAGCCAAGAGCCCTGACCTTAACCCAATGGAAAATATATGGGGTCGAATCATTAAAATAGTATACCAAAGGAATTGGAAACCACGAAATGCTGAAGAGTTAAGCGATGCTATTTATCGCGCATTGGATCAGCTCTCAGAAGACCATCAGTATTTTCAAAATTAAACCTTTTCAATGCCCAGACGTTTGCAGCTTGTAATAGAGAAAAATGGTGATCCTATTTTAAGTACTAAATTATTTATTTTGCTTCATTTTTAAGTTAAAATAATTAGTATTAAGTTTACCATCGTTTTTGTCCTAATCCAAGTTTCCTATTCGTCGAATTGTTTTCAATCCGGCGCTGTTTCCATCGTATTATTGTTATTTTATCAACTCCAAAATGGGTTACCGCCCTCCTTATAGAACAGCCTTCGTCCATTACTCGAGTGATAATATGATATGGTTCAATAAAGACTTTACTAAAACATTATTTTTGCTGATTTTTTTAGTATTATGCAAAATTTAATACAAAAATAATGTTGCCTTTAATTTAAGTAAAAAAATATTTTCAGTTTTAGAGACCTTTTTTAAACAATATGACAAATTGTCGTACTTTTGAAGTTTTTAGGCATTTTAGCTGGTAGTCCGTATAATTTACACACTTTTAGAAAGGTCAATTTTGTGACTGCATGTATGCGTTTTTTTTTTAAATCAAGTGTACGTTATGATTCACCGAACACATGCTAGTATACAAGATTAGGTATTAGTTTTTTCTTATTATTAGTATTAGTAGTATAAGGGCGGCAATTAGGCCTCTTCATGGGTCCTTTTTGCCATACCCCGTTCCTTACCCCTATGCCGCTACTTCTGCTGCAACTCTCTATCTAATCTATCTAACACTATCTATATACCCTGTGAATTGGTATAATAAATCCAGGTATTTCCCATTTATTGGTCAAATTTTTCTAGCTAACTGAGACTTTTGCAAAACAGATTGTTAATTAATATAATAAAATAAGTAAGATTTTTCTATTTCGTTCTAGGAAACATTTTTACTGTTCCTCAATGATATTTGTTTAGTTTTATCTGTTTTTGTTAAAAACCACAGTATTTTCCCGAAATGTACACTTCCGGCCACATAAAATGCGTACAGCAGAAGTTAGTTGCAGGTCTGTTGAATTTAAGTTTTGCTAATTGCGTTGCTTATTGTAACTGACTTTGACGTTTTCGAATTACAAGTTAGATCTTTTAACATTCTAAACATAAACATAAGGAGACTGGCCACACTTTACTAAAAAACTAATATACTAATGAATAAAACAATTTTTTTAACTTATTCAACATGTTATTAAAAAAAAATATTCTTAAAGCTCATTATGGACAAAACAAGACCACAATTGTGCGTATAAGAAACAAGTATCGAGAAGAAGGAACTGGTGAAAGGAAAGCAATAACTTAATCATAATTAGCGCGCCCCTGCAGGATCAGTAAATTTGAGTCTTTGGAGACAACCAAAAATGTTCGAAAACAAAAAGAAATTATTAAAACACTACGTAAATTAAAAAAAAAAAACAAGAAAACGTTTCTTCAGTAGCGTGTCATTGCCCCGTCAGCCTAGATAATATTTGCCACGGAATCTGCTAAATTTTGAAATAAATTGGGATTTGAAACAACTTCGTCGTACCCTCTGACTATGAGCTCCATTAAGTGGTTTGAATTTCTGGAAACAATATTCATTCGTGTTAACTTTTTTGCTATAAGGCCCCTCACATTTTCCATGGGATTGGCATCAGGAGTTTTTGCCGGCTATGGCAAAACCTCGATAGTGATTTGCTGGAACTACTGACGTTTAGAAATGCGTGCAGTATGGATAGAGCAGTTATACTGTTGATACACAAAACCTTCCGGATGACGAATGGTTGCTTCTGGAAGCATAATGTTTCTCATCATATCAACATAAACGCCGTAAATCTTCTAAAAAGAGCCCCATGTCCTCTCGCGTATATCCAACTCCACACATTCACGGAAAATCTTCCAGCCCGGTCTTCGTTCCCAGCAATATATTTTCGTTTCGTGTTCGGGGCGGGCGATATATCAAAATTTCTTTGCTGTCATTGTGGGACTGAAAGATTTTTTTATCCGCGAAGACCACCATCGTCTAATTTTGCCAAAATTTGGGCTTTTTCAAATTAGTTTAGTTGGGGCATTTTTAAATATAAGCGTATGACAACAATAAAATCTGACAGTGACATTTTTTGTCAATTTGAAATACCTAAAAGGTTACTGAGTTGCGAGGCCCATAATACACTATACAAAATCGGCGTACGCATTTTATGTGGCCGGAAGTGTATACACATTAATTGACGTCAACCGTCAACGAGAATTTTCAGTCTGACGTTTATTTTTTTTTCTCCCCAGATTTTTGGCCACACACTGAGTATTAGGACAGGGCCTCATTCAAAAAAATTTAGACGATTTTTTAACCATTTTTTTGCCATTTATTGTTATCGTAAGACAGTTGATTACAGTGCACTAGATATGGCCAGTGCCTCAAGTGTTAATCCAATACATAAACGTAAATAGTGCGAACTCTACATCATAGAAGAGGCTGGTTTTGAAATCTCAAATAAATGAAGCTCAGAGCAATACCGCTCTCAACTAAATCGCCTCAATACCCTTTGCCATTTTTATAACCAAATTGACAAGTAAAACATGAATTTTCTGTCAGTTTGGTGTCAATATGGCACCGATAATAGGCCAAAGGATACTAAAACGAAAATGAGTTAACTGGCTTTTTAGTTGAGAACGGTGTTGCTCAGAGATGGTGGATGACCAATGGGTGGTGATTTTCAGAGGCACATTAGGCATATAGCCGCAAGAGTAGCAAGATAAATAGAAATCTGTTTCGTCACAATTCTCTCTAATATTAGAAAGTAATTTGTTATTTTAAATCTAAAATCTGCAAATTCATAGCTACGAATATGCAGTTTTTAGATATTTGTGATGAATTTACGTCAACACCCTCACCAAGCTTAAATGTATAAAATCGCAGATTTAGATCAAAACCCCTGTATGACACTTTTGATTAAAATCGAACAAACTAAATCTTTTTCCCCCTCCACTTTCTTTGTTAGTATTGTCACCGAAACTATAAACGCATACCAAATTTGAAGACAATTGGATGTGTAAAATGTAAATGAAAACATGACCAATAATCATTCATCTTGAATCCGCCATATCGAATTTTTAAAATCTGATCAAAAATTCGAATTCCTTGTCCCCAAAACCCCCGTATACCAATTTTGTTTTGAAATCGGACAAACTTGGGTGTTTTTGCTCCTCCACTCCCCTCGTAGAGGTGAGGGGGTTCATAATAATACCGTATTATTGTATTGTTCCCGAAATATTACACGCATACCAAATCTGAAAACGCCCGTATACTGATTTTGGTTGAAATCGGACAAACTTAGACGTTAACTTCCCTCCAGGGGGTGCCGAATAATACCATAATGTTATTGTATTTTCACCGGAACTATAATCGCATACCAAATTGGAATTCAATCGGACATCTAGAAATTAGTCAAAATTGAGTGGCAAAATTTGACCCGAACATATAAACATACATATACATTGATGTGAAGTTAAATAAAAGCTTTTTATAAAAAATACGCAAAATGAAAAGCCGGTGCTGCATTTTTAAACGTCTAAATTGAATTAGAATTCATTATTTTTTAGTTTACTTCGCTCACCAGTCTGGGTCTCTCTCAGGTATATTGGGTTTACATCGATTTTTCTTTGTTATGTTCGCTATACAAATAAAAATGAATGAGATTTTTGGCCACACTGATGGCACTGAGTATTAGGATAGTGCATCATTCAAAAAAATTTAGAGGATTTTTTAACCATTTTTTTTCCATTTATTGTTATCGTAAGACAGTTGATTACAGTGCAATAGATATGGCCAGTGCCGCAAGTGTTGATCCAATACATAAACCTAAATAGTTGCGAACTCTACATCATAAAAGAGGCTGGTTTTGAAATCTCAAATAAATGAAGCTCAGAGATGGTGGATGAGCAATGGGTGGTCATTTTCAGAGGCACATTAGGCATATAGCCGCAAGAGTAGCAAGATCAATAGAAATCTGTTTCGTCACAATTCTCTCTAATATTAGAAAGTAATTTGTTATTTTAAATCTAAAATCTGCATATTCATAGCTACGAATATGCAGTTTTTAGATACTTATTATGAATTTACGTAAACACCCTCACCAAGCTTAAATGTATAAAACCGCAGATTTAGATCAAAACCCCTGTATGCCACTTTTGATTAAAATCGAAGAACTGATGTTGGTTGAAATCGGACAAACTTAGACGTTAACTTCCCTCCAGGGGGTGCCGAATAATACCATAATGTTATTGTATTTTCACCGGAACTATAATCGCATACCAAATTGGAATTCAATCGGACATCTAGAAATTAGTCAAAATTGAGTGGCAAAATTTGACCCGAACATATAAACATACATATACATAGATGTGAAGTTAAATAAAAGCTTTTTATAAAAAATACGCAAAATGAAAAGCCGGTGCTGCATTTTTAAATGTCTAAATTGAATTAGAATTAATTATTTTTTAGTTTACTTCGCTCACCAGTCTGGGTCTCTCTCAGGTATATTGGGTTTACATCGATTTTTCTTTGTTATGTTCGCTATACAAATAAAAATGAATATCATATCAGCTTTAACAGACATATTCTTTTTTCATTCACAAAGTATCCCTGGCATCATGCTGTTAAACTCTGGTGCATTTTATTCATATGAGAGCGTAATATAAGGAGTTATTTGAAGTGATTTAAGGTTAACAGTTTAGTTATAATGACGATTATTAGTGGATAGAGGCTCAAGCCCCTCCGCACCCCAAAGTCACTGAAAATCTATTCCTAAAGTTGAGTTTTCCCAAAAAAATCTCAGTTTATATTGATACTCACCCCCCCCCCCCAGGAAAAATTTATGCGCACCGAACCGTTGATGAGTCCATGGTTATATGAGAAACAAAGGGAATAAGTTAAACTTTTTGGAAATATCAAATGACGGATACGCATGCTTAGAGTGATGTTGTATGTAATAAAGCGATTATTTGCGTCTGTGACGGGGCTAAAAGCCATTCTATCAGCTCTGCTGGATGCCATCGCTGGATGACTGCATTTTGCGGGTCACAAAGGCTCCAGTAATGGAAATAATGGATTTACGGGCCGGCCATGGACCGTGTAACAGCATTATCTTAATCACAACATCGCTCGCTTTGATTTCTGGTTTTAATATTCGCCGCTGTAATTGGCCCAGTAATTGTTTTTGTGGCGGAAACACAGAGTGCTCTCGAAAATGATTTATGGCGCACAATATCGCCGAATAACGAACAACAAAGTGACTGGGGAGCAGTCTTGGGGAATATAAGGAGTTCGAATAACAATGACACTCTTTTAGTATGTAACTCATTTTTGGAATAATTTTGTGACCGATAACGTCTAAGAGTCTCGTAGTTGTCGTTCAAAAAACCATCGCCGAAACCACTGCTACCCTTTGCAAATGGAACTACTTTCAGAACTAATAGCAAAAATGTTGGTCAGATAGTCGAAACACTACCTATTCCAAAGAACCAAACTTTTTGTTTTCGGCTTCTAAATAAATCATATAGATACTAAATATCCACTTTTTAAAATTTTTGCCTGTTTTTCTATATATCTGTTTGTTTGTACCATGATCAAGTAAAACTTTATTTCATCAAATTCGGTTCACGGGAACAAAAGATAAAGCACGAAAAACGGAAAAACGGTTTAACCACGGGCGTAGCACATTTTCAGATAAGAAAGGAAAAAATCAAAAGATCCTGGGTAGAATAGACACTAAGTTGGTCATGATATCATCATGTATCAAAGTTATACATGCAAATGACGTGGTCTTGATGAAAAAGCTCAACGTTAGACCGCAGAGATTGTACAGATTAAAGGAAGACAGAATATTGTGTTATATTCCACGTTTGCGTGTACGTCCTGTGACCAACTTAAAGTGTCTAATAACGAAAATTGAAAATTGGAATGTTGTTCCACAAGGGATATTCCAAGGATCAAAGCGAAAATAGAAATACATAAACGATTTTTCGCTCCGGGCAACCAGCGGGGGCTCATCAGTTTTTCCACTACTCACCCTCCCCAAACATCATTCAACACTATTATACACTTTGATTTCCAATTTTGTTTCCATCTGGCGTGTTAATATTTCCAATAAGCATATGAAACTCAGGCAATTAAAACAAGATAAGAAGAAGTTTGAGTTCGTTACTTATACCAAGGGTGGTAGTTGTTGTTCACTCTGCATTGTTTATCGCCCACCGCGCTGTTGTTTTCTTTGATGGGTAGCCAGAAAAAAGTGCCCTCCTAGGCATGATGGTGCGGGTCGGGTTGCTATCTTTTAGAAAGGGTTTCTTGAGTGGCCCTACTGGAAGATGAGAATAAATTACTGTGGCGTCTGCCCCTAGGTCGCACACCTTGATGTGGCGGCGCCATAGTTTGTCTCCTTGTGACATCTGTGGCAACACCTAACCAAAGATGTCTTACAAGTGTTAAAGGGTTTCACAGTGATCTTCACGTTGGTTTGGGTGTTTTTGTGAGACCTCCAGTGGTACTTGGATGGAAAATAAATGAGTCTGAGTCATCAAGTGGAGTAACTTTATGCTGTATTTTGAGGCCTATATCATATTTTTATGATCTGCAGGAGTTTTGACCTCTAGGATGGTATGTGTTCCAACTACCATTCTAAATAACTTAGTAGATAACATGGGCATAAAATCTTTATAGCTCTTTTTGCATTTATGCAATCTAACATCTACTTATACCAAAAATAATCCAAAAAGAAAACTTCTCTTTATTTGAGGAGGCTGAACAGTGGAACCCTGATGAACCCTCGACGGGGCGAAACATCGTTTAAGTATTTCTGTCTTCGTGGTCTTTTAAGTATTTCTTGTTATTTTACCCAAGATGTTTTGATCCTCTCTTTTAGATTCTTTTCGGCTGAAGTAACTGACTCGGAGGTTTTTAACTTCTTTTTTCTCTCTTGTTTTTAGGTCAGGTCTGTTTTTAACTGTCAACACCGTTTGAATATCAAAAAATTATTGTAGATTTTGACATTTTAAATGCCAAAAAATAACGGCTTCGCCCAAAAATACACTTCTTCTCGAATTTCCATCTCCTAACGGAGGTTGGAAATAAATATGGCAATGCGAATCTTATTTTCTGCGGATTTAAAGAGTTGAGTCTCTTAAATTCTTATGCCAAGATGGTCTTCTTCTTCCTTGACCTTGCCTTTAATTTTTCTCTCTAATATATTTTTCAGTAGCCTGTATTTGTGGCCTCTCATCACGTGACCAAAGTATTCCAACTTTTTGTTTTTGAAATTCTTAGCATTCGACGGTAGCACCATCTTTCAAAAGCTTCAAGTTTGTTCATTAAACTCTTTCTTATTGTCCATGCTTCCCATCTATAAAGAAGGGTTGAGAAAACGTAGCAACGTAGTATTCTTATCCTGAGTTTCAAATTGATGTCCTTGCTGCAGAGGAATTTTTTGATTTTTATAAAGGCATTTCTCGCTACTTCAATTCGTGATCTAATTTCCTGAGATTAATCTTCGTTTTCATTTATCCATGTGCCCAAATATTTGTACTGTGACACTCTTTGTATTGGGGTGTTATCGAAAGTTAGATTTCCAACGACGTTTGGATTCTTCGTTATGATCATATATTTAGTTTTTTCAAGGTTCATTTTCAGTTCATAATTCTGGCATGATGCGTTTAGTCTTTTTAATAATATTTGGAGATGTTATAGACTGTCAGCTGTAACGAAGGTATCATGAAAGAGTTTTGTGACTGTGGAATCTTTTGCAACTGGAGCATGATTATACTTGATTCCATATAAATCGAACACGCCGATTTCAAAAAATTTACTTTTAAGGTCATCTGTCCTTAAAAATAGCAAAAAGCAAGATTTTTTTCCATTTTCTGTTCAAAAAATCGTAATAATTTGAGTTTTCGTCAGTCTAACTTCAAAACTAACATATTGCAAAAATAACATACTAAAGGGCGCTATTCATCAACTATTAAAGCGAAGAGGGCCAAATTTGTTAATAAAGATAAAAGGGTCAAGTCCAACAACATTGTTAACAAAAATTTGGCAACCTATAACCATATTTTATTTTATCCCGTTTTTTAAAAAAAGTAAAAGCGACAACATTAATTCTTATTAACTTGTTGCCGCTTACTATGAAAAAAAAGTTTAGTTAATTCAGGGATGACCTTGATTGACCTTGAAAATAACATGAACAAGTGAAAAACCAGCTTTTTGTGATGTTTTTTCCAATTTTCCACTACGCAAAAACTTTAAGTGCCGGAGATGAAATTAACATCTTGGCCATAAATAAACATTTCATTTTAAACCTTCCTACCATTTTTTTTGATATGGCGTCCCACATGTTTATGCTATACCCCGGTAAAATTGACCAATATGCCTGTCGGTTTTATTAAGTTTCGAAACTGTGAATTTTATGTTCTACTCACTTGTCCAGCCAACAAATTCATTTAAATAACCTATAAGAGAGTTATCAGAAGTTAGATATGTATTACCATATACTGGACCAGTGGTTTCACAATAAAATTCAAGGATGAGGATTTAACAGCTATTTAGTCATACATTCATGTGCCCTGCATCCCTGTAGAAGTTCCGAAACTTAATAAAAACGGCAGGCATATAGGTCATTTTTACCGGAGTATAGCGTAAACATATACAAAAAAAAATGTAGGGAGGTTTAAAATGAAGTGTTTGTTTATGGCTAAGATGTTAATTTCATCTCCGGCACTTAAAGTTTTTGCGTATTGGTAAATTGGAAAAACCATCACAAAAAGCTGGATTTTTACTTGTACATGGTATTTTCAAAGACAATCAAGGTCAGGCTCAATTTCATAGTAAGCGGCGACAATTCAACAAGAATTGATGGCCACCTTGTCATTTTTGCTTTTTTACGAAACTGGGTAAAATAAAATATGGTTATAGGTCACCATTTTGATATATCAGCCGCCATATTGAAACGCGTCAGAGCTGAACCAAATTTTTTATAACAATATTGTTGAATTTGCCCTTTTTTTCTGGCTTACCAAATTTTGTCTTCTTCGCTTTAATAGTTGATGAATACGCGCCCCTTAGTGCGTTATTTTTGCAATTTGTCAATTTTAGGTAGAGTGGTATTTTTCAAGGTCATGAAGTTTTGGAATACATGCCCAATATTTTGAGGTACATTTGAAGTTGGACTGACAAAATCTCGAATTATTAAAATTTTTTGAAAAGAAAATGGCAAAAATCTTATTTTATGCGATTTTAAAGGTTATTTAAGGTCGGATGACCTTGGAAGTAATTTTTTTGGAATCCCCGTTCTCGAGTTATATGGAATAGAGTATAATCATATATCGGTTGCCAAAGTTGTATCTTTTATGATTTTTGGCCACCATCTTGGAAGATGACGTCATATCAACTTCTTCTATACGGATGCGAACAAAACACCCGGTAACATTTGATTGTGTGACTAAAAAGCTATCAATCCCAGATAGTCACAAAACTCCTTCATTCAAAATCCCACGGGCTAGAAATTATCGACATATGCCCTTACACTAAAAGTAAAAAGGTTCATTTTTCGCATTCAACATCAGCTTTACCTATTTGTATGTACTGTTGGTTTTTCACCTTCCTTTTAATTTTCTAGTTTAAATTACTTATATTTATTTCTGTTTCTAATATTTCTATTGACATGCAGACTGTGGAAGCTTATTAATAAAATTTGTCATTAATACTGCGATGTGTGTGTAAGTATCATAGTAGTTGTTATGTTATTAAGCTTTATTTACAATAAATGCAACCCTAATATAGCAAGATATAGAACGTTATGGGGCACCTTAAATACTTTGTCACACTTTGGTATTAAAAATTCACGTTATTCACAATACACACAATATAGATACTTTTTGGACGTGCCAATTTACGGCCCGATAACTTCGCCGACAACGATAACTTCAACACTATTTGATAGTTTGAAATAGCCTTTATTACATTCTGTATTGTAATATACTCTATTTCGTTATCGATTTCAGTTCGGGAAATGATACATTACATCACTAGTCCGGTAAAGTAACTAAAAAAATAAGAATAAAATAATGGATTTTCTGCAATTGCAGTATGAAATAAAACGTTATACGAAACACGGCCGTGAAATGTCATTAAGTAGTAGAAGTAGTAGTAGTAAGGGGTGGCCCGCAGACCTGACAATTAGGCCTCTTCATGGGCCCCTTCTGCCATACCCCGTCTCGCACCCTTATCCTTTCACTTCCTCTACATATCCTGCCTCTCTCTCTCCGGGCCTTCTTGCCTTCCTTATAAAAGTCAGCACGTCAGCCCATCTTAGAGAGTTTTGCTCCTCCTCTTCTATCGTGGGGCACCTCACGTCTGCTGTCTCAATCTGGCGTACCCGTCACACTCTCCAGGTGCACTGCTGATGAAATGTCATTAAAGTACTCGTTTAGAAATTCCCGACTCCGCTCCTTCGTCACCTTGTCCGTCAACATCTAGACTTGTACTTTAATAGAGCATTTCCCGGCCTTGTAACGTAAATTACTATTTTGGTACAGTTTTTACGTTGACGTCTAGGGAGCCGTTATTTGACGTTTGGGATTTGTTTATAAATGTACAAAATAAAATGAATTTGCTGTGGTTTTCCTTTCTTAGACCAAGTTAATTCCTTTTTAATTAGGTTTCAAGAAAAAATAAAGGATTTACCTACAGAACCAGAGTTTTGTTCTGTGGATTCACTAATGCTTAATTAAGCTACACCCGCCCCCCCTCAACGAAACTCAATTTGGATATTGTAAAAATTATGTACTAATTATGTACTAATTTAGTCCCATTTTAAAAAAGTTTGTACGTAATGAATAACGGAATTATTTGCACTTAAAAGGGGGAGTGTGACTTGGCGCTAAGCTGCACCCCCCCCCCCATGCTTAGGAGACAGATTTAATGAATGTTGATATGTCATAATTTTGTGCTAATTGTGTACTCTTAAAGAAGAGTACTTTTACTTTACAAAAACCATCGGTTCATATTTGGTGCTATGTGCTAATTTCGCAATTGCTATTATTATATTTTTGTTTTAAGACTTACATATAAAATGCATAAGTGTGCGTTAGGTGAAAGAAGTCACCGGGACTATATTTTCACGGGTAAACAACACATCTGTATGAAACCGCCACATTTTAAATATTAGGGAGATTTTGGTCAGGTTTTTTGTCAGTCTGTTACCCTTACCTTTATTCTGGGCAGGCGTAGTAGCACTCTGTCAGGCTGTTACCTTTATTAAAGATAACCACTGGCGCTAATTAGCGTCAAACAGCGACTTCCTTTACCTTTAAAAAGACAACCAACCAAACTTGATGTGATTATGTGGTGGAAGATTTCTAGGTTATAAAAGTTTGTTTTTACAAAAGTTTTGTGTATTTGGATTTTATTTTTTGTTAACCTTGTTTATGGTAGTAGTGGGGTGCCTTTTTACCCTTTTTTTTACTAAACAGGTGAGTAGGTAAGTACAAATTTAGTTTGCATAGGCCCGTTTTCTTCTATTACTCCACACAGGATATCTTGCAAAATCATTTGCCTGACTAAATTTATGTTGGTGTGTCCATCTTCCAGACCTATCACTAAATTGATATTTTCGTCCATGATATGGTTAGAAAAGCAAATAAAAAGAAGAATCGAGAAAAAAATAACAAAAGTCAATAAAAAAGTAAGGTTATGTTTACCACCGAACGATTGACTACGTTCAAAAGCTCTATTTTTAACTTCTTGAAGTTACCTTTATTTACGGTAACGGTAACCATAAGAGTAACGAAATTTGCCGTTAAACTGCCTGACCAAAATCTCCCTATTGCTTCAGAATCAACCAGAACGCAACTCTATAATGTTGCCATAACTGTTCCTCAGCAATTTTCTTAGATTTGGTTACTGATTTGGAAAATTTGCATTTAGTATATGGAGTGCGCCTTGTAGCTTATTTTAATTTCTTTATTGGCAGTGTTTCACGATAGCGGTTAACCAAATTTGATGTTCACATAATCGTTGGCCGTTTTTGGCACGACCAGAAACTATCTAGAAACACCATAATAAAGCCGTATAATATATGTAAATAAAAAGAGAGTTTTACCAGCAGAAAACTGTTGGATTTTTCGCCTTCTCCATCAGTTCAACCACTGACTGGTTTCAGACACGTGTCTGCGTCTAGTCTTCAAGTCGCACCCGGTATGTATTCTTGTGGTACTTCGGTGTATTTTATAAAGTTCGTTTTTTTGCTATCGATTCGTCATAGTAGAAAGCCCGACTGGTGGATGGACTGTCTCTGAAACCAGTCAGTGGTAGAACTGGTGGAGAAGGTAAAAAATCCAACAGTTTTCTGCTGGTAAAACGCTCTTTTTATTTATGTTTAACTCCACTATGGACATTGGACAATATAAATGAAAGTAACACTCGTGGCATATCGGACAAAGCGGTTTTGTTTCTCACTTCATTACCACCAGGCCTCCAATGTCTAATGGAGAATCCAGACAAGTACACATCTATTTCATCCTTATTAGGAATCATCAGGGAGTCATAGGATTGTACCTGGCAGTTGAAGCTACACACCTCTCGAATTTTAAACAAAAAGTTTGTGATCCGTGCGAACGTTACCTCTTTTTAAAAGTCATGTTACAATGACCTTATACTTTTACAGGTTTCTACTTTATAACCTGCTGAAAGGTACAGGATTCTGTATTTACGGTGTTCTGCACTTTTCAATTTTGATGTTTTTGTTTGTCGGTTTATTCGACAGGTGGTGCACACATTTACTACGTCTCCACGGATTACAAACTTTTTGTTTAAAATTCGAGAGGTGTGTATGGTCACTGTGTAGCTTCAACTGCCAGGTACAATCCTATGACTCCCTGATGATTCCTAATAAGGATGAAATAGGTCTGTAGGTGTCTGGATTCTCCATTAGACATTGGAGGCCTGGTCGCAATGAAGTGAGAAACAAAAACGCTTTGTCCGATATGCCACGAGTGTTACTTTCATTTTTAGTTGCGGACACGAGACTCATTTTGTTGTGTTTTTAAATATTTTGGCTTTTTAGTTCTGCGCAACAAACCTCCTCCGGAGCGATTGCTTGCTGGTGCCTTAAAATTAAGCTCCAATTAACATTTAGAGTGTATTAGGTGGAATGCAAGTAGTACAGAAATATATAAAAAAACGAGTACGCCGTATTTAAAAGCATCTACTTGCGCTGCTTTTTTAAAGTGCGTTTTATATAACTCGCTGCGCTCTTTCTTTAAAACCACGCTTATAAAAAAAGACTATTTAACCAAATTGTAAAATAGTTTTATAAAAGTTACAAAATCATCTACAAACGGTCCTAAAAATACGTCATTTTTATGTATATGCGTATTTTCGTCAAATGCATGGTAGCAGAATAATATGATTAAGAAGCCCCAAAGTGCTTCTAAAAACCCTTGAGGCTACATTTTTGGAGAACATAAGAGAAACAGGAATATCATTCAAACAAAATATCCGATTTGCTAATGCAACTTTTAAGAAAATTAAAAATATTTTTAATTTTAAAAACTGAATATCAAGTAAAAATATTTCGACATGTGTTTTGACCTTGTTTCGAAAATATAGAAAACTGCTTAAAACTAATTTTTCGTTAAAACATTAAATGATATTCCAAATTCTTTGGAAACCATTGCCTAACCAAAAAAAAATCTTATAAAAATAATTGAAAAATGCGCATTTTTCACTTTTTTCCATATTAAATGATTATAGTTTCATATTTATGCAATTTTTAAAATAAATTATTTTGGTTAATATTCTTATCTCCATATGACGTTTATTGCTCATTTTGTCTTTTTTGAAGCATCAAAATACATGTATCCTTACTATCGTTTCACTTCCGTGGATAACACAAGAATACAATAAATTTCAGAAATGTTGGCAAGTACACTTCTCTCAACATAAACTGGTACAGCAGAAGTTAGCAGCCTGTTTAATTTTTAAAATTTGTATAGTACGGCATTGTCTTCCTATAAGTGACAATGTCACAGACTCCTGATAACATGCATGTCAGTGTCGTCCAGATTACACAGCATATACCTACTATTTTGTGATCCAAATTTTAAAAAACGCCGCCGCATCTTTCCGAATTTGACAAAGCTCAAATATTAGCAAAACTAGACGATAGTTGGTCTATTCGGCAAGTAGCTGTTCATTATGAGAGAAGCAAGTCTACGATAGTAAACATAAAAAACCGATTTCAAGAGGAGGGAACTATCCACCGAAAGGAAGGCAACGGTTTGACGAAAGTTACTAGACCAGAGGAAGACCAAGAAGCAATCAATTTTCTGAAAAATCATCCGTTTGCCAAAGCGAAAGAAGTAAAAAATTCAATCAAATTTTCCAGAATCCATAATAATATTAGGTAGGAGGATTAAACGTTCAAGGCTTTTGCGTTGAATTATTCTCTGTTTTCACAGATGAGAAGATCTTTAAGTCCAACAGCGATAAAAAACAAATTCTGGTTTATCGACCGCCAAGCACCCGATACGAAGGACAATATATTGCAGGAAACGAAGATCGGGCGGGAATATTCTGGATATCGGCTAGAGGACATGGCGTTCTATTTAAAATTAATGTGCGATTTACAAGTTTACGTTAATATGCTGAAAAATGTAATGCTTCCAGAGGTGAGGGTCCGTTATCAAGATCATTTTGTATTCCAACAAGATAACTGTCCAGGTCATACGACCAGAATTGCGCGATGGTTCCAGGTAACACCGTTCGAGAACGGTGTTGTTCCTAAGGACACTAATCCTAGAGCATTAGGTCTTGCTCTAGGATCGAAATTTTGCCTTGGTCTGCAAAAACCCCTGATGGAAATCCATATCCAATAGAGAACGTGTGGGGACTTTTCGCAAAGAAATTAGCAAGTTTTAGTATCATTCCCAGGAATTCAGAACATTTAATGGAACTCATCGTAAGGGCATATAGGGAAGTTATTGCTGACTTCAGAACATTATTCCAGCCAAAAAATAAGTATTTTTTATATATGTTTAGTTCATAAAGAATTTTTGATTTTTTTAAATTTTGTTTTTATTTTTAGTGGCCTTATGTTTTGAATTAGTAAAAAACAAACAAGCCGTCTCCTTATAGGAAGTTTATGTATGCCAAAAATATAACCTAAAATGACAAAGTCAAAAAGTCAGTGTTGCACATAGGAAAATATAAAAAATCGTATTTGCAGCTACCTTTTGCTGTACCATTTTTATGTGGAGGGAAGTGTACGTGCTTCTACGTTTTATTTAGGTCGGTCAAGCCACACCTCGCCTCCCAAACATATTCGAATTTTGATAAGCTTATAATTTTGAACCAATTTTAAACCACTTTTGAAAATTTTGAACCACACTCCTTCCTGATTTTCTTTATATTCCATATTCGGGGTACAGCCGGACGTCAAGCTACACCCCCCTCATTTAAAACGTAGAGAAAAATTAAAAGCAACTATCCCAAAATTAAGAACTAATTTCGAACTCCTAATATCACCAAAAAAAATTTTGAAAATCATCAGCTAAGTCTAAGAGATATCTATGACTAAGAAGCAAAGTACCATTTTTAAGCCAATGAAAAGATCAAATCCTGCTTTACACATGCCCATTGGTTCCAATAAACGTCCAACAAAGATGGAAAGACTTTTTCTTACGTGACTTCTAGTATATTTCTATGCCTTCCAAACTGATTGAATTTCAATTGGCTAAACCCTCCATTTCGAATCAATATAAAAAAATGACAGAAACTAGGGTGGTTAAAATTTTTTTAAAGTTGTACAAAATTAGTTCGAAATTAGCTAAAAATTATAAGCATATCAAAGTTCGAAATTTTTTTGAGGAGGGTGTGGCTTGACGTCAACCTGCAACCTCCACCATATTTAAAAAAATACAGGGTTACTAGTGGATTTTTCGAAATTCTTTTTGGTGATATTAGGTGTTCAAAATTAGTTCTTAGTTTTGGGATAGTTGCTTTTAATTTTTCTCTACGCTTTAAATAATATATATTCAGGGTGTTCCAAATTCGATGTTCACCATGGGGATCTCCTAAACGGTAGGAGATACGAAAAGCTTTAAATTAGTGCAAATTTGCACAATTTGATGTCTTACTCAAAACTAAAAAAAAGAAGACAAAATCCGAGTAGTTCCGGAGATAGGCGAAAAACCCAAATTTTTCATTTTTAAGTTTTTGTTTTTTTGCGCCTTTATTCCTAAAGCTGTCAAAAAACACTTAAAACTTTCTAGAGGCATTTTTTAAAGATCTACCTAACGGCAGGTCTGTTTTTGAGATTTGATATTTCAGTGTGCAGGAGCACTGTCAAGTTAATTTTTAAGGAGACGTGCTTTTTTGCTCCTGTCGTTTGGTTCATAAAATATGACAGATAATTTTTTGTACCCCTATTTTGACTAGTCACGTGACGTTTTGGGTGAATTGATCATCATCAGTTCAATTTTTGCATTTGACTTACTAAATATATTTTGGAAATCCGCTTGCAACCTTTTTTGACATTTTAAAAATTACAGTTTTTTTGACGTTTGTTTTTACAAAATTATTTTGTCTAACATTTTAGACATATGTTTTTTCTTTCCTTTTAACTGTTGCATTTATAACTTAGCTGATTAAAATGTTGATAATTTAAACATTAATATTAGATTAGACAAAAAAATCTGTAATTTTTAAGATGTCAAAAAAGGTAATGTAAGCGTGTTTCCAAAATATCTTGAGTAAGTTATAAGCAAAAATTGAGTTTGGGGTGATGATGGTTAATTATCACAAAACGTCAGGTGACTTGTCAAAATAATGTTGCAAAATGTTATCTCATCCTCACGAATTTGAAATACCCTGTATATAAGTGGTTCAAAATTAGTTCCAAACTATAAGCATATCAAAACTCGAATATCTACGGGGGGGAGGGGGGTGTCGCTTGACTGACTTGTTTTATTGCGCATTCTTCCAACAAATAATCTCGGTTTTCGATCGGTAGCGTAATATCGTTTTTTTTAATATTATATAACGACTAAAATAACACACCTTGGGCGCGCACAAGCTTTACATATCCACAGGCTGTGGGAGAGATATTACTTCGATAAGTTTCTATGAGATGGTTGGAGGCATTGCTTATGATAGCTTACAAGAATTCATATGCCAAAAAAATATTATATTGTATATATATACATATATATGTACCCTTGTGGGTATCACCATAGAGGCCCATAAAGTTTATTGAGTCGATTTGTTTGTTAAACCTATTTGTATAAAGGGGCGGCCCGTGGGCCTGGCAATTAGGCCTCTTCATGGGCCCTTTCTGCTATACCCCGTTCCTTACCCCTATGTCTCTACTTCCGCTGCAATTCTCTCTTCGGGCCTCCCTGTCTTCTTTACGAAGTTCAGTATGTCGGCCTACTTGAGCGAGTGCAGCTCTTCTTCCTCTATCGTGGAAAATTCCCACTTCAGCTGGCTTGATGTGGCATATGCATCGCACTCTGCTATCAAGTGCTGCGCCGATTCCTCTTCGATCCCGCAAGTGGGACACACGGGATCTCCTGATACTCTCATTTGCGTCAGATGTTTGTTCAGCCGATTGTGCCCAGAAGGCATCCCTGTCAGCAGTCCAATGTCCTTTCGGGTCTTGGCTAAGAGCCATTTCGTTCTGGCTACATTCGGACCATCCACGAATAGCTTGGACTGTCTGCACTTTGACTCTTGCCTCCAGGACGTCTTCAGTTCATTTGTTGAGCTCACTCTGTACCTGTTTCCTGGTTATTTCCAGAAGAGGTTCCGGTCCAATGTATTGGGTTTTGGCCCCTAGTCTGGCAAGTTCGTCCACTTTCTCATTCCCTGATATTCCCTCATGACCTGGGACCCACATCAGTTTCACCCTCTTGTCTTGTACCAGTGTTTGCAGTGCTTCAGCGCACACCTCCACGAGACTACCGACTATTTTGGCTCTCGGAGCATATGTATATGTCCCTCCGCTTGAAATACCGTAGCGTGTTCTCCAAGTAGATAACTTTTCTAAACTTCTAGGCTTTCCGCGTGCGCCTGTTGTCCGCCTGGGGGCTTATTCTTAAATTTCGTAAGAAAGATCGCACGGAAACGGTCCTCTCCCTGATATCGACCAATAATAGGCTTTGAAGTGATCAGAAGTTATCCGAAACCTATCCGTCCCCGACCGAACCTCACCCGATTGCCGTGTATCGTAGGAACTTTCCTACACTTTCATACACCTGGTCCAGGGGCAGGTGTTCCCGTGCGATCTTTCCTACGAAATTCAAGAATAGGCCCCCTGGCTGACAGTTTAGAGCCATCCGTGTAGCAGACCGTCGCATCGCATCTCTGCTTAATTCCGTTCCGATCGGAATCTTCCCTTTGCCACTCATTCCGTTCTGGTATTGTGACCTTGTACTTTTGATCGAAACTCCATGGTTTTAAACCTATTAGAAAACGGAGCCTTCATGTACCTATAAAATATTTGAAAATACTATAAAATCAGATCAGGTAAAAAACCGATACATAAAACCACATCAAATCTAACCAAAATCAAAGCCATAACTCATAAATTATTACAAGCTTTAATAAACCTAAAATTTTACCTTATAAATCTAATAAAAACCAAGTGGGTTTTTATGAGACTTAATTCGTTTTTTTTGGCAGGGTTGTACTGAAATTTGTCTGATGGTTGCTTTTTCTTATTTCCGAAGAATAATAATTTAATACCTACGTAAATTTAATTCTACGATAAGTGTTAAATCACTCAAAAATTGTCTCCTTGGTGGTACTTATTAACACTTGGCAAAGACAGTTCGATACAAACCAAGAGCAGGGCTTCGTTCAGAATGCCCACAACCAGTGTAAAAAACGCACCGGTGCTTGGTGTGTCGCCGTTCAGGAATATGAAAGTGACCGGTGCGTCTCATTTTCATCGTTCAGGAAAGGTGGTGTGTCTACTGGTGCGTTTATAGCGTCATTAGCAAGGCCACTAACATGCGGCAATAAGGGTCAAAATTGCACGTATTTATGTCTATTTTAGTAATCTTATCACACCACACCGTCACACCAGTCTCGACTTGGTGTACTTGAATGAGGTTATAATATGGTGAAATTTTGATAATTTTTAATGACAAGGCTGTTTAAAAACTCAATTTTATTTAATTTTTTTTAACTAACCCTGTATAATATATGGTTTTTAATGATTTTTTTTTCTAGAGTCGTTTTTAAGCCAATACACATAGTAAGTATAGGAAGTAAAAAAACGTGACTTGTTTTATTGTTCTTTCCATTTTTAAATGTGATGTCTTATTAGTCTAGTACGTATACTTTTTTATAGCGGGTCTCAAAAAGTACTAGCTGATACTTGATACTTTTCAAAATTTTGGGATGTTTATGTAGCTTTTCAATGACTTCATATTTAAATGATCCGTTAAGAAATAAAAAAGTGGTGGGGACGGTTTTAACAACTATCCAACATTTTTCTGCTCACTTTTAGCCTGAAACATGCTTTTTTTGGGTCATTTCATATTGGATAATGTCACAAAAAAAGCAACCCGCAAAACCAACCGAAAACCCAGCATTCGAAAATAAGAGAGGACAAAAAGCCTATATTTTTACATTTTTCTACCCACTTGCAGCCAAAAAAAATATATTTTTGGGTCATTTTTTATTAGATAATATGACAGAACTTATATGATAATGTGACACGAAAAGTAAGCCCAGAAGACAACCCAACTTTTGAAAATAAGCGGAAACAAAAAGTCTATTTTATTATTTATCCCAACATCTCTTTATTTTGTTTTTGTAAATTAGCTGACATTAGACAAGTATGACAGATTATAGGTGGTGTGTACACGTGCGGACACACCGAGTGAGCGCACCCACACCATGGTGTGGGCTTTCTGAACGCAGCCAAGACAATTTTTTTAAAAACATGTAAATTATTTGTTTTTTCGAGAAGAGACAACTAGTTGTTTTTTAAGATAACGTTAAAAAATAAAACTAACTAAAAAGATACATATTTATTGTAAGAAGTTTGGTTTTCAAACCAAGAACAATCTTCACGTGCAGCAACTTTTAGGGCAAAAAATACTTTTCTGGATTGCAATCGTACAAACATTTGGCAAGTTCAAAAGATGCTACGCACTTGTCATCCAGTGTTACAGCTAAAAAACAAAAAAAAAAGTACAAAATATTGTTATTACCCTAACTGGTGCGAAAGATAATCTTTTCCGCACGCGACTACCGTTGAACCCAACGACGTGGAGATACTTTACGTTTGAGTTAGGATCAATATTTTTACTACGCAGTGGCGGCTTTAGAGGCCCCCCCCCCCCGAAAGGTTTAGAATCCAAATATTCGATTATATTACATATTTTTATCGAAGAAGGTGTGTCGCATAAAGATATAACTTAAATAGAGACATTATGTTTACCACAGTTGCGATCAGACATACATAAGGTAAACAATTTGGCGATAATGCCAGATTGCGCTGAAAGTTACATCTCTACACGTAATGTTTTTAAAAACATATTATTCGGTTTGTTTTTTTTAAACATGGAGAAACACCTTATTATTATTCAAATATATAAAGAAATTTAGGTATATTTTATAATTGCATTTAAATTTCCTTGAGTCTTCACAATTTTAAATCAATATGGTACTTGAAATATACCTCATTTTTCGATCGAAATATCATATAAAATAACTGATATTTTGGCCGAAAGAATAACTCTTTTTATTTCCCAATATATATCGGGAATAAAACCTATAACAATGTGACAACCTCACATTTGTGGCGGGTGAGTCATATAATCGTGTGTCCGCTGCTCCATTCATAATTTCTCTACCGCGTTGTAGCTTTAGCATAATCGAGGTTTTGGTATATTTTACAGATTAATCGAGAGTTTTTTAATATTTTTTCAATAGATTTTTAAGTGTTTGTGGCAAAAGTGATGTGACAAAGTGCGTAGTGTGGCGAAAACTGGAGATTGCAGGTGAAAACCAAACATTTCACAAGTTTGTTATCATATGTTTTTTCGACGCCATCTTGTGATAGGCCGCCATAGGCGTGCAACTAGTGTTGCAATAAATACAAAATGTAATTAATAAATATAGAAAAGAAATAAGTTTTTTTGGGATATTTTTGCGAATTTGTGATAAAAACAATATTATTATGGTAAGCACTTATAATTAATTACACTATATTTGGTATAATGAACCAACCCCAGCTGCGACATTTTTAAATATCCTATATGACTAGCAAAAAAATGTGCGCGTATGATATTTATTTATAACTACATTTAGAGTTTTAATACTTTATATATATATATATAGTCAGCTTAATTTTTCTGCTGAGATTTGTTTATAAATAGTACAAGCGTTCCTGGTATAATTATAAATTTTTAAAACATTATTATGTCAGACACAGGATAAAAAATGTATGTTTCTGACAACTTTTTATTTATAATATTTACATAGGTAGACACTCCACATAAGATTTTTTGTATTTATTAAAAATTTAAAGATACTTTTGTACGTCTTAAATAAATATTATAGTAGAGTGTATAAATATAATTTTTTTACTCACCGAAAAACCATCATATAGTACCTATAATATAGGTATCGTCTTTTTCGAAATACCACTATTTTTAGTCGAATTTGCTTATTTTTTCCACATTGGTTTTTTGGTAATTTGCCTAAACTGTGCGGAAAGTGATACTTTTCTGCACACGCTGGCCTTTAAGGGCGAAAAAAGCACTTTTGACACGATTTAAGTGCAACAATTTCCTACTTGCATAAAAAGCTTCTGCCTAAGGTTATATATATTTGGTATTTTTAAAACTAAAACCAAGAAATAATTTTGTTTTTATTTTTAATTTAATTTAGTTTATAAATGCATCTAAAACCTCCAATTGGACTTAAAATTCATGCCATGCTAAAAAAAATACTTTTACCTATGCTAATTTTTTAGTCAAGTTTTGCAGGTCACTTGAAATTAACTAGGTAAAGAAACTACTTCGCAAATGCGTGTGAAAAAGTCTACTGTTACATATCAATTTTAATGTGGAAAGTTCAACTTCCCACACGCTGTGCGTAAAAAAATAAGCACGGCGTGTATAAAAAACTGTCATAGCGTGCGTGAAAAACCGTTTAACACACGCATTTTTTTTAAATGGTACTTTATGGAGCAAATTTTAAAATTTTGAGTTTGAAATATGTGTTCTAAAAACTACTTTTTGATCAGGAAAGTCATCATAATCACTCGTAGAAAAAAAATTGTGCCTAAACCTTGCGGAAGTGTCTTTCCCGCCCGAACTCCTCCCGTGCATGAAAGTATCATTTTTCGCACTAATTAGGCAGATAACTATCTGGAGAACATTTAAAAAATTAATAATTTCTATGTTATATCTTTACATAAATATTTTCACAATGACAAATATAATACCTCTTCATACCCTCGGTATCAATTATTAAGTATAAAAAAATTAAAGATTGTATTTCCAAAAAAATTTGACAAGTCTGAAAATAACGACCAAACCTTTTTACATTTATAAATAACGGGCCGCTTCTGGCCGCTGCTAATCGTAAGGTGGTTGGAGCATGTGTGAGGAGGAGCATGTCTGGTGCAGCGTTGCCAGTGGAACATAAAATGGTTTTTCCTAAATCTAACGACTGAACGCGTTTTAAAGCAATTTATGAATGACTTGATGGGTCTATTTTAGTTAAACGTCTTTGGTGTAGCGGCTTATCCACATCTATTGACACACATCTGATGACTTTTGAACAAATTTCGACTGTGTGTATCAGCTCATCGACAGAGAACATGCTCTATGAAAGAAAAAGAAGACATTCTTTTCGATATGTATTGAGTACGATGTGATAACATACTATTTGATTGGTACGGGGTCTTTGTCAGAAAAATTTATTAATCCTGCAACATGAATAACAAAGGGCCAAGTAAAGTAAATAATATTACTTATTCCTTTCACGCCTTGCCAATACCGATTATTATAAAGCTGCCCTAGTCATTAAGCATAAATTCGTGAATATGTAACCTTTTGAAAATTAGTAATTGTTTAAATAAAAAAAATTTTGGTCGGTTAGAATAAAGGTGTTTTTTTTATTTTATTCTTACGATATATATAGATTTTATTTTCGGGGGAGATGAAAGTTAATTGAAACCGATGCGCCCCCCCCCCCCAACACCAAATTCTAAAGTCGCCACCGTTCCTAAGACCACCTCAAAAGAAAAAAGAGCTGATAATAAAAACTCCAAGTGCGGGAAAAAAAATCTGCACCAGTGCGGGAAAGTCTCGTGGTAAATTCTTTCTCGCAGTCAGTGAGGTGTGACATATGCCGAACTAAAATGCGTGAGAGAAAATGATGGTGTTTATTTAGTTCAATTTGAGTTAAATTTACTACTATTTTCTTTTCTTTATAAATTGGGAAATTTTTTGAAATAAGTTAAAGTGGGTAATTTTTACCCACTTCTTTTCAAACTTTCGACTTCTAGAATAAAACACTTAAATTTTTCAAGTTTTTCCCTGTTTTTTAAGCATTCAAAAAAAGTACCGCCAAAAAACATTTTTTCTCTATTCAAATGAATAATAGTTTTAACAACTAGTGGCTAAAATAGTGCTTTTTTTACAAGCGTTGGTTTAAATAACGAGCGCAGCGAGGTATTTAAAATCACGAGTGGAAAAAAGCACAGTTTAGCAGCGAGTTGTTCAGTTCACAGTTACTAAAATCATGTTTTTGATGAAGGTATAAAAAAAAGTTTTTTAGAGAAAGATGGAAATAATTTAAGGCAATTGTTTAACAAAAGTTTCTGTTTTGTCATCTGTCCGTCATCTTTAGTGGTGTCGTGCATATGATTTTTATTTTGCCATTTTTATCCAAAACACAGTAAAAATTGTAATTGTTCAAAGCGTAAAGTGTGTTAGACATAAGGTGGTATTATTTTCTTTTAATCAAAGTTCTTTACAGTCTTTAACTTTACGAAAAAAGGTGTCCTACTATAAGTGTATTTTAGCACATCTAAAAATAATTTAACAGATATTTAACTAAATTATTTTAAGGGTCATCATGGCTGCGCCATTAGGCCCGCGGGCATAAAAGGTACCATAGGGCGTTAAAGTACTATTTTACGATTGAAAATGCGTGCGTTAAAGTGCGCTTTTACTCCCGGTTGTGCATAAAAACAATTTATACCGGCATTTTCACATTGGTCGATACAAGTGATGACGTACTCCCTCATAGATACTGGCAACATATTAATTTGGGTCATAGCAGCAGCTCGATCAAATTTGTTCTCTTTGGTAATCTAAAAAAATATTCAGTTTAAATTCTCCAAAATCAACACAGTAATCGTATCTCAGTGCGCATGCTCAGAACGAATATCTCGTACAACAGCGACTACGCCTCACCTATCTTTACGACCACCCTTGCAGTATTTGTATGCAGCGAGCGTATCATAACCATTTTGTTATCTGTGGGTTTTCATAAATGCCTGATACACAGTTTCACTCCTTTTATTTTCCATTCTATTGCCCTCTCACTTTTTTTCGACAAGGAAGAAAATAGAAGTTAGCGGCACGAAGTAAAACTGTGCAACAAGAACTGAACAAGAATTGATTTGGTTCCGTCGTACGATGTAAGCACAACTTTAAGTCTGTTTTTAAGGACGCTTTCACAAACGCATCAAAGATAAGTTGCGTTTTTTTCTGCAACGTTGCGGTGGAAAAAATGACGTCGAATCCACCGGACATTGGAAAACATGGCGGAAATGTCATAGATACGTTTACATGTGCGACTTACATCAATTTTATAGCAATTATAAAAAAAAATTATTAACTGCAAGATTTGTTTTGGTTTGTTAAGTGACTCACAATTCAATATTTTTATTGGGTATACTTCGTTTGCCAATTCTATTTATATTATATAATAATGTCCATTTGCACCGCAGAGTTAAAACCACATTTAAATTTAAAACGCCGATTTTCATTTGCACTGTATTTTAAAACCGGATTTAAGGGTCGTTAAACGCGCTTTGGTTAACAGATTGTTACGTTTAATTATATAATATATATGCAGTTGCAGCAAGTTGCATGAAAATAGATTAGAATTTTTATCTAAAAACACAATGATCGACGTACTTTTTTTGTAATTTTGGTTTTTTGCTTTTGTTGATACGGCCTCGAATGGATCCAAAAGGTTTATGCGTGCAAATGTAAACGTAGCTGTGATCTCAGAAATAAAGAGATGGCTATCTTTGTTTGACTTTTTGTTTATTGTGTATGGCTATCATTGTCATATGGAATTAGTTGGGACGAGTTGGACTTAGTTAGGATTAAGGTCTAATATTTAAAAAAAAATAAATAAAAGGTGTTTGTTTGTAGATATAGGTATGAGTTTACTTTATTAAAAAACACAAGAAAATTAAATGATTTATTTAAATAAAATCAAATGAACACACAAAGCCCATTTGCGAGCTGTAATTTTACTGCTTCCTTTTCATTTTGTGATGTGTAGCTTTTTCCACTTTTTAAACGCCGAAAGTTCTTATTGGGCTCCTTTAATAAAAATTCAATGTCCCTTCAGAACAAAAATTTTCTAGAGATCATGACTACGACGAGTCTTTAACCATTTTGGTCACATAAAGGCACTGCTCTTGTAAAATTAAAAACAAGAAATTCTAACCAAAAAATTTAGCAGCAACCGCAACGTCACCGACTTTTAAAGCTGGTGGAAATAATCAGCGCTAGGTTATGTCCGCAAATTTAAAGTGTTAGTCAGGATATGCTTCTTTCCTTTACCAATAGCATGACAAAAAAGACAGAATGAAAACAACGACGATTTTCCGTCATTCTCGGACATACCTCTTTTGACATCGGCACCCATAATAATAAAGGCTGATCTACATCAAATGTAATGAATTAATGAAAACGATTAAAATAAATAAAAGTAATAGTTCTCTCACAGTCTCACAAATGATTTTAGGAATAAACTTGAAAACTGTTTAAAAATCCGTTTTTAGTCTCGTGTTCCACCAAACAAAAAAAACATTCGCGTTGTCTAACGCCAATACAACGTTGCGGAAAAAACGCAACCATACACTAACAACAAAGAATCAAAAATAGCTTGCTAACTTTAACAGTGGAATTTACTAAGATCTAAAATAGTACCCTCCATAGGTCTAAATATTTACACCTGTGGGGGTACTAAATTTTAAAACCAATTTTTAAAAAACACTTACCCATACAGAAAAGACACAAAGTTATTAATTATTTTGTATTGTTTTTGTAAAATACTATTGAAAAACTGCTTTTTTCTCAAAATATACCATATTTTAGGAGAAAATGCCCTAAATCCAATTTTTTTTGACAGGTTTCCAAATGGCAAATGGTGAATACGCCAAAAAATTTGGCACATAATAGCTTCATTACCTGTTTTGAGGTTATAAAGTTGGTGATTTTTTAGACCACCTCTGGGGGGAAAGGATTGTGTTTTCAGCACAAAAAATATATTTATGAGGGCATTATGCACGAAAAATATACCAAAAAAAAAGCCCAAAAGAAGTATATTAATTTATTTATAATTGAGGTTATTTAAAAGCTCAGTCAAGAAAACTTTCCTTACACAAAGCCCACTCATTTTGAAGCTGTAGCTTTCGTCAGTAGACGTTGGTGCAAGAAGAAGATGTAAGAGATCCGAACTCGCTGTTTGTGATTTGAACGCATGGAAACTGACATTTGGACACAGAAATATAAACAAAACGTGACTCTAAGTTTTTTAATATATTTCATAAACAAAAACACCTTTTAAATAAATACAAAATTAATCTACTCCTTATTTTATTATTACCCATCTACATCGTTGAGTGACATCAAGTATTAATTTATAAAAGTAATTACCAAGGGTAAGTTTTAATTAGAGTTACCTATAAACCCAATTTTTATTTCTTTTACAGGGTGTTTACTGTTTAAACCCCGCGTGGGTTTAAATTTTTTAATTTTCTTTTCTTCTAAATTGAAACTTTCTTCTTAAATCCAACAAAAGATTGTGTTAAGATGAATATTCAATAAAAAAATTTATTAAAATTATTCTTATAGATCAAACTATGTCCAAAACTTAGAAAAGGTTGGTTTAAAATGCTTAAAACCAAAAATTTCACTTAAATTTAAGACCGTTCTAAAATAGACTAAACCCTTTTAGTAAATCCCACCGTAAGTGTCTATTATATGCCGAGTTTAGCATTATCTATCGTAAACAGTTTTTTACATGGGGTAGTGAATGTTTTTGCAAGAAGTCATAGAATCTAATTTATTTCCCACATAGCAAGCCATGGAAATCTATATATCCATTGGATATGTATTTGATATCCATGAACGTATTTTTTTTTTGTAATATTCAAACTACATGCAGCGTTTATCACTCTATGAATATGACTTATATGTGTTCTTTTTTATATTCACTGCATATTCATATATGTCCAACTAAAATGGCCCAAGACTTTGATTATCCATGGAATATACATAGACGTATGTAAATATTATATCCAACTAGGAATATACAATCCAGGTCTTAATTTTGAATATCCACCGGATATGTAAATAATATCCATCCAATAAATATACATTGACGTATTTCTACTGCATATCCAATAAAGTATGTGAAAACTGGGCTTTCATTTTAAATATACAGTGGATATGTAAATGTATTCACCTAATTAATATACAGAGATGAATGCTCATTGCATATACAGTGAGGTATATGCAAAACGGGTCACAATTTTGAATATCCACTGGATATGTAAATAATATCCAACCAATACATAGACGTATTTACACTGCATATCCAGCAAAGTATATGAAAAATAGGCTTTAATTTTGAATACACAGTTGATATGTAAATGTATTTACTCAATTAATATACAGAGACGAATGTTCATTGCATATCCAGCGAGGTATATGCAAAACAGGTCATAATTTTGAATATCCAAGGATATGTAAATAATATGCATCCAATAAATATACATAGACGTATTTCCACTGCATATCCAGCAAAGTATATGAAAAATAGGCTTTAATTTTGAATACACAGTTGATATGTAAATGTATTTACCCAATTAATATACAGAGACGAATGTCCACTGCACATCCAGCGAGATACATGCAAAACAAGTTAATTTTTTAAATAACCAGTGTATTTCCGGTAAGGAATATAGAAAATAGGTCACAATATTAAATATTTAATGAATATCCACCCAATTAATATACATAGGCGTATGTCCATTGCATATTCAGTAGGGTATGTGCAAAACAGGTCAAAATTTTGATCCACTGTATTTCCAGTAAGGGATATACAATACATGCAAATATATCCACTTAATGAATATATCCAGCAAGATATATGCCAGTCAGGTTACACTATTAAAATATCTACTGGATGTAAAAATTATTCAATTCCCAAAATATCCCTGGGTTTCGCTAGAAACGTTTTGAAATTAATTTTTTATTTGGACATTCCGGAAATATCCTTTTATAGATGTCTATTTGGGCCCTATAGTTTAATAAGCTTTCAGATTGAATTGTAATGTAGTTCATTGTCATCTATTGTCGGTAGATGGCTCTGGAAATCAATATGTTCTCTATGTAGCAGGTACTATTATTGTACATGACATATAAGACAGCAAAAAGTTGTTGAAATGGTACAGTTATGGATATGCTGTGTATTGCAATACGGGATATACGCTGCATGTTCATAAATATCCCCTGTATATCCATATTGATCTATTTTGAACTACATAATCATATCCATAAAGGATATTCGCTAAATAAACATAGGTTATTCCATAATCGTACTTTAGTGGAGGATTAATGCATATTTGGTGGATATGCAGGGGATATTTGAAAATATACCATTGATATCCATCTCGTGGCCATATGGTCATGTTTTGAATCACTAAATCATATCCATATAATATCCTTTAGGGATATTCATATCCACAAAGTATAGGATATACTTAATATTCATTACGCGACCATCTGGATCTGTTTTAAATTACAAAATTACATCAATACTACATACATAATAAAGGATATTCACTAAATACCCATAGGTTATTCCAAAACCACACTTTAGTGGATAAATAATTTATATTCGGTGGATATGCAGTGCATGTATTCATGTGGAAATACAGTGGATATCCAAAAATATACCATGTATATCCATCTCGTGGCCATCTGGACATGTTTTGAATTACAAAATCATATGCATACAATATCCATGAAGGATATCCATATCCATAAAAGTATATACAGAATATATACAGTTGACATTATTTTGCTATGTGGGTTACCGCTATATTATGTGGAAACTGCTGGATTATTTTGCAAAACCGGATTAGCTTAGACTAGTCAACTTCAGATTAGCTCATTTTAAACACGGTTTACTGTAGACGAAGAAAGAGTGTGGCATAAGTTTAACTTACCAATTTGTATTGACTGAGGGCACAATGTATATAACACTAAAAAAAACAAAAAAAAAACTGAGACAAGTAATATACATACAAAAATGGAAATACTTGGTTTTATTTGACTATGGACCAGCTCCTAAAGTCTACAGAAATCCACCGGTTTGTTGAGTTCGATTGGACCAATAGGTGAAGAAACAAATGAAAGAACGTTGCAGCAAAACCCCGTCATACTATTTTCGTTTTTTGGATTTTTTTAATTTAAGCTGTGGTTCGATATTTTTCATTTTCGGCGCTTTGGCTTAAAATAAAAAAGATGATCCAATTCTTCATCTGGGTCGTTATCTGAACTTTCGCCTATTAATTTAAGTGTTAATTGTCCAACCACTTTACTTACGTTTTTAATTAAATTAGAAATAAAAAAAAACTAATAGTAAACAGCTCGTTTTTTTGAGATTATGTTAATCCGCCAAAAAATCTTTACCGACCTCCGAAGTCGGTATGGATCGATGGTAACAAATTGATTCCACCGAAATAAAAAACCTTTTGATGGTTCAGAACGATTTGACTCTACCGGTGGACCACCGATGACTTTACGAACTCGGGCTAATTTTAATTTGAGAAAATTGTAACTTTGTCATATTATCGTCTGAACATAGTGCTATCTATGTTAAATTTTCGGCTCTATAACGAAATAGCGCTAAACGAAATAGCGCGTTTTAAAACAGCGCGTTTTAAAATAGCGCGTTTATTTCGGCGCCTATTTAAAATAACGCATTTCAAAACAGCGCCTGTATGATATAGCGCGTTTTAAAACAGCGCGTAATAAAACGGCGCGTAATGAAATAGCGCCAGTTTAGTTGAGCGCGTTATAAAATGGCGCGTTACAAAAGGCGGCTATTCATCTAAATAAGCACGTTATAAAGATGTAATTTTTTACAAAAATATATATTTAATGAATAGCCTTTATTAAAAATCAACACCTATAGAAAAACTAACATTAAACACTAAAACAATTTTTTTTTAACAAACTAAATAGTAATATTATAAGAGATGTTTTTTAAATATTCCTGGACGTTTCTAAAAGAGTATTTCTCTACTAATACTTTTATTATTTGCTTCTGTATTACGTATTTATTGGAAGACGACACAATTTTTCGTACACCTGCTCTATTCCTTGAAACACGAATGTCTGTTAGACTTTGTTCCCGAACTAATTTTTGCTATGAAGGATGGTGGCAGTCCAATACCTTCTGGAAGCTATTGTGCCAGGCTTCCAAAGAATTGTTGGTTTTTGGCATGTTAGTGTTACTCGTTCGTGCATATTCTACATGTTTATTGGGAATCGGGCCGGAACGCCGGTCAATCTTCTTCCATCATAGTTGTTGTCCTCCCAGTAAGAAACGATATGTTTTATTATTTCGGGATAATATTCTGTTATTATTTCAAACGCAAACTAAACGTCGTTTACTGGGACGTAAGCTACAGCCAAAAGCATCTTACATTTCGTTTAAATATTCTCATCCTCTAAATATGACTTTGTCAGGTGACATTTTTGAATCTTTCTCCACAAGCTTTGCGCTAAATGAAAAAAACATCCCACTACTTCAGTGTGTGGAAAAACTGATTTTAAAGTACCAATAACAGATACCTCAAAATCTGTTAAAATTAAAGTTACATTCAAATTTTTCTCTAATAGCATAAGCTGGCTGAAGAACCTCTCGTCAGTTTTCTTTTTCTTGTATCTTAAAAGTGCATAAAACAATGGTATTGCTTTGCTTTCAATTAAACTGCGTATGGTATATAGTTGTTGAAATGGTGGCGGAGCAATGTCAAATGTATCATCCATGCCCCAGTGAGGAAATACAAGAAGCAGTTGGAGGTTTTTTCTAGTGCCAAAAATAATAATTTGATTATCATCTTCAACTGAATATCATAGTAAAAATGATTCTCCCCTAATTGTAGTTCTGTTAAGTGGTTATTTGCTTGTTTATTCTAAAAAATTTTGAGATAGGGCTTTTCTCTTCCGATAAATTATTTGTCGACTTGCTTCATAGTTTGTCGACACCACTGAAGTTTCTTCAGGATCTATGTTTCTGGCGATGGCAGACTGTATAATATTTCTAGGCCTTTCATTGGTGTTTTTCGATAGGTTTTTTTATGTGTGTTTTAAACATACAAACTTTGTTCAATGCTGGGTTAGGAGCGTGATTGTGAACAGTGGTAGGCTTTTGAGCCCCACCAACTAAAACAAAATAAAAAATAGGTTTAAAAATATTTTGTAGCGCGTTGCTGATTTTGATGCTACTTTATTAACTTAAGATGCTTTAAAAATTACCTAGGTAACTTACCATATATAACTAAACGACCCTTACATCCTGCTTTTGTACATCTCTAGGTCGATGATTGACTATGCTCTCAATCTTTCTGGTAACGGTATCCCGCGAAAAATACAATTTTTTATATTTTTTGTGAGAGCTGCGTTTCTTTCATTTGAAATAAGTGACGGTTAATCACTGTGAGTGACTTACAAATAAATAATTTTTGTTTTTGTACAGGTAATGTGAATAATCACGAACTTGTTGCAAAAAAGTATGGCTGAAGATATGCGTAATACGTAACTTAAGCGCTATTTTAAAAAGCGCCATTTTAATACGCGCTGTTTTGAGAAGGCGCTTTTTTTATTAGGCGCGATTTTAACTAGGCGCGGTCTTGTATCACGCTATTTTAATACGCGCTGTTTTGATACGCGCTTTTTCGTTTAGGCGCTATTTTGATACGCGCTATTTCGTTTAGCGCTATTTCGAAAAGTTTTTTAATGAAATACAAGTTATTAATTTTTTAATGGTATTTAAGTTCTAGTGCGGGGGGCAGAGGGTAATTCCCCCCTCCCCGAAATCCGCGCTTGATTCAGTTCTACAATGACAGAGGTTTAAATTTGATTTGGTTGTAGGTTTACGTAATTTATATTATTAAAAATAAACAAATAGATAAGCACTAATAGCCGTACATAAGGTCTTCTTAGCGGTATGCATTCCTTAAGTTAAGAATTTTATTTGCACCAACTTTAAAGAAACCTTAAGCACACCTTCAGGTTTTCTTTTGGAAGTCCAGCCCCGCGACCACTTATTCTCCCCTTAACAGAAAATATTTATTATTAGCCTTTTTTATTGTGTTTATAGACGTCCCAAGGTAAAGTCCAGGACATAGGCATCTGTAGTTTTTTGACGTTTTATGCCAAATGAAGTACGTCGAAAGTGTTTCTTGTCATTAACAATTAAATGCAAACATCTGACATTTTGTGTGTTTTCAGACAGGCCTTCTTTTGATAAATTTTATGTTAATGTCATTTGACACATCGCTGGCCAACACCATTCTCAACTAAAAAGCCTGTTAACTTCTACCGCCTCAGTGCCCTTTAGCCTATTGTGGCTGCCATTTTTATAACCAAATTGACAAGTAAAACATGGATTTTCTGTCAGTTTGATGTCAATATGGCACCGATCATAGGCTAAAGGATACTAAAACGAAAATGAGTTAACTGGCTTTTTAGTTGAGTACGGTGTTGCGCTGGCTTAGTAGTACAATGTTCTATCAACACAGACTTTCATCTACTCCGTGTCAGAAAATGACATTTTCGACCCGCATATGAGGGACGAAAATGCCACTTTTCCTCCCCAAAGAGTTTTACATATTTTACCTCCCGTACAGCTTTACCTCCCCATGCTGCCCAGAACCAAGAATAGTCGTTCTTTCTCAAATAATTATTTATTATTGAAAGTAATGTTACAGTTTGTTAAATTAGTAATTTTTATTGCGACTGTTGAATGCTGCAGGAGAATAAATATTTAAAACTGTATTATTCATTTGCTGTGATATGCTCGGGGTATTATTTTTCCATGTCTCACTGCAGGTGGGATTGGTATGAATATTCCCTGATATTATGTGGCTTGCAACTTCGCATTTTTTCGATAGAGACTCGCTTATGTATCCTTTGGGCACTGTAGAAAAATTCCAGCCTCCGTGTTGCTTGAGTGTAAGTAAATCTCCACCTGCATTCACTAATAGGGTGGCAGAAGTTCTGCTTCTCCAATTTCAAAAATTTTGCTATTTTACTAGGTATTTAAAACTGTACAGGGACGAGCAACTCCCAATTTGATAGGTAAGAATCCAGCACAAAAACCCCTCCTAACGTGTCATCCGTGATCGTGAACGTTCTTTTTGTCTTGGTTTTTGAATTCGGTATTCTGACGACCAACATGGCACGCCGATCATCAATGTCACTAACCATCATGTTGATCATCATCCCGATAATATGCAATTTTATAGCCCAACAGTTTACGAAAATAGCTTACTCTCATATGCAAGAAATATTCATCCGAAGCCTGGCTCATGAATACGTTGATTTCGTCCCTTGTGAAACTAGAGGCTTTCTGTGAATGAAAACCATGAGATTGGCGCTTCAAAAAGGCTGTAGGCTTGGGGTGTTTTTATTTCAAAATTTTCTTTCAAGCTAATGCAGGACCGCAGGATGCGAAAATCCATGTTTTACCTGTCAATTTGGTTATAAAAATGGCGGCAATCTATGGCTAAAGGGCACTGAAGAGATAAGAGTTAACTGGCTTTTAGTTGAGAACGGTGTTGCCGTAGCGCGTAGTGATCCTTGCCGAAAAGCGGGAATTGAAAAAATCGGCCGGAAGTATTATTTTGTTAGTGCATCTGGTTTTTTAATGCCCTCCTAACGGTGGGCATCAAACAAACCGCGGGAGAAAATGTAGCACTTTCCTCCCTTGGTATGTAAATAACTATTAATATAAACATAGAACATTGTAATACTAGGTCTGGTAGCAGAGTTTGATGCATACACAAGGGCGAGGCACCAGATCTACTCGGACGCCCGAATCTGGACTTTGTGAGGAGATCAGGGAGACCCGCAGAGCCAGCCGCCGAGCCGTACAGCTAGTGCAGGTTTTGGGGGGCACTTTCGGGGTATGGCAATAAAGAGCTATATTCCCTGGCAAAAAGAGATCGTTGGGGCCTATTTGCCAGACCTTCAGGTCGCTCCCTTTCCCTACGACTACTTGGGGGACGATCCTGGCCTTATGGAGGGTGATATTGAATTGTTTGACCTCGCGTTGAGTTTAGAATGCCGAAAAAAATATAACAGAAGTAATTGTCAGCAGTCCTATGAATGCTCTTCTCTTGCTGAATTAAAGGCACAGGTTATCCGTTTCAAGTCGCTTAACATAGCCATGTGAAATTGGCACGCAGTTTTTTTTATTTATATTTACAAATTATAGTTTTCAAAATCAAAATAAAACAATTTAAGTTATGGAAAAAACACAACGTAAATTGGTTGACACATTCATCAGCGTTCCCAAAACAACTGCCAGACAAACAAAAGTTACCAGATTTCTGCAACGCTGCCAGATTTCAGAGCGGCTCAGTTGAGCAAACCTCAGAAACGAATGGTGCAAACCAAAATCAGTTTTGAGGAATCCTTACATTTAAGGTTCCTTAATTGCACTTTCGTTAAGTAGGTAAAACAATAAACGGTGTTATTTATAGCATACCTACAGTTATTGGTTTATTATAATTCATGAAATATCTGCATTTTGTCTAAAAACTGTTTTTATTTAAGAAAAATTGGGTTTTTTTTAATACCGATACACTAAAACTGTGGGAACTGATATGTTGGACAAAATGCGGAGATCATGTTGAAGACCAAGGATTGCCAAATATGTAACAACAGTAGATTTGAAAAACAAACAAATAAATTTTAAATAAAAAAACGGACGAACTGCCAGTTCTAAATGAGGTTTAGCAAAGAACATTGAAATAGGTGCCCTAACGAATAGAATTCGAGGCATTCGACTGCAAAACTTTCGGTCGGGTAGTTTTATTTAACAACATTTTATTTTGGTAATTTTTTGCTTTTGGAATTTTTTTTTGTAGTTGACCGTGGCGAGAGGGTCCAACGATGAGGGGGGAATGAGAAACGGTGAGATGATCTGGATGACCCTGTGAATAAAATTTTTAAAAAATATTAAAATCGTCTTATATTTGAGGAAGTCATCCCTACAAAAGCATAACAAAAGATCTTTTTAAATAAAAAGGATTGGAGCGATACCACTTTCATTAAAATTGATTCAGCCGTTTAGTCTCTATCGTGCCACGAATAAACATACATACATACATACAGTCCAATCCAAATTGCTGCGGACCAGTTTTTTGACACTGACAATGACAGTTCCGTTTAGTTTCTGCGTTTAATTGTCAGCCGCCATATTGAAATTGGTCCGGAGAATTTGGAATCAGGTGCATATTATAATACATACAGTCCGTTCCATTTTGATTTAGTCAAAACCTAACCTCAATGACCCACTGAACAAAACCAGGTTTGAAAGTTGACAGAAATTCAAACTCCCAAATTTGAAGTTTTTAGGTTATGTATTTTGGTCTCGATTCTTCAAAAACCGTCAGAAAATCTCACCCTTATAAAAAATCTGACGATTTTTAAACACAAGTTTACACTAACTGTTTTTTTGTCAGGACGTATTTGCTAATATTCCCTAAAATTTAGTTTCTTAATATTGTTCCAGTAAATAAAAAATAAGACAATTTTAATTTTTTTATTTTTTTTGAAAAACCCTTTTTTTAAATTTAAAAATGTATGTTATTATGCTTATTTTTGAGTGTACACAAACCTTTAACAGTGACATTTACTAAGACCTAAAATAGTACCCCCCACAGGTCTAAATATTGACACCTGTGGGGGTACTAAATTTTGAAATCAATTTTCAAAAAACACTTACCCATAGAGAAACTACACTTAGTTGCTGCGTTTTTTCTCAAAATATACCCTATTTTAGGGGAAAATGCCCTAAAACTAAGTTTTTTTGACAGGTTTCAAAATGGCAAATGGTGAATACGCCACAAATTTGGTACATAATAGCTTCATTACCTGTGTTTAAGGTTATAAAGTTGGTGATTTTTTATACCACCTCTGGCAGCTGGTTTAAATTTATATCCCGTAGAAAGGATCGTTTTGTGACAATTGGTAATAAGTTCGTTTATAATTTCCCTAAGTAACCGTTTTTACAAGGATTAATTTATCTTATTTAATATCCTAAGTTGTTCATTAACCAAAAACACCTCCAATTTGGTCCAGAAAGTCGCAATATTTTGAACCCGTTTTCAGCAAAAAAAATATATTTATGAGGGCACTACGGGGCAAAGCAAACATAAGTCAAGGTCACCGTTTATGCACGAAAAATATACCAAACAAGAAAACCCAAAACAATTATATTAAATTATTTACAAACTAAAATTAAAACATCTTAATTAAAAGCGCACTCAAGAAAACTTTCCTTACTCAACGCCCACCTATTTCAAAGCCGTAGCTTTCATCAGTAGAGGTTGGTGCAAGCCAAGGTACAAGCAGAGGTAAGAAATCCGAACTCGCTGTTTGTGATGTGAAGGCAGCTAATATTTTAAAACTGACATTTCGACAGTGACAGAAATGTAAACAAAACTTGCATTTAAGTTTTTTAATACATTCCATAAATAAAAACATCTTTTAAATAAATACTTATATTAATTGGAAAAGTGAATTAACAAGTAAAATTTAAAAAAAAGGAATTTGTTGTCCGTGAAAAATAAATAAAAAGAAAGGTTCGTGGCTTATCGGACAAACATTTTGCTTTTCAATTCATTACTGGACTATCCATTAGATCTTGAAGGTCTGGTCGTAATTAATTGAAAAGCAAAATATTTGTCCAATATGCTACGAACCTTTCTTTTTATTAATTAACAAGGGTAAGTTTTAATTAAAGTGACATATAACCTCAATTTTAGTTTGTTCTACAGAGTGTTTATTAATAAACCGCGCGTAGGTTTTAATTTTTTAATTTTCTTTTCTTCTAAATTGAAACTTTCTCCTTAAATCCAACAAAAGATTGTGTCAAGATGATTATTCAATAAACAAATTTAGTCAAATTCTGCCTAAAATTTAAGGAGGGTAGGTTTAAAATGCTTAAAACCAAATATTTCACTTAAACTTAGGACCGTTCTAAAATAGACTAAACCCATATAACTATGAGATACTATAACGGCCCAAGTGCCGCAAAATGTGTAACGAAAATATCTTTGAAAAACAAGAAAATTCAAAATCGCGGTTGGCTTTGAAACTGTTTGGGCCACCAGGCCATAAACCAAAAATCGTTGTGTGTGTTGTTGTGACAGGGGCAACAACAACATCTGTCCGAAAACTTTGATTTTATTTAATTGAATTCATTTATTATACTATGGATAAAACATCTCCAACCGCAAGTTTAAGCTTATTCGAGGGTTTCAATCCACTTTCTGAGAAAACTAGGAATGGTCGAAAAGTTTACATTTTTGACGAGGTATGGTTTTGCATTTTGTTATTGTTATTGTGGAGTTTTTGTATTTTTTTTTGTGGAGGTATTTTCTGTGATTGCGTGCGTTATTATTACGCGAAACACTAGACAACACTTTTTCAATTTTTTTTAGGGTAGTGTCCACTCTTAATAGATTTTCCAAAAGTAAACAAAAATATTAAACATAAACCTACACTTTTGCTGTCAGATGGTTGTCAGTTGCTTTCACTACTGACGCAATCGAAGCGCCTGCCCATTACACTCCTCATCTATCGGTTTTTTTTCCAGGCCAAATTGATTGGGAAAGTTATTATCGGTACGCATTTTTCTCGGGAAAAGCAAGGGGAGGGCCGATATATTATCTCATAGTTATATGACTAAACCCTTTTAGTAAACCCCACCTTAAAACTTTTAACATACAAAACCATAGATCGCCATAGAATATGTCGCTGTCACTGTGATATAAAGTCACAAAAATTCTGTCTTTCCTTTTACATGTTGAGAATTTTCGACACTTTTGGACGTCTACTGGTACGCGTAGTACAACACCGTTCTCCATTAAAAAGCCAGTTAACTCCTACCTACTCAGTGCCCTTTAGCCTACTGTGGCTGTCATTTTTATAACCAAATTGACAAGTAAAACACGGAGTTTCTGTCAGTTTGGTGTCAATATGGCACCGATCATAGGCCAAAGGATACTAAAACGAAAATGAGTTAACTGGCTTTTTAGTTGAGAACGGTGTTGCGTAGTAGCACTTTAGCTTCGCCGTTAACCTCGTCCTACTGAATTTCTTTAAAACATAAAATTTACAAAATTTTATTAAAAAAAATGACGCAGCTTCTCTTACAAAGTTAGGATAAATATTAAGAATGCTGTGTTTTTATTTTAAATGAGACAATCAGTAAAAATCGTCACTTTTCAGAATTGTGACGGGTGATATTTTCTGTCGTTTCTGAAGAATCGTGACCCTTCTGACAGAAATTTTGGCGGAAAAGTACTTGTTTACATTTTGGTCATGGAAGGCTCGTGAAAATAAAATTATTTAAAAATTTCTTACAATTTTGCACCAATAAACTTAGTTTGACACGCATTCTTTTTATTTTTCATTGTCTCCAATTTTTCACACTGAAAAAAAACGTATCGTTATTTTTGGCTAGACATATTATAGATAAACACACGCACACAAAAGTAAAATTAAAGAAATGTATGCGGCACTGGCCCAGCTGTGACCAACTGTCTCTTGAGGAAAAAACAAAATTATATGAGATTTTCTGTCGTTTCTGAAGAATCGTGAACCTTCTGACAGAAATTTTGGCGGAAAAGTACTTGTTTACATTTTGGTCATGGAAGGCTCGTGAAAATAAAATTATTTAAACATTTCTTACAATTTCTCGCCAATAAACCTAGTTTGACACGCATTCTATTTATTTTTCATTGTCTTCAATTTTTCACACTGAAAAAAACGTATCGTTATTTTTGGCTAGACATATTATAGATAAACACACGCACACAAAAGTAAAATTAAAGAAATGTATGCGGCACTGGCCCAGCTGTGACCAACTGTCTCTTGAGGAAAAAACAAAATTATATGAGATTTTCTGTCGTTTCTGAAGGCGGAAAAGTACTTATTTACATTTTGGTCAAGGAAGGCTCGTGAAAATAAAATTATTTAACAATTTCTTACAATTTTGCACCAATAAACCTAGTTTGACACGCATTCTTTTTATTTTTCATGGTCTTCAATTCTTCTCTTCAATCAAAAAAAACGTATCGTTATTTTTGGCTAGACATATTATAGATAAACACACGCACACAAAAGTAAAATTAAAGAAAAGTATGTGGCACTGGCCCAGCTGTGGCCAACTGTCTCTTGAGGAAAAAACAAAATTATCAAACGTCACGTCAAAAATTGTCGCTGACAATTAAATCTGTATAAACGTCGGGTGGAGATTACTGTATACTCGATTCAATTTGTAAAAAAATTGGGGTTGGGTAAAGGCGAAAAATCTACTGCTCATGCGTTAACAGGAATACCAATGTTGCCCGTCGTACCATACAAAAAATTTTATAAATCGTATTTTAATTTGTACAGGGTGAGCATTTAAAAACTTACAAAGGCCATGTTTTTAAACTAAATATAGTAATAATATTTTTTTTAGAAAAACAGAGGGGAATTTTTTGGGCGGTTTTCTATTTGAGGTAAAATTGACCACTAATAGCTATTTTCCTAACAGATGCGGAAAATCGATTTTTTCGCACGCAACTGCCGTTGACGAAACGACGCGCAGCGGAGTTCTTTCAAGCAGTTAAGTGTGGAAAAAAGGTTTTCACACGTGTTAGGAACAATTGTTTTTCTACGAGCGTGAGGAAAATACACTGAAAATAGTTTTTTAACATTTTTATTTAAAATAATATTTATTCACTTATTTATACTATAGTTAATGGTAAATGTGCAATGATTGGCACTATCCAAATTCATAGCAGATGCCAGTTGGTTTTGTGGATCCTGTTGTACAGGGTTAAGTACTTCAGTAGACTGCAGCCCGTTTACGGATTCTTGATGTCCAGTTTGTTTGTGTTATACAAGTGCACTTCTTTCAGCATCCGAATCAGAAAGGGCTACACAACTGTTGGAAGCATTGGTTGGAGAATATTTCAATATTTTCCTTGCGATGAATTTTTTATTTTACAGGGATTCATTCAGGTAACCTTCGGCTACTTTTGTGAATTACCATCCTCTATAGCGCTTCAAATTCGTTATGCCCACTCCAACATCTGCAAGGGCAGTGGCAGAAGACCTTCGATAGCAATGTCCAGTAAACTCTTCTGGATTTGGAAGACGTAAATATGCCGCTACCTCAGATGGCATTTTTCCAAATTCCCCTTTGCGATATTGGACAAAAAATCTTTGGTGTGTGTATGTTTTGGTCTAAGTAATGCATATTTTCTTACCAAGTTTAAGTTTTTCTCTCCATTGATCACAAAACTTCGGCTTGTGTGCGTTTTGTTGTCGGCTATTTTAACAAAATTCATAAATTTTTCCAGCTGCACGTTTTCAAGTAATAAGTTCGTTAATTATTCCCGTCTACACGCCCCTGCTAGGCAGAAAATTGTTGCCATTTCAATAAGGAGGTAAATGTCATCGGGAGCACTGTCAATCAATTTCTTCACGTCATTTATGGTTAAAATTTTGATTTTTTTGGTCTAAAGCCAACCATTTTTTTCTTGAGAAAAGCAATTAACTTGAAATGCCTACTAATATCCACATTTTTCTTTAGCTTGAGCATACTTTTCAACATTGAATACCTTGACCAGAGTGTGGACGGTTGACACGATGTCGATAATTTGTGAAAATAAGCTAGGAAAACTTCTTCATTTTGAAAATTCGTGTTTTTCTTGTCCAAACTGCATTTACAAAAAGCGTTGTACTCTTTCTCATACATTTTTCTGAATTTATCTGGCAACAAATCCTCTTTTTCAAATTCAGCCGCCAAAAGAATCTCGTCAGATACCTCTTCTACCGAATTTTCGGTAATTTCTTCATTGGAAGTCATTTAAATTTTTTTGCCACTGACAAATAAATGCATAAACAACTGGTTAGTCACACCATAGCAAGCAAGGCATTTCATAGTCAATATGATGTACAGGTTTTTCGAAATTTGACATATTGGTGCAGAAAAATTTTTCCACACTGTGCGGAAAAATGTTTCCACACCGTGCGGAAAAACTAATTTTCCGCACTAAAAATTGTGTGAAAATGCGATTTTCCGCACGCTCGTAGAAAAAATATATTTTTTAAAGCAGTTTTTTTTTTAACTATGGGTGGAAAAAAACGATTTTATTACTAATATCCATGTTCCCAATCTAAATTTTTAAAATAAATTAAACCAAAAAATGAAGGGCGGTGCAGCGGAAAGACATAATTCCCTGTATAACCTAAAACACACGCATTAATCAATTGATTTGTTTTCTACAACAAGGTAAGGTTTAGGCCCGTATTTTCCTGACATTGCAGCTAGTTTGCTTATAGTATGTTATCGAAAAAGGTTTGATAACTTCGCTACTACAGCAGCCTTCCCAGCAAACACAAATCGTCGGCATTGAATCGGGCCAATATTGACAACGTCGGCAGTGTGTCGGCATGGGCGACTACACGCGATGTTGGACAGATTGCGATTTTCAATTTTCGGTTAATAATCGGCAACTGACAAAGGTCCACATTAGTACAGTCAACTTTATGCCGACACCACTTTAGGACCGACGATGGTCCGATTGAAACTTTATTGAATCGGTCGAAAATCGGCAACTGACGATGGCTTAATTTACTATAGTCGACATTATGCCAACTCAAACCTTATCTGCTTTAGGGCCGATGATGGTCCGATTGGAATTTTGTTTAATCGGTCGAGAATCGGCAACTTTTGATGGCCCGATTTACTATAGTCAACTTTATGCCGACGACCACTTTATCTGCTTTAGGGCCGACAATGGTCCGATTGGAACTTTGTTTGATTGGTCGAGAATCGGCAACTGACGATAGTCCGATTTACTATAGTCGACTTTATGCCGAAACGCACCCTATCTGCTTTAGGATAGACGATGGCCTGATCGATTTTTGTTCGATTGATCGATAACCGGCAACAGACAATGGTACGTCACATTAAAATTTTTAAACTGCTTAGTATTTTCTTCCTAGTATGTAGAGATGGCGCTAATGTTACTATGTTCCCTGTACAGTGGAAGATAATATTATATATATAATGAGCAAAGATATTTCAAAACTAGAATGTGGACTTGACAAGATGGTGGTACGAGAATCACCTCTTTCGACACTTAAACCATCCCGACTGGTTAAGCACCCGCATTATCGAAACTTTGTAGTTTGCCAATGCCGGATCTTGTCAAGCAACCACCGACGGACCTTCGTCAATCACCGACGTCGGCCCTCTTTGTGAGGCCGATGTGGGGCCTTATTATCCACCCATTATCGGACCTTTGTGGAGTGCCATTGTCGGGCCGCTTTAAGCTACCACGGACGGACCTTCGTCAATCGCCGACGTTGGACTGCTTTAGGAAACCAATGTCGGACTTGAATAGTTTACCGATGTCGGGCCGAGACCAGCTTGCCTACGTTAGACCGACCAAATTAAGCAGCTATATGGGCGGATGGTCGGTACCATGTGGTTAAACCTTATGCGGATTTCAGCAAAAATTTGCCATTGGTCCGACGGTGGGCTGCAGTCTAACGTTGCGTCGGCAAACAGGCATTGGGCGTACATCGCAAAGCGGACAAAAAATACTGCTGGTCCGATGTCGTAAATCGACGTCATGCCGATAACGGCAAATTCGGCAATCGATATCGGGCCGACCAAGGCCCGAGGGACCCTGTTTGCTGGGTCTTTATTAGTATTTTTAGAAAACCTCCTTCCTGAATAGTTTCTTCTTCAGTTCTTCAGTAGTCGAGTGCCAGGCACCTAAATAAGTCTTTCAAATTATTCCATGTTGGTGGAGTTAAATGAAATACTTTTGATTCTTCTCCACTGTACTATTGATTTATTTTTTCGCTGACCCGACATGTTTCGGCGGTATAAGACCATCATCCTCAGGGGGTTGTGAATTTAGTTTGTATCACGCATCCATTCCAATAAAGGGTTAAGCCTTAGTTATAAGGATGAAAATTTATGGAAGTTTTTATATTAGGACGGTATGAAAATTTTTTTGCATAAACACTACTTAAAAATTTTATTTTAAAGCGATTTAAGAAAGCGGTATATCGCTTTAAAGCCAATTGTTGGGGTCTGTCCAATCACTTTAAAAATACTTTTAATGGATTTAACGAAAAATGTGTTGTTAGCTTAAGTATCGTTCATACAAGGCATAGTCTTAGGCTTTAGTTTAATTTTTGTTACAGTCTTAATCATAAAAAAGTTAAAACCACTGTTTCTTATGAAAGTGTTCATGCAATGCTTTTGATTATGCTTTGTCATAGGCTTAGTCACAGTCCTAAGGAAAAGTTGGCAACTTTCAACTTTTATAACTAAAATTACGACTATTACTATAACAAATATAAGTGCGCATGCGCGAGTTCCAAATTGCAAGTATGGCGCCTATCTATCTTGACAGGAATGAAATCAATATTTTCAAAAATGTTATGCAGGTAAATTAAAAGCAAAAAGCAAGTTGCTAAGTGTAGGTTTGTAGGTTCCAAAAAAAAAACTGTTTCTATTAAACTTTATTTTCTTGGGAAACAAACTACAAAAAATAAAAGTAAACAAAACAAAACATCAAAAAAGTGAGGTTACATGCACTTGCTTAGTGATTGTTATGACTATAACAAAGACAAGTATAAACCGTGAGCAATTTTTAAGACTAAAACTATAACTAACACTATAACAAAACCAAATACTAATCAAGTGACTAAGCCTATGCTTTGTATGAACGATCCTTTAGTTAGTTTTTATTTTAAACTAACATTTAATTAAATTCGTATCCCCCAGCACACACGAATGCTTATATATTGAGTACATCATGGAAAATACAGTAAACGACAAATTTATTTCTTATCATACATGATTAGTAAGCCCGTTAGCACTTAAATAAGAGTAGGGATTTTTACTGAACAAACGTATATCCTTAATTTGAGTGTCACGCTCATTGATTTACACACTCAACATCGCGAGCGTTAAGTGAAGCCTCAACTCCAATTTATATTAACTACCCCTTCAGTGGGATTAGGCGGCCGGTGGCCCTTTAACTGAAAATTGGCAATTTAGCGCTTGGTCAAGTAAATGCATATAACGTGGTCCACTTACCATGGCCGTGTGGTCAATATTCCAATCTCCTTGATGCATTTTGTCGATATCATCTAAAAACAAATCAGATTTCGTTAATAAATTAATTATTCTGCAGCATTTAAGATAAAACCTTACTTATTAGGGAATTATTGAAACTCAGTTAGGGCCCGGCACTAATAAGGCCAGGCACTATTTTGACGCTGTTGACAGATACGCATGCGCAAGAACGACCACATTTAGTGCCGACACTAATAAGGTTAGGCCTGCCCTTATTTGTGGAGGGATTATACTGGGCTGCATCTTGGCTGTGTCTAGCCGTATTTGACGTTTTTGACAACTATTCGCCATTTTTTTTACCTTAACCCTACTTTCAGGAATTTTTTGTGTTGTGACGGCCAAAAAAGCAAAAATTCCGACAAAATAGTTATATTTTATGAAATCGGATGACATAGCACAAGAAAATTAAAAAAAGCAAGGCTCAAATACTTCGTTTTACCGCTGAAGACAATATTTGTTTGCTACGAGAACTAGTTCAACAAAATCCCTTCAGAACTCTAAATGGTCCTTCTCTCCACCCTTCACAAAGACCTCTGCTTCCAACACATCACCCATGCTGATCACTCTAAATATAAAAAAAAAACAACACAGAATTTCGAAAACAGGCAGCATATATTTGCGCCACCGTTTTTCTAGAGGCGCGTTCAATAATTCTAGAATTTGCACCTTTTAGAGCCAGGCACAGCCTGTGTTAAGGTCGGCGCTAAGTAGGCACTATCCAGTGCGGCCGTATTTCAATAATTCCCTATTACTGGCGATGACCATGTTTAAATAAAAATCAATATCGATTAAACTGTTGCCGGTCATTTATTAAAGTCGGGAATAAAAAGAGAATGGGGAATTATCGGCGTTAGCATTAGCAAAACTGTAACCAAGTGCACCCACCGATCGTACAGCAAAACATGAAAATGGGTATCATATAATTTTTAAGAACTTTTTCCTGTGTTGACATTAATCAGACTAAAAGAAAATGTGCACAGCCTGACTGACACGAAGATTAAAACTTTTCTGACATTTTTTTCATATAAATATGTCATCTAAACATGCTCATATTGTGCCATCCATAAAGTTGACCAATTAAAGTTAATGCCGTTTTTTATTAGTGACTTATCGGTACATAAAGACGGTATAGCCTGACTGGGCACTATTTTTGACAGTTCCGCATGAAGGTCAAAAGGTTTCTGACATTTTTGTCATATAAACATGTTATCTAAACATGCTTTTGTTATGCCATTTATAAAGTGGACAAATTAAAGTTAATGTGGTCCTTTATTAGGGACTTATCGGTACATTATAGTCGGCCCTATTTTTGACAGTTCCGCATAAAGGTAAACTTAAAATTACTACATATTTTTAGGTAGTTACACACCTGTTATGGAATGGGACGGCGCGGCGGGCCCTCGTCTTGGTTGCTGGGGCTATCCAAAGTCTACGTTTCCCAGCAAACAATTAAAAAAATAATACTTTTTAAGTACTGACTTTCCAAGCTGCCAATAATGGCAAAGTACTAAGCAGGAAGTACTTAGTATTGATTTGGAACAACGGCCAGCAGGTATATTTTTAATACACAAAAAGCTGTACTTTTACTGTAATATTTTCTTTATACTTTTTTGATAAAGGTAAAAACACAACGTATAAGTACTAAGTAAAAAGTAGTTTCAGAAAAAAAAATTAAAATAAAACAGCATAATCATCTCACACCGTAATAGCACAATACGTTCTAGGGACACACGGGCCGGACACCCCTTTGAATGACCTATTTGGATGATTTCAATGACCCCCTATTTAGGTCAAATCACAACCCAACTCAACCCGCATAACGTCAGAAGAGGATAATGATTCTTAGAAGTACCACCATTATGTTCCTAAATATCTTGATAATAATATTCATGTTTATAGTTTATAAACTTCTCGCTGTCTATGTAAATATATATATATATAATAATAGTATCTTCTATAGACAAAAAATATTGAAACTAGCGCCATGTACTCACAATAGATGCAAACTTTTCTATTTTCTAACAAGATGCAATTGTTGTGTACAATACTTGCTGATTTTCACCTCTGTCTAATATGTTTGACACTACTAATATTTTTTTGTACATATTTCTTGCTTATACTAAAATTTTATTTTACTTGTTTGGATATACTTAAAAAATGGGTTTTTGTACTAAAATGTTGTTTATTTCTCACTTTTTTGGAATGTGCAAACTATACCATATAAAAATAATAAAAAAATGCACGTCATTGGCTGTGCCACTTGCCAACAGTTAAAGTACAATATTAGTAAAGTACCAACAGATCGATGTTTCCTGGGTTGGGCTATTCAGCCAGAGCTTTCTTGATCGCAGCGCTGTCAAAATTATGTTGACTTACATAATATTTGTGTCTACCTTTAATTAATTAATTAATTAAAGGACATATCGGTACATAAAGTCGGCATAGCCTGACATTCTGATTTGTTGTTGTATAACCATGTCACCTATGCTATCAAAGTAAAGTCGATTTTCATAATGTTTGTGCTTGCCTTTAATAAAGAACGGCCTTAACTTTAGTTTGTGAAATTTATGGATAGCACAATATGAGCATATTTATATGACATGTATATATGGTGAAAATGTCAGAAACCTTTCAGCCTTTATGCGGAACTGTCAAAAATAGTGCCGAGTCAGGCTATGCCTACTTTATGTACCGATAAGTCTATTATTTCATCACCTTAGAATTACAAGGTTCTATTTACCTGCTTTGCAACTTTTGGCAATTGCATTTTCAAAAATCATGCTCTAGAGTTATAGATATGACTACCCATATCTACTAATCAGTTTGTTTATGCTATTCTTGAACCTCATAATATTATCTTATCCTTTATTTGTTAAGCAGACATTATAAAAAGGCATTTTTAGATAATTAAGGATTATTAGTAGATAGTTAGTCGTACAGTTAAGACCTCACATTTGTAGCAATTTCAGTAATAAAGTATTTTTTTAATAACTTTTCCAGTTTGCGTTCGTAATTCTAGAACTATGCCCTGTTTTGCTTAAATATTTTAAACTAATAATTTAATTTGACTTAATTTCGAAGATTTTAAAAAAGTTGGTCTGATCTATCTTTTTCCACTGTTAATGTTTGACACGGAAAATTGGGATAGAACTTTGTAGTTCTCAAAATAATTTTTATATTAAGAAACTGGTAGATAGAACTTTGGTACAATTAAAAGTTTCAAGTTCGAGTTAACCGAGTTTAATAAAATTTCGAAAAACTTATGTAATTTCAGTCACATTATAATATTACAATAAAAACTGCGTTGGTGGGGGGTAGTTAAGAAGGTGAGTGGGGGTTAATTTATTTAAAAATTAAAAAAATCATAACGTTTAAATCATAGCTGCTACGGATATGCAGTCTTTAGATTTAAGTTTCCCTAAGTTTTTTTCTAATTTTGTAACAAAAAAACGATATTGTTGTGTGCTCTAGGGAGTAGTAGGGGTCGATATATTTAAAACTTCATAAATTTTGAACCAATAATGCTATGAATATGTAGTTTTCAGATTTGAGTTTTACTAAGTATGTCCTTATAATGGATAAAAAAGCTATGGTGATGGGTGTGTGGTGATTGAAGGGGGTGAGAGAAGTTGATATATTTAATAATTTCGTAAAGTTTGAACCAAAGCTGCAGTTTTTAGATTTAAATTTACTGAGTATTTCCCATACAAAAAAAATACACTAAGAAGCAGAAAGTAATTAATTAAATAAAAAATAAATTTTAATAGAGCTTTCCGTTTTTAAAACGGACTAAAAAGTACAAAATTATTTGTGTTCGTGGAGATTAATGATAAAAAGAACTTGAGTCGCATGCAATAAATAAACGTAATAACATAATTTAATTTATCTTTTTTTGTATAAAATTGGTTAGTTAATTAATTAATTAAATGAATGAATACAAGTTTAATAAAAAAAAATAATCTTAGGGCTTTTAAATGCACTAGTTTGCAAAAAAGAATACTTACTTAAAGTTACGGTTCCTATGGTTCGGCGGACGCATGCGGCTGACGGACTGCGTCTGACTCATACGGTTGAATATAGGTACGAAACGCAGATGGACCAAAGGAAACGATTACTTGCGTCAGACGCCCGATGCGTCCGCCGCATCATAGAAAACGTACCTTATAAGGGGGGGGGGGAACATTTTTAGTCAAAAACGGCAAAAAGATAATTTAAAAGTCAGGACTGGCAAAATATTTTGGTTGATAGAACTTTGTAATTATAAAATAATTTAAAATCATCCACTTGGAACTTTGTAATTTTCTTAATAAATCTGAAACTACCCACCGGTTTTTTTCTATTTATTTTTTGGTTTCATAAAGCTCATAATTATACATTCATTTTTGCAAAAAAGTTAAAATGTCAAAATGTTGTAGATAGAACCTTGTAATTCTGATCTGTCGATTTTATAAATGACAGCAGTTTTTGTGTATAGTGTCTATCAGAAGAAGAAAGAAAAGATTTAAAAACCTCTGTCTACTTTGCAGACAGTATAAGATTGACTGCAAAAAAAATAATTCCTTTACCTTAAAAGTCAATGCCAGAATAATTTAAATTTATTTTTAGAAAAAAATGTATTTTTTTAACTCCTCCTAAAAATATGATCAGCAATCTTATTTTAATTAAAAATTACTTGCTTTTAACATGAACCCTTGTTATTCTATACCCACTTTATTTTTGCATACACTGCACATGTTATTCATGTCAAAACACCACCTAGCAGGCAGGCCAGACAGACGTGTTGCACCTGAAAAGCTCAAAACCTATTGTCTCAAGGGAAGAGGAACAAGAAGAAGCGGCAACTCTGCCGTGTATACTGCGCTTGCGTACCTGTCATTAGTGTCAAAAATAGTGCCGACCTAATTCGATTTTCAACTTGGAATAATTTATCTTCGTTAGTTACTGCGGTTATTCTTTCGGTTGACAACTGTTGACAGTAAGTGTGACGTCATATCCCTCCACCAATCAAAAATTATAAATCAGTGAACTTGGTCGCAGAAATTCATCGGTTTAAGAGAAAAGGATTGTAGGGTTTTCGCTTTTTGTGACTTGTAATAAATATTAAAACATGGAATACTGTTTATTTTAAAGTTTTTTCCTATAGAGGTACTAAAAAAACATTATTAAGCAAAAGATTTGCTATTTCGAGGTCGTTGACTACTTGGTATTAATTAATATAATATATTAAAAAAAAAACAACAACAAAAAGCTACAACCAAAATATGAACCCAAGTCCAGAGTCTGGTTATAAATAAATACCAAAAGCAAATGAGCTGATTCGTTACGTCACAATTTCCTTCCAATTTGATTAAAACCGAAATCGCGGAAATGCATTGGTAAGTACCAATTGAGAATCATGCTGAAAATTGCCTTCAGCCAAGGAATATACACTGATACTTTTTGCTTCAGCCTATTGAAGGGAACCCCACTATATAGCACAACCACAATATGGCACCATTTGTTTAAAAAATTAACATTCAGGTTATTTTATCCGTAACTGACAAAGTCCACATTAGTGACACCTTCAAAAATAAGGATACTTTATTCACAAAGTTTCCAGCCACTATCATGTTAAGTAAACTGATAATCCAAGTTTTATTTATTTTTGTTTAGGGTTGAAATAAAAGTGTAGACAAACCAAGTGAATTTGAAATAAGAAATTCGCTTAAAAATTGAAGTTTTGCATCTAGAAAATAAAATTAAAATTCAGTGTTTCAGATACCTTAAACAGTGGTTTCCATATTGTGCAAAATAGCAATTTTCGTTTTATGGAAATCATAGCGGAATGAAGAATACTGCAGAAATGAGATTTTGCATACAAGTCTAAAATTTCACTTCAAAATGCGCTAAGAGAGCTTTTGTCGAAAAAAAAAATATTTAAAAAAAATAATTTCCAAAATTAAGATTTGGGAGTCACATAATTCGTATATGTGTAAAATTTCAGCACTCTAGCACTTTTTGTTTGGCCAGGATTTCCAGAATACGATTTGTCCTGGGGGCCTGGCCCTTAAGCGTTCCGATAATTCCACACAAAATCGTCGAATTTACAAAAACCGAAACACAATTGAAAAGAGAATAAAACGTCTGAAGCGAAATATGATCGAAAGTAAAAGACCCAGAAAATAATGGAAACGAATATAATTTTATAAAATTTTAATTTATTCGATCCTTAAAAGACACGAACATAATTTAACCGATTATAATTTTCCCGAATCTTAAAATATCAGAATTACAAAAGTATCGAAAATAATTTTCTAGAAATGAAAAACACCCGAACCACAAATTGATAGAAAATAATATGCCCGATCCTTAAATGAGCAGAACCACAATCCGTCCCAATCGGTACTGGGCATGCGTCAAATTTAAATCTCTAGAGCGCCCTAGGCCCTGGATTGCGGCGATGACAAGTTTTTCTATTTGGAAGATGATACGGGGATTTTTCTATTAAACGATTTTATTTAACTTCACAGTTTCTGGCTGTCTAACTGTCTATCAAATCTTGCAATTCATTTTTGACACACTTCCCGTGAACCGATTTTAATGAAATTTGGAAAAGTAATGTAGGTCCGATGACAATACAATATTATGAAACAATTTGGGGGTAGGTGGTGGTGGACAATATCACAACTTACTTCGACTCTTCCCTGCCGTAAGGCTGGAAACGTAGAAATTGAATTCGTGGCTATCGGTTCAAATCATTTTCAGACAGATTGGGGTTCTTTAATTTTGTGGCTCGAAATTATTATGTTTCTATTAAATTATTTTCGTTAAAAATATTTTGTAACATTTTGTATTTCAATAAAAATATGTTTCATTTAAATTTAATTCTATGCATATATTTTCTAGCGATTTGATTTTCCCGTCATTTCATTTTCGAGAGAATTTTTTTCGGACCAATTATTTTCTTTTCTTTTAAATTCTAACAAATTATGTCTCTGCCAAATTTGGTTTCGAATTTTTTATAGTGACCCAAATTATTTCTTTACACCTACTTTTTAATTTTCCATAAGTTGTTGAATTCTATTACAAATAAATAAATAATTACAAAAGGGTGTACAGGCTGACTCAAAAGTCTCTCTCCAGGACCAAACGAGATAGAGAAGTAAAATTTTAAATATATAGATGGTTTACAAACAAGTTTCTTTCTGGATGCTAATCGTGCCGCCAGTCATTACGGGGGAGAAGCTAAAGTGCAACGTTACTTTTTTAAATGAAATACTCTATATAATATTTTGGCCAATTTTAATAGGGATTTTTTTCCTGTGTCTAAAAATTTCTAATATGTTACATTTCTCTCTGCCTAACGGTTCTTGAATAAAATGAACAAAAGTCGTCTTCTTGTCTAACTCATTGCTCTGTATAAGTTAATTAGCTTATACTTACCTAATGTTGCTTTAGTTTTAGGCATACACATATTTCTTAGCAATTTCGCTGCAGCTGCAACTTGTTTTTCAGTCATCTATAACACAAAAAATTAGTGGGTAATAACGCCAGTGGAAAAATGAGTAGGTAAGCCACTGTGTTCATTTTCTATTATTGAAGAGGTGAGAATTTGAGTCTTGCAGGTTTATTTTTTTAATCCATTGTGCTATAAGTATGCAACAGCGATTCAGAGAGGAACAACTTACAAATAAACTTTAAAATGTATTAATTAAGAACACTTCTCAGAGTAATCTGTGCATGCAGAGTAATATCAGCAGAAGCAGAAGTATATAGAAATCTAGGACAAATAAAGATCACAAATAGAAAAAAGCGTAAAATATCTTCAAACACAGGATCCACAGGAAAGAAAAGCAAGGAAAACAAAGGTAATAATAGAGGACCTCGAAAACACAACTACTACAGAAATATTTAACATAACGCAACTCTTCATAGGATATGCATATCTTATGGTACACGTAAAAAGAATCAATAAGAGAACAAATACCTTGCATGTATGTACTTAGGGGGCATAGTGTATTCCGTGGGACTTTTGATGAAGATTTTATGAAAACTGTTTTAATCGATTACTAATGGACCCACCAACACTCCCCCTATTTAGGAGTCGCCCCTAGGGTTTGAAATTTTTATATTTCATAATATTTGTTACCCCAAATTCATGAGTTTTAAATATGCATATGGAGTGTTTTCTGGAATATGAAAATGGTGAAAATTAGGTCTCGCCCCCTTACAGCTTCTAGGGGCTGAGGCAAAGTTGGAGGTATTTAAAATTGAGAAATGGAACGCTGCGCCCCTGGTGGTGCATTTTTGTTGATATTGGCTGAAAGATAAGTGAAATATAATTTTCTAATTGATATCGACAAAATTTTTCGTCCCTAACCTAGGGGCCTTATTAACAGCTCCGAAATTGTTTCCGATAGGAATAGTATGAACTACCAACTGACTCGGATTGATATGTGCAAATGCATTAGTATAGAAGGTATGAGGGATAGCTTAAAAAAAAACATTTTGACACCTGTTGCCCTCTAGGGGCCACATATGTAATTTTGTATCACACACGAGGGTATGTTGTAGGAAGGTCAATATACGTGCCAAGCTTTACTGCTCTAAGTTAAACCGTTTGAATTTAAGAAAAAAAATGGACACCCTAACCCTACTTTTTGACTGCAGCATTTTTGGGACTGTTAACAATTTAGGCAGTGTTGGTAGGTTCACTAGTAATCGATTGAAATAAGTTTCGTAAAATCTCCATCAAAAGGCACACGGATGCCAAATTTTCTACGTGTTCCCCCTAAAGAATGACACCGAATCGTCAGATACAGCAAAACAACGTTGTTCAATTACTTACGCACGTTTTGAAGGGAAAAGAATGGCGCTTGGGTCAAAAATGGGAGAAATAAAAATAAAGTAGGTGATTCATGGTTTCAAATAAAATCGCTTCTCCGAGAATTTATACGTCATTTATTAAATGTCATTAAATATATATATATATATATATATAACACGCCAGTACGAACCCGTATCAGGTGACTTAGATAAGTACCAGTGCGGAACGATGCCTAATTGTGAGTGACTCAAAGTTGGAAATCAAAGTGTATGATAGTGTTTAATAATGTTTGGGGAAGGTGACCAGTGAAACTCCTGATGAGCCCATGCTGGTTAACCAGGGCGAAACATCGTTTAATCATTTCTCTTTTCACTTTGTTCCTTTGGGTATTCGTTGTGGGATACTCAGCCATGTTTAAATTTTCGTCTTTTTCAGTCAAGATCTTTTGATCTTTTGTTTTCTGGTGATTAAATAGTTTAAAGAAAAAACAAATAAAAAAACTTAGCAACAGATTTTTCGGAAAACCAGGGCTGAATATTTCTTTAGGTTGGAACAAATGCGCTAAAGCTTTTTTAAATTTATAGTTTATAACGACCCTAAAATAGGTTTTTAAGCGATGAACGGCTTTCTTAAATCGCCTTAAAATAAAATCGATTTAGTGCTTAAATCGGATTTAGTGGTGCGTCCCTGCCAAAAAAAACACAATAAACCTCATAAAAAGCACGCTTGATTTTTATCAGTTTTTATAAAGTTTATAACCTTTTGTGAGGCAAAATTTTATGATTATAGAAGTTTGTAATAATTTATGAGGTATGTCTTTGATTTTGGTAAGGATTTATGTGGTTTCATATGTGTGTTTTTTATCTGATCCTATAATTAGACAGACTTATGAATGGTTATAAAAATTGATAAGTGTAGATACATTTTTTAACATATTTTATGGTTTTATAAAAGCACCATTTTCTAAGAGATTTTATAATCAAACCGACCCATCCACTTTTATGGGTTTCTATAATTACATTCTTTTTCTTTTATAATTTATTATGGGATTATATAAACCGATATTTTTATGAGTTTTCTGAGAGATTTTATAGTCAAAACAACTCATAACATTTTATGGGTTTCTATGATTACACCCTTGTTCTTTTATAATGTTTTGAAAGTTTGTAAAAGGAGGTTTTTTTCTTGAGATTTTAGGATATTTTATGATCAGATCAACTCATAGAATTTGACAGATTTCTATAAACGTTTATAATTTACTATGTTCCTAAAAATATTTTTTTTATAAGTCTTTAAATAGACTTTATGGCCTTGACAAACTTACAAAAAAAACCTCATTAAATCTCATTAAAAACACACCTGATTTTTATCAGTTTTTTCGACCACCTGAAAACTAATCAAAAAGACATACTCAGTATACTTACTTACTTCTACAAAAATTTTACGTCCAATTTTGGTCCTACATGGGAAATAAAATGTACGTACTGTGTCACATTCCAAGGTACGTATACGTGTACGTACCGTGGCTGTATGGGGAAATCTTAAAAAATATTACAAAATCTCATAAAAACTTATCAAAGTAATAGGATTTTACCTGCCCTAACTTATTTGCCGTTTGAAACAAATATATTAAGCAGTCGCCCACCGGAACTTATAAAATCTTATAAAAAAAACTATAATCACATCATCTGTCGTAAATACTTTTATAACAAAAAAATAGTTTTTGGCTTATGAAATCTTGTAAGATTTTATAAACAGTGCCTCAAATAATCTCATAGAAATTCATTAAAATAACATCTATCCCACAGCCCCTGGCGATAAATAAGTACTTATACAAGAATAATTTTCTATTAGATATGTAGATATTGTGCAAGCACAAGGAGTGTTATTGTATTATAGTGGGTTAGGTCGCCGTAGTTTATAATTTAGGTTAGCTTATAGTTCAGTTTAACTGTAATTAATCTCTATTACATTACTTCTACTACTAGTACTTTTACTGCAACTGCTAAAGTAGTGCCGTAATTTTTTATTTTAGAATGTTACAGGTAGATCTTGTAAAATCTTTTAAATCTTTATGAGGAATTGTCATATTAAAAATCATAAAATATTGTAAACTTTTATAAGCTACCTGGCTGACAAAATATGATGAACTTCTAAGCGGGACTTGTGTTTCACTTTCACTAGTGAAAAATTATAAAATATCATAAGTTTATATGATCATAGATTATGAAAACTTATGTCTTATCTGTTATTTGCTATGATCTTTTATGAGGTTGGCAGGGTTATACGACAATAGTTTCAAACCGTCCTTATATAAAAGCGCTTTAAGAGGCCGTATAAACAAACTAAGTGAGTTTGACGGAGGTCTGAGCTTTATGGAAAAGGCCGCACGAAGAGGATCGAATATTCGTGATCTTTAAACCATGGTCTAATAGATAGTTTTTGGTCGAGCAAATTTACATCCCGATAACTTCACCGACAACGATAACTTTAACACAATTCGACAGTTCAAAATAGCCTATTTGGTACAGATTTTACGTCGACGGTCCGGTTGTTGTTAAATTTATTTCTTTTATTTAAATGCGTTTGAAGCAGTTACCTATTTAATTATACATAAAAGAACGCTCAAACAGAAAAACACGCTTGAGTGTGCCTTTGGTACTCAGGGTAGCGCCACCCGGTCCGAAATGCTGTGGAATTTAATAGAAGCTCGTCACGTACGTCAAAATTCTTTCGTTAACCGTCCGTAGGATTGCGGTGTTTCACGGCAGCCCTTAACTGTATATTGCCGTTTTCTTTTTGTGGCGGTTACGGTTAACCTGCCGTCCATCGTACCATAGGAAGGGGCGCTCTTGCGACTTGTAAGGGGGAAAGACCTCCCAAGGCCACACATAGTAGTGGCCTACATACTCAACGATGAGTCTGAAAACCGTCTCACGTCGGTAGAGGTCACCACGCGCTTACGAGCGCAAAACAGTGACCTCAACATGGTGGATTAGGTGGTTATGCACAGAGAGCCGTTCAGACCTGGCCACCCATGGTCGTTCGCTATTGACGAACTCTTCATGCGTGCGCTAGAGTCACTTGATCTGCGCCCCTTCTTTGGATTTGGAAGGATTACTTTTCAGATCCAAGACTAGGAGGGGGGGTGGATCAGTGCCGGCGAGCTCCTCGAGTAGGACTACCCAACTCACAAAAAAGATAAAACTCTCGGGGACCGGAAACTCTGTCCCCGGAAAAGAAGGGCATGAAGGCCTCCTTAGAAATAAACCTCCTGCTTCTAAGTAGGACGAGGGCAAGAGGATGCCAAAGGGAATGTCTATCCCCGGAAAGGGTCCTCTTAAAAAGGGATCCAAACGTGGTAATCCCCGTGGAGGAGCTGGAAGAGGCGGCGACGGCAGCGGACCCACTCCCCCTCCAGCGACTGCATAGCCTCCAGGCTATGCAGACAGGTTAAAAAAAACAAGTAGAATCAAATAGCATGACAGGCGTATAACAACGTCCAGGTCAAGGACTGCGATGCTTACAGATAAACTTGCGCCACACCAAGGCAACAACGTACATCCTTGATAGAGTCTTCAAGCAGGAATCACTCGACATCGTCCTGCTACAAGAACCATGGCTAAATAGTACAAACCAAGTGGCTGGTCTTAGCAAAACTCTAGGTAAGCTCATAGTGGGGCACCAACCCCGAGATATTAACTCCTTTGTCCTTTCAGCTTTCTGCAGCGATGGCATGGTAGCCATCAGAATAACTATCAATGGAGAAGTAGGTCCGTCAGAACTAATAGTCTGTTCGGCCTACTTCCCGGGTGACAAAGAAGCACGCGAACTTATCACTTATTGCAAGGCTAGGAACCTACAACTCATTTTGGGTTGTGATGCCAATGCACACCATACAGCGTGGGGCAGCACAGACATCAATAAAAGGGGTGAGTCCCTTTTTGATTACTTACTAGGGGAGGGGCTTTACGTAAATAACATTGGTCCCAAACCAACCTTTTCCACAACAAATAGGAACGAGGTACTAGATCTAACAGAAAGTACAAATCTAATAAGCAATAAGATCACTGGCTGGAGGGTCACAAATGAACCCTCTTCATCAGGCCATAGCCATATCCAATTCACAATCAAAACGGGATTGAGACGAACGGACCCGAAAAGCACAAACTGGGAAGGCTACATAAAGTCGCTCCGAGAAAATCTGAACAGTGCTATAATTAGTCTTTAGAATCGTGACAGCATTGAAATAGCCTCAGACTAACTGAAGGAGGCAATAATGAAAGCATATTACGAATACTGTCCACTCAAAGAAAAAACTGACAACCGCGGTATGTCTTGGTAGAAAGAACAACTCACTACAAGAGAAACGTAGGGAGGTCAGGCGCCTCTTCAATCAAGCCAAAGAAACACGAAACTGGGAACGATACCGTGCAGTGCTTAAAGAGTACAACAAGCAGATAAGAACTGCCAAAAGAAAATCCTGGAGGAAGTTCTGCCAAGAACTAAAAGGACTTCCGGATACCACTCGTATCCACAAGATTCTGGCGAAAGAGTCGACTCGAGACCTCGGGACAATCAAACGTCCTAATGGCTCATTTGCCGAGTTGGAGGGCGAAGGGCTAGCACAACACCAGTCTTTTTCTTGAAAATCAAAGAATGGCCATTCCATTGTTCATCATCGCTGACCAAATCATGAGGACTGGGCAACCTCAAAAAAAATCGTAAATGCAAATGCAATCAGAACGGCTTATAAGTCCTTTAAAACAAACAAACCACCAGGTGTGAACGCAATCTTTCCAGCGCTGATTCAAGTCCTAAAACAGCATCTGATGAATCTCTTTCGGGCATAGCTTGGAACTATATACCAACTAGCTGGACAAAGGTTAAAGTAATTTACATACCTAAGGTAGGACGCACGAACAACAGTCCCAAATCACTGCATCCAATTAGCCTTACATCGTTTCTACTAAAGGGTCTGGAAAAGATAATAGATACGCACTAGAGGTGGCATCCTTATAACTCACTCCCTAAACACTCACCACCCAGGCGGGTAAATCGACATAACTAGCACTAAGCAACCTAGTAGGTAACATAAACGAAGCCTTTGATGCCAAAAGCATCGGTCTGGGCATCTTCCTTAACATAGAAGGAGCGTTTAACAACGCACTAACACAATCCCTTTTTGAGGCAGCGTCCGCTAGAAGGATTGAATCCACTATCATTGTTAGATTCAGGACCGCAAGAGGCTGCCCTCAGGGGGGTGTTCTGTCACCCCTCCTCTGGTCGCTCCTTGTGGAAGACCTCCTTGCGAGTCTACAGCTGATGGACGTAATTGCACAAGGCTTTGCTGACGACATAGTAGTCGTGGTAAAAAATATTCCAAAGAGGTCCATCTCCGGAAAAACACAACAGGTCCTAGACACAGTAAATGACTGGTGCAACAGAGAACAAATGTGTGTAAACCCTAGCAAATCCATCATTATACCGTTCACCAAAAAAAGGAAGCTTGACTTCCTCGTTTCTCTGATAATAAACGGTGAAAAAATCCCATTCGCATCTGAAGTAAAATATCTGGAGGTGACCGTCGATAAAACACTTACATGGAATGCGCATTTGTAGAAAGTAAAGCAAAAGGCAGCACGGTCTCTATGGACGTGCAAACGTATCTGCGGTAAGTCTTGGGGCGTTAGCCCCAAACAAATGTACTGGCTGTATATCACGGTAGTTATACCTCCCAGGGCAATAGTTTGGTACACGAAGGGCAGGCAAACGCTGGCTCAAACTAACAAGCATCCAACGTCAAGCAAGTATGGTGATATGTAGTGCTATGAGCACCACACCATCAGTAGCGCTTGAATGCCTCCTAAACCTTCCTCCTCTACACCTTGTCTTGGACAAAGGGGCTATGAAGGCAACCTACAGAATCATCAGGTACTACTTGACTTGCCCTGCCAACCAATGGGGTGGCAGGGCAAGTCAAGTAGTACCAAACCCTTTAACGTGGGCAATTGAGAGCCACTGCATTCTAGGGCTGCTACCGGATCTAGTGCCCGCAACAATAAACAGCAAAAAGCTATACAACACTATTCTCCCAGATAGGGAGGACTGGATGACAAATAGAATAAGTTTAATTAAAGATAGCTGCTGGTACACTGACGGATCCAAAATGCCTTCAGGCGTTGGATCCGGAGCCTATTGCAGCCGGGAAAATATCTGGATTATACATAGTCTTGGACGAATGGCTACAATTTTCCAGGCGGAACTAACTTGTTAGTCTTGTCGCTCCTTTTCTCTTTCTATGTGTGTGGTCCTGGACCGCTATTCTCGTAAGTAAATACGCTCGGCGTTTCGTACTCGCTGACCGTGTGATAACGTAATGTTCATATACCACATGACCAAAGTAACAAGAATAGTATTCACGTATATTGAACGCAAAGCGTAGACGAAACGCGCTCAGCGCGCAGCGACCGTTTGAGAAACACCTTCTATTTGTTAGCTGTTTTTTCCTCTGCACGTACGATTTTTCTACCCTGCTGCACTTTGTATAGTGTTGCGCCAAATATAGTAGTTTTTTTTTGTTTTCTTGAGTATTCAGAGCTGCGTTTTTATTAATTTTATTAATAACAACAAAAATTAAGATCTCTTACCATCAATATCAGTATACGATCGTGCGGGAAACACCACTTTCCCTGACTGAGTGCGGGAATGAATTTAAACTTTCCCGCACTGAGATCGCGATTCTTCAGGAACGACAGAAAATCTCACCCGTCACAATTCTGGAAAGTGGCGATTTTTACTTATTGCCTCATTTACAATAAAAACACAACGTCCTTAATATTTATTCTAACGTCGTAAGAGAAACTTCGTTATTTTTTTAATAACATTTTGTATATTTAATATATTTTAAAGATATTCTGCTGGACTAGTTTTACGGCGGAGCTAAATTGCTACTACGCGTACCAGTAAACGTCAAAAAGTGTCGAAAATTCTCACCATGTAAAAGGAAAGAAAGAATTTGTGTAACTTTACTGAACAGTGACAGCGAAATATTCCATGGCTATCTATGGTTTTATATGTTAAACGTTTTAAAGGTTTATTTACACACAAATAAAATACATTTTTAAATAAAAAATAGTAGTTTTAACAACTAGTGGCTAAGATAGTGCTTTTTTTACAAGCGTTGGTTTAAATAACGAGTGCAGCGAGGTATTTAAAAACGCGAGTAAAAGAAGCACAGTTTAGCTGCGAGTTTTTAGCACTATTTTTTTTTAATACCTTTATCAAAAAATCCAAGAAAAACAGGAAACTACTTTTAAAAATCTTGAACGCAGAGAACTTCTCGCAACACACCATTTTTACACTATAAATCAAGGCGGCTGGTAAATGAAATAACAATCGTTTCCATAGCGATGTGTCTTTTTACTCGTTGACGTTCACTGTAGCGACATTTTAATCTTTGACAATTTGATATTTTGACGATATTTTTAGATAATTTCTTCGTAAATACTGGCGGAAATGGCTTAATTCTTAGGCAAGAATAATTATATTTTTTCAATATTACTATTTTCGGTTATTTCTCTTTAACTTTGGGTAAAAAACGGACAGAAATCTTTTTTGCACCCGTGATCAAAAAAAAAAGTTTTTTTGTGTCGGTTTTTGATTAAGGTATAAAAAAAAGGTTTTTCACAAAAACTGGCTACAAAAATTAAAATTCACATATTTTTTATTTACTGGAGCAGTATTAAGAAACTAAATTTTAAGGAATATTCCGAATATTAGCAAATAAATAAGTCCTGACAAAAAAGCACTTAATAAAGAAGAAGTTAAAAAAAACCTCCAAATCAGTTACTTCAACCGAAAAGAAACTAAAAAACAAAAGATCAAAAGATCTTGGGTGGAAATAACGAAAATTCAAACTTGGATGAGCATTCCACAAGGAACACACAAAAGATCAAAGCGAAAAGAGAAATGAATAAACGATGTTTCGCCCTGGGTAACCAGCGTGGGCTCATCAGTAGTTTCACTGGTCACCCTCCACTATACATCATTCAACACCATCATACACTCAGATTTCCAACCCTGAACCACTCACAAATAGGCATCGTTCCGCACTGGTACTTACTTATCCAAGTTACCTAATACGAATTCGTCCTGGCGTGTTAATATTTCCAGTAGGATTATGCTCCTAAGGCAATTAAAATAAAGAAGAAGTTAAAAAAAACCTCCAAATCAGTTACTTCAACCGAAAAGAAACTAAAAAACAAAAGATCAAAAGATCTTGGGTGGAAATAACGAAAATTCAAACTTGGATGAGCATTCCACAAGGAACACACAAAAGATCAAAGCGAAAAGAGAAATGAATAAACGATGTTTCGCCCTGGGTAACCAGCGTGGGCTCATCAGTAGTTTCACTGGTCACCCTCCACTATACATCATTCAACACCATCATACACTCAGATTTGGTTACCCAGGGCGAAACATCGTTTATTCATTTCTCTTTTCGCTTTGATCTTTTGTGTGTTCCTTGTGGAATGCTCATCCAAGTTTGAATTTTCGTTATTTCCACCCAAGATCTTTTGATCTTTTGTTTTTTAGTTTCTTTTCGGTTGAAGTAACTGATTTGGAGGTTTTTTTTTTAACTTCTTCTTTATTTTAATTGCCTTAGGAGCATAATCCTACTGGAAATATTAACACGCCAGGACGAATTCGTATTAGGTATCTTGGATAAGTAAGTACCAGTGCGGAACGATGCCTATTTGTGAGTGGTTCAGGGTTGGAAATCTGAGTGTATGATGGTGTTGAATGATGTATAGTGGAGGGTGACCAGTGAAACTACTGATGAGCCCACGCTGGTTACCCAGGGCGAAACATAGTTTATTCATTTCTCTTTTCGCTTTGATCTTTTGTGTGTTCCTTGTGGAATGCTCATCCAAGTTTGAATTTTCGTTTTTTCCACCCAAGATCTTTTGATCTTTTGTTTTTTAGTTTCTTTTCGGTTGAAGTAACTGATTTGGAGGTTTTTTTAACTTCTTCTTTATTTTAATTGCCTTAGGAGCATAATCCTACTGGAAATATTAACACGCCAGGACGAATTCGTATTAGGTAACTTGGATAAGTAAGTACCAGTGCGGAACGATGCCTATTTGTGAGTGGTTCAGGGTTGGAAATCTGAGTGTATGATGGTGTTGAATGATGTATAGTGGAGGGTGACCAGTGAAACTACTGATGAGCCCACGCTGGTTACCCAGGGCGAAACATCGTTTATTCATTTCTCTTTTCGCTTTGATCTTTTGTGTGTTCCTTGTGGAATGCTCATCCAAGTTTGAATTTTCGTTATTTCCACCCAAGATCTTTTGATCTTTTGTTTTGAAAAAAGCACTTAATGTAAACTTGTGTTTAATATGTGACAGATTTTTTGTAAAGGCGAGATTTTCTGACGGTTTTCGAAGAATCGCGACCTGAGTGCGGGATTTTCTTGAAAGTGTGTGGTTAAGTCTCGGGGTAAATTTTTTCTCGCATGCTGTACGGTAATGTGCTACTTACTTTATATCACGGATGGGGTTAAAGGGTGGGTTTAACTGAACTAAACCAAATTATCAAGAAAAAATACAATTTTTGGCAAAACGAACACAAAAGTCGTCGGTAGCAGCACGCTGAGCGAGCTGCTCTCTATTCGTTACACTTAGAAACTTCAAATCGTTACGTATTACGAGAATAGCAGACCAGGTTTTGATTTTTATTTACCTTTGTAAAATCCGTTTTGAGTTTACTGGAGAGAGTCCCAAAACTACAAGCTACCAGAGACTATTGTCCATAAAGATTTAAAAGTTTGTCTAAAAATTACTACCTCGCCGAACCCGAATTAATAGGGACAAGTAGTAGAACTAAAATGTCACCTACTTTTAATCCCGAGACAAAAAGAGACCAACCGAAGAGAGGGCTATAATTTGCCAAGTGATTAAAAAACACTTTAGTACTGAGGTGTATTCACTATTTAATGCACTTAAGAAAAAGATTTTTAGCAGTAAAATTTAATTCCGGGGGAATAAAGTAAAAATTTAATACCAGAAAAATAAAGTCAAAATTCATGATTTCTGGCTAAAAAAATAATCCCCGAGAAATACAAAGTAAATATTTAATAATATTAAATATTTTATTTAAAATACCCAGTTTACTCCCTACAAAATCAGGGATTAAAATGATACTTTCCATCCCTAAAATACATAAATAAATTTAATTTCTCAGGCGTTTCAATAAATTACACTGAAGCATTTTTTAAAATCGTTTTACATCGGTGTCATTTCTAATATAAAACGATATTCTTTTATTTTAAAACTACATGGTACGGTTACAAATTATCAGTTTATTTACATACTTTACGTTGTAAAAAAAGTAGGTATCATTTTTAATGACATAGAATGAAAGGCCCCAATACACAGTCCAAAAAAAAATTATTTAGGAAATTAGGAGGTCACCATTAAATTAGAAAGAAGGACCTACCCCTAAGGAGAATGGCGTGTGCAAGAATGACACATTTTGGAAGCTACAAAATTTTTAAAATAAAATAAAGTATTTTTTAGGGAATGCTTTACTCCCTCCTTTGGAAAGAAAAGTTTTTAAGCTTATTTTTGGATAAAACAAATAAGAACCTGGTGGGGAGTTACAAAAATTATATGAGAACGTAAATTTTCAGACGCACTGTATTAAGAAAATATTTTTAACTTACTGCAGCTAACCCACATTTTATATTAAAAAGGCACAAAATAAGAACCACTAAATTTCGCCCGTCAAATGCATTCATTGTGTATGACTTCACCACCGCACACGATGGGTATGTTGTGCAGCTGCTGCTGGGAAAAAGGAAAACTGGGAAAAAGTGTTTTTTAATTAAAAAAAACCCACTAAAAACCCATCTTTTACTTTTAATAGTAAGGTTGTAAGGAGATAGTCGGGTTATTGCGGCTGTGGTGGACCGAGAACATTTTTGAGCTGTAACAAATTTAAATTTTGTCTTTCGTTTTTTTGATAATTAACAACTGACTGGCCCTCAGGTGCAAGGTTAAGCAATGGAGGATCATTACTTTTATTTAAACCGATAAAAAGGATTCTTTGGCACCATTGCAAAAGATGTATCCGAAATACTTAGATGGTTCAAATATAGTTGATAAATTTTTTCTTGTTTTTTTTTTAATTTTTTTCCAAAAAAAATGGAGTGTAAAGTTTTATATAAGAAATTTTACTTTGCCCCAATCCTTCCTTTACTCTTAAAAACTCACGAACCGTAGCAGCACATTTTCGACAGAGAAAATATAAAAATAATAGTTTTTATATTTTTAATATGTTTTTCTGAATTATTTGAGTTTAAAGGATCAATTATCTTCCCCCCTGAAATCTGCGCTTATTTTACCTTTTACTCAATAAACAGTACCATGAAGGAATCGAAGGCATTTGTAAGTATTTTGATTTATTTAAAATATTTTTTAGCCAATTCCATTTCAAATCAGACAGGGGAGGAGTTTGAGACCCATTAATAGTAGTTTTCATAATCAGAAGCTAAAATAGTGCTTTTTTTACAAGCGTTGGTCTAAATAAAGAGCGCATCAAGGTATTTAGAAACGCGAGTAAAAAAAGCACAGTTTAGCCGCGAGTTGTTAACACTATTTTTTTAATACCTTTATCAAAAAATAAAAAAAAAAACAGGAAAATACTTAAAAATCTTGAAACACACCATCTTTACACTATAAATCCAGGTGACTAGTAAATGATATAACAAATGGTTTCCATAGCGATGTGTCTTTTTACTCGGTGACGTTCATTGTTGCGACATTTTAATTTTAGACAGTTTGATATTTTGACGATGTTTTTAGATTATTTTTTCGTAAATACTTGGTGAAAACTGGCGGAAGTGGCTTAATTTTTAGGCGAGAATCATTAGATTTTTTCAATATTACTATATTCCGCTATTTCTCTTTAATTTTGGGTAAAAAACGGACAGAAATCTTTTTCTGCACCCGTGATCAAAAAAAAACTTAACTTTTTGCATCGATATCTGCAGACAGAAAAGAATAATTTGGAGGGGTGGTTGCGAGCACTTTTTATAATAATATATATAAAGCGTAGACGTAATATTTATATTTAGTGAAAAATTAATATAATTAATTGTTTCTTTTAAATAGTCCATCAGTCTATGGGCTATATAGTGTGTATTACATTTCGCAACACGAGAAAAAAATTTAAAATTTAGGACGATTGCATTTAATATAAATATTTTTCAAAATTATTTTAAATCTATTAGTCCCAAATTTTAATTTTTTTTTTCGTATTTTAAAATGTAATACACACTACAAACTATAGGGAGAGTCTATCAGTTGTTTCCGAGACTTAATTATTCACAAAAAAGCAAAAATTTAAATTAATATTTTATTTAGGATTTTATTTTACCGTTTTACTCCCTCCCCTTTAGTATACTGAAAATAGGTATATTGTGACAAAAATTTCTAGAAAATCAAGAATGACGTTTTTGAGATATTAATTTTTGAAAAAACGGTCGCCATTTTGTTGTTTTTTGTTGATTATAATTATTTCATTCCTTCAGATTTCGACCAATCACACACAGCAACTTATTTTGACGTAAATTAATGTTTTGTGGTGGAAAAATTTACGTCTTTTGTCAATTTTTCCGGAAAAAAGTTGACAATTTTTTAATTTTGTGTCGTTTAAATGGTAAAATATTCTTACCAAACACCATATGTGCATATAATTTCTCCTTATAATATTACATAATATTATTAAATGCAAAATATATTTTTATAAAACTGTATACTGATGTTCATCAAATATCAAGAAAATAATGAATTTTGTTTATAGTTTATTTTTTATGTTTTTTTTAAAATAAAGTCTTTTACAATAATAAATAATAAAATTTTAATGTTAAAATAAAATTTATAATAATATTTTGAAAAAAAAGGAGGAAAAACTTTATTCAAAATTATAAATTATTACTGATATTTGAAAATAACAATTCAAAAAATTATTTCAAATGACAAATACAGTTCTACACATTAAAAATAAAATTAAAAAAAAAAACGAAGCAAATAGACAATTTCAAATAATAATAGGGAGTTAACGGTACATAAAGTTGGTATAGCCTGACATTAATTAAATCAGCTCCGCACCAAGTTTAAAAGGTTTCTGACATTGTTGTTATCTAAACATGTCATCTAGACATGCTCATATTGTGCCACCCATAAAGTTGACATAATTAAAGTTAATGGCGTCCTTCAATAAAGTCCCATTAAGGTGCAAAAACTCTGCATAATGCCATGTGCAAAGCCCACCTAATTGTTACATAAATGTGATGTAAATAAAATGACATACCTTATACATAAATATTACATCCATGTTACGTAAGAGTTAAGTAAAAACTTAAGTCACATTAATCTGCATGGCATGCGCAAAGCGCCAACTATCTAAGTCCGACATAAGCATGCAGCTTGAGGCGGGCCAACTTCGGTGATTTACGAAGGTCCGTCGGTGGTTGCTTGACACGGACCTACATTGGCAAACTACAAAGTTAACCAGACGGGCTGGTTTAAGTGGCGGAAGAGATGATTCTTATAGAGAAGTACCACCATCTTGTCAATACCTCGGAGTCCGCATCCTAATTTTGAAATATCTTAAATTTGCTCTTTATATATATAATATTATCATCCACTGTACAGGGTGATCCAAATTCGAGGGGCCTCTATAGCTTTGGGCTTTTGCAGCATAGTTAGCCCAAAACTAATATAAATGTTACGGGCTCGATTTTCAAGAGAAGTCGAAAACCAAAAACCGCATTGCGATATGTCAAAGCATTTCTGAACTACAGGGTGATTCTCAAAAATGTGCGTTTCTAAAAACCCTCTACAAATTTTTTATTTGTAAAGATACAGATTTTCATTAAAAATATTTTTTGAAGATTTTTTAAGGAGAAATCTACCTGTTTCACCGATTTTGTCTTAAAGCCTTTAGTTCACGAGATATAACACAAAGTTACATTTTTTTAAATGGAATACCCCAATACTAAAAAAAAATAGTTTTGCAATAAAATTTCCTGTTAAACGATGTGTCAGACACCTATTTTTATTAAGTAGTTAAACAGATATCTGCAATTTTTAATAATTACCATAGTAGGCTGTGTTTAACTCTGACCTATGCAGTTTAAGGGTATCTATCTAGGTAGCTATAATCAAATAAAACCAATTGCCATGATAAACCAGCCCAAGTGTCAAAAGTGGCGTCTCGTTAAGATATAAAAATGTTTGAAAACTTTGAAAAGTACGACATGATAAAATGTTATATTGAAAGTAACGAAAATCGACAGACGGCGTTAAATCTATATTTCCAGTAATATCCGGAAAGAAGGCAACCTAGCTTAAAAATATTTTTGAAGTTAAAACGTCATCTACAAGAATACGGATCCTTTACAAAACCGCGGCCTAGGACGTATAGAAGCCTAGCCAGAGATAGAGAGTTGGAAGAACTAACGGTTCTAGGAGAAATAGAAACTAACCCGAATACTTCCACCAGGGCTATGAAGAGAAATACTGGAATTCCACGCTGCAATGCCGTTCGGATGCTTAAAAAACAGTTTAAGCCCTATCGACCCTGACGGGTGCACCAATTACGGCAACAAGATTTTGCTCCAAGACGTGCATTTTGCAGGTGGTACCTAAATAAAAGCCAAGAAGACCCCGATTTTGCCAGAAAAGTTATTTGGACGGATAAGGCAACGATTTGTAGTGATGGAATATTCACCAGATATAACTGCTATTACTGGAAACAGCAAAATCCCCATATTATGGTGGAACAAGCAAATCAGGGAAGGTTCAGTTTTAAGGTATGGGTAGGCATCTACAGAGGACAAATTATTAGGCCATATATTTTTTATGGAAATTTAAATGCCGAAAGATACCAAGAAATTTTAGAAGAGCAGGTGATTCCGTTTATCGACAATTTGCCACTTCAGCAAAATAATGAGCTATACTTTCAACATTACGGTGCACCTCCTCACAATGCACGAGACATTACTAATTTGCAAATATTGTGTTTGCCGAAAACTGGAACGGAAATAAAGGTCCTATATGTTGGCTCCCCAGGTCTCCAGACCTGACCCCTTGCGACTTCTTTTTGTGGGGGAGAGTCAAAGACCTTGTATTTCGAAATCGCCCAACTACTAGAAGGAAATTGGAAGAGGCACTTCGTACTGCATTCAGGCAGCTTCGTGCGGTAGAACTTCTTAATGCAGAAAATAGCGTCAAGAGGAGATGTAGGATATGTTTACAAGAAAACGGCCGTCAATTTGAGCATTTGTTTTAGAATTAAAGAAAATTGTTAGATGTAGATTTTAGGTGTTACATAGTTTAATTAATAAAAATTTTAAATAAAAACTTTTAATAATTTTATTTTTGTTCATTATTTTAGGGTTGGTAATTATAGTAAACTAGAAGTTAAAGTTCAAGGTTGCTGTGTCCCCTCGTGTCGTAGCCAACTAGATTTTGTATGAAAAAAAAAATAATAACGCTGGGATTTGCTAAAAGGGTTTAGTCTATTTTAGAACGGTCTTAAGTTTAAGTAAAATTTTTGGTTTTAAGCATTTTAAACCAACCCTCCTTGAATTTTAGACATAGTTTGATTTACAAGAAGAATACGAATAAATTTGTTTATTGAATAATCATCTTAACACAATCTTTTGTTGGATTTAAGAAGAAAGTTTCAATTTAGAAGAAAAGGAAACTAAAAAATTTAAACCCACGCGGGTTTTAAATAGTAAACACTCTGTAGAACAAATTAAAATTGGGGTTATATGTCACTCTAATTAAAACTTACCCTTGTTCATTAATTTTTCCAATTAATACTTGATGCCACACTACGATTTAGATGGGTAATAATAAAATAAGGGGTAGATTAACTTTGTATTTATTTAAGAAGTGTTTTTATTTATGAAATGTATTAAAAAACTTAAATACAAGTTTTGTCTATATTTCTGTCACTGTCGAAATGTCAGTTTCTAAATATTAGCTGCATTAAAATCACAAACAGCGAGTTCGGATTTCTTAACTCTGCTTGTACCTTGGCTTGCACCAACCTTTACTGATGAAAGCTCTACAGCTTTGAAATGGATGGGCTTTTAGTAAGGAAAATTTTCTTGAGTGCGCTTTTAGATAACCTCAATGTTTTAATTTCAGTTTGTAAATAAATTAAAATAGTTGTTTTGGATTTTTTTGTTTGGAATATTTTTCGTGCATAATCAGTGACCTTCACTTATGTTTGTTTTGCCTACTAGTGCCCTCATAGATATATTTTTTGTGCTGAAAACGGGTTCAAAATATGGCGTTTTTCTGGACAAAATTGGAGGTGTTTTATAGGTCAATGAACAACTTGGGATATTAAATAAGGTAAATTGATCCTTGTAAAAACGGTTACTTAGGGAAATTATAAACCAACTTATTACCAATTGCTACAAAACAATCCTTTCTGGAGGCTATAAATTTAAACCACCTCCCAGAGGTGGTCTAAAAAATCACCAACTTTCTAACCTCAAACACAGATAATGAAGCTATGTGCCAAATTTTTAGCGTATTCACCATTTTCTATTTTGAAATCTGTCAAAAAAAATTAGTTTTAGGGCATTTTCTCTTAGAATAGGGTACATTTTAAGAAAAAAATCAGTTTTTCAGTGGTATTTTGCAATAACAATAAAAAATAATAACTTTGTGTAGTTTCTGTATGGGTAAGTGTTTTTTGAAAATTGGTTTTAAAATTTAGTACGCCCCATAGGTGTAAATATTTAGCCCTGTGAGGGGTACTATTTTAGATCTTAGTAAATCCCACTGTAAAATTTTATTTACACATTTAGGGCGCGCACAGCGCCTACTATAGTAAATATCAAAATATGCAAATATCTTTTAAATTATTTAATAAAAATAGGTGTATGGCACATCGTTCGACAGGAAATTTTATTAGAAAACTGATTTTTTAGAAAAATTGGGGGTATCCCATTTAAAGAAATATAACTTTGTGTAATATCTCGGGAACTAAAGGCTTTAAGAGAAAATCGGTGAAACAGGTAAATTTGTCTTTAAAAAATCTTCAAAAAATGTTTTTAATGAAAATCTCTCTTTACAAATAAAGAAGTTGTAAAAGGCCTTTAAAATCGCACATTTTTGAGAATCACCCTGTAGCTCAGAAACGCTATGACATATCGCAATGCGGTTTTAGTTTTCGACTTCTCTTGGGCTAACTATGCTGCAAAAGCCCAAAGCTATAGATGCCCCTCGAATTTGTACACTAAACCTTAGCGCCATCTCTACCTACTAGGAAGAAACTATTAAGCACTAATAATTTCTTTCATTTTCATAATATTTTTGTAAATTTTAATGTGATGTAAATCGCGTTATAAAGCGTTTCCTCATTTAGACGATATAAATATTACATAAAATGTTTTATATAATAGTTATTTGACATTTGAGATGTAAACTTACGGTTCAATTAACTATATAATAATTATGTAAAACTTAGGACTTTAATTTGACGTAAATCATTTTACAGAAAATTTACATAACTTGAATGACGTAATTAATACATAAAACATGTTATGTAACAAATATGTAAAATTGTAAATGTAAAATTAAGATGCAAACTGTTTCATAATATTTATGTAAATTTCAAAATTTTAATATGACATAAATCATGTTAAAGGAGGTTAACGTAATTTAGATGATATAAATCCTACGTAAAATGTTTTATATAATGGTTATGGAACATTTCAATTGTTAACCTACGGTTCAATGGATTATATAATAATTATATAAAAAACAGGGGAATTACATAACTTAGATAACATAATTAATACATACAAATTTTTAAATAACAATTATGTAAAGTTTTAAATGTAATCTTAAGGTTTACATTGTTTCATAATATTTATATATATTTCAAAACTTTTATGTGATGTAAATCATATTATAGAGCGTTTACGTAATTTAGATGACATAAATGTTATATAAAATATTTTGCATAATAGTTATATAAAATTTTAAATGTAAACGTAATGTCTAAATTGTTACATAATAGTTATGTAAATTTTATTACTTTTGTTTAAAGTAAATAATTTTATGTAACGTCTACGTAAATTAGATTACTTAAATATTATATATAACTTTTTATATAATAGGTTTGTAATATTTTTTATGTAAAATAAAGGAATAAATATTTACGTAATATTATTTACGTAAAATTAACATTGCTTATGATGACATAAATTTATAGTCAAAGTTTTGACGTAATGTTTACATTATTTTTTTTATAAAAATATTTTTATAAAAATATTTTTATGTGAGATTACGTAAATAAATATGATGTAGATATAAGAACCTTAGATTTATATAAATATTAGGTTAAAGTTACAAGTGTGTTTACTAGGAAATGTGGTGTATTTTGAACGTGTTAGGTATACCGATACCGATGCGTTAAAATATTTACTTTAAGGGTTTACTATTTTGTATGCGTGCGGAACTGTCAAAAATAGTACCGACTTTATTAAATTATCATTACATAAAGTCGACATAGCCTGACTTTAATAAAATCGACACTCTTTTTGACAGTTCCGTACGAAGTTTGAAAGGTTTCTGACATTGTTGTCATCCTAACATATCATCTAGACCTACTCAAATATTGTGCCACCCATAAAGTCGACATAATTAAAGTTAATGGCGTCCTTTATTAAAGGTCGGCACAAACATTATGAAAGTTGATATTATTTTGATAGCACCACGCACAATAACGTGTGGAACTGACAAAAATAGTGCCGACTTTATTAAAGTCAGCCCATAATTTACCAGCCCATAAGTTTCTGTCGGGTCTTAACTGAAAAAGACTTAAGTATATTTTGAAAAAACAAGTTTTAAAAAATTATTGTTTAGTTGTCCACAATTACTCGACTTTACCCTAAACAAAATAACATACTTGCTGGAAGTTACTGATATTATATAATTAAGGGTTAGAATGGGTGGATTATTACTAATAATTTGCAATACCTAATACTCAATTAAAATGTATCTGATAATTAATTAATTAATTAACTCTAACGAACAATTACTAAAACCTAATTACTCTGACTCTTTGGATCAAAAGGAAATTACTGAAAATAATAATATAGTTAACGGATTTCTATGTATCCGAAAGTGTGCATTAGATGACAGGAAGAGAAGCACACTAATTATTTATCAGTGGAATGTATAAGGATATGAGGATCCGAATAGTACCTGTTGATAAATATAAAGCACTTTTTAAACACTTTTAGAAAAGAGGTAGTAAAAAAAAAAGGATACCTAATTAGGGAGTTAAAATTTCTTTGTTATACCTAATGTCAAAAAAATAAATGAATTAAAATTACTAAAAATTTATAATTCGAAAAAAGAGAATATAATTATAAAATTTGAATGGTAAAAAGGGCGTATGTTGCAAAAACTATAAGAGAAAGTGAGAATAAACAAAAAGCCATATGGGACAAACTTAGAAAAAATACGGGACAGCTAAAAAAACATAGTTTTCAATGACAGTGATGATCCAGGGCTGGCCGCTTTTGGCGCCCCGGGCAGACCAGAAATTTGGCGCCCCCTAGCCGAAAATTTTCTGCATGTCCCATGTTCTCATAACAGAAATCCAAAAAAATTACAAATCATAATGAAAACGAACGATTTTATTGTTAGATCTAGTTCCGAGTGGTTCAAAAATGTAGAAAACTTGTCGATTTCTGTAAATCCTGTTTCGTGCAGTTCGAAAATTGCAGAAAACTTGTGCATTCTGAGAACACCGTTTAAAGAGCTATAAAATGTTTGATAGAATAGAATAGAATAGAATACTGTATATAATTCCAAATGATTGTAATGTTACTATATAGAGATCGTCAAAAAAGAAGAGATGTAATGTTAATATATCTAAATATTTACCTATTTAGGAAGAAAAGGTTTTCCTAAAGTAAAACATAAAATAGTATACTTAATGAGTTTTAACTCACATTAAAATTACGTTTAAAATATAAGATTCGTACAAATTAAACAGAACATAAACCCAAACTCGAAAAGATAGAAGCTTACTTAAAGGTCAAGTTATGTTAAAACTTAAAGATTGGTAAAGACTACCATAGTAAAAAACACATTTAAAAAAATCACTAGATTTACTACAAGAAAAAATCTGGAATCCTGTAAGGGCATAGCTCTCTAAGTTTTAAATTAAATATTTGTTTAAAACTTGTCATATTATTTCTGAAGGTAATTTGTTGTATAGGTTAATCACACTATTCAGAGGACTTCTCATATAAAGCACTACTCTGGTTGTTTATTCGTAAAACCTTGTTTTTTCTTGTATTGTAAGAATTTGTGTCGCAGTTTTTAGTAAATCTAGATAGATCATTTTTTATAAACATTACACTTTTAAAGATAAATATAGCTGAAAATGTTAACATATTTTTTTTGAAAGCTGGTTTCCAAGTTCCTCGTGATTTTAAATCAAAAATGAATCTAGTTATTCTTTTTTGCAGTATTAACAGCCGACTAACATAAGCTGCATTTCTCCAGAAAATTATATTTTAGGACATATTTGAGTATGCTAATGGATAATTTAGGAGCTCTTCTCCATCCATGCAACTAATTTCGTAAATTCCACTTTTTTCTAGAATTGTAGTTTTATCCTTGGGATTTCCTAGTAAGCGTCTTATTGTGTTACCGGATTGATATACTAATTTAAGACCGGTGTTATTAAATACTTTTTGTAATCCTTTCGTATAATTAGGATTATAAGAAATTGATACAAATTTTGAGTCGCAGGTATCTTTTTGTCTGAAAAAAGTGGAATTCCGAAAGGTAAAGTAAGCAATCCCACTATGCCGAAACTGTATTGTCTTCCGAAAATCCACAAGCCTGGAAAATCGGTTAGACCTATAGTTTCTGCTATAGGATCACCTACTTACAACATTTCGAAATAGCTAGCAAACGAGTTTGAAAATTTACCTATAAAGGAAAAAGGTTTTTCTGTTCAAAAGTCCTTTGAATTTGTCAACAAAGTTAAAGATATTTCACTCCAAGAAGGTGAAATTTTAATCTCGTTTGATGTTAGTTCGTTGTTCCCTAGTGTGCCGATCCCCAATACCTTACAATACCTTGAGGAGCTACTAAGAAAAAACAATCTAGAAGACAAACAGACTTTAGAATACCTATCTTTAACAAAACTCTGCATGAATCAAAATTACTTTCAATATAAAAATAACTACTACCAGCAATTAGAAGGAACCACAATGGGTAATAGTTTATCACCTTTTATCGCAAACCTCTTTATGAGCAAATTTGAATCAGATATAAGTAAAGAATTTGAGTATTTCCCCAGAGTATGGTTCAGGTATGTAGACGATGTGTTGGCAGTATTCAACACTAAAGTAACTAGTGTTGAAAATTTTATGGAAAAAAATAAATAACAAATTTCCCACAATTAAATTTACTTATGAAACAGAGAACAACGGTACACTGCCATTTCTAGACACTTTAGTTATAAGAAATAAAAATAAATTGGACTTTGACCTATACAGAAAAGGAACGGCCACCAACAGGTATATTCCAAATGACTCTTTTCATTGCTTACAACATAAGCTTGCAAGTTTGCACTTTTTAACATATAGATTAGTAAATTTTCCCTTAAACAAAGAAATATTTGAAGCAGAAAAGAATAGGATTAGGAATATAGCTGGCGAAAACGGTTACGACGAAGGCTTAATAAGTAAGCTGATAAATAGACATTCTTTTCAAAAGACCTTTCGGAATTCCACTTTTTTCAGACAAAAAGATACCTGCTGGACTCAAAATTTGTATCAATTCCTTATAATCCTAATTATACGAAAGGATTACAAAAAGTATTTAATAACACCGGTCCTAAATCAGTATATCAATCCGGTAACACAATAAGAAGCTTACTAGGAAATCCCAAGGATAAAACTACAGTTCTAGAAAAAAGTGGAATTTACGAAATTAGTTGCATGGATTGTGACAAAAAATATGTTGGCCAAACGAGGCGCTCTATTCAAACAAATTTAAAGAACACTTAGCACACTTAAAATACGGAAGAACAGAAAAGTCAAGTGTGGCCGAGCATGCTTTTGAAAACAATCATAGATTCGCATTAGATAACCTAAAACTTCTAAAAAGTGTACCAAACAAGAGACTTTTGAATGCATATGAAAGTATGGAAATCATTAAATCCAGAAATAGTTTAAATAAAGATAGAAGACCCATCCCGTTTAGTACACTTTATTCTTTGGTTGAGGGGAGATAGGATTAAAAAATCTAATGTAAAATTTAAGGTTGTTGAAGAGAGACGGCAGGCTTTAAAAAGAGTGTTTTAGAGAGAGATGGACGTAGTTTAAGGCAACTGTTTCGTAAAAATTGATGGTTTGCCATCTATCTGTCATCTTGGGTGGTATCGTTCATATACAGAAAACGACAAAAATTGTAATTATTCAAAGCAGAAAGTGTGTGAGACATAAGATGGTATTAATTTCTTTTATTCAAAGTTCTTTGCAGTCTTTGAAATTGCCAAAAAACGTGTCCTACTACTATAAGTGTATATTAGCGCAGCTAAAAATAATTTAACAGATATTTAACTAAATTATTTTTAGGTATATCATGGCTTTACCATAAGATAAAACAAGTTAAATTTTAAGTTTTCTTATTGGGCGTTTGGGAGTTAATATAGGTTATTGCCTGTTTTTTTATTTTTGTCGGCAACTTATAAATTTAATTATTTTTTTTGTTCCAATTAAGTTTATAAGAGCTATTTTTGTATATAATTTTTTATTTAATACAACAAAAAATTGCTGTAGGATAGTGTTAGATATTACAGAATTAGTCTTCATTATTATTTTTTCTTTAACCTATACATAGTGACGAAACTCTATTGTTATAAGTGTACTCTTGTATTACTTTTGAAACAATAAAAGCTATTGTCTATTGTCTAATGCAAAATCAATGTATGTGCAGCAACTTTGTTTTTTTTTTGTCGAAATTGCTGCAAACAAAATTTAAAAAATCAAAACATGCTGTTTCTGTGCTTTTGTTGTTTGAGAAAACCATGTTGAAACCTGCTTAATAGTTTAAATTTCATCAGGAATTCGTTCAAATTTTAAACACAGCGTTCAAAATAGATATTGCTCTATAATTACATAGCTCTTGACTATCTCCACTTTTACAAACAGGTAATACACTCGCAACCTTAAGACTACTTGGAAATTTTTCCTGGGAAAATGATTGATTAATTATAAAGCTTATTGGTTTAGCAATGTTCGGTACAAACTAGATATCTTTAAAAAAAAATTGTATAGATAGATAGTAATCAGGACCGGATACAGCCGATTTCAAAGAGGTCGGAGGGGGAGCCCTCAGAGTGGTGTTGAGTAAGGTGAGTGTGTAAAAAGAATACTTATTTATATTTGAAAGCAAGGGCAGATTCTCCGGCGAGTTTAGGTTTAATTCTAGATTTATATCTAAAATCATATCTTGAATGCGCCGATTTTTTCAACGTTTTTTGAAAAAGTGAATGGGACTACACCATGGTGGGTTGAGGTGTCATAAATGCCAGGCAGGCCAAAATATTACCTAAGCTGCAATGTTTTTCTGTTGATAAATACACTTCTAAATTCAATGAGACCAATTTTTTAGACAATTACAATGAGAGTTGCATTTGATTTCTGTGTATAAATATCATCCGCCATATTGAAATTGATCCAAATAATTTGGAATTAATATAGTATGTTAAAAATAAAAAACAGTAATAATTAATGACGTTATAACGCCGCATGCAAATTTTTTTAAATTTGAGCTAAAATTAAATCAGAATCAGAATCACAATATCTTTATTTTAAAGAAACATACAAAAGAAATAATAAAATCAATTGATGTTTCAATAGTGGCAAAAAATTTTCAAAAAAAACCAGAAAAAACATGACATCTATTTTGCCTTAACTTGTTATCATCGCTTACTTAAGTAAAAAAATGGCTTAAAAATACATAAATCGAACATAAGTTAGTATTTAAGTTTAAAGAAAATAAGAAACCAACAAAAAACAAAACAAAGTTAAAAAAGAAAACCAAAAATTTTAACAACCCCCTAGTTTAGAAATTCGTCTATTGTGTAAGGCTCTCTAGAAACAAGATGCAGAAATATAAGTTTCTTAAAACAGTTTTCTGTTATTTTTAATTTTAATTGTTGGAGAAGAAAGTTAATAGTACATTATATACCTAGGGACTAAAGTGGTACTTTTTATCCCGAGGAGAAATATTTCGCTGAGGGATAAGAAGACGCTTTAGTCTCACGGTAAATATACTATTTTTTGCACTTTTGGGTACCGTTTTTATTAAAGCGAAGATACTTCAGGTAAAGGCCCATTTACACAGACAAACTTTCCTTTGATGTTGAAATGCCGACAAACATTTACACGAGCCTCTTGAGCAAAATGTTAAAAGAAATGTTCGAGCAAAATCGCGTACAAAAAAACCCACGTAAATTTTGGAGAGAATGTTGAGCAAAATTTGTTTGAAGAAATGTTGGTAATAAAAATTTCTTACAAATTTAAATTTTATAGTTTTATGGGAATTCATTGAACTTAACTGAAAATAGAAAGACTACGTTTTAAAACAAGGTATTTTTATTTGAAAGTTTGAGACAATGATGTGTTTGAAATTAACTCTGTGTTTCGGACTTCCATTGTCTATATTTTATTTATACACGACGTTTCGATCAGAGATTATACTGATCGAAACGTCGTGTATAAATAAAATATAGACAATGGAAGTCCGAAACACAGAGTTAATTTCAAGGTATTTTTAATTAAGTGCTTTCCGACGGAAAAACGATTTGATGTCGAAATTCACGTTTTACCTCATAAGCAACTTCGATTGATCTGATTTTTATAGGGGATATGCCAGTATACTTGAAACTTTTTTGGGGTTGTAAAAAAAACGAGAATCAAAAAAAATAAAAATTGGCACTTATTTATTGCTGTTGCTGGGTTAGGAGAAGGTAAAAACCGTAGACTAGTGAGAGGGAGTTTTGGTCAAATGAACATTGACACACAAAATTACAGCAGTTTTTGACAGCGCTGCGTTGCGACTGTCTAAACCTCCCTACCCCCCCCCCCAGGGACTAACTACTCTCCAGAATAGTTCTCTAAAAATATCCACCTGCATTTTAAGAAGTAATTACTTCAAAGAAATTTCCGTTTTCTTTTTATAATAAAAGAAAACCAAAAAAGTTAAAGAAAAAAATTAAATGTTATTACCTCCATCATTAACTATTTTAACATTGCATATGACAAAACTGATGGCCAATAATAATGTTTCGCTTGCCGTCGCCTTTTTTTCACAAAAGTTTAAAATAAAAGTTGGGGTTCCATTTTTTTAAAGAATTGAGATCACTGATCAATGATGTAAAATTATATTTATTCTCATCTTTAAAAATATTTTTCCAAAATAGATAGCAATAACTTGCTCAAAAATTTACCCGAACAAAATGTTCAAAGAAAAGCTCACAAAAATGTTCGCGCAAAAAATTTCAGATCTCTTGCACGAGCTTTTATTTGAGCATGTTCGTCTGTGTAATTGCGCCTTTACATATGCATTGCAATCACTGAAGATTGCGGCGCTGAACATACCCAATCGGCAATCTTTCAAACTCCAATACAGCAGCGAAGCGGAACCGCCTCAGATTCGGAACCATTAGTCCATTTAGTTGGCTGTAGCGGGGCCATTGTAAATATTAATGTGACGCACAATAATATCAAATAGTTTAAGAATTTATAGGTTAGGTTAGTTCTTTTTCATATTGTGTTCATGCCATAAAAGTACTAGTTAAACGTCTTTGGTTCATGCCTATTTTCGGATGTTACAAATGAATATAAATGTTCCTAAAATGCATTTTTACCAAACCTTCATTCGCTCTGACCTTAAGTTAATTTGTATAGCCTGATAGTAAGGAGCGGGACTAAAATATTTTAGTCCCGGGGATAAAAAGTGCAATTAAAGTGAAAGTAAAATACGTTTTTAGTCCCTGAAGTGCAAAAAAAAAATTATACACATGTAGGTGGGTCCAGTCTCAGTGAGTGCAAGTCTGTGGAATGGATAATTTAAAATAAAATTTTGATTTCTCTTACTTTTTTTCTAATACATAAAATATTTAAAATAAATCGAGTAACGATTTAGTCCCTCGCAGAAGAAATGCATAACAAACCACTACTTGTGTATACACATGGTCCTTAAATGCATTATATAGGGTGTTCTAAAATTCCAAGTCCAGCCTAATATCTCCAGAACCAAAAGAGACAGAGAAGTAAAATTTCGCATAATGAGTTGGTTTACAAAAAAGTATCTTTTTGGATTGTACCGTCATCCATTAAGGTGGTGGATCTAGGGCGTAGACAATACTTTTTTTAAATGTATATTTTCTAAAACTTAAATAGAGCTTTTTATTCTTTCCAAAAATACCTACTTAATATGTTAAGTTTTTCTCTAACGGTTTTTAAATAAAATTACAAAATCTTTTAAATAAGAGCAGAGATTTAGACAAAGAATCACTTTCTTGTTTATTCATTGATCTTATGGGGATGATTTTCCCATTTTATTTAAAAACCGTTAGAGAAAAAAGTAACATTTTAGATGTTTTTCAAACAGCAGGAAAAGCTCTATTTACATTTTCCAAAACATATAGGATACCTCTTTAAAAAAATCAGACAGAATGGAATTAGTTCGTAGTCAAATCGGTTACCACAGATGGAAGAAATCTCAACTCCTAGATGACATTCTACAACGCTTTGAAGAAATCAGACACCACACTGTCGCCGAAGACTATGAACCAATCCTGCAAAAAATTGAGAAACGCTACCAGAAGTCCTTAGAAGATCATCAAAAGACACATGGCAAAAAATGCAAAAACCTAGTCCAAAACAAAGAAGAATAAATCAGCAACACCAATAACGTCATCAATATCTCTTCCCGACCACTTATACAGACTGAATCATCGTTACTCAGCAAAGGACTTACCTATCACCGTCACAGCCATTGAATCTACAAGCATCGATGAAAGAGATAGCAAACAGAAATTGGAAAAAAAATCTAACACTGCAAGAAGAATCAGCCCTCAAGGATCTTCAATTAGATGAGTCGATCAAAATTCTTCCTGCAGATAAAGGAAATGCAACGGTAGTAATGGATTCCACCACCTATGACCAGAAAATTGAAAAGGCTGTAAAAAAAGGAAATTATAGAAATAACTCAGGACCCAACCACCACCATGGAAATAAAAATCTACCAAACTCTCTACCAACACAGAAGATACTTTAACGACATAGAAAGGAGCAAACTCACACCGCGCTACAGAAAAGCACCGCATATGTATGGACTGCCGAAAATCCATAAGGAAAACGTACCACTTCGACCGATAACTAGTGCTCGCAATTCTCCGACTTATAATCTTGCTAAATATCTTCTACTATTCATTCAGCCTCTTCAGGGAAAGTCACCATCATTCGTCAAAAATTAAAAGCACTTTGTGGACTTCTTTAGAGACGCCAACCTACAACCTGACGACCAGTTTGTTAGTTTTGATGTCGACAGTTTATACACGATGTACCACTGAAAGAATCACTCCAAATCATTGAACAGAAGCTACTCAAGGACAACCACCTCTCTGATAGAACCAATCTACCAATCAATGTCACTATGGATTTGTTGAAATGCTATCTGCAGAATTCTTACTTCCAGGAAAAAGACAGGTATTTTCGACAGGAAGATGGTCTACCCATGGGATCTTCACTTTCGCCGTTAGTGGCCAACATCTTTATTGAATCCTTTGAAGAAGAAGCTCTGCGAACATCTTGGCAGAGACCCAAACTATGGCTCAGATACATGGACGACATATTTATGATCTGGAAAAAGGACAATAATACACTAGAACAATTCTTTCATCACCTCAACAGCATAAGAAACTGCATCACATTAACTCTGGAAAAAGAAGAAAACTGTCAGATCCCTTTTCTCGACGTTCTAGTCACCAAAACAATTCAACCGTAACCACTTCCGTATATCGCAAACCAACTCATGAATGAATGAATGTAGAAGTGCGGGCGGGACAATTTCCATGTACGTAGGCCACCTTGCTGGGCCTGTTGCACGCCCACTTTCCATGGTTTAGCCCAGGAAGCCTGCCTCTTTCACGAAACAACAGGTTTTTCTGGGCTGCAATCTTCTTGCATCGCCTGGGGCCAAACAGATGGTTCCCAAAGTGCGACTCTCTTGACCTGGCTAGAGCCGGACACTCCAGCAGGATATGCAAGGACGATTCTTCGTCGTCCATGCACCATCGACTCTTTGAATCTTCGGAGATTCCCAGCGCCCCTGATGCATTTGTAGTGTCCAATGGGTACTTGTGTAGTTGCCTGTCGGGCCTCTTGTTGCAGAAGATCTACTGGGCCCTTGAACAGTTCTTTATTGATTCTTATCCTTAGAGGCTCCACTGGGCACCTGTTTGATTCCCTGTGTTACCTCCTGGTCGTCGAAGGGTCCTTCTGGAGTTCCCGTCTGTAGGCGTCCCTGATGCGTTTGTAGTTCCCTGTTGGGCCTCTTGTGTTGAAGAAGATCTACTGGGTCCATGAATAGTTCCTTGTTACCTTGTTGGGGAGGGGGCTATCTACAACAGGGTGCGCCTGGTTCCCTGAGGAAGGTTTTTCATCTCATCCATTCGGCCCGGGAGTTCAAGCCAAGGCCCTCACAACCGTCCCCGATCCAACAATCAGAGAAGTCAAGAACGAGCCAGAGTTGGGTTCACATAAGCGCTCCCTATCTTCGGCACACCGACCCCAAAGAGGTTCGTTCCAGGGGAGTGCGGTATAACGTTCCGCAACAGGATTTATTCACCGACTTATTCAGTCGGGTCCACCCCCGCGACTTGGACGCACCTGTTGAGAATTATATTAAAAATGGGATTCAGAGAAGGGAGATCTGGGTCCCCTTGGGCCGGGTTAATGCTTGTATCTGGCATCTCCAACCCAGCACAAGCAAAGGCCAAACCAACTTAATAATAATAAATAAATTCTACGTTTATTGTAGTAATTAGGTTAGAAATTTCACAATAGATGCTTGTATTAATAATAACAATAAACGTAGGAAGAATAATCCCTGAAGCACTTAAAAAGTGCTTATGCGGGATATTTTTCGTATATTTTAAGGAAAAACTAAATACTCCTAAATATAATAATAATAGTAGCTTATAAAATCAACTTAATTGAATGAATTTTGCAGATTTTTTTCTTTTTTTTTTCTTTCTTTTTTAGTATAGCCGGGTTTCTTGTCTTATTAAGGAAAGAAGTCATAAGTAGTAAGAGTCATTATCTGGTTTAAGTCACATTCGGGATACGCATTATAAAGGAGAGGACTTTTTTACCTTAAATATTTTAAATTTATGAGATCATTAAAAAAGGTTGATAAATCCAGAGTATGAGAGAGTATGTGTATGTATTCTTAAAATTTTTAAAATTTTGAATATTTTTTAGATTTTCTGGTAAAATTTTGTACAATCTGGCAGCGTAATAGTTAATTGAGCGCTGACCGTGAGTTTTTTGGAAAATTGTTGGGTACGCACCTTTGTGTCTTGTATTAAAGTTGTGTTCGTTAATACTTAGTTCTATTTTGCCCTTTTTAATATATTTCAGAATTTCTAAGCTAAATAACTGGCGTATGTCCAACACTTTACTTTCCTCAAACAAACGGTCAGTGGAGTAGGTTTTTTTTTATTATAAATAATTTTTATAAACCATTTTTGAAAAGTTTCTAAATGTTTTAAATAAATTTCAGACACTCCCCCCCACCCAATGATTCCGTATGTCAAGTGGCTCTGTATTAGTGATCCGTAAAGAATCTGCAATTGCTCTATACTGAGAAAGTCTCTCAAGTACATAAATTTAGACAATAAACCCCTGACCTTGTTAGTAACACTTCTTGTATGAACATCCCATTTGACCTGACTATCTATATAAATTCCAAGATATTTGATTGATGAACATTCAGGTATTTCGGAGTTTCCACACTTCAGAGGGCCAAAGTTAGGTAGTTGGTTTTTGTATGAACTGAATGGAATATACTTCGTTTTGTCTACGTTTAGCGTGAGTTTGTTATAATCAAACCTTTAAGAAGTTTAATATCATCCTCAATACAGCTTTTTAAGGCAGCTCAGGATCTAGCAGTGCAAAATATCACGGTATTATCAGCAAAACTTATGATGGTGCCTTTGACATTTAATTTAAGCATATCATTTATGTAAATTGTGAACAAGAGTGGTCCAAGTACGGTACCTTGAGGAACTCCATATTGGACCTTTCTCGTGTTACTGAGAACGCCGTTAACAGAAAGCCGCTGTGTTCTGTCTGACAAGTAGTTTTTTAACAGATTAAAAATTTTGCCTCTTAAACCGTAACATTTTAATTTTTTTAACAGAGTCTCGTGACATACCGTATCAAATGCTTTTAATAGGTCTAAAAATAAGCATATTGAAGGGTCGCGGTTATTAATTGCATCATAGATTTTTGTAGTTAGAAGTTGTATGGCATCTTGCGTGGATTTACCTTCACGAAAACCAAATTGTTATTTTGAGAGGACATGATATCGGTCGAAAAACTTGCCAATTTTTTTTTTGATTAGGCGCTCCAAAATTTTTGAGAAGATAGATAGTAGTGATATTGGTCTAAAATTTTCGACTTTGTTTTTCTCTCCGCTTTTAAATATAGGTTTTATTGTTCCAATTTTTAAACATTCGGGAAAAATACCTTTTTGAAAACATTTGTTTATTGTAAATGTTAAAACAGGAGCAATAGTTGTAGAAATTTGTTTAATCGTTTCACTCCATATTTTGTCCCATCCCGAAGATTTTTTATTTTTTAATTGTTTTATCTCTTTTTGTACTTCCATAATACTAGTATTACTCAAAAACAAAGTATTGTTTAGTGTTGGTATAACATTTTTAAAATTTTTTGGAGACTTTATTTTATTTGCATATTTTCGACCTATATCGCTATAATGATTATTAAATAAGTTGGCTATTTCTGTTGTATCAGTAACGCAAATATTGTTTTCGGTGATAATTTTTTCGATTTTAGTTTTTTGTTTGGTAGAATTGCATAGTTTGTTGACACATTTCCAAAGATCTGTGTTTGAGTTGGATGTTTTAAAGTTTTTTTTGTAGAAAGTCTCGTTTTTCCTTTTTTACAAGCAGTCTTATTTCATTTTTTTCCATATTGTATTGTTCTTAAATTTGTTGGTTATCGGGTTTTTTTTGTAATTCAATGTATAATTTATTTTTTTTTTCTATAGATTTAAGAAGAGTTTTTGACATCCATTCTTTTCTTATTTTGTTTTGTGTTTTGTTCAGTTTTATGGTTTTACTGTGTTTATTTAGGTAGATTTTTAATTTTTCCACAAAATTAATCATACATACATTTGGATTATTTGACATATAAACATTATTCCAGGGCTCATTTCTTAAATCTGTCTTTAAAGTATTATAGTTTATAAAAGTTTTTGATTTTTGAGAATTGGGTATTTATTTTGATGTTCTAGGTAGTGGTAAAAAATTTATTGTGGCTGATTTGAAAATGTAAGATTTTGTATTTTTTTGTATTTCGTTTGTGCTTTTGATAAAAATGTGATCGAAACAAGTATTTGTTTTTGGCCTAGTAACACTATTTATAAATGACATAAATTTGTGTTGAGCTAATATATTTTTGTAATTTTCAATATAGTCTTCATCCCCCAGAAGATTTACATTTATGTCTCCCACTAGAACATGAAGGGTTTGATTTTTTTGACTTTGTAAGTAGTCACATAAGTATTGATTGAACGAATCTTTATCTATAGCAAGGGATTTGTAAACTGCAGTTAGTAAAAGTTGTTAGTTTTGATAGGAAATATTAACTTCCATGATTTTTATAGGCCCTAGCGGTACTATTTTATAGTTATAATACAAGTTGTTTCGAATATATAGAATAGAATTATACTGGACAATATCTAAACTTCAAATCAAACCACTCAACGTCAACCAAACTGGGAAATGCAAAATCTCCCATAGATCGAACCACTATCTGCAAGACGGAAGAAGCTCTGAATAAAGAAAAGGCAAAAATTCAATCCGATCTCCGAAAGAACGGTTTCTCCGACTACACGATCAATAAAACTCTTCAGACCACACCAACACAAAGGACGAAAGACGCAAATACTGAAAGGAAGGCGACGCTTATAATTCCATACATCAAAGGGATCTCAAAAAAGATAAGAAGAATACGATCTTCGGACGGATTTCAAAACGACCACAACTATAAGAAGTCAATTAACAAAAACTAAACCACAACGCCACGACACCAAGAACTGCATCTACCATGTACCATGCGAGTGTGGGGATATCTACATCGGAGAAACCAGGCGACTTACAGAACACAAGCGCAAAACTCGACAAGGGGACACAACTGGATCAAAAATAGCTCAACATTGCCGGGACAATCAACATCATATGGAATGGAAAGAGGCAAAGATCGTCACCAAGGAGGAAAATCTATTCAATCAGAAGTTCAAAGGAACAGCATTTATACAGGTGAACCATAATGTTTTTTCTCAACAAAGCGTCACCATCAGGGATGTTTGTAAACCCATGCTTTTCGGAGATAACAGATTTCAACTAGGAAAGGGCGGAGCCAACCAAGTGTAAACTTTATGGTTCACTGAACACAGCTTTTTTGTGGTTCACTGAACACACACTAGTATATAAGATTAGACAGTCTTAGTTTTTTGTTAGTATTCACCTGATGATGATTGCAGATACATAAGCATTCGAGACGTTGTGGAAAATAAAAAATAAAGAAAATGGAAGTTCAAAACTCTCAAGTTCAACATTGTCTACCACATTCAAACAACAGTTTAAAAAAATAGTGTTAACAACTCGCGGCTAAACTGTGTTTTTTTTTACTCGCACTAGTTGTAAAATAGTAGTTTTAACAACTAGTGGCTAAAATAGTCCTTTTTTACAAGTGTTGGTTTAAATAAGGAGCGCGAGGTATTTAAAAACGCGAGTAAAAGAAAGCACAATTTAGCCGCGAGTTGTTAACACTATTTTTTTTAATACCTTTATCAAAAAATCCAAGAAAAACAGGAAAATACTTTTAAAAATCTCGAACAAAGAGAACTTCTCGCAACACACCATCTTTACAATATAAATAAAGGCGGCTGGAAAATGAAATAACAATCGTTTCCATAGCGATGTGTCTTTTTCCTCGGTGACGTTCATTGTTGCGACATTTTAGTATTTGACAATTTGATATTTGGACGATATTTTTAAATGATTTTTTCGTAAATACTTGGTAAAAGCTGACGAAAATGGCTTAATTCTTAGGCAACAATTTTTTCAATATTACAATTTTTCGCATTTCTCTTTAACTTTGAGTAAAAAACGGAAATAAATCTTTTTTTGCACCGATGATCAAAAAAAGTTTTTTTTGCATCGGTAATCAAAAAAGCCATGCTTTAGTTATCTGCAGACATTTACTATATAAAATCATGTTTCTGATAAAGGTTTAAAAAAACTACTATTTTTGCTACACGCTTAAAACAGTCTAAAAAACAACAACATTTTCTAACTTTTTGAAGCCATGAGCTAATCCAAAAAATAAGTAGTAAAAAAAATAAACTTCGATTGGACACAAAGGGTGTGTCTAGGGAACCGCATTTTTTTTAAATTTCCGCGCGATAATATCAGGTTCCATAGACCAGCATGCGGCGCGGCGCAGTTATTAAATTGGCCAAAAATGCATATAATCGAAATTACAATAAAAATATCCAATACCGTAATTTTGGTCACTAAAGAATTGCTTTATAAACATCCAGCATTAGTTCGAGCAAAATCAAAGTAGTCATGGAAATACTGCAGTACAAAGTTGGATGTATCCGACAGGTAAAACAATTGTTTCATAATCTGCTCTATTTTGTGTTAAGTTCTAACATGGGGGCTTAGAGAGTGGGTGACTTTTTAGAAAGTTTTTAATAATGAGCATTTTAAGTAAAGGTAAGAAATATATTTTAACAAAAGAAAATGTTTTTTCATTCGTAAATCTGATATTTCCGAATTTTTTCCAAATAGGGGTAAGAAATATGTAAAAAGTTATTTAATTACACTTTAGAAAGTGTTACAAAAAAATGTTAAACAGATTTAACTAAATTGTTGAAGATTCACTTTTTTGAACAATAAAATGTTTTGCCCTACCTGCCTTTTTGTCCTATTTATCTTATAATAGCTGTTTGATGCATTTTATACGTGCATGAAACATAATCCATCTAAATTCTTTTTTTAATAACTCTTTAACTACGAAACCAATTTTCCTAAAATAAACACAGTTTTGTAGCTTATAAGTTGAGCTATTCACATTATCATACAGTATGTCGGCTATTTTAAAATCCAAGATGGTAGTCGGTTTTAAAATATCAAATTGGACTATAGGCTTATCTATGTGGTTGCTTTTATAATGTTAATAATAATTGTTTATTCAACCAAAATTCTTGAAGGATCTTTTTCAAAGTTATATCTATTATTACTCTCCTTAAAAATACATGTTTTGTTGCTCAATTAAAATTAGCATTTTGTTAATTATTTTAGAGACAGGCCTAAGATAAAATAATATATTATTACAAATTATTTTATCGTTTTACGGGAGGTGGTGGGGGGGAGCGAAATATGTTTTCTTTGTCTACTTACTCATTTATATCCACTTTGACCTTTTCTGCCTTCAATCCTACGTAAAACACTATTTTTTTGGAGTATCGGGGGGGGGGTCAGAATATTTTTTTTTCTGTTAGGTTATTAAGTTCTATCCGCTTTAACATAATTTTCATGTGTTTACTTCATTTCTAAGCAAAACACAATTTTTGGTATTTTTTTTTTTGGGGGGGGGGTGAGGTGTCGAAATATTTTTGTCTGTTTATTTATTATTATTTATACAAATTCATATAATTTCTTCCTCATTTTTATTTACAAAATAAGGACCTTCTATACCATAGTGCGGCGCGCCGCGGCGGCGGCGTCAGGAAATGTGCTTATCTGGATTCGGATTCGTGGAGATTCATTAAATTCTCTTAGCGAGGGAAGCAAAAAGGTAAGTAAGTTGACGGCAAAAGAGGGAGGCAATCGCCCTTCTGGATATTGTAAATATTTCAAATTTTAAAAATTCAAAGAATAACACAGAGTTATTATTACTTAAAAAGGGTGTTGTGGCTTGGCGTCAAGCTGCACCTCTCCCCCTATGCTTAGGATATAGATCTAATAAAAGTTGTTCTGTCAGAGGGTACTTTTAGTTTTAAAAAAGCAACGGTTCCTATGAATTTTCTTTGTTTGTACAACGCGTTCAAAACAAAGTCAAAATGCACTACACTTTTGACTTGTTTATGCCATGTTTCGAAAGACCCTACCTCATAAAAGATTATAAAAAAAAACATATAGAACATTATAATAAATATTCATGAAGGGAAAGGTACTATTCGGCGCGAAAAAAAATCAGAGTGCCGATTTGGTGCGATTTTTCTTGCCCAACAGAAAATATTTTTAACACACAACTCCATATTTAATCAAAGTGCACTTTCATGAATGCTTTGTATAGATAGCATTCCGCATTACTAGGGACTTATCGGTACATAAAGTCGGTATAGCATGACTGGGCACTATTTCTGACAGTTCCGCACGAAGATTGAAAGGTTTCCGACATTTTTTTCATGTAAACATGCTCATATTGTGCCATTCTTAAAGTTGACAAATTCAGGTTAATGACGTCCTTTATTAAAGGCACGCACAAACTTTATGAAAGTCGACATTATTTTGATAGCAAAGATGACATATTTAAACACAACAACAATGTCAGAATCCCTTTAAACTTCGTGCGGAATTGTCAAAAATAAGTCCCTACTTTCATTTTAAGTTAGTGTTTAGGGTTTTTATGTTGAGTTTGTGTTTAGAGTTTTAATGTTGGGTTGGGTTGGAGAATTTGGAATAAACATTATGTACTGCATGCTATTTTGTCCTAAAAGCGAGTTTGTACACTGGCGCCGAGTTGGCCACGTCGAGTTTTCCTAGACCCTTCATGAACTATGCTCAAACAAATTTATGATATTTTATAGTTTTTGACTAGTGACAGTGAAACACATATCTCGTATAGGAATTCATTATATTTCACCAGCCAGTATAACCAAACCAAGTATTTCAAGGATATAGCAACAAAAATAATGACTATACTAATATACAGGTTGTTCCAAATTCGATGCTCACCATGGGGATCTCCTAAACGGTGCGAGATACGGAAAGGTTTAAATTAGGGCAAAGTTGCACAATGTGCCGCTTTGTGCTCAAAACCAAAAAAAAAGTTTACAAATTCTGGGTAGTTCTGGAGATAGGCGAAAAAAACCGAAATCTTTATTTTTAGTTTTTATTTTTCTGCGCCCTTATTCGTAAAGCTGTCAAAAAACGCTTGAAACTTTCAACAGGGACTTTTTTAAGATCTACCTAATGAGAGTTCATTTTTTCTTATGGACACATGCTTTTTTTCTCCCAACGTTTGGTTCATAAAGGATGACAGATATTTTGCCACCTCATTATGACAAGTACCTGACGTTTTGAGTTAATTGACCATCAACAGCACAAATTCAAAAATTAAAAAACAAACAAAAAAAAACGTATTTTTAAAATACTAGGTAAAGTTATTCGTTATTTCCAAAATATCTTGAGTAAGTTAAAAGCAAAAATTAAATTTGGACTGATGATGGTCAATAAACCGAAAACGTCCGGTGACTTCTCAAAATAAGCTTGCAAAATGTTATCTGTCATCCTTTATGAACCAAACGGCAGGAGAAAAAAAGGATGTGTCCATAAGAAAAAATAAACTTGACAGTGCTCCTGTCACACTGAAATGTCAAATCTCAAAAAAGGACTTCTTACTAGGTAGATGCTAAAAAAGTGCCTGCAGAAAGTTTTAAGCCTTTTTTGACAGCTTTAAGAATAAGGTCGCAGAAAAAATAAAAACTAAAAATGAAGATTTCGGTTTTTTCCGCCTATCTCCGGAACTATGCGGAATTTGTAAACTTATTTTTTAGTTTTGAGCAAAGCATCAAATTGCGCAACTTTGCCCTAATTTAAACCTTTTCGTATCTCCTACCGTTTAGGAGATCCCCATGGTGAGCATCGAATTTGAAACACCCTGTATATCTTAAGGTGAGATTTTAAAAAATCTCTTATAACTATTTTAAATTAAAAAGTTACACAAAAGGACCCTTATAATAGTAAAAGGTTCATGAAAATTCATTCACATTCACAAAAAAAATAATTTTAAGTGTTCAAAAATGGGACTTTTGGCGTAGTTTCCTATTTGCCATAATAATGTGGCGCGGCGCTAGAAACAGCAAAACACTTATTTTTGCCCTCCGTATAATTTCCACATTTTAACAAAAAATGTTGGCAACTTTCTATCATGTCACTCAACGAAAAAAGAAAAAGTTCGCTAACGAAATAAGACGGAACAAAACTGGCCAGAAAATTAAGGATGTCTAATTGATTAATTAACTCTTTTTTCGCTAATAGTTTTTTCTCTTTTGCCAGCTGGCTTGCAGACACTCGACGTCAGAGGCAAAAACCTCATGATAAAGGTTGAACCACGAGTAGCATGGCTGAAAAAAAAAGACAAACGATGTAAGAGATTAATGGTAACTTAGCGAATAACAAAGTAAATTAATAATTTTTGGGTATTGGCAGCAGCAGGACCGTTTTATTTTGTTAAAAAAATGTGTGCAAGATCACTACGGAAAATCTATACCTATAATAAATCTCTAAATGTACCATTTCTCTACATTAGTCTAGGCGCTGGACAATGTCACGTGTGCAAAAATATGAGTCGTCAGTTTTGTTTTTTGTTGCGGGACTTTGCTAAACCAGTTAGTGGCGTAGCCAGTGAGGAGGTTGGCATTACCCCCCCCCCCACCAGAGGGTTCAATTCAATTTACAATAGATTAATCATGCAAGGGCGTCACCTCGGGGCGCTAGGGGGAGCTATGGCCCCTCCCCCCACTTTTTTGTCCATTTACTTCTCTACCCCTTCTAAACATCTAACTTAATCCAATTATTACTTCGATTTTGTTCAATTTTAAGCATTTTTTTATCAACAACATTTCAAATGCGTAAAAAATAGCATTTTAGTGTTTTTTTTCTCAAAATTTTGAAAAAAAACCATAGTTAAGGCTAGATCTGCCAGATAATCCGCACTTACTTTTTAAAATAAGTATTTTTGTTTCGTACACACTAACCCAACACCTATTAAACCTGACGCTTCCTTTGTTTTAGAATTATTTTAAATGTGATCGGCAAAAATTTTAAATTTAAATGTTAGTGTTTTGTCAGCAAGGAAACTAGAGTAAGTTCATCAACATCAAAACTTTTTTTAGTAATTTAACTTGAACTCATAATTCTAGGAACTGATAGCTAATCTTTCCTCCTTTTAGATTGTTGTCTGAAGATTAAAGGCCGAAAACATGTTCACACATAGAAAATAAAAAATAATTTTTAAATAAAGCATCAAATACAAAAACTCGTCGTTTAAATTTTAATTTTTAAAGTCAAACAAATCTTGTTTCCAAACAATTTTTGCCATAGGACCAATTATGAAAGAAGTCTGATCTCACCGATTATAATTTTTTTTAGGATGTTAGTCTACAATCAAAATAAGGGAATCCTTTTTTTATTTTAGATTACATAACTATTAGCTAAACACGCGACTTCGTTCGCGTGTTTAAAGTTGTAATGAAAAAAAAAGTTCGTTATGTGTTCTCAATTATGGTCGTTTGGTGGCCATATGTAAAAATGGCCGCCAATTGGCTAGATTTTTTTTGTTTAAGTAGTATCTCCATATCCAGTGGTCGAATTTTAATTTTTCAAAACTTGTTTTATTTGTTTCTTTAAGCTATATACACATATTTTGTTCCTACACATTTTTTGCTAAATAACGTAATTTCTAAAGTTCTAATTTCAAAAAAATGCCTCTAAATCGCTAGATTTTTGTTTAAGTATATTACCCGAGTATAACAAACTAAGTATAACCATACCCTATGGTTCGATTTTAATTAGGAATTTAAAACTCATTTGACTAAATTTTTAAGGACAAACAAATCTTGTTCCTTGTTCCTGAACATGTTTTGCTAAATTCAATAGATGTTAAGATACACTGACAGGTGTTTAACAAAGCCCTGCAACAACAAAACCAAGCGCACATATTAGTGAATGATTTTATCGTATAAATTCCTTAGCGAACTGGAACTATTATAGAGTATATTGGATTTAGAAAAGACTATTAAAGAAAATAATAAGAAAAATAAAATGAGCTTTAAGTAATTAAAATCGGACCACTGTTTACGGAGATCCCTAAACATTAACCATTTAGAAGAATCTTTTTTTAAATTATGCTAATTTTAGAAATCGTGTGATTTAACAAAGAATTTCTAGAAACAAAATTTGTTGAAAAGAGGTAAAATAAGCTCTAAAATTATTTGGATGCAGAGATATACTTTAAAAAAAAATCAGTCATAATGTAGACCACGCGACCAGCTTTTAGATACAATAGTAGTTTAACAAAGGTCACACGTGACATCATCCAGCGCCACGACTACATCCCAAGTAGCAAAATGACCTCCAAAACGTCACTAAGACGTCAATTTTACGTAATGGGCTGGAAATGACGTCTTTACGTCGTAATGTTGTTTGTTTGTCTGTTTGTGTGTTCCAGCATCGAGTCCTGGGCAGGACATAGCTAGGCTTCATCTCATCTAAAGCGGTAAAGTAAAGATATATATATATATATATATATATATATATACATATATATAAAAGTATAACACAATAAATACTTAATACTTAATAGGTGTAGAACTCGTGATTTTTTACAGGAAGTAATAGTTACACTTTAATAAAACTGGATAAATTAAAATGACAATACAAATGAAATCACAAAACTGCACATTACAATTCAAGACACTTACTTAATACTAACGCAATGTTTTATAAAAGTGATCACAGATTTTGTTGCATAAATCTTTTGTCATCCTGAAAAAAATCTCTTAAACTGCTTTTTTTCTAGAAAAGGTTTTAACTTATTTTAGCATTTGCCAAAAATATTATTCCGTATCTGATACGTGATTGTACATACGCATGAAATGAGGAGAGAATCTCGAATAATTTTTAGCGCATATAGACCGATCGGATTAACTCATTTAGCGAGAAAAAAATAAAAAAATTTTAACAGCAATTTGATGAGTGGAAATTGTACAGGGGCTTCTAATAAACGTTTTAAAAAAAATGCGTGGGTGGGCTCCTGCGGGGTAGATTTGGTGGGGGGAAAGGAGGAGAAAAAATGGTATTATTGCAATTTGCGGCAAAACTGAACGTCATAGAGTAAAAACTTTAATATAAAAGTTGTAGACGGTGCAAAGGTCTACAAATTTTGTAAATGTCACTTTTTAACATAACCTCAAAATTTTAGAGAAAAATGCAAAAAACTGATAAAATTTTTATTTTTTCGTTTTTTATTTTTCATTTCCCCAAGAAATAATTTAATTTTCACGAAACTTGGTGAAAATATACCTATCTGTGTCCTTAATGCCTACAATTTCTTTTAGATAAAAAGGTTAAAAAATGTTTGAGATATTAATTTTTTTCGGTCAAAATCACTTTTTTTCAATCAAAAATTCTTATAGTATTTTTTGACGTTGCTCATTTTTTTTTTGCTTTGACACATACTTTTTGGTGAGATAATAAGAAATTATAGTAACAATTCAAAAACATGCTCAGAAATGCAAAAAAAAACCAATAATGGCTTTTGCAACAAGGAATTTTTCATTTCATTGTTGATAATTTCTTTCAATTAAAAAAAAAACAACAACGGATTACACCATCTATTTGTACCGAAAAAATACACGGTACGGTATTTAATTTACTACGTTTATACGCGCCTAAAACCGGTTTTATATAAGAACAGTTTTAAATAAAGTCGCTTTCTTCTTCATTAAAATCGTTTTCTAACAGCTGATCTATGCACTGTCAATCCCCTTACCTTACAGTTTACCAAAAGTTAAAACATATATATTGTTAGTAGTTTGCACCTGAAGACGATCAGAGATTGTGCTGACCGAAACGTCGTGTATAAATAAAGTCCGAAACACAGAGTTAATTTCATATATATCCTTATATTACAAAAATCTTATATTGCATTTGTTTTAACCGCGAATAAAACAACTAAGTTATCAATTTTTTTTCCGGTTTAAAATAAAATTGATTTAGTATTTAAAATTGTTCTAATGATATGCCTCAGACATTGGTGCACTTATTTTTATTTTATTTTAACAATTAAAATATATTTTTGTAATATATTATTTAAAATTATTTTTTTTACCTTCTAAAAAAATTTTAATCTAAAATCCGTGTCTATTATGAATGTATTTTTTTCTAAATTTTTAAAATGGATATTTATATTACTGGCTCACGAAAAATCGGTAATCTATTAGAGACTTCATTAAGCCGGAATTGCAAAATCAATTGTCGTTTTCAATATTTATTAATTTTAAGGAGAATTTTCCTGAGTAGAATTTTTTTGACATTACTCATTTTTTTTTTGTTTTGAAATATAATTTTTGGTGAGATAATAAAAAATTATAGTTACAATTAAAAAACATGCATTACGAACATTTCATTTTTCAGTAATTGTTTATAATTTATTTCAATTTAAAATAAAATCCAGAATCGATTACACCATTCAGTTGTACGGAAAAACTGCTGAAAAAATTTTTTGATCATTTTAGTAAATATGTATTTTTTATCTAAACTGCTTGCTTTCCTTAAAAAAAACTTTTATATAACTTTTTTTTGTAAACTCTGTTTAAATCAGGATAATATGAGAGGCGGATTTTTTCTATTTCTATCGAAATAATTGTTGAACGGAAATAGCTCAAAATTTTAGCTTCTTGTTGGAAATTAAAAATAAATTTTTTAATTAATTTACTTAATTAATTAATTAATTAAAAATTTCAGCTTAATAAGCTCTAATAGATTACCTTACGATTTTTCGAGAGCCAGTAATATAAATATCCATAGATTCAAATTTAACTATAAGGTAATAATGCACCAATAGATTCTACGACAAACAATTTTTTTATGTATGACCCTTTACTAATCGAAATAAGATATTAATAGCAATACTGCACACAAATAAAGTTTTAGGTCAAACAATTACTTTGTTTATACGGTACTCTTAAAGCGCTTTTAAACAAAGGACGGTTTAAAAATGCTTGTCCTAAAAATATCGTTAGAAAAATTTTAAATACCAATTCAATTTTATTTTAAACCGAAAAAAATTGTTAACTTGTTGTTTTATTTGCGTTTAAAAAAAGTGATATAAGGATATTTTAATATAACAATATATATGTTTTAATTTGTGAGAAACTGTAAGGTAAGAGGATTGACAGTACATCGATCAGCTGTTAGAAAAGCGACTTTATTTAAAAGCGTTCTTATATAAAACCGATTTTGGGCGCGTATAAACGTAGTAAATTAAATACTGCCTCATTTATATTTTTTCCGTATAAATAGATGTTGTAATCGGCTGTTGATTTTTTTTTTAATTTAAGGAAATTATCAACAATTGCTGAAAAATTCATTGTTGCAAAAGACATTATTTGTTTTTTTTTTTTATTATCCTGCCAAAAAGTATATGTCAAAACAAAAAAAATGAGCAACTTGAAAAAATACTACGAGAATTTTCCTGAGTAGAATTGTTGATTGAAAAAAAAGTGATTTGGACAGAAAAAAAATCATATCTTAAAAAATGTTAAACTTTTTTACCTAAACAAAATTGTAGGCATTAAAGACACAGAGTGGTATATTTTGGCAAAGTTTCCTGAAAATACAATTATTTTTGCGGAAATAAAAAATAAGAAACAAAAAACAAAAAAAATTACGATTTTTTGCATTTTTCTCGAAGATTTTGAGGTTATGTGAAAAAGTGACATTTACAAAAGTTGTAGAACTTTACACCGTCTACAATTTTTGTATTAACTTTTTTACTCTATGACGTTCGGTTTTGCCGGAAACTACAATAATACCATTTTTCTCCTCCTTTCCTCTCACCAAATCCACCCTGCAAAGCCCCACGCATTTTTTTTAAACGTTTATCAAAAGCCACTTTATCATTTTCAATCATCAAACTGCTGCTAAATTTTTTTTTTTGTCTTTTATTTTAATTTGGTTGGACTAATAGCTATACTGTCTTATTGATTTTCTGAGGTCCCGAAGTTAGAGTCTAGTGTAACCCCTAGATGTTTCAGTTTGTTTTTTGACACCAGCTCTCCCCCTTCATACCGTACAAACAAATTTTCTTATTTTTTTTTGCCTAAAAGCTAGTAATTGTGTTTTGCTGATATTCGATTTAAGGTTGTTGGATCTAGATTGGCACTAACTTCTTTTTTAACGTGTTCAACACTATCTTTACTGACTACAACATTATTGTCATCAGCAAATGCATAAACTTAATTTTTTATTATATTTTCGATCTCATTTGTGTATACTATATGAAGGAGAGGATCCAGTATTGACCCTTGAGGAATTCCTCTACTTATTTCTTTAAAATCTGATTTTAATTTTAATTTTACGGTTTACGGAAAAAAAGTTGTTACTACCAGGGTTTAAGGGATTTGAGGGGGCGGGAAAGGGGTAAGGTTACTAGCGCAAGGTAGAGGGGGAGGAAGGAAGGTACACTTTTAAACACGCGAATGCAGGGGAATATAGCTAGTGTAAAAGATATATCTAGATCTGGTTTTAACGTTGTTTGGAACTTCATAGAGATCAATCTGTTGGTGAAATTTGAAATTCTATCACTACATAAGCATAACTATGTCACTAGCCATCGACCCGCGGAGTTGCCAGCGATATCCAAAAATAGTGTCATTTGACAGCTGTCATTGAGCGAAATGTCAAATGAAATAAATCCTATGTGTCAATCAAGGTCATATCCTATCTTCTTACCAAATTTCATCCAAATCGGTTGAGCTGTTTTGGCGTGATTGAGGGATAAACATACAACAAACAAACTTTCCCATCTATAATATTAGTAGGATTTATGATTTTTCCTTACTTAGCAGACATGCAACCTTGAAGAGGGCGGTTTATTGGGTTGGTTAAGTGTGTACAAAAAATATACTTAAATATATTTTTAAGCAAGCACGAATCCTTGGGTGGATCAAGTCTCAATTCAATGTTGCAAAAACTATGTCTAATGCGCCGCAGGTAGCGATTTTTTAAGAACTGTTCTAAAATTGCAATTTTTTCGTGTTTTCGATGTTGTGGTCAAAAATGTCTTTAAACCAACTAAATGTTTTGCAGTTTAGGCACAAAACTCTTCAAAAATTTGATTTTTCCACGTTTTTTATAAAATTATTTAAATAAGTGGGTTGGGTTAGGCACCAAGAGGGGTAAGGATGGGGCGGGATTTCTAAAAATATAAAAATTTCGTTGTCCAATTTTTTTGTTTACGCGGTTTTTACCTTGCGCATTTTGTCCATCTATTTCGCCATTTATGTTCTGAAATTTATCGCCTTAAAATATTTTACCTACTCGCGTGCGTAAATGGCACTTTACAGGGCTCATTTGCCGAAAGTAGTACTTTACAAGGCGCGGTGCCGTAAGGTAACTTTACCGCACGCCACTTGCTTTTTTAAAAGTCAGATAGCCATACTGCCTTGTTAGGAAAAAACACGTAATTTGGTCAAATTTGCACTCAAGATAAAACAATATTAAATATAACGAAATACATCCCAAAACCAAATAAAGCGTTTTTACTTAACACGGCAGATTTTTTGGCCCACCAGCATCCCATTCACTTAACACTGATTTTCTCTTGTAATTTTCATGCAGCTTTTTTAAAACTGTTAATTATTTCTAAAAAATGATTATAAATTTGCATGATTTTAGATTTTCGCACGGGCGTGCGGTAAAGTAAAACTATATAAAAATTTCAATTTAAATATAATTTTTATGTAACATAACGCCAAATAATATAAAATTCTCATAATTTCACATTAACGCACGCTATGCTGTAAACTTTAACTATATAGAATCTTCAATTTAGTACGATTTTTTATTATTAAAAATAATTATACTTAATTCTTATGATCTTACTTTACCATACGCCGTGCAGTAAAGTAAAGCTATGTAAAAATTTCAATTTAAATATAGTTTTTATGTAAAATAAAAATTATGATCTTACCTTACCGCACGCCGATTTTACATTACAACACGCCGTTCTGTAAAGTTTAACTATATAGAATCTTTGATTGACTACGATTTTTTATTATTATAAATATTTATACTAAATTCTTATGATCTTACTTTACCGCACGCCGTGCGATAAAGTAAAACTATATAAAAATTTCAATTTAAATATAATTTTTATGTAAAATAACGCCAAGTAATATGTAAATCATTTTAAGTATATAGAATCTTCGATTGAGTACGATTTTTTATTATCATAAATAATTCTAGTAAGTTCTTACGATCTTACTTTACCGCACGCCGTGTTGTAAAGTAAAATTTGACATAACTGATATGTTTACCTTAAATATTAGTGCTGAACTACATAATACATATTTTTATAGTTTTGAAATGATTTTTTGAAATTGTATATGTTCATAGGTAAAATCTTGTACCTAGCTCTTGCGTATAGTGCCTTTACCGCCCTTGACGGCTTAACCGAACTCCGCTTCGTGCGTTCGGTCAATTGCCGTCGCGTGCGGTAAATTATCACTTTCCGCACTTGTTAGGTAAAGAACTATTGCGAGTAAAAAGATATGCGCAAATATTCTGCGCTTGATCCAGTATGACCTTGTGCTAATTAAGGAACTGCGCTGAAAATGTTTGCGTTATTTTTCTCTGGCTCTGAAAGTTTTCTCGGCATATTGTTCGTGCGAATATGCCAAAAAATTTGCGCAATTTCCGGAAAAAGGTGACCTGAAACTGTTTGTATTTCCTATTTGTTGGAATATCTCGTGTCTATGTGTATGAACACATTCAATTCTTTTGTTTCAGTCGTCGGTCTACGACTTTTCCTTATTCGGCTCTGATTAAGTTGAAAAGAAGCTCTAATACAATTATTGGCCCTTTCCCCGTCGAATTTTGGAAATTTCTTTTCAGGATGCTTTTCGTCGCCCTTCTTTTCGCTTTATTTGCTCGTTTTAAAAAGCTCTTTTGTTAGTTTCGGTCAAAATGTAGACAGTAATTGAAGTTACTTGACTCCCGTTCAATCCCTGGAGAAAATTAATCTAAAATAAGTTAATCAACCCGTCGGCTCATCTTCCCGTTTTTCATTAGATGAACAGAAAATTTTCTTTTCCGAATCGCTCTTTGCTTAAAAAAGACTGCATAATCAGATTTGTCTATAAAGGAGAACTAAAATTGGATTTTAATATTAAAAGCTTTGAATTATCTTTGTGTTTGAATTTCGCGTTTAAATAATTCAAATAATCAGTTCGAAACACAGCAGGATATAATAGACCAAATTAATCAATTTACACACGTACAGGAAGGGGATGTTTCGGGAGTTGAGATCTCATTGTTTTATTTCAGGCTTTATTTCGGTTCGTATTCTCCTTTAACCACACATTTAAATTCAACTAGATTTACAAAAATGAACAAAGTCAAATCTTAATAAAAAAACACAGAAATAGCCGCAATTATTTTATAATTGTCATTGGGCTAAATTCAAAATAAAAGGTATCCTATGTTTCAATCCAGCTAGGTCACACCTTATCTCCTTAACTAATTTCATCCAAATCGGTTTAGCCGGTTGAGGAACAAACACACACATATGTATTTGGGCAAATATCCGTTAAGTGTACATTCTGTGTACCCAGCTAATATCTTTAAAATTTGTAGGGTTTTGACCCCAACCTGGATTTTATGGTACATATATACATCATGCTTACATGTGGTTAACTCAATTTTTTATTAAATATTTAAATTTTTCCATGTTTGACTGGAAAAAAGGGGTCAAATTTCAACACCATAACGTGTCCCCAAACCAAATTTTCGATTTCAATTTATTATAATTTTCTTCTTTTAAGGCACTTGTTGCACAATAGCATACATTTTATATCTGTAAATATTTTTTTACGCGTGGAGTTAAAATCACCATTTAAGAAGTGATCACTTTTTAATAACAAATTTAATTGTAAAAAGAAAAAAATATTGTCATTACCACGACGCAATTGAATTGAATTGAATTGAATTGAAAATGTATTTATTTACAAGTTACAATATACCGTGTACAATAAGTAATATGAATAGGTGGCGATATTCGCTTACTAGCGCTCTTCCATATAACCACCCTGAGAAAAAAAAAATGTTTTAAATATATAACTAAATTATAACAACCACCTATACTCTAGTAACAAGAACAACTGCGCCATTCAGATGAAATGAAATAATCACTACGCATGCACGTAGTATAAAGATCCAATGGCCTATTGATAATAGATTGATTTATCTTAACATTGATAAGGAGTAAGAATAATAAAAAATAATCATCAATCAGAAGTTACCTACACACTTAACAATTTAAATAGTTAATCTTAGTTGATTCCTTGTAATCAACCCCCTGATGCCCTCTCTAAACGAAAACACACTGCCTGAGGATTTAATATATTCGGGGATTTTGTTGTACATTTTAACAGCAGTAAAACTAAAAGACTTTCTATAAAGTGCGGTCTGGTGCCTAGGCACGCGATAGAGACTACGATGTCTAGTAGTCCTAAAATGAACCTCGCTACATCGTACCAGTTTGGAAGAAAGGTATGATGGTCTTTTGCGTTTATTTAACCTAAACATAAATGTTGCCAATGAAACAAGGTATCGTTCATTAAGTTTTAGCCACTTACAATTAGTGTAACTCGGAGAAATGTGGTCGAATTTTCTAAGATTATAAGCATATCGAATGCAAGCGTTCTGCAGTTTCTGGAGGCTTTCAATGTCCCTATTTATTAAAAACGGCCAATAAAGAATACTACAATAAGATACCAAAGAAAGAATTAAACTATCACATAGCTTTAATTTTACTTCTTTACTTAAAATTTTTTGTTGGAATCGGAGGGCCTTAAGTTTACTGTATGACTTTTGCATGAGATAGTTGACATGCTTGTTAAAGGTAAACCTGTTGTCCATCCATACCCCCAGATTCTTTGCAGACTCTGAAGGCTCTAGTATTTGACCATTTAAAATTATTTCGAACCACTGATCCCGGACCACCTCAAGGCGCTTTGGACCAACGATAATCAATTCAGTTTTGGCTTCATTAAGCTTCAAACCATGAGCAGCTGAAGCTGTAGAGATGATTTTTAGGTCGTTAATAATCTTTTGCACCACATTTTGAAGATCCTTAAGTAAAAATGGGTAGTAAAGTTGATTATCGTCAGCGTACTGGTGTGAAAGGCAGTTTTCGAGCATTTTTGGAAAATCAGCAGTGTACGCTGCGTATAAAATTGGACCCAATATGCTACCTTGCGGAACTCCTTTGTCACAGTTACGAGATTCAGAAAAGGTACTGTTCCAAATAGTTCGCTGGGACCTAAGTGATAAAAAATCTTTAAAAAAACCAAGTTCTACATTTTCAATACCAAAAAATTTAAGCTTGGTGCAGAGTACTGCATGGTTCAAAGTATCAAACGCCTTGCTGTAGTCGAGAAGAAGAAGGCATGTGTTAAGTTTGTTGTCGGCAGCTTCGATAATGTCGTCCGTTACCTTCAGCAGCGCAGGTGTTGTACTGTGTGCTTGACGAAAACCAGACTGAGATGGTGGTAGGATATTTTGCTCTTCCAGATAGTTTGTTAAGTGTCGTGATACAATTTTTTCAACCACTTTGGAAAGAGTAGGGAAAATGCTGATAGGCCGAAAGTCTGCCACGGACGATGGCGAAGGAATTTTTGAGACAGGAATTACATTGGCGCTTTTCCAAACTGACGGAAAACAGCCATTTGAGAGGCAAAAATTAACAATAAAGGTAATGTGTCTTGAGAGAGTGGGTAGTAATAAGAGAAGCATTTTAATACTGATCCCGTCCACTCCCCGCGCATTCGTTTTAACTGACTGCATAACTTTTGTGACCTCCTCGCAAGAAGCTAGTTTAAATTTAAATGTTTCGGTGAGGGCCCAAAAGCGTCGATTGGCGTACTTATTATCAATAAATTTTTGATCAATATTGTGAGTGGGTATAGAGGTAAAGACTGTGTTAAAATTATTTGGTTTAATATCCAGATCGCTACTACCAGTTGATTTATTGTGTATATTTAACCATTTGATAAATTTCCAAAACTCTTTGGGATTATTCTTAAATTTATTATCTAAAAATGCTTTTTTTTCTTGCCTTATACAATTATTTACAAAATTACGTATTTGTCGATACTCATTTAATGCTAAATCCGTTTTATTTTGTTTGTATCTTAATTTAGCTCTATCCCGTAGTTTCATCATTAATCTGAGGTTGTCCGTCAACCAGGGCGCGGGAGGTTTCTTTATCCTAACTGTCGTATTAGGTGCATGTATATCAAATAGATTGGTTACTTTTGTATTAAAAAAATTGATAATTTGATCAATGTCTGTCAGAGTAAATAAGTGGTCCCAATTATTGGCAATTAGATCCGCATGAAACAGATTAATGTCAAATTTGGAAAAATCTCCGTAAGTTTTAAAAAGAGTATCGGGTTTTTGTTTGTTAAATTTTAATTGACAAGAAATAAAATGATGGTCTGACATATCATCCATTGTGAGTACCTCCACTTCCCTACACAGGCTAGCGTCTGAAACAACCAAAACATCAATTAAAGTACTCGAGTTTTCTGTGACTCTCGTAGGCTCCGTTACAAGTTGCTCAAATACTTCTCTAGCTGCTGTAGGCAACCCATTAATCTTAGTGGGGGAAGAATCTGTCGTCATGTTAGAGCGCGTTACGATTTAGTTTGACGATAGACATGAGACAGAGTGCATGTGGCACCTGAATAAAAAATAATTTAAAAGGCAAGTTTTTTTTGCAGACACATTTTTTTGTAATTACCATAATATGCTACTCTTACTCTATGTCACAACAATCGTCGCCAGTTTGTTTTTATTTTTATACATCTTCGAAAAAGCAAATAAAAACATGACCATGTTTTCTTATGACATAACCTCCTTTTTTTTGTTCATCTGCCAAACAGGCAAATGTCATTACCATAATAGCACTTTTTGTCACTACCATAATTTTCTTCCTGGTGTTTTTGCATTAAGGTAATGACTTAGCATTATGGAGTTGACTATAAGTGTTTGTTTTTTGCCTTTAAGAAAGATGGAGGACCAGAGCACTATAACAAAACTAAAAGAAAAATTAAATAAAAGAAAGAAGTAAGTTTTGAGAGAAAAAGGGCCGAAAATTAAGAAAAATATGAAAGGAAAAAACTCTTCAACGAGAAAAATATTGGCAAAGAAAAGGTAATACTAATGCAATCCGTATTTTAGCACTTTACTGAGGCAGTCCATGGAAAAAGCGCTGCTGACGACATAGGGGGCGCAGTTATGTCAAACGCAGATGAAGCTGTTGCACACGGACATGATATTATTAATCCCAAACTATGTACGATGTATCAACAAAATAATAAGCCTGAATCAAAAATTCCCTTGTTTATAATTCCCCGAAATGAATTTGGAAAATTTGGCCCTCTTGTCTGTGAAAAAATTAAACCGTTAAAGACACGATAAAAATTCATCAAATTGTATGGCATGTAACTGATCTCAATTTCTTAAAGATACGTTATTTTAGCCTCCTTTGTAAACAGATTGTGATCATTCTGCTTTAGATGCACAGATTATTCAATTTTTAAACATAAAAGATCAATCTGATGATGTGTCGGAAGCACTTAAACAAAATGATTGGATTGCAGTGGTCTACGGGAATGAGTGGTATCCGGGCTGCATTGAAGCTGTCATTGATCAAGACAATTTAAGTCTAACGTTTATGCACCCTACTCCTTTTGGAGGAAAATTTTGTTGGCCTTCCACTCTCGACAGACAGACCATCGAGGCTAAAGGAATTTTATGCAAAATAAAGGCCGCACAGGCTGTAACAAAACAACACTTTATATGCGAAGACGAAACTATGATTACTTTTTTAAAACAGGACGTATTTGGTTAGTTAAGTGTTTGATTGCTAATATTTAAATACATTTTTAGTTTTAAGATTTTGTTTTTTTCCTCAGGTCTTATTTTTTTGTTCCCTTAGAATTTTTTTCTTTTTGCTTAAAACATGTTTAATAAAGATTTTTTTATATAGTGAGTCATTTCCATAACACAACTGTCATTACTATAACTTTTCTTCCTTCTTATTGCATAGCTAAATTAACCAGATCTTGTGCCAAAAAATATTCCCATTTTGTTTTCCTTGTCAATTTTTTTTAAAAAAAGAGCTTTACAATTATTGATTGAAAAGAAATAAAGAGTTATAAAAACATAAACTGTGATTTTAAAATTAGAAGCTTTTTTACAGTACTTCTTCATAAAAAAATTCAAGTCTATTCTTTAACAGAAAAAATTTACGTTCCAGTTCAGCCACTTAAACTCCAAAACAATTTTTTGATATAGTTTTACAATACTAATAACAATGCAGCTAAAACCAATTATTGGAAGAAGAGTTATGGTAATGACCACATTTCCTATATTTTCTATCTTTCTTCTGAGTTTTAGATAACCGGTCCATAATTGGTCATTAAACAGTTTACTTTAAAAAATTAAAGACAATCAAGAACCTGTTTTTTAGTGTAAACTGACCTATTTTCAAATTTTGTTTTGGAAGAAAAAAATCTTTAAAATGTACACTTAACGAATATTGGTCCATATATAGTCGAGTGGCGCACCCAGGAATTGCCTTCGGGGGGGGGGGCTTAAGGAAAAATAAGAAAAAAAACCTAATTTGAAGTAAAAATGTGACCATAATTGATACAAGGAAACAGATGCTTACAGGCGTGAACCTGGACTCAAATGTAGAGGGGGGGGGGGTTAACCAAATTTAAAATTGTTTATTTATCAAAAATTAATAAAATAACATTTAAAATGCAATTTTTGACTTAAATTAGACTAAAATGGTAAATATTGATATTAAATGATACTTAAAATGCCATTTTTGAATTTTGATAAAATTACAATAAAAAGACCATGGTGGTGATCCACGTTGAAAACAATTAAAAATATCAACCATTTTTATAGCGGTCATGAATGAACGAAATCGTAAAAATGAAAGGTGATATAGCGCGCAGACGAAAAAAAAAATCAGGATTTTCAAGTCCAGGCTTTTGTATTTTATTTCCTATACATTTTATTTCTGCTGTTATTTGATTGTGCCAATTGCATCTAATCAGTCTTGTCGGAGAGGGGATTTTAACCCCAACCTCCTCCCCCCCCCCGTCGGTGTGCCACTATATATATATATACAAACTTTCGCATTTATCCCAACTAACATTTATAGTAACAGCCGCTCATGGCCAAAGGCCTACTTTCCTCCCAGCCAACACCGTTACATAAATATCCCGTAAAAGTTACATCACATGATTACTTTGTTACATAAATTCTATGTAAACTGGAAGTCACAACAAGGTAAAAATAACTCCAATGCCATGCACAAAGTTCACTAGTTTTTATGTAAATAATATGTAAGTAAAATAACGTAAATAAATACATGGCAACAAAAAATTGGGAAACAGCAGATATCGATTAACTAGTAACTAGAAAGTAAATGAAAAGGTAAAATTGATATAAATTTTTTTACATAATATTTATATCTCTTACAAATAACATCAAGGTAAACTTGACGTCATGTAAATAATGTACCCAATTAGCATTTAAACGTCGTTTCAACGTTGGCGTAGACAACCTGACGTCAGGAAGCTACGTCAGAACGACTGCGCACCGACTCAAATTTATACCAAAATAGGGAATACAAATCTGGGTTGTACCGACGTCGCCATACGTGGTTTCCATAGAGGGAATACATAAATTTTTACTACAAACTAAGTCGTGCTTAGTGCAAATAGCTTAACGCCTGGACGACAAACTTAGTTAATATTTTTGTCCAAATTTAGGAAACCCCTACGCTTTGATTCGAAGTAACAACCAAAGATGCCGTCAGTGTTAATTACCAACGCACTTCACTTTACTGACACACTTGACCAATGCAGGGCCGAAAATACACGATCGCCACGAATATTCTCACTTTTTCAATAAAAAATAAGATTTTATTGAAAAAAAACTTCACCATTCTTTATAAAATATGCCTAAATGATGTATTTAGACATTTCAACAATATTTTATTAAAAAGTTCATGGGATTTTTATGATATTTCACACAAAAATACAAAATTTCCGATCGGCTTTATTATGTATCTAAAACTACCGCAAGGAAAAGATGGCTAAGTCAGATAATTCCAATAAACTTGCCGATTCCTACCGAAACTCCAGTTTTATTTTTCAAAGATGACTGGTCCTGACCCCTAGTGAATTTTTGTTTACTTAATCGGTCGCCCATTCTGGCGAAACGTTGGTTTCATCTACAGTGACGCCACTGCAAGATTCTAGAGGTCGCTAGCCATGTAAGTTTTACTCGATCTGGTGGGTCTGACCTCTGGTGGTGTTTGGTTAACTTAATTGTTTAGAGAACTTTGCTTACAAAAAAGATTCCTGCACTGCGTCTGTCAGACATCGGAACAAGACCAAGAAAGGTGGCAGCAATGAATTTTAACGGAATGCCAAAAATTCTATCCTGCAAAATTTTGTGACAATTTTTGCGCGTTTCATTTTTTCTTTCGTTTTATGTTTTGCAGCCACGTTTACGTAAGACGCTAAATGATCAACATAAGTAATACACAACACAAAACGGTTTATGGTAAACTACTTTAAGGCCTTGTTAAGGTAAGTTTAAAGTTGATTCTTTTCTTTTACAACGTGGTAGAATATTTGAATTAGTTTTTCTTTGGCATTATTAGTTATAACACAAAAATGTACCGCATGCATGAAAATAGAAAAAGAAGTCTAATTCTCACTACTTTGGGTTTGATTCTAAACTCTAATGTTGAAAAACCGTCATTAGCATATACATTGGGTACATTTGTCGCATCCCGGACGAGGGACGGACATCATAATTTTGACTGATTGAAACGTTGCCAGCACAGACGTTGGACCATCGTCAAAAAACTTTACTAACACAAGTACTGCAAGTTCAGACGTCGAGTTAACGTCTTACCCTGTACTACATGCCAACGGTCTCCTTAACGACGTCGAAGCGTTGTCGGGAATCTGCAGTAGACTACACACAACGACTCCAAACGTTACCTCGACTACTTACGTCCGTCTATACAAGCTAAGACGTCGTAACAACGAAAGATAAAGTATAGTCCGTGACTAAAACCACTAAAGTCGTCAACTGACTATATTTTACACTGCCTCTGATGTTAGATGCCGTACAAAACTAGTCGGAAGACGTAAAAATGCTATTTGGGTACTCTTTATGTAACTACTATATAAATTTATAACATGTATGTTATATAAATATTACGTATTGGAATGTAACATTTATGTAAAATTAAAGTCATATTGTGTATATAAAGTTTATATACTTATAATGTCACAACAAGGTAATTACGTAAAGATGATGTAATTAAAGTAACATAAGTTAGGTTATGTAAATATTACGTAAATTTTATGACAACTTTTTTTATGTAATTTTGTTTACTTTAGATTTACGTAAATACTATGTTAATGTAACAGATGTGTTTGATGGGCTATAGTATTAGTGTGGTCCTCGGTACAACAATTTGGGACTTATAAGTTCGGAATACTTTCTAGTATCACGTAAAAGTGGTCCTTATGTATTAATTACCACCAAAAACGACTTCTTATTCATATTCCTTTAAAGTTTCGTTTGAAAGTATTCCTTACCACCATGGGAAAATAGCAAGTTCCCTCCAAGGTCCCTTCTTATTCGCCTCAATGAATTTAGGCCTTATTGAAGTATCTGATGTTGTACGCCACAACTATGAAATTGCTTTAACTTTTATTACAAAAGTTTGCGACATTATAGTTGCAAAATGATATGGCAGTGTGAAGGATATAATTTTTTATGGCCACTTTTATGTCGCAACCCTTTTAAGGTAACATTTTCTACAATCAGGGCATCATGCTTAGTCGGCCATGTTTTTTAGAGGGACAGAAAATAATCCGCCTTCTTTTAGTTTTGCTTTTGTAGAGAAATTTAATTAATTAACCAGGGTTGCCATATTTTTATTTTCAAAAAGCGGGAGTTTTGAAAATTTATATCTTACTTAATATGATTTTCAGAAGAACCAACGCAACTTGCCTTTTTTAAGGTCAATCAAGACACCCCCCCCCCCGAAAAATTTTGATATCCTTATAATTTCGAAACAATTTCGAACTAATTTTGAACCACTTTTAAAAATTCTGAACCACACTCCTTCCTGGTTTTTTTTAATATATAAAATGGGGTGTGCAGCCCGATGTCAAGCTACACCCTCTCATTTAAAGCGTAGAACAAAAAGAAAAGCAACTATCCCAAAATTAAGAACTAATTTCGAACTCCTAATATCATGGAAAAGAATTTTGAAAAAACCACTAGTAACCCTATTTTTTTAAAAAAATATGGCGGGGGGTGCAGGTTGACGTCAAGCAGAAAGATATTTGAGTTTTGATTTGCTTATAATTTTGAACTAATTTCGAACTAATTTCGAACTAATTTTGAACCAACTTTAAAAATTTTGAACCACACTCTTTCCTGGTTTTTTATATCTTGACGTCCGGCTGCACCTCCCATTTTAAATATTAAAAAAAGCCAGAAAGGAGTGTAGCTCAAAATTTTTAAAAGTGGTTTAAAATTAGTTCGAAATTAGTCCAAAATTATAAGCATATCAACACTCGAATATCTTTCGGGGGGGGGGGGGGCTGTGGCTTGACGTCAACCTGCACCCCCCACCATATTTTCTAAAAAAAAACAGAGTTACTAATGGGTTTTTGGAAATTTTTTTGGTGATATTAGGGGTTCGAAATTTGTTCTTAATTTTGGGATAGTTGCTTTTAATTTTTCTCTACGCTTTAAATGAGGGGGGTATAGGTTGACGTCCGGCTGCACCCCCCATTTTAAATATTAAAAAAACCAGGAAGGAGTGTCGCTCAAAATTTTTAAAAGTGGTTCAAAATTAGTTCGAAATTGGTTCGAAACTTAAAGCATATAAAAACTCGAATATCTTTCGGGGGGGGGGGTGTGGCTTGACTGACCTCTATTTTACCCTTTTATACTTCGTGTTTTGCAGATTTAACCCACAATAAAAAAACTGAGCCTCGACCAAATGCGAAGTGATCTCGTTAAATTAACTTGCGAATTCACCATTACTTAACATAACAATCTGAAAACAACCATAGCGTTTTCCTTTTGACGTAAAGAAAGTTTAAAAGGCTACGTTTCAAACTTATAATGCAAGAAGAGGGTGTGTCTGGTTATTAAGAAGACTGTTCAAGAATGCTGGGGAATGTTTAAAAATGGAAAACCATTTCGCATAATTTAAAAATCGGGAGATATCAGGCGGGAGGCGGGAGGAAATTCAGAAAAGCGGGAGACTCCCGCCTAAATCGGGAGGGTTGGCAACCCTATATCTAACACACTTTAAAATACCCAGATGCTGGTTGTAAAAACATAACCACAAAAACACAACGAAAAAATTGCATCAGCTATAAGTAAACGACAGAATTTTAAGTTGAAATAAACATGTCGTATATTTCACGTAAAAATTTCCGCATTTGAGTTTTTACTCCCTACCCGTAAAACTTCCCTTTTTTTGATCGTATACTCGTATAATACATACTAGCTCTATAACCAAACCTACAAATTCGGCGACATTTTTTATTTAGTTAATCACTTTGTTATGTATTAATTTATGCTACCAAAAAGGACCGTATAGTAATTTTGGAACTATTCCACTCCTTTTTCGACTCCACACTGAACAAAATATCGTACATAGTATTTATAACAGGCGTTTATTAATTTTTGATAGATATTTGTACATCAATAACACGTAACTGTTACAAAAATCGGAGGAAAGTTATAAAAATTGTCATATACAGTAATGAAATTAATAAACGGAAGTTACGAAATCAATGAAAAATGTTACTTGACATTTTATGGAGAGTTGTAATTAATAGTTGTACAGGTTATGTAGATAATTAAAGAGCATATGAAATAAATAAAACATGTTAACGATTTTAATAAATGCCCTAAATAAATTTAATAAATGGCGATCATTGACTATCGTTTAATGTCTGGACAAGTTTATGAAAATTATGAACTGGGCATACAAAATACATAAACAACGTTATGAAATTTATGTACCTAACAGTCTTTTACTAAATTCATTCTTAGGTGTAACTAAAAGCTATAAAAACATGTCTCTTAACCCTTGATTTCGTAATAGCCTTCATAAAAGTCATTCTTAAAGACTCTTTATATTGTAACAAATTTATTTTGAAACTGTGTCTTGCAGCAATAAAATCAATAACTCGTTTTGGCTATAAAATTTATGTAAACTTGATTATGATATTAATAAAACTTTACATCGGCGCAAAAATCATATACAAAATACATTGGCTCAATGTATTTTTTTTTAGAAAACGGTGACTTTTTTGGTTCAGTGCATCACATCAAAAAAAGCCCTACTTTGAAGTCGTGGCTACGTTATAATATAGCTAGAAATCCCAGTTTTTTTGCTGTTTTAAACCAATGTTTTTTTTTTTGGTAAACCCTGAGGTAAGGTAACTAACCCTCACCTTGAAGCCCTAGTTATCCTTGAGTTAATTTTAACCCGCTTTTTAAAGATTTTTGCAAGATTATGTTTATTCGCTATTGAGAAACCGGCCATCAGATAATAGACACTTAAAGTAAATATTTCAACGTATCGGTATCGCTATACCTAACGCGTTCAAAACGCAGTCAAAAGACACTACATTTTACCATAAAAGTAGGCCCCGTTAGAAACATGCCGTAAACAAATTAAAAATGTAGTGTCTTTTGATTTTGTTTTGAACGCGTTAGGTATACCGATACCGATGCGTTGAAGCATTTACTTTAAGTGTCTAATTACTACGTCGCGTCGCAGTATCGAATACAGGCACGTAGCTTGGTCATGTTTAAATGTTAGTTCGGACAATATGATTCAGGTAAAAATTTTTGCAGTTAAAGCAAAGAATTCTCAAAAATTTATTTTTTTAACTTCATTTGTGAAAATTTTAATCCAGGGTTGGCGGCAGGCGACACTTTTGGAAAAATTAATAAATTATTTGTAATTTAGAAGGTTTTATGAACATTTGAATAGTTTTTTGGTTTATAAATATAACTTCAATAATTTTTTTGAACGCGCACGTTCAAAACAAAAAAGTAATCAAAAATGTTTAGATATATAAATTTTATTTACTTTATTTTTAATACTAAAATTTCTCATATTTTATTTTTTAATGTCAATATCCAGTTTAATAAAAGCAAACAATCTCTAGGTAATTCTAAAGCTGCAACTTTTAGACAACTATTTTCCTAACAAGTGCGGGAAGAAAAATTTTCGGCACGAGGGTGCTTAGCACTGGAGTGTCGAAAAATTCTTATCGGGAGTATTAGGGACTCGGTTAGGAACTATATTTTCTCTACGAGGGTACTTGATAAGAAAAAATTTCTAAAGCAGCTGCATTCGCAAAATGCAAAATATCTTATACGTATTTATTTCACACAATGGTCGCGATTCTTCAAAAACCGTGAAAAAATCTCTCCCTGACGATTTTTAAACATAAGTTTACACTAACTGCTTTTTTGTCAGGACTTGTTTGCTAATATTCCTCAAAATTAAGTTTCTTAATATTATTCCAGTAAATACGTCAATTTAAATTTTTTGGAAGCAGTTTTTGTGAAAAACTCTTTTGTTATTTAAAAATATATTTTATGAAGCTTATTCTTGTGTGTAAACAAACTTTTAAAACTTTTAACATACAAAACCATAGATAGCCATGGAATATGTCGCTATCACTGTTCAGAAAAGTCACACAAATTCTGTCTTTTCTTTTACATGGTGAGAATTTTCGACACTTTTTAACGTTTATTGGTACGCGCAGTAGCAATTTAGCTCCGCCGTAAAACTAGTCCTGCAGAATATCTTAAAAATATTAAATTTACAAAATGTTATTAAGAAAATGACGCAGTGTCTCTTACAACGTTAGGATAAGTATTAAGGACGCTGTGTTTTTATTTTAAATGAGGCAATAAGAAAAAATGCAATAAGTAAAAATTGCAATCCAAACCCAACTAAACAAAAACGAACTCAAAACAACCCAAGCACTACAGACGAACACCTGACTTTAGGCGATTTTCCTTGGTCGCCGCAAAAGTACTGTCCGACATTTAAGGAGTTTTTGCTAAACCGCAATGTTAAAAATAAGAAACAACAAAAATTGATCACTATAAACACCTTAGAAAGTAAAAACAAAATGGCTAAATAAATGGGGATCGCGTGTGTATTTGTGAAGCCGGGCCGCACGCACAGCGGTGGGTTTTTACACTCAGCAGTTGAGGAATCGCTGCCAGCAAGTGCGTTCTTGAGTCGTTTTTTGCCGTAGAACACGATGCTTGCGTGATTTCGAAATGTGACGTCACTGGTTCAACCACAGTGTCATCGGTTCTTGCTATGGCCAAAATGCACTTCTCTGCAGTGACAGTTTTACAAAATCTAACCTAAGTTATTGCTATAAAATATTTATTAGCGTTTTGTTTTTTTCCTATCCCTGGTTTATAAATCCGGGGTTATTTTTTATTTTGATGTATAAACCCACCATTAAATAACTTAATTGACGAAAGCTAATGCCTGGCAGTGTCCAAATCTACTTCTAAGAGGAATTCTCCCAATTGAATTTGGCAAATTACCAAATCAGACTCCATCAATTTATTATCGAAAAAAACAAAAAAAAATAGCATCCGTAACCCGACACTACCCGCGTATTTTAATAAATGACAACTCCCGCCATATTTGAATCGTAATTGAAGCGCTTTCGAAGCAGTCCTGAGGAGCGGTTTTGAAATCCTTTAAAATATGTTGTCCCGTGACGTCACCAGTTCAACGCCAAAATGATATTTCTTGCATGATTCGAAATGGTTTAGAAATCTTCTCATGCCAAAAAATGACTTTGAGTTGTTCCTATGCCATCAAGCGCGTGTTTAAAATATTCCAATTAGCATTTGGACGTCGTTTCGACGTTGGCGTAGACAACCTGACGTCAGGAAGCTACATCAGATCGACCGCGCACCGACTCAAATTTATACCAAACTGGGGAATACAAATCCGGGTTGCACCAACATCGCCATACATGGGTTCCATAGAGGGAATACAGAAATTTGTACTAAAAATTAAATCGTGCTTAGTGCAAATAGGTCAATGCCCAGACAACAAGCTTAGTTAATATTTTTGTCCAAATTTAGGAAACCCCTACGCTTTGATTCGAAATAACAACCAAAGGTCAACAAATATTCCTTGATTTTTATACTGGCAAATTTGGCAGACATAAATAAGATGCCGTCAGTGTTTCATGTCAAAATTATTACATACCCCATGAGAACATTGACACTTGTAACTTGTGCGACCTTGAAAATCACTTTTTTAACAAAAAATTAGATTTGATTGAAAAAAAAAACTTCACCATTCTTTTTAAAATATGCCTAAATGATGTATTTAGACATTTCAACAATATTTTATTGCGAAGTTTATGAAATTTCATTATATTTCACACAAAAATACAAAGATTTCCGATCGACTTTATTATTTATCAACAACTACTGCAAGGAAAAAATGGCTACGTCAGAGAATTCCAGTAAACTTGCCTGATTTCTACTGAAACTTCAGTTTTATTTTTCAAATTTGACTGGTCCTGACCCCTAGTAAATTTTTGTTTATTTAATCGGTCGCCCGATCTGGCGAAACGTTGGTTTCATCTACAGTGACGCCGATGCAAGATCCTAGAGGTCGCTAGCCGTGTAAGTTTGACTCGATCTGGTGGGTCTGACCCGTGTAGGGGACTTTGCTTGCAAAAAAGATTCCTACAGTATGCCTGTCCAAAATCGGAACAAGACCCAGAAAGGTGGCCTCAGTGAGTTTAAACGGAAAGCCAAAAATTCTTACCTGCAATATTTTGTGACAATTTTTGAGCCTTTTCCAACTGCCTTTCATTTTTGCTTTCGAATTATGTTTTGCAACTACGTTTATATAAGACGCTAAGTGATCCATGATCCTGGATGCTGACTGGATAATTCTTTTCGTGTAGAACGTGGTAGAATATTTGAATTGGTTTTTCTTTGGCATTATTAGCTAGAACACAAAAATGTAACGCACGCACGAAATTACAAAAAGAAAGTCTAATTTTCACTACTTTGGGTTCTATTCCAAAACCTAACGTTGAAAAGCCGTCAGGTGTAGGTCAAATATCATCACCAGATACATTGAAATCCTTTAAAATATGTTGTCCCGTGACGTCACCAGTTCAACGCCAAAATGATATTTCTTGCATGATTCGAAATGGTTTAGAAATCTTCTCATGCCAAAAAATGACTTTGAGTTGTTCCTATGCCATCAAATATCATCACCAGATACATTGGGTACATTTGTGGCATCCCGGACGTGGGATGGACGTCGTAGTTTTTACTGATTGCAACGTTGGCAGCATAGACTTTGGACCGTGGTCAGAAAACTCTACTAACACAAGTACTACAAGTTCAGACATTGAGCTAACGTCTTACTCTGTACTACATGCTAACGTCCTCCTTAACGACGTCAAAGCGTTGTCGGGAATCTGCACTAGACTACACACAACGCCTCCAAACGTTATCTCGACGATTTACGTCCGTCTATACAAGCTAAGACGTCGTAATAGCGAAAGATAAAGTATAATCCTTGACTTAAACCACTATTTTATACTCCCACTGACGTTAGATGCCGTACAAAACTAGTCGAAGATTCCATCGAATTTAAAAGCCGATTGTCATAAAACTACATTTTACAAAAGACACTGAAAGCGCTTTCGCATCGCTGAATTTCAGCTCATTAACTAATGTGTAGCAATAATAACTTGTAAACACAAAGAAAACAATAAAGCCAAAGGCGAAAAATTTACTGCGCAAAAGAATTTTTGGCTCTGCACGGCTTTTTTTCAGAAACAGTTGTGTGGGTTCTACGTCTCACTGATACATCGGTCCATAGGACATACATAACCTGTGACATGGAGTCCAGGGGGTCAATTTTACTGCTGTTAGATTTAGATTTCGATTTAACATGACGTCACGCTACAGCTTCACACAGTTTACACATGCTTTGGTTCGACTTTAACTTCTTCACGCAAAATAGGAAATCGTGAAAAAAAACTTACAGACGTTTTTTTTTTACTTTTTTAAACAACAAAGGTGTTTATTTATAGACTAAGCAAATGTAAAGTTTATTTATTTTTATTTTATTTATTTATTTATAAACAGATACAAACTTTGTCAGTTTTAAGGTTTACTTTAATTTCTTTCTTTTCGCATTGGGTTTCTAAAAAACTGACTAATAATTTATTGTTAATATGATATGCATACTTATGACTGATGTATCTAATAAAAAATTTCAAAATATTATAAGGTAAAATAGTGGTATAGCTAGTATTGGTATAACTATAAAATACAATAAAATATCCTTAAATTTTAGTTTAAAATAGTAACTAAAAATTTATAAAATCAGATTTATTTATAGGGTAGTTTTGTATCAATATTATTGCTTATTATTAATTTTGTCAGGTTGTGTTTTATTTTCTTGTAATTTTTCTGTCTAAATATTTCCCGTAATTCATGATTGTTCCAGTGTACGGGGTGTCCCAAAATTGGGCACTTTTGGGGGGTTTAAGGTACTTCCAGGCGAGATACAACAAAACTGACCCCACTTGCGAGGCTCGAGAAGATCAAAGGTGAAAATTGCATCTTCATATGTCAAGCCATTTACAAGCTACGGGGAGGTTTTGAAAGCTGTGCATTTTGGGAGAGGGTCAGTAACTTAGTTATTACTGAAAATTTTATTTTGATGTAAAAAGCTTTTTTATAGACTTTTTGACAAAGAATTTAACTATCTTTTCAGATTTGTTTACTGTCTTTTGTTTCCAAGATATAAGCCAAAGTTAGTATTTTTCTTACGGAACACCCTATATTTTATTTGATTTTTGAATTTTGTGATAAAATTTCCTTTTAAACAGTATTGCATATGTGATGGTTTGGTTGTGCCGTTTTTAAAATATTTAATATTTCCCATTTCTGTCTTGTCTGAACTTTTTCTTGATAGCTTCATAGTGCGTTAGACATTTATTTCATCAAATTTCTGCAAATAGGCCATAATATGAGAAAAGTCAAAATTTCTTCCTATCATGGCCTGCTTTTTAAAGTTACAAAGCTTTCATTTGAATGTAACGTTATTATTATAGAAGCACATTTCAATTGATAGGTTTTAAAAAAAGTAGTTTAGTTTATTACGTTTATAAGAAATAAATCATTGAACCATTTTAGTTGATTTGGCCAAACCTGTATCGGCTTCTAACCGTATTATTGATCTATTATTATTACCAAGTAGTCCTAAATCTTCGAATTCTCTGTTCCTTCTAATATCGTAAATCTTCCTATGAGGTTTTTAAAAGGATCCGTATTGAACTAGATTTTTTTTCCTGCGGGGAAAGATATCTGTAAATGGCTGCCTTCGTTCGGGGTAGTAGTAGTAGTAGTATAGGGGCGGCCCGTGGGCCTTGCAGCCTGCTTCAGGAGCCCTTTCTGTTATACCCATTCCTTTGAGCGAGTGCAGTTCTTCTTCCTTTATGGTGGGAAATCCCCACTTCAGCTGCCTTGATCTGGCATATACATCACACTCTGCTGTCGAGTGCTACGCCGATTCCTCTTCGAGCCCACAAGCGGGACAAACGGGATCTCCTGCTACTCATTCGGACCATCCACGAATAGCTTGGACTGTCTGCACTTTGACTCTTGCCTCCAGGACGTCTTCAGTTCATTGTTCGCCCATTTGTTGAGCTCACTCTGTACCTGTTTCCTTGTTACTCTCAGAAGAGGTTCCGGTCCAATGTATTGGATTTCGGCCCCTAGTCTGGCAAGTTCGTCCGCTTTCTCGTTCCCTGGTATTCCCTCATGACCTGGGATCCACATCAGTGTCACCCTTTTGTCTTGAGCCAGTGTTTTTAGTGCTTCAGCGCACTCCTCTACCAGACTACTGACTATTTTGGGTGCACTTAGAGCCTTGAGGGCAGCCTTGCTGTCGGACTATATGCATATGTCCCTCCTGCCATTTCTGACCTCGGGCAGGGTTGCTGCCATGATAATGGCATACACCTCCGCCTGAGACACCGTAGCGCGTTTTCCAAGTGGATTACTCTTCTGCACTTCTAAGCTTTCCGCGTACACTCTTGCGCCCGTTGTCTGCCTGGCTGGCAGTTTAGAGCCATCCGTGTAGCAGACCGTCGCCTTTCTGCTTAATTCCGTTCGGAATTATTCGCTTTGCCAATCATTCTGTTCTAGGATTGTACCTTGTACTTTTTATCGAACCTCCATGGTTTAAGCGGTTCTTTTACTGGCAGTCTTAGGAGGGGCAACTCTGTGGACGCCAGTCCCTCCACCGCCAGATGGCCCTCTCTTTCCTCCCTGCCCTTCCACAGTCCCTGGTCACTTAATCGCAGGTGCGTCGCCATCGCCTCCTTCTTGATCCAAGTTGGAAGGGAGGGGAGACCCAATATTGTTTCCAGGGCGTGGATGGGGGTCATCCTCATTGCGCCGGTTATCCCTCTATCCCTCAGAAAGAACTTACCTATATAGTAAATATCTCGAAAACTAATTTGTATTATTATTTTAGGTTTTTATTGGTCCTATAATAAACAAATAATACAGGTAAATTGATCAATTTGGGCGAGGTTCAGTTCATCCATTTTCGGAAGGAAACAGATAACCTGGTTCTTCTGTTAGATTTTTGAAGTAAAAATACCTTCAAAATAAGATATTATTTGGCCAACTTTATTACCGTTTTAACTTTTGAGGATGAAGCATTTTATGTTATAATTTCTGAAGTGAAAATGTTATGGTTAAAACACGGTGCTTAATGTGTTTAATAATAAAATGGGGCATATTGTTACGTCGACAAATCTGGTGTAAAGAATATTTTTTTATTCAAAAAGGGATTACGTTATTTATCTGTTGGAAAATTTTCAAGAAAAACGCTTTTAGCATCTTTTAGCTTTAAAAGCTTTTAGGAGCATAATTTAATTTGCCCTATCCGCGGCGCCTAACGGCTTGCCCCTCGCGGAAAATATATTTATTAAAAGAACCTTATTTCGAAAGAGCGAACGTAAGCGTTTGCCACAAAAACATTACTAATTAATATAATTTCGGTAAAACCTGGCGGTAATTCCTCTACGAAATTAATTAATCAAGGCGTTGCACGCTGGTTGGAAAAACAAAAAATCATTAAAAGCAGATATTAAAAGGTAGCTGAGAAAAAAACGAAAATTACCTCTGCACCACTGTTCTTGACATCGTATAAAACACCCCCAGAGTTAATTTCTTTTTAAAAAGTGCTTTGGTAAAAAAAGTCTGCGCTGCTGTTTACAAAGAGCTGGTAATTATATTCTCGGTTTAGTTATTTTTCCGTACTTATCACGCGAAAGTCATTACCGTTAAGCCGAGATTAAATAGGACTTAGCCGCAGCTGATACACCACGCCAGCTTTCTTGCATGCGATAGCTGGTTTTTTGTAGGCGTGAAAGCTAGGAAATTAATGCCGCATATTAGCTGTTCTTTGAGTAAGCGATTATCGCCTAAAATATTATTGTTATCTCGGAACTAGATTTAAAAGACGGTTCGTGCCAAAATGGAGTATGCGTTTTTTTCCTTGCATATCGCATTTTTCACAGAAGCATTATAATAATAGGGGCTTATCGGTACATAAACTCGGCACCATATTTGACAGTTCCGATTAAAGCTTAAATAACCACTACATATTTTTAGGCCCTTTACCCATCTGTTACGATCTGACTAGAATAAATACTTCGCTTAAATTTTCACGTTTAAGTGCTCTTATTCAACTGTGAAGAAGAAAACACATTTAATCTATCAGGACTTATTGTTAGGACAAAACTGAGGTTAGACGACACTCTACTTGGTTGCCGAGGGCAACACTGTTGGAGGCCTATAGAACAATGTGGCCTATATTTTTATACAAAAAATTGTACATGATTATGTACAAGTTTTTTATATATTTTTAAATACAAGTCGCCTCCGCATAAGCAACAGTGAAATCACCTCCATTTTGTATAAAAATATAGGCCGCATTGTCCTATAGACCTCCAACAGTGTTGCCCTTTGTTAACAAATTCTTGACAAATTCTTACCCCTCCAATGGTTTTCTGATTCAGAAAAAAATTAGATGCATATATATACAGGATATACACAAGTACAGTAAACGGTTAGGGTGGAGGCGTGGGCGTCTGTTCTTTATGTGGAGGCGGAAACGATAGAAATATATATATATACATATATAAAATTTTAGTGACGATAAACTAAGATTTTTGTCCATTAATCACGCAAAAACGGCTAAACCGATTCGTATGAAACTTGATAAGACCATAGGGTGTAACCTGGATCTTAACTTAAGCTACTTCTTATTTAACATTTCGTTCCACAACTTGAGATAAATGGCAGCGAAAATTGAATTTTTCGAAAGTTTTTTTTTATTTTTTATGTGATATATATATGTAGTCAAAATTGTGTCGTCGGTCTGCCTGTCTGTCTGTCGCCTACTTTCTCGTCAATTTAACTCAATAGCCCCTACACAAATCATAACAAAATTTTAAATAGGGATTACTTGTGTTAACGCGCAGATCCCTATTGTTTTTGAGCATTCCCCTATTACACTCTTCATCCCTAAAAAAAATATTTTTTTAGGGATCTTCAATCTTAGTTGAATGGCACCAAAATTTTAGACTTTATATAATATATATATATTCCATCTACTCGAAGAAAATTCTGGATAAATCCTGGAAAAGTCTGGATAAACCCCGTAAAGGTCTGGATAAACTCCGTAAAGGTCTGGATACACCCAGGAAAAGTCGGGATACGACCTGGAGAAGTCTGGAAACACCCAGTAAAAGTCTAAATACACCCTGGAAAGACTGGATACATCCCGAAAAAGTCTGAATACACCCTAGAAAAGTCTGGCTTTACTCTGGAAAAGACTGGAAAGATCCTGGAAAAGTGTGGATACACTCTGGAAAAGTCTGAAGAGACCCTGGGACAGTCTGGATACTCTCTGAGAAAGTCTAGAAAGACCCTGGAAAAGTCTGACTACACTCTAGAAAAGTCTGGATACACCCTGGAAATGTCTGAATACACCCACAAAAAGTCCGAATGCATTCTGAAAAAGTCTGGATAAACCATGAAAAAGCCTGAATACAAGCTAGAAAGTCTAGATACACCCAGGAAAAGTCTGGATACAGCCTGGAAAATTCTGAATACACTCTGGAAAAGTCTAGATACACTCTGTAAAAGTCTGTAAAGACCCTGGAAAAGTCTGGCTACACTCTGGAAGAACCTGGATACACTCTGAAAATGTCCGAATACATCCCTGAACAGTGCGGATACACCAAAGAAGTTTGGATATACCCTGGAAAAGTCTGGCCGACCCAATCTAACCCATGTGTATACGAGTAGTGGTTTTTATATATGTTCTTGAGCAGGGGGAAGTTTTAGAGTAAACCTTTACTGAAGTTTCGAAAAATTTACCCAAAAATTAAATTTTGATTTTGTTTTTAAAAAGCTTTATTTTAACTTGGGATAAGATTTAATGCTTACAATTTTGTCATCATCTCTATTACACAATTTTTATGCCTCTAAAATGTGTCCCCTTGAAAAATAAGGGGGGTTTTTTAGTTTCGTTCATAACCCGAAAAACCCTGATTTATATTCTTTAGGGTACCCTATATATTAAAAATTTTTGGAACACAACAAATATTTTTTATGAAGTTTTTAATAGAATTACTATTCCAATAAATATTTTTTTAAAACTTATTTTACTCAAGTATTTACAAAGGTATTTGGAATGGATGATCAACGTTAAAGCCGGCTCAATTTTAAGATTCGAGTCAAAATATAAAAATTGTATGATTGATTTATTAGGTAGGGGTCCCGACTACAATATTATATGATTCTAATTTTCTTTACTCAGGGCAATCAAAATAAAGGCTTTTCTGTACCGAGTGACTGTTTATAAAGTTCCACCTGGGAAAACTTTTTTTATTAAATTCGTCACAAAAAGAGAAACAAAAAAGTGAATTAAGCTGGGTTCATACAGAAATAAAAATAACATAAGATAACATAAGATAAGAGAAAATAAAAAATAAAATAGTTCACCTTATGGGACTGCTTGATAGCGCTCATACAGACAAAAAATAAGATAAGATAAGATAACATAACAGAAAGATGGCATCGAATGAAATCGCGTTCCGCGTTTTATTCGTCATTGCGATGAACGAATTTTCACAAAAATTGTTTTGTGAACCTAACCTCAAATCTATGGATTTTTTGTTTATTTTTTTGTAAATTTTTGAAAAAAAGGAAAATCTTTTGGACAGCCATTTGAAAACGCCGTACGCGAGTCCACTAACAAAGAGAAGAAGAATAAAAAAAGGAAAAAGATTAGCCTGAACACCCAATTTTTTTTATTTTATGTAATCTTATGTTATTTTTAACTTATCCTATCTTATGTTATTTTATTTCTGTATGAACCCAGCTTTACTCATGAAAGTACCCAAGTAACAATTTGTCGACGCAACAACGTTTCCAAACGCAAACACAACGTTGCGATGTGACGTGGTAGGAAACGTTTTGCCAACCCTACTTTACACCAATTTGGTAAATACTTTTCGAGTTGTCTCAACATTGCTCGCAACCTTTGGTATGCATCCAAGTCAAGAAATGACCAAGATCACAACCTTGTCTGCAGCGCCACCTACAATAAGTTATTTGTTAGAAGTGCGCCAGAGGTGTTTATTATTGCCCAAAATATAACCTTTAGTCAACATTTTATATTTTTTCTCCACCAAAAAATGATCTATCATAAGATTCAGAGTAATAATAATCATTATTTTTCAAATTAATAATCACGAACAAGATGTACGTTTTTAAGGCTTTCTGTACACTAAAATCGGAAACGCAACTTAGTGTACTGTCAAATATGATATTTTTAAGTCCAAAAAAACCGAGGGACTGAAATATATGGCAGATTTAGAAAAAAAAAGTAATTTTTTTGTAATTTTATATAAGACAAAAAATTGTTGCAGAACAACTTTTACATCTGTATACAACTAAATTAGTGCTTTAACAGTAATAACAGCTACGAATTGCTAAGAAAAACTAATAAAAGACTCCTAACGCGTTTGTTTACATTATGTTTGACAATATGGCTTCAAATTAAAAAGGTGATTGCACAAAGCAACATGGAACTTATCCGTCGTTTCGTACTTACCGTTTGTCAACCAAAAAACGTCTTTTGTTAACAGGTTCGACAGCTGCTTCACCAAAATGCGCCTAATGTCAACGTACCAAAATCTTTTCCTTGGGTGACAGCTGACAGACTACCAAATTTCATCTGTACTCGAATTTAAAATAAAATGTTTTTTACTCGATGCTTTTTGCCAAATAAAAAGATGGACCGGAGCTAGTTTAAAGTGGTCCATATTTTGGAAATTGGGTTGGAGTTGAGCCTGTTCCACATTCATGGGAAACGAGGGTCACCTCTATTCGCCGGCACCTTTGAGGTTGTTGAGAAGACTTCTGTCTGATGGTAACGGAGCTCTGCCCATGAAACCAGTACCTAACCTTGTGTTATAAAAGAAGAGTTTTACTTACAGCTGATAAAACCTCAACAAAAAAGGCAGTTACAGAGGCTGCCGGTGTGAATAAAGTTATAAAATCTAATCTGGATCATCAAAGCAATAGCTGCAAGAAAATCAGATTCATTCCTAGAAAACGTTGGTAAAAACTGTTGTAGGCTTTACGCAGAGACAGAGCCACACGTATGGAATCATTATGCAAAGTTAATGGTCAACAAGGAGAAAGTTCGGAAATACTATATAATGAAGTCCCACACGCACACCTGATGATTGTAACAAAATTCCAGATGTTCTTGAGAAGCTTAACGAACTTTGCAACCTCATAACTGCATGTAAGTACTACAACTTTACTGGTTGTCTTTTATTTTTAGTAAACACCCAGTATCCATCCGTCACACATATTAAACACCGATTCTCTCAGAATTTTTGCTTTATGAGCATTAAAAGCATAGCTAAGCAGAGCTTGTTCAGTCATGGAAGTTTTATATTAATTAATTTAATTTAAAAAAAATTTTAGGTGCAAAGGAATTGATAATATGGATGTAAAACTGGACCACCTTAAAGACCTAAATAAAGAGAGTTACACTGAAGGCTGATGAAATATCAATTGGATCTAAAGAGGAAAACAATACTTTGGATGATAAACTTGAAAAAGGGGATAATCCTCTGATCATTTAAGTACATACTAGTGTTTTTTACATACCTAGTTGAGATTTCTAAATAATAAGTAGGTACACTACCCAAATAAATACTTACAGAGCTACAATATTCATCCCAGGGCCAGCTTACAATGAGGGCTATCAGCCTCCTAGTGCTGAATATTGAAGCTATGTTAGAATTTAGGTATTTGTGTAAGTACCTATACTGTACATACTAAAAAATCTTCGTAATATTTTTTCAAATTTTAAAAAAAATATATTCTTTATTTTTGTTTAGGTTAGTTTTATAATTAGATAGATTAAGAAAAAAAAGGTTTTTCTTTCTGCTTAAAATTTTGTCCCTATTAGTTGTGTTCTGTACTTTTAAAGAAGCTACAATCTAAGTACCTACTTTGTGTTTTGTATTATGTTTTGTACTGTTTGTGCAAGTTGTATTTTGTATTAAAATTAGTCAGAAGAAAGGTTTTATTTTTCTTTAATAAATACATATTTTTTAAAAGTTTGACACAAATAAAATAGCAATAGTTTCTAGTTTGATTTAAAAATAAAGAAATCATAGTTTTTTTAACTATTCAAGGATTCCTAAGTAAGGGCCCATTTACTCAAGTTTTAATGCCTAATGCATAAATTTCTATTTCTGTTTCTTTCCCTTCAAAAAGTAGGAGAGAAGAAAAATTACGCGTTGAGGATTAGCCACTAAAACTTCAGTTAATAGGCCTTATGAAACAAATAAAATTTACAATAAAAAATTAAATGAAAAATGAAAAAAGTGAGGTTGTGCAGACCTATTTCCGTGCTCTTACCACATAACAACCAAAAAACGTAAATTTGACGAATAATTACGTAGGATGAGCGACGTGTACCCTTTAACGTTTTTTGGTCGTTATTTTGACACCAAAATAATCACGAAAACTCATTAGTCATACAAAAACGTTTACAAAACGTTGCAGTTTAACTCCACGGTAAAATTAACGTTTAGGCGTCGGTAATTATTTCGTTAACGAAGGTCGTCCCGAAAATAACCAATTTCTCCACCAAATAGAACGTTAAGATTGGTTAAGATTTTAGTCATCACAACCGGTAGGTCATACAATTGTTACCTGGGTATGTAGATTTCTATTACAGTTTCACGTTTTTTTTAAAATTCACCTGTTACACGCAGGTACTTTTTTTTTAATGGAACACTCTATATTTTTTAAAATTTCGATAGATCTTTTTTTTCTTCCAAAAATATATCATATGTTACCATGAGCAAATTCACAAAAACGTTTCCATAAGAGTAATGTGTTGAACAAAGAACCATCTAAACTAGTTTTCCTTCGCTAACACATTGCCCTTATAGCAAATTATTTTTGATTTAACTCGAGAACCGTCAAGGACAAACTCTACACATGATATAATTTTGTGAAATATACAGGGTATTCAATTAAAAAAACAGAACCTCATGGCCACTCTGTGTGTAGATTGTGATTAAGGAAAAAACTGAAAATGTTAAAGAAATTTACCTAACTCACTTTTTCATTTATCTTCTTGTGACAAATAACACAAAAAAATTACTCAAGTTGAATATTTTTATGAAAATCAATATTTTTTTACGTGAAAATAGTAAATAATATTTATTTGTATGTAAGCAATAGAGTTCGAGAAATTTAGGGTCTTATCCCTGTTTAAACTGCCGTATTCAATATTATAAAAAAAATATAGTAAATTCTATAGTATTTTATACGCGCGACATCTAGGTTTTCCATGAGACACACATTTTTAAATTATGAACTTTTATGGTTTTCTATAGATTTGAATATGTTATGAACTCAAATAAGCGAGAACTCGTCGTAATGGTACTCTATAAGGTATTTTATGAATCAGATATTAATGTGATTTAACATATAGAAATTCAAAAGAAAACTTAAGTATTATCTTATTGCTTTTCCCTACGAGAAAAATAAATATAAATGTTAATATAGTTTTAGCGGTGTAAAACTTATAGAGAAATGAGTGTATTTTATATATAATTTACATATTTGTTTTTCTCAGACAAAATCTCTTTTACTACCAACACAGTTTTAACATGTTAATTTAGGTAACAGGATTTGACTTCAAAAACACAAGTTTTTTATATGTCTTTGCACATAAGCTAATTACAGAATAGTTTTATTTAGATATAATATAATTGTTGATATAATTTAAGGAGCATAAAACATATAGAGGAATTAAGGTCCATTTTTCTTGCATTTTTCTCAAGCATCATCTTTTCTATCATCAACTTGGTTTTAATATGTATATCCATGTAATAAGAGGATTTAAAATTGAAAGACTTATTTAAAACGCTGGTTTAATGTATTTTTCCACACATAATTTTGAATCTTTCGAATTTTTTATCTTTACTTTTAATACTTGTAACTAGATATAAAAATTGCTGGAAAATCATATTCGTAAAAAAAATCATTAAATTTTAATATGGTTTAAGTAGAATAAAATAAAGCAAAATCTTAACTACGTTTTAAAATGCAAAACCTATTAAAAATGCTAGTTTTTATGTGTGTTTTCCCATAAATCTTTAAATGTGATACATCCTATCAACCTTTTCGACTTTTTTTTTATGAACGTATATAATTAATTACCAAATAATTATATTTAATTATGAAAACGTTAAAAACCTATGAGTTGTCGTAAGGAAAAAATCATGAAATTTTATTATAGTTTAAGTAGCATCAAACTTATAAAAAATAAATTATTATAAAAAATTTTAAATCTGGATTTAATTATTAAAACCAAGTCGATAGTAAGATGATTTTCTTGAAAAAAAAAACATATGGTGGTATGTCTTTTATGCCAAACCGTATTTTTTCATAATTATTTTTTTATGAATACTTATGGCTTTCTAACAGTGTTTCATTTAAATGCTATTTAGGAATTGCTTTTAAAAAGTATTTATAGGATATATAAGATTAAAATATATAAAGGCATAAATGTACCAATTTGCCGATTTCGAAATTACTCGAAATTACATACATGATCATAGGGCTATGTCTAATTTCCCATTTGGTTTATTGATATATAATTTTAATAAAATCTTAAAATTATTTCTATTAAACTGATTTTATCCTATTGTGTGCTATAGAACAAACATTCCTAGAGGCTTATTAATTCATGAGTAATTGCTGTTTTTGAAACCGCATACAGAACTATAGCGCCGTCCGTAGTTTTCTGTTAAGTTATAATATTGTAGATAATATATTAAAACCTTTTAGATAGATCCGATACAAACCTATTGAGTCATATGAAGACCGAAAGCTTTATATTACTATAGAGGCTTATAGTTTCCAAAGCGTATAGTTTACTATAAAATTTTATTCAGTAAGCGTTAAATTTGAAAAGTGAGGGGGGGGCGGTTTCGATACGAAAAGGAAACTAGAATAAAAGTAAACTTAGAAACTATAAGTGTGGATTTGGCCTCAAATCTAGGGGGAAGGGGGATACATTTTATTTTAGAAAATGTTTAAATGCGCAGAAAATTTGAGAAAATTACATTAAAAATGCAATTTTCGTGTCAAGTTAAACTAAAATCTTAAATATCAAAGCGCCGCAAAAAAATTGTAAATATATCAATGGTTTCAAAACGCAGCAAGCGAAAATTTTTAAAAAAGTGACACTACAAATGCCATTGTTAACACAAAATAAACTAATACCGTAAATATCAAAAGTGTTATAGCGCCGCAATTTATGCCCTACTTTTGATTTTCTAAATATTTTCGTAAAAAATTTAAATCCAGGGTGGGGGGGCTAATTACCCCCCTACCACCCTGAACTTCACGCTTGAGTTACTACGTATAATTTTTTCAGTTATAAAAAACATAGACAACAAACAAACCTAATACCTAAATACCTTTAATACCTTTTTTGAGATCTAAAAAGCTTTTTAAGTTGAAACATTACCTTTTATATTGCATATCTCAAATATAAGATGCCTACTTAAAAAACAGTTCGTTTTCAGTTTTTTTGGGCAAATCGGTCAATGACTCGCTCAATGTCAATTTCAATATGTCTGTTGATATGCAGCAACGCTAAGCCCGTCATACGAATTTCCGTCATAGTGTTAGTACTTATATTTTCAATCTTTTGAGGCAGGAGAAGCTTCTTTCTGACGAAAAATTACTTACTGACAAACATACAAGAATATTTTTATTAACGGAAAAATATCGCCATAATGCCTCGAAAACGTTATCATAATAAATGTTTTCATTTAAGCTTTTGCCTACTTTTGACCAATATTGTTTCCAAATACTGACTTCTCCCAATAAAAGTTTAAGAATTTGTGTTTTGTATTAATCAAACTAATTTTGGCTTTACGTTGTATAAAACTAAGTATGAATATCTTCAGGCCAAAAATACTTAGAGTCTCGTTATTGAACCTTGATTTTATGTCCGAAATGATTTTGTCTAAAACTTGTTTATAAATTGAAACTATATAATACTGTTCTGTATTTCTAATATCGTGGTTTTCGTCTGTTTCAAACTGTCCCAAAATACTGTGGAGGGTTTCTAGAATGTCTTTCAAATAATGTAATCACGCGTTCGCCAAGACGCCTGCAGTATGACCGCCATTTTAGCAGCCTCTGCCCAGGCAACCAGTCACATCACGTGCATTTGACGTGTTATTTGGGACTCATCATTCAGTGACGTAAGTAACGTTGAACTTACGTTGAAATTTGGGTTTCAGGAAACCAAAGACACAAGTCACACGAATTTGACGTGTATTTGACGCGACATACATGACGTCGAATTTTAAGCTCTCAGGCAACCAGAGATATACAAGTAACATTTTTCTTACATCTGACGCAATGTTTTGTGTAAGTCTTTTTCATTCTTTTGAAATAATTGGTATTTTATTTTATGGAAACTCATATCCGCGTCAAGAACTCGCTTACTAGGCATCGGCCACGAGAGTATAACTGTTTGGCTCGAAGTTGACCACAAGGGCGATTTGCGGTAATTAATATATTGTAAATTCACGTAAATTAATTCACGTGACTAAAGTCACGTCAAAAAGCGGGTCAAACCCACGTGATACAGACGTTGAAGAGACGTCGCAAAAATCACGTGATTGGTTAAATTTTTCGACGTGATATAGACGTGTTTTGGTTGTCTGGGTGTAGTTCCAATTAAAACCACCGATTCTCTCCATCAACAACAGAGATAAAAACAAATTGATATTCTCTATGGATCAACAATCGGTTCCGGGCAGGGTTGACGTTAATAATTATTTATTTTTGTAAAAATATCCTTAAACGCGGTTTTATTTAGGTATGAAAAATTTATGGCGGCAGGAGTATATACCTATATACGGTTTTGTCAAGACAGCATATAAGGAGTGGTTATGTTAAATCCATTCAGCGAGCATCGGCTCTGAAAGCCGATGGGACTTACTGATGGTATCGGCACGTTATCGAGAACACACTTGCTGGCAGCAATTGCTCATGTGCTGAATTTATAAACCCACCCATATACAGGGTTCCTAAGCAAATCCTTAGGGGGCCAAGCAGCCGTGTATAAGACGCAGACAAACGGAAAAGCACATTAGGCAGAAAAGGATGGGCATGAGGCGATGTTGTCACTACATCTTACACGTAGTAAATCCATTCCAGGTTGTTGTTTTCTAATGTTTTCCATTTTCATACCTTTAGGACTGGAATAAAAATTGTTTTTGCTCGACTTTAATACCAAACTGATGAAAGATATCGTAAAAAAAAAATATTTTTCGGCTGTTCATTTTGTAACCATTGTCCTTACGCACTGTTTACAGGCTGCGTTCATACACGGCCGGAGAAATCGACTGAGATATTTCCGTAGAAACTTTATCAAGCAAATAGGACGGGTTGACGCCTTCGAACGTCCAACCCGGGTTTTGCACTTTGATTCGGAATCAAAAAGGAGGAACAGTCAGATGTGGGGCCGTGCACAAATTACGTAACGGTGATTTTACCAATCTTTGACCCCCTCCCTATGTAATGTTTTGTAACGGTTTGGCACGCCACTCCCCTAATATTACGTAACGATTTCAAGACCACTACCCCCCTCCAAAAAAAAAAATTTTCACTTATTTTCATTCCAAATTTTCTTAGTTTCACACAAATGCAAACGCTGTCGAAAACCTCCCTCCCCCCTACGTAACGTTTTGTAACCCCCCTCTCCCCTATGACCATTACGTAATTTGTGCACGGCCCCTGTAGTCCCAGTGAAGGAGGGCGAGAAAATTGATATTGTTTTCTTAAAAATTATACCCTTTACACCTATTTCTTTGCGTTCCCGAAATTACGTAATTTTTGAAAAAAAATTGTAAGCGGCGCCATTTTTATTTCGTGCTTTGTTTTTCTAACGTTTTTGCGTTCGGCTAATTTAATTGAAAAATTTTTGCCTGCGGCGCCCTTTATCTTCTCACTCGAAACCAAGATCCCCCGTTTTAGGAAAACTGATCCCGTCTCTGTTTCTAAATTTTTTCGAATAAAAGTAGAGTATGACCATGGGGGAAATAATTTTTTTCTACGGTATGACGAAAATTTCGAGAAAGTTGAAGAAAAAAATTTTTCGTAAAAAAAACGTTTTTTGTAAAGAAACAGACCAAAATAAATCTTTTCACCCCTTTTTGGGTGTTACAAATATTGGCAGCCCCTTATTTTTCGCTTTTACCCTCCCGCTAGTTTTGAAGAATTGGTTCGCTACGTGTTTCGAGATCATGTCATAAACACCTCGAAAATATCAAATGTAGTGTAGGGCCAGCTTTATTTAAAATCAATGATATCGCAAGCAAAAAGTTCTGCAGGAAAAACAGCGCCGTTTATTAATTTCTTTGGATAGTATAGATGTCACTAGTAGAACAGAATGGAAAGAAATTTAATTAAAAGCGAAGATATTTCTTTCTAATGTTAACAACCTCTCGAGTTTATCGCTCAGTATCGTAAATAATGGACCCTGTGGTTTGGACCTGAAAACATCTAATTTTTAATTAGATTAGATGTGTGGCCGCCATCTAGCGGAATTCGCAGACATCTTGTCAACGGTTATTATTGCAACTATGATTTATGCTCACAATGAAAGAGTGGCGACAATTTTTTCTTATGAAAGCAGTCCGGAGATAATAACAAACTGGCACCATTGCTCAATATACCTGTTTCTTTTGTGCGCGCAGAACTTTCTATGCCATTTCTGTTTGATTTATTGAAATCCTATCCCTAAGGAAAATCTTAGGAACCCTGTAGAACGGACATGCAATAAGATTGGCATGACCTCTTGTATTATTCAGTTATGAGTAAAATTTAATTGGTACAGGGTACAACCATCTTTTTAGAGTAAGAAACACTCAAAATTGAGTTTTTTTTATTAAATACGCAAAATTGTTTAAAACTTATTCTATTTAAACAATGTTTGTCACTTTTACACGTTGATGTTTAGAATGTGCTTTTAAGATCAACTTCAAATATGAAGGTGTCACGTTCTAAACATCAATTAAAATTAAATTATAGTTTTCTACACTGCGGTGAAATTTTCTTTAAATGGATAACATTTAATTCTAAGTCCGGGTCCAGACTATCGTCTGGTTGTTCATTAGCGATTTAAACTCGGTTTGGAGTTTAAACCAAGTTTAGAGATAAATTAATCTCAGTTTTCCCAAACGCCAAAATTCGTAGGTTTTAACCAAGTTTTATATACAAAAATCATATATTAAAGTTAATTTTATAAAATAATAGTTTATGCTTTTGTTACAAGAAAAGGTCATACTTTGCCTAAATTTGTACATTTTATATATTTTTGTAAACCGGTGAATTTTAATAAAGTGAACTGCACAGCTGATTTTGGCTTGTTAGAAATCGAAATAAATAATTTTGCACTGAAGTACAAAAAAATATTAGATTTACAGGGCCACGGCCATCTTCCGTTTGTTTTTTAAATATTTTTTTTTGGAATCTATATCTTGCAGTGAAGATGACGATAATTTCATTGAAATAGTTAATATTTTTATATTTTCTTATTGACGTCATTGCTTTTCTGAAGATTGTTCCTCTTTTGATCCTTTTTTAAGCTTCCTCTTTCTTTTTGCTTGCCCTAAAACCTGTCTCCTCGCAATATACTTACTTTTATACGTCTTCGCTAAGCAAACTAATGCTGTTTTCTCTTTTTCAGAAAAGTTTGCAGCACCATAACAGCGTATTTATAAGTTGCCATTTTAACAAAAACTTAAATAATCTTTCAAAAAAGACACAAACTACCGCTACCTTGCAGAGTGACCTTATTCTGGTTAAGACTTGGTTGAAAAAAAGTTAGTTTACATTTGATCTGGAAAACCGCTCACTGAAAATAACAGTTAAGCTAAAGGTGTAAACTACTATTGAACAACCTGACCTATGTAGCAAAACATGTTGCATTCCAAATTCAATATATCGGATAATTTTTTTGACAATTAAAATGACAAGTTCATTTGGTTTCATATTGAACTTAAACTTTTATTTTTTTCACATTTAAATATTTTTATGGGCCGTGGATCATTGAATAGACTATTCAATACTCCAAGGGAAAATTCAATCTTTTGTAGTCGATATTCAATGGCTCCCTAGGTCTGGTTTGAGCCCCTAGCCTCCCCCTGAGAACGCCGTTACTATAGGTACATATTCATTTTAGTTTTTTTCCATCATCTTACAGATTTAAAATAAATGAAATATATTTAGTCCAAATGCCAGGCAGGTGAGCAGAAAAAAATGGACTAACAATTGGAAATGTTTATCATAGATAGAGGTATGTTTAGGAATACCAAAGATAGAAAATTGCCACCTATAAAGTTTAGCAGTACAATAAGGCAACACTGTAAACATTAAAATTTTAAATGGCTTTATTTCAAAATCTGTAGGTTCAACTTGAAATTTTTTTTCTTGGTGTTTAAGGCAAATCTGGCCCCTTTAACCGAAAAATAACAAAATTGTCATATGTCACCTAAAAACAAATGAAATATGTCACCCAAAAAACTCGAAGGACCATTTTTTTGTGATTTTTAGAACGACCCCTAGAGAATTTTTCGTGATTTTTAGAACGACCCCTAGAGAACAACGATTGCAATAAATTGCTCCGCCCTACCTACACCACTAAAATTTGTTTTTGTCACCATTTAAGTTAAGCCCAAATGCGGGCTTTTTACTGCAACTTGATCTACCAACTCTTGCAGACTCTCCAGCGTGTCCGCAATTATGACGGTGTCGTCAGCATATGTTAGATTGTTGGTAGTTTATATTCAGACGCTATAAGCTATTGTGAAGTTCATTCTCTATATATTATAGGTAATATTCCGGTGGGGAAAACTTTGTAATTTTTATATCACGGTTTCAAAAAGTTTTCTAACTTTTCCAAATTTAATTGTTTTAAAATTTTATTTAAATGACTTTCCTTTCTCAAATTTATTAAACTCCGACTCGGAAAGTAGCCACCCGGTTGTAATTTTTATTTTATAAATTTTTAAAGCATTATGCTTGCAGTCTCAAAACTGAGTCAATATTCATTCATTAAATTTAAATATTAGTTTAATTGCGTCAGCACGGGATTGAAACACTGAAAGGGTGGTTGGCTTAGAAATACACCAGCCGGTTGGCTACTTTTGTTAAAATTTTCGAATAATCAATTTTGGGCTAACATGGCGAACGTATTCTGGTTTACGACATTCCTGATATGGTGCGGCCTAGTGATACCCACCTTCCGTTAAGGCAACACATTCTCTTATCAAACCAATGAAGATGATGTTTTTACCACGGCTTTAATTATACTCTTAAAGTAAGTACTCAGCTACCATAATTTATGCGTTAGATATTTTTATATTATTTTCGGTATTTCTGGTGATTGTCGAAGTTACGAATTTTTCTGGATAGAACTCCCAGAAACAAAATGTGAGTATGAGCTTTTTTAATCGGTAAAACGACTTGGCTAATTCAAAAAAAAATATTTACATTTGGTTTAGATGGATTTGAAAAAAAAATCCAAAGTTGCTGTTTTGTAATGCATTACATACTTCATATTTTATAGCATTGTATTTCTAGGTAGGGGGTTATCTGAGACTATGTTACTCAAGCGCCCCCCCTAGACAATCTCTGCGGATGCAACTGTATTTTCGACATTCTTAAAATTACCTATGACACTTGTACTAATCAAATCAAAGGCGCAGCACAAATTATATAGTTCAATTGTCTAGCACTTAAGTAATGAATTCTTTCTGCAAATTTGGTAATTTTTGGGTCATATCTTGGAAACTACGTGACTTATCAAATGCAATTAAACTTATTTTTAACTCACTTTAAACCCGTTGAAAAAAAAAGTCATTTGTTTCATTTTTTTCCATTAAAAAATGTGCTTTTTATATATGTCAGTGCCCAAACGTAATTTTTCAAACTAATTGTATAAAAGCTTTTTTATGTACAAAGAAAATACCAATCGAACAAAAAAATATTTATTGTCCTAGCGTTTATAGTATAGGAGATAGTGGCATTTATGATGTTTTTACAAGGCGAGTTTAAAATGGCCGTCAATTACTTGTCAAAGTTAACTCAGGTTGCACTCCCATTTTTTTCTGTTTATAATAATTGCTTAAATAAGTTAAAGAATAAAAACAAAATTTATTTAAATCGTCGTTCCCTAGGCGTCATTCTAAAAATCACAAAAAAATGATCCTTCAAGTTTTTTGGATGACATATTTCAATTGTTTTTAGGTGACATATGACAATTTTGTTATTTTCTATTTAAAGGGGCCAGTTTTAGCTTAAATAACAAGAAAATTTTTTTTAAGTAGGACTTATGGATTTTTAAATAAAGCCACTTAAAATTTTAATGTTTGCAGTGTTGCCATATTGTAGTACTACACTTTAAAGGTAGCAATTTTGTATTTTTGGTATCCCTAAACATACACCTACCTATGGTGAAAATCTTAAAGTGTTAGCCCATTTTTTTGTGAGGTCCTATATTTTAAGGCACTTGGACTAATTGGGGATATATTGGAATGCTTAAAATTTTGACAACTTTGACAGTCGTTTTGGTAGTTTTTAACAACCACTCTATCACTCCCACATGCCGATTTTACCAGTTTTTCGAACACACTAAAAACTACCACTAATGCCACCAATAAGTGATTTGTATGCTGCAACCTGGTATTTTTTACTACTCCTAGTGAACTGTCTAGTTACCATAAATTGTCTCACCTAAAATATATATACATATATATATATATATATTTATTTATTTACTAATATTATAATACAATGTATGTTTTGCTTATAACTAACTTAGGAGTAAATAAATATAGGTAGTCTGAGCTAAGTGATTTTTTTTGGCAATAAACTTTAAAAAAAAATAACTTGACTGTCGTTTTTAAGCATCTGAAGCTAAATTAATGAAAACAAAAAACTAAAGAAGACACTCTCTGGCATAAAATGCTTACGCAATAAGTAAAATGGTAGGAGGAAGACGGAGAGATTATATATCATTATACTTGGTTATTTAGAAAGTTCTATTAAGAAACATTTTAAAGTAACCAATGGCTTATTTTTTTTTAAAGGATCTTTTTTTGATGTCCTGTTTTAGTTCACTTGGTAGCATATTAAATACTTCTTGGCTGACATTAGTAAAGAAATTTTGCCCTTGGTAAGATGATTTTTTTTCTTTAGCAAATCTTGTGTTTCTGTGTGATATTAGAATTAAACATTTGGTTATTACCAAGAAAGATAATTGAATTTTTAAAATAAAGCTGCTTGATACTTAAAATATTAACCTGTTTAAACAGATCATCAGTCCTATATGTAATTGGCAGTTTTTTGAGCAATTTCAATTATAAAATAGCATATTAGAGACGTTTTGCACCTCTAATTTTGATGCCTTTTTACTTTATCGATTATTTCGAGCATGCACAGTGACGAGGTAATAACGGAATCCCTTACTAACCGATAAAGTTTGACGTTACCTACGGTGAATGAAAAACTTAAAAGGTGAATACCGTATCCTTTATAATTGACATGGTTGCCGACAGTAAAACGTTACGTAGAAAAACAAAATATTTAAATTGATTTTTGAATGCAAATATGTTCTGTATTCTTTTTAATTGTAAAGATAAGTGTCAATTTTTTTTTAATCATTTTCTTTGGCTAGAATTTCGTAAAAAATGTAAAATGTTGACTCCGATCTGTTTGTCATAACCTCCCTTTTCTTTGTTGTGTTTTAGAGTTTTTAAAGATTACTAATAATTAAAAAACACAAAAATAGCATATATTAAATGAAATAAAGTCGTTTATAAACAAATCAAAGACGGCGTGCAAAAACTAAAAAAAGTCACCTTACGGAGATTTTTCATGAGGTGCAAATATTAACCATAAGTAAAAACTTCACTTACCGTAAGTGAAGCATCTACTAACCGTTAGTAAATCTATAGTAGCGCAAATAAAAATGTTTTGGCGGATTCTTAGTCGACTGAGAAAAATGTTAATCATGATTAAAGGTTAATCAGAGAATTTTCGCGATATATATATGGACTTTAAAATAACGTGACGTTAGCTACGTCGCAACGCGTTCTTAAGTGATAAAGTCACCTTACGGAGATTTTTCATAAGAGGTGCAAGTATTAACCATAAGTAAAAACTTCACTTACCGTAAGTGAAGCATCTACTAACCGTTAGTAAATCTATAGTAGCGCAAATAAAAATGTTTTGGCGGATTCTTAGTCGACTGAGAAAAGTGTTAATCATGATTAAAGGTTAATCAGAGAATTTTCGCGATATATATGGACAAGCACCAGCATAACTACAGGGGGACCTGGGGGGGGGAGGTCATATGACGGCACCAGTGTAATGTCCGGGAAACATAAGGGCTTACAATGTTTAATAAGAGAAGAACATCCTTCGGCAATATACATTCCTTGTTTGAGTTGAGTTGAGGCATTTACAAAAGTCTCTACAGAAGTCTCGACAAAAATTGCACCAGCAGCTTCTTTCTTTAATACATTAGAGTCATTGTATGTGCATTTTTCGAAACCAGGAAATCATGAAAAACTTAAAAAGGTTGCAGAGAGCTTGAGTATTACATTTTTGGAAGTATCTAACCTTTCTACTATTTGCTGATGGCACTAGAAAGTGAAGTAACTGATAATCAGGATAGACATGCCGTTGAAGCTATTTTGAGTCAGTGTTTTCGGAGTAAAGATGCTACTCTTGGCAAAGAAAGTTTAATAATAACAGATGGCACGCTACAATCTCTAGAAGAAACTGGAAACAGTTTTGAAAATATTTATTCTGAAATCCAATACTTCGCCGAGGAATAACATGTTTTATTCCTTTAGAAGAGTATCAAAACACTTTTTGACATGACAGCGCGATAGATTGGCATCAGATGTAAGATGATTAGAACACTGAAAAACTTCCAATACCAAATAATGGATACTCTAAGATTGCAGGTGTGGATGTATCTTTGCTTGAAGCTGAAATCTTGGTAGTGAAAAATTTCATTGCTTGTAAAAATTTATAACTAAATTTAAAATCCATCAAATAGTATATTAGACAAGACTTTTGTCTGAACCTCTACAAATTAATTCAGATTGCTATTTTTCTTCCTATTAGTATGGCTTGATCTGAACGAAGCTTTTTTGCGATGCGTAGAATAAAATATTGGACCAGAACTACAATGGGACAAACACGATTTTCCAGTGTGTCAATTATTAACATCAAGAATGATTTAATTAAAGAAAAGATTACAGCAGACCACGTTGTGAAAATATATTTACAAAAGACAATGAAGTTGCAATTAATTTAACTTAATTTATAGTAAACAGCCTAGTTGAGTTGAATAAAGTTAGGCTTAATTTAAGTTAAGTTAATAATACATAATATCAAAATCGTTTATTTTGAGAAAAACATCACTGTCTTTTATTCCTGACTATCCTAGCTAGGCCCCTCTATTTCCCCCCTCCCCAGATCAGAGAGTTAGTTACGCCGGTGTGAATAAGCATCTCTAAATCAAATATTACCGGGTTCGTTTCCGGTCATCGATTTTTTTTCGAGTTCCATCATACGATCTCCCTATAAATAGAACAATGACAGTTGCAAATGATTGATGAATTCACTAACCCTAAGTGAAGGGAAAGTTAAGTGACTTATTGTCTCATATTGGTAAGTAGATAAATCACTAAGGGTTAACAAATTCGGGTCTAAGTAGATCGTTTTACTTGCAGCTATTGAATTCATCACTTGGGGCAAATAGAAACTTCACTTACCACTAACAAAAAAAGCTAAGTAGACACTTCACTTGGGATGGTTTAATTGCGCCAAAATTCTCTAACATTAACTGCCAATTAAAAAAAAACACATCAACAAAAAGGATTCGTAGCTTACGGCAGTGATAGTGGTTAATTACCACACATTGAGCTATTGCGCAGACTTAGTACCCTACAAACACAAACTTTCGTCGGCAGTACGTCGCCAATGCGTTGTTTGTAGGGTAATTACCTCAATCACTACGAAGTGTCAAATAAGCGTTCCAAAATATCCTTATTATTGTAAGAAAGTAGATGAAAACTGTAAATAATCTATAATTTTGTCTTATTTGTTCTGTAATATGTTTGTGTACACGGTCTGGACTCGGCTTAACTTTCCGGTTGTCGCGACATAATGGACACTCTTTACATGGGTTTTTAAAATTATTTAGAAAAAAAGCTAAATATTATGAGATAGAAGGAACAATAATTTCGTTTCCTGTGAACCTGCAGCTCAATTATTTTTCTAAAAAGACCGCCATCGTGGCTATATATTCACAGTACGCTGAACATAAGCGGGCGGAAGCGTCATTTCCAGGAGCCGGAGCTTTTATTTATTTTAAATCGTCTACTGTGAGCAGTTTTCATTGTCCCAGTTTGTAAATATCACCTAAATCGACTTAAGAGAAATCTTTTTTACATTACTTTAACTATTTCAGTTTTTTTGTTAGATCTCATAACAACATAAAATTTGAATAGTGGTTTTTAAATAGTCTTGTTTGCCTTTAGTATAAGACTAAATCGAGTCTAACGAAGCGACATGTAAACGAATTGAATGCCGTTTGTGGGGTTTAATTTTAACGAGGCTTTAATATTTGTTCTCGGGTAAGCAATTGCTCTGTTTGCGGCTGCTGTACATGACAATAAAATAAGCTGTTTATTGTGGCGTAATGTTTCGAATGGGGTTTTCTTTGTCCCGTCGCGTCACACCGAGGAGATAGCAGCGTGTTGTATTAAAATATAGGAATTAAATATTAAAAGGCTCAGGGGTGGGATAAGCGGGATCAAAAATTAAACAAAAGGGTAAGATTAAAATTTGAAGTTCTAGAGCTCCTTAAAGTGATTTGTAAGCCAATGACGAATAATGACCGGCCATTTTTGGTCAAGACCAATGCATCTAAGCGACACCGATTTTAACCAAAATAGGGAAAATTGTGACGTCATTGATCAACTGTTTTACTTTTGGTCTTTACCAAAGATGACCGTGCTCGGGAGGTGAGTTATGGTTCCGGTCATTAGTTTTGGGGAGGTTAGGTATATTTTCAAATAGCGATTTTTTTTATTCCTTTGCCCAATGCACGCGAACATCGATGAGAATCTTGATCTGAAGGTGAATTATGTCTTTGGATATCAGATTTAAATATGATTCAAGGTTTTGTGTGAAGAATATCTGGGTCGAACAACTCCCTGGATTATAGGACTGCGCCCCATTTATAGACTACACTGTGTTACCGTTGAACTTAAGAGGTTGGGTGAGTCCTAAGCCAAAAATTATTGCCTTTGGCGCTATTAGTAAAATTTTTCAACCAGTCAGGTTGACCGTTCCATCCAAGGGTTACGGTAATTGTAAACTACGTCATAGCCTAAACTCAAAATCAATGACCAAAAGAATAACCGCGGTCAAAACCGCTGCTCACTGGTCAATGGCTTATAAATCACTTAAGTATTCACAGAAAGTGTAAACAATTAATCGCTCTGCATTCCTTTTATTGGGAGATAGGAGGACTCAAGAAGTCATATAACATGGAAGTCAAAAGTCATTTATTTTTGAGATACGGAGTGTCAAAGTACGCGATTTATATTTTGTTTTTTATTTATACAGGGTGGAGACTTTAAATGGAATATTGGCCGTAGCGGATTTAAAAATTCTCAACTAAGATTTTTAGCAGCTAAAATTTTCTGTAAAACATTTTTTTGAAAAGCTTTTTGAAAATAAAAAACGCTTGTATAATTTTTTTGACATTTGTCAATGTATGTGTCGAAATCCTCAAGAAATCGTTGTGTTGGGCTTCAAATAGAACATTGCCTATACGAGTTGGAAATTCATTTTTTAGGAAAATCAAAATCGTCGGCATAAAACTTTTGGGAACAGACAGTCAGATAGAACTTCTTTTTTAAATGAGGAGACCCCGCTTGTGGCACCTTGTTGGAAAGCTGAAAAAAAGTTGTATGTGAATAGACCCCTTTGTGAGGGTAGGTTCTCAAAAATTTTAAGCCGAAAATTTGTATTGCTAAAAATATTAGTTAACGAGTTTTTGGATTTTTCTAAAAACAAATTTTTATTCCGCTAGGGGCAATGTTCCATTTAAAGCCTTACACAATTATTTTTTGAGTATTTGTGACACATGGATTGACAAATGTTAAAAAAAGTACACGAGCGTTTTTCTTTTTCCATAAGCTTTCCCACAATGTGCCACAAGCGGGATCTTCTCATTTGTAAAAAAAGTTGTGTGTGAATAGACCTTTTTCTGAGGGTCCGTTCACAAAAAATTTTTGCCGAGAATTTTAGCTGCTAAAAATTTTAGTTGACGTGTTTTTGGATTTTTTGAAAAAAAAAACATTTTTTAAGCCGCTACGGCCAATATTCCATTTAAAGTCTCCACCCTGTATATTGTAGCTTACCAGACATTTTGGTTCATATAGCTAAACTGACAAGAGCCACACTGATGAGATTATTATAAGTTCAAATACTTCCTGTGGTATATGAATATGAAGTTCATCTTTGAAGCTTGCTATATCGATAGAGTTTCCTGACCCGATTAATATCCTTGAGTGACATAAAGTGGAGAAATTTTACCAGCTCCGTTGGACTTTAGCTTCAACCTACTTGTTGTTTTGTTTTTAAATGACTGGCCAGATATTTTGTTCCATATAGCTAATCGACTTTTTGCCACTAACCGGCTTTTTGTACTACTCTAATAAGATAAGGTAAGCTCGAAACATTCTGAAGTTTAGCAAATAAAGAGGCTGTCGCGAATGATGTTTTGTTTTAGTCAACCGGGTAACATCTTAGTAAAATGAAAGGGCAATCAGTTCTTATATGAAATCATTCTGCATTATTTGGCAATTAAGGAAACCATGACCGGGGTCATGGGTTGAAGATTGCCAGATACAAGCATTAACCCGGCCCAAGGGAACCCAAAGCTCCCTTCTCTGAATCCCACTTGGGTAATTCTCAACAGATGCGTCAAAGTCGCGGGGGTGGACCCGACTGAATAATTTCGTGACTAAATCCTGTTGGGGAACGTTATACCTCACTCCCCTGGAACGAAGCTCTTTGGGGTCTGAGTGGGGGATCGGGGACGGGTGTGGGGGCCTTGGCTTGAACGCCCGGGCCGCGTGGATGAGGCACCACAATAAAAACTTTCCTCAGGGAACCAGGCGCACCCTGTTGTATAAAGCTGCCTCCCCGAATTCTTGGGGAGGTGATTCTAGCCAGTTTACTCGTGCGTGAGAGAACTTCAGAAGGACCCTCCGACGACCAGGAGGTAACACAGGGAACCGAACAGGTACCCAGTGGAAACTCTAAAGATAAGGATTAACAAGTAACTGTTCATGGACCCAGTAGATCTTCTTGAACACAAGAGGCCCAACAGGGAACTACACAAGTACCCATTGAACACTCTACAAACGCATCAGTGTCGCCTACGGACGCCGCTGATGTAAAAAAATTTGCAAGGAGCTCAGGAAGCTCCAGGTCAAAATCGTGGTCAGCATGGTGGGTCCAACCGAAACAGAGCTGACTGAATCGTGTGAAGGGAACCGAACAGGTACCCAGTGGAGCCTCTAAGGATCAGGATCAACAAGGAACTGTTCAAGGACCTAGTAGATCTTCTTCAACAAGAGGCCCGACAGGGAACTGCACCAGTACCCATTGGACACTACAAACGCATCAGGGGCGCTGGGAATCTCCGGAGAGTCAGAGGGTGGATGGTATATGGAGAAAGAAGAATCGTCCTTGCATATCCTGCTGGAGTGTTCGGCTCTCGCCAGGTCAAGAGAGTCGCACCTTGGAAACCATCTGTTTGGTCCCAGGCGATGTAAGAATGTTGCAGCCCAGAAAAACCTGTTCTTTTGTGAAAGAGGCAGACTTCCTGGGCTAAACCATGGAAAGTTGGCGTGCAACGAACCCAGCAAAGTAGCCTACGTACATGGAAATTGTCCCACTCGCACTTTTACAATCATTCATTCATTCAACATGCTTTAAATGCAACGCAGTAAAAGTACAATTTTTGACATGTTTTGAGTGCTTCTTCTTCTCCCCCTCTACAACCTAAGAAATCTGCGCTTGTAAAAAGTAGAAGAAAGCCGGCAAACCCCGCCCAGCAGGTAAACCCGCCCAATTGTATGTTTTTTGTCAAATATAGTCTCCTCCTATCTGGAAGTAGAATTGCGCTGCATACTGTCGCTCTTCAGTATTTAGTTGATTTACCTGCGTGAGAATTTTTTTTAATTGTTAATGCTTTTAGGGCCGGCCCCAAGCTTCAAAATTAAAACAAATAATACTCATATATATTTTTTTAATCAAAAGCAAGAAATTAAAATTAAAAAACATACCTATACTAATTTTAAAATAACAAAGATAAATAATACCAGTATAAGGACAGCCAGCAAACATATAGAAACGCAAAACGCAAAAACTTTTGAATGCAGAAACGTGCATTGTAAAAAAAAGAAAAGAACTATTGTCAAAAATAGATAAATCCATTTGGGTCGAATTTAGCTGTCATTAATACGCTCACTCTGCCTGCATAAATAATACCAGTATAAGGACAGCCAGCAAACATATAGAAACGCAAAACGCAAAAACTTTTGAATGCAGAAACGTGCATTGTAAAAAAAAGAAAAGAACTATTGTCAAAAATAGATAAATCCATTTGGGTCGAATTTAGCTGTCATTAATACGCTCACTCTGCCTGCATGCAACCTTCTTCATCACATCAATTTTAAAGCAATTGCTACAAAGCGTTAATCTATTTCAGTGTGAAAATATTGTCAGAAATAAAAATTCTTTAGTTGTCATTAAGTGTATCTTAATTAGTAGTTATGTTCACAAAGAAGCGATACTTCACATAGAAATTTGATCACTTTTAGACAGGATATCCTCATTTTTCCACAAAATGAATTTGTCGTACTTTGTACTCAAATATTTGTGTATAGTGTATATCCCTATTTTGTTGTGTTTCTCTATATATTCCCTGTTATAGTCAGGCCGGACAGATCAGGCAACTGTGGCATGAATCTGTCCGCTATGGCAAGTTGGGCGAAACATACCGTGGGCTTGCTGACTGTGCATCAGCATGTCCACGTTAATAAAAGTCACGCACTGATTGATTACATTATTGTACGTTCCAGATATCAAAAAGACGTAAACATTACAAGAGCAATAACGAGTGCAGACGACTGCTGGACCCGTAGTACCCGTCAAAAAAAGCAAATCAGCAGAAGATTCAATGTAGAACGCCTTAAAGATGATCAAACCAGAACAAAATTCCAAGTCTCTCTGAGTCAGAAGCTAAGTAGTTTAGAATACCCGGAGAATATTGACGATCACTGGAGAATGTTGAAGACAGCAATAACATCTGCCTCCGAAGAAACGGTCGGCTAGACACAAAGAAAACGTCATGAGCACGACAAAGAAATTCAAGACCTTATTGAGAGGAAGAGAAAAGCCCATAATGCTTGGAAAAGCCACACTAACTCTATCGAAAAGAAAAGGCAATATCAAGAGGCCAAAGCAGAAGTACAAAGGCAAACACGAAGATTAAAAACCAATGGTGGACAACAAAATCACATGAAATGCAACATCCAGAGTCCAACAACACCAGAGCCTTCTTTCAAGCTACTAAGATGATATATGGTCCCACTACACAAGGTATCAATCTCCTACAATCCAGAGATAGAACAAGGCGGCTTAAAGACAAAACCTCTATCAATTTACGATGGAGAGAACACTTCCAAGAACTACTCAACCAACAGAGAGTCTCAGGTCGATAACGATACCTTCAACCAAATTCCGGAGAAAATGACACAATAACATCTAAGTGAGATTCCGAGATTAGAGGAGGTCGAAAAGGCAATCACACAGCTAAAGAATAACAAATCAGCAGGCAAAGATGGTATCGCTGCTGAACTCTACAAACAAGGAGGTCCCGCGCCTAATTCCCAAATGCATAATCTAATAAGTAAAATATGAATCGCTGAGATCATTCCTGCCGAACTCAGAGACGCCTCTATAGTTACCATTTTCAAAAAAGGCGACAAAGCGCAATGTGGAAACTATAGAGGTATATTTCTGCTTTCTGTTGCTGGAAAGATACTTGCACGGATAGTATCAAACCGATTAATTCCGATTGCTGAACAAAATCTGCCAGAGACACAGTGTGGATTTAGGCCCAATCGAGGCACAGCTGACATGATCTTCAGTGCCAGACAAATGCAAGAGAAATTTTCATAGAGCTAGTCAAAGCATTTGACTCGGTCAACAGAGAAGATCTTGGGCAAATACTGGCAAAAGCTGCCCTCAAAAATATATTCAAATTCTTAGACTACTATACGACAATATGAATGCAACAGTCCTGAGCAACGATGGACCAGGAGAGTCATTCCAGAATTATGACAGGCGTAAGGGTGCGTTATTGCGGCCACACTATTCTCTATATTTTTAGGTTCCATGCTTCACCTTGTTGAGGAACATCTACCGCCGGGAGCAGAAATTCTGTGGTGGCCTACTTAACCTAGGCAGACTGCGAGCAAAAACTAAGGTCCCGACGATCTCGGTAATCGAACTGCAGTACGCCGATGACAACGTCGTTATGGCCGATTAAGAGAAAGGTCTACAGCTGGTAATCAACGCATTTAACCAAGCCTACAAAAGTAGTGGCCTAGAGGTCAATCTTGCCAAAACGCAAATTCTTCACCAACCAGAACCAGGTATGAATCCCCAAGCTCCAAACACTTCCATACATGGCCATCCTCTGCAGAACGTGGAATATTGCCCATAACTTGGCAGCCACCTATCATCAAATGCAACTGTTGACGCAGAAATACAACATCGCCTAAAATGTGCTAGCGCAGCGTTCGGACGGCTTTCGGAGAGAGTCTTCAACAATCACGACGTCAATGCGGAGACTAAGCTTCGTGTCTACAACAGAGTTATAATACCAACTCTAACATACGGATGCGAAACGTGGACCACCTACAGAAGGCATATCAAATGACTAGAAACATATCACCAAAGTTGTTTAAGACGAATCCTGACAATCAAATGACAAGACCGATGAACAAACATAAGTATTTTAGAAGAAGCCAGAACAACTAGTATAGAAGCCTTTATTTTCAAGCACCAGCTTCGTTGGACTGGTCACGTTATCCGCATGCCCCAAACACGTCTCCCAAAGCAGATATTTTATGGACAACTGAAGGAGGGAAAGACAAATCAAGGAGGTCAACGAAAAGGTACAAGGACGTTCTCAAAGGGAATCTGATGAAGGGTCACATCGATATAAACAACTTCGAGACCACGGCAAACGATAGAGCTTCATGGCGCCGAACAGTTCATGAGGAAGCACAAACTTTTGAAGAGCAACGACGTAGACTAGAGACGGAAAAGAGACAACGTAGAAAGGAGCAACAAAATGGAAGAATGGATGACCAACAACACCCGCCTGCTACTGGATACTGGATGTGCCAGGACTGTAGAAGAGTGTGCGGCTCGAGAATTGGCTTACATAGCCATCAAAAAACGAGGAAAATGATACTCGGTATCCAGTGACTGCCTATGATGATGATTTCCCTATGATAAAAAGCGTAGCGTAGGATTGATTAAATACGGGCTCCAATGCCCATGCGTAGGCTGGAAGTGCGCTGAATGATAAATGAGGTGATTCGACGTTAGAAACTCGCGCAGACTCAGATCGAACCGTCATTATCCCATTGGCCAGGTCATGGCAATCTAGATTTTGACCGTTGCCGCTACGATTTTCTCGCATCCTGGGCCCTTAGATAGCTAATAGTTATATATTTTGAATACTGCTTTATGCGAAAGTTTTAAACAACCTGCCGCTTTCGCGTAGACGCCGTGTGGAAGCCTCGCCGCAGTCGCCGCTATTTGCGACTAGCACTTAACAGAACGACCATCGTTCATCCTCCCGGTGTTCTCTTCAAAGGACGGTGCATCCCGCCCCGTCCGTTGTGAAGATAATTTTGTGATAATAATGTGCAAAAATTAAACTTTTTCGGTAAGTCAATATTAAAATTATTGATGGTTAAGAGTGAATTTGAATCCTAAAAACAGTTCGTTTACTTAAACAGATAAACCGCAAATCAAAAATTAACAAAATTTTGCACAGCGAAGGCTTCTGGGATCCCCCATAGACCATTCGTGTGGCTTTTCAAAAAAATATATATATCTTGTTTTTATTTAGTTTTTTTTAAATAATCGATAATTTTTAATCATGTAAAAAACTTAAAATTATGCAAAATTCGTGAAATGGTTCCGGGCTAATGCTTTAAGCTTTCACCGTACAAAATTTGATACAAATTTTTTACAAGTTTTTTAGATTAAGTAATTGGAAGAAGCGCATTTTTTATTCAAATTCACTCTTAAGGCACGACAGTGGTGGCAAAATAGTATGCCGTTTATGGGATTGGATTGGTCATTTTGTGTTAGGCTAGGTCGTGCCTAAATTTTGTGATTTTCTGGTAAAATAATTGGTGCTAGAAAGCACGGATAGTCCACCATACAATTAATTATTTTATTGAAAGGAAATGAAACTATCTCAAAAACTGAGGCTTTGAAAGATTTGAACCTTATAACAAAATTTTTGGGTAATACCTACGAAAACCAAAATCTGAAAACCGCATATTAATAGGTGTTTTACTTCTAAAGTTATGATTTTTACATATTTTAACGTTTTTCAAATAACTCGGAAACTAAAGCTCCCAAGAATTTGGACTTTATAACAAAATTTGCATTCCATATTAAATCTGAAAACCGTATATCGCTACTTGCTTTTGTTCCAAAGTTACAATTTTTTAAAACATTTTATCCCCCTTCTCTCCCCTTCAACCTCCACCACCCTACCCAAAAGTTAATCAGTTAATGGTCAGCCGAAAGAGGATTTTTTTACTAAATTTCGTTAAAATCGATTAAGGCGTTCTGGAGTTATTGTGTATACAGACAGACAACAGACCGACAGACAACTTTTTTTTTCATCGATTAAGGTGTTTTGAAATCTTAGTAACTTATTTTTAATAAAATTAAAAAGAGTCAAAATTTCACAATTTTAATAGTCCCCCATACCATATTGTTATGGTGGACTAAAAACCGTTGCTTTAGTTTAATATTTTTGGTCAATATAAAATTCATACCGTTTTATTGGTATTTTTGCCCCACAATCAATCAAGGTACAGGGTCATTAGATATTTTACTTGTTGTATTGCCTACCCCGTGTTTTGTTATTTTCGTCTTTCCAAATCAAGATGCATGGTCAATATATATTTTACCTACTCGCGTGCGGTAAAGGACACTTATTGCAGTCGTTTAATGGGCGGCGGAAAGTTACTTTACTTTAACGCACACTGTGCTGTAAAGTGACTAAGTTTATTTCGGAAAATTAAAATATAAATATTAATATTTTTATCTCTTAATTTTTGAGGCTTATAAACAAAATCTTATATCTGATGCGTAAAGACCATTTACCGATGGGTGCCAATAGGTTGGAGTGGTTCGAAACACACGCGGTTGATACCACAACATATAAACCTAAGCTCTGGCTTAGATAGGTTGATGCAACACAGTACTCAACTAAAAAGCCAGTTAACTCCTACTGCCTCAGTGCCCTTTAGCCTACAGTGGCTGCCATTTTTTTAAACAAATTGACAAGTAAAACATGGATTTTCTGTCAGTTTGGTGTCAATTTGGCATCGATCATAGGCCAAATGATATTAAAACGAAAATGAGTTAACTGGCTTTTTAGTTGAGAACGGTTTTGGTTGATGATACTTTTATTGTCTGGACCGGGAATGACCAATAACTTTTAGAATTTTTTCACCACCTAAATAACATAAGACCCACCATTAAAGTCACAATGGAGTTGACGCAAAATTGTCAAATTCCTTTTCTTGATGTACTTGTCAAACGAGTAGAAAGCGACATCAGAACAACAGTCTATCGTAAACCCACTCACACAGGACAATATTTAAATCAAGGTTCAAATCATTCTGCTACAACCAAACCAACCAAAATTTGTAACAATTCTCGTGATTTAGAAATCGAAATAAAACACATTAAGAAGGATCTGCAGCAGAATGGTTACAGCCTTAAACTTATAACAGATAATATTTCTAAATTTCAGCAAACGGGACAGAGATTACAAGACAAAAACCAGACAAATGCATTCCTTACAATTTTATACATTAAAGGAGTATCAAAAAAAATTCGAAGAGCAGCGAACAACTTTAATATTAGAACAGCTTTTAAATCTAATAATACCATTCAAAACCTTCTTAGTAAAACAAAACCGGAGACCAAACATTTACCAGGTTGCTTGTGAGTGTGGTGAATCATACATAGGTGAAAGAAAAAGACCACTATCTGTTACGCTTAAGAAACATCAAACGAATACCCAAAGAGGGGAAACGACGAAATCAGAAATCGCCGAACACGCATAGTCAAAACAACACCGGATAAAGTGGACAGAAGCAAAGGTTTTGCACAAGGAGTCACACTGGAACAAACAAAAATTCCTTGAAGCTGGCCTTATTGGGCAGAATCAGGGTATTTTCAGAAAACCAAGTGTTGAAATTCCAAATATTTGGAAGCCCCTCCTTGGGCGGAGCCAACTTTTTAAACTTCACGGTTGAGTGATTTCCCATAGTATATAAGTACGTAGCCTTAGGAATAGATTGTAGTTTGCACCTGAAGACGATCAGATATTCTACTGATTGAAACGTCGTGTATAAATAAAATATAGAAAATGGAAGGCCGAAACACAGAATTAATTTCATGTTTATGTATGTTCTGCATCGTCTAGATAAAATCCATAGTTAGAGCGTTAACAATATCATATCGGTTTTTATTTTACAAAAAAAAATCACTTGCCAGTTTTTAGAAAATTATACAGTTCTTCTCGTCTGCTAAAATGTGTACCTACACCTATAATATTTTTAGGTTTATATGTATTGTTTTTTTATTTTATTTTTTAAAAAAGTTGCCTGCGGTGCCAGTGTTGGTTTTATATTTTGCTACGACCACGAAAATAGCGAAGTTTATATTTTTTCCTGTTTCAGAAGGGTGCATATTTCACACGTATATTGATTTCTATTTTCGTCACTAGAGGCGAAAATATTTTCTTCTCTAGAGAGGAAAATAAATCACAGTATTTTGACGAACATATTTTCGTCTCCAGGAGCAAAAATACTTTTTTCTCTTAAGAGGAAAATACTTCCTCTCTAGGGTCGAAAATAAAAAAAGTTGCTTTTAACAAAAATAACAAGGACATTCGGATTAATATGTTGTGGTCGTTAAGAAACTATATTATTTTTGTTTCATTTTGCAGATTCCAAGGTTTGCTATATATATATATATATAAGTCGCAAGATCCTAGATGAGAAGAATTTATGAAAACTGCGACGAGTTAGGCTGTTGAATGCTGGTCCTGTTGTAGATATTAAAAATATCAACAATCTTTTTACTACAATTTGTTTCTCAGTGACCTTAACTAATTTAATTTTTGTAAGTGTTCTTATTTTGACTAGTAGAAAACTTCAAGTGGGATACAGAAAACAAGGCGAGATAGAGAGAAAAAGGTGAGGTTAGGACTGGGAAGCAAAAAACCGCTTTCTGGCACAGAAATTAAAAAAACAGAAGATAAAGTAAAAATAATGTAGTGAGTTAACAGTTAGTTTAGTTCGCGAGTAGAAAGTGATTGAAGACAAAGTTTTTCGTGTGTTGCAAGAACTTGAACATTTACTGTTCGAAAAATGGTGTATTTATTTATGCAGCTAGCCGATCACGACACCCCGAGTCCGATAATATGGCGCTCTAAACGTGGTAATTTATAGGATAATAGACCATTATCCAGAATTCTTCCCTTCAAATCTACATTCCTACCTATCACGTACAACCATGTACTTTTTGTTTATACATTTATTTCAGCTCTTGCAGAAGCCCACACTATGATGAACATAAATAAGTAAAGAAATACTTGTGTTTTATTTTAACCCTTTATAGATCTCTCATTCTTTCCACTTAAAGAACACACAGCTTTTTACGCAACAAATTACGAAATTCTGCTGAAAATATGGTACAGTGCATATACCATTGGTTAGTTTGTGGACGTGCTTTAAGCAGCCACATATGTGCTCCTTGTTTTTTTCGTTTTTTTTTTGTGTGAAAAAGTTAAAGTAAAATATTAGACAAGGTCAGAGATGTAGTTTATAGTTTTCTTATTTTTTATATAGTAAAAATTTCAAAAATTTGTTTTGCTTTTCTGATAAAATTAAGATTTTATTTGTAAGGTTAGGATATCTTCAAAAATAGACCTTTTTTCAATCGACCATATCTAAAAAAAAAATAACGTACACATGAAATTTTAGGAATACGTTGGTGGTTCCTTGTGATAAACAGCAAAAACGTTTGTTTCTCATATTCTCTTCTGGCATACGTAATTTTTTCAATAATGTTTTGTGGTACAGGCAATGTACCATGGAGCGATTTAAGTAGCTAAAAGATTTGGTATTTATTTTTTTTTAAACAACAAAATGAATCCAGACACCTAGTGCCAGGTATAATCCTATGACTCCCTGATGATTCCTAATAAGGATGAAACAGGTCTGTAGGTGTCTGGATTCTCCATTAGACATTGGAGGCCTGGTCGTAATGAAGTGAGAAACAAAAACGCTTTGTCCGATATGCCACGAGTTTTACTTTCATTTATTTTTTTTTGTATTTCATTATTAACATGCCGTTTTCTTATTGGTGTCTTATTTTTGATACAAAGAAAATTCTAGTAAAACGCTTTCTTCTGTTTTTTTCATGCAAATCACTTTTTTCTAAATTAAAAAAAGTGGTACATATATGTACCATGGCGTTTTCCACAAAAAAATAACATTTTCTTTACGTTTGTAGATAGCGGAAAATATTTTTTTTTTGACCTAAGTAACCCCCAAGGATGTCGAATGTCTCCTTTCAGCAATTGATGATGATCCGATATGACCGTCGACTCAGATTTTAATGGCGACTCTGATGCAGATGACAATATCACGGTTCGAAACCCTTCATCATTTACTAACACACTTTCCACTAGGTCGACCTCAAGTACTTCTAAACCTTTAAATACAGCTGCTGATATGCCAAGCAATGACGAACATATGGACTTGAATACAGAAACCAACCTTCGCTCCGACAAAACAAGTCATCATCTAGCTCATCATCAGATGCTTCAGATAATGAAAATGATGACTGAACAATATTATCTAAAGAACCACCCGACTTTACGCAAAATGGAACAAAATTGGACCAGGCCTTTGGGATTTCAAGCAAAGTTCAGTTTGACTTAGAGAAACCTTCATCCATATTTCAAGTAATAATAATCAACATATTTTTTCAATATATACTTGATCAATTCAATCTTTATGCAATGTAAAGTAAAAAAATTCTAGACCTTACTTTGAGGCAGCTAGAAGCACATATTCCCAGGGATTAAAACGTTTGGTACTAAAAACTGGATATGTAACAAGATCTTCTTTTGGCAAAGGTTTTTAGTACTTTCTACTATCTAGAATAGTAGGGCTTGTTTTACTTTTGTATAAGTTTCTTTGTTTTATGGTTTATCGTGTGAGATCTTTTATGCGAGATTCTTACTTTTTTTTCACTACAAATGTTTTGTAAAGTTTGTTTTATTTTTATATAAGTTTTTCTTTAGCTTTTGACTTTTCGTAGAAGTACAGAATATTATAAATGTATTTTTTATTTTAATAAAAATACTGAGGATTAACTTTAAATATTTATTGATTGAAAGTTATGATTTCTGAAAATGAAATTAAAACAAATGTGGTACATGTGTGCACCACTGCGCAATTGAATGTGGTGTTTTGCGGGATCGCTCGTTGGTACATATATGTAACATCCTATTTTCCCAAAACTACAGTAAACAAAATATTGATTGAGTCTAGTATTTAGAGACCCTTTATGTCTATTTTATTTCTTAAAAAGAAGATTTTTATAATGCGTGCTATTATACCCTGTTTTTACTATCTTTAAGCAACAAACGGTACCCTAATCGGGTTTTTTATCCATCCAAGTCCATGTAACAGTGGCGGTCGCAGCTTTTCCAAAAGGAGAAAGCGTAAAGACAAAGGCAAATTTTAATGCAAAAGTTCTAAAATTAAAAATTAATGTAATTTTCGACCCAATAGGGCGCCGCAGGCGAAAATTTCGATCTATCAACTATTTTACTGTTTTATGTATGTGTGTGTTAAATAAATTCTCGAAAAAAAAGGGAGGAAAGCAGTCGCCCCGCACCGCCCCTCCCCCTGCGACCGTTACTGCATGTAATGAAAAAAGCTTTTGTCAGTTGATAATTTTTTTAAATATGATATTTTTTATTTTTAACACTTTTTGTCCAGTCGAAATATTAACAATAATCCAAAATTCGCAATTAAACGTGGAAATATCCCTCTACCTATCTCTGTGGCACCCGTGTAATTACAAATAATCCATACCTTGCAAGTGCGAGAGAAATAAAAGTAGATGACATTACCTCTTTAAACTGCGAATTTTAAGTTTATTTCTAACATTTTGGCAAAATGCTCCTTTCTTACCGATTCAGAAAGGATGACTCTATAAAGAAGTCAATTTGCTTAATCTGCATCTTTTTCTGCTTTTCTTAAATTTTTATTTTTATTAGCGTCTTATGGAAAACCGCTTTCTTTAACTTACAGCCACCATTTTTAAAGAGCCATCACTTAATTAATGGCTAACTTTGGCAATTTGTAAAAACAGTCCTATAGGGCAGTCTAACAAAAATAATATGGCCGATTCAATATGGCCGGTGTAGGATAAACAAACCGTTTATCCATAAGACGTAATGCTTACTTAAATCAAAAGTTTGGCAAAGTCGCAAATTAAGTAAAATTATTTTTTTTGTAGAGTAATCCTTTCTAAATCGAGAAATAAAACAACCATTTTGCAGAAATTTTAACAATAAACTTACAATTCGCTATTAAACGTGGAAATGTCCCTGTACCTATCTGTCTGTCTCATCTCATCTCTCTCAAATAAGATAGCGCTGTCTCTCTTCAAGCCGATCTAGTCCGATCTTCAGACTGAACTAAGAGACATAATGCCTATCCACAATGTGCAAGTGCGAGAGAGATAAAAGTACATGACATTGCCTATTTAAACTGCGAATTTTTAGTTTATTTCTAACATTTAGATAAAATGCTCGTTGGTGGGTGCTTATCTTATCAGATATCTCATATGAGAATTATTAATAAAATCTGAATAGTCAACGAAATTATGCAGGTGATGAAAATTCAAGAAGACAGAAAACCAGTTCGTCAAGTGAAGTTCATAGAAAACCACTCTTTACAAAAGGAACAGCTGAATTCAATTTACAGCAACAATCGTCAATTTTGCAACCATACAAATATAAAAGCAACCCCCAAATCAAAGACCAAATCTGATATACAAATTCCGCAAACAGACATTTTACCTTCAGATATGTCGAAAACCTTTCTGGAAGCTATTCAAGTCATCGGTGGTAGTCTGCATAAGAGAAAAAAACCACATCCAACATTTAGTGGTTTAGATACTTAAAATCCCTCTACATTTGTGTTGAAGATCGAAGAATATTTTATTCAAAACAAAGTAAATTTTGAAGATCGGGTTGATGTTATCGCTCTGTCACTAAAAGGCGAAGTAGCAAAATGGTTTCATACATACAAAAGTATTCCGTTTTCCTGGGAAGTGTTTAAGTCAACAACCCATTAGTAAATTATACGGTCAAAACTAACAATCAAACAAATCAGTGAATTTGCTTATATCGGAGAAACAAGGTCTGTTTTATAGATTGATACCTAGTCAACCGGAATCATTGTTTGATGATATCATTGTTGAGTGATTTTTGTCATTAAATCAAGGTTTACACTTTGAAAATATTCAGCATTTAAAGAGAATAGTGTCCACTGTTGAAGGTAATTTGCTTGATGTCAAATTATACAAGTTGAAGATTATTTCAAGAATCATCCTCAATTCCAGCAACATCGAAAAAATAACAACAAGAACAAACTCAACCTCCAAGCGCTTGTAAATTTTGCAATTCCTGGCACTACCACAGTCAATGCCCATTAAATTCACGAAATCAAGTTCCATCAACCCAACAATCAAGACCAAATCCAAAAATATTTTATAAATAATTCACAAGTAAAAACAATTTTCAAGAAAGATCTTCACAACAAAGAAGTATATCACAAACTTCGGAAAACCACAACAGTGGAGGTCGACCACCTGCACCTTCCCAGACTCGTTAGAAAATATATATTCAAACAATTTACCTAATTCCAAAGTACAACCCAAAATCTTCATTACTGTAAATAAGTTTTAAATACTAGTATACTGCTAGTATAAATCTTATTGCCTCAACATTCTTTAAATTTACTTCCACTAGTCTATCAAACGGTCATTAATTATGGTGATCGTCCGGTAAAAATCAGTACTCATGGATCCATCAAAGTCACATATTCTATCCTCGATTTAGAACTATAGTCAGAATTTCTATTTATCCCCAATTTACCAGAAAACTGTATATTTAGCTATTCTTGGTTTAAAGATCAAAAGGACGTAATGGATAATATAAGAGGTTGTATTCATTTAGGTAATAAAATTAGGAGAGTCATATATTTTTCTTCTTCCAATATATCCCAATCGTCTAAATCTACTATAAATCTTCCATTAAATCATCTTAATTCAACTTTGTACAAAGATTACTTCAATATTTTGACAGATTTCTCATATCTCCTTAATGATTCTCCTAAAAAACCAGTCATTCGCTCTGTTCAATACACAATTCGATTAAAAACCGATAATATTGTCAAAACAAAACCTTATCCTTTAAATGGTCGTAAAAATGGAATCATGAACCAACAGATATCAGAAATGATGTCCCCAGGTGTAATTAAACCTTCAGTTTCGCTATTTTCAAGTTCTCCTGTGATCATTAAATATTAAACGTTCCGGTTAAAAGCCTCGTTTGTGTGTCGATTATAGACAGTTGAATGATATTACCAACGTTGAATATGTAAGATTGCCAAAGATACACGAAACTCTTAAAGAACTGGAAAGATTTTTACTTTCTTAGACTTACGTATACGGATACTGGCAGATAGGCCTCTCCAGTAAAACAAAACATTTTACAGCTTTCTCTACAACTGACGGTCAACATTATCAGCCATTCGCGCTAAAAAATACCTCAAGCACGTTCCAAGAATTGATGACACAGAATGTATTGACTGGATTTTTACACAAATTCCATAGTATATACGGACGATATAATTATATTTTATTAAAATCATGACGAACACAAAAAACATCTTAGGCTTAGGCACAACTTGCATTGCTTTCTATCGAAGGGTAGAATTGCAACTGATACTCTTGACTTCCTGGGTCATACAATTGATGGGGAAGTAAATACTCCGTAAACTATTCATTTACAGCAACTAAAGAATTTTCAACCAGCCAAAAGTAAAAAAACAAGTTCAATCTTTTCTCGGTGTTGGCTCTGCGAATTCGTCATTCACCTTGTGAAACTTACTTCTCTACTAACAGATCTTCTTTTGAAAAGAAGCAAGTGTAAATGGAATATAGGCTTGGAAACAAAAAGTATGGTGAAATATTGTAAACTCATAGGTACAACTAAATTTAATTTCAAAAAAGCTAACTTTGAGTTAATGTATACTCTCCTTAAGGAACATGATTGGTCAGATTTGGCACATCTAACCGATGCAAATAATGCCTTAAATTATTTTTACAGCGAGACATTTAACATTTTTGAAAAATGTGTTCCTAAATCTACACAAAAAAAGAAAAAATATCCTGTCTGGTTCAACCATGAAATAATATCACTTATAAAACAAAAGCAAAATTCCCTTCTTAAAGTTAAGAAATATGGATCACAGTTTTGGAAGTTGAGATACAAAAACTTAAGAGCATTAATTAAACTTAAAATAAACTTGGCACATAAACAATATCTCGAAAATGTAGAAAGTAGTCTTAAAACTAATCCCAAATATTTCTGGTCGTTCTTAAATAGTCTCAAAAGTAGCCCTGACTTGCTGGAGGAAATGTCATTTGAGGATGTTGTTTTTAGTGGTGCGCAGAATGTTGCGAACGGCTTTGCAACTTATTTTCAATCAGTTTTCATAAATAGTAATATTCATAGTACTCCAACTGAATCAAAAACTTTCTTTTGTGATAGAATTATTTCCCTTAATGATATTGACAGGGCAATAAAAAAACTAAAACCCAATAAGGCCATTGGTCCAGATGGGCTACCAGCTTTTGTCCTAAAAGGTTGCAAAGATGTTCTATTTTACCCTCTTCAATTGCTTTTTAATCTTATCTTAAAAACATCTACATATCCAAACAAGTGGAAACTTAGTAAAGTAATTCCCATCCACAAAAATGGACCCAGGCAAGATATAAAAAACTATCGGCCTATAACGATTGTGTGTGCTATTTCCAAAGTTTTTGAATGTATAGTTTTTAATATACTTTTCGACGAAGTATCAGGTGAGATTTCAGGTAATCAACATGGTTTCATGCCAAAAAAATCTACTCTTACAAACCTAATATTATTTTCACAATATATACATGAATCACTTAACAGAAAACATCAAGTAGACGTAATATATACAGATATGGAGAAGGCATTTGACAAAATAAGCCACAATGTTATAATAAATGCCTTATCTCAAATCGATGTTCCAAGTTTTTTAACAAACCTAATTAAATCATACTTAGTAGAAAGGTACCAATATGTTGAGGTAAAAGGTTGTAAATCGGAAACGTACATTAGTACCTCAGGAGTACCTCAAGGCTCTAATTTGGGACCTCTACTCTTTATAATTGCCATTAATAATATTGTGAAAAATGTAAAAAATTCATTAGCTTTGTTGTTTGCTGACGATTTCAAGTTGTTTTTGGAAGTAATAACTGGTGATGATTGTGCACTAGTTCAGGAGGACTTTAATAATATAGTTAACTGGTGTGATAATAATAGCTTTAAATTACATAAAGACAAATGTGCTTGTATGACACTTACTTTGAATCAGAATATTATTGATTTTGATTACACTCTCAATGGAGCTAGTCTTAAAAGAGTTGATAGTCAGAAGGACTTAGGAATAATATTTGATTCTTCTCTTTCCTTTTCTGACCATATTATAGCCAAAATAGAAAGTGCCCAGAAAGTATCAGGTTTGATCATCAGAAATACAAAAAATTTAAACACTAATGTTAGCTTGCATTTATTTGATAGTTTGGTTTTGCCCATCTTGGAATATGGCACCGTAATTTGGTCTCCTCAGTACAATGTCTGGATTAACATTGTCGAGGGAGTCCAGAGAAAATTTTTAAAGGGTTTACATTTCAGAAAATTTGGCACATATCCCCAAAGAGGCTGTGATAATGATTATCTTTTGGGTTTGTTTGGTAGGTTATCAATGAGCAAAAGAAGGATCAAAATATTTTTGTGTAACATGTTTAGAATCCTTAAGGGCGACATTGACTGTCCGGACATTCTAAATCAATTACCTTTTGCAATTAATCGGCCTAACTCAAGAAATCCAAAAATGTTTTATCTTTCATTTCCCAGAACAAATCTGTACAAAAGCTCGCCAATATATCAATTATGTAATTATTATAATCTTTATGCTTTAGACATAGACATCGACAATATTACTATAAAGCATTTTAAAAAGCTAGTAGATAATAAATTGAGGGCTAATATTACATAACATTTTTTTTTTTTTTTCTTCTATTTTTAAATTTATTGTTCTAAACTGTCTTTACTTGTTGTGTGTGTCATTTTATTATTACTGGTGTGATAGATATTTTTTTTTTTTAAGTATTAGTTTATAATATGACTACATTTAAATCTAGACTTAAGCATAAAGGTTTTACCATTGTGATAATGTTTATATAGAATTTGTATCTGTAATTGGCCAATGGCTGTTGATACTTAACTAATAAATAAATAAAAATAATGTCAAACAATCATTTGAAAATATAAAACAAGCTATCTCATAACCGTCTAAACTTGATCGACCAGATATGGACTTACCATTTAACTTGCAAACTGATGCAAATGAAATTGGAATGAGAGCGGTTTTATTCCAAAAGGGTTCTAAGGATGAGAGACGTATCATATCTTATGTTAGCGCACGTTTTAACTTCACAGAAACAAAATATCGCATTAACGAAAAAGAATGTTTTTGCTTAGTTTGGGCCATAAGGAAATGCAGAATTTTTCTCGAAGATAAAAAATTTACGCTTCTCACAGATAATCGCGATTTGGTTAAATCGTTTTCAAAATACAAAAACGAAACTCATGAAATGGTCTATTCTTCTGTCTGAATTTTCTTTCGAAATTGTGTTCCAGTTAAGTTAAATGAACTACTTTTCTCGAAATGCGATTGATGAAGTTACATATCTGTCAACTGAACAACAAATAAAGTTTCTGATCCTGTTTTTCATCAAGTAAATTCAAACCCAATTGCAACAAATGAATTTGTTTTTTATCAGGTTAATTTAATTTCTCCCTTAGATGAATCAACTTTATATCGAGACGTAGATTCAGCTAAACGTAAAAGCAAAATAATTAAAAAAGATATTTTACTTGGGAATTCTATTGACAAAAATGGTACCAATTTGTTAGCAGAAAAAGAGTTTTATGAATTTTATTTGCTAGAAAATGATCTTCTTTTAAAACGAGAAGGAAGTCATTTAATTTTTCCTCATTCAGTAATTGAAAGAATTCATTATTTTTATCATGAATCGCTTTCTGCAGGTCATCCAGGTAGAGATGAGACATTTAATAGCATTTCGCGAATTTATTATTGGCCTCAAATAAGAAAAGACAATTTAAAATTTGTAAAGAATTGTTTGCTCTGTAAATTGGCTAAAGGTAAGAACATCCAAATTTCTACACATACACCAAACAACTGAAATATTTAGCATCGATGTTTTAGATCCCTATCCTCAGACTAAAAATAGAAATCGCTTCATCATTATTGTAGGAATGTCTGGAGGCAAAATCGGATCAAACAGACACAGCCGATGAAGAGTCAGATGTATGCGCTAGATTGGGGTATCCTTCCCAAAGAATCTCGGACAGCGGTTCACAATTGTGTGCAGCTAATTTTGTCTACTTCACAATAGAAATCACTTAACATCAGCAATTTATCATCAAAGATCAAACACTCTAGAGCGCAAATATCAATAGGTTAACAAAATGTTAAAAGTTTTTCTTGTCGACAAAAACCTTAATCTGTGGACAACTAGGTGCCGCGAGTCCTTTTCTGTTTAAGGAATAGAAAAAAGCTGCAACCGGAACTTCACCTGTCGAAAGTCTTCTTGGATATTCACTACCTTAACCTGGTGATCGAGAGCATCCATACTTCATGAGATATAAGATCAGTATCAAAGAAAATTTAAAGATGACGTATTTGGACTGTCCTGGGAAGGTCCCTACAAAATGAAAGAAAAACTAACCGACAGCACATATATTATTTATTGATAAATCCAATAGCGAAGCTAAGGTATACATTGATGATATTCGCTTAGTTTCTTGTAAAGAACCTGTAAGTTTTAAAAATTGTAGATATTTTTCTGAATCTGAAATCGACAATTCCGATGATAACATGACTCCAGACAAAGAAACAGATAAAATTGAAGATCCGAAAGAAGACACTAATAGTTCCACTGATAATACCAATAGCGACAACTCCGATAATGATGAAATTGTAAACGATTGAACAAGAAAGCGGAGAGAAAGAAACAGCAAAAGACATTTCGGAAACGAAACAAAGAATTTGAAAACTTTATTAAATCTCGATAAATCTTAGCAACAATCGAAAACCTCTTCTTAGCGGGGGAGGGGTGTTGTAGATATTAAAAATATCAACAATCTTTTCACTTTTTGTTTATCAGTAACCTTGACTAATTTCATTTTTGTAAGTGTCCTCGTTTTGACTAGGGGAAAAATTCAAGTGGAATACAGAGAATATGGAAAGATAGATAGAAAAAGGTGAGGTTAGGACTGGGAAGCAACAAACCGCTTTCTGGCACAAAAATTAAAAAAGAAACAAAAAATAAAGTCAAAACAATGTAGTGGTGGCAGTAAAAGTTCTATTACTTGATAGAGAAAAAAACGTGTATTAGTGCATTATCTATTTTAATTAAGTGCACGCAATCATTTTCACTCCTCTTTTAATTAAGTTTTTTTTTTATATTGGAATACTTTGATACCAAATAAAATTTATATAAATAAAATGTAATCAGACCAATCATTCGAATATTGCAAAGTGATTTTTGAGACAAATAGACGATTTTTGAGCAAATAATGAAAATGTCCCTTTTGCTTAATTTATAATATGCTTGCACTGAAAAAAAGTTCTTTCGAATTAATGTAGAAATATTTTCATTCCAGAAATTCTTTTTATCAATGCAAACCATATGGTACGATTCAAGAAGGTCTGACGTTTTCCCTCTAAAACCTAGTATGGTAGAGTATTTTTAGTGCACACTTTGTATTAATATAATTGAACGCCTTTGACATATCAAAGAAAACCCCAGAAACTTTTCTTTTTTTATTTAAGTGTTTGTATGCAAAATTAAGAAGATCAAAACAGGCACTTTGATCGCGATTCTTCAGAAACGACAGAAAATCTCACCCGTCAGAATTCTGGAAAGTGGCGACTTTTACTTATCGCCTCATTTAAAATAAAAACACAGTGCCCTTCATATTTATCTTAACGTTGTAAGAGAATCTGCGTCATTTTTTAAATAACATTTTGTAAATTTAATATTTTAAAGATATTCTGCAGGACTAGTTTATGGCGGAGCTAAATTGTTACCAATAAACGTCAAAAAGTGTCGAAAATTCTCACCATGTAAAAGGAAATACAGAACTTGTGTGACTTTTCTGAATAGTGACAGCGAAATATTCCATGGCTCTCTATGTTTTTGTATGTTAAAAGTTTTAAAGGTTTGTTTAAACGTAAAAATAAGCTTAATAACATACAATTTTAAATAAAAAACAGGGTTTTCAGAAAAACAGTCTACAAAAATTAAAACTGACATATTGTTTATTTATTAGAACAGTATTAAGGAACTAAATTTTAAGGAACATTAGCAAATAGTCCTAACAAAAAAGCATTAAGTACAAACTTGTGTTTAAAAAAGTTTAAAAAAAGTAAAAAAAAAATTGTAAGGGCGAGATTTTCTGACGGTTTCTGAAGAATTGCGACCTTTGTGTGTTAATTTTTAACAAACCATGTTTAAGTTTGCTTAATATATTATATTTAAGATGTTAAAACTTGATTGTTGGAGCACACAAAGGTCGCAATTCTTCAGAAACCGTCAGAAAAAAGCTCATAAATGTGTTTGTTAAACTTTTACGGTGGGATTTGCTAAAACGGTTTAGTGTATTTTAAAACGGTCCTAAGTTTAGGTGAAATTTTTGGTTTTCAGCATTTTAAATTAACCCTCCTTGAGTTTTGGATGTAGTTTGACTTATAAGAAGAATTTTGATAAATTTGTTTATTAAATAATCATCTTAACACAATCTTTTGTTGGATTTAAGAGGAAATTTTGAATTTAGAAGAAAATAAAATTAAAAAATTGAAACTCACGCGGGGTTTAAATAGTAAACACTCTGTAGAATAAATTAACATTGGGATTATATGTCACTCTAATTAAAACTTACCCTTGTTAATTAATTTGTCCAATTATTACTTGATGTCACACAACGATTTAGATGAGTAGTAATAAAATAAGAAGTAGATTAATTTTGTATTTACTTAAAAGGTGTTTTCATTTATGAAAAGTATTGAAAAACTTAAATGCAAGTTTTTTTTTACATTTCTGTCATCACAAACAGCGAGTTCGGATTTTTACCTCTGCTTACACCTTGGCTTGCACCAACCTCTACTGATGAAAGCTACAGCTTTAAAATGAGTGGGCTTTGAGTAAGAAAAGTTTTGTTGACTGAGCTTTTAGTAGGATAACCTTAATGTTTTACTTTCAGTTTTTAAATAAATTAATATAGTTGTTTTGGGTTTTTTTGTTTGGTATATTTTTCGTGCATAATCAGTGACCTTCACTTATGTTTGTTTTGCCTCGCAGTGCCCTCATAAATATATTTTGTGTGCTGAAAACGGGTTCAAAATATGGCGTTTTTCTGGACAAAATAGGAGTTGTTTTATTGGGTAATGAACAACTTGGGATATTAAATAAGGTAAATTAATCCTTGTGAAAACGGTCACTTAGGGAAATTATAAAAGAACTTATTACCAAATGGCGCAAAACAAACCTTTCTGGAGGCTATAAATTTAAAGCACCCCCCTGAGGTGGTCTAAAAAATCACCACCTTTATAACCTTAAACACAAATAATGAAGCAAAATTTTTGGCGTATTCGCCATTTGCTATTTTGAAAACTGTAAAAAAAAATTAGTTTTAGGGCATTTTCTCCTAAAATATGGTGTATTTTGAGAAAAAATGCAGTTTTTCAGTGGCATTTTGCAATAGCAATACAAAATAATCAATAACTTTTTGTCTTTTCGGTATGGGTAAGTGTTTTTTGAAAATTGGTTGTAAAATTTAGTACCCCCCACAGGTGTAAATATTTAGGGGTACTATTTTAGATCTTAGTAAATCTCACTGTTAGAATCTTGAAACCTTTAAAATGAGGGGTCTCATATTTGTTGCATCCCAAAAAACTAAAATACAAACAAAAAATAATTTTTAAATATATGGAGTACATATATAAAAGTTCATTTCGCTTTAAATCAAATAGGTAATTATAAAAAGAGAGGTTCCCCACAAACAATGAAAGGTGTTAAGGTGTGTTTGCTTTATTGGCAATATTGGCAAGTGAATGCCATTGGTTATTTACTACAGTAGTATTATTAGCAAAATTGCGCTATTTTGCCAAAGATTATTTACTAGTGCTGATGTGTTTATGTTATTTTGCCAATAATTGAAAAACGTGTTTTACATACCAAATGAAACGCAATCGTTCCTTTAAAAATTGCATTTGTAAACCACCTTTCCGGTCCGATCAAACGCATTGCCGGATATCGTGTCTTTTGAATGCCGCATTTTTTAAATTTCCCGCGCGATTGACATCTGTCGTGCGGTTGACAACTTGACGTACTTGCCGACGTATTTTAATAATATTCTGCGGATTCTTCCTTTGTGGGTTCCTTTTGGTGGTTTGTTTTTTGTGTTTTGCAAGTTTTCTTTTAAAATTGGCTTAAATTTAGTTTGAGTTTCAAGTCACCATGGATGTCGAAGCCAATACTGCGTAAGTACTCATATTCTTTTGTTCTTAAATAAGGTCGCGCTAGAGTGTACTTAAAAATATTCAGAACTACCAGTAAAGCGACCAAAAATCGTCATTTTTGTTGGGTTTATACAGGCATATACAGGCATATAAAAATTAAAATAAAAAATAATAACTTTGAACTGAACAGCACACAGCTTCTGCACATGTATACAAAAGTGAATGACACCAATAGTTGAAATAATTAAACTAAACTTCATCATGCTGTTTTCCTTAATAATATCTGTTAAAAACAAACCAAAAACTGCAAAAAACCCCCATTTAAATTACAAAAACAAATGAAAGTGAGGTTATGTGCGTCAAAGGGGCATGCTCAAATCTGTTTTAAGATAAAAATAAATGTTAAAAGTTACTCATCTTTTTATTTATGCTGGATAAATGCCTACACTCTTCCCCATAAGCTCATTCAACTTTTATTTTAATTTTAATTATTAATTTTTTTTAAATTTTTATTTTGATTTACCTGTATGAACCCAGCATTAAATCGTGATCTAAACGCCACTTTACAAGAAAATCAAAGGTCACATCATGATCTACAATGCTTAAGCCATACTAACACTAATAATTTACAAATTTCTGTTGTAATCGAGCAAAACCGTTCTCAACTAAAAAGCCAGTTAACTCTTACCTGTGTTCAGCCTTCAGTGCCATTTAGCCTACTGTTGCCGCCATTTTTATAACCAAATTGACAGGTAAAACATAAATTTTCTCTCAGTTTGGTGTCACTATGGCCTCTATAGTAGGCTAAAGGATACTATATCAAAAAAGAGTTAACTGGCTTTTTAGTTGAAGTGTTGGATCGAGCCATCTAAAGATTCATCAATTCAGTCTACGTCCAAGTCATTTTCAAAAACTGAAATTTCTCTTGCTGAACCAGAGAATGATGACCCTTAAATTTCTTGTGAAACCGAGCTGTCTTTAGTTAATATCTTAAAATCTTTTTTTAAATTAATTTGAAAAAACTCGGCTGTGGTATTTTTTGTTTATTTTAACGTAAATTTGCCAATAAAACAACTAGATTAAAGTTTTTATTTTTTTTTTGTGAAACTGATATTTTGTCACTTTTTAAGCAAAAAGGGCTACTTTTTCCTAAAACAAAATACTGGTTTATCCAAAAAAAATAATTTACAGCTATACTTACTACAATTTAATTTGTTTTAGGTTCTGTAAAAAATCCTTTAAGAAGTCAACCAGCTTTTCCTCATTCTGTCGTTGAAGATGCTACTAAGGCTTGGTTACGGGGCGCCTGTGACTGGAAAGGGGGCAGAACATCCGGGAAAAAAGATGCTGAATAAATCTTCATCTTATCTTATAACAAGAAGAAGGAAGTACTAAGTTTTTAAATTTTTGGCCAAGGAATTTTTATATGAAGCAACTGAAGCAAACCTTATTTTTTTCATTCACAATCAAAAGATTCTAAATAAAATTTTCCCTGTTGCAATTTACTCTTGTATGGAAAACCTCCTTTTAATAAATATTTAAATCAATTTATGAAAGAATTTTCCTCTATCTTTGGCATGACCAAGACGACAAATATTATTCATATGGTTTCCATTCCTGTCTTCATGTTAGGATATAAATGTAAGTGTTTGTTTATAGTAACATTTATTTATTTATTACATATTGGTTTTTCTAGGAATTTTTGTTCGTTTAAGGATAAAATAAAATAATGCACATATATTTTATTTTTAATCCACAATCATTACAATTTTTATTTTATGCATAAATAATTTAAATAGGGAGAAAAAGCCAATTATCAGTGGTATCGGAATTTGCATCTGTATCCCTATTGAGCCGACCAATCAAGGAGGTGCACTTTTAAACTTTTAATTTTTGCGTGGGTTTGGCACTTAGTGGTAAGGGTGATTCACCATATTTTCCCAACTACATAACTTATTTATTCTTAAAGATAGAAAAAAAATAATACAAAAGTTGCTTAGTTTTTCACAAATTTTAAGAAAATTTAACCAAAATTTTCAAAATGTCAAATTTCGACATCTACTTTCTTACTTCAAATGGAACACCCTGTATATTTTTCAAGAAAAACGGTGACTTAACAGCAATGTGTTGAACAAAGAACCACCTAGACTCTTTTTCCTTGGCTAACACATCGCCCTTTCATTTTTTGCCAATATTGCCTGCAATGCCGGTATTTAGTATGCAGTGCTCCTCTACATTTAAACCATGCTAAGTGTGTATTTGCCATCATTTTAAATGTATTCGTTGCCGTCGCTCGCAGATTGCCGTGCGTCAAATTCTCATTGCCAATAGAGGCCAATATTTGTAAGGCACTTTGCCATGCCTGCATTGTTTGTGGGGTTATTAATGTTTAGTGGTCGTTTTCTTATTTTCATTACGTTTTCAATATAGAAAGTCCACTTTTGCCATAAAAATAAAAAAATAAAAAATTCATTTCCACTTCAAATTTGTATTTGTTTACATAAACAGAAATCAGCTGGACAGTCAATAACGTCAAAAAAAAACATAATCATAATAAAAATGGAAATTTTGGAAAAGTGGAAAAAGATGAAGATTAAGCTAAGTGACTATTTAATAGAGTAATCCTTTCTGAATCGGGAAGAAATGAGCCTTTTGTCAAAATGTTAGAAATAAACTCAAAATTCGCAGTTTAAAGATGCAATTTCATGTACTTTTATCTCTCTCGCACTGTGTGGATAGGCGTTGTCTCTCTCAGTTCAGCATGAAGATCGGACCAGATCGGCTTGAAGAGAGACAGTTGCGCTATCTGATTTGAGAGAGATGACGTTATCTGTAATTACACGCGTGCGACAGAGATAGGTAGAAGGACATTTGCGAATTTTGAGTTTATTATTAAAATTTCGGCAAAATGCTTGTTTTTCCTCAATTCAGAAAAGATTACTATATAAAAAAATTACTTTGCTTAATCTGCGTCTTTTTCCACTTTGCCAAACTTTTGATTTAAGTTGGCATTACGTCTTATGGAAAAACGGTTTGTTTACCCTACAGCGGCCATAATGGATTGGCCATATTATTTTTGTTAAACTGCCCTATACGTCGATCGTTCTATTCAATAAACCGTGCCAGGCAAATACGTTGTTACGGCCATTTGGAAAATGTCACGAACATCAACTACAGAGAACAGGATTCGAATTACGTCATTACATCGTCGTGTAAATTTCAAAATCTGTATCTAATCACACATGGTCGAGGAGTCAATCTTTCGTGGTCGCTAAAATAACTGTAGTTGGTCGTGTCGTTGTTTTAGAAAACATATTAACGAAAATCAGAGCAGTCGCGGTACGACTGAAGGTTTGGATGCACTCCATAAATGTTCTATTCTATAACTTTGTCATCAATAGTTTCATTGTTTTATTGTTGTTAATATGAAATCAATATACAACCATAATGCAATCCACGGCGTACGGAAAAATCACTTTTTCGCGAGCAAGTAGAAAATAGTTATTTACCTAACCAGTGCGGAAAGTGATACCCCACGCGACAGCAGTTGCAGAAACGACGCGGAGCGGAGTTCAGGTAGGTGTTCAAAGGCGGAAAAGACACTTTTCTCAGGTCTTAGGTACAACATTTTTTCTACTTGCATAACATGGTTATTTAAATTTTATTTTAAATAATTAAAAAAAATGCGTGCAGAAATTTTTTTCCCGCACGCCTTGCACGAAAGACACAGAGTAAATCCATTCCCGCATGGCGTGCGTAAAAGTGCACTTTTATGCACCCTATGTGTAAGCCGCCCTAAAGTTTGCCTTACATATAGGGGTTTGGTAAAATTGGTGCGCCACTGGTAGTGCACTAACACTGGCTTGGTGCTGTCAAAAAATTGCGTCAGTGCAGTCTCAGTGCATATTGAATGGAACATGAAAAAAACTGCACCCAAACCAGAACACTCGTTTCATTTAAAAAACTTAACTCAATGCAATACCTTCTCCACATAGGCCCATCAACTCCTACCGTTTTAGTTTCCTTTTTTATGGATTTTATGTCACTTTTGAGTGAAAATGGTGGCGAAGGTGGACTAAAGGACACTAAATCGGTGGGAGTTGATTGGCCTGTACGGAGAGGGTACTGCTCAATGTATATAAAAGTAGCTTAGGACGATTGAAAAACTGTTTTTAAAGTGGATTAGTAGGTTTTGACTTAAAGGCAAGAAAAAGTTTTCGGTGCGCCACGAGCCCTCAGAGCCGGTGCGGGAAAAGTTTTACGTGAAATTATCAGTTTTCCAATGGAAAATGAAAATTGAAAAAGTGCACCCCAATGGAACAGCAGCACCGACTCAGTTACGCACTGGTGGCGTACCAGTTTTACTAATGGAAACGGCTATAAGACTACTTAAGGTCAGTTTTTGCGAGGTGAACAAAGTGACTATTGTTTTCTCTTTCTAATTATATTCGTCTGAGAGAGATCCATCATACTATACCCTTCGACCCCGCATAACTGTCACTCTCTCTCTCAATTTACAATGGTCCTGCGCAACTGTAACGTCCGACCAGTACTACTTTTTCCCTTTTTTTTTCTATATGCCCCCCTTCTCTCACTCACCACACCGGTCTGATAAGCACCCTCTCCCCGAAAGGTAGTTTTCATTTCCTTGGAGGATTTAATAATGCCTAAACGCCTTTGTCGCGGCTAGAGATCTTTAACGTGCTACACTATCAATATATGGATCACGAGGGACCGTCCTCTTCACGTCCTCTCCGAGGAATGATATGGAATCATGTTAACCTACCTTATAGCTAACACGGCCTGCTCCGCTCCATACAGCATTTTACCTTAATCTCACAAATAATGTAATTTAAAAGAAAAAGTCCAAGCAGACTACCGCCAGGCTTGAACCCGGCATCTCTTGGTTGAAAGTAGAGGAATGTACCCCGACACCAACCAGGTCGGTCGTATAAATCTCAGGGACAACTAATTAAAGAACATGTGGTTAGACATGCTGGCCCAAGGGTGTAGGCGGGTATTTTTTTATAAAACAATATTAACTACGTTTTCGCTTGAAACTGAATACGTTTTCAATACGATTCACTTTTCGGTTTTTGACATGCTTTTTTTTTGTATTATACTGGTTTTTAATACACCTGATTCCAAATTCTCCGGATCAATTTCAGTATGGCGGCTGACATTTAAAGACTGAAGCTAAATGGAACTGTCATTTTTAGTTCCAAAAAACTGGTCTGCAGCAATTTGGAATGAAGTTTAACTCACGGAATAAAATATTAAATCCAGTCTGGTTAAAACTTTCAATCGTTTTCGATACGATCCGCGTTTTCACGACAGCCAGATTCCAATACGATCCCAGAAAAATACATATTGAACTCAGACAGGGCCACCGAAAAAAAAACTCGGATTCGCTTTTCGATTTGCGTTTTGACATTGGTTTTGAAAGTGAAACGTATTGAAAACGCATTCAGTTCTACATGAAAACAATTTTGACGTTTGCGCTAAATTAAAATTTTTATGCATCGGCGTTGTGAGGTTATGTTCTTTATTCATTTTTATTTAATTTTAAATTTTATCTGGTTCCGTTATTGGCGTGGGCGCATCTCCAAAAAACAAGTGACGCAAAGATTTTTGGTTCATCCATCAAATATCCCTGATCAAAGACAAGCCCAAGGGGATTATCATAACCTCCCTCAAGCAGTATAGGGAGAGTGATGAGAACAAATTTACAAATCATTTAAGGATGAGGCCAAATCGAAAATACAAAAAGCGATGATGTAAAAACAAAAATAGTTCCAATTATAGCAATTTGCCTCGCCTCAGCGCGCAACTTGAAGTTAGTAAATAGGCGAGAATGTTTCTGCTGGTTTTTAGCATAATAGGTTGAAACTATATACTTATAAACTTAATATAACGCCCTGGAACTGGCAATTTTGTTAGCAACATATCATGGTCAAGTAGGCCATAAAAATAATGATATCCGGCCGTTTTGCGCAAGTGCGTTGGAGGAGACATCTGCCTTGGCACTTTTAAATTTTATTAGTTTTTCGATTATTAAAATGCGATTACAAACGCTACAAGATGACATTTTTATTTTGACCGGTACATATTTTTACGTAAAAAAACGAAAACTGCTTGATTTTTTAAAAGTAAACACTACTGTCAACGTGGAAACCATCGCGCATGCGTAAAATGGTTGAAATTTCAAAAATTGTCATAGCCTCCTGGATTTAGATGATTAATCTTGCTTACAAAAATTTTCACGGTGATGCATTGCAATGGAATCCCTATAGTTTGTATAAAAAATAGAGAAACGTATTTCATAGAAATGAAGAATGGAAAAACTGTACTTTGTAGAGATCGAACTTTGGAGAAACGTATATAGAAGAAATCATAAAATAGAGGAACCGTAAAACGTAGAAATTGGTAAGGCAAAAATCTGTTCTGTGCCTGACAGCTGTTTGTATGTGCCCTCATAATAAGAAAGGGCGTGGATCAAATAATTTTTTTTTTCTAAACCAACCCGACTTGTCCCAACTAAACTTAAACCAACCAAAACGAACCCAGATCAATCCAAAACAATTACAAAATCAAAACAAACCAACCCACCACTCCTTTAAATTTAGCATAAAAAATAAAAATAAAAAATATCTTCTCTTCGCCCTTTTTTATTCTAAGCTCGCATGCAAACACCTGTCAGGCAGAGAACAGATTTTCGCCTTACCAATTTTTACGTTTTACGATTTCTCTGTTTTACGATTTCTTTGATGTATAAGGCGCAATTTTACAACTCATAGTTAAACGTCAAACCTCAGTTTAAACCACGGATGTCGACTTTTTTACGTTTTATAGGTGCAGTTTACCAACAAACTTCGGGTTAACCGTTACCAGCGGTCTGGATGTTTGTTAAACTTCAGTTTAATAGTCACCGAAAGATTGTAACCTCAAAATAGTTATTAAAAATTAATTTAAATTTGATTTTGGTAAAAAATCTGTATATGTAAAAACTTAAGTATTTATTTTTGATCAACTGGATGAAATGATGACCACCAAGAGGATCAAAAATTATTCGTCCTAAAACAAATCCTTTGAAGGAGTACGACGATGTAGATTTTAAAAAGAGTTTTAGATTATCTAAAGAGACATGAGAAATTGAGCACGAGGAAATTCGACAAGTTTTATTCTAACACCGAGCTCACACGTATATATATACTGTATATATATATATATATATATATATATATATATATCTTTGTGGCAATTCTGAACATTTTTTGTTGACTTTGCTGAGCTTGGGTCTAGTGGGTGCCATTTTAAAGATATGGTAAAAAAATTAATGAACCATAAATGCCAAGAAAATGTAGTCTTTTTAAACTAGAAAGAAACTTGTTGTCCTCCTAATCCTACAGCGCTAATCCAATAGCTCTTCTTTTCGTTTTAACTGCGAATTATAAAATTGAGCAACTTGTTTGCCAATGGTTTAAATCCAAAGATTAAACTGAAATTTAAACTATGGTTTAATCTGGAGTTTTACCTTTGGTGGTAAAATTAGCCCTTAGGGTTAGCTGTTCAAATGATGTATATATTTCTCCAAAGTTCGATTTCTACAAAATAGGATTTTGACAAAGTTTATTTCTATAGATAACGATTTTACCCTGCATTTTACTTTTATGGGACCCCGCAATGCCGTGTATATTAATTCTTGAAACGCCAAAACGCAGCCTACTATTTTAGGCCATGTAATCTCACCTTTACATGTTAAGCTCGCAAAAACGGACCTAGAGCCATTTATTTAACACATAACCTTACTTTTTGGCAAAACTTTTCAAAAATTTAAAAATGTTGAAAAACACTTTAATTGGTCTAGTTAACCCTTCAAAAATTCTAACTGAAGTTTATCAAAGGTCTTTGGTTTATAAAAGTGCAATATCTTTGGAAAATTTGTACCCTCAGAGCAGTCTTAAATTGAGCACCCCAGAACTTCCCAAAAGTGGTCCCAATGAAGAGTTTAACGGGTACATTCCTATGGATCAGTTGGAGGTTACTTATAGGTAGGTAGCTATATGTAGCCTGACCAGATTTTTTTTTCCCGAAAAGTATAATCTAGAAAAATATGGGCTCAAATATGGGTTAATTAAAAAAAAGACTATCTTTTAGCTATTATTATATATTGCATATTATTAAAGGAAGCGAACATAACGTAAACGGTTAAAAATTGAAGCATTGCATATTGAAAGAATGTTTTGATAAACTATCACAAACTGAACTAATACCTTTCATCGCAAGCAAGTTAGGGTCATTTTTTATAACTTTTCTAAATTCTCCACATGATAAGTTTAAATTGTTTTTAACTGTCATTAGCTGTTGTAATGTGAAGATTGTCATATTACTTTTTTCCTTAGGACAATATTGGTTTATTAGGGAAATTGTGGAACACTTAAAATTTTGACAACTTTGACAGCCGATGTGGTAGTGTTTAACAACGACTACCACCACTACCATGCATCGATTTTACCAGAGTTCTTGGAACACATTAAAAACTGTCACTTGTAGAAAAATTAAGAGATGAGGAAAAACAAAAATTTCTGCTTAATTTTACAAAATAAGTGTTTTATATGTTGGAATGTGGTAATATTTTATTATATTTAAAATTAATTATGCCAAAATTCTCTAAAATTAACCAGAAAAATAACCACAACCACAACGAAATGAATTTGTAGGTTACGGCAGAGGTAGTGGTTAATTACCACGTGATATTTAGCTATTGCGCAGAAGCAGTAATTAGCACAACCACTATGAAGTGTTAAATAAGCATTTCAAAATATCCCTATCATTTTTCAATGAAAAATAGTGAACACTAATTCCCAGAAAGTTCTAAAGGAATGGTCATAAACCAATTTGACCAAATTATTTTCTGTCTCTTTTATTGACACAAATAAAGTGATGATGTTATTATTACAAATTTTTTCGTTTTTTTGGGCATGAGAAAGCAGTGCGCTAATCTTTCTTGCCCGATTGCTGATCAGAGATATATAAAAGTTTGTTTATTTGGTCGAGTTACTTTTTTTTTTTTTTTGGAAGTAGATAACCAAAGAGTATTTTTAGTGTAGTTTGGGAGAAAAAAAGAGTACTCGATTTTCTTAGGCCCAAAAGAGTATATCTGGTCAGCCTACCTATATGAAGAAATTAAATAAGGGTCAAACATATCAAGTCAACCAGGCAATAGTTTTGACCATCTCCGATTTTGATGATTTTTGGTACACTTATTCGTCTTATCAAAAAACTCAAAAATACAAAAAATCAAATTTTTTGGATAAGCGGTTTTTGTTTTATTGATTTTTGAAAATCAAGAAATTGACCAATATGTCCTTGACAGACACTTACAAAAATAGTAATATCTCAAAAACTATTGATCCTATAGAAGCAAGTGATAGCTCATTTTGAAGGGTTTTTAAAGACCTTTTTAAAGATGTGTGACACAATATAGTTTGTTCAATTTTTTTTTCTTAATTAAAAAAAATTTTTTTTTTTGGAAAATCTCAAAACACATTTTTTAATTTTTTTCAAAAAAATATTTCTTTTTTTTTCAATGTTTTTTTAACATTTTTGGAAAATTTTAGGATGGAGAAATAATGGAGTCATACTTTAAAGAAATAATAAGATATTTAATGCAGGGCTAATTTACCTAATATGGGTATAACAAAAAAATAAAAAGTAAGAATAATAGAAAATTTACAATAAAAAATATTTAGGTTGCTAATTTTTTTTGTCAAATATTTGAGGAATCTGTCATTTCTTCTGCAGTTAGCGTATATGTCCTACCAGTGGCAGTATTTGGGTTGACCCGTCTTAAAAGGGAATTTTCATCTATGACCAATATATCAGCTATTGGCTTTGGAAAGTAAAAAGACGGACCATGAGGATGTAAAAAACTAACTTTTAATTCCCCGCTTTCTATATTTTTGCCAATGATACATCCCATCCACCAAAGACAGTCATAGTTTATGGTTACAAAACCGGAATCGATGTTTTCAATTTCTGTGTTTCACAAACCACAGGTTGCAAAAAGACATTGAATATTTTCCTCTTTACTTAGTGAAAATGGTTTTGTAATAATTTTTTCATTACTGAGGGGGATAATCGAGTGCAATTTTTGACTCCCAGGTATCGATTGTGCTTTCAGGTATCTTTTTTCCAAAAACTTTTCATGTTGCTGGTAGTCATTTAATGAACAATATTTAAATGTTATACCAGGAATGTTTTCTGTTGCAAATTTAAAAAGATCTTTGGGGGTCATAATCTGTTCATTATATGGTCTCTGCAGACTTGCTTTAGCAGCCAACCTTTTTACGGTGCCTCCCAGTCCATCGCATGCACTCTTCCCATGGGAGGTGGCAAAAAAATTCCATTCTGCTTTAATTTTAAATTCCTCGAGATGGTACGCAATATTAAATTTTTTTTTTTATTTTTATACTGTGGGGCACAGCTGTCTGAAAAATAGATAATTTTGTCAAAATTATCAATTTGCCTCTTTAGTTCAGGCATAAGGTGGCTTAAAAAAAGATGAAATGCCACAGTGTTGTGTACCATACAGTCTGAAATAAATATATAATATAAATGACCCAGTTTTCCCTCATGAGTTTTGTAATATATTACAAAAGGATGTAGGGTTGCCTGGCTATTTGTCCAGTGATAGGACTGCACTTCATCCTGCAAAATAAATGAATAATTTTCAGCGAAGTCGCATGTGATTAGTGCTTCCCCCTTTTTTAAATTGTCTTTTACCTCATTGTAGTATTCTTTTTGCATGTGAGTGTAAAAAGAATGAGATTTTAATTTAATCAAGTCATTTGAAAATTCTTCAATGAAGTCCTCTGCTGGTTTAATTAATGTCTCCATATTGCATCTATCTACACATATCCACTTCTTAAAAGTCACATTGTCAATCATTGCTTCTTCGAACTTTTCATTCAAAAAGTTTTTTAAATTCTCAGGTCCCTGGCATATCCATTTGTCCAAAAAGCAGTGAACTCCTGGTGGGGGACACATCATTTTTGAGAGGCAAGCATGGTAGTCTGGTAAAGCAGGATTACCCTTATCATTTAAGATAAACTTGTTTATTTTAGAACACTCTATCATTAACTTCATATTTTTATGTATTGTGCACACACACACACTGTATGTGTACCGCTCTTTCCTGCTAAAATGCAACTTTTTGCTCTCAATTCACTAAATTTAGACAAACCAATTTTTAGGTCTGGATGCTCTTTCTTAAAATGCAAATATATTTCTTTGATAGTAGCCAAAACTAACCTTTTCTGATGATGCTCCTTAGTTCCTTCTTTTCTTACAACAACAAAATCTTTTTTTCCAGGCATGGGTCTACTCACATCATCTCTAAGGTAAAATGATGTTACCATTTCTACAATGTTTTGGTCAAGAGTTTTCCCAAACTTTGGATTAGGTGTGGATAAAATTCCTTTTTCTTTGACCATTTTTTTTACCATCCTGGTCATGTATTGGGAAACTCCAAATTCTTGCTGAATTTTTGCCCGACTCCAACTCATAGGAAGACAAGATAGAATTAACATTCTTTCGCTTCTTTTTTGAACTAGCTGAAATTTTTCTTTTATTTGTTGTATTATTTCGCACTCGTCCATGTTTTTTTCTTTGGTCTTTTCTACTATTGAGTATTGTTCCTGAACTAATCTTTTTTCGATCACTGCTTTCACTTTTTCAGCCTTTTCTTTGGACACTCTTCTTTTTTTGATAGGCGATTCCCCAATAATTTGCAACGACTGGTTTAGAAGGTCCAGAGGTTCATCACATTCTTTAAAAGGAGAATCTGGAGTTTGAGCGGAAGGTCTGTAACAATAAAAAAAAAACAATTTTTAATATGAAAACATTTGCTTACATTGGTAATTATTTAGTATCCAGTTTTCTGCCATTTTTGATTTTTTTTGAAAAATTCTTTATGGAGGCACCTACTAGGTCCCTAGGGCCCCAAATCCGCAACCGCCGAATTTTATTTTTTTTTTTAATTTTTTTGTTTTTTTTTTTATTTTTTAAAACCAACCCAACCCAACCCAAAACAACCAAAAAAACCCCCACAGCCCCCCCCCCCGGCACCGGCGACACCCCTTTTTGCATCAAAAAAATTTAAAAAAATGTTTTCGGCGGTTGCCGGTTTGGGGTCCTAGGGACCCCAGAACAGACAAGACAATAGACAATAGTTTATTTCCAAATTGTTTACAATAGGTAAAATCGGATCGTCATAAAAATCTACAAAAAAATTGTAAAAATAACAAAGGTATATAAATAAGTTGCAGTTACAACTGCGTTAAAAATTATTTCTAATAGTAATCGGTTTGAGAGTTTGTGACCAGGAAATTTCTAAAAATTGTTAAAATTGCACACACACAATTCAAAACATAACATTAGAACAGACAATAACGTATAGTAACAATATAATATAAAATTAGTTAAAATATGGTTAAAACATTGTAATAATATTAAAAAAAAAAAACAGAAACCAGATGTGGCGAACATTACTTAAAAGACACACATATACAGACCGCTTCAAGCTACTGCGAACATAGGGCGAAAGAAGTCTAATTTGCCAGTGTACGTACATGCAGAGACACCGCACGCCTATCAGTGAAGCAACCAACACTCAGGCTTCCGATCGCCATTCGCTGCCGTTCGCCGCCGTTCGCCTTGTATTTAGTACGCCTCTAACCACGGTGCTGTGTGGAGCGTAGTCAATGAAACCGGAATTTGGTCAATAAATACGCAAATTTTTATAACGTAATTTTCTTATTTTTTGTCACTGATAAATAAGAGCGTTTTATTGTCAACTGCTCAGATTTATTAGTGACGGCGTGTTACAATGAAAATAATAAGGAGAAACAAGATAAAAGCAAGTTCTCAAAATAAAATAATACATTCTAAAAACCAAAAAGATTCTCCCAGTCAAAAAAAAATTAAAGCAAATGTTCGAAAAGTCCTCCTTGCTCGGCTAGACAATATCCGAGCCTACTATAAAAACCCCTTCCAACGTTTCCAAGCATGTTAGGGGTGATAATTTGAAAAGCTTCTTCAAAAACAGATAGAAGTCATTAGGAGCAAGATCGGGAGATCGAGCTGGCCATAAAATAGTTCCCCGTGTACTTATAACCCGATTAGGAAATACATTATCAAGATATTCCCTAACAAGGCCAACATTGTGAGCGGAACAACCATCTTGTTGAAACCATGTTTCACCAAATCTTACACCTAACAACTGCCTAGCAGTTGGAATAATGTGCTGTTGCAGTAGATCCAAGTATCTAGGACCATTCAAATTGCAATTGCCGTTAATAAAAAATGGCCCAATTACGTGTTCCCCTACAATACCCCCCCAAACATTTAGTTTTTGGGGATACTGTGTTCTTACGTCAAAATACAAATGCAAATTTTCCCTCGACCAATATCGAACGTGTGTTGGGTTATGACTATTTGACCATTTGACCATCTGCACTTTTTCGGCAACTTCGTAGACAACATTTTTAGTTTTAAAAATGTATTATTTCAATTAAGAACTTACCCATCTGTTTCTCGAGCAAGGCAGAAATAAAACAAAATAATAAAAACAAAATGAATTTCCAAAAGATAACACTGCAGCGTGCTTCGAATCCACCTCGGTCGTACGGCACGGAGAGTAAATTGGACTTGATTCCCCCTATGTTCGCAGTAGCTTGAAGCGGTCTGTATACATTACCAAAATAAAAGACATTAAAATTCATTAAAATTTAGGAACTCACTAATGCTGTAGGGTTCTATCTTACAAATTAGATTAAAGCATTCTTTTTTGTAAAGTTTGTAGCTTTGGATATTTTTTATTTTGTTTGGAAGTTTATTAAAGAATTTAATTGCAGCATAATCCGGGCTTTTTTCAGTAATACTTAGTCTATGTTTTGGATATATATACATGTTGTTTTTGTTTCTTGTGTTAGAGGTTCTAGTACCGGCATATTTAGCAAAAAGTAATGGATTTTTTCCCAAATACAGTAAACATTCCAAGATATAAATACCCGGGACCGTTAACAACTTATTTTCTCTAACATTATTTCTACAAGAAGCATATGGCTTGATTCCTACCAAGATTCTAATAACACGTTTTTGTAAAATAAAAACGTCATTTATGTGACTGCTATGGCCCCAAAGTAATATACCATATTTTAATTGAGAGTAAAACATACCATAATAAATTGATTTTAATGAACTGTGACCTCTAAAAATTTCACTTAAAACTCTACTAGCATAGCTTGCCGCTGATAGTTTTTTACATAGATCTCTGATGTGTGAAAAAAAAATTAGGTCTTTATCAATAGTTACTCCCAATACCTTCGTGTGACTTTCAAAAGTTAATGTGTCTCCTTCATAAGTAAGGTTTTTAGGGACATATATGTCCATGTTAGAGATAACAACTGCTTTTGTTTTTTCTGTGTTCATAATGAGTTGGTTGTTAACACAGTATTCAGACACTTTACCTAGTATGTCAAAATATTCCTCATGGATGTTCCCCTCCCGATAAACCGGCATCACTACGTTGGCATCAATCATCTGCGTAATTGGCCAGAAGGTTTGGATTTTTGATGACATGGTTTAGATCATTAAGATAAATAACAAAGAGCAGAGGACCAAGAATACTTCCCTGCGGAATTCCTGTCATTATGACGTTTGATTCTGACGTAATTTTATTGTTGTTCAAATTTATTGTAACTTTTTGTGGTCTTTCAGTTAGATACGAGCAAAATAAATCCAAAACACTTCCTCTAACCCCGTACGCTTCTAATTTTTCCAAAAGAATTTCATGATTCATTGTATCAAATGCTTTTGATAAATCCAAAAAAAGTCCACAGGCCGCTCCCCTAGATTCAAGAGTCGAAATTATTGACTTGTTCAACTCTAAAAGAGCCGATTCTGTAGACCTTTTCGGGAGAAAGACATGTTGAAAATCGTTTAAAAGTGAATTTGTCAGAAAAAAATCTAACAGCCTCTTATGTATTAATAACTCATAAATTTTTGCAAAGGATAAAATCAGACTTATAGGCCTGTAGGTGCCCCCATAAAGAATTTTTCACTTAAAACCAAAAATGGCAGAAAACCGGATACTAAATAATTACCCTAAAATTATTAGCAGAGCCACAACACACAAAAAAAAAAACAAGTAAAAATGTAGGTACGTATTCGTTACTATTACTTACCCTGCTACAGGAGATGGTTGTTCATCCTGTTCCTTGTGTTCCTTGGAAAGTTTCATTCGACAATTGTCACAAATTTTCATGCCAGTCTCCACCCCTTTAAAGGAAGTCATCCAATTTGTGACATTCCGTAACTTTCCGGAATGTTTTTCCTGACTTAATGGATCACAACACCTCACAAAAAATTTTGTCCATTGTTTTGGCTTTTTACAACACACGACTCTGATAAATTTTTTAAATTAAAAAATAGCAATTTATCACATAAACCGCAGGTTTGCAATTAATTATTGTCAAAACTTTTCCTGTCTGAACCAGAAATGATACAAATAGGGGTAAGGGCCAATAAAAAGTATTAGGAGGAGCTAAACATTTTGCTGGAATTAACATGTTTAAATGTATAATAGGTGGGTGAAAAGATCTTGGGCTGAGGGGAGGACAATTGAAGAAATACTCAAAATTTTGCAGGAATAAACAAGTTTGGAAAAACCTTTTATGTATCTTATTTACAAGACTGGGAGCAATTGACAAGTTTTTAGATATAAAGAGTAAATATATAGGTATTTATCAAAAAATCTATGGTTTTTTCCTGCAAGGTTTTTCATATTATTTTTTTAAAAATAGAACCAATAACTTCTCCATCCTGAAATTTTCCAAAAATATTAAAAAAATACTGAAAAAAAAATAGTATTTTTTTGAAAAAAACTCAAAATGCTGTTTTCAAGATTTTTCAAAAAAAAAAATATTAAAAAAATTAAAAAAAAATAAAAACAAAAAATTACATGGTGATACACATCGTTAAAAAGGTCTTTAAAAAACCTTCAAAATAAGCTATAACTCGCTTCTATAGGACCAATAGTTTTTGAGATATTGCTATTTTTGTAAGTGCCTGTCTAGGGCATATTGGTCAATTTCTTTATTTTCAAAAATCAATAAATCAAAAACCGCTTATACACAAAAATTTAATTTTTTGGATTTTTAAGTTTTTGGATCAGAAGAATAAGTGTACCAAAAATCATCAAAATCGGAGATGGTCAAAACGAAAAGTGCCTTTTTTTTGGTTGATTTGATATGGTTTGACCCATAACTGTTCTTAATTTTCCACTATTTTTATTTGCTCAGGTAAAGTAAATTCGTTTTGTCCTGCTTTAGAAACGTAAACAAATAAGTTGAACTTGAAATTTTTGTTGTTTTCAGTTGTAAGGGATTTAAACAATCAATATAGGGTAAATTTTTTCCTAAATGGAACATTGTTTACTTTTACCAAAAATATCCCATAGTTTAGATTAAAAAGAGACAACACTAGCCAAAATTTTTACCTTTTTGTTGTTTACAGTAAATAAACCAGTGGCATACCTACTTTAATATAAATTTACACATAAATTATATAATTAAAATTTTACTATAATATGAAATCTGCAAAATCATTTATATAACATGCAAGAAATAATTCTGCCACTTACTTTGAGCTTTGGAAGCTCCCTAATAATAAATTTTTGTAGTGGTTTTATACAAAATAAATTTATTACAAAGTTTGTATATGATTTCAATTTCCAACACAGTCAAATTATGCCAAACATTAAAACAAACAGAGTTCACAGACCCTCTGGAACATCAAGAAAAAAAAATATTATTATCTACTAACTAAAAATTATGTTATTGTGTTTGTGAAATGTTCCTCATTCAAGCAAATGTCATTTTAAAATCTCCTACAGGGCACATAGGAGCTAGGTAATCTGTGTTTATCGGGGCCTGTGTTTATAGGTAAAACTATATAAGATCTTATGTTTCTTTAATTCGACAAAAGCAATATTTTATTTGAAATAGAAAATTTAATACTAATTTAATAACCTACAATAATATAAGTAAGTAATGGGCCATTTTCTCACCTTTCACTTAAGTCCTAAGTTACACTTATCTTAATTTAATCGGTTACAGGTACTGTCAAAGTTCCACTTAAGTACCAAATTTTCACCCTTGGCTTAAATGGTAAAATTTGAATACTTAAGTTTTACTCAAAATATTTTTTTCTGTTTTTGGTGTTTTTTGAAGTTTATTCGGGCTAGAATCGTCTTTTTTACTATAAAAGAAGTATTCGAAGACTCATGCCAAACAATTCAGGAAGAAAATTGGGAAAATAGACACATAACCTATATAAAGGTTTTTGTTTACATGTGTAGTGAAAATTTAGTATCTGAATTTTAGGCTGGGTTTATGCTATAGGAAATTGTTTTGCATTGCTACTGAAGGCAGTTTTTAGAAAATTGAGTTAGTACGGGACGACGAAGAGAACGACGATCTTTTGTTTGTCATCAATGGGATACCTTAGACATAGATTTGTGCGCTATGACTATTTTAATAGTTTCGACGATGATAATTTTAGGACAAGATTTCGTCTTACAAAAGAAAGCACGTTATTTGTGCTCCACTTGATCGAGGCTCAAATTGAGCACCCCAATGACTAGTGAGTACGAAAAACAATCACTCGAGGGGTTGGGCAGGGATCTTTATTAGGACCATTTTTCTTGATAGTCTATTTGCTTAACCTTCCTGACACTCTTAGAAACGACAACAGTATATGTAGATGATAATGGTTTCATAACAAGATTAGGAAAAGAAGAAAATATTGTCACAGCAAGCGATAAGGTATTGCAGGCACCTGGCCAGTGGTTTTCGGCAAATTTCTTGGCATTGAATATGAATAAGACTGTGATTGTCTGTCAACTTTAAAATTAGGGTAAGCCAACTCGTCAATCAAGAAAATAATGCAAAGTTCTTAGGGGTACTGTTGGATCCAAGTCTTTCTTGCGGTGTCCTCACATAATAAGTATGTGTAACAGATTGTCAAAACTAGTGTATGCCCTACGAAAGATAGTATCAATTATAAACAGGGGAGCTGCAAGAACTGCCTACTTTGCAATTTTCCACTCAATAATGACATATGGCATTGTAGAGTGGGGAAATCCTGCCCACCATCTCCTTCAAAAGGTATTTTTAAAACAAAAATCAGCAATTAGAATAATGGCTGAGTGCAGCAGAGGGGAGAGACTTGCAGACCTTTGTTTGTAGAATGCAGAATGCTGACTCTGTTCGGGGACGGGGAGATAATTCTTAACAAACTGTGCAGGGTTAAAACTCAGAATCATATACAGCAGTCTAGTCAGCATCAATACAACACCAGAAATAAAGAACACCTTGTCATACCCAAATTTAGGATTGAAAAGAATAATTAGCTGGGAATACATTTATTTAATTCTTTATCTATTGAAGTCAGAAACATGAATCTTAGGAAGTTTAAAATATTTTTAAAGGACATTTTAATAGATGCCTGTCCCTACAGTGTTACGGAAATTTTAGATTTTGATGAAAAACATTTTAATCAAACCTAAATAATTTAGTCTTGTCTGTTTTTTTTTGGTTTTTCTGTAGCCTATATTAAGTGTGAATTTTATTCAAAATTTTAAGAATGAGTTGTTAGCAATCTAAATTTAAAAAATATTTATGTAGCATTTACCTATTTCTCTTTATTATTGTTGTTATGTCCTTTGATACTGTTTCTTTTTCTGTAAAAAATCTCAAATAATTTATTAAGTATAATTTCAGCTTATGACATGTCAGGTGATTTTTTAATTAAAAACTTTATCCCCAATTGTAACATTATTAGGCTAAGAAAAAATGGCTGTGTCCATTTATTGTAGGATGTTTATTATTGTTATAGGAAAATTTAGTCAGCCTAACTTCTATAGACAAATTTAAATAATTTATGATGTAATGTTAATTAAAATGACGCGTCGATAAAAATGTATACTTTTTTATGACTAATAAATTGAATTGAATATTCATAAGGCAGATTCAGAGTTTCGTAAGGTAAGCGGTATGAGGTATGTGGTAAGATGCAAGGAAAATATAGATATAGCAAACACATGCTTACATTATGGAACTCTGAATCCGCCTTTACCCTCCATGAAAAGAAAGAGACCTAGATTTCTGTCAGACAACACACAGACCCCCAGCTACATGCCACAATAGCAGGTATTCTATTCTCTCCATCTACTACGGTCCCAGTCAGATTAAAATTTAGATCCCCTAGTAGGAATTATCCCTGCAAACAACACACAGAACCCGAGCGGCCCCAACCCCAGCCCCAACATAAACCAATTCATTCACTTATCAACAACAAAAACTGAAAAAACCTGCTGTCAAATGTCAATTATTTCATGTTGGTTTGGTAAAATTCCAAAATCTCTAACAATCTGTCATCAGTCTGCAGCGTTGCCAGCTTGTTTGGAACTTAAGTTAAGTATAAGATAAGAAAAAGTTTGGCAAGCTGATTTTGGAACTTAAGAGATGTTACTACTTAAGTTAAAACTTAAGATAATCCAAAGTCAGAAAGTGGCCCAATACATCTAAAAACCACCAACACCTTGTTCTAAAGAGCCAAGTTTTAACTAAAGTTTACTGCTATTGATAAGACAAACCCAACATATATCAAGAGGGAGTAAACTGGCACATCTTATGCTAATGTGCAAGTTTAAGAATTAAATTAAGGTATATTATAATGTAGTTATATATCTATATTATATACTGTCATGATTCAAAAAATTTGTAACCCGAGCAAAGCGAGGCACCAACTGTGATTTTAGTTCAAAATTTTTATTATCATTAAAATTATTTCAAAAAGTCTTAGAATTACTGAAAATAAAAAAAAATGAAAAAATATGCAAAGCATTTTTGTTTTATAGTATAATGTATTATGAACTATATTATCAACGGCCATAAAAATGTGTGCTAAATTTTAGTTAAATCAGATTCTTATTATGCCAGACATAGTGGAATTTCCCCAACAATTCCATACTAAAGTTAAAATATGAAAAAAATAAAGAACACCTTAACCTTAACCATGTACTGATTATTTCGCTTAATATGGTTTGATATTCATTAAACAACATAACAGAGGCAAACATACCATTCTTACCGAAATTTTTACCACTTATCTTTGTATCGCAAAGACTTATGCTGTCGCGATCTAAGTTCGCCATTGGAGATGACTTAAATTTTGTTATTTTTTCTGGACATGAGCAGAAACTTACTTAAAGTGACTTTTTCGGTACACAATAAAAAGTCAATAATGCTTAGGGTATATAGAGACATCTAGGGCAGATGAAAAGATTCAAATATCAATTCGAACGGCGAGAGCAGATGGCCATGGCGGGTGGCAGTATAAATCAACCTTAATATTCTGATAAGAGATAGGAATTCAATATTCTTACTTTCTTAAAAAAAACAGACGTGTTGGTTGATTTTTTAATCTAAGGATCTACTATTTTAAGTATATTTTATAAACTTTTTTATTTTCTGTGTACCTGCCGGCATGTACCGCCACTGACTGATTTCACTTGCTCCCCCTTTGTTTTCAAAACATTGGATAATTTCTTCCAAAATATCACTTTAAATGCACTGATATTTTCTCCTACTGGGCTCTGCCCCGCCCACAAGTCAATCACGACCAAAAGTGGTTAATACAGAGTTCTCTATCCCTATCATTGTAACGTCGTTAAAAGGATAGAAAATAAATCGATATTAATCAACTTCGTTTTGGTTTGATTTTATTTGTAAATAAACAGTGGTTATTATTTGCCAAGGAGTTTTCGTTGGATCAGATATCTTGCCTCTTTTTAATCTTAGGCCCATAGGTTACTCAAAGTTTCTATCACACAGCACAGGCGAGAGCCAAGCAGTGGTTTGATACAAATAAACTGTCAGTAAATGTCGACAAAACAAAAAATTATAATTTTTCTCAGACTTCCATGAGAGGGACAATGAGAATAGTGTCAAGTTTCTGGGCATCCATCTAGACCCAAAACTAAAATGGGATGTCCAGACTGATATAGTCTGCAAAAAACTAAGAAGTACGACAGTCTATTTGCTTAGAAATCTGGCAGGATTAGTGTTCCTTGAAACACTAAAAAGTGCTTATCATGAACTTTTCCACTCTGTCATGACCTACAGTGTATTGGCATGGAGAAAAGCTAGCTTCACTAAAAGAGTCTTTGCTTTACAAAGAAAAACAGTAAGAATCATAGCAGGCCTTGGGTACAGAGAAGACTGCAGGCATGCTTTTCGTTACAGTGTATTGGCATGGGGAAAAGCTAGCTCCACTAAAAGAGTCTTTGCTTTACAAAGAAAAGCAATAAGAATCATAGAAGACCTTGGGTACAGAGAAGACTGCAAGGATGCGAAATCTGAAAATTATCACTTTTCCTTCATCATATATCTATGTCAGAAAAGATCAAACCAATTTTCATACTCATCACGATATACATGATTATCCAACACGCCATGGAGGTGGTTTCTGTCGCCTTAAGAAGTGTCAGTCTAGACCTGAATACACAGGTGTAAAATTTTTTAATAAAATGCCATCTAATATAAGAGAACTCCCATTAAACATCTTTAAAAAAAAATAAAATCATTCTTAATAGAAAAAGATTTTTATTCAGACGAAAAATACTTGGATTGTAAGACTAACAACATTATAAAACTGCCTTTTCAAATTGTGTGTTATATTTTAGCCAATTTAAATTCAATTCACTTTGAAGAAAATAAAAAACCTCCAAATCAGTTACTTCAACCGAAAAGAAACTAAAAAACAAAAGATCAAAAGATCTTGGGTGGAAATAACGAAAATTCAAACTTGGATGAGTATCCCACAAGGAACACACAAAAGATCAAAGCTAAGAGAAATGATTAAACGATGTTTCGCCCTGGGTAACCAGCGTGGGCTCATCAGTAGTTTTACTGGTCACCCTCCACTATACATCATTAAACACCATCATACACTTAGATTTCCAACCTTGAACCACTCACAAATAGGCATCGTTCCGCACTGGTACTTACTTATCCAAGTTACCTGATACGAATTCGTCCTGGCGTGTTAATATTTCCAGTAGGATTATGCTCCTAAGGCAATTAAAGCAAAGAAGAAGTTAAAAAACCTCCAAATCAGTTACTTCAACCGAAAAGAAACTAAAAAACAAAAGATCTTGGGTGGAAATAACGAAAATTCAAACTTGGATGAGTATCCCACAAGGAACACACAAAAGATCAAATCGAAGAGAAATGATTAAACGATGTTTCACCTTGGCTAACCAGCGTGGGCTCATCAGTAGTTTTACTGGTCACCCTCCATTATACATCATTAAACACCATCATACACTTAGATTTCCAACCTTGAACCACTCACAAATAGGCATCGTTCCGCACTGGTACTTACTTATCCAGGTTACCTGATACGAATTCGTCCTGGCGTGTTAATATTCCCAGTAGGATTATGCTCCTAAGGCAATTAAAACAAAGAAGAAGTTAAAAAACCTCCAAATCAGTTACTTCAACCGAAAAGAAACTAAAAAACAAAAGATCAAAAGATCTTGGGTGGAAATAACGAAAATTCAAACTTGGATGAGTATCCCACAAGGAACACACAAAATATCAAAGCGAAGAGAAATGATTAAACGATGTTTCGCCCTGGGTAACCAGCGTGGGCTCATCAGTAGTTTTACTGGTCACCCTCCACTATACATCATTAAACACCATCATACACTTAGATTTCCAACCTTGAATCACTCACAAATAGGCATCGTTCCGCACTGGTACTTACTTATCCAAGTTACCTGATACGAATTCGTCCTGGCGTGTTAATATTTCCAGTAGGAATATGCTCCTAAGGCAATTAAAACAAAGAAGAAGTTAAAAAACCTCCAAATCAGTTACTTCAACCGAAAAGAAACTAAAAAAGAAAAGATCAAAAGATCTTCAATTCAAACTTGGATGAGTATCCCACAAGGAACACACAAAAGATCAAAGCGAAGAGAAATGATTAAACGCTGTTTCACCTTGGGTAACCAGCGTGGGCTCATCAGTAGTTTTACTGGTCACCCTCCATTATACATCATTAAACACCATCATACACTTAGATTTCCAACCTTGAACCACTCACAAATAGGCATCGTTCCGCACTGGTACTTACTTATCCAGGTTACCTGATACGAATTCGTCCTGGCGTGTTAATATTCCCAGTAGGATTATGCTCCTAAGGCAATTAAAACAAAGAAGAAGTTAAAAAACCTCCAAATCAGTTACTTCAACCGAAAAGAAACTAAAAAACAAAAGATCAAAAGATCTTGGGTGGAAATAACGAAAATTCAAACTTGGATGAGTATCCCACAAGGAACACACAAAAGATCAAAGCGAAGAGAAATGATTAAACGATGTTTCACCCTGGATAACCAGCGTGGGCTCATCAGTAGTTTTACTGGTCACCCTCCACTATACATCATTAAACACCATCATACACTTAGATTTCCAACCTTGAACCACTCACAAATAGGCATCGTTCCGCACTGGTACTTACTTATCCAAGTTACCTGATACGAATTCGTCCTGGCGTGTTAATATTTCCAGTAGGATTATGCTCCTAAGGCAATTAAAACAAAGAAGAAGTTAAAAAACCTCCAAATCAGTTACTTCAACCGAAAAGAAACTAAAAAACAAAAGATCAAAAGATCTTGGGTGGAAATAACGAAAATTCAAACTTGGATGAGTATCCCACAAGGAACACACTAAAGATCAAAGCGGAGAGAAATGATTAAACGATGTTTCACCTTGGGTAACCAGCGTGGGCTCATCAGTAGTTTTACTGGTCACCCTCCATTATACATCATTAAACACCATCATACACTTAGATTTCCAACCTTGAACCATTTTGTATTTATTGCAACACTAGTTGCACGCCTATGGCGGCCTATCACAAGATGGCGTCGAAGAAACATATGATAACAAACCTGTGAAATGTTTGATTTTCACCTGCAATCTCCAGTTTTCGTCACACTACGCACTTTGTCACATCACTTTGGCCATAAACACTTAAAAATCTATTGAAAAAATATTAAAAAACTCTCGATTAATCTGTAAAATATACCAAAACCTCGATTATGCTAAAGCTACAAGGCCGTAGAGAAATTATGAATGGAGCAGCGTACACACGTTTATATAGCTGATCCGCCACAAATGCGAGGTTGTTACATTGTTATAGGTTTTATTCCCGATATATATTGGGAAATAAAAACAATTATTCTTTCGGCCAAAATATCAGGTATTTTATATGATATTTCGATCGAAAAAATGAGGTATATTTCAAGTACCATAACATTTACCTCCACATTATAAACTCTTTATTGATTTACAATTGTGAAGATTCAAGGAAATTTAAATGCAATTATATAATATACCTACATTTCTTTATATATTTGAATAATAATAAGGTGTTTCTCCATGTTAAAAAAAACAAACCGGAGAATTTGCATAATTGCATGTAAATGATAAAGTTATAAAAATAATATGTTTTTAAAAACATTAGAGTGTAGAGATACAACTTTCAGAGCAATCTGGCACTGTCGCCAAATTGTTTACCTTATGTTTGATCGCAACTGTGGTAAACATAATGTCTCTATTTAAGTTATACCTTTATGGCAAAACTCGACATTCGGCAAGTATACTTGAATCCGATTATAGGGGTATACCGCCTATAATCGGATTCACATGTGTAAATCCCTGGGTTTTACTAGGCGTCGGAAAAAATAAACCATGATCATGAGTTAGAACAGTTCAGGCCCTAAGTTATCGTAGCCCAGACCGTGAATTATCACAGACCCAAAAAATTAATACATGAAACTGGGCTGGGGCAATCCCATGCCTGAATTATGGTAGCCCACGACTTGCTGAGTTCTCTCAGCTAAATTCAAATGGTTTGGGACAATCATACCGTATGCTATAGTAACGCACGGTGTGAGTTCTGGTAGCCCTAAATTTTCAACGACTGGTCGTGGGTTGGCCCCGTTTTTTCAGTGTATGTTGTTGGGTAATCCAGCCCACAATTAAAACTATGAGCGCAGTAAAAGTTGTTAGAAAAAGCAAACGGAACAAATCCTAACAAGAATAGAAGTGCTAATAGCGCTGGATGTTAGAAATGCTTTTAACTCTGCCTCGTGGCTGAAAATAGTAGAAAGGCTAACAGACACTCGTATATCCCAATACCGTAATTAGCTACTTTAAAGAACGATACATACTTACCCAACAAAATAAAGTTAAAACATCAGCAGGCATCCTCCAAGGATCGGTATTAGGGTCCCTACTCTGGAGTATATACTATGACCTCAAACTTAGACTAAAACTTTCTAGGGGCGTGGGCATAGTTGGATACGCGGATGATCTAATGGTAATAGTGAGGGCTGACACAGCGATACATCTTATGCAAAGAGCAAACGAGACAACAAGACTTATTAACGAATGGATGACAAACAACCACCTAGAATTAGCACCAGAAAAAACCGAAGCCGTTATACTAAGCGGAAACAAAGATCAGCAAAACATTGAGTTGAGTTTCAACTAAATGGAGTCCTTATAAAACCGCAAAAGAGCGTACGATATCTTGGAATCCACATTGATGGAAATCAGAAATTCGGAAAGCATATAGAATAAACCACTAAAAGAGCAACTAAAAGACTCGCTGAACTACAATTACTTTTGCCGAACATAAACGGGCCCACTACGAGCAAGAGGAAGTTACTATACAGTGTAATCCATTCAATCGTGACATATGGTGCAGTGATATGGAGTCCGGTACTGCGCACAAAGAAGTACAAAAACATGCTGATAAGAATGCAACGGAAAGCCTTACTAAGAGTATTTCAGGTTATAACAGGAATCCCGCCCATAGACTTAATTGTCGATATTACACTTTATTAGCTACTGAAAAGCTCTCAATTTACTGTGTTTTAGTTACAATCATCAGCAAACTTAACTTACTAATCTTGCACCTTACCCATCTAAAAAATATATATTCAAATAACTTAATAATTCCCTACATTTCAGTTATTCCACCTTATAATATCAATTTTTTCGAAAATATATTTTTTACATTTTTGCTTAAACCTGTATAGTGTTTGTAAATTTTTAATTTCAACAGGTAGATTATTAAACAGTATAAGCCCCTCTATAAATTGTATTCATTCTGCTTTGTGACAAAGTTATGTAAAAGTCGTTATTTACACGTGCACGTGTATTATGAGAATGAACAGATTGCGTATACGTTAGTTCTTTACTTAAATAACTAGGCAGCATGTTATGCTTTAACTTAAATATAAAAATTAACATATTGTAGTCAGCCTTTGATTTACACTCATTAACGACGACTAACAAGTGTTTCTTTATTGCATATTAAAACAGCTCTTAGTGCTCTATTTTGAATTTTTTGTAACGATTTCATGTCTTCAACATTTAAAAAGTATAAAAGCGTCGAACAATAATCGTATTGTGGTGTTATATTGATTTGGACACTACTAATTTTGAGAATTGTGATACCTTGTTATCTTTTTTAGCAATTTTATTTTTTATGTAACTACAATGTTGTTTCATATTTATTTCTTTATCACTAATTACACCTAGATATTTAGGTGACGCTACTTCTTCAATTAATTTGTTTTTAACTGTAATGTTAAACTTTATCTTATCATTTTTAATTTTTGCTTGTTGTTTTGATCCCATAATCATAAATTTAGTTTTATCTATATCTATTTTCCAAATCATAATTCAAAAAATTTTCGGGTTCTATTGGCTCTCCACAAATATACAATAACCCATCATCTGCAAACAGCCTAATTTTACAATACATATATACAATATAAAAATCAAACATCCCATTACCGACCCTTGCGGGACTCCAAATTTAATGTGTAGTTCTTCCGAAACCTCATTATTAATTTTAACTTTTGCTTTCTGGTCTTTACATAAGTTGTCCATAACTGTAATGCATCATTGGCAACACCATACTTTTAAAGTACACTCGAAAGCTCTTTTGATGTCGAGAAAAACTGCCCCTATGATTGCTCTTCGATGATAATCATATTTAGCTCAATAAACTCTAAAAGCTGGTGTTTTATTGCTATCTCTAGTATTTTTTCATAAATTGGTAACGTATAGGTCGATATTCTGAACATAAAATAGTATCGTATACTTTTTCTGTGGTGTTATTGCTGTTATTTAAATGTAAATTAAATCCAACAACTTTGTCCCTACTGAATGAAAGACAGCTTTAATAACATTCAAATTTATTCCATCCTTATCAGCCGTATTTTTTTTTTATTGAAAAGATTAATTCTTTCAAGTCTGCCATGGAAATTTGAGAAAATTTTTTGAGTTTATTGGTTGGTTCTGGAATTTTTGCAAGAATATCATTTAGATTTACCTTAACTGACCTTATAGTTGATAAAATGTTCTTAATACTTTCAATAAAATATGAATTGAACTTGTTTGCTATCTGTTTAATGTCTGTCTCTAAATTCCCGTTAAAATTTATTTCTTCTTTGCATTTTTGACCTATAAGCTGTTTTAGGTGTTTCCAGATAATTCGGCTATCGTTTTTATTCTCATCAACTACCCTTTCATAATATTTTTTTTTTAGCTCTTAAAGCTTTTGTTATTTCCTATGCTTATACTTACTCCATTTATCTACACTATTATTTAATTTTGCTTGTTTATACATTGTATCGCTACCTTTTATCAAATTCATTACATCTTGTGTAAACCATATTTTAATTTTAAAGTTATTGAGCATGTGTACTTTTTGAAAAGGAACATGTGTCTTTAAAGCATCCATTAGATTATTTACAAAATTAAGCGCTAAATTGCTATCATTTAGTTCTTTTTGATTCAACCAAGTTTTTACACACAGTGAAGTTTAAATATTTATTATTTGTTACAACAAAATCTATAAGGGTTTCAGATCTGCTGGTGTGCTTTCTGTAATTACTTGATAAAGTCCAAATTGCTGAAAAAGTTCGATAATTTTTTGAAAATAGGTATTTTTTTAAAGTAAATTTATGTTAAAATCTCCAACAATTATTACATTTACATTTGAGAAGTATGTGCTTTCAAACTGCTCTTCTAAAAATTGTAAAAAACCGGCATCAGATGAGCTGGGAGAGTGATATAATGTATACACTATCTATGTTGACTGAAAAACTTTTACTTTAACACCCAAAAGGTTAGATTACTTTTATTATACATTACTACGCCTCCTGTATGCCTGCTGCTTGAGTTGCATAATACTAAATTGTAGGTTTTTATTTCTAATTCTTGCAGCAGGATATCATCATGAAGATAAAAATGGACACAATGAAGAAAGAAAAGGAACCGTAAAAGAGAAAACACTGGAATCCTGGCAAGCAAGATGAGACCGAATTACCGAAAAAGGACAATGGACGAATTATTCTCGATATTATTATGGATAGACTGCAAACAAAAAAAATGGATTACTATATGACACAAGCTCTAACGGGACATAGATCTTTTAGGACATACACAAAGCGAATAGGGAAAACGGAGGACATATGTCGGTACTGTCAAAGAATAGATGACGCAGAACATACGTTTATTGACTGTCCTAGATTTGGAAACTACCGCCAAACAACAAGACACGATCTACACATAGAGAATATGACCATAGGGAATCTCTTTAAAGAAATTATATAAGAACCACCTAGGATACCAAAACAGTGAACGGCGAAATAATGACGTTACATTCCTAAGAATGGTTCCGCTATTTTGACCAAATCTACAGAGCGGAGGTATTTAGTCCGTAGGCGTCCTCAAGAGAGGATGAATCGAGCACATTCGGTAGACCACAAGAGGCCGGTGTCTATGAAGATGTCTCGTCGGTATTTTAAAAAATAAACTTTTTTTTTTGATTAATAGATTCATTTTACGATTTTTTTTTTTCAATTCCAATAAATCTGCCCTACACATTTTTTAGAAAGATTCGCATTTGCCCGAGTAATTTTGTTTTTTTAAAATGTTATTATTGTGTGCCTAAATGGTCAGATAAACATCAACGACTTAAAAGTGTTTTTTCCTAATCTAAAAGTACCTTCTTTTAAATTAGGTGTCCTAAATATATTTCTGTTCTCTAGATATTTTATAAAATGGTATATTAATTTTCTTTACTTTATAAAATTTTAATATAGTAGAAATCGCTTATAACACACAGGTCCCGCCTAGATTCCATAAGAACCTGTATTAAAAAACACACTATAGCTCTCGCTATAACTACATCGTTTATAACAACTTATCGGTTATAACGACGAAAATTGTTGAGTTTTGGTACAAAAATATCGTATATAACGACGTGAAGATGACGGAGCGAAACATCTGCAATACTATGGCTACTGTTTTTACGATTTCGCGGTTCTTCTCATTAAAAAAAAGTTTGTAATGTTTGATCAAGATTTAGGCACCGATCAAAACCAGCGATTTACCTACTACAAACTAGCGTTTTTGTTAAATGCACATATACCTGATAGGACTTGCGTGTTTTGTTTTCATACTTATTTCCCATGTTGTTTTAGTTAGTTTATAAGTACATTTATTGTTATACAGGGTGTCCCAAAAGTCTGAATCTACCCTATATAATATCTTCAGAACCCAAAGAGGCAGAGTAGTAAAATTTCACATAATTAGGTGGTTTACGAAAAAAGTACCTTTTTGGATGCTACACGTGCCGCCAGTCATTCATTTTTTAAATGAAATACCCTGTATATTTTAGAAAATTGGAATAGAGCAATGACAATGAATCACCGAATAACCTTTTTCTTGTTTTACTCATATAGGTCTTATGGAGATGATTTTCCCATTTTATTTAAAAACGGTTAGAGAAAAAAATAACATATTAGGTTTTTTCGGAAACAGAAGGAAAGGTTCTAGTTAAATTTTCCAAAATATATAGAGTATTCATTTTAAAAAAAAATTATATCATCGCCGCCCAGCTTCGCGCCCTTTGGCGGGATGATAGCATCCAAAAATATACTTCTTTGTAAACTATCTAATTGTGTGAAATTTTACTTGTCTTCCTTGGTTTTGGAGATATTGGGATAGACTTTTGGGACTCCCTGTATAGGTAGATATTCTAATTCAAATAAAATATTTCGATCTTCATAACAATAGACTATTGGTAATACTTTTTTTTACTTTTTTCCTTGAATGTCATTATAAACAATTTCTACTGTATTTTGTTTGCCTATATTTTAGCTATTGGCTACTTGTAATTGGTCTAAAACTACAACTGAAATGTGTGGAGGCTTTTATTAGCTGCGATGTTATCTCAACTGTTTCTGCCCATGAAGCTTTGGTTATCAAAATTATAGGTGCAAAAGGTCCCTATTAATTGCCCCATTAAACTTAAGCTTAAATCTCTTATAAACCTGAAAGGCAGTGTAGAATTTTTACCTAAAAAAACTTTCGAAATTTTAATAAATATATTTTAAACCTTAATTGGGAATAATATTTTACACTTTAACCAGCCAATTAAATTTGGATTACAAAAGGCATCAAAACTGCAAGTAAAAACTTAAGATCATTAAGAATGTTACTTTAAAAAAAAATACAAATATATAAATAAATCTATCTCTGAGTCATAATTACCGCAAAGGTTAATTTTTACAAAAATTGTCTAAAACGTGCATACAAAATAAATAAAGAGGCTTGTAAATGATTTAAGGGTTAAAAGCAGCTCACAAATCCATGCCTGTTTTTTCTGAGGTTGAATCAAAAATTCATAATGATCAATACTGCTTAAAACTGAGTCTTTACATTCTGACACAGATCCTCTTAATAATTTAAGGAAACATCAGGAGATAGAAATGACTATTAAAACACTTCTGGCATAGATAAAATCCATAAAAATATTTCAAAACAAAACAAAACCTCTTAAGCGGGCCCATTGTACCCAGAAATCTACTCAGAATTTGAAAATCGTAACTAATCCACAACAAAACTTAATTTACTCATAATACTTTGCCTTCAACGATATTCCATTTAAAGCTTTAGTAAAACCAATACAAAAGGCTTTCATCAGAATCAGTTTTTAAAGTCATGTATGTATGTGTTGTATTTCTGGATCACCGTATTTCCTTACGACGGATTTGTAGTTGTTGGATATTACTCATTTTAATAATAAGATTTTTGTCAAAATAATATAAATATAAATAATAAGGTGTAAACTTTTTTTAGCAAGAGTTCAGGGCCTGGTGGTCAAAATGTCAATAAATTAAACACAAAAGTTGAAATCCGGTTCCATCTGCAATCGTCAAAATGGCTTAGTGACAATATCAAGTCAAAGCTATCTGAAAAAGTCGCTGCGAAAATGACCAAAGAAGGGTATATAGTATTCAGGTACGTGTTTTTTTTTGTTAGTTTAGGTTCACAAAACTTTTTGGAGATTTCGAGAGGGATTTTTCACTTGGCAATGTACAGCAGAAATCGCATTTTAGTTATAGCAAATTTTGTAAATTTTACTTCTTCTGCGGAGTGGTGAAATTTTAAACAAAACGCAATCTTGAAAAATTATCAGTAATTTTAAACCTCTAGTGGTATTACATTTTGGCCGGGCAGTATTTTGACATTGTTGACAGGTACGCGTACGCAGCAGCCATCAGTTTTAACGTCAGTCGTAATAGTGTTACGGCCTGACTTTATTTGTAAAAGTTTTAAAATCGGATACAAGATGTCTTTATTTTGACATTTTGAAAAATATAATTAAAAAACAACAATAATCATGGCTGAATTAATTTACATTTAATAAAAAACAATTTCAGTAATTACCAAAATATTTACGATTTTAATTTTTGAGATTATAAAAATTCTGCTAAAAATTGGACAGTTTGTCCGAAAATAAATAAATAAACGAAATTAACCAAAAACCGCTAAGAAAATTTGCTTGGGTTATAAATAAGGCCGATTACACATCTCCTATTCCAATAACACTCATTTCGCAAGCGACTTGAAGTCCGTCATTATTAGGGTAAGATCGGCACTAAAAATAACATTTTCTGTGTCTATGCTTATTTGTGCCTCTGCGCACTAAGCAAAAAGAGAGGAGGTAAATGAAATAACGGCAAATCTTATCAGACACGATCTTTGTGCTTATTCCTAACCTCAAATTTTTATATGTTATTTTGACAAGGTTTTTGAAAATTTGCGAAAATATTTTGTAATTTGTGTTACCATTATCCTAGATTAGGTTAGATTAGAATGGGATGGTGTAGATAGCTGTCCACCTCTCCTTCTCAGATCTATTGTGTTTCCACTTTCTTCTTCCCTGCTGTGCTAGAACTACAAAACAAGTTGCAGCCCCGTTCTTGTCATGAAACCCAGAAGCTTTGCCAGTGTGCCAGCGGCATATAGCATCATCTACCAATCCCATTGCATACAATTGCTTATTGAGTTTGCAGTGACCTGTTAGGAGCCCCACTATTTGTCTGACAAGCTTCCTTTCCTTACTAAGAAGTTCTGCCGTCAGCTTTGGGGAAACGTTCTTTAATGAACTGTTTGGCCTGTCTTTGTCCAGGCGTTTGCTACCACAGACCGTTCGTCTCTTTGGTGAGCCACTGTTTAATGGATTGCTTGGCTCTGGCCTTAGCGAATCCACAAAATGGTTCATGCCCCGTGAACTTTATTGCCGAGCCTTGCCTGGCCAATTCATCGGTTTTTTCGTTTTCAGAGTGTCCCCGATGCCTGGGTTCCAGACAGGCTAGTGTCACCTTTTTGGTGCTATTTAGAGCCGTTCTGCAGTCCCAAACCGCTGCTTCTAGAGCTTTAAGTGCAGCTTGATCTGAATATATAACTACCGAATGAGAGTTTTTCTCTACTCTTTGTATTTCTTCGGCACAGTGATGTATTGCCGCTACTTCAGCTTGGAACACTGTGCAATCGTTTGTCAAGCTTATAGACTAAAGTCTCGTATTTTTGCCCGTATATGCCAGCTCCTACACCCTCATCGGTCTTGGAGCCGTCTGTGTACCAGATGGATTCCGCTCCGAAAGAAGGATTTCCCTCCCAGTCGGCCCTATCTGGAATTCTGACATTATCCTAATTTGATTTTATTTTTGCTGGCTCAAAAATTCCTAACTTTAATTATGCCAACTTTATAGGTGGTACGATATGAGCACATTAAGATGACAATAGTGTCAGAAACAGTATCAAAAACGTTAGATAACCAACTTAGGGGCCATCCATAAATTACGTAACGCAGCAAGGTGGTGGGAGAGGAGTAGCTGGAAGTATTATAAAGTGTTACAAGAGTACAGGAGGGGAATTTTATCCGGAACTGTCAAAAATATTGCCGACTTTATTAAAGTTAGGCTATGCCGACTTTATGTTTCGACTTTATGTATAAGTAAGATAAAAAAAAAACAAAATACTGATTGTTTATAGTATTTTAATTTTAGAAAGTACTAGGTTTCTAAAAAGATGTAGTACATAAATTTGTATTAGTAAGTACCATACATAGTTACCAAACCAGACAAAATTCTAACAATTACTACGTGTATACGCACCTAAAACCAGTTTTTTATAAGGATGGTTTTAAATAAAGTCGCTTTTGGCGAAGGTTTGTACGTCCTTTATTAAATGTCAGAGCAAAACAATAAAACAAACAAAGATGTTGTACAAAACTTTGCATTAGAAGTACCATACATAGTTACCATGCACTTAAAGTCGATTTTATATAAAGACGGTTTTAAATAAAATCGCTTTTCGCGAGGGTTTATACGTTAAATGTCAGTTTTAAAGATAAAACCAATACAGGGTTCAAAGTGGTCAGGGAAAACCTGCAAAAGTCAGGGAATTTGTATGCTGTTAGGGAAAACTTAGTAAAAAACCCAAAAATGACCTAAAAGTCAGGGAATAAGCTACCCATAGTGCGCAACTGTTTATGATTATTTTAGAAATAAACCTGGTAAAACCAAAATATTTAGTAAATTTAGAAATCCGTTCGCAACCGTGCAGCATATGCAAAAAAAAACGAAACAAAGTCACTGCATTTTTCTGAGCTATATTCGTATTTTTGTCCGCACCAATCAGGATGTAAAAAACATGCCAATGTATTTGTTGTTTAATTCCGCCCTTATTGCACCGGCTCTTACCGACAGATAAAAAATATTCGGTGCAAATGGGGGTTAGAGACTTTTTGTTTGTTATAATTAAAGCGCGTAAAAATTTACCTGTTTTCCTGCAGATATCTATTTTTTATTGTGTAGTTTGTGTGGTTTTTTGTCTGCTAGTGGAAGAATTTAAAAAATGACAAATATAATAATTTTAGTATAGATTGGATTAATCCTGATGCGAAAGCTCCACCTGATTGAGTAAAGTAGCTTAAACCAGTACAAAAACATGGGCCGCCGAGCAGTAAAATCCCACTTTGAAGAATCCAAACACAAAGATAATGTTGAACTTTTTTAAAAAACTCAGAAACTAAAAGGGCTTGTTAAAAATATGACAACAAATGAGCACAAAAACCATGACGAGTGTGATGACAAACAAAAATAATGAAACTAGTCTCTCAAAAAATTCTAATAATATCTTTGATACTTAGAAAAATGTATTGTGTTGCTTAAATACTCTAGTAACTGTTATTAAACCCAATTATTTTGTGTTAAGCAAAGTTTACGGCTTGGCGTATGCCTCAGAAAAAAAAACTTGTTTATATTTTATGTTTGGTGAAGGTGTTGGCTACCTAGCCGCACTGTCTTGTATTAATTAGCAAGGTTTGGTGAATGCATTAGAAAACATTGGTGCTAGAAAGCACGGATACTTCACCATACAATCAATTATTTTATGTTGAAGAAAGGAAATGAAAATATCTCGAAAACTGTAACTTTGAAAGATTTGAACCTTATAACAAAATTTTTGGGTAATATTTACGAAAACCAAAATCTGAAAACTGCATATCAATAGCTGCTTTATATTTTTACGTTTTTTCAAATAACTCTGAAATGAAAGCTCCCACGAATTTGGACTTTATAACAAAATTTGTAGTCCATATTCATGCAAACTTAAATCTAAAAACCGTATATAGCTACTTGCTTTTGTTCCAAAGTTACAATTTTTTTAAATATTTTATCCCCCTTTTCCCCCTTTCAGCCCACCCCCCCCCCCACCCTATCCAAAAGTTAATCAGTTCATGGTCAGCCGATAGAGGATTTTTGTACCAAATACCAATGCAGACAGACAACAGACCGATAGACAACTTTTTTTTTCGTCGATTAAGGTGTTTTGGAACCTTAGTAACTCATTTTTGAGAAAATTAAGAAACTTCAAAATTTCACGATTTTAATAGTCCCCCATACCATATTGGTATGGTGGACTAAAAAGTAAATTTGCTTGAGTTTTATAGTTTGGTGGAGACGTTACTTGCCTAATCTCCATTTTCACAGAATTATTAAGGTATTACAACAATGTTAAAGGTTTGGCCAAATGCGTTGGAAAAAAGTAAATTTGAATTTATTTTATAGTTGAAAGCGGTGGTAATTGTTTTTTCAAATAATAACTTAACTAATAAGGGAAAAAATAATGTACAGAAACTATGAGACTAAATTTGAAAAAGTATAACTTGGAAAAAATACTCAATAATATTAGAGAAATAACGTCCAATAAACACTTTAGGTATTGACAAAAAAAAAATAAAATCGATTTAGTGCTTAAAACGTTTTTATTGGTTTTCAAATCGTTATTATATTTATAAAAGCGCTAAGTTATTAAGTAGCGCTAGTAAACAAAGTTATTGTTATTAAAAATGACAATCTCTTAAAATTAAGAAAAAAACCCAAATGCTTTTGTAGCCTATTTCTTTAACCTAATACTCAATAATATTAGAGAAATAACGTCCAATAAACACTTTAAGTATTGACAAAAAAAATAAAATCGATTTAGTGCTTAAAACGTTTTTATTGGTTTTCAAATCGTTATTATATTTATAAAAGCGCTAAGTTATTAAGTAGCGCTAGTAAACAAAGTTATTGTTATTAAAAATGACAATCTCTTAAAATTAAGAAAAAACCCAAATGCTTTTATAGTCTATTTCTTTAACCTAATACTCAATAATATTAGAGAAATAACGTCCAATAAACACTTTAAATATTGACAAAAAAAATAAAAAACCTTAGTAACTCATTTTTGATAAAATTAAGAAAAGTCAAAATTTCACGATTTTAATAGTCCCCCCGTACCATATTGGTATGGTGGACTAAAAAGTAAATTTGCTTGAGTTTTATAGTTTGGTGGAGGCGTTACTTAACAGTTATTTCAAATAATAACTTAACTAGTAAGGGCAAAAACAATGTACAGAAACTATGAGTCTAAATTTGAAAAAGTCTAACTTGGAAAAAATACTCAATAATATTAGAGAACTAACGTCCAATAAACACTTTAAGTATTAAAACAAAGAAGAAGTTAAAAAACCTCCAAATCAGTTACTTCAACCGAAAAGAAACTAAAAAAAAAATAAAAAAAAAAAAAAAAAAATAACAAAAAAAATAAAAAAAAGATCAAAAGATCTTGGGTGGAAATAACGAAAATTCAAACTTGGATGAGTATCCCAAAAGGAACACACAAAAGATCAAAGCGAAAAGAGAAATGATTAAACGATGTTTCGCCCTGGGTAACCAGCGTGGGATACTCATCCAAGTTTGAATTTTCGTTATTTCCACCCAAGATCTTTTGATCTTTTGTTTTTTTTTTTTAGTTTCTTTCCGGTTGAAGTAACTGATTTGGAGGTTCTTTAACTTCTTCTTTGTTTTAATTGCCTTAGGAGCATAATCCTACTGGAAATATTAACACGCCAGGACGAATTCGTATCAGGTAACTTGGATAAGTAAGTGCCAGTGCGGAACGATGCCTATTTGTGAGTGGTTCAAGGTTGGAAATCTAAGTGTATGATGGTGTTTAATGATGTATAGTGGAGGGTGACCAGTAAAACTACTGATTTTTTTTTTTTTTACTTTAAGTATTGACAAAAACAAATAAAAAACCTTAGTAACTCATTTTTGATAAAATTAAAAAAAGTCAAAATTTCACGATTTTAATAGTTAATAGTCTTAATTGGTATGGTGGACTACAAAGTAAATTTGCTTGAGTTTTATAGTTTGGTGGAGGCGTTACTTGCCTATATCTGCATTCTCACAGAATTATTAAGGTATTACAACAATGTTAAAGGTTTGGCCAAATGCGTTGGAAAAAAGTAAATTTGATTTTATTTTATAGTTTGGTCAAAGCGTTGGTAACAGTTTTTTCAAATAATAACTTAACTAATAAGGGAAAAAATAATGTACAGAAACTATGAGACTAAATTTGAAAGAGTGTAACTTGGAAAAGATACTCAATAATATTAGAGAAATAACGTCCAATAAACACTTTAAGTATTGACAAAAAAAATAAACTCGATTTAGTGCTTAAAACGTTTTTATTGGTTTTCAAATCGTTATTATATTTATAAAAGCGCTAAGTTATTAAGTAGCACTAGTAAACAAATTTTATTATAAAAAACCTTAGTAACTCATTTTTGATAAAATTAAGAAAAGTCAAAATTTCACGATTTTAATAGTTCCCCCGTACCATATTGGTATGGTGGACTAAAAAGTAAATTTACTTGAGTTTTATAGTTTGGTGGAGGCGTTACTTGCCTATATCTGCATTCTCACAGAATTATTAAGTTATTACAACAATGTTAAAGGTTTGGCCAAATGCGTCGGAAAAAAGTAAATTTGATTTTATTTTATAGATTGGTGAAAGCGGTGATAACAGTTACTTCAAATAATAACTTAACTTACAAGGGAAAAAACAATGTACAGAAACTTGACACTAAATTTGAAAAAGTGTAACTTGGAAAAAATACTCAATAATATTAGAGAAATAACGTCCAGTAAACACACACAAACAAAAAATGAAAAAACCTATTTTTCGTTCAAAAATTACAGTTTTTTCACAAAAAGTACATTATGAGATACCTCATTCGAAAAATATTTTCAAGACCTTTAGAATGAGCTAGAGTAGTTCTTGAGATATTCTAATTTTGGGAAAATTGAATTTTTTTTCAAAAATTAATAGAAAAAAGTACTGGTTCGAAAAATCTGAAATTTGGGATTTTTGATCCACGCTTTGTGAGTAGAATAACTGTACTAAAAATTATCAAAATTGGATATTAATTTGTTGGTTTGGACACCAAATTGGATAAAATTTGTCGCATTTTTGGAATTATCAGATTTTTTTTAGCATTATTCGGAATTTTTGGGCATAGGATTTCTTTAAGATTCGGAATGTTTTACCATTATTAAAAATGTTTTGGCATTATTCGGCACTTTTGCAAATAATTCGTAATATATTGTACAAAAAATTCTCTGTAACAGGAGATTCATGATAAATATTATTGAATTATATAAGGTGAGATTACATGGCGGAAATAATAGACTGCGTTTGAGAGGAGGTTTAGCCTAAACGGCTGAAAAAGCAGCGAAAAGTTTCTCGCCTATTGGCGAACTTTAACAGGGTGTCCACAACTTGGAGAATCAGGAAGTCAGGGAAAAGTCAGAGACTTCAAAAGTGGTCAGGGAAAGTTAGGGCAAGTTTAAATGGTTCAGGGAAAGTCGGGGACATTTCCTCAATGATAGCCATTTTTAAGGTGCTCTGGCTTTCAAACTATTGTAGCACCATTTAATGAAAAATATTTCTTTCAGAGAAAAAGCAAATAAGAATATTTCAATTTGTGGAATATTTGTTTACTACTAAAGAAACTCAAGTTCAAAAAAAGTGTCAATTTGATTAAAACTATTTGCATGCATAGCTGATTGTACTTTATTAGTAGATTTTATAAGTCGTTATATACAGGGCGGAACCGTGGGAGAGGGGCGATAGCTGACCCAACTCACATTTTCCTAAATATTTTGCAAAAAACATAAACAAGATTAAGCGGTATAACGTTGTTGATTGTTACTTTTTAGTTAAATTTTTGGAAAATTTTCTGCTATACAATAAAAAATTTGTCCGCAGCATTTAAAACGTGTATTTATTAGTATATTTATATTTTACCAACAATTCTAGACTCAAAAACAAAATTATGATTGTTTTCCACAAACCAAAACTACACTTTTTTGCACTCGACGCGCGTTTCGCTAACAACGTTAGCATCATCAGGAGACGATAAACAATGAACTAAATTAATCTACGCTCTATCTTATATACAATCCTTTAGTGGGCGGAAATAAGACTAATAAATTGTGATTGATCACGATTTTTAATCCTACCTCCCCTCAACCAAAGAATAAAGTGTACTAAACGGGATAGGTCCTCTATCTTTATTTAAACTATTTCTGGATTTAATGATTTCCATACTTTCATATGCATTCAAAAGTCTTTTGTTTGGTACACTTTTTAGAAGTTTTAGGTTATCTAATGTGAATCTATGATTGTTTTCAAAAGCATGCTCGGCCACACTTGACTTTTCTGTTCTTCCGTATTTTAAGTGTGCTAAGTGTTCTTTAAAACGTGTTTGAATAGAGCGTCTCGTTTGGCCAACATATTTTTTATCACAATCCATGCAACTAATTTCGTAAATTCCACTTTTTTCTAGAACTGTAGTTTTATCCTTGGGATTTCCTAGTAAGCTTCTTATTGTGTTACCGGATTGATATACTAATTTAAGACCGGTGTTATTAAATACTTTCTGTAATCCTTTCGTATAATTAGGATTATACGGAATTGATACAAATTTTGAGTCGCAGGTATCTTTTTGTCTGAAAAAGGTAGAATTCCGAAAGGTCTTTTGAAAAGAATGTCTATTTATCAGCTTATTTATTAAGCCTTCGTCGTAACCGTTTTCGCCAGCTATATTCCTAATCCTATTCTTTTCTGCTTCAAATCTTTCTTTGTTTAAGGGGAAATTTACTAATCTATATGTTAAAAAGTGCAAACTTGCAAGCTTATGTTGTAAGCAATGAAAAGAGTCATTTGGAATATACCTGTTGGTGGCCGTGCCTTTTCTGTATAGGTCAAAGTCCAATTTATTTTTATTTCTTATAACTAAAGTGTCTAGAAATGGCAGTGTACCGTTGTTCTCTGTTTCATAAGTAAATTTAATAGTGGGAAATTTGTTATTTATTTTTTCCATAAAATTTTCAACACTAGTTACTTTAGTGTTGAATACTGCAAACACATCGTCTACATACCTGAACCATACTCTGGGGAAATACTCAAATTCTTTACTTATATCTGATTCAAATTTGCTCATAAATAGGTTTGCGATAAAAGGTGATAAACTATTACCCATTGTGGTTCCTTCTAATTGCTGGTAGTAGTTATTTTTATATTGAAAGTAATTTTGATTCATGCAGAGTTTTGTTAAAGATAGGTATTCTAAAGTCTGTTTGTCTTCTAGATTGTTTTTTCTTAGTAGTTCCTCCAGGTATTGTAAGGTATTTGGGATCGGCACACTAGGGAACAACGAACTAACATCAAACGAGATTAAAATTTCACCTTCTTGGAGTGAAATATCTTTAACTTTGTTGATAAATTCAAGGGAATTTTGAACAGAAAAACCTTTTTCCTTTATCGGTAAATTTTCAAACTCGTTTGCTAGCCATTTCGAAATGTTGTAAGTAGGTGATCCTACAGCAGAAACTATAGGTCTAACCGATTTTCCAGGCTTGTGGATTTTCGGAAGACAATACAGTTTGGGCATAGTGGGATTGCTTACTTGTAGTTTATATTTAATATTATCAGTAATAATATTGTTACATGTTTTTTTTTTTTTTTTTTTTTTTTTTTTTTTTTTTTTTTTTTTTTTTTTTTTTTTTTTTTTTTTTTTTTTTTGTAAATGTAACAATATTATTACTGATTATATTAAATATAAACTACAAGTAAGCAAGCCCACTATGCCCAAACTGTATTGTCTTCCGAAAATCCACAAGACTGGAAAAATCGGTTAGACCTATAGTTTCTGCTGTAGGATCACCTACTTACAACATTTCGAAATGGCTAGCAAACGAGTTTGAAAATTTACCGATAAAGGAAAAAGGTTTTTCTGTTCAAAATTCCCTTGAATTTATCAACAAAGTTAAAGATATTTCACTCCAAGAAGGTGAAATTTTAATCTCGTTTGATGTTAGTTCGTTCTTCCCTAGTGTGCCGATCCCCAATACCTTACAATACCTGGAGGAACTACTAAGAAAAAACAATCTAGAAGACAAACAGACTTTAGAATACTTATCTTTAACAAAACTCTGCATGAATCAAAATTACTTTCAATATAAAAATAACTACTACCAGCAATTAGAAGGAACCACAATGGGTAATAGTTTATCACCTTTTATCGCAAACCTATTTATGAGCAAATTTGAATCAGATATAAGTAAAGAATTTGAGTATTTCACCAGAGTATGGTTCAGGTATGTAGACGATGTGTTTGCAGTATTCAACACTAAAGTAACTAGTGTTGAAAATTTTATGGAAAAAATAAATAACAAATTTCCCACTATTAAATTTACTTATGAAACAGAGAACAACGGTACACTGCCATTTCTAGACACTTTAGTTATAAGAAATAAAAATAAATTGGACTTTGACCTATACAGAAAAGGCACGGCCACCAACAGGTATATTCCAAATGACTCTTTTCATTGCTTACAACATAAGCTTGCAAGTTTGCACTTTTTAACATATAGATTAGTAAATTTCCCCTTAAACAAAGAAAGATTTGAAGCAGAAAAGAATAGGATTAGGAATATAGCTGGCGAAAACGGTTACGACGAAGGCTTAATAAATAAGCTGATAAATAGACATTCTTTTCAAAAGACCTTTCGGAATTCTACCTTTTTCAGACAAAAAGATACCTGCGACTCAAAATTTGTATCAATTCCGTATAATCCTAATTATACGAAAGGATTACAGAAAGTATTTAATAACACCGGTCTTAAATTAGTATATCAATCCGGTAACACAATAAGAAGCTTACTAGGAAATCCCAAGGATAAAACTACAGTTCTAGAAAAAAGTGGAATTTACGAAATTAGTTGCATGGATTGTGATAAAAAATATGTTGGCCAAACGAGACGCTCTATTCAAACACGTTTTAAAGAACACTTAGCACACTTAAAATACGGAAGAACAGAAAAGTCAAGTGTGGCCGAGCATGCTTTTGAAAACAATCATAGATTCACATTAGATAACCTAAAACTTCTAAAAAGTGTACCAAACAAAAGACTTTTGAATGCATATGAAAGTATGGAAATCATTAAATCCAGAAATAGTTTAAATAAAGATAGAGGACCTATCCCGTTTAGTACACTTTATTCTTTGGTTGAGGGGAGGTAGGATTAAAAATCGTGATCAATCACAATTTATTAGTCTTATCTCCGCCCACTAAAGGATTGTATATAAGATAGAGCGTAGATTAATTTAGTTCATTGTTTATCGTCTCCTGATGATGCTAACGTTGTTAGCGAAACGCGCGTCGAGTGCAAAAAAGTGTAGTTTTGGTTTGTGGAAAACAATCATAATTTTGTTTTAGTGCAACCAAAGGTTCCAAATTCCCAACATAATTCTAGACTCGACAACTTAGTTTTTATTTTAAAAAAAAAATGCGAAAACAACGTGTCAAAATTAATATTTTAGAATAATTTTCTCAAAATTTTCGCCAAAGACATTATAACTTAACTAATATTTTGTTATATTTGTTAGTTTTTTTTTCTTACACACTGATTCAACCCAACATAAACACCTACTAAATCGCCCCACCCCCCTTTGAAATCGGCTCGGATAGGGAAAAGTCTTTGCACAGAAAATCTGTGAACAACCTGCCGGTTACGGCGTATAGTGAGCTTAAAAGGCCCACCCTCGGTAAGAATAAGCAGTCCTTACACATCTTCTGATCAATACATGCATACATGCAACATGATTTTATAAAAAATTAAAAATATACAAATAAAACCTTACAATGATGAAACTCTGATTTTCGACTGAAAAAATAGCTGACAAATGTACACTTTACGCTGAAATTTTTTATGTTTTAAATGATAATTCTGAATTAATTTCAGGTCAGATCTGACGCGATCACAGCACTTAAATTTGGCAGATTGTTTGGAGAAACTAAGGCGAACTATAAGAGAGTCTTTAATAGTGAAAGCAGAGCCGTCGGAAGTATCCCAAGAGCGGTTCAGAAAGTTAAAAGAAAAAGCTGCTAGGGAACGACTTGCACTAAAAAGAGAGAGATCTGTGTTAAAAAGCGATAGAAGAGGAGTAGATATGGTGTAAATTTGTAAGTTTTTGTAATTACTAAAATATAGTTAAATATAAGTTATCACAAATTGATTTATTGTTAAGAGGCTAAAACAAACTTTCCAATTTTGTAAATCTGGCCTCGAATCTGGCTTAATATTTTGAAAAAATAAGCAAAGAAAAATTTCATGATATTTTTTAATAAATCAGTTAAAAGCAAAAGAAATAAATATGATCTGATAATGGTCATTTTTTTAACCATGGTATGTTAGGTTTGTTATGAGTGGTGCAATTTACAGCTCCCTCCACTGCGACCTGAGAGATTATTGTGGCTCATTCCTCCCTTACCCGCTCTCCACACCGGTTTAATGAGCACCCCCTAAGAAGGCAGTTTCCTTTTTCTAGAGGGATTTAGACCTAAACCCCTTTGTCGGGGCTAGGGATCTTTAACGTGCTCCACCATCAATATATGGATCACACGGTACCGTCCTCTTATCGTCCTCTACGAGGGATGGTATGGAATCGTGTTAACCTGCCTTTTAGCTAACACGGCCTACTCCATACGACGTTTTCTTAATTTCACAAAATTATGTAATTTTGCGAGAAAAAGTCCAATTAGACTACCGACGCGACGGCCGCGGCCCCGGGTATCGAACCCGAGGCCTTCCGTGCGGCGGTCGGATATGCCGCCCACTGCACTACGGCTGTCGGTTTTTGTAATTACTAAAATATAGTTAAATGTAAGTTATCAAAAATTGATTTATTTTTAAGAGGCGCTTCCAAAACAGAAACTATTTCAAATTTTGTAAATCTGGTCTTGAATCTGGCTTCATATTTTGAAAAAATAACGAAAGAAAAATTTCATATGTCAAATAATATTTTATTCATGATAACGATAATATTTTTTGATAAATCAGTCAGAAACAAAAGAAATAAATTTTATCTGATAATACTACAGAAGTGTATTTTAAAAACGGTGTCAAAACAATGCAAATAAAAACATTTCGACTATTTTTTTTCTTTTGCCTTATATATTTTAAAATTCCTATATCACAATTTATTTTCTAATCAACAATATAGACCCGAAAATTGTACGAATATCAGCATTTATTGTTCATAGCTTCTAACTCCTTCACTTGCGTTGCGTCCTCAAAAGTATCACTTTGCGGGATTGGATTATTTTTGGATTTTTGATATGGTTTCGGACCAATCCAGCTTAATATCACGGGAAACAGGACTATACCATGAAATATACCGAATACTATTACTAGTAAAAATATCTAAAACAAAAAAGAGAAATAAGGCAATCATTTATACATAGGCTAACAAGATTTTAAACACTTTTTGGGTCTTAGGGGTTATAGTGAACTTAACAAAAGTAAATAAGATAAGATGATGATTTATTTTTTTTTCAAATAATCATTTACTCCTCATTTATAAGGAAATTTTTCGGAAATTTTTTTCGTTTAAAACTTAACGTTACCAAGCTAAAACCTGCATTTTGCGGTCCTTTATCTGTGCAAAGTGTCTTGTAGAAAAACTTTAAAAACCCGTTTGGCACTCAAGTCATCTATCTTTTTGACAGTCAATTTGTCCCCAAGTAGCATTTATCCGTCTTCCAACTGAATCTGTCAAAGCGACGTCGAATTAGGTACAAAATAAAGTGGTTTACTAATAAGTCAAACGACAAACGTCTTTTGTAATAAAATTCGACGTTTACATAGTCAGGTACGCATATGCGAACCTTAAACGACGTCAAAATAGGCAATGTAATTTGAACAAATATTTGCCCAGACGGATTCACGTCAGTTTACGTTTCATATATATATTAAAGCACTGAATGAGCTCGAACCTGTCCCGCAGAGGCGGGAGGAAGATAATTGTTGGTTCCCCATCAAAAAATGCGACATTCAACAAAATCAGTGTGACTCCACTATGGCTCCAGATAAAGTGGGCTGGAAGAAATATAAGTGCGAGCTGAAGGTCCATCAGATTTTTGGTTGACAACAAATTGTGCAATTTGATGTCCCAGATGTAAAATTGTAGGTTAAGTATCCTTCTTTTTCTTCGTTCCTTTTTTGTTAGATATCCGATTAAGGTAACAAGGCCGACCGTGTTTCGTGGTCGATTTAGGTATAAGCGTTAAAACCATATATGTATGAGCTTAAATATACGCCCTTGCAATGCTTTCGGCGTGGACAACTTTGGTAGCAGGATGTCCTATATATATGCCTATACCTTTCACTTTTACTCTTTTATGACTCTTATTGCCTCTTTCTGGCGTCAAAGCTTAGCGGTTCTGCACATGCGCGGCCATCGTCATGGGTTAACCAACCAAAATCCAGAAAGACAGCTGTGCAGTTGTCAAAATTTTTCTATTTGTTTACGTTTTTAGAAAATCAGTCTTTTCTATTTTTAAATATATGAATAGAAATAATTTTTAGGTATTTTCACTTTTTTTCCTTCAAATTTTAAGAAAAAATAGCTACCATCCTGTGGAACTTCACTTTTGTTGTTTGACGGCATCCACAAACACGAAAATTATATTTATTATAACTCCTAAAAACTTTCGCGTAACCAAAGATTAAAAATATCACAATAAAAAAATTTGCATAAACGAAAACGCGGAAAACGACTATGTGTGATCAAAACAAATGAACAAAAATGGCGTCTCGACCGAAGGGCCGAACGGCTCCATGGCCTGCTAGATTTTAGATCTTGCTTACAAGTTTGGCCTGAGAAAGGCCTATATTTAACCTGATACGTATATGGTTAAAACAGTCGGCTTTTATTATAAAAGACGTTTGTTGTTTGACTTACTAGTAAATAACGGATAAATGCTAGTTGGGACGTAGTTTGACGTACAAATGCTACTTGGGTCATGTAAAACATGTAAAAAATATTTGGATTTTTAATCTAATTGGAAACTTTTGGCCAAAATAAGTTTGGAAAGTGACAGCGAGTGTAATGATATAAGCAAAAATATGATTGACAAGTAAAAGAATTAAACCCATTTACATCCCTATTTTTCATAGTGACAATGACGTTTAATCTGGACATAAAAAACTGCCAAAACAACTAATCTGGACCTTAAAAACTGCACAATTGAAGTAAATTACGTAAAACTTAGGCAAAATAATGACACTTTTTGTTTTAAAAAAATTACTCGTATGAATATATCTATGAGCCGAATCGGGTGAGCCGTTTTTGAATGAGACGCGTATCTTAAGTTGGCTTACCTTAAAAAACGATTGAAAAGTATAAGCGTCAGACTGACTCATCATGAAGACCCCGATTAAAGTGCTCAGGCCCCCGTACAATACTGCCGACCCTATCGAACTGACAGTTCGCAGGGCCCTTTCTTCTTTCGAGCCATCGTGTATTGTCAAAAACGTGTGGCCTATGTGGGTTGCGTAGTCCACGCAAAGGCCTATAGCTAATTCGAGACCTATGCAAGATACCTGAAAATAATTTTGATATTTATGGAATTCAATTTTGTTTAATAATAGCGGGAACTCAAAGTTTGTAAGAATTGTCTAGATCAACTTTGTTCAATTCAAGAACATTTTTTGTAAGAACAATTTACCATAAGAATCTCAATTCGTCAACCCCATGTAAAAATAATAACTTGAAAACAAAGAAAATAATGTTAAAATTAGGGTTGACCCTGGGCAACGCCAACGGCGAAAAATCTAGTGCGCATGCTGTACGCAATCTGCTCGCTGCTTTTCAAGATAACCTGATTGAAAGAGTTTTATCGCTACGACTTTTTTTCGGAAAATCCAAGGTCAGGGTCGTTATAGTATCTCATGGTGAACCCTAACCCAGAATCGAAATTTGTAGGATACGTTCTTTGTAAGACCGTTTTTAAATAAAGGCAGCTTCAAGGAATTTTCGTTTCTTCCAGTGTGACTCCTTGTGCAAAACCTTTGCTTCTGTCCACTTCATTCGGTGTTGTTTTGACCAAGCGTATTCGGCGATTCCTGATGGGTATTCGTCTGATGTTCCTTAAGCCTGACAGATAGTGGTCTTTTTGTTTCACCTATGTATGATTCAGCACAGTCACAAGGAACTTGGTAAATGCGTTCCTTATTTTGTTTGTTCTTCGGTTTTGTTTTACTAAGAAGGCTTCGAATTATGTTATTAGATTTAAAAGCTGTTTTTATATTAAAGTTGTTCGCTACTCTTCGAATTTTCTCTGATACTCCTTTAATGTATGGAATTTGAGCGGCTCTGTTATACTAAGTTCTTATTATGCCTCGTTTGGTTGGAAAAGGAATTTGATAATTTTGCTCCAACTCCATTGAGAATTTAATGGTGGGTCTTATGTTATTTAGGTGGTGAAGAAATTCTGAAAGTTGTTGGTCATTCCCGGTCCAGGCAATAAAAGTATCATCAAGATATATTAACCAGAGCTTAAGTTTATATGTTGCGGTATCAACCGCGTGTGATTCGAACCACTCCATGTAAAAGACCACTATCTGTCAGGCTTAAGGAACATCAACCCAAAGAGAAGAAACAACAAAATCAGGAATCGCCGAACACGCCTGGTCAAAACAACACCGAATGAAGTGGACAGACCTGTGCGGTTTTGCACAAGGCGTCACACTGGGAGAAACGAAAATTCCTTGAAGCTGCCTCTATTTGGCAGAATCAGGGTATTTTCAGTAAACCAAGTGTTGAAATTCCGAATATTTGAAAGCCACTCCTTGGGCGAAGCCAACTTCTTAAACTTCACGGTTTAGTGATTTCTCATAGTATATAAGTACATAGCGTTCTTAGGAATAGATTGTAGTTTGCATTTGAAGACGATCAGAGATTGTACTGATCGAAACGTCGTGTATAAATAAAATATAGACAATGGAAGTCCGAAACACAGAGTTAATGCCAAGGAATATGTTATTTTTTTTAAAAGATGAAGCAGGAAGAACTTTGCGACATTGGAATTACCAGTTTGTCTAAAATTTGAAAAAGCATGGGCTTCAAATATTAAAAAAAAAACCAACAATGGAAAAGTGTTATGCGAGTTGTCCAGTGTTGTTTCAAAAAGATGGCAGAAGCGTTACGTCAAGTTGTTTTTATTAACGAAACATGGATATTTGCGAAGGGAACTTTAACAAAATCGTCTTGGCAGAATGACTCAACACATTGTTATTCCAGTACCAGTGCGTGGAAAAAGGCACATATTAATGCACGCTGGCATTGAAGAAGGCCGAATATTAAGCAAATGTAAAGAGCAAACGTTTAAAAAAGTATGTTGTTGACGAACTAAAATATGATCATGAGGTTTTAAGATTACCGCCCTACCTTTGTCATTACAAGGCAATTGAATTGGTATAAAGTTCTATCAGAAATTATTACAACAAATATACCTGTAACAATACACATGAGCCCAACGTTCTAAAGTTATGGGAGGATACGCTTAGCCAAGTGGGCAAAGAAGAATAGCGGAAAAATTATTATTTTTGAATATTATGCGACGGAACAGCTTATAAACGAAGTAAGACCGTTAATTATTAGAGATGATGGTAATGATTCTGAAGAGTGTGAAAGCATGGATGATATTTCAGATGCAGAGGAAGAGTCTATTAAACGTATATGTATATAAGTAGATACTTTCCGTCGCGAAACTAAAAGTTCTTTTTAGAACCAAAACCATAAAAAAACAAACCTATAATATAATTTATACCTAATTATAATTTTGTAAAATCATACCTAAACTAATTTTTTATATGATACCTACTTCAAATTATTTTGTTTAAAAATGCATTTCGTAAAGTTATGAAATTACCTAAAATGTAATATATTCTTTGGGAACCACTGACTAGCATGCAAAATGACGATGAAACCATATATTTTCTTTTTTTGAAAAAAGTAACTATAAGCGGAGAAAAATGAGTTTAAAGTTGAACCCATATACTTATAAACTCAATAAACACGACGAAAATTTTTTTGCAACATATCATGGTCAAGTAGGCCATGAAAATAAAGATATACGGCCGTTTTGCGCAAGTGCGTTGGATTGATGTTATTCCTGACGCCATTTTTTTTTTTTTTTTTGATTTTCGATTCCGAAAGTGGTGTGTTTTTTCGGTTTTTAATTTTACTCACAGTACACACACTATAGTGTACTGTGATTTTACTTTATATAAATAAAGTTATTTATACAGAAAAAAACAAATACCTGTAAAATTTTTGGTATCATCCAGAGAAAACATCTCCCTTGGCACTTTCACACCTTATTAATTTCTCGATCATTAATTAAAATGCGATTGAAAACGCCATAAGATGACATTTTTATTTTGGGCGGCACATTTTGTTACGTAAAAAAACGAAAAACGCTTGATTTTTAAAAAGTAAACAACGTGAAACGTGACATTCATATGCAATCGGCCATCGCTGTGAAGGGCATCGCGCATACGTAAACGGCTGAAATTTCAAAAATTTTCGTAGCCTCCTGGATTTAGATGATTAATCTTGCTTACAAAAATTTTCACGGGGATACATTGCAATGCCGTGTATATTAAGTTTATAAGTATATGGTTGAACTTCTTGGAAAACTGCTAACTCGACCATCATGCTCTGAAGTTAGCGCGCCGACGACCTTGTATGCGCTTAGCCGCTAAATTATTTTTGACGGTCTCCACTTTGACGTTCGCGTGGTCTTGTTAATCTGATCGATTGCAAAATTGTTTAAACTTTTGTGATTACTTAACTTTTCGATACCTATTGAAAAACTAAAGTTTGATGTGTATTCGGTGTAAAAGTTAAGTGGTGGATCAACTGCTAAAATAATAGGTGAATAAAAAGACTCCGTTGTCTTTTTTTTTGGTTGCAGGTGGAAAGGGTTAACTAATGCACATCTAATTAATATAATCTTCAAAGTTAAAATCAACTGGTCCCAATACAATACAAGTGTTTATACAAGTGCTTCGGAATATTGAAAATTACTTTTTCCGGACGCGTCTCAGAGTTGTTTGAACAACCAGGAGTACAACACTATTATATTAGAGGTTATGAACTTGCGCTAGCCAGAAACTATCATTCTCAGGCGGCTAGCGAACTTACTTACTATAAGTTTTGCAATGTTAAGCACCAGTGACGTCACGAGAACTTACGGAGGTTTTTTTAAGGGTCCCAGGTTTGAGCCAAGTTACACGATGAAAAAGCAGAAAAAAAAGTGAGAAAATTTTTCGTTAATTTAAGGGTCTTAAAAACATAATAATAATACATTATAAACCTAGGGAGTAAAGTGCTACGTCAAATGGTTCGTCGACTACAAGAAACGGTGCTAAGAATCAAATCTTGGCCAAGAGCAAGTGCTGTTTGACTTGACTTGCGATAAATTTAATTATAATTTTCCAGGGATTAACTTTTTTTTAATCCCTGAGGGATTAAATTTGCTTCTAACACACAAACCCCATTCACGGGGTTGAGTTGGGTTATCCCAGGGTTTATACGCTACTTGAAAACTTGGAAAACACCTGGAAAATGAAACAGGCAAAAAAAACCTGGAAAATGACGAAAAAAATCAAAAAACCTGGAAAACTACTGTTATGGGACATTATCACCTGGAAAAATAATTTAGATAAATATTTCACCTCAAAACCTTTACGTAAAATTTAATTTTTATTTTTTTTTCCTCGTTGCTTCAGTTTGAAAATATCAATCAAAAGAACCTAATTTCTGGTGCTTTATATAGAAGGCCAAGCTTTTTTTTAACACTCCACAATAACACACTGAGGCGCTATAAAATCATTGTTTGTTGATTTTTGTCAACAGCATTTAAAAATTGTAAAAAACGTCATTTTTTGTACACTTTTCCTCAAAATTTTCGCCTTCGACGCAACTATGACATAATGTTGGAAAAATATAGAATCAAGCCTAGATCCCTCCAAAATGAAAAACGGAAAAGAGATCGGTTAAAACACAAATGTTCATAATTTTTCATTTACTTTTTTTTAATTTCAAATAGGTAACCAGTATAAACAAAAAAAACTTTCTCATACTAGCTAGATATTTTTGGAGTGCCTTTCTTTTTTAATAGATATTAAAATTTATTACTTATTTCTTTGGTTTTGCCTTTTCATCCTTTTTTTATACTTTTTTTTTTAACCTGGAAATTCTTAAAAAATCATCTGAAAAACGAGGAAAACACCTGGAAAACGAAGATCGTTTTTGCGTACGAACCCTGTATCAGTATTTTTCATAAAAAAATACCGGAATACAAACACATGCGTTACTGGTCCGTATGACATCGCGGGAAATGAATGAGATTTATGCTGATTTGTTATCGTTTTGATGAAGAATGGTTCTGATAAACTAACAGATTTGATTCTAGAAATTACGTGTCGTTAGATAAAGATAAATGTTTACGATACGAAATTCAACAATGCACTTCAGCCTTACAATTTTACGTTGTCCGATTTTTTTAGGGTTAGACAGGTACAATGTCTGTGTACAGCAGAAGTCAAGTGTGTTCAAAACAGCCAAGCAGATACTTACAAGATCAATGGTTAAACCCCATTTCTGCATATAACCGCAAACATTAACCATCGTGATTAAAACGCAAACAAAAATCCAGAAACAAATTTGCCAATCGGCTATAAGTAAAATTGTGCATAGCATCACGCATAAAAGAGCAAGCTGAAGGTTTCTTGAAACTTCTACGTCAATAAGCTAAAAAAATATAAAAACAATTTAGTAAAGAAATAATAAATTCTTTAGTAAGTAAGTAAATTTTGATGGAGTTATAGCAAATATAGCATTATATCTCCGATACAATTGGTTCACTTTTAAAAAGCTTTTGTGTTTTATAAAAAAAACAATAAATTCTATAATTACAAAAATGTTTGACAGCTGTTAAAAGTTACACCCAGAAATATGTCGGTTATCAAGGCTATCGCAATGCTCATTAAATTATATTATGTAAGGTATATTTTAAAAATAGTTTTTTTTTTCGTAAACTTGTCAACAACCCTATTTTCTGATACTTCATAAAATTCTTAATTTATTTGCATTTGTATAGTCTTTGCTGGCAGCTTTCTTTGTCTTACTCATGCAAAATTTCCCTTGCAAGGGTATTTTTGGCCCCACATTTCTATCCAAATACAGAAGTTTTATACTCATATTAAAGAAAACTTGAATCTAGGGTTATCTAGTACTCAATAGTTTTTGCATTTTGACTTTCATTTTTGTGAAATATGAATCAAAATATGCCGTATTTTGCTTGCTCATATCTGCACGACTAGACAAAAATTGCAAAAAGTACCACTAGAGAACCCTAGATTAAATGAGAATAAAAATGTTTGAAAAATTTCTCTACTCGGATACAAAAATGTAGGGCCAAAAATACCCTTGCAAGTGAAATTTTACATGAGTAAGACAAGGAAAGTTGCCCGCGATAGACTATACTCTTAAGATAGATATAATGATATAAGAACGTCTAATTGCCGACATATTTCTGGCTGAAACTTAATGTAGAATTGCAGGCGGGCCAATTCCCATGTACGTAGGCCACCTTGCTGGTCTTGTTGCACGCCCACTATCCATGGTTTAGCCCTGGAAGCCTGCCTCTTTCGCAAAAGAACATATTTTTCTGGACTGCAACCTTCTTACTGCGCCTGGGACCAACAGATAGTTCCCAAGGTGCGACTCTCTTGATCTGGACAGAGCCGGACACTCCACGCACCATCGACTCTCTGAGTCTCAGGCAATTCTCAGCGTCTCTAGGTGCTTGTTGACGCAACAGTGTCCTTTTAGGAGCCCTATTGCTGGTCTCACGTTCTTCCTGCCTAGGTGGAGCAAGGACTTCGAGCAGGTGCTTTTCAGTCAGCTCTGTTTCCGTTGGACCGTCCATGCTGACCTGGAGCTTCCTGAGCTCCTTGGCCAATTTGTTTAAATTAAATGAGCGGCGTCCGTAGGCGCCCCTGATGCGTTTGGAGAGTGTCCAATGAGTATTTGTGCAGTTCTCTGTTGGGCCTCTTGTGTTGAACAAGATCTACTGGGTTCTTGAACAATTCCTTGTTGATCCTCATCTTTAGATGTTCGGTTCCATGTGTTACCTCCTGGTTGTCGGAGGGTCTTCTGAAGTTCCCTGACAGACGAGTAAACTAGCTAGAATCACCTTCCCAGCACTTTGGGGAGGGGGCTATATACAATAGAGTGTGGCTGGTTCCCCGAGGAAGGTTTTTATTATGGTGCCTCATCCATGCAGCTCTGGCGTTCAAGCCAAGGCCCCCACACGCGTCCCCGATCCACCACTCACAGAAGTCGAGAGCGAGTTGAATTCACCTAAGCGCTCCCTATCTCCGGCACACCGACCCCAAGTTGCATTCCAGGGGGGTACGGTATGACGATTTCCAACAGAATTTAGTCACCGACTTATTCAGTAGGGTCCACCCCCACGACTTGGACGCACCTGTTGAGAATTATCCAAATGGGATTCAGAGAAGGGAAGTCTGGGTCCCCTTGGGCAGGGTTAATGCTTGTGGTTAATAGTAAGTAAGTACGCACTACTACGTCCCCGTGAATCGAGTGTTAATTTAGTTACGACATATATGAAAATTGGTCATTTTGAAGTATCTATTGTTTGTACTATTAAAAACGATTGAATGGAAAAAGGACGAAAACTAGTAGAGAATTCTTTTGATAAAAAAGTACACCACTAGTGCGCCACTGATGCAATTTTTGTATTATTTTGGGAAAGCTAGTGTAAGTTTTTGTGTTCTTTTGATAAACTGACAAGCCCAGTGTTGCCCTCAGTGCACATTTTTCCGCACGAGCTGTAAGCGCTCATGGTATACTCAGTTTTTAGTTTTTTATAAAAATAGCGGAGGCAGTTTGGCCGGATTTTAGTGGCAGGGAAAAAGATGATGAGGGAGAATTTTTTTTATTGAAGATGTCATAAGATTAGATGTTTAATATTTTTATTTAACTTGTTGAATACAAAAGATGCGAGTTTTTATTTGCTAAAAAATGATAAATCCATTCTTGTAAGTAAATTTGTAGTGATGTTTATTAAAGCTTAACCTAACTTATACTGCATATCGTATTCTATTGAAGCTGCCCTGGGACAATTTTTTGATTGCACCAAAATAAAGTCAGTGCAACACGAGTGGCGCACCAAATTTCTCAAAAGTCGCTTTAGAAAATGTTTGCGCTTGGGTTGTCTTTGTCAGGTTTATATGCAGTTCTCAGCCTTGTACAGGGTGTCCAAAACTTAATGGTTTTGGGGGGTTTCGGGTACTTCTAGAGCAGATAGAGAAAAGTCGACCCCCCTTTGCGAGGCTCAAATTTCAAGACAAGATTTTTGGTAAAAACCACATTTCAATATGTCACCCTGTCTTTGAGCTACGGCGACTTTTTGGAAAGTCTGCATTTTGGGATAGGCCCTATAACTTTTTTATTAATGAAAATATCTTCGTGGTGTTAATTGAATTTTTATAGTTTTTAAACTATAATTACTAAACAGATTTTATGAGTCACTTTTAGTTTTTGAGATATATAACACAAAGTTTGTATTTTTCTTGTGGAACAAACCAATTTTTTTACATATTTTGGATGCTTCTTTAATTTCCTTCAAAACGATGTGTCTCTTACAAAAATCGAATAAATAGTTTTCGAGTTACTAATTATTTTCCATAAATCATATATGGTATATAGGCTGTGATAAAAGCGGCACGCCAAATTATTAAAAAAAAAACTAGAGTGCCAATGGTTGTCAATCTGAGATAAGAAAAATAATTTGTTAAGAAGAAATAAAAAACTATTTTGCTTCTTAGCTGAATTTATATTTTATGCTCAAATTGTCAACCAGGGCACTCTAGATTTTTTTAATAATGCCTTTATCACATCCTACTATATGATTTATGAAAAATATTTAATAACTCGACAACTATTTATCCGATTTTTGTAACAGGCGCATCGTTTTGAAGGAAATTAAAAAAGCATTCAAAGAATAAAAAAATTGGGGTGTTCTATAAGAAAAATACCAACTTTGTGTTATATCTCAAAAACAAAAGTTGCAGACTTTTTAAAAAGCCCCCGTAGCTCGAAGGCGGGGTGACATATAGAAATGTGGTTTTTAACAAAAATATTGTCTTGAAATTTCAGCCTCGCAAAGGGGGGGTTTAATTTTCTCTATCTCTTCTAGAAGTACCCGAAACCCCCCAAAACCATGGAATTTTGGACACCCTGTACACGCTGTATATAAATATTGCGTGACTTACCTCATCCGTAATCCAAGTAGAAAAAAACTTGGACCAAGCGGTGGCAAACTTGTCACCGGATGTCAAATTCATACCTTCTGCGACATCTCTGATTTTGTGCATCGCTTTGATCTGATCGTCAGGTTCCGGAAACCTTCTCAGGTCGAAATCTATAGTTGACATCTTTAAAAAAATGATAAAAGTACTTTTTCTAATAATATAAAATTATAAATTATGATCAATAATAACAAATATATTTATTTGCAACAATAAAATGGAGAAGTACAAAATTCTGGTTAATTTAAATTAGAAATTATGCTAGACAAGCCAAAATCTGAACATGAAAAATTAATTTATAAATGAAAAAAATAATGATAACTAAATCTCGCGAGTTCGAATTTTAAGTTGAAGAAAAAATAAAAAAAAAATAAATAGAAAAGTGGGTGGCAGTCACAATTCTATTTTTAATATTTGATTTGAATTCTATTTTTTTATGCAGATAGTTTTTTTTGCATTTTATTTCGAAAGAGGCGTACAGAGTGTCTTCTACGTTGGTTCGTATTGATCATTTTGCCATTTTTTAGCTTGTAACGGATCCTGTGTTGTACTTTCTAATTACGGATCCCAATCATAAGCAAGCTTTTTGGGTTTTTTTTGCATTCCTTCTGTACTAGAAAAGGATCATCCATATTGCAACCCACTAAGCACATTGCAAAATAAAGTTATTTGAGATCACTTGTTTTTTTATGTCCTTTTGCACCGCAGAGTTCAAACTAGATTTAAATTTAAGACGCCGATTTTCATTTGCACCGTATTTAAGGGTCGTTAAACCCGGTTTAGTTAACAGCTCATTCGTCAAGGCTTAAAAATTCTTAAATCAAGATTTAGCATAAAACTTGTTTCCTATTGGTCAGATTTTTGACGAAAATGTCAAATTCAATCAGCTGTTGTTTTCTTTTCATATTTGTTGAGTGCGTTGGTGAAGACAAACAAACGATTTTACAAAAGACGCAACGTTAATTTCAAGGCAGTAGCTAAAGTTACGACAGTCGTATCTAGAGTTACGACAGTCGTATCTAGAGTTGCGACAGTCGTTTTTGGGATTGGGTTGCTTTTTCTGTTTTGTGTAGGGTTTGCTGGAGTTGTGTTGTGTTGCGTGGGGTTGCTTTTCTTGTGAAAATGTAAAAAACGGTTTTTTCGCGACTGTCGTCTATTTCGAAAGTGGATAAAAGCATTTTGTTGGCTGATTTTTAGAAGAGAGTAAAAAAACCGGTTAAAAAAAAGATGTTTGCACAAAGATCAATGACCTGTGTTTTGTTTTTATTGTTTTTTTTTTGTTTTTTTTTTCGTTCTTTAAGGATTTGTAAGAAAGAAATATAATACAAAAAGTCGATTGTTGCAAATGTAAATGAAAAAATATAAGAATTCTGCTAAAATATCTCATATTATTTTTTTACCATAAATGCGCTTTCATAGTATCTGTGTGTGTCTTAAAGTTAAATCTGGCCTGGTGCAAACAAATTTTCCTTAATTTAGATGTAAGGAATTTGCGGTGCACTTAGATATTAATATTGTGAAAGCACATTTTAAACACTGATTTAATTTAAAGCAGGTTTAAACAGGTGCATTTTGAAAAAAAAAACATTACAACGCTACCTGTTAAGTGTGACTTTCTCTGTCTAAATTACGTTATTTTGCAATGTACTATATGGGAATAGTTAAACTGATTTAATATTAAAATATCTACCAATTTAATTTTGACTGCTTTCGATGGTTACAATACGATTTTTCTAAACATTTGTTTAGGTACAAGATTTTTAAAACGGGTGAATTGTCAATTATTCGACCTAAGTTTTTGATTGGTAGAGTGTTTCGTTATTCATTTGATTTCGAAGGAATTATCCTCGCTTTTTTTAAATAAAATTAGGCAACGTTAAGAAAATTAAAACAATATTTATTGAAATTTTGTCACATACTCTGCAATCTACCGTAATTAGATTAAACTATAGTAGCGAAGCGGCGCTAAAGAAAATAAAAGAATTGACGCGACAATTCCCGAACATTCAAGAAAGATGTAGATAGGTCTAGATGAGTAAGACAAAGACCAGAATGTTCCGGGTGAGTCGAGAGTGATGTCGGCGCATATAAATACGCCGGATATCAGAGCGTCAGGAAGTTTTCAATAGGATAGAAAGAGACAAAGAACAAGAACAACGAATAGACTGTGAGTTCACGATTAAAAGTAAATAATAAAAATAGTGAAAGTTAAATCTGCGTTTTTCTTTTAAAATAAAATAAGAATAAATTAAGACCAGGCTAAAATCTTGACAGGCAAGACTTGCACGGTTTCCCCAATCACTTTTATTTGGCAAGTGGGAGAATTTAAACTATAAAGTGTTTATCTTTAAAGTAAGGAATGCATTCCTTACAATTCGATACATGAAAGGAGTGTCAGAGAAAATTCGAAGAGTAGTGAACAAATTTAATATAAAAACAGCTTTTAAATTTAACAATAAAATTCGAAGCCTTCTTAGTAAAACAAAACCGGAGAACACACAAAATAAGTAATGCATTTACCAAGTTTCTTGTGAGTTTGGTGAATTATACATAGGTGAAACAAAAGGACCACTACCTGTGAAACATCATACCCAAAGAGGTGAAACAACGAAATCAGGAATCGCCGAATACGCATGGTCAAAACAACACCGAATGAAGTGGAAAGAAGCAAAGGTTTTGTACAAAGAGTAACACTGGAAGACACGAAAATTCCTTGAAGCTGCCTTTATTGGGCAGAATCAGGGTATTTTCAGTAAACCAAGTGTTAAAATTCCAAATATTTGGAAGCCCTTCCTTGGGCAAAGCAAACTTCTTAAACTTTACGGTTGAGTGATTTCCGATAGTATATAAGTATGTAGCCTTAGAAATAGATTGTAGTTTGTACCTAAAGACGATCAGAGATTGTAATGATCGAAACGTCGTGTATAAATAAAATATACAGACCGCTTCAAGCTACTGCGAACATAGGGCGGAAGAAGTCTAATTTGCCAGTGTACGTACATGCAGAGACACCGCACGCCTATCAGTGAAGCAACCAACACTCAGGCATCCAATCGCCATTCGCTGCCGTTCGCCTTGTATTTAGTACGCCTCTAACCACGGTGCTGTGTGGAGCGTAGTCAATGAAACCGGAATTTGGTCAATAAATACGCAAATTTTTATAACGTAATTTTCTTATTTTTTGTCACTGATAAATAAAAGCGTTTTATTGTCAACTGCTCAGATTTATCAATGACGACGTATTACAATGAAAATAATAAGGAGAAACAAAATAAAAGCAAGTTCTCAAAATAAAATAATGCATTCTAAAAACCAAAAAGATTCTCCCAGTCAAAAAAAAATTAAAGCAAATGTTCGAAAAGTCCTCCTTGCTCGGCTAGACAATATCCGAGCCTACTATAAAAAGCCCTTCTAACGTTTCCAAGCATGTTAGGGGTGATAATTTGAAAAGCTTCTTCAAAAACAGATAGAAGTCATTAGGAGCAAGATCGGGAGATCGAGCTGGCCATAAAATAGTTCCCCGTGTACTTATAACCCGATTAGGAAATACATTATCAAGATATTCACTAACAAGGCCAACATTGTGAGCGGAACAACCATCTTGTTGAAACCGTGTTTCACCAAATCTTACACCTAACAACTGCCTAGCAGTTGGAATAATGTGCTGCTGCAGTAGATCCAAGTATCTAGGACCATTCAAATTGCAATTGCCGTTAATACAAAATGGCCCAATTACGTGTTCCCCTACAATAACCCCCCCCCCCAAACATTTAGTTTTTGGGGATACTGTGTTCTTACGTCAAAATACAAATGCAAATTTTCCCTCGACCAATATCGAACGTGTGTTGGGTTATGACGATTTGACCATTTGATCATCTGCACTTTTTCGGCAACTTCGTAGACATCCATTTTTAGTTTTAAAAATGTATTATTTCAATTAAGAACTTACCCATCTGTTTCTCGAGCAAGGCAGAAATAAAACAAAATAATAAAAACAAAATGAATTTCCAAAAGATAACACTGCGGCGTGCTTCGAATCCACCTCGGTCGTATGGCACGGAGAGTAAATTAGACTTGATTCTCCCTATGTTCGCAGTAGCTTGAAGCGGTCTGTAGACAATGGAAGTCCGAAACACAAACAAACTTTTAAACAAACAGTGTGTATCTTTATTCTTGAAATCTTTGTACTGTCGGCTATTCTTGAAAAGTTTTGTTAAAATTGGAAAATTTTAAACGTTCAGTCACTGGTCAAGAAACTACCTTGGTAACAACTGTGGTTTACCGTCATTAGAATATTTTCGAGGGTTGTAGCGAAAAGAGGGGAGTCTTGCGGGAAAGAAAACTTTCCTCTAAATTACCAGATTTAAGTTTTTTTAAGTTTAAGTCTTTTTTTCAGCTTCTACTCAGTTAAATAGCCAAATGAATATTTTATTTTAAGAAAATACCTGACAAGTTATTAATTAAAAAAATTAGTTTGACTTACTTTAATCTTTGGGACAGCCACTCCACACTCTAAATCCCTTTCAAAAACAAAATTGGCTTGATACTTTGCGTATCTAGGACTGTGTAAAAATTTGGATAAAAACATACTAAATCTCTCCTCGTCCAAGTCTTCTATGTAAATATCTAAAACAATGAAAACAAGTAAATAAGGTTACTGTGGAAATTATGTTTGATTTATAAAATTAAAAGTCTAATTTAGTTTGTTTGGAAAAAGTAGGCCTTTGCAAAATAGATCCTTAAATTACAGTATTTTTATATTTAACTGACATAAGTAAAAATTTGCTGTTACTTTTAAGTAAAATTAAAACTATTTGAGTTTGTAATACTCTATAAAATAATATAATATTTTGAATTAAAAAGTGTAACTCCTCTGCGAAAAAATCATTGCAATCTGATTACTAGCTTAAACGCTTAACTGCGAAAACTCTTTATTCGAAGGATTTTTAAATAAGTATAGTTTTACCATGTTTAAAATTAAGCATAACAAATTTTCTAAAAGGGTCTACCCAAGTATTGACATTTATCAGAACATCAGTGTAATTTTCCAATTTATCCACTGCCCTCTTAATGTTTCCAATTTCTTCTGTGTAGTTCAACTCTCCCATGTATAATCCTGCCGAAAACCCGAAATCCGGATAAAAATGATATTTTGTGTTGACAAAGCTCGCCAAGTGGGAACCTTCTGGCAGGAACCATTTTAAATCGAAACGTTGTTCTAGTTTTAGGGTGCCTTGGATACCAAATCCGGCACATACTACGGCTATGAAGATAACTGTTACCTAAAAAAAGCGAGAATGTTTTGATCTTGATATGGGCTCCGGAGACTTTCTAGAACACGAATTTGTAACCTTAATATAATTTTCTTTTCTTTGGAAGGTATCACCTAAAGAAAACAGTAAGTAGTTAAGTTGCTATACACTTTTATGAACTTCCATTCTATTCTTTAAATTTTTAGTCTGTTACCTATGCGTAGTGTTATAAATTAAAAAAAATAAAATCTATTATTTTTGCATACAGACAACCCAACCGCTTTTATAAATTGAGTACTGTTACTTACTTTGCCTGGAATAGTAAAAATAATCCTTTTATAAACCCAGTAAATTACTCGACTGGTAATTTTGCTTTGACTGCAAGCATTTGGTACGTAATTTTCATGTTTAATACAAGGAAAAATTCCGTTTCTGTTCATTTCCACGCGCTTTTGATCCAAAACAAAACAAGCGGTAAAAAAGGTAATTGAAAATACGAAAATCATAAAGACTCCAAAAGCTGCGTAGATACAGAAGGATTCTAGGCATGGTAAAATCTAAAAAAAAATATGGAATTGTACATTTAGTTTGCGACAGTAAGGGGCCTTCCTAAAGGATTAACACCCTACCTACACAACCTACAAGATTTTATCCATGGCAACTCTCGAAACTAGTGCGTTTTCAATATGGAAGTCACGAAACATAACAATTTAAGATAATTGTACACAAGTATCGAAAATATAAAATCTCTACAAAAATATTGTGCCGTTTACGGAGATCTCCACCCACAAAATTTAATAACACCCAGTTGATTTTTTCAAAATTGTTGTTTAATAAAATTAGGAAATAAAATTGTCGATTAATTTTTTTCTGGTTTGAAACCTGCGAGAAAGATGTTATCAAAAGAGCTTTTTCTATAGAAAAAAAAATATTGAAAGTTTTGAAAAATCCTTCAGATATTTTTATTAAGAATATAAGTACGTTGGGCACGACGCTATATCGAAAAAATTGTGAGCTTTTTGATTGCAGAGAAATGCCGCTTTAATGATGAAAATTGATGACAAAAGACAACTTTTTAGATCCAGAGCCAGCTCTGAATCCGTGTAGAACACCAAAATGGCGGCCATTAAAGATGGCTGCCATTAAAGATGGCTGCCATTAAAGATGGCTGCCATTGAAATCTAGGAAATTTTCTATCTTTCCTTCTAGTGAATAAGAAAATAATATATTTTTATCTTTACAGGGTGATCTCATGAAGATGACCACCAAATAAATAGCTGGTGTATCAAAAAATCGGAATAAATTTAAATAGCTCCAGCTTCTTCAGTGACCGATTTTTTATTGCATTTAAAAAAATGACTGGCATTTTTTAAATCAAGATGGCGGATCAAATCAAATGTATTGTTAAAAAGGCGACAAAAACTACATTACAAGAATTTTTGTCAAAAACGAAGTTAAAAAACCTCCAAATCAGTTACATAAACCAAAAAGAATCTAAAAACAAAAGATCATAAATATTGGAAATATTAACACGCCAGGACTACTCCGTATCAGGTAACTTGGATAAGTACCAGTGCGGATGACGAGCTCACGCTGGTTACCCAGAGCGAAACATCGTTTAATAATTTCTCTTTTAGCTTTGGTTCTTTGTGTGTTCCTTGTGGGATGCTCATCCAGGTTTCAATTTTCGTTATTTCCGCCCAAGATCTTATGATCTTTTGTTTTTAAGAATTTTTTTGTTTGACAACTATTGTTTTGGAAGCTTCTGTAAGACTTTTGTTTTTTTTTCATGGCACAATGTTTACCTTTCTGTTGTGTACAGTAAACACACCAGTGGCGTACCTACTTAAATATATATTTACACATGGATTATATTATTAAAATTTTACTAGAATATGAAATCTGCAAAATAATTTTAAAAACAGCAAAAAATAATTCTGCCAATTTGAGCTTTGGAAGCTTCCTAACAATAAATGTTGGTGGTATAATTTTATACAAAAAAAAATGTATTACAAAGTTTTTATATGATTTATGGTAATTTGAATTTTCAACACAATAAAATTATGTCAAACATTAAAACAAAGGAACACAGTTCATAGCACCTGAAACATCAAGAAAAAAAAATATTACCCACTTGTTAAAAATTATGTTATTGTGTTTGTTAATTTTGTTATTTTTTCTGGTGACTGACTTCTTCAGTACACAATAAAGTCAATAATGCTTAGGGTATATAGAAACATCTAGGACAGACAAAAAGATTTAAATATCAATTCGAAGGGCGAGCGCAGATGGCAACGGCGGCAGTATAAATCAACCTTAATATTGTGATAAGAGGTAGGAATTCAATATTCTTACAAACCTGAACACATGTGAAGTAACTTTTATTGTTGTTTGCAAGTTGGTTTAAGGACTTTACCTACCTTTATTTTATAGTCTTTATAAAAAAAAACCTTCAAAAATATCTTACTTTCGCATTAACTACTTCATCAAAAGTATGCTTTATTTTATCGTCTTTATAAAAAAAAACCTCGAAAAAAACCTTATAAAAACGTTTGAAAATGTCTCATTTGACGCATTGGGAATTAACTACTTCATCAAAAAAAACGTGTTTGTTGATATTTTAATCTAAGGATCTACTAATTTAAGTATATTTCATTTTTTTTCTGTGTACCTACCGGCATGTACCGCCAATTACTGATTTCACTTTCTCTCCTTTTGTTTTCAAAACATTGGACGATTTAAAGAAGAAGTTAAAAAAAAACCTTCAAATCAGTTGCTTCAACCGAAAAGAAACTAAAAAACAACAGATCAAAAGATCTATAGCATCCCACAAGGAACACACAAAAGATCAAAGCGAAAAGAGAAATGATTAAACGATGTTTCGCACTGGCTAACCAGCGTGGGATCATCAGTAGTTTCACTGGTCACCCTCCACTATACATCATTAAACACCACCATACACTTTGATTACCAACCTTGAACCACTCACAAATAGGCATCGTTCCGCACGGTACTTATCCAAGTTACCTGATACGAATTCGTCCTGGCGTGTTAATATTTCCAGTAGGATTAAGGCAATTAAAACAAAGAAGAAGTTAAAAAACAACCTTCAAATCAGTTACTTCAACCGAAAAGAAACTAAAAAACAACAGATCAAAAGATCTAGGGTGGAAATAACGAAAATTCAAACCTGGATGAGCATCCCACAAGGAACACACAAAAGATCAAAGCGAAAAGAGAAATGATTAAACGATGTTTCGCCCTGGGTAACCAGCGTAGGCTCATCAGTAGTTTCACTGGTCACTCTCTACTATACATCATTAAACACCATCATACACTTTGATTACCAACCTTGAACCACTCACAAATAGGCATCGTCCGCACGGTACTTATCCAAGTTACCTGATACGAATTCGTCCTGGCGTGTTAATATTTCCAGTAGGATTATGCTCCTAAGGCAATTAAAACAAAGAAGAAGTTAAAAAAAAACCTTCAAATCAGTTACTTCAACCGAAAAGAAACTAAAAAACAACATATCTGTTGTTTTTTATTGGACGATTTGTTCGAAAATATCACTTTAAATGCACTGAAATATTCTCGTACTGGTAAAAAAACACACTATAAACGTTTTTTGACAAAATGTGGTTTTAAAACGACTTAAACTGCTTAAAACATCCTGAAATTTTAAAATAAATAACACGAAAAAGCTTATGTCAATAAAAATATCATCCGACCGTCTGCACTCTACCGACTTTCCCCACCCACAAGCTAATCACGACCTAAAGTGTTTGAGATAGAATTCCCTGTTCCTATCGTTCTAACGTCGTTTGAAAGGATAGAAAAATAATCGGTATTTCTCACCTTTGTTTTGTTGTGATTTTATTTGTAAATAAACAGTGGTTATTATTTGTCAGGGAGTTTTCGTTGGACCAGATATCTTGTCTCTTTTTAATCTAAGTTAACTTCTGACTTTTTTTTCAGCTGACAAAGCATTCATTCATTCAAAAAAAAATTCAAAATTACCCATAATTCTGTGGATGCCAAACTAAATGAGTAGTGACAAGCAATGACCTTTTTAGAAGATCAAAAATCGGACCACTAGAAGGAAAAATACAAAAGTTCCTAAAAGATTTCAATGGCAGCTATCTTTAATGGCCGCCGTTTGGATCTGGATCTAAAAAGTTTTTTTTTGGCATCAACTACCACCCCAGAATCAAAAAATGCACTGGGAAAGTATGGTTTCAGTTTTATTCTTAAATATCTGGAGAGCAGCTATGGCCTTCAGAAGACCCCGTGCGGTCTGGCAGATTAATTTTCTATATCTGTTCATCAGAGCAAAAGTGCATAAAGTCACAAAACATTTTTTACAGATGAACGAAATTAAAACTAAATTTAAACTTAATAGTCCTATTACTATTCAGAAAACGCCTACATTGTCTTAAGTCCAACCGTCGTTTTAAATAAATTAAGAAATAGAGCGGGAAATTCGAATCTATCTGTGTTACAAAATCTGATGGAACCAGACATTTTCTTTTGCTCTGAGGTACTCATATTTACTTTTGCTGATATTTTTCGATTAGAGGAAGCATTAAAATTCTTTCAGATATTAGACTTACAGTGGAAGCCCCGATAAGAAAAGCTATAACGTCAGTGAATGAGGTAATAGTTATCGATACACCAGCGTGTTTTAGCATTAAACCGATCCTTTCTGGGAGTGGTAATATTTGTTCGTCGTCGGAAAGTTCGTCCCAACATGTTAAAATGACAAGCATGTCATCTACCCCTAAAAAGATAAAAAAATATTGAGAAAAATATCCGATTCCTACAAATACGAACTCTAATGGTAGGGCCATGATGGTAATTTAAGGCCTAAAATATTTTAGCGTAACGTTTTTATTTATCGGATTATTTTGTAGGTTTTTCACATTTTTAAGACATAAGTTTCACGGCTGTAAAAATAAAAAGTACCTATTTAAGGATGTTGAAGAGAGAAAGCAGTAGTAGCAGGAGCAACTATTTTAGAGAAAGATAGATTAATTAACGCCATTTTATGATAAAAATATCGAATTTTCTGTTTTTTCTTCTGATTTTTATTTTTTAATTTTTATCCAAAAAAGGCAAAAATTGTAATTTCTTAAAGTGTAGTGTGTAAGTTAGTCTTAATTTATTTTAATCAAACTTCTTTATGCAGTCTTTATGATTACAAAAAAAAAAACATGTCCTACCTTAAAGTATTTTAGCATATCTAAAAATAATTTAAGAGATATTTAACTAAATTATTTTAAGGTTCATCATGGCCGTACCATAATACTAGAATGAAATTGTAGACAAAAGAGGTCCGGGTCATAGACGAATTCAATCAAATATCTTAGTGTTAGTGCAACGAAACTTTTCTGAAAAGCAGTAGACATAGTAAAATTAGTAAGTAGTAGCAAACAGGGGGCGGCCCAAAACCTGGAAAGTAGGCCCAATCGGTCCCTTTTTACCTTACCCCAGCCCAGCCCCCTAATTCACCACCTGTACCGCGTACAGGGTAGTGGGCTCTCCGGGCCTTCCTATTCTCTTCACGAAGTCCAGTACTTTGGCCCACTTGAGAGCTCGTAGGTCCTCTGCATCCAGGTTCGTTTGTCTGAGTATCTCATTCTTAGGTATACATCGCACTCCGCAATGAGTTGCCGGGATGTCCCGCAGGCCTGGCAGATAGAGTCATTCCCGATCCCGATACGAGTCAGATGCTTACTGAGTCGGTTGTGGCCGGTCAGTATTTCTGTCAGTAGTCCAATATCTTTTCGTGTCCTTTCCAGGAGCCATTTGAGTCTGGCCGTGTCCGGTCCGTCGATGAATTCTTTGGACTGTCTGAGCATGCGACTTTGCATCTGTCTCCTTTTCGTTACCCGACACTCGAGTGTCCCGGTACCCACATCACTGTAACTCTCTTGTCTTGACTCAAGGCTTCCAGTGCTTCGACACAATCTCTTTAGGATCGTTAGGCTGGCGGAGCATATGTACACATGCTCCTCCAGACTATTACGAACCTCTTCCAGTATTGCCGCCATTATAATGGCGTATACCTCGGCTTGGAAGACCGTAGCTTACTCTCCGGGCGGGTAGCTCATTTGAACTTCTCGGTCTTGCACGTAGACCCCCGCCCCTGTTCTCTGCCTCTCCGATAGCTTGGAGCCATCGGCGTAGCATATCACAGCGTTCCTTTCGACCTGTTGGTGGAGGTTCTCACTTTGCCAGAATTCCCTATGGCGAATTACGAGTTTGTACCTCTTATTGAATCTCCAGAGAATTCGGGTTTCCTTGATCTTAAAGGACACACGTGGCATCTCCCTGGTGGCCATTTGGGCGACGCTTAGGTGTCCCAATGGTTTCCCCTCTTCCTTTCCACTGACCAGAGTCCCTCAGATGCAGATGGGTCGCCATCGCTTCCTTCTTGATCCAAGTCGGTAGCGGAGGCAGTCCCAGAATGGTCTCGAGGGCTTGGATTGGTGTCATCCTCATGGCGCCGGTTATTCCCTTACACATGAGCCCTTCCAGGCTTTTGGGATATGGTGGTCCTCTCCACTTCCGGCCACCAGACGATGGATCCATATTGGATCCTAGGTCTTAGTATTGCTGTGTACATCCAGTAGAGGTTCCTGGGTATAATACCCCAGGTCCGACCTACCACCCGACGCAGTTGCCACATTGTTGCCTGGATTTTTTGGTCATTTTGGCAACATGCGGTGTCCAGGTGAGCCCCATGTCCGGGGTGACTCCCAAGTACTTTAGCTCTGAGACCAAAGACAGGGGTTTCCCGTACATTATGGGTGCTCTAATAGTAAAAGTAGTAGAAGTATAAATGTAAAGAAGAAAGTAGCGTATATTTTGATCTCAATTATGACCCATTTCTTGTTATAAAATTTGTAAATATGGACATGGTTTTGTCGACTTAGTCTTCAAAATACAAACAAAGAGCAGAATATTTCGATAAGGCATAACCTTTTACAAGTGTGTTGCTAATATTTTTTTCGCATTCGACCACATAATAATAAGGCAATTTACCTAGTCCCATGAGTAGGAAGGGCAAAGATAAATGCACAGGCCCATAGTAAATTCCAAACAACGAACATAGTCCTACGGAAACGACATATCCCATGCCTATAGCAAGTAGACCGACAGATCCTAAAAGTATCTAAATTATTGTTAGTTATATTTTGTCGTTGAAAATCTACTTCGACGATCACACATTGTAAAAACATGGTTTTAATGAAAAAGCAAATATTAATTCAGTGCCACTGCCTTTACTGAAATTTTTAAAACATGTGATAATTTTCACCTCCTTTTATGAAACCACAATGGGCAGTCTAACAAAAATATTATGGCCGATCCAATATGGCCGGTGTAGGTTAAACAAACCGTTTTTTTTGTAAGACCTAATGCTAACTTAAATCAAAAGTTCGGCAAAGTTGAAAAATACGCAGATTAAGCAAAGTGATTTTTTTATAGAATGATTCTTTCTGAATCGACGAAAAACAAGCATTTTGCCGAAATTTTAACAATAAACTCAAAATTCGCAATTAAACGTGGAAATGTCCCACTACTTATCTTTGTAGCAGCTGTGTAATTACAAATAGCGTCTCTTTAGGCTGAACTGAGATAGACAATGCCTATATATCCACACTGCAAGTTTGAGAGGGATAGAAGTCCATGACATTGCCTCTTTAAACTGCGAATTTTGAGTTTATTTCTAACATTTCGACAAAATGCTGGTTTCTCCCCGATTCAGAAAGGATTACTCTATAAAATAGTCACTTTGATTAATCTGCATCTTTTTCCACTTTTCCAAAATTTTCATTTTTATTAGCATTACGTCTTGTGGAAAATCGCTTTGTTTACCCTACACCCATCATTTTTAAAGGGCCAACACGTGATTAATGGCTGACTTTGACAATTTGTTACACAGCCCTATATGGGTTAATGTCGAATACAATATTACAATATTTTAACAAAAAATAATGTTTTTTTCTCTCCTGTATATACAGGGTGCCCACTAGTCAGGAAAAGTTAGGTCAGGAAAATCCGAGGTTTTTACTTTAAAAACGCTAAAAGAGAGGGTAATTAAAATACTCAAAGTGCACCAGTTGCATTCTCAAATCATTTGAAGTTTTTAAAAACTGAATACTAAAAACTGAAAAAGAAATGCAAAATGTTATATATGTGTATGTACCTACTTGTGAATATCTAACCTAAAAATGCATCGTTTCCGATTTTTAAACATTTTAAAGTTAGAAATGGTCTTTTAACTAAAAATATCCAAAAAGTGCCAGGATTCTTTTACAGTTTAGTCAGAAAAAATGAGGAGAAGACAGGATTTTCGATTTTTAAATTTTGTTGAGCAAACTCTTTGACAACTTGAGCCTTACCCTAACTTCCAACCAATTAAACTTGGATATTACAAATTGTACATACAGCACCATTACAAAAATTCCCATGACTAGTTTATCTATGTCTTGAAACATTGCTTGTTTGCTTATATCTCCGAAACTAAAAGAAATCAAATCAGGATCAGTCAATTGCTTTGAGTGATAATTAACTAATGAGTGTTTCAAACCCGGCTGTCTGCTATTTTCTAGGTAGGTAGTTCACTGAAAGCTAGTGACATAATTGTTCACAGTAGACCAGTCAACAAAAAAGTATTTCTTACTGAGATGCAATGCTATATATACACGCAGTGCAAGCGAACGGAAATCCCCCTCCACTTTTAGTACATGAGGTTTTAATGCCAAAAATCAGAGTTTACCAAAATCTGCTGTGGGTCGTACTTTAAATGGACGTCGTATTTGTATTTGTTAGATTCGATCCGGTCTAATGGACAGGAGGCTCAGAGTCTAACTAAACTTATCACCCTTATCAAATTTAACTGGCGGCATTTAAAAGACTTGACTATACCTAACCAAAAATCAACCATCTGCCAGCAGTCGGTGGTGGCCCGCCCCATTTGATGTCCACCCCCCCCCCCTCCCCAAAATAAAATAGGAGGAATCTGTTCTGTTACAGGTCTTTTTTTCCTAATTCGACCCTGCTGATTTCATATCTGCAATCATAATTTACCGAACTTTAACTAACAGTTTTCGAGATCTTTGTAATATAATATAAAGTTTTTTAAAAACAGTTTAAGGACCGTTATTCTTTTTGGGAGGGTTGACCGCAGGAGCGGGCCACCACCGATCGCTGGCAGACGGTCGGTTTTAAGTTGGGAATTGTAAAATTTTTAGAATAACTTGAGTGATGTTTTCGTACCCGATGAAGGGGGTAGTTTGAATCTGCGGGTCACTGGTTTATATAATGTTTTTATCAATTTCAAATGAAGCAACAATTTTAAATTATTGTAAACACGATTAAGTTTATTTATTAGTTTCTTTTTTGTTTGGTTTAAGGTCCTAGTTATAATCTGGGGAATTGTTTTTAGCAACACTGTACAGGAAAAATAATTTGACTATGTCGACCTGATTTTTTTGCAAAATTTTACGTCATTGAATGTGTTTTCCATGGCAACGCGGAGACTTTATTTATGTTTATCCACAGTGGGACACCAGAGATTTTTTAGCACCGGGTAAAAAATTTGAGAATTACCTGCTAAAAAACCGCTACCCAACTACGTATTAAAGTAACTGGGTGTAATGTTTAAGGTTGCATTTACAGGTGCATATATAATTGAATTGGAAACACTCCCGCTAGCTGATACCGACATAAGATTAACTTAAAAGCAACCTCTAAATGGAGCTTTACTGTTAGTACTCAAGTATCCGTGTGTTTTTGAAATTGAAGTTCTAAAATCTATCCTTTGCACTCCAAGATTTCACTAGTACACTTGCACATAACTATACCGCAATGATTTAAATTTAAAAAAATGGTTGAATCAAAATAAAAACTAAATTATGTGGGGTTATGGGCGCCGAATGTTTCTATGCGAATGCCTAGTAATCCCAGCGAGCCAGTAAAGTTCTTTTGGTTCTTTGATAGACTCGAGGTAATGCCCGCGCAGCGCTAGGCCTTTTTCGGCGGGCGAACACACACGCGGGTGGTTTCATATTTGTTTTAGAACAATGATTTTGAAAACACATTTTTGAAAGATAAACGTAACCTCGAATGGTTTTCTGACAGAAAACGTAAAAATACTCTTCTTTCCCACTGCGGCCCGATTTAAAGTTTGTTGACAAAACATCTGCAGTTACCATGGAATATTATAAATTCTGCGATCTATCGGCCAACACTTGAACTCCGTGAGTCTCCCAAATTCAATGAAGTGCTTTTAGAAAAAAGGAAACTTAGTTTTTATTTTCGCTAAAGCAAGGAAATGTAATAAGGAAAAATTTAATCCAGAGAAAATTGTAGGTATTTCTCTATTTTTTTTTTGTAAATCGGGTTTGTTCTAAACCGCAATTATTTTAAGGCTTTTGGGATAGATGAGCACCAGAGGTTTTATTTTGAAGAAAAAATAATTGAGAATTTTGAAAAATCCTTCAGATATTCTTGTTAAGCATTTGAAAATGATCAACCCTGCAAAATTTCAGCTAATTCTAATGTTTAGTTTTCCCTGTGCACTCTGGCTAAAGATTAAAAAATTAAAGAACAAGGCGTTGCCAGTTGTACTTTTTTTACTTAAAATCTGGGGATAAACTATATCCTTAAGAGTAAAGATTCTTTTTTTTGTAAGTGACCTTAGCTCAGGAAAGTGTCGAAGTGAAGTTGAAAACGGGTCATGTAATATCTATAGGTACTTTTTGGAGTCAAATAAATATCAGAATTGGCTGAACTTTGAAATAAAGGCAGGTTTTGTAAAAACTAAGACACGGCTCGGAGCACTTTTTTGATTTTTTTGCTGAATAAGCTAAAATTTCTTTCTAGGCCGATTCAAATTTTTGACTATTTCGAATTGGTAGCCTTAGAAAAAACATTTAGCTTATTCAGCAAAAAATCAAAAAAGTTTTCCGAGTCGTGTCTTAGTTTTTACAAAATGTGCCTTCCATTCAAAGTTCAGCCAAAAGTACAGTAAAATTATCATCAGGTACCCCCCCTTGTACCTCGAAAAAAAATCCGGGGAGGCTTAAATTTTTATATTTTGTTGGGGGGGGGGGTCTAAAAGTAAGATCTCCAAGTTTGTGTTTCCTCCACTCCTCGGAAACCATCCGCCATTTTGAAAAAACTTTGTAATCGACTTTCTATTGGTCGGAGGCGAAAAGTCTGAAAACAAAAATATTCGGCATGAAATTTTCAACCTTTTTGTCCAAGTGCTCAACTTTCTGTAGTTAGTTTCCAAAAAGTTAGATGACGCCGAAGTTACAAAAAATTAGTTTTAATATATTTTGAGAAACAAAAAGTGATTTTTAAAATAAACTTTAAATGAAAAAGTTGTAAATCTCGGAAAAATACTAAAAAAATATCTATATATATAGTTATAAACAATATATTGTTTATAATTAAAGTTTATGCGCTACAGCGGCTGAAAGTCAGTAAAATTATTTGAGAACCGCTTTCTGGGCATGCATGAAGTCGCGTGTTATGGATTATATATTATTATTTATAGTAAAAGCAGTACAAATGAGGTATCAAATTAAAGCTTGTGACGTGCGCTACACAAATGACCCGGTATGTCGGCCTGGAAGTTGCCCAAAGTATAAGTAAAGGTCATTTGTGTAGCGTACATTACAAGCTTTAAATTGATACCTTATTTGTACTGCCCTTACTATAAATAATAATATATAATCCACAACACGCTACTTCATGCATGCTCAGAAGCGGTTCTCAAAGAATTTTACCCACTTTCAGTTGCTGTAGTTCAAATACTGCTTAATTAGTTATAAATAATATACATATTTTTAAAGAATTTTTCCGAGATCTAAAACTTTCTTATGTAAAGTTTTTTCCAGAAATCACTTTTTGTTGGTCAAAATACGTACGTTAAAACTGTTTGTTTTGTAACTTTGGCGCCCTCTATCATTTTGGAAACCAACTACAGAAAGTTGAGGACTTGGATAAAAATGGAATATTTTTATTCTCAGACTTTTTCGCCTTCGGCCAATAGAAATGGAGAAAAGTCGGTTAAAAAGATTTCTCAAAATGGCGGATGGTTCCCGAGAAGTGAGGGAAACACAACCTTGGGAGATTTACTTTCAGACCCCCCGAAAGAACATACCAAAAACTCAGCGTCCCCAGATTTTTTTACTTTTTTTTACTGTACTACAATTCTGATGTTTATTTGACTCCAAAAATATGGATATCACATAATATGACCCGTTTTGAACGTCACTTTGTCATTTCCTGAGCTTAGGTCACTGTTAAGTTAATTATTTACCTACCTTCGACCTGCCATAAAATAAAAATTACTATCATTTTTGGTAAAATTAGCCGCCATATCCAAAAATGAATTTTCCCAGTCCAAACCTTCTTCCGAGATCTAAAATGTTTTGATTAAATTATTTAAAAATTTAAGAACGAAGCAATCAGCATTATATTTATCAATAAAAAAATAAAATTCATACATGTGAAACACCTGAAACAAATGCATCTTTAAAAAAATGCCTCAAGACAAGAAAAAGAAGATTTTTTTTTGAATTCCCCGCAAACTGGCACAAATATAGCTCTTTAATTTCTATGCGTTTTTCCGTAATCCGGGCAATGTGCCAATTTAAATTACAATAGGAAGGCAAGTAAAAATAGAATATTTATTAGCATTCTAAAAATAAATATTAATGTTGGGAAATTTTATTTAAAAGTGCAATCACATTTCGATAACCAACAATTCTTACCCATTCTCCTGTTCCAGCGATATTTCCTGCCTTATCCATGTCAATGGCTGAGAAATTGACATTTAGAAACCACACATTCTGTATGGCCTTTGCACTTACAATGTGGTCTGTTTCATTTCTTTCCACGCCACCCAAGAGATCTTCAAAATTTTTGAATCGACCAAACACGTTCAGACTAAAAAATTTAAATTTTTTTAGACATTAAAATAAGCGGAAGTTACGTCCCTAATAGTTAGCAGTACAAATTCAGCAGTGCAAAGATTTTATGATTGGAAAAATTAGTGCTAATTAAGTGCTAATTAAATGCCAAGTCACAAAATTTTGTGCTTTTGTAGTTTTCGAGAAATGCACAGCTAGCTATATCCATTAAAGAGTGGTCTAAATGGTCCAGAAAATTAAATGCTGCCATTTCAATAAGGAAATTTTATATTATTTACTTTTTTCTGCATATTTTTTAAAATTAACTTGGTGCTTAGCAGTGCTTTAGGTCGTACACATATTTGAGTTCTCATGAAAGAAGAAAAGACGTTGGTGGTGTTTTTGAGATTGGAATAAATTAGTGCTATTTAGGTGCTAATTAAATAACAAGTAACCAAATTTTATGCTCTTGGAGTTTCCGAGATATGGCCTGCACTGCTAGCTACTTGTTAAAGATAACAGTGCGCCATGCTAGAATGGTCCAGAAAAGTGTTAGAGTGGTCTGGATGATCCAGAAAATTAAATGCTGCAATTTCAATAAGAAAATTTTATATTTTTTACCTTTTTCTGCATATTTTTTTAAATTAACTTGGTGCATTGCTAACTTTAGGTCGTACATATATTTGAGTGCTCATGAAAGAGGACGTTGGTAGTGTTTTTTATATGGGAATAAATTAGTGCTATTTAGGTGCTAATTAAATGCCAAGTAACCAAATTTTGTTGTAGTTTCCGAGATACGACCTGCACTGCTAGCTACCTGTTAAAGATAACAGTGCCCCATGCTAGGATGGTTCAGAAAAGTGGTAGAGTGATCTGGATGGTCCATAAATTTAAATGTTAATTAAATGCTTCCATTTCAATATTTATTTTTGCATATTTTTTAAAATTAACTTGGTGCACTGGTAACTTTAGGTCATACAGATATTTGAGTTCTCGTGAAAGAAGATGTTGGTGGTGTTTTTGATATTGGGATAAATTAGTGCTATTTAGTTGCTAATTAAATGCCAAGTAATCAAATTTTGTGCTCTTGTAGTTTCCGAGATATGGCCTGCATTGCTAGCACTAAGTTAATTTTAAAAAATATGCATAAAAAAGTAAAAAATATAGAATTTTCTTATTGAAATGACAGCATTTAATTAGCATTAAATTTTCTGGACCATTCAGACCACTTTTCTGGACCATTCTAGCATGGTGCACTGCTGTCTTTAACAGGTATCTATCAGTGCAGGTCACATCTCGGAAACTCCAACAGCACCACCAACATATTCTTTCATGAGAACTCAAATAAGCGTACTGCACCACATTGATTTTAAAAAATATGGAGAAAAATGTCAAAAATTGCACTGTTATCTTTAACGGGTAGCTAGTAGTGCAGGTCATATCTCGGAAACTACAAAGAGGACAAAATTTTGAGATGTGGTATTTAGTTATATTGGCACTAATTTTTCCAATTATAAAATCTTTGCACTGCTGACTTTGTACAGCTAACTTTAGGGACATGCGGAAGTTGGTTGTCAGAAGACCGGAAGAATAAATAACTAAAAATAGATCTCGAGAAAGACCATTTCCGTCGGTACATTAAATATTTTAAAAAAATGTTTGGTGTTCGCTTCCAAAAACCATATAGTTACCAAAAATCAAATTTTTAAAATTTTTGTGTCTGTTTGTTTGTCTGTGGTTCTGTTTGTTTGTTCCAGCATCACGCAAAAACTACTAAGCGGATTTTTATATTCACTACTGGATTCCTAGGGGTCCTGAGAAAGACATAGGCTTTATCTTATCAACGTCGGTTTACGGGAACTAGAGTTATGATTATTTAAAGCAAAAAAAACGGTCAAAAACACAGGCAAAGCGTATTTGATTCGATGAAAGGATTTGGGGCGCAGGGAATAAGGGGCGCGGTGAGGTACGGAGGGTGAAGCGGTCCAATAAGACTGGCCACCGCATTTATCTCAGAAACTACTGATCCCACGATCTTTTCTTTTTGCCCCCTAGGGACTCCAATCACATCTCTCAGCTACAAAAAACCTATTTTATGTCGAAATAGTTCATAAATAACATGCATAAAACATTAATATTATAAACCTCCAATATATTTACTCTCTAACGTGGGGCGATTCAAAATGTCACTTTTTATTTAAGAGTTAATTACTCTTACGTGTTAGGTATTTTTTACAACTACTTTTGAAATTGAAGTTTTTCACATGATATGAATGTGAATTCACATGATGATGAATTTCTGAAAATTGGCGTTTTTTTTATACTTTCATCAACAACATGATTTTAGTAAGTGTCTGCAGATAACTAAAGCGTGGCTTTTTTGGTTACCGATGCAAAAAATAAACTTTTTTTGATCACGGGTGCAAAAAAAGATTTTTTTTTATTGATAAAAGAGCAAAGAATGGCATCAATTTCGATTTAAAAGAAGTAGCTGATATGCAAATACAGTGTAGCATTAACCATCTCAATCCAAGCAAACACGGTTCTCTTGGGCCTTCGTTGGTCCGATGTCGATTGCCGAATTTGTCGTCATCGGCACGACGTCGATTTACGACATCGGACCAGCGTTAGACTATGGCCCGTCGTCGGACCAATGGTAAATTTTACTTTTTGCTGACATCGGCATACCGTCGCCGTACGATTAAGGTCCGATATGGTTTAACCACATGGTACCGACCATCCGCCCATAACTGCTTAATTTGGTCGGTCTAACGTAGGCAAGCTTCCTAAAGCGGTCCAACGTCGGTGATTGACGGAGGTCCGTTGGTGGTAGTTTAAAGCGGCCCGACATTGTCAAACTACAAAGTTTCAATAATGCGGTGGCTTAACCAGTCGAGCTGGTTTAAGTGGCAGAAGAGGTGATTCTTGTAGAGAAGTACCACCATCTTGTCAAGTCCGCATTCTAGTTTTGAAATAGCTTTGCTCATTATATATATAATATTATTTTCCACTATACAAGGAACATAGTGTCGTTAGCGCCATCTCTGCATACAGGGAAGAAACTATTAAGCAGTTTAAAAATTTTAAGGTGACGTACTCGCACCATCGTCGGTTGCCGATTCTCGACCAATCAAACAAAGTTCCAATCGGACCATCGTCGGCCCTAAAGCAAATAAAGTGGTCGTCGGTGTAAAGTCGACTATAGTAAATCGGGACATCGTTAGTTTCCGATTTTCGACCGATTAAACAAAGTTTTAATCAGACCGTCGTCGGCCCTAAAGCAAAGAAAGTGGGCTTCGGCATAAAGTCGACTATAGTAAATCGGGCCATCGTCAGTTGCCGATTTTCGACCGATTAAACAAAGTTTCAATCGGACCAACGTCGGTTCTAAAGTGGTGTCGGCATAAAGTCGACTGTATTAATGTGGACCTCCGTCAGTTCCCGATTATTGACCGAAAATTGAAAATCGCAATCTGACCAACATCGGGCCAGAGTGTAGTCGCCGATGCCAACACACTGCCGACGTTGTCGACATTGGCCCGATTCAATGCAGACGATTTGTGTTTGCTGGGAAATCAAATGCTGCTGGAATTGATAACAAGAATTTAAACATGTTAAAGCTTTGCTGTCCATTGGTTATTCCATTGTTGGCACACATTTGTGGACTTTTCGGATTTAAGGCCTATCGGCTTCCTGCCAGTTGTTTCTAGAGTTTTTGAAAAGATTGTACATGATCAGGTTTGCGAATATTTAATGACAAATAAGCTTTTGCCAAAGTATCAGTCTGGCTTCAGAAAAAAATTTGACCGTGCTTTGGCCAAAGTAGTAAAGCTTTTGACGTAATTAATCATACATTGCTTTGTGCTAAATTGAGGTTTTACGGCTTTTCGGCAAACAAACTGTTGTTTTAGCTGGCAGGGGATCTGATCCTTTAGACATTACTATGGGTGTACCTCAGGGGTCCATCTTGGGACCTCTTCTGTTTTTAATTCTTAGTACGGACTTGCTTGAAGGATTAATTGACTGCCTAGGTCATCAATCTGCAGATGACCTACAAATACATGTTTCGTATAGTAGGTCCAATATTGCCAAAGCGGAGTTACGGCTGAATTGAATACTCTTGATTGAAAAAATTTTTGGATAGGTGGTGCTGCGGACGACGTGGCACCTAAATTTCCGATTTTAAATTTAATAAAAGTTCATATTTTTTTAATAGCTTAGAAAAGACATGCATATTAAATAATATAATCGATTATGTATAGCTGAAGTATGTAAATTATTATAAAAATAATTTTAGTTTGATATGGTCATTGGTCGCCAAAATTTTTTTTTGAGTTTGGCAGATACGAAATTTCAAATTCTATCGGGCCGTTTTTACGCTATTGGCCAGTAAAGTTGACATAACATGTGTTTAGTCGCCCCGAATTTAATGCGGAAAGCACCAAATTTGGTACGCTTACTTTTTTAACAATTTTTTAAGAAAGTAGTCAAGAAAACATATGAGCGGATGTACAGAAACTAAGTTGGCGGCGAATTCTTCAAAATGGCACTCTTAAATCGAAAGTTATTTATCAAAAAAAAAAAAAATGCTAGAAGTTAAATGAAGAGAAATTTGACAATACTAGTTAAATTGACGTGCACCTTCGATGACCTTGAAAAATGTCATTTTACCTTAAAAAAATACTTTTCCAGAGCAAGTTCCAGAGCCTGAAAACGGCGACAGGTCTTCTTTTATAATTTTACCATGACACCATCACTCTCCTAAGTGACTTTTTGCTTACAGGGTGACTCGTTTAGTAAGATTTTTTAAAAAAGCCACATTATCATCTGGTTTTTTTACTTTTTAAAGTAGAATTTTCAAATTTTTTACGAATTGTTAATGCTACCTTAGCAACTAATTTTTTTTTGGATAGGTGGCGCTGCGGACGACGTGCCATAAAAACATCCGACATTAAATTTGATAAAATACTTTTTAATTAAATTTATTAATATTATGTTAGGCACCCACTGGATGTTTTGTTACGTTTTCATAAATAATAAAAAAATTTATAGTGCCTTTACAAAAATATAGAAACTCTAATACATGTAAGTTGAAGAATTTATTGCTATATAGATATAAAAACTATCTAGTAATTGTAACAAATTTGAAAATTCTACTTTAAAAAGTAAAAAAAAAACAGATGATAATGTGGCTTTTTTAAAAATCTTACTAAACCAATCACTCTGTAAGCAAAAAGTCAAAAATTATAAAACTTAGCGCAAATCAAAAAACAAGACCTGTGGCTGTTTTCAGAATTATAAAACATTTTTAAAAAAGGTTCTGGAAAAGTATTTTAACTTAAAAACTTTCGATTTAAGAGAGCCATTTTGAAGAATTCGCCGCCAACTTGGTTTCTGTACATCCGATCATAAATTTTCTTGACCACGATCCTAAAAAATTGTTAAAAAAGTAAGCGCACCAAATTTGGTGCTTTCCGCAAAAAATGAACAATAGGGTACATTAGAGTACTATTCGGGGCGATTAAACACATGTTAGGTCAACTTTACTGGCCTATAGCGTAAAAACGGCCTGATAGAATTTGGAGTTTCATATCTGAATCAATTTGTTGGGGCCTTCTAATTTATCAGAATTCATCAACGTGCATATCCAGCCAAATTTTTGGTCGCTAGGAAGAAGTAAAAAAAACGTTGAAAAACCCGTTTTTTTTAATACTCAAAAAAAAAAATGTAGGCGACCAAGGACCATATCAAACTAAGTTTATTTTTATAAAAATTTACATACTTCATACATACATACATAAAAATATGAACTTTTATCAAATTTAAAATCGGAAATTTGGGTGCCACGTCGTCCGCAGCGCCACCTATCCAAAATTTTTTTAGAGTATCAGTTGACCTTAATAATTCTAATAATCGTGCTAAATCTGACATTTTTTCCTCAAAAACTAAAAAAGATACGGATGATAATGTAGCTATTTTTAAAAATCTTACTTTGACTGGTCTGATATAACTAAACCAATCACTCTGTAAGCAAAAAGTCTATTAGAAAAGTTATTTCTGTCGCGGCTTACTGAAATATAAAAAATTATCAAAAAAATATTCTTAAAATGGATTTTTTTAAAATAAAATGTCACTTTTCAAGGACTATAAGGTCATACGTCAATGTAACCATTTTTTTTCAATTCCTCTCTATCGAATTATATGAATGATTATAATCTTGTTTTGATGGCGAACCTACAATTTTTTTAAAAAATAGACGTCCATTTTGAAAAAATCGCCGCCATCTTAGCTCCCATACATTTGGTCATCGATTTCCTCGACCAAAATTTTAAAGAATTGTCTAAAGAACAAGTGTTCTAAATTTCATGCTTTCTGCACAAAATGAACAATTGGGGACCTAAGCCGGACACTAAGATAAGTACGAATGCAGAACGATGCCTATTTATGAGTGATTCAAAGTTGGAAATCAAAGTGTATGATGGTGTTTAATGATGTTTGGGGAGAGTGACCAGTGAAACCACTGATGAGCCCAAGCTGGTTGCCCAGAGCGAAACATCGTTTCATCATTTCTCTTTTTGCTTTGGTCCTTTGGGTGTTCCTTGTGGGATGCTCCCCCAACATCTTTTGATCTTTTGTTTTTAGATTCTTTTTGGTGAAGTAAGTAATTTGGAGGTTCTTTTAACTTCTTTTTTTAACTTACTCTTTGTCGTAGCTATTGATATCGTTAACAATAACCTCCTTAGTCAACCCTTTAATTTTTGTGGCGTTAAAATCCCATATTTCTAAAATGCTTTTGGTTAGGCACTCAGATTTCATGCTCTCCATTAAGCTGCAGTAAAGTAGGGGATCAATTTGTAAGCTTATATCAGTTTCGTTTTCTTTTCCTTTCATCATTCTAAGCATGGATTTTTCCATTTTTGGGATCCTAAAAAAGAAGACGCAACATAATTTTCTCCAGGCAACACAAACAAAAATACGTTCAAGCTCCAAATCAGTCGTCAATTCAATATTTTTCTTAATATTAGCATAAGAAATAAGCTCAATACTTACACAAAACATACATCTTTTAAAGTTATATTTTTCTCAGTTTTTATTGACTCCACTTGCTCATGTACTTCTAAAAGCTGAAAAAATAAAAAAAATAAGTAATGTGCACCCAAAACAAAAAAAATTCAGCACAGCAGTTTTTTGAAAATTTGTTAAGTTAAATATGGCTCCCTAATAAATCAGCGCTGTAAAAAGGGGGTCGTAACAAAATAGCGCTGTAAAAAAAGAGCAGTGTTAATAGAACGCGTAAGTAAAAAGCGCGTAATAGTCTGGAAGAATCTCAACTTTTGATAACAGAGATTTTTTAACTGATTTTGGTAGCTATAGGGGTATATTTTACGAATCTGGTTGATGCCACTCTGGCACCCTTGGAGAATTCCGGATATTCAAGATGGCGGCGTTTTTCAATTAAAAAATAAAGAAAAATAATAAAACAAAATATAGGCATGTGTTACATAAATCAAAATTAGATTCTTGGATTCCCTGAAGCCATATATTATTATGTAATTAAAAAAGTTCTTAGGCGTACCATAAGGGCTCAAAGGTAGGGTAGTTTTAAAAATAAACATAAACATGAAAAATGGACTATATAAATTTATAAGTTTTTGTTGCCGATGTTAATTAGTAAAAGGGTACATTTCGATTGATGCCGCTTTAGCACTCTCCCCACATAGCAATTTGTCATCCTTAGCATATGCATAGAATATCCTCAAGAAGAAATAGGATATGCTAAGGATGTTTTAAATTAACATTGGAACATCTTTAGCATGTGCTAAGAATAGGTTACGTTCCGCCCTAATCACATGCTATGCAGGTTCTTAGGATGTACTAATAGATATTATTATCAGATGATTGCCATGTGCTTGGCACATATAGCAACGGGTCATTCTTAGCACCGTTACCTCCTAAAATATGGCTTTAAATAAAATTAAAAATAGATTTTTGAGCTCTAAAAACCATGTTCTATCACAATAAACCCTAAGAAAAAAATAATATATATAATATATAATAACAAAAAAGCGCGACGCGCCGACGGGGTTCGAACACACAACCTACAAGCTACAAGTTGAGAGACCAAAGCTAAATCCACTGTACCATGCGCTTATAAAAAAATAGTTTGAAACCGCGGAATATAAGCGTTTTGACGGATTCTTATGGTCGACTAAATCAGAGAATTTTCGCGTTTGTTAGAAGTAGACACTTCACTTGGGATGGTTTTCTGAGTGCACTGAATTAAACGCTCATGATTTTATTATATCATGCGTATAGATGTACTTAATATTTTACCATAATTGGTATATACTTTTCATATGCTAAAGATGTCCTAAAAGTAACCGTCTTTAATGGTATTTCATTATATAGTATATGCTAAGGAAATACCATAATAACATTATTTTGATGTTCTGCTTTTACGGTACCAGAATAGCTTGTTCACTAAAAGAACCAAATAATGTTTCAATAAGTGACATATACTTTGCATGTGCTAAATATGTTCTAAAAGTTAACTTTTTTAATGGTATTTCCTTAGCTTATGCTAAGGAAATAATAGAGTCTCTTTCTTTTGATGTTCTTTTGCAATACCAAGGACCAAATAATAATGTTACAATAAGAGAAATATACTTTCCATGTGATAAAGATGTTCTAATAGTAACCTTCTTTAGTGGTATATCTTTAGCATATGCCAAGAAAATACTTAGAAGCTCATTCTTTTGATGTTCTTTTATGGTACCAGATTAGCATGTGCGCTAAACTGACCAAAAAATGTTTTAAAATTGATATATTAAAGATATACTCAAAAGGATCTGCTTAATAGCATATACTTAAATAGTATGTTCAAGCATATGCTAAAGATGTGCTTAAAAGGACATCCTCAAAAGGAGGTTTAACGCATTATGTTAATGTTCCTTTATCACTATGTAGGTTCTTAAACTTTGAAGCACAAAAGCTTTAAAAGAAAGCAGATAAAGTACAAACATACAATATGATACATCAACTTGGGTGTTTTTGGACCCACTAATTTGATTTTTTGTATTAAGGATCCTAAATAACAAAAAAGCGTGTGATACATCAATTTTGGGGTTTTCGGGCTCAGAAAATTCAGTTTTGTGGTCAAGAAAATTTTTAAGTGGCCCAAGGAGTACAAACAACATAATATTATTGATACAGACATATGATACATGATTTTTGAGATTTTTGAGTTGACTTGAGTTTATTTTTGTGGGTAATATAAAGAGTCTAGGGGCAACTTTAAGGGCAACATAAAAAATATTGGGGTTTTTTGGGTCTTCTTAGTTTGGGAGTTCCACAGGCCGACGTCAGTTTAGTTACAGAAAGGAGAACAGTTTTGCTCGATTAGCTCGTAATTTCACGTTATGCGTGGCTGCCATTTTTACTATATTCTTAAAGGTCTGCTTGAGTTTCTATCAAAATAACAGTTTTGGCAATGGTTAATTAATTTGTCATTGGCTATTGTTTTGTCCAAGCAGGTAAGACTGCCTCGTGATGTGGAGCGGAGTCGCGGATTTGCTCGAACCTTCTAGACTATGAGGCGCGTAAATATATAAGGCGCCGCGCCAGCAGTGTCGCATGAGTAGACAAAGTCAGTTTCGCTTTAATACATAACATAAGTGATCAGTCAGAGTATTTTACGTGTGTTTTATTGTTTTTGATTTCTTAATTCGTCTTCTTAGTAGTTACTCTAGCTCTACATTGTGTGCCGTTTTTCCGCTTTTGAAACATGTCAGGTTCTTCTCGTAGTTTGTAAAAATTCACCGGACCAATTTTGTTATATTTGTGAATTATTTGCGGTACAGTCACAGTTTAGACCGATGAATGATGTTGTCAAGAAAGCATACTATTTTTATTTCAACTGCAAAATCGGTGATCATGATAAAAGCTCGGCTCCTCATGTATGCTGCCTAATGTGTTACGCGACCCTTACGGCATGGCTGAAAGGAAGTAAAAAAAGCATGCCCTTTGCAATTCCCATGATATGGAGAGAGCCCCGGAATCATCATGACGACTGTTATTTTTGTTTGACAAATACAATAGGAGCTAAAAAGAAGAAACAACGTGCCATTCAGTATCCAAACTTGTCATCCGCAATAAAACCAGTGCCGCATGGAGAATCTTAACCAATACCTACTCCGCCAAAAAACTGGGAAACAATAGATATTACAGAAAGATCGACTGACAAATGATTGCCAACAGAAACTTATAAGGATATAACATCAACATCCTCGGATGAAGATACGAGAGACAGTACCTTCCTTTTAAAGGATGAACCTTACCTTATACTACAAAATGAATTAAATGATTTAGTTAGAGACTTGCAACTTTCAAAAGACTTTTAGGTGCCAGACTAAAACAGTGGAATTTGCTGGCTTCGGGAACTACTGACACTCATTACAGAAAAAGGAAGGAACCTTTTTCAGAATATTACAAAATGGAAGGTTCACTTTGCGCATGCACGGACATAAATGGACTGATGACCGTGTTACAAATTCAACACAATCCATCCGAATGGCGACTTTTTATAGATTTATCAAAGTACAGACTCAAAGCAGTTTTACTGCATAATGGGAACATAAGGCGGTCTATTCCTGTGGCACACTCTATTTCGATGAAAGAAACGTATGAAGATCTCGCCTTAATTCTAAATCATATCAACTACAAAGAACATAGCTGGCAAATTTGTGGAGATCTGAAAGTTATTGCAATATTACTTGGTATGCAAGGTGGATTTACAAAATACTGTTGTTTTTTGTGTCTTTGGGACTCAAGAGCTACAACTAAACATTACTTGCAAAAAGAGTGGCCCCCTAGAGAGTCATTTAGGCCCGGTACTAACAATGTCAAGTATGAGCCTCTGGTAGATCCAGCCCAGATCCTGCTGCCCCCTCTTCATATTAAGTTGGGCCTCATGAAGAATTTTGTCAAAGCTATGAACAAAGAGGGCGCAGGATTTACTTACCTTAAACAGTTCTTTCCAAAATTAAGTGATGCTAAATTAAAAGAAGGCATTTTTATAGGCCCTGATATTCGTAAATTGATGCGTGATGAATTGTTTGAACAGACTTTAAGTGAAAAGGAGTTAGATGCATGGCGTGCCTTTGTCAATGTTAAGAAAGGTTTTTTGGGCAAAAATAAAGACGACAATTACGAAGGACTGGTGCAGCAACTTCTGGTCTCATATAAAGCTTTGGGATGTCGCATGTCCTTGAAAATCTACTTTCTTCACTCACATGTCGACTTCTTTCCGGAAAATCTTGGAGATGTTAGCGATGAAATGGGAGAGCGGTTTCATAAGGATATAAGAACGATGAAAACTGCAATGATGGGAGACTACTGCTGGTCAGTGAAAAGAGAAGATCCGTAATTTCATAAAAGGAAGAAGTAAAATTGATGGTCTTTTTTGCATTTTTACCGAATTACATATTGCACACATTCTGTGTATGTAATACTATTATACTGGCTTAATAAATAGTTTTTAATTGATTTTATTTAACAAATAATAATCGTCAATAAATGTATTCTAGTTCTACTAGTGTATTTATCAAATTAATTCCGTATTCATCCTCACTTACGTATTTATTTGGCTGGTAAACATGATAATAGTTTATGCGCCCAGTAAATAATGGTAAAATTGGCACTATGCGTTACACAAAAATACGAGCTAATGAATGAAAGCGGTTATCATATTCGCACTCAGCAACCCTAAGTTAGTTAGAAACAGTGGATTTTCTTTCTGTAACTTTTCAAAAGTTCAAAAACGTTGGCCTGTGTTATTAGTTTCTTCTTAGTTTTGGGAGTTTAATATTTTTGGAACTAATATGACGAAGTTTAGAGGTGGTGTAAGAGGTAACAGCAAAAATGTTATTTGTATGAAAATTCATGTGCGATCTGGATGTTTTTAAGTCTTCTAAGTTAAATTTTAAGATTTTATACATAGAGCTAATTTAAGGGTCCTACGAGTGATTTTAACGGTAGCATAAATATTATTTTAATAAATGTCATGTGATATATCGACTTATGGGGTTTTGAGACTGAATTTAATTAGTTACAAATATTTTTACGGGTAATTTGTATCTTTTTATTTCCACTCACGACACTGCGGCAACAGAATCATACAACGGCGTTGTACGATTTGAATGCAAGTTTGACGAGGACATACACGATACTGCATTGCAGTATGACACGATACTGCATCGCAGTATGTTCTTCCCTTTCAATCATGTCGGAACAGAGTGATTTAATTCTAGCTTTTTTTAATTTTCTTTTTAACCAAATCCTCATTTGCTTCTTTATTTACCTCTTGATATTTTAAAATTAAAGTGTCCATAGCCTTTCTTCGGGCATTTATATTATTGTGATATGACTCACTTTTTATTTTCTACAGACACTCTTGTTCTTTATATAACTAAAAAAAATCCCGTAAGAAATTCTCTGTATAAAATCCCGTTTTCCACAACTCCAAAACACAAGCCAAAAAGTCCAGTTTATCAAAAAGACGCAATTAATAAACGGTCAAAAAATCCCTCCAACCAACCTTGTTGTACTGCAGCAGTCTGACCAGTCTGTCTGCCGTCAAATCGAACGATTGTGTTGGAGGCACAAACACACACGATCAAATTCCGTCCAGTATCGTGAGTGGCCCGCTTAATAAAACCTATTTTTTTTTCAAGGGTGGGTCTATCTCTCCTGCCAGAGTCATTTCTCCTCTACCAGGAGAGCCCGGGTAGTGTCGGATTCCTACCGACTAAAACCCCTCGATTGTGATTATTGTGACTCCAAATTGCCTGGTGGTCACTGCACTGCAGCCATTTCTGACTTATTGTGCACCCTCTTGTTTCCTAGGCTAACCACTCCATTAATTTTGTCCCCTGTACAAGTTTGTACAGGTCCTTAATGGAGTAGTCCCCAGTCCATATTGGGTCTAGTTCAACTTCCCCAAATATTAGGTGCCTTTTGCGATCTAGTACATCGCATTGGCATATTACATGTTCTACTGTTTCCGGTTCCTGATTGCATAATCTGCAGCTCAGGTCTCCGTGATACAAGCCCATGTTGTTTAGGTGAACTTTAACCGCCATATGGCCGGTCATGATTCCTATTATAGTTCTCACTTGCATCCTGCTATAGTTTAGCAGGTCTTTCGTAAATTTGGCATTCAGGCCTTTGATAAAGGCTCTGCTGTGTATTAGTCCCTGTCTTTCTAGCCAGTGGTTTTCGTGTTTTTCTCTTATCCAGGGTTTGACCTGGGACCTTATTGTACATTTGGGTATCCCCAGGGCTAGTTCTGGCCCAATATATTTTTTTGACGATCCTTGTCTTGCAAGTTCGTCAGATTTTTCGTTGCCTTGGATAACTGGCACCCATACTAATCTGATTTTCTTATGTTCCGCCAGTTCCATTAGTTCAGCAAGGTATTCCCAGACTAGCCTTGAGGTGACCTTTGAATACATAAGCGCCCTAAGGGCCGCCTGGCTATCTGAGTATATAGATATGGTTTGACGAGTATCCCATTCTTTTGTTCTCTCTTGCGCATTCTAGGATGGCAAAGACTTCTGGTTGGAAAACTGTCGGGTAAGATCCCAATGAGAAATGCAGATCTCTCCTAGGTCCTTCCCCGAATATTCCAGCCCCACTGCCTTTGTCAGTTTTTGATCCGTCTGTATACCAAATCAAATAAAAATAAAACCATGTTAACCCCGAAAAATTATTTTTAACAATAAAATTAAATATTTTTAACCTCAAAAATTAATTCGGTCAACCAAAAAAATCTCAATTTTTGGATTTTGTCGACTATAGTTACTTTTATGAGAATCAGGGATGTTTTATAAGATAGAAGTCTAGGACATTTTATCAGTTTGTATAAGGGTGTCGGCTTGGAGAAGATTTTATGAACGCACAAATACACATTTTTAAAGGAGATTTATTGGGAATGGGGTATTGAGGATATTTTAGGAGATTCTATCAGTATCGCGATTCTAGGAGTTCCTATTAGCAATGATTTTGGAGAAGTTTTTATATGGGTTCTTGTGGGGTCGGATTCTAGGATTAGTAGATTCTATCAGTAGCGTTATTTTAGAAGATTCTATAAAGAATGCTTTTGGAGAAGTTTTTATGGGTTCTTGTGGGATCGGTTTCGAGGATATTTAATGAGATACTATCAGTATCGCGATTCTAGGAATTCCTATAAGCAATGATTTTGGAGAAGTTTTTATGGGTTCTTGTGGGGTCGGATTCTATCAGTAGCGTGATTTTAGAAGATTCTATGAGAAATGATTTTGGAGAAGTTTCTATGGATTCTTGTTGAATATGTTTCTAGGATATTTGTTGAGATTCTATCATTATAACAATGATTTCAAAAGTATACTTAAAGCAAGTTAATTAAAAAAAAAATTTTTCAGACCTGATAAAATCTTCCTGGATCTCATTGAAATCTGTTCCAAAACCGACCCAAAACCCGATAAAATCTCCTCACCTATAGGATCTTCTAAAATCACCATAACGATAAAAGCTACTCAAATCTTCTAGAAACCAATCCCATAACAACTCATATAATCTCCTACACAATTATAGACCCATAGATCTAATAAAATCTTCTAGGATCTCATCGAAATCTGTTCCAAAACCGACTCAAAACCCAATAAAATCTCCTCGCCCATAAAATCTTCTAATATCACCATAACGATAAAACCTCCTCAAATCTTCTAAAAACCAATCCCATAACAACTCATATAATCTCCTCCAAAATCATAGACCCATAGACCTAATAAAATATCCTAGGAATCTCCTTAAATCTTCTAGAAACCAATCTCTTAAGGACACTCATATAAACTTCTCCAAAATCATAAACTAAAAATAAAAAAAAATAAAATCTTCTAGGATTTCATCGAAATCTGTTCCAAAACCGACACAAATCCCGATAAAAAATCATTCAGCAGGGTACCTACCTTTATTAATGTCTCTGGACTAAGTACATCATCAGAGGTTATCATAATAGTCTCCTCAACAAACCCCTTTTGAAAAGTTTTAAGTAACCATTCCGAATCTCTTATAAACGTGGTATGTGGGGGTACCCATAATTTCAGAGGGTTCTTTTCATGCCGGAATCGGAAAAATCCGAATGCGCTTAAAAATACTAACACCCAACACAGGATTATTGTTTTGACGGGATTTTTGGCTACATTTATTCCTAATCTGTAATAAAAATATAAAAATAATTAATTTACACAAATATCACAAAGTAACCTACAGACAGTAACCTATAGGTTATTTGGGTAGTGGTAATATATAGGTACCTCAAGATAAAGCAGTTTTGATTTCAAGTTTTTGTTTTTGTCTTTAGGGAGACAGAATAAAACTATATTTGTAGAAAAAAATTGTTTATAAATATTGTAGAAGTTTTTCCATGAACAATTTACATTTCAATAACCTTTATCAACTTTTTAACTATATATAAACTTGCATCTGTAATTAAATATCTAAGTAAAAATAATTGATTTTGGCTTATCATGCATAAAACCAGTCTTACAGGATTTAATGTAATAACAAACTACTATCAAAATGACTAATTTATTATATGATTATGTATTTAGTTTAAAAATAAACAAAGGAACAAAAAAAAAAGCTAAATATGTGGTTACGATATACATATAGGAATTACTTCCTTACGTTTGAGATAAATAAATCGAGTAAGTAAATTGTTATTATTCCAAAATTTCCCTCGCTCGGGAAAATAAATGCAAACAGTCACGTGACTGCTTCGATGAGGCGCAAATCCCAACAGAAATTTAAACTCGAGTAGACAGAAAATAGGTAAGGTAGAGGTTTCTCTCCCAGAATACACATCTGTTACATTAACATAGTATTTACGTAAATCTAAAGTAAACAAAATTACATAAAAAAAGTTTTCATAAAATTTACGTAATATTTACATAACATAACTTATGTTACTTTAATTACATCAAATTTACATAATAAGAAGGGAACTTTGTGCATGGCATTATGCAGAACATGGAAATTACTTTTTACCTTGTTGTGATGTTAGAAGTATAAAAATTTTAAATACACAATATGACTGTAATTTTATTTAAATGTTACATTCCAATACGTAATATTTATATAGCATTTATGTTATAAATTAATATAGTAGTTACATAAAGAGTAGGTTATTTACGTGACGTCAAGTTTACCTTGATGTTATTTGTAAGAGATATAAATATTATGTAAAAAAATTTACCTTACTTTTACCTTTGGATTTACTTTCTAGTTACTAGTTAATCGATATCTGCCGTTTCCCAATTTTTTGTTGCCATTTATTATTTACGATATTTTAATTACATATTATTTACGTAAAAAGTAGGGAACTTTGTGCATGGCATAATGCAGAACATAGAAGTTACTTTGTACCTTGTTGTGACTTCCAGTTTACATAGAATTTATGTAACAAAGTAAACATGTGATGTAACTTTTACGTAATATTTATGTAACGGTGTTGGCTAGGATGGATTTTTGACGGCTTTTGTTATATCTTTATTATTTCTAATCAAAATAAATATCTGATCTCCAAAATGGTAATTGGTGGAGAATTTAAACTGAAACTTTGCACATGCGTGTATGACAATTTTTTACGCATTCCGGCTGTAAAGGCTTTGAAACATAATAGAAACTTAAAGTTGGCAAACCGTGTAAACGTAACGTAGCCCTGAAATCCAGCGCTCTCATTGGTGAAAACCGGCAGAGGTGGGCGTTTCCACCTCGACTAACGCGATTTCAGCTACCGGGTCAGGCGCGCTGACGCCGGTATTTCATGAAAAGCAGTCTAGCTCGACGTGCGATTGACAACTTCTGTCGCATCTGAACAATGAGAGCACTGGATTTCAGAACTACATTACGTTTGCGCGGTTTGCCAACTTTAAGTTTCTATTATGTTTCAAAGTCTTTGCAGCGGTTTGGCAATTTTATGTCTCTAATATTAGTATAGAGGTAACATGTTAAGTACTTATTTTTGGAATCAGGAAAGGAAGCTCTATTCAAATTTTCCAAAATATACAGTGTGTCCTATTTTAAAAAAAGTAACATTGTTTATTTTAGTTTCCCACTAAGCAATGCAATGTAGAATTGATTTAACTTTGTATACGTTAAGAAAAATGTTTGAAAAAAGTAAAATGTAAGTTCAAAATTAACATTTTATGTTAAAGTATCGCTGATACACGAAAGAAGCGCTAATTTTACGTTAATATTTAACTTGGATTTAACAAGAAATGTAAACGATAAAGCAACTGAAAAATAACATTATTTGAAGTTTAATAAATGTCAGTGTTGAAACCAGTTTGCTTCTTTACAATGACATGATGGTACATAATATTGTAAGTTTATTAAATGTCAAATTTAAAACAAATTTGTTTCTTTATTGTGACATAACAAAATACACTATTGCAGTGTAATAAACATCAAAGTTGAAACAGGTTTAGTTTATTAATGATGGCATGAAAGCAGCAGTATTGTGAGCTCAATTAATGTCAACTTTAAAACAAACTTGGTTGTTTATTAAAAAATGACCAAATACAATTGTAAGTTTTATGCAAAAATTCCAAAATTAATGAAACTTTTAACCCAAATATGGCGAAAATTTTAGAAAAAATAAATCTTGCAATTTTTTTGAGAACTTCCCTCAAAAGAGAAAATAAGTATAGATTTAAGTACCTATATGTATTCGCAGTAACGTACGATCATTTTATTGATTTTATAATTTTATTTTTTTACGGCCCGACGAAATTATATATATACCTAGGTAGGTATTTTCATTTTTTTTTAATTTTGCCAAATTATGATTCGATCCAATTATTGTGATTCGATATTTGTATATAAATTTTATTTTGCAACTGAAACTTTTTTACATGTATTTTATTCATTAAAAACAATTAATTAAACTGATAAAACAAAAAGCAATTTCTTATTTTCGGTAAAAATCGTATAAACCAATGACACCACTGAATTAATATACCGTGAATTGGTGATATTTCTTAACAAATCCGAAATGGCCTAGTGGTTTAAGGCTCTAAAACCCTGGTGTATCGTCTCGCATATTTTTTTTCTTTTATTTTGATTATTTGTTTTCATTTGTTTAAGATGTAATCACGAAGATCAGATATTTTTTTGTCCTTTGAACCAATATTTAACAAGTTAGAGGTTCAAAAAAATAATTTTACATAGCCTTGTAACATTAAATGTTACATGCAAGTCACATACTTTTAAAAATAATAGAATGTAACACTGGTACGTAAATGTTTAGGACAATTGATGTACTGACGGCAATAGACACTTAAAGTTCATTTTAAGTTTTATGAGCATTCGTATCCTTATCTCTATCGAGTCGATCAATAAAGCAGGTGCCCTTTTAAAATTATGGCGAATGCGTCGACTCGACAGAGATAAGGATACGAATGCCGATAAACCCGAAAATTAACTAGTGTCTATTATAATATCCTCATCAAAGTTACCAGCTGTGTTAAGTAACAGGTCACAAAAATACGTTAAGGTAATGTAAACGTAACAGGTTTCTGCTTAGTGGGTTAGTTTATTTATTGGTAATATTACACAAATGTCTTTACCAATCAAATAAAGAGATAAATATCTAACAATAAATAAACTGCAGTTTTCTAAAACGGTAACTTTTAGTAAAGAGTATTAAAAAACACAATAAACTAATACAAGAGTATTTAAAAAAAATAAAATTAAGCAATAATAATACATTTGATTTAAGATCACACAAAACTTTTATTGCTAAATACCACTGAAAAACTGCTTTTTTGTCAAAAGAAATACCATATTTTAGAAGAAAATGCCATAAAACTAATTTTTTTTTGATAGGTTTCAAAATGGCAAATGGTGAACAAGCCAAAATTTTGGCACATAATAGCTTCATAATCTGTGTTTGAGGTTATAAAATTGGTGATTTTTTAGAGCACCTTTGGGGGGTGGTTTAAATTTATAACCCCCAGAAAGGATTGTTTTGTGGAAATTGGTAATAAGTTCGTTCATAATTTCCCTAAGTAGCAGTTTTTACAAGGATTAATTTACCTTATTTAATATCCCAAGTTAATCATTAATCAATAAAACACCTCCAATTTTGTCCAGAAAAACGCCATATTTTGAACCCGTTTTCAACACAAAAAATATATTTATGAAGGCACTACGAGGCAAAACAAACATAAGTGAAGGTCACTGACTATGCACGAAAAATATAGCAAACAAAAAAACCAAAAACAACTATATTAATTTATTTACAAACTGAAATTAAAACATTGAGGTTATCTAAAAGCTCATTCAAGAAAACTTTCCTTACTCTAAGCCCACTCATTTTAAAGCTGTAGCTTTCATCAGTAGAGGTTGGTGCAAACCAAGGTGCAAGCAGAGGTAAAAGATCCGAACTCGCTGTTTGTAATTGAACGCAGCGCTAATATTTTTAAACTGACATTTCGAAGTTTTTTAATACATTTCATAAATAAAAACACCTTTTAAATAAATACAAAATTAATATATTCCTTATTTTATTATTACCCATCTAAATCGTTGTGCGACATCAAGTATTAATTGGAAAAATCAATTATTAAGGATAAGTTTTAATTAGAGTGACATATAACCTCAATTGCAATTTGTTCTACAGTGTTTAGTATTTAAACGCCGCGTGAGTTTCAATTTTTAAATTTTCTTTTCTTTTGAATTGAAACTTTCTTCTTAAATCCAACAAAAGCTTGTGTAAAGATGATTATTCAATAAAAAAATGTATTAAAATTCTTTTTATAATTCAAACTGTGTCCAAAACTTAAGGAGGGTTAGTTTAAAATGCTTAAAACCAAAAATTTCACTTAAACTTAGGACCGTTTTAAAATAGACTAAACCCTTTTGGTAAATCCCACCGATAAGGTTTTTTAAAGAGTTAACATATACAAAACTAAAGTTTCACTTACACTTTCCATAATAAAATGACATTTAAAAATAAACATAGTTTAAAGATAAAATTGCTGCTGAGATAATCCTCAAAACAATAAAACGCATTTTCTATAAGATACTTCCTCACTTTGTAAATGAACATTTTTTCTCCTTGATTTTTCATTTCAGAGAGAAGTAAATTGTAAAATTTTATACCATAGTAATCGGTGCCCCGCCTTGTTCTTTCTAATCGATGGTAACTGGGTACAATGTTGTCTCTATTCCTTGTAAAAAAATGGGTGTACATCACTATGGAAATTGAATAATGTTGGGTTCTGTTTTACATAAATGAGGCAATTAAGAATAAAGACAGACGGAAACGTAAGTATTTTGAACTGTCGAAACATGTCTCTGCGGCATTCCCTATATTTTCCTGCAGGAACATAAATACAGCGACGCTGGAGCTTAAAGATTTGAGAAGCCTTGCTGGCATGACCTCAATTTAGTATTGCATAGGACATGCTAGAACTGAAATATCCATGATAAGCCGAAAGAAGAGTAGTACTTAAATTATTTATGTGAACCTCCTAGGTTAAACCGGAATCGAGGTAAACCCCTATAAATTTCACCGATGACTCATCATTTTGCATTACTGATTAATTAGCCCTTAATGTAAAATTTAGCTGTTGGGTTTTGCTGTTTAGGCTAAGCCGATTAGCAAGAAACCATTTGCTGAATGGGTTCTGAAAGGTGATAATGTTGAAGTAATTATCAAGAGATTAATTAGAGTTGAAAAAAATGAGTGTACATCACTATGGGAATTGAATAATGTTGGGTTTTGTTTTACATAAACAGAGCCATTCTGAATTCGCTGGTGATCAGAACTAACATTAATAAATTGTCACCCTAGATCCGCCCACTTAATAGCTGGCGGCATGACCATCATCAAGAAATATGCTTTTTTGTAAACCATCTAAAACGACTTTTTTGTGTTGAACCCACCACCTTTTGCAATAATAATCGGTGTACTTTTCAAATACCTTAAGCCCCGTTGTCAAGGTTCCCACCCACGCGACGTGTCGCAAGCGACATTTCGTTGACTAGTAGCAATTAAGCAGCTTTTCCTCTATTTCCTTCACTCGTATGTCGCTGGATGCCGTTGGGCAGAGTTAAATTTAATTTCAACCTTTTTTCCTGTAACCGCAACAGTCGCCATATTTAGAAAGTTTTTCCATGTTTTTGTTCCAAATTGTTTCGTTTTTTTACTTTTGGTCATTATCAGTTATTTTGCACGGTCCTTTGTTCCAAAGAAAGTCGGCTAATATTAGATCTGGCGAAAAAAAAAAGTAAGATATGTAAAATATATATTTGCTTTTTTTAGTATGTCACCCTTTACCTTCAGATATTTATTGGTTTGGCCACCATTCGTCAACATTTTAAAATATCTGACAATTATCTGACGCTTTCTTGCAGTATATTTCAAACTACATAAAAAATGCCTCAAGTTTCAGAATTTACCAAAATTCAAATTATAACTCGATTTACGGAAGATAACTGGTCTATAAGAAGAGCGGCGAACCATTTTGGATTTAATAAAAATACAGTACTACGCTGGACCAAGCGCTGGACCGAAAACAATACCACAAAGAGAAAGGAAGGAACAGGACGAAACAAAATTAGTTCAATGGAGCAAGATGGACGACTCCTTGATCATTTAAGGCAGGATTCTTTTACCACATGCTTCCATACTGCCACTGTCCTCGTCAGATAGTAGGAGAATTTTGGTTTATCGTCCACCAAATTCAAGGCATGATGCAGAATACACACAAAACATCAAGGGAGCAGGACATTTTTCCATCAACATGTGGGGATGGTGTAGTGCGAGGTAACGGTGTTTGCTGGAGAATAGAAGGTAGATTATGTAAGTATGTATGTATTATGTATCCATCTGTTTCGGCCTTGCATGAAAATAATGATTTCATCTACCAACAAGATAACTGCCCTGTGCACACGGCGAATGTAGGGAACACTTGGTTTCGAGAGAACAATCAATATTGAAACTCTACCTTGGCCGGATTGTGAAGATAATTTATCAGCGAAATTGGTTCCCCAGAAATTCAGACGAGTTGAATGAAGTCATTGAAAGAGCCGTAGATATCATCTCAGAGGAAGAGCAATACAAAATTTAAGTTTTTCAATGCCGACTCGTCTGCAGATTGTTTAAGACAAGAACTTAATAAATTATTGTTTTTTTTTATTTATTTATTTGCAAAAAGTTCAGTTTTTTATCGTCGTTTATTGTATTCTTGTTTTTTCTCTGTGGTATTGTTTTTGTTACAGCGCTTTGCCCAGCGTGGTAATGTATTTCTATTAACTCCAAAATGGTTCGCCGCTCTTCTTATAGACAAGTTATTTTTCGTAACTCAAGTTATAATTTGAATTTTGCAACTCTATTAGATCCTCACATAGGATTTTAAGAAATTTTTAATAAATTACTCTAAAAAAATCTCCTTTGAATTATTTACTATTAGGACAAACGCAAGTGTCAAATGTATCAAGATAAATAACGAGAGGTTAATTAATAATAATAATAAATAACTAACCAATGACTAAAAATGTAAATTTTCATTAATATAGGGTGTTATATTTACCCATATTTCAATTCCGTGTCCTACTTTTTTTCGCCCAGGAGTGCACCTTCTACGGGTATTTTTTTTGTCCCTTTTTTTCTTTATCATATTCCGGTTCATCTTTAAATGGTGTTATTGGGCCACTTTCTCACTTTTCACTTAAGTCCTAAGTTACACTTATCTTAAGTTAATCGGTTGCAGGTGCTGTCAAAGTTCCACTTAAGTACCAAATTTTCATCCTTGGCTTAAATGGTAAAATTTGAATACTTAAGTTTTACTTAAACTATTTTTTTCCGTTTTTGTTTTTTTTTAAGTTTATTCGGGATAGAATCGTCTTTTTTACTATAAAAGAAGTATTCGAAGACTCATGCCAAACAATTCGGGAAGAAAATTTGGAAAATAGACACATAACCTATACAAAGGTTTTTGTTTGCATGTGTAGTGAAAAGTTTGTATCTGAATTTTAGACTGGGTTTATGCTATAGAAAATTGTTTTGCATTGCTACTGAAGGCAGTTTTTAGAAAATGGAGTTAGTACGGGATGACGAACTTTTGTTTGTCATCAATGGGATACCTAGACATAGATTTGTGCGCTATGACTATTTTAATAGTTTCGACGTTGATAATTTTAGGACAAGATTTCGTCTTACAAAAGAAAGCACGTTATTTGTGCTCCACTTGATCGAGGCTCAAATTGAGCACCCCAATGACTAGTGAGTACGAAAAACAATCACTCGAGGGGTTGGGCAGGGATCTTTATTAGGACCATTTTTCTTGATATTCTATTTGCTTGACCTTCCTGACACTCTTAAAACGACAACAGCATAGTAATACAATAGCAGATGATAATGGTTTCATAACAAGATTGGAAAAAGAACAAAATATTGTCACAGCAAGCGATAAGGTATTGCGGGCACCTGGACAGTGGTTTTCGGCAAATCGCTTGGCATTAAATATGACTAAGACTGTGATTGTCTGTCGACTTTCAAATTAGGGTAAGCCAACTCGTCAATCAAGAAAATAATGCAAAGTTATTAGGGATACTGTCTTTCTTGCGGTGTCCTCACATAATAAGTATGTGTAACAGATTGTCGAAATCAGTGTATGCCCTACGAAAGATCGTATCAATTATAAACAGGGGAGCTGAAAGAACAGCCTACTTTGCAATTTTCCACTCAATAATGACATATGGCATTGTAGGGTGGGGAAATTCCGCCCACCATCTCCTTCAAAAAGTATTCTTAAAACAAAAAACAGCAATAAGAATAATCGCTAGGGTGCAGAAGGTGCTAGGGGGGAGACGCGCAGACCTTTGTTTATAGAACGCAGAATCCTGACTCTGTTCGGGGAGATAATTCTTAACAAACTGTGCAGGTTTAAAACTCAGAATCATCAATACAACACCAGACATAAAGAAAACCTTGTCGTACCCAAATTTAGGATTAAAAATAATAATTAGTTGGGAATACATTTATTTAAATTTTACCTATTGAAGTCAGAAACATGAATCTTAGGAAGTTTAAAATATTTTGAAAGAAAATTTTAATAGATGCCTGTCCCTACAGTGTAAAGGAAATTTTAAAAACTTTATCCCCAATTGTAACATTATTAAGCTAAGAAAAAATGGCTGTGCCCATTTATTACAGGATGTTTATTATTGTCAGCCTAACTTCTATAGACAAATTTAAATAATTTATGATGTAATGTTAATCATGTGTATGTATCGATAAAAATGTATATTTATATACATAAAAAGACCGACTGGTGGATGGACTGTGTCTGAAACCAGTCAGTGGTAGAACTGGTGGAGAATGCAAAAAAATCCGTGTCGATAAAAATGTATATTTTTTTTATGACTAATAAATTGAATTGAATTGAATATTTATAAGGCAGATTCAGAGTTCCGTAAGGTAAGCGGTATTTTCCTTGCGCCTTACCTCATACGGCTTACATTATGGAACTCTGAATCCGCCTTTACCCTCCATGAAAAGAAAGAGACCTACATTTCTGTCAGACAACACACAGACCCCCAGCTATATGCCATAATAGCACGTATTCTACTCTCTCCATCTACTGCGGTCTCAGGCAGATGGAAATTTAGATCCTCTAGTTGGAATTATTCCTGCAAACAACACACAGACCCCCAGCGGCCCCAGCCCCAGCCAAAACATAAACAAATTCATTCACTTATCAACAACAAAAACTGGAAAAACCTGCTGTCAAATATCAATTATTTCATGTTGGTTTGGTAAAATCCCTAACAATCTGTCATCAGTCTGCAGCGTTGCCAGCTTGTTTGGAACTTAAGTTAAGTATAAGATAAGTAAAAGTTTGGCAAGCTGATTTTGGAACTCAAGAGATGTTACTACTTAAGTTTAAACTTAAGATAATCCAAACTCAGAAAGTATCTAAATAAAAATCTAATCTCAAACACAAATCTTTTGCGAAACCCAGCGACAGTGGACGACAGTCAGTTGTTTTCGCTGGATTTCACCGACGAGAGTGGAGGGGATTGTCGCTCGCGACACGTCGAAGCTCTAAGAACATGGCTTTACAGCTAGGTACCCATATATAAAGGGTGGCCCAAAAAATCTTGCACACTTTTGAATTTGCTATAACTTTTGATAGAATCGGTCGATTTTAAAATGTTTTGACTTTTTGGAAAGACAATCGACTTTTCCGATCCGGTCCAAAATTTGACATTGCCTAAAAATCCAAGATGGCGGACTGTTTTAAATAACGGGAAATTTACACCCCCCTCTGCAAAAAAAAATATGTGCGGCACTGGAGAAAATCTAAGTCATTGTGACAAATGTTTTGATTATGTATTCTCTCTATACCAAGGCACTACTTAATTAAATCGGTTAAGAAGTTAAAAAAAAAAAACGGGGTTGCTGTAACTTTAGATAGAAGTACAAGACTTGAGGCTTTTATATTGTGGATCAAAATTTAACAATTCTCAAAAATCCATGATGGCGGACATTTTTAAATAATGGGTAATTTTAACCCCCCCTCCTCCCTCTTCCCTGAAAAAAAAATTATGTTTGGTACCTATACTGAACAAAAGTTCCTTCTCTGCTGCATATATGAAGGTATCACTAAATAAAATCGATTAAGAAATTAAAAATTGATAATCAAGTATGGTGACATAAACTAAATGCCCCTTTGCTTAAAATTTGCCTGTTTCTGCATATAGGAAAATGTCGCATATTTTATTAGGCCCATTGAGTGGCCTGCTAACAGCCTCGATTTGAATCTGGTAGACAGCCATTATTCGGGAGATTTAGAAAAAAAGTGCACAGAAATGGCCGCAGCTACGGCGACATTAACGAACTGTGTCAAAGCATCACAGAGGCCCATCGAAGTTTGCTCCACAGAAACATTATTAACAATGATTTTAATAAATAATAAATAAAGGGCATAACGATTTGCCTACTGTCTTAAGAATACATGGGGATCAGCTAAGAAAGTCTGAGTAGCGCGATCTAGATTATTATACGTTGACTTATGGTTATTTTTATTTAAAAGTATAAGCGTGCAAAAAAATGTATAACAAATATAAGTATTTGATGATTAATAACAAAGTAAACTCAGCCTAAGCTCGGTCAAATAACCAAGCCACTCTAGCTAAAAAATCAGTAGTTTAAAACCACAGCAATTTTTTTAATTTTATTACAAGTCACAATTTTTATTGAAAACGCTGGATATGATGACACTAACTTGTTTACTTCCTAACTGATTTAAGCAAGTGATACCACCCTATACCTAGCAGAGATTGATAAAATGGCCTTGATTTTGTTTTGTTACTTTTTTAGGGGAGTGAAATTAAACAACGGTTAAAGCGTGTTAAAGCTCCTCGCCATTTTGGATGTTCGAAAAATGTCAAAGCCGCAAGCTTTGTTCACCCAAAAATGTAAAAATGTTTAAAATCAAGTAATCCGATCGAAAGTTAAAGCAAATGCAAAAACTGCGATTTTTTTGCAAATGACAATTTCGACTCAAAAACCACTTATTTCAGAGGTTTATATAGTTTTCTTATCTCTTAACTGATTTAATTAAGTAATGCCTTGGTATAGAAAGCATACATAAGGCTTTTGTCGCAATGATTTAGATTTTCTCCAGTGCCGCACGTATTTTTTTTTCCGGAGGAGTGAAAATTACCCGATATTCAAAACGGTCCGCCATCTTGGATTTTTGCGAAATGTCAAATTTTGAATCGGATCTTGTCTTGTCTTTCAAAAAAGTTTTAAAAAATTTAAAATCGAACTATTCAATCAAAAGTTATAGCAAATTTAAAAGTGTGCAAGAATTTTTGGCCCACCCTATATTTATAATATATCTTCCTAGTTCCTACGATCAAATATTACAAAACAAATATATTAAAATAAAAAATGACACACCAAGATTTGGCAAGGCCAAGCGCGGATTTCGGGGAAGGGTAGGGGGGGTAATTCTTTCGGGGAAGGGTAGGGGGGGTAATTATCGAAATCTGATTACCCCCCCCTGGGTTTAAGGCCAGATCGCGCTTGGGCAAGGCCATATTTTTTTTTAATTGGCATGTTACAAAAGATCTCCTTTTTGTTACGTCATACCCCATGCATTAACCCCCTAAAAGAAAGTTTATATATTTTAAAGCCGCACATCACCCCCAACCCCAACACAAAACTTTTTTTAAAAATTTGTCGTCCTGTGCTATCGATTTCAAATTAACTTCCAAGATAAAAAACAACATAAAATAAAAATAAATTTTAAACTGGCTATTTAAAATGGAACTTTGAAACCTCGTCAAAAATTAATAACATTAAATTTAGATTTCATGTCAACTTTGAATAAGATTAATTAAACTGAAAAAACAAAGAATTGTATTTAAAATGCACTTAAAAATAATATAAATTGCAACTATTGACAGGAATAAATGGAAAAAATATCTATTGTTTAATTAGCTACTATTATTTTTAATGATCCCTAGGTTTTGGTAATATCTAAATAATCATAAGTTGCGAGGTTGCGGACTTTGTTTCGCGTTACTTTTTAACAATTTAGTTCTTTTCAACAATTTGCTTTTATTTAAAAAAATCTATAATAGACATCGGCATTTATGAAAAAAGGACCTTACCTTAAATAAATTGCCACAAGACATTTTTTAATGGTTTATGTTTCCCCCACTCCGGCATATATTCGGCAAAAAATTTGCAAAATTTTTATCCAAGTGCTAAACTTTCTGTAGTTAAAAAAAAAGGAATTTGTTGTCCGTGAAAAATAAATAAAAAGAAAGGTTCGTGGCATATCGGACATATATTTTGCTTTTCAATTCATTACGACCATCCAGAAACCTACAGGCCTGTTTCGTCCTTGTTGGGAATCATCAGGGTAATAGGACTGTACCTGGCGTATGAAGCATAATATAAACAACCACACCCAGCGAATTTAAACAACTTTCATCGTCAAACAACGCGGGATGTTGAATGGCTATATGCAGCGCGCCGCCTATCGGAATAAAGCGAAAAGCAAAATGTTACAGGATGCAAATAGCAATAAGAATGAAATTTGCAAGCAGGACAAAAAAAAAAGAAACCTGCGAAACTGTAACGGTTACTGAAAGAAGACCGTTCAAAATACAACGTTCGAAGCAACTCCACCCCCAATTGGAGTTTCTACCACGTCGCCTTATATTAAGACTCAGCAACAATCACTCCGGAGGAGGCTTGTTGCGCAAAACAAAGCCAAGTAAAATTAAAAAAAGGAAGGAATGTGTTGTCCGTGAAAAATAAATAAAAAGAAAGCTGCGAGAGAAAAGTTGGTTAGAAAGTTTTTTCAAAATAGCGGATGGTTTCCGAGGAGTGGGGGAAACACAAAATTAGTGATCTTACTTTTAGACCCCCGCCAAACAACATATAAAAATTTTAGTCTTCCGGATTTTTTTCGAGGTACCCCCCTTATTTATGACAATTTTACTGTACTAATAGTAGAGAGAAGAAAAAGGAAAGATTCTCATACCTCTAAAAAATTGGACATGGGTCCATGATGTGGATATAATTCGTCGAAAAATATATCAAATGTATAGGAAACAAATGATTCCTACTTTACAAACATTAATGCAAAGATTAAAAAAAAGATTACACAGGAATAGAGTATTGCCGTGAGACACTAAGAAAATGTATTTTACCTACGACCAACGAATAATACTAATTTTACGATCTTCTCAACACGATTTTATGGCTCACTTACGGTCCTAGGATAATAATAAAGCTTAAGGCGCATTTACACAGACAAACTTTCCTTTGATGTTGAAATGCCGACAAACATTTTCACGAGCCTCTTGAGCAAAATGTTCAAAGAAATGTTCGAGCAAAATCTCGTACCAAAAAACACACGTAAATTTTGGAGAGAATGTTGAGCAAAATTTGTTTGAAGGATTGGGGGTATAAAAATTTCTTTACAAATTCAAAATATATATTTTTATCGGAATTCATTGAACTTAATTGAAAATAGATAAACCAAGTTTTCAAATAAGGTATTTTTAATCAAGTGCTTTCCTTTTCCTTTTACCTCATAAGCAACTTCGATTGATCTGTTTTTTATAGGGGATATGCCAGTATACTTGTAACTTTTTTGGGGTTGTAAAAAAAACGAGAATACAAAAAATTATAATTGGCACTTATTTATTGTTGTTGTTGTTGTGTTTAAAAGAATATCTCTTATTTTACTTCCTAGTTTAGTCTTTTACAATAATAATTAAGTCAAATTAAAAAACCTATATACATTTTATTAAATCTCAAATATATGAACAAAAGCACGTTCGATTTAAATAATACTCGTTTATTACCCACTTCTACAACCCTACGAACCCGACCCTTGTCTAAAAAATATAATTTAGCAGTAATTTAGTAGACTGTGTCGCCGATCATTATCCCGCGTTTTCGATTTCGCAGGTAGTAGGCCGGCCACCCTTTTGAATCGCAATGTTGCCCATTGCATATTGTTGGTTCAGTGTCAGTAATCGACCTTGATTATTACATTATTGACAGTAAATATCTATATCTTCAACATTTTCATGAACCTTTTGCTTTTTTAAGCCACACTTGGAACCTTAAACTAACTAGGTAAATCTGGTGTGAGGAATTAAAAAACAACAATAGAAGCTAAAGGTAAAGTAAAGTTACAAAAATATGTTTAAAAAAAATCTCCCTCCACACCACTCCCCATAGTCGTGAGGCGCGGATTACCGCTTAAAAGTGCAATTTTTGAGTTATTTGCTGATATTTGAAAAACTCAAGATTTTTTTGGAAATGAAAGATTTTCCTGGGTTTTTTTTAGGAAAAAAATCCTTGGAAATAAAAAAAACTCGCAAGAAAATCCAAAAAAAAACCCCCGGGCAAAAAAATCCGGGAAAAACCCTAAGAAAAAAATATTATAAGTAAACCTAATCCATGTGACAAAACTGATAGTAGAGCCAATAATAATGTTTCGCTTGCCGTCGGCTTTTTTTCACAAAAATTTTAAATAAAAGTTGGTGTTCCATTTTTTTAAAGGATTGAGATCACTGATGTGAAATTTTATTTATTCTCATCTTTAAAAATATGTTTCCAAAATAGATAGCAATAATTTGCTCAAAAATTTACCCGAACAAAATGTTCAAAGAAAAGCTCACAAAAATGTTCACGCAAAAATTTTTAGATATTTTGCACGAGCTTTTATTTGAGCATGTTCGTCTGTGTAATTGCGCCTTTAGACGTAAACCACAAGATGGCGTGACAAGCGATGAAACTTTATTTTATAAGCGCACTAATTGACGCAAATATCTGGTTTATTTTTCTATATTTTTAAGACAATAAATATTTATTAAACGTAAATAAATCCAATATAATTTTAGTATCTAACCAAAATATGAAGTCCCTTAGTAACTTTATTTGTTTTGACGTTTTAGATAGAACATCATTGAAACTTCAGGTTATGAAGGTTGTTGACTTAAGAGTGTTCGTGTTTGATATTTTAATAATTTCTGATATTCATGATGGCATTTTCGTTGATCGTGGATAAAGTATAGTACACTAACTTGCATGTTATTGTTCTTACATGCTCAGATAAATTAAGACACTCGCCTGCGACTCTCGTCTCAAATTTCATCTTCGCGTTTAATGGCCATCATAACATGCTTGTTATGTAAACTACTATTAAAAGACGGTTTTAAAATAAAATAAATCGAGTAAAGGTTTACTCTAAAACTTCCCTCGCCCAAGAATATATATTATAAAAAACCACTACTCGTATACACATGGGTTAGATTGGATCGGTCAAACTTTTCTTGGGTGTATCCACACTGAACAGTGTGTCCTTATCCTTATAGGACGATACTTCAAAAACCATCAGAAAATCTCGCGTCTACAAAAAATCTGACGATTTTTAAACACAAGTTTATATAAATACTTTTTTGTCAGGAATAATTTGCTAATAATAATTCGTAAAATTTAGTTTCTTAATACTGTTCCAGTATAAATAAAAAATATGTCAATTTTAATTTGTGTAGACCGAGGTGTAGGCAGTTTTTGTGAAAAACCGTTTTTTTATTTAAAAATGTATGTTTTTAAGCTTATTTTTGTGTATAAATAAAGCTTTAAAACTTTTAACATACAAAACCATAGATAGCCATGGAATATGTCACTTTGTTTATACCGGCCTCCTTGAAGCGCTTTTATATGTAAGGACGGTTTGAAAATGTTTTCGTATGAACAGCAGTACTAAATAATTTTATTTAAAACCGATTTTAAGGTCAACACTTTAAAACGCTTTAGCGTATAGCTTCCAATCTTGAAGAAATACTCTGATTTTACCAAAAAAAAAACACGTTGTTATTTTGGTTGTTTTATTAATTTGCTTTTAAACTGACATTTTATGACATTTAATGAAGGACGTAGAATAAATCTTTATTTAAAACCGTATTTATATAAAACCGGTTTTAGGCGCGTATAAAACGTACTAAATGTCACTGTTCAGAATAATCTCACAAATTCTGATGTTCCTTTTACATTATGAGAATTTTCGAAACTTTTTGACGCTTAAATTTACAAAATATTACTAAAAAACATATATAATTTGTCAGAATTTAAAAGAAAAAAAAATAATTGGTCCGAAGTCAACAACCGTAGCGCCGTGGGTGCACATCCGACCGGCGCACGAAAGATCTCGGGTTCGATCCCCGGGGCCGTCGATAGTCTACTTGGACTTTTTCTCGCAAAAATTACATAATTTTGTGAGATTAAGGAAAAACGCCGTATGGAGCGGAGTAGGCCGTGATAGCTAGAAGGCAGGCTAACACGATTCCATACCGTCCCTCGTAGAGGACGATAAGAGGACGGTACCGTGTGATCTATATATTGATAGTGGAGCAAAGGGGTTTAGGTCTAAATCCCTCTAGAGAAAGAAAAACTGCCTTTCTAGAGGGGAGCATCAGACCGGTCTGGTGAGCGAGTAGGGGGGGAATGAGCCACAATAGATATCTCAGGTCCCAGTGGAGGGAGCTGTAAATTGCACCACTCGTAACAAACCTAACCTATGGAATTGGTCCGAAAAAAATTGTCGGGAAAATCAAATCGCTAGAAAATATATCCATAGAATTAAATTTAAACATATTTTTATAGAAAGACAAAATGTTAGAAAATATTTTTAAGGAAAATAAATTTAAAAAAAAATAATAAATTAAAGAAACCCAATATGGGCGAAAATGATTTGAACCGATGGCCACGAATTCAATTGCTACGTTGCCAGTCTTACGGCAGGGAAGAGTAGAAGTTAGTTTTGATATTGTATTAATTTACCCCCAAATTTCCTCATAACATATATTGTATTGTCATCGGACCTACTTTAAAAAAATTAATCGCAAGATTTGATAGACAGTTAGACAGCCAGAAACTGTGAAGTTAAAGCAAATCAGTTTAATAAAAAAAATCCCCTGTGTCATCTTCCAAATAGAGAAACTTGTCAACGCCGCAATGCAGGGCCTACGTCGCTCTAGAGATTTAAATTTGACGCATGCCTAATAGCAATTCGGGTGGATTGTGGTTCTGCTCATTTAAGGATCGGGTATATTTCGTTTCTAGATAATTATTTTCGATACTTTTGTAATTCTGATATTTTAACATTCAGGAAAATTATAATTGGTTAACTATGTTGGGAATTTGGAACCTTTGGTTGCACTAAAACAAAGTTAAGATTGTTTTTTTTTATTATTGGTTAAATTATATTCGTGTCTTTTAAGGATCGAGTAAATGAAAATTCTATAAAATTATATTCGTATCCATTATTTTCTGGGTATTTTACTTTTGTTAATATTTCGTTTCCGACGTTTTATTTTCAGTTCAATTGTTTTTCGGTTTTTGTAAATTCGGCTGTTTTATGGGTTCCCAAATGGGGCAGTAAAAATCGCAACGTTCCAAAATTGTGACGGAAGAGATTTTCTGTCGTTTATGAAGAATTGTGACCTTAGTAATAATTATCGATGTAGTAGATCGATTGTAATAATACAATTGATATATATATATATAAAGGGTGACCCATAAAAAACCACACATTTGTTTTATGGTATAAATTCGTGCCCACTTGTCCGATTTGAAAAATCACCAGAATTGACATTTCGCTAAAACTCAAGATGTCGGACGCTTCTGAAAAATGCCAATTTTTCGCCCCCCTCCGACAATTTTTTGTTTGCGCCACTGTCTTTCTAACTAACGTCAGTTAAAAAGTCACATCCCTGACATATTCAAAAAGATATCACTTTTTAAAATTGGTCAACTTACCCTATATATATATAAAATATATAAATTTGGTATTAATTTTTGGTTTATTTCTTTTTCCAAAATTATCAAAATCGAACCGTTAGTTTCCAAGTTAAAGTAAAATAGAAAAAAAAAACAATTTTTTTACCCATCACGCGTAATATAACCGTTTTCAAAAAAAGATCGATCAACTTTTATGACATCATGATTAATTTTGTAGTGAATTTCTAAAAATTTGTATTGCGCTTGTTAAGGGTGGTTTATCTTTTTTAAATTAAAAATCTTTATTTTTTGCCACTCAAGAACATTTATAGAGATAAAACCAAGTGCCCATCAAAACTTGAAAATAATAAATTACCAAATCGAGTTAAACCTATGGCTCAGCTAACAAATTTCTTTTTCTTTTTTTAGCATAACATTAATTCTCTAATAGTAAAGTTTCTAGCAAGAAAAATATATCTCCCTTACAAATTTATTTGGATAACCTATGATTTTATTTATTTTTAGCGATTATTTAGGTGAAAATTTGAATAAATCATGTAATATTGCCAGAGTTTCAAAAAATTATATTTTTTGATTTTAGATATTTTTGAGATTTAATTACAGGATACTCTTTGTAATTGTGACCTTAAAAATTTAAACTTTAATTTTTTTTTGTTGAAAATATGCAACGGGTTGTTGTTGTGGTTTGGGATTATTTTTCGGATAAATTTTTATTGCGACATAAAATACTTTTCCGTCCATTCTTCAGACTATATCTTTTACAGTTCTTTTCCGATTTTAAGAAAGAGACCCTGTGTAAATCGGAAGGTTGTGCCTTTATAAAAAAGTAGGTATTTTTAATAGGCGCAGTGGCGCATACAACTTTTTTGCAGAGGGGTAAAAAATACCTATTTTTTAAAGCCTCTGCCATCTTGTATTGTATAATACAGGGCGAGAAAGCTTAATTAATGTCTTAGCTTTTCAAAAAGCTTGCATCCATACACAAGTAACACACATTGCAGCTTCTACAATATAGACTTTAAATTAAAGCCAAGTCAATGCTGCAAAAATGTTAGTACAGCTCTGCGTTTGCTTTAAAATAGTTAGCTTCATTTATTCTGTAATTTTTGGCTCTTAAAATTGTTTGACTACTAAATTTATAACATTCAAAATAACTGCTATATAGTTATATCAACTAGCTAATCAAATTTTAAAAGTAAAAGTTATACCTAGAAATATGCTAAATCCGGCTAAATCTCAACTAACAAAATAGTTGCATGTAACATTAACTTTTTTTCTTAAAATAAAACTGAAAGAAAAAGCCATGGCAACGTCGGCAGTTATTTGTTGTATCTTAATGCATTTTTTTTTAAATACAGCTGCTTTCAATGCTGTTTAGCATTTGAAAATAAGCGCCCTCTACCGCTAGGCTGATGTGAACGTGAGCCCACAGCAATAACGCCAAGAGTTGCTTTTATTTTAGATTTATTGTTGCACGATCGGGCGTGCGGCCATGTTTTATATTATAACAAAATATAACTTCTCAAAAATTTGTGAAGAATCTATATAAGTCTAAAAATTTTTCAAAATTAACTAAATATGCAAGACATGATGTTTTTCCTTTAATTCTGGATCAAAATTAAAAAAAAAATAATAAAAAACCATTATTATCTTAAATTTTTGAGGCGCGTGCAGTTTAACGAGGTATCATGATAGGTTTCTTCATCAAACGGGCCTTTGCACAAAGATTTGAGCCTTGGGAAGTCCACAAAATGCGTATTTTTGATTGAGAGTTTATTAAACATCATAGTAATATTTATGTTATGTAGTTCCATCTTCAGTTTTAATTGTTATTCTTAAATACTTTTTTTGTCAGGGAAGTTAAATTTTAAACAACATTGCCCAGCAAACACAAATCGTCGGCATTGAATCGGGCCAATGTCGACAACGTCGGCATCGGCGACTACACGCTGGCCCGATGTTGGACAGATTGCGATTTTCAGTTTTCGGTCAATAATCGGCAACTGACAGAGATCCAAATTACTACAGTCGACTTTATGCCGATACCACTTTAGGACTGACGATGATCCGATTGGAACTGTGTTTAATCGGTCGAAAGTCGACAACTGAAAATGGTCCGATTTACTCTAGTCGACTTTATGCCGACGCCCACTTTATCTGCTATAGCGCCAACGATGATCCGATTCGAACTTTGTTTGATTGGTCGAGAATCGGCAACTGACGATGGTCCGATTTACTATAGTCGACTTTATGCCGAAACGCACATCTATCTGCTTTAGGACCGACGATGGCCTGATCAGATTTTTGTTCGATTGATCGATAACCGGCAACAGGCGATGTTACGTCACATTAAAATTTTTAAACTGCTTAATAATTTCTTCCTGGTATGTAGAGATGACGCTAATGTCACTATGTTCCCTGTACAGTGGAAGATAATATTATTTATATAATGAGCAAAGATATTTCAAAACCAGAATGCGGACTTGACAAGATGGAAGTACTTCTCTTCTCTACAAGAATCACCTCTTCCGCCACTTAAACCACCCTGACTGGTTAAGCACCCGCATTATTGAAACTTTGTAGTTTGCCTATGTCGGATCGTGTCAAGCAACCACCGACGGACTTTCGTCAATCACCGACGTCGGCCCGCTTTGATTATCGGAACTTTGTGGTTTGCCATTGTCGGGCTGCTTTAAGCTACCACCGACGGACCTTCGTCAATCGCCGACGTTGGACCGCTTTAGGAAACCAATGTCGGACTTGATTAGTTTAGCGATGTCGGGGCGAGACCATCTTGCCTACGTTAGACCGACCAAATTAAGCAGCTATATGGGCGGATGGTCGGTACCATGTGGTTAAACCATATCGGACCTTAATCGTACGGCGACGGTATGCCGATATCAGCAAAAAGTAAAATATACCATTGGTCCGACGGCGGGCTACAGTCTAACGTTGCGTCGGCAAACATACATTGGACCAAATACTGTTGGTCCGATGTAAATCGACGTCATGCCGATGACGGAAAATTCGGCCATCGACATCGGGCCGATGAAGGCCCAAGGGAACAGTGTTTGCTGGGTGCTTTCATGTGCGAAAATGCTGTATTTTCAGCTGCCACAGACGTTGTCACAGGCAAAAAAAATATATCTAAAAATAGCTGTGACAACATTTTCATGACGTTTTTAAACGTGGCAGAAGAGAGCAAAAGCATTATTGTTATCTTTTTTGCTGCGGAAACGTTATCCCAGCTTATTTACAGCACGCGGTGTTACTTGGGTACAAATCCATCAAATTTAAAAAATCCGTAGAGAAAAAAAGGGTGCAGTTTTTTTTGGACCACACCTTATATGGGTAGTTAGTTTTGGCGCTTAAATTCCCTCCAAATCTAAAGTATATAGGTATTAACCACAGAATATATCGGGCTGGGTTTGGTCTGTTTAGTAAAAAATACAGTTTTGCTATGGTATGAATCTTTAAATATTCCCGGGAATCCTAAATAACAATTAATTTTTTATCATACTTACCTATAGAAAAACAACTCAGTATTAGTAACAATACTGTATTTAAACTTTTCAAAAATATTCCATTTTGCACACCCACAACACTTCATTTTACTTTTGTCTTTACTGCTCATATTTCACTAATAAATTGACTAATGCACTAGAAAAATAATTCAAATTGATAAATTAATGTCCCGATGAGTGTTATCATCCCACTCTACATTTTTTAAAATATACATTATCGCTCTTAACACTTATGTTTATAAAATATATTAATAGGTTGATTTGTTTATTAAATGTTGTATTTTTGATTGTAGTTTAAAATTTCGCTCTCTCTAGTAAAAGTTATAACCTTAACCTTTTGTCTGGTGCGTTTGTCTGGCTGGATCAATAAAACTCGAGCTGACGATGGATGGCGTGCGGCAGAGAGCAACTACGACTGCATTAGTAGTGTTCTTTTCATTTTGAGAAATTACACGCTAATTTCAAGTGCAAGGTCGACCACTTATTTATTATTATTTCATGATTTTATACATAGGTACTGTCGCGTTCGCACTGCATGCAGGGTGAAACACCAAAGGTACATTTTACTTGATATTTTACCAAGTAAACTTTTTAATTTTTTATAGACCGGTCCACATAAAATATATAACTTGGGTTCGGTCTGACGAGCATAGTCTATGCCGTCAAGTTACCCCTCATCAGGTACAAACATTTTACTGTGGGTATTCAAAAGACTTATTTATCACTCCTAAAAACTAACCGTGCCGTCTCCTCCGTCAACGATGGGCATTATAGCCCGCTTCCGTAGTCATTCTCCAAATAAGCATAAGGACACTTAAACTGGTTTAAAAATAATATTTCAAATATACAATCACATTTTTCATATATTTATCAAGATTTTTCTAAAAATTTGACAAAACCTGAAAAATGCAGACCATTTTCTGAATGCCGGATCATACATACGTCATAAATTTATATTAGGGAGTAAAAGACGAACCACCGCGTCAACGTAACGTAGCTCTGAAATCCAGCGCTCTCATTGGTGAAAACCGGCAGAGGTGGACGTTTCCACGTCGACTAATGCGAATTCAGCTACCGGGTCAGGCGACGCGACGTAACGATACACCAACCTAGCGCGCGTTAGCGCCCGTATCTCACGAAAATCAATCTCGTTCGACGTGCGATTGACAACTTCTGTCGGATTTGACCAATGAGAGCACTGGATTTCAGAGCTACGTTACGTTTACGCGGTGGTTTGGCTTTTACTCCCTATTTTCTCAAGGAAAGTTAATTTCTTTGTGCACTTTAGGTAAGGTGACCAACTCCCGAACAACAAAATACCGGACGCGGTAAAAAATTCTTGTCTAGTTTTAACACATTAAAACTTTTAAAAAAATAACTGTTTTTTTTAACTAATTAAAATTTATTTGTTAAAAATGATGCGTCACTGCTACACAATAAAAATACAGTGGCGGTCCCGGGAGGCGAGAATTTATTTAAAAAATCGCCAGTTTTTTCAAAAATTTTCGCCTTAATTTTAAAACTTTTGCGTAAAACTTTTCGTTGCTTTTACAAAATTTTGCTCTCACGCCCCCTCCTTTTGGAGAAGCTGCAAATGAAAAATACTTATATATATGATTTTAAGCAAATAATCAACTTAAACAAATAAACTTAAACAAATCATACACTATAATTTTTATTTTTAAATTTGTACTTGGTTTGTTGAATCCATGTACAGACCGCTTCAAGCTACTGCGAACATAGGGGGAATCAAGTCCAATTTACTCTCTGTGCCGTACGACCGAGGTGGATTCGAAGCACGCTGCAGTGTTATCTTTTGGAAATTCATTTTGTTTTTATTATTTTGTTTTATTTCTGCCTTGCTCGAGAAACAGATAGGTAAGTTCTTAATTGAAATAATACATTTTTAAAACTAAAAATGGATGTCTACGAAGTTGCCGAAAAAGTGCAGATGGTCAAATGGTCAAATCGTCATAACCCAACACACGTTCGATATTGGTCGAGGGAAAATTTTCATTTGTATTTTGACGTAAGAACACAGTATCCCCAAAAACTAAATGTTTGGGGGGGGGGGGGTATTGTAGGGGAACACGTAATTGGGCCATTTTTTATTAACGGCAATTGCAATTTGAATGGTCCTAGATACTTGGATCTACTGCAGCAGCACATTATTCCAACTGCTAGGCAGTTGTTAGGTGTAAGATTTGGTGAAACATGGTTTCAACAAGATGGTTGTTCCGCTCACAATGTTGGCCTTGTTAGGGTATATCTTGATAATGTATTTCCTAATCGGGTTATAAGTACACGGGGAACTCGATCTCCCGATCTTGCTCCTAATGACTTCTATCTGTTTTTGAAGAAGCTTTTCAAATTATCACCCCTAACATGCTTGGAAACGTTAGAAGGGGTTTTTATAGTAGGCTCGGATATTGTCTAGCCGAGCAAGGAGGACTTTTCGAACATTTGCTTTAATTTTTTTTTGACTGGGAGAATCTTTTTGGTTTTTAGAATGTATTATTTTATTTTGAGAACTTGCTTTTATTTTGTTTCTCCTTATTGTTTTCATTGTAACACGTCGTCACTGATAAATCTGAGCAGTTGACAATAAAACGCTCTTATTTATTAGTGACAAAAAATAAGAAAATTACGTTATAAAAATTTGCGTATTTATTGACCAAAATTCCGGTTTCATTGACTACACTCCACACAGCACCGTGGTTAGAGGTGTACTAAATACAAGGCGAACGGCGGCGAACGGCAGCGAAAGGCGATCGGAAGCCTGAGTGTTGGTTGCTTCACTGATAGGCGTGCGGTGTCTCTGCATGTACGTACACTGGCAAATTAGACTTCTTTCGCCCTATGTTCGCAGTAGCTTGAAGCGGTCTGTATAGCACGTAGTACGTTAAAATTTTCCAAGAGATATTTATAAAATTCGAGGCAGGTGTATTTGGTTTGGGTTTTTTCCTCATTCCACATGTTGTTGATCAAAGAAACATGCTTTTCCAACTCTGCTTTAGTCCCAGAGGTAAGGCCAAAGAGTCGAAGAGTATTCAACTAAAACTAAAACATTCCTAAATTCAAGATTATTTTTCGAAAAAAAAATCAGATACTTCGACCTACCTGGAACTAACACTGATGCGCTTCCATGCGTGTAGCTGCGCGTGTTGATAATGTCAAATATTATTTATAAACCTTTGATTATAATTTTAAAACCACACAACTACGAACGAGACAAAAAGGCTCATAAATGAAACAACTACTTATTCCAAAATAAGCAAAAATTAGATCTTTGAAGAACTAACAGGCGGCTCTCCTTACGCAGAGTTACGCAACGCGATTGGCGGAACTGCATGAACTCAACCAATGCATGAGTGATGTCTCGCGGTAAACTGTGAAAATAGCTACAGATAAGTAGCGTTTCCATGTGCAGTTGCCACTGTGAAATACCGGACTTTACTGGACAACTTTAAAAAATACCGGACGTATTTTTTAAACTGGACAATTCATCAAAATACCGGACTGTCCGGTCAAATACCGTACGGTTGGTCACCCTACTTTTAGGGACTAAAGTGGCACTTTTAATCCCTGAAGGATTAAAAAAAGTTAATCCCTAACGGATTAAAAGTATATTTAATCCCTCAGCCTAGAGATTAGAAGTAAATTTAATCCCTCAGGGATTATAAAAAATTAATCCCTGGAAAATTATAAAAATTTACCGCAAGTCAAGCCAAACAGCACTTGATCTTGGCCAAGATTTCATTCTTATAGCATCCTTTCTTGTAGTCAACAAACCCTTTAGGTTAGAAATAACGTAATTTTAACAATAATCTTTTCCTAAAGTGCATAAAATAGTATATAAACCTCGGGACTAAAGCGCCTCTTAATCCCTTAGCGAATTGCTACAAAGTAGCACTTTAGTCAGCTAAAACTGGGACACTGGGTATTTTCTCAAAATGCAAATTTTGTGTTTTTTGTTACACATTTTTTAGTCGAGATATACTCTAAAGGAGACTCGACCCAAAGCGAGGGGATCGGCGAACCTGCCTTGGGCTTGCCAAGGCTTGGCCTCTCGGGTTCAAAAAATTTAATGATGCAAGTATTCAAAATACTTTACCATTTTACCAAATTTCTATAAAATTTTGTTTGGAAAATGTAGACCATTTTTTTGAGTGCTCCGCCAAAAGTCAAATAACTACAGCTGGCGACGCCTTTTTTTGATAATATTTTTAAATCGTTGCCAGCAGAATGAAATTTTGGAAACTTAAAGGACCTTTATGACTTAAATAATTATAAGAAGCGGGTTCCCACTTTGCAAAATAACGATATTTAGATATAGAAAATCACAATACTTTTCAGGTGATAACCACGTGATTTGTTTTTTACGTGATAACAGGTGATTTTGAGAAGAAAACGTTAGAACGCTAGGGGTTTTTCTCTGTCTAAATCACGTTATTTTGCAATATGTTATGTGGGGTAGTTTGTGAATAATATACAGGGTTGGTAATTTAAATTTTTTTCAAAAACTGTAAAGAGTTGGAGATAATGCTGAAACACGTCGATTTTGTTTGCAAGGGGGACATTTTCTGCCATCCTTAGAAGAATTATACCCTATTATCCCCTAAATCGTGGTAGTTTCAACCCCTAAATTTTAAATCGGAAAGGTAGATATGTAGTACACTGTTCAATAGATAATTATTTTCTGTAGAGATTGGTGCATTTTTCTTTTAAGTTTGATCATTAGTTTTTGAGATAAATGAAAATCTATATTTTTTCGGAACCTTAAACATTTGAAAAAAATTGTCTTTTCAAATTTAAAATAAGTAGTTTGTCATCAGCTTTGGATAGCTTCAACCCTTAAATTTTGATTAGCAAAAACATACTATTTCGATACACATTTTTGGAAAGGGTATTTTAATACCTTTTAATCGCTGGAAATACTTTTAATTTTATTTCATTTGTGATTACCTAGAACTGATTTTTGCTAAACAAAATTTAAGGGTTGACGATATTCTCCCTTTATATGTTAATGGAAGTGGTATCTCCAAAGTTGACAAACTGATACTAATTTTAAATTGAAAAAGACAAAGTATTTTTTTTCATATCTTTGGTTTTCTCTAAAAAAAGTAAAGATTTTTCGTTATCTCAAAAATTATAATGATACAAATTAAAAGAAAAATGTACCAGTGCATAAAGAATTAACTTTTCGACGGTGTACCACAGGCACCCTATTTAAAATTAAGGGGTTTGACTACCACTCTTTAAGGGAGGATAGAGGGTAATTCTTCTGAGGATGGCAAAAAATTACAAACAAAATCGACCGAATTTTTAATTCTTCACAGTTTTGGAAAAAATGCGGTTGGACCCTTTCAAATGTCAACCCTAAAAAAAATTAACATTACCATAGTGTCTTTTCATTTTATATAAACTAAACAAACGTTTTAACCTGCGGTTAACATATTCACGGAGTGGCTGTTGTGCTTTCATCTTTAAACGACTAAGGGCGGTTTGAAAGAAACACAAATTGTACAAATTTTTCAACAATTTCCTCTGGATTATTAAAAAAAAAAAATATCCTTTCTTTTTTTTTAAAGAAGCCTAAGTCCCTGACCTGGCAAAGAAAATCTAGGATATATAACACTAGTCAACAAAAAAATACTTTTTTTATATCGCAAATAATTGTATGTAATTCTTGTTGTATGTGCTAGAAGCAATGTGGAAAGTCCAATAAAACATTTCCATCACGACATACTTTTATGACATATCAATATTTACTTTTCGACTGTTTTAACAATTTCTATACTTAAATTCATTTCTTCTGGATCAAAAAAGTTTCATTTTGTTCATTTGTCGACGTTACCTTGTAGTTGGGGTTTCTCTAATTAATAACTCTGTCAGCATCGCAAGGTTTCGTGTTCCTTGATATCATTTTACAATAACAGCTTATATCCTGGTCTCTTCTTACAGACAACTAACAACACTACTACACAAATAACTAATGAAACTTATACCTAAAGTCCTGTTCTCGCTATGCAACTTTTCCATGCATCAAATTTTTTAATAACAGTGAGAACAGGGCTTAAGAAAACGTAAGTAACTAGGTACAAAATTCGTACATGCTTTTTTTGAAATTCAGATGGAACAAAACTAAGGTAAATTCACCTAGTAACGGTTTACTTGGAGTTTGGAGTTCAAAATTAGGGATAAAAAAATGTTTTCGTTATGATTTTTCATTTTTGTAAAAAAAATTGAACATGAATGAAAATTTTTATGTTTCTCAATTTAAAAAAAATATAAATTTTTTATAAAAAGTCATTTTTTTTCCTTTACCGGTGTAGCTCAAACTGCATTATTTTAATACCGGCGTACTGCTTATCTTACCACGGGTTTGTTGTAAAAAACATTATTTTTTAGTTAAATAAGGTAAATTTCTTTATTAAAATTAAAATATTAATATTTAAAAAAAATAAAATAAAATATTTTGGTTTATAACCTAAAACTAAATCCCATGACATTCTCCACAGTGAACTAACGAAATGGTTTTAACCATCGTAACTAAGTAGATATTTTTTAAAGAATATCACTTAACTCAGGAATTGAAAATAAGCATCTCTTGTTTAATGCCATAGGAGGATCAATTTTTGTAAAAAAAATCGTCAAAATCGTACCATATAGATGATGTATTCATATTGAGGCCAACTCCAATAAAGCCCAACCTTTTCCATAGATTTAATATAATACCTACTTTTCTTCTTTATTGTCCATTACTTGACCTAGAAGATATTTATTTTCATATGTAAAAATAACATATTGTGCAGTTTGTTCTTTGGTCATTTTAGTTTTCTCCACAATATTTTTTGCCTTTTAGAATCTGGCATTTTATCATTTTCTTTGTTTTTCTTTTTTCTACATTAACTTTTTATTTTCCTCTTTTGCCTCTTTTTCAAAATCTTTTCGCCTTTTTAACCCGTTTTTTTTAAACGTCTGTTTTTTTTTGGAAAGTAACGCAAACGCATTATTATTTTATGTCAAAAAACTGATTTACACCCTTTAAAGTAGTTTTTGAAAGAGCGCTAAAAACGAGGTTTAACCCTTGGTTTAACCTGTTTTTTAGATCAAAAGATTATACAACTTTTAATACGGCGTTAATAGATACATTCAAAAAACATTGTTACTTTACCGTCGTATAGACTTTTTTTCGTTTTTTTGAAACATTTTCAATATTATACTCAAATCAAATTACAAAAATTTTTTAATTTTGGGTAAAGTGCATGGATTTTTTTTTTTAATTTCTTGTCTGTAAATATATCCAAATTTGCTATTTTAACTCGTATATTTTAAAAATTCCTAATAATTTTTGTGGTGAGAAAAGTATACGCCGTAATTGGAATATTACAATCGTTTATATTTTAACTATTAAAAAATAAAGAAAACATTTTGTAATAGTAACATTTAAACAACAAAAAATGATTTAAACAAATTTTCACAAAATTCCAAATCCGGCGTAATACGCCGCAGTTAGATAATTAGTAAAAATCTTAGTCTATTACCGGCCTATTTTTTCTAATTTTTTATAATAGTTTATCCACAAAAAAAAATAAAAAAAATAGTTAATATTTTTGGATATTGTCTTAATCCACTAAAGAACAAAGTTTTGCAAAAAATCATTAGATCTATTTTATTCTTTAAAGAATAGTTAAGAAAGTAAAACAATTTCCCTACCAAACTAACAAAGTTTGGCGCTAAATTGGACACCTACACTGACCTCTCCCACTTCAACACTGATATTGTTGGCACATGCTCACATTTCCACAAAAGTTGCACAAATCAGATGACCAGTAAATTTCCTTCTGAGAAAGTGGCGCCTCGACCTAAGATTAGGCGCCAAAATTAAATAAAACACATTTTAAGTTCGAAAAAAAAGTTACGCCGGTAATACCTTAGGGTTTTTCATACGCCGTTAATAGGGACTCATCGGTACATAAAGTCGGCAAAGCCTGACTCGGCACTATTTCTGACAGTTCCGCATGAAGGTTGCAAGATTTCTGACATTTTTGTCATATAAACATGCTCATACTGTGCCATTCTTAAAGTTGACAAATTAAAGTAAATGCCGTCCTTTATTAAAGGCAGGCACAAACATTATGAAAGTCGATATTATTTTGATAGCAAAGATGACATATTTAGACAACAACAATGTCAGAATTCTTTTAAACTTCGTGCGGAATTGTCAAAAATAGTGCTGTCTTTATTAAAGTAAGGCTTTGTCGAATTTATGTACCGATAAGTCCCTATTAGCTCAGTTTACCTTAATATTTTTAAGGTAACAGAAGTGAGTGTGCCTAAAAAATATACAGGGGATCCATTCCTCAGGCCTACATTTTGTAATACTTTTTATTTCATTTATAAGTTAGTTTTATAATATATTAAAGAAAAAATTACAAAAGATACAAATTATACACATAGAAACTGTTAGAAATAGTTATTTATTCTTAAAAAACCTTTTTTCTCTCCAGAAAATCTTCTTTTGGTGGTTTTTCTGTCATATTTATCTAAAGAAAGATCTCTTCTCAATATTCAACAGTAATAGGCCATCATTTTGGTGTCCAAGCGCCCCTCTCTGGTATCTTTTTTCCATCTCTTTAATATCTTGATGAAATCTTTACCCTTGCTCTTTACTCACCTCCTCAAGATTTTCCGGGAAGTAATCCAAATGAGAATGTAAAAAGTGATTTTTTATGCTCATATTTCTGAATTTTTTCAGCATATTTTCATAGATCTTAACATAGTTGGGATCTTTATTCCTTAGAAATGTATGTACAATTTTTTTAAAAGCATACCATGCATGTTTTTCCTTATCTTCCATTACATTTTCAAATTATGTATCTTTCATGAAGCTTTTCAAATAATTTTTTCATAGGTCCAAGTTTTATGTGAAGTGGTGGAAGTAAAACTTTATGGTTCTTGGTTTCAGATGTTAAAGTCTCTCTTTGTGGCCACTCTCTTTTTTTCCAATTCTGTTCTTGGTTCCTGTTATCCCACTCACACAAGAAACATGAAAATTTAGTAAATCCAGACTGCTGACCCAAGAGAAGGCCTAAAATTTTTAGATCTCCACCCACTTCCCAGTTGTAATTTTCACATGACATTAAAATATAAATTTTGTTTGGTATGATAATCTTAAAACCTTTCGTCTTCGCATTACTAATAAAGGGTTCTCCATCAGAAATACAAGTGGAGTTTGTTTTGTAGTATAATCGATCCCAAGTCTAGTTTTTTCATATCGCTTCTACCCAGTAAACAAAGTTATGTAGATATTATGTAAAATTTACATAACAGATTTACCTTGTTACCTAAATTTAAGATCACTCAGAGGTCACAAGAAGGTAAAATTTAAGTCACATTAAGTTGCGAAAACTCTGCATAATGCCATGTGCAAAGCCCACCTAATTTTTCCATAAATGTGATGTAAATAAAATTACATATTTTTTACATAAATATTACATCCATGTTACGTAAGAGTTAAGTAAAAACTACTTATACCTTGTTATGTAAATTTAAGGTCATATAGAAGTCACAATTATTTATTAATAAAGGTAAAATTTAAGTCACATTAATCTGCATGACATGCGCTTGAGGCGGGCCAACGGAAGGTTCGTCCAGGTCCGTCGGTGGTTGCTTCATACTAGAGATGTGTGATTCGTGAACGATTCGTTCACTATGATTGAATCACTTGCGAGTATTGAATGATCAAATCATGTTTGTTCGATATGATTCAATCAGTCAAATGACCGACGAAGACAGAATGAATCAAACGAGTGAATTAAATCGGAATGGATCAAATAACTGACTGACCGACGGAGACAAAACGAATTAAATGATACTCAACGCGACAGACGGACAGACTGATTCAATCGGTTAAATGAAAGCAGCGAGCAGCGTGAATGGATCTTGAAAGAGACAGCCAATAAACTAATAAGTTAAATAGAGCAAGAGATAGACGAGAGAGAATATCGGAATAGCATATTCGTTTAATTTTCAGCCAGGGCTAAGTCTATCTTTTTTGGTCAGCAGAGTATTTCGTATTTAGCTGCATCCCGAATAGATCTTTTTTTTTTGGTCATCATTTTCTTTAATTTAATTTTAAATGATTGATGAAATTGAAATGATCGATCGAAAAGATTCGATCATTCTAGAACCGAATCACTGATTGATTAGTTCAGTACAAAATTATCGATTTACCCATCTCTACTTCATACGGCAAACTACAAAGTTAAGCAGACGGGCTGGTTTAAGTGGCGGAAGTGATGATTCTTATAGAGATCTTGTCAATACCTCAAAGTCCGCAATCTAATTTTGAAATATTTTGCTCTTTATTTATATAATATTATCATCCACTGTACAGGGAACATAGTGACATTAGCGCCATCTCTACCTACTAGGAAGAAACTATTTAGACAATATAAATATTACATAAAATGTTTTATATAATAGTTATGTAACATTTGAAATGTAAAGTTACGGTTCAATTGACTATATAAAAATTATGTAAAAGTTAGGACTTTAATTTGCCGTAAATCATTTTACAGGGAATTTATATAACTTGAATGACATAATTAATACATAAAACATGTAACAAATATTTAAAACTGTGAATATAAAGTTAAGGTGCAAACTGTTTCATAATATTTAGGTAAATTTAGAAATTTTAATGTGACGTAAATCATGTTATAGAGCGTTTCCGTAATTTAGATAATATAAATATTACATAAAATGCTTTACATAAAAGCTATATGAAATTTTAAATGTAAACGTAATGTCTAAATTGTTACATAATAGTTGTGTACATTTTATTACTTTCACTTAAAGTAAATTATTTTATGTAACGTTGTCGTAAATTAGATTACTTAAATAATACCTATAATTTTTTATATAATAGGTATGTAATATTTTTTATGTAAAATTAACGTCCCACTATTTACGTAATATTTACGTAAATTTTAAGAATTTATTTATAAAGTCATATTATTTACTTAAAATTAACATTGCTTATGATGATTTAAATGTATAGTCAAAGTTTGGACGTAATGTTTGCATATTTTTTTTTATAAAAATATTTTTAGGTGAGATTTACGTAAATATGATGTAACATATTTTACATAAATATATAAACCTTAGATTTATATAAATATTAGGTTAAAGTCACAAGTGTGTTTAGTGGGTAGTAATCGAGATATTATTCAATTTTGAAAGTTAAATCCTGACAATATTTCGTCATCAATTTGGGCGAGTTTTTAAACTCCAGTGAAATTCACCGACTTGGTGACTTCGATTGCATCAGTTTGGTGAAATTGGTGGAGTGACGTGAGCACCGGTGGATGTTAAATGTCCCACCGAAAAATATTAAGAACGCAATTGACACAGATACTAACATAACCACAGTTTTCTTAGAAGCTGATTTTTTTTACTTAAAAAGAATTAATTAAATCATATTTGGGTATGGTGTTGACTATTCACAGTCTTAGCATGTCTTTTCCGTCGCAAAGTTAAAATTAAATCCACTTACTCATCATCAGAGGAACTAGTTTCTTGAGAAAGTTTCATGACCATTTGTGCCGCCACTCTTTTTAATTTATGTTCCATCCCTGATCACAAAAAAAATATACCCTCTTGATGAAAAAACAACAAAACTCAGCTCGTAGTTTTTGAGGTTACATCATCCATCAAACCTTTCCACCAACCTTTGAGGACGGTGGACAATAGTGGGTATCGGTGCCAACAATCGGTGAAAAAAACCATCGGTGGACAATATAAAACTCTATGGTGGATGCACCGGTGGATTTAAAAATTCGCCCTTTTTTTTTGGGTAATACGCGCCTTTACAAAATATAACATGCTGCGATACTTACAGAAGTTAACAAATACAATATATCATTTTCATGTCTATCTATATGTGACACTTAACCTTCAAAGACAATTAAGGTGTATGATAGATCCAAAAAGGAGGAACAGTGGATATGTCTAAGGGTATAATGACGAAAGAGTGGCAGGATTGAAATTTCAAAATTGAATATCTCGATTACTAGAAGTGATATCAAGAACGAGACTAGACTGATTCCACTATAAAATAAACCCCACTCGTATTTTTGATGGAGAACCCCTTTAAGGCATAATTAATAGGATTTTTGTGTATTTTTTCTTATTTTTTTCTTTTTTTTGCATTTTTTTCTTCTTCTCTTATTTCAGTAACCGGTACATTTCGCAGGTTCTGCTTTTTATGTCCTGCTCGCAAATTTCATTCTTATTGGTATTTGCATCCTTTAACATTTTGCTTTTGCACTTTATTCGACAGGAATATAGGCCATGCCAACATCCCGCGTTATTTGACGACGAAAGTTGATTAAATTCACTGGGTGTGGTCGCTTAGGTTATGCTTCATACGCCAGGTATAGTCCTATGTTACCCTGATGATTCCTAACAAGGATGAAACAGGCGTGTAGGCCTGGTCGTAACGAATTGAAAAGCAAAATGTGTGTCCGATGCCACGAATCTTAGTAGTAGTAGTAGTAGTAGTAGTAGTAGTAGTAGTAGTAGTAGTAGTAGTAGTAGTAGTAGTAGTAGTAGTAGTAGTAGTAGTAGTAGTATAGGGGCGGCTCTTGAGCGAGTGTAGCTCTTTTCTTCCTCTATCGTAGGAAATCCCCACTTCAGCTGCCTTGATCTGGCATATGCATCACACTCTGCTACCAAGTGCTGCGCCGATTCCTCTTCGAGCCCGCAAGCGGGAAACACGGGATCTCCTGCTACTCTTATTTGCGTCAGATGTTTGTTCAGCCGATTGTACCCAGTCAGCATCCCCCGGGTCTTGCCTAAGAACCATTTAGTTCTGGCCACATTCGGACCATCCACGAATAGCTTGGACTGTCTGAACTTTGACTCTTGCCTCCAGGACGTCTTCAGTTCATTGTTCGCCCATTTATTGAGCTCACTCTGTACCTGTTTCCTTGTTATTCCCAGAAGAGATTTCGGTCCAATGTATTGGGTTTCGGCCCCTAGTCTGGCAAGTTCGTCCGCTTTCTCGTTCCCTGGTATTCCCTCATGACCTGGAACCCACATCAGTGACACCCTTTTGTCTTGAGCCAGTGTTTTCAGCGCAATTCTCCACCAGACTACTGACTATTTTGGGTGCACTTAGAGCCTTGAGGGCTGCCTGGCTGTCGGAGCATATGTATATGTCCCTCCTGCCATTTTTGACCTCGGGTAGGGTTGCTGCCATGATAATGGCATACACCTCCGCCTGAAACACCGTAGCGTGTTCTCCAAGTGGATAACTCTTCTGAACTTCTAGGCTTTCCGCGTACACTCCTGCGCTTGTTGTCTCCTGGTTGACAGTTTAGAGCTATCCGTGTAGCAAACCGTCGCCTCTCTGCTTAATTCCGTTCGGAATTCTTCCCTTTGCCACTCATTCCGTTCTGGTATTGTGACCTTGTACTTTTTATCGAACCTCAACGGTTTAAGCGGTGCTTTCACTGGCAGTTTTAAGAGGGGCAACTCTTTCGTCGCCGGTCCCTCGAGCGCCAGATGGCCCTCTCTTTCCTCCCTGCCCTTCCACAGTCCCTGGTCCCTTAATCGCAGGTGCGTCGCTATCGCCTCCTTCTTGATACAAGTTGGAAGCGAGGGGAGACCCAAGATTGTTTCCAGGGCGTCCTCCTGGCGCCGGTTATCCCTCTGCAGAAGAGCCCTTGCAGGCTCGTAAGCTTTTTGGATATGGTTAGCTTCTGTACAGCGGGCCACCAGACCACTGATCCGTATTGGATCCTTGGTCTTGTGATGGCCGTGTATAATCAGTGTAGGATCCTCGGGCTAATGCCCCAGGTTCGACCGACCATTCGGCGCAATTGCCACAATGTTGCCTGGACTTTAACAGCCATTCTGGCAACATGCTCGCTTCACTTGAGTCCCTTGTCCAGCGTCACCCCCAGATACTTAAGTTGTGATACCAAAGTTAGGGTTCTGCCACGAACCTTTCTTTTTATTTATTTTTCACGAAAAGGAAATCTACTTTTTTTAAAAAATCCTTTGGGTAATAGAGACCAATTGTATTTTAATTAGTTATTTATGCCAGCCTGTGTTATAGTTTGACCCTGTTTGAAAGCCTGCCTATAACTCGATAATTAGTAGTAATATAATTATGATTGTGGTGTCAAAAGATATCTACTTTTACTAGTCGTTACTATCTGCGCGTAAGATAAATATAATTTATGACCTTAAATGATACATCTTTCAATGGTCTACGAAATCGTCTTCTTGAAAATATATTGCATGTTTGGGCTTTTATTATTAGTTTGCGATATATTTGAAGAAACTCAGGAAATAAATAAAATTAAACAAAAATTGGCAACAAATGGCGCTTATGGCAACAAAAACCTTTCATTTGCAGTAAGCAACTGCGACAGAAGCTTGTCACTTTTGTATTTTGTCACTTTTGATTTGTCAAATGTTTTCATAGTCGTGGGTACTTTTAAAAAAATAAATATTCATCATCGCCATTGGTTAAAGAACCCATATAGGCGTGCAATATATTTTTTAAAAGGGGAGCTTCTGATTTATTAAAATAATCTGCTAGGAGCATATATATATAGTTCATAAACAAAAAAACATACGGGAATGTCCCCTCGGGCCAATAAAGATGTCGGTCCAGGACCCCTGCATTTCTGTCGGCATGCCTGACATGGACCATCAATATCCCAATCCGTGAGACCGTCAATGCAACTATAATATATTATAGGCCAAGGCCATCGTTATAAAAAAAAGTGACAGCCTAATGCAAGCCCAGTATTAGGCTAGAAATGGCCTTTTGAGAAGAACGCCTATGGTTTATAAAACCAGGAATTTATCAGTAAAAATTTTCACTGTAAGAACGATTCACCATAAAAACTGCAATTTTTTAAACCAAATTTTTATTTTAAACCAATTTTTTATGCGTCTGGAAGAAATAAAAAAAAAGGTGGAAATTAATGGTACAAGAAATTTTTTTGCTGATTTTGTTAGATAAGATTGTGTTTTTCAAAAATCCGATTGTTGCCACTCTGGCACCCTTGGGCATTTTGAAAAATCCAAGATGGCGGCCATTTTTAAGTGAATAAACTACAGAAAAATATATCTGAACAAAATATTGGTGTAGGGCATATCATTTTAGTCGGCTTTGAGTCATCTAAATCCAAATACGGTATTATTTTTTTTATGGGGGGTACCCTAACGGAGGGGGGGTTGATTTTATGAAAAAAATCGACCTACTAACATCGGAATGTAATACATCAATTTTAGGGGTTTTCGGTCCGCTGAATACAAATCTGTAGTTAAAAAAAAAGTCGGACGTAATTTGAAGGAGTGGGGGGTATTTATGGGAAAAACAGTAAAACTATGTGCAGACTTAACGAACAAACTTTAGTCAAGTTTTCTTGCAGATTTCGACAGCTCTGCTCAACCCTGTGATAAAAATAATTTTCGGCTCATCCACCATTTTGAAATATTCAAGATGGCGGCTGTGGACAAAAATTCAAAATAGAATCATATGCAGGCGATACATCAATTCTAAGGTTTTCGGATACGCTGAATTAAAATTTGTAGTTAAAAATATTTTTGGGGGTAATTCGAACGGCTTTGAGTCATCTAAATCCAAATCCGGTATTATTTTTTTTTTATGGTAGGTATCTTAACGGAGGGGGGGGGGTTGATTTTATGAAAAAAATCGACCTACTAACATCGGAATGTAATACATCAATTTTAGGGTTTTTCGGTCCGCTGAATACAAATCTGTACCCTGTGATAAAAATAATTTTGGGCTCATCCACCATTTTGAAATATTCAAGATGGCGGCTGTGGACAAAAATTCAAAAGAGAAGAATATGCATGCGATACATCAATTCTAAAATTTTGGGATCCGCTAAATTCAAATTTGTAGTTAAAAATTTTTTTTAGAGTAATATGAAGGAGTGGGGGGTATTTATGAATAAACCTGTTTATGTGAAGACTTAACGAACAAACTTTATTTAAGTTTTATTGCAGATTTCAACAGCTCTGCTCAATTTTGTTATAAAACTAATCAATGAGTTTTGGGCATCATTCACCATTTTGAAATATTCAAGATGGCGGCCGTGGGCAAAAAATCAAAAGAGAATCATATGCAGGCGATACATCAATTCTAAGGTTTTCGGATACGCTGAATTAAAATTTGTAGTTAAAAATATTTTTGGGGGTAATTCGAAAAAACTACAGAAAAATATATCTGAACAAAATATTGGTGTATGGCATATCATTTTAGACGGCTTTGAGTCATCTAAATCCAAATCCGGTATTATTTTTTTTTTACGGGAGGTATCTTAACGGAGGGGGGGGGGTTGATTTTATGAAAAAAATCGACCTACTAACATCGGAATGTAATACATCAATTTTAGGGTTTTTCGGTCCGCTGAATACAAATCTGTAGTTAAAAAAAATAGTTGGACGTAATTTGAAGGAGCGGGGGGTATTTATGTGGTAATCAGTAAAACTGTTTATGTGGAGACTTAACGAACAAACTTTAGTCAAGTTTTCTTGCAGATTTCGACAGCTCTGCTCAACCCTGTGATAAAAATAATTTTGGGCTCATCCACCATTTTGAAATATTCAAGATGGCGGCTGTGGACAAAAATTCAAAAGAGAAGAATATGCATGCGATACATCAATTCTAAAATTTTGGGATCCGCTAAATTCAAATTTGTAGTTAAAAATTTTTTTTAGAGTAATATGAAGGAGTGGGGGGTATTTATGAATAAACCTATTTATGTGATAACTTAACGAACAAACTTTATTTAAGTTTTATTGCAGATTTCAACAGCTCTGCTCAATTTTGTTATAAAACTAATCAATGAGTTTTGGGCATCATCCACCATTTTGAAATATTCAAGATGGCGGCCGTGGGCAAAAAATCAAAAGAGAATCATATGCATGCGATACATCAATTCTAAGGTTTTCGGATCTGCTGAATTAAAATTTGTAGTTAAAAATATTTTTGGAGGTAATTCGAAAAAACTACAGAAAAATATATCTGAACAAAATATTGGTGTATGGCATATCATTTTAGTCGGCTTTGAGTCATCTAAATCCAAATACGGTATTATTTTTTTTATGGGAGGTATCCTAACGGAGGGGGGGGGGGTTGATTTTATGAAAAAAATCGACCTACTAACATCGGAATGTAATACATCAATTTTAGGGTTTTTCGGTCCGCTGAATAAAAATCTGTAGTTAAAAAAAAGTCGGACATAATTTGAAGGAGTGGGGGAACAAACTTTATTTCAGTTTTTTTAAAGATATGGACAGCTCTACTCAACCCCATCATAAAAATAATTAATGACATTTGGGCATCAAACACAATTCTGAAATATGCAAGATGGCGTCTGCGGGAAAAACTCAAAAGAGAAGCATATGCAGGCGATGCATCAATTATGGGGTTCTTGAGTCCGCTGAATCCAAATAAGGTTCGGATAAAAATTGGTTTAACGAATTGCAGTATCTATAGTGAACGATTTTATTATTGAACTTTCTTTTATTTAACGGGTTTGATTTTGCACTTTCTGATAAACCGTATATGGGACGTCGGTCCAAAAAAAGTTTGGAAATGTCCCCTCGGGCCAATAAAGATGCCGGTGCGGAACCCAGGAATTTTCTGCTGGCATGCCTGACATAGACCATCAATCCCAATCCGTGAGACCGTTCATGACACTATAATAGGCCATCGTTATAAAAAAAATTTGATGCCACTCACACTCCATCTTGCATGATGACAATACTGTAAAAGTAAATCGTGCGACAAACATGCCTCTGTATGGCCGGCTTAAGTGTGGCAGCAAACTGAATGTTTTACTTCTTCAACGGAATTTAAAAACTAAAAAAGTGGAAAGGGTAAAAAGGCAAAATGATATCTAGTTTTTTTAAAAACAGATTATATAAAATATGAAGAAAATTCTGTTTTCTAAAAATAAAAGTGCGGCAACAGAAAACATCGATTTTACCTCTTTTAAGACCTCAAAAGTTGTTACCTATAATTTTGGGTTGCATTATATAGTTTTGCTTGTCCGATAGCGATTTTAAATAAAAAGTAATAACAGCTGGGAAACTAACGGCGGGACAGCATATGCCCTTGGCCTTTAATGGTTCCAGGCCTTTTGTATACTACCCGGTCAAAAAAATGTCCAAATGTCACTCAGTGGACCAACAATAGGCTTTCTACAAACTTGGGGGGAGTGACTGCGGGTCATTATACGGCCTTTGCTTAAAAAATGTGCCGGGGTATCACCGGGTATCAACGAAAAGGCTTTTACTAGCAAAGTGTGGCCCAACCATCCCCCGGATTGTCTTTCACTAGGCCGGACTTTTCTTGTAGCAAGCATGTTTACTAGGACGTGTTTTACACTGTGGCCTTATAAGCTTGCGGTAAGTCATTTTTTTAACTTATTCTCACTTTTAATTTTCAAAAGTTAAAAAACAGTATTGATTGTGACAATTTTATCTTAATTTTAAGTAACTTCTTTCAAAATTGGCATTTTGTGTGTGTTTGTGTCGCATGTATCGCATGACTTTAAACATAAATTAATACTAGATCATACCCCAAATCAACCCGCTTTTTCAAAAATATTTCACTGCCTAAATTGACAAGTTTGGCCTGCGGCGCTAGACTTACATTGCCAACTTTTTTACACTGAGAATGACAGTCCCATTTAGTTTTTGTGTTTAGTCAGCCGCCTTATTAGAATTGTTCCCGTGAATTTGGAATGAAGAAGAATAATATAATACCATCGATTTATTCAATTTTAGGCAGTTTCTGTTGACAGCATTAAAACTTTTTGTCTGCGGCGCATTAAGGGCAAGTCTTGAATATCGTTTTAACTTTTTTTTAAATCTATGGAAATACCAATAGCATCAGCCTGAAATTATTAGGAAATTGGCCAGGGTAAACCTGGAAATCAGGGAACTTAAAAAGCGATGAATGCTACCAACTCTGTTTAACCTCTTTTACGTTAAAAAAGTTTTACACAAACTCATTTACACCAGCAAAATATATTTAGTTATTAGTGACCTGATCGAACTAATAAAATAATAAAAAAAAATAAGAGAATCAATAAGGTTAAATAATCGAATTCTATGAACTCTTGTAAATAATCTGCGATCTCATATTTTACTAACATATTTTTTTCTTTTAAGTAGTTAGTGACCTTATGGGTTAACAAGGCACCTTTAAGTGGTAGACAACGGTTGTAGGTTCGCAGAAAGTAGTCAGCACATTTGTTTTTATCAGGCATTTTTACAACCGCTTGGAATATTAGATAGTTTTTGGTCGTCCCAACAGCCCAATCGCCGACAACGATAACTTTAACACTATCCGCCAAAAAGGTCGAGTAAAAACTTGTGTGATTTTTACCAGTCTTTACAAGGTTTACAGGACTTTACTAGTGAAAAAATTGTGTCTTGTATAAGACTGTATAAGTTTAATATCTTTCTTATGAGGCTAAAATTTAACTGAATAATTATTTTACGAGATTTAAGCATACATATTTATACAAATTTTTATTAGAATTGACACGCTTAATTTTTAGAAGGCTTTGCAAGACATATTTTTTACAAGCTTTTATTTCAATTGACATGCATAATTTTTAGAAGATTTTACAAGGCATATTTTTTACCAAGTTTTTATTGGAATTAACATCCATAATTTTTAAAAGACTTAACAAGGTAAATTTTTTACAAGCTTTTGTTTGAATTGACATGCATAATTTTTAGAACATTTTACAAGTCATATTTTTTACAAGTTATTATTGGAATTGACACGCATAATTTTTAAAAGAATTAACAAGGTAAATTTTGATTGAATTGAGATGCATAATATTTAGAAGATTTTACAAGGCATATTTTTTACAAGATTTTATTGGAATTGACACCCATAATTTTTAAAAGACTTAACAAGGCAAATTTTTTACCAGCTTTTATTTGAATTGATAAGCATAATTTTTATAAGATTTTACAAGGCATATTTTTTACAAGTTTTTATTGGAATTGACACCTATAATTTTTAAAAGACTTAACAAGGTAAATTTTTTACAAGCTTTTATTTTAATTGACAAGCATCATTTTTAAAAGATTTTACAAGACATATTTTTTACAAGTTATTATTGGAATTGACAACCCTAATTTTTAAAAGACTTAACAAGGTAAATTTTTTAGAAGCTTTTATTGAAATTGACAAGCATAATTTTTAGAAGACTTTACAAGGCCTATTTTTTACAAATTTTTAGTGGAATTGACAGACAAAAATTTGGGAAGACTTTACAAGGCAAATGTTTATAAGTTTTGGTCAAATTGACATTGAAAATTACAGTGCAAGCTTCTTGCTTTTGGACAATTTGGAAATGCATACAACCCAGCAAACACGGTTCCCTCGGCCTTTGTCGGTCCGATATCGATTGCCGAATTTGTCGTAATCGGCACAACGTCGATTTCCGACATCGGACCAGCAGTATTTTTTGTCCACTTTGCGATGTAGGCCCAATGTATGTTTGCCGACGCAGCGTTAGACTGTAGTCCGCCTTCGGACCAATGGTAAATTTTACTTTTTGCTGACATCGGCATACCGTCGCCGTACGATTAACGTCCGAAATGGGTTAACCACATGGTACTGACCATCTGCCCATAACTGCTTAATTTGGTCGGTCTAACGTAGGCAAGCTGGTCTCGGCCCGACATCGGTAAACTATTCCGACATTGGTTTCCTAAAGCGGTCCAACGTCGGCGATTGACGGAGTTTCGATAATGTGGGTGCTTAACCAGTCGGGCTGGTTTAGTGGCAGAAAAGGTGATTCTTGTAGAGAAGTACCATCATCTTGTCAAGTCCGCATTCTAGTTGAAATATCTTTGCTCATTCTATACATAATATTATCTTCCACTGTACAGGGAGCATAGTGACATTAGCGTCATCTCTACATACTAGGAAGAAACTATTAAGCAGGTTAAAAATTTTAAGGTGACGTAATCGGACCATCGTCGGTTGCCGATTCTCGACCAATCAAACAAAGTTCCAATCGGACCATCGTCGGCACTAAACCAGATAGTGGTCGTCGGCATAAAGTCGACTATAGTAAATCGGACCATCGTCAGTTGCCGATTTTCGTCCGATTAAACAAATATCCAATCGGACCGTCGTCGGCCCTAAATCAAATAAAGTGGGCTTCGCCATAAAGTCAGTCAGTTGCCGATTTTCGACCGATTAAACAAAGTTCCAATCGGACCATCGTCGTTCCTAAAGTGTTGTCGGCATAAAGTCGACTGTACTAATGTGGACCTCCGTCAGTTGCCGATTATTGACCGAAAACTGAAAATCGCAATCTGACCAACATCGGGCCAGAGTCTAGTCGCCGATGCCGACACACTGCCGACATTGGCCCGATTCAATTCCGACGATTTGTGTTTGCTGGGAACCTAAGGTAAATTGGTGACAAAACTTTTGTGTATAGTATTTCAATTCAATATTGGAAAAATAAGTATGTTTTATTACATTTTAAACTGTGTCATAAAGTCTTAAAAAGATTGTCAAAATATGCCTGATTTATTATACAATTGTGTAAAAGTTATTTTGGATGTGCCGTAAAATCTTATGAAAATTTGTAAAATTCGAAATAATTTATTATACAAAACTAGTAAAAATATTTTGGATGAGCCGTAAAATCTTATAAAAATTGTTAAAAATTCACATAATTCGAAGTTTTAACGATTCATCGAACAATCTAGTGAAAACTGTACAAACTTTAACATGTAATCGCGTAAAAACGGGTTAATTTTTTTAAATGTGTGGCGTTAAATTTTATAAAAACTGGTAAATATGCACAATCTACTAAACAATCTTGTAAAAATATATTCTTTGTGTGACGTAATATGTTTTAATAGGGAGATTTTGGTCAGTCTGTTACCCTTACCTTTATTCTGGGCAGGCGCAGTAGCGCTCTGTCAGGCTGCAATTTAATAAAGGTATTAAAGGTAACTACTTGCGCTAATTAGCGCCGAATAGCGACTACCTTTACCGTTAGAAAGACAACCAACCAAGCTTGATGTGATTCTGTGGTGGAAGATTTTTAGGTTATAAAAGTCTGTTTTGTTTTACAAAAATTTTGTGTATTTGGATTTTGTATTTTGTTAACCATGTTTATAGTAGTAGTGGGATGCCTTTTTTGCCGTTTTTTTTTATGTAAACAGGTGAGTAAGTACAAATAAGTTTGCAGAGGCTCTATTTCTTCTATTACTCCACCAGATATATTAGTTATGGTTAGTCTGTCACGGGTGCAGGTTATATATGTTCTGAGCTGGTCGATGATTGGTCACTGTCTCGAGATTCAGTTTGTTTGATGTTGTAAGCGAGCCGTTTAGTGTTTTTGCACATTATTTGATACACAATCTTGTACAAACTAGGTGTAACGTAAAATGTCATAAAAACTTGTAAAAACTAGAATGGGATTACCATAGAAACTAGTTTAATCTCACGGGTTTCATCAATAGCACCTCTACAAAACTTATAAAGTTTCTTCTTGTAAAATCTTATAAACATTCCACTTCATCATTTTTTCAGTTTTTCTTTATTTTCCTTATTTTTTTAAACTTAAAAAAAGCTGGTTTATGTTTCGAGAGTTTAATAAACGTAGGCGACGTGATTGTTTTAAAAAAACTTTTTATTGGAGAGCTATGGCTAATACAAGTACTGCCTATAAACTGAAACTTAAAATCTAAGGTACTCTTATTTATAACATATAAATGCAAACTTAGCAAAACTAAATCTATGCGTAAATAATTAACAATATATGTTATTATATTAAGGGATATAACTCCTCCACCCTAAGTTCGAGCAATAGCGAGTTATGGATCTTCTTCTTTTTCTTGTTTTTGAAATATTAATTGAAGGGTTATTTCTTCTGGTTTTCTTTTTTTTGATCTTCTTTCTTCTGGTTTTCTTTTTCTTAGTCTTGATTGAAAAATTGTTAGAGTTTTTAATTTTTTAAAGGCAATAACACTTAATCCAAAAAAGAAAACTATATAAAGAATTATTGTACAAATATTAGAATTTTTAATTGGATTTTCGAAAACAATTTCATTCAGTTTTTGTCTTTGTAAATTTAAATTACTTTGCAACTGATTGAAATTTTCTAAATTGATGGTAGTCAGCTTGAGAGGTTTTATATCATCTTGCTTAACTGATGACGGAAGTTGAAGTTAAAGTTTTGGTAATTCAATCTTCTTATAAAACATTCTTGGTAAGTTGGTTGTCTTCAGCTGGAAATTTTCAATGGAGAGCTCACAGTTCTACTAGGAAAGTACCTTGGAATCGCAGATTTTCTTTGGAGTTGCCACATTTTTGAACTCCTACAGTTTGGTCAGGGGCAATTAATATGCATCCATACATTTGTAACTTCTGGACTTTTGTGTGAGTTATTTGTAGTGGTATTTGCGTGTAGCTGGTTACATTCTTGGAGAACTTCAGGAGTTGAATCTCACAAAGAAGTTCCTGATTAAGCAATATTGTGTTTTCTTCATGACAGATAAAATCTTCAGGACTGATTTCTTTACATTTTTCTTCTTTTAAACCATAGACGTCTTTTCGCGAACGATGATTTCGAAACCGCTTTGAAAACATGCGTAAAATGTTATTTTGGCGACGAAACGGTGACGTCACGGTTCAAAACATTTCAAAGGATTTCGAAAGCGCCTTGGCTGCCGTTTCGAACACGGTTCAATATGGCGGTACTTGTCAATTTTTTGTAATAATGAAAATAGGCTAAGGTTATCTCGCGGGGACAAAAAAAAGGCTCAGTTGTGAATCTAGGACATCCATTTCGAAAAATAAGAAAAAAACTTCCAAATCCAAAAAACGAGAAACCACACATACACAGCTGATTAACGTCATTTAATATTTGCCATTTTCGCGATCAGCGGCGATGGTTCGAAACGGTGACGTTGCTGTTGAAACGGTGACGTATGTTTTCAAAATGTGCTTTCGAAATCATCGTTCGCGAAAAGACGTCTCATACTTTAGCTCATTTAGGATAAGGTATTTACTTTGCGGAATAATAATTTCAAAGAAGTTAGAATCAAATAGGAGTCGGAAGGGTATAAAGACGGTAATAGGCATAGTTTTCCTTTTCTTTTCCTAACTTTTAATTTCCAAAATCTTTTCAAAATTTAGTATGTTCTCAATATTACCTTCAAAAGGTAATTTCCCATTTTGAATTTGAATAGAAATAGTCTGAATCATATCTAGAAGTTCTTTTGGTTCTACTATAGAATTGTGAAATGTATTTAACTTTGAAAATGTAATAGCTGTTTGTAGTTTTTCAAAGATCATATATATATCATATATAACTTGGAAACTAGTCAATAACTGTGCCATTGTAGTAGTGATAAGAAAATATTAAAAATTATCAAGATCTTTAACCTGCAAAGTTTTAACCATTCCTTGAACATATAAAATTTGTGATTCTAACTTTTCTTGATTATGAGTTATGTTTTGTGAAACTTCTTTAAACTTCGTAATAGAATCTTGCAAAATTGAAATCTGCTCTTGAACTACTGATTTCATTTTATTTTAATTTTTTATGATATTATTGATTGCTTTGTCATACCTTTTAGCATCATTGACATCTAAATTTCCAAAACCTAACCAAAACCTAAACCATCAACCTCTTTTCACTCTGAAGCTTGGGTTAATTTGCAAAATTTGATTTTGAATTTACTTTCATAATTTTGTTATTTTTTTCATTGACATCTAAATTTCCAAAACCTAACCAAAACCTAAACCATCAACCTCTTTTCACTCTGAAGCTTGGGTTAATTTGCAAAATTTGATTTTGAATTTACTTTCATAATTTTGTTATTTGAATTATAGAATTCTTGATGGAAGGAACTTGAATTTTGAATTGAATTTTTTAAAGTTACATAACTGTTTTATAATTTTAAAAATTCATCAATAATTATGGAGATATCAAAAATCTGAATAAAAGACCAATAATCTATTACATTCTGAGTGTTTCCAAGGCGAATTGGGAGAAGTCCTGGATTGTCATGTAAGTCTGTTATGATTGGGGTTGAGAGTCCGATTCCACTTCCAATGAGGCAGAGAATCTACCTGCAACAAGGGGTTGCCTTTTTAACTCTTTTATATGTATTATCTGTATTTTATTATTGCTTTTATTTTTGATTTTTACTCTATTGTGTTCCAACATTTCTATTATTTCAAAGGGGCCTGAAAATTTATTTTCTTTTTTATTCTGTTTTTGATTTGATTTATAAACTGTTTATCCTACTTTAAAAACAAACCCTTTCCTTCTTTTGTTGTAACTTTTAAGTTATATTTTCATATAGATGTTTAGTAATGGCTTTATGATTTTGAACGTACTTTGAATAAAAAGACGTTTGAATTAATTCAGTTGGATTTCTTAAATTAGTATGTCCAAAAACAACTTCAAATGGGGTTAAATTTGAAAGAGTTACGACATTATCATTTTTATGTTTTTCCCGTAAAAGTCTTAAATGTTCAATTAAACTAGAATGTAATCTTTCAATATCAGAGTTCCACTCATGATGAGTTGGAGTTGTAAAATGTACAGGAATTTTATGTCCTCTAAGAAGTTCTTTTACTGTTTCATTTTTGAATTCAGTTCCACTATCCATTGTAATAGTCTCCGGAACACTATAATTTGAAAAATAAGTAATAAGATATTCTACAACTGTAATAGCTGTTCTAGCTTCAATCGCAAAAGCTTGACCTAATTTAGAAAATGGATCTATTAGTGAAACAAATTCTTGATTATCAAACTTAAAAACGTCAACACATAATAGTTGATGGTTTTACTCAAAGCTTCTGTCAAAACTAAAGGAACATATGGGGTATGTCTGGCATATTTTGCTCTTTGACACAACTCACAATCATTAATATAACTTATAACATTGTTTTTCATTGATGGCCAGTAATAATTTCTTTTTAATTTTTCAAGAATTTCATTAATTCCGCGGTGATTAGTTTTTGTTTTATGTTGATATTTAATTAACTTTAATTAGTCTTTCCTCATTATTTTTCACGGTATTAACCATTTTGGTACAGTGAACTAATTTTAATTCGGAATCATAAAAATTTGCTCGGAAAACATTATTAAAATCATTATACATAGATTTATCATAGAAAAACAGGCAAAAAGTTCTATTATCTGTTGTGTAATTCTTAAGGAAATCTAATATTAGATTTCGATTATTTTTGGGAATTCTAACATGCCAAATATGAAGTTTTTCGAAATTTTCCAGAGTTACCTGCAATTTATTCATTAGATTTGGGGATATTATTATGTGATCGATTTTATTGTTAATTATATCATCTAAAATTTTTATACCACTATAGTTTACCATATCTGCATAATTACCAGTATGTACAGTACTTTGATTATCACTCTGAGGAACTGGAGTAAGAATTTGTGGAGGAATTCGTGGGGGAACAACAGTATCTACTCTTAATATTTTAATTTTAGATTCTATGGGTAATGGTTCAGAATTTAAAGGTTGACATAAAGTTTGTGGTGGTAAAGTTTGAGCTGGAACTTGAATTGATGCTTGAGGATCATTCAAATCTCGCAAAAACTCTTCACCTGATAAAAATTGTCTTATAATATCGTCCGAATCTCCTGGATTATTTATAATACTCTCAGTTTCAAGAGCATTTAAATCAATTCTAGACAAAGCATCAGCGTTAGTATTTTGTTTCCCTTTTTTATAAACTGTAGTAAAACTATATTCCTCCAATTTAAGACGCCATCTCAAAAGTTTGCTATTAGGTTCTTTTATACGCATTAGCCAAGAAAGTGGTTTGTGATCTGTATACACTGTGAATTTATGTCCAAATAAGTAGGATCTGAAATATTTTGTAAAATAAACAATTGCTAATAACTCCTTTTCTATTGTACTTAATTTACATTAACTATGGTTTAAAGTTCAGGAAGCATATGCTATGGACGATCATTAGGAACTTCACCTTGGGATAAAACAGCACCAACTGCGTAATTACTCGCATCGGTTGTCAAAATAAATGGTTTGGTAAAGTCTGGATATTGTAAAATGGGGGCATTTATTAATAAATTTTTAATGTGATCAAAGGCAGTAATAAATTTTGCGGTATGCTCAATTTTAGCATTTTTATTTAAGCATTTTGAAAGAGATTTGGTAACTTAAGGGATAAATCTTCGATAATAACCGATTAATCCTAAAACTGATATTTTTGTGTTTTTGTTAGAGGTAAATTTTTAACAACAGATCTTTTTTCAGGATTTGGTTTGACACCATCTGTAGTAATAACATGACCTAAATACTGAACTTCTTTCCTTAAAAATTCTGACTTGTCAAGCTGTACTTTAAAGTTAGCATCCCTAAGTCGATTAAAAACCTGTTTAATTCTGTCTAAATGTTCCTGTAATGAAGTAGAAAATATGACAATATCATCAAGGTATACTAAACAAACATCTCCTTGTAAACCTCGCAAAATATTGTCCATTACTCGTTTAAAAGTAGATGGAGAACTTTTTAGACCAAATAGCATTCGTAAGAACTCATAATGTCCATTTTCATAGGAAAATGCAGTTTTACTAATGTCATCTGGATCCATTTCAATTTGATGAAATCCACTTGCTAAATCTAGAGTACTGAAATATTGACTGCGTCCTAACTTATCCAGAATGTCAGTAATTTTAGGTAAGGGGTATTTGTCGTCTATGGTTCTTTCATTGAGTTTTCTGTAATCAATCACGGTTCTCCACTTTCTTTTTCCTATCTAGATAGGGCTTGACCAAGGACTTATAGAATCCTGAATAATGCCTTTATTTAACATTTTAGAAATTTGACTTTTAAGCTCTTGTCTATGCACTTCTGGATATCTATAGTTTTTAGTAAAAATAGGATACTCATTTGTTAAATTAATTTTATGTCGAATTTTATATGTAAAGGTCAACGGTATTTTTTCACAGTAAAAGATGTCTCTAAATTCAAAGAAAAGAGATTTTGTTTATTGTTAAATTTACATTCGTCTCATACTCCGGCAAATAGTAGTTATACTGTATGTAATTGGAGTAATACGGATCTTGACACTCGGCGTAATAATCGGTATTTTCTTGACATTGTTGATAATATTGTAATTCAGATTGTAATTGTGAATCATCGTATGAAGCGTAGTACGGATGATTGTAAATAAATTCATTATTATACTGATTGTCCTCAGAATTATCATTATTTTGATTTTAAGGGGAAGAGGATGTAGACGGCTCATTGGAAACGGTCGTATTCGAAGTAGGGTTGTCAATATTTTGGTGGAAAACCTCTTCAATAATTGGTCCAGAGTAAGGTTTTTTGACTATAGGAGAGTTACTGGAGCTAGTATCCATTGGCTCAACGTTTCTCCTTTGATTTTTACTTATTTGGCTATTATTACCCCGAAACGGTTGATTATTTTGAAAATCTCGAAACTGTGGATAATTCCATGGAACCTGATTATTGAAAAACCTATTAAAAGGATTAAATTGTGGTCTCTGGAACTGTCCAAAAAATAATCTTTGCTGGAAATTTTGAAAAGGGGGTCTTTGTTGACCAAAAGAATTAAAATTCCTTGGTGGACCAAAGTATTGAGGAGGTCTTTGAGGAAGTACAGGTGAAAACGCCATTGGTTGTTGTGGTTTAAACTGATTTAGATGAGATGTTAGTGTAAAATTCGGCATTTAAAATATTGGTTTTGAGTTAAATTGAGGAGAGACAGAATTAAATTTGTTTGGTGTTGGATAAAACTGATTTTGATTCAAATTTTGATTTTTTCCTGTGCTATAATAAATAAAGCTTTCCTCTTGAAGGGCAGTCTGTATAGCTTTTTCCACAGATTTAATCTTAGGTGTTTTCAATCGAATTATTAACTACATTTATGTACGTTTTTAAGGATAGATTCTCAAAATGAGTAGTTTTGAGAGACTTCAGAGGTTCTAGTGTAGCTGATAATTTAGTCAAAAGCAAAAATCGAATATCCTGAATTCTCATACCAAATTGAACAGGACTTTAATTTTTTAATGGTTTCATTGCTTTTAAATCTTGTGTCAAGCAATCAATATCTCTTTGATCAGCGAAACACAGTTCTAGAGCACTTTTAATTTTGACCCAAGTATTTAAATCTGATCGTGAACTGATTAAATCAGCTGCTCTATCGCAGAGTTTGCTTAGAATTGTATCAATCCAAACTGCATTCAAGGGATCGTCTCACTTTCAGTATTTCTAAAGTTATCATAAAGATTTTGACAACTATTCAAAAAACGATTCAAAAGTTTTGGTTGCCATCATAAGACGCAATATTATCCGATTGATACGTTAAAAGGCTCATGTCAGTACTTCATGTTGTCAGTTATATTTATTCCCCTAAATTCGTTAATAACTTGTTCTATGTCAAAGTTTGACAGACAGACAGAAATTCCTACAACTAGAAAAACCAAACAGTACTTACTTACTTACTTACAGTACTACGATTTTCATTCTTCGTTTGTTCTGTTCATTTTGGTTTCCTAACTCTAGCTTAACCTAGGGATCCAAGAGGAATGACCAATGCTGCCAACTCCCTGGAGGTTTATTCAATAACTCACGCACCCACGTTATTGTTTGTTCGATTTTTGAGTAAAGAGGTAATACTCAACAGCCCCGACGCGATTTTAGTCGTACTTTAGGAACTGCCTCAAAATATCCTACCTACTGCGCCAGTTAAATAAACGTAGGCGACGTGATTGTTTTAAAAAAACTTTTTATTGGAGAGCTATGGCTAATACAAGTACTGCCTATAAACTGAAACTTAAAATCTAAGGTAATCTTATTTATAACATATAAATGCAAACTTAGCAAAACTAAATCTATGCGTAATTAATTAACAATATACAATGAGCTTCAGGCTACTGCTAACATAGGGGGAATCAAGTCCAATTTACTCTCCGTGCCGTACGACCGAGGTGAACTCGAAGCACGCTGCAGTGTTATCTTTTGGAAATTTATTTTGTTTTTATTATTTTGTTTTATTTCTGCCTTGCTCGAGAAACAGATTGGTAAGTTCTTAATTGAAATAATACATTTTTAAAACTAAAAATGGATGTCTACGAAGTTGCCGAAAAAGTGCAGATGGTCAAATGGTACTATCAATGCAGACCATTGAGACTTATTCAAGAATTTTTTTTGGAGAATTTTGTAAATCGCCCAGAACCTAGTTTATCAACGATTTATAGGTTTGTGCAGAATTTTGAAAAGTTTGGTTGTGTAGCGCCACGAAACCATAAAAAACTCACTGTTTTAAATGACGAGCAGGAAGCACGAGGTGTGATGATTTGCGCTACAGTGGACGAAAGTTAACTAGCCACCAAATTGCCGAAGCAGTTGATACGTCTTCAGCCACTGTCTTACGTGTTCTCAAAAAGAATGGTTATCATTCTTACAAAGCGTCAAAAACGCCTCAAATTTTTCCGGAGGACAACTATCGTCGTATGGAATTTTGCGAAACAATGATGGAAAGGGGTAATCATGATAAAAACTTTCTGAGATCTATTCTTTTCACAGATGAAAGCACTTTTCCATTATTGAATCGTCATAGCCCAACACACGTTCGATATTGGTCGAGGGAAAATTTGCATTTGTATTTTGACGTAAGAACACAGTATCCCCAAAAACTAAATTTTTGAGGGGGGGTATTGTAGGGGAACACGTAATTGGGCCATTTTTTATTAACGGCAATTTGAATGGTCCTAGATACTTGGATCTACTGCAGCAGCATATTATTCCAACTTCTAGGCAGTTGTTAGGTGTGAGATTTGGTGAAACATGGTTTCAACAAGTTGGTTGTCCCGCTCACAATGTTGGCCTTGTTAGGGAATATCTTAATAATGTATTTCCTAATAGGGTTATAAGTATACGGGGACTATTTTATGGCCAGCTCGATCACCCGATCTTGCTCCTTATGACTTCTATCTGTGGAGTCAAAAATAAAGTTTACGGGCATGAAAGGGCTAATAATTTGGAAGAACTTCGGATTAAAATTGAAGCTTTTCAAACTATCACCCCTAACATGCTTGGAAACGTTAGAAGGGGTTTTTATAATAGGCTCGGATATTGTCTAGCCGAGCAAGGAGGACTTTTCGAACATTTGCTCCAATTTATTTTTGACTGGGAGAATCTTTTTGGTTTTTAGAATGTATTATTTTATTTTGAGAACTTGCTTTTACTTTGTTTTTCCTTATTATTTTCATTGTAACACATTGTCAGTGATAAATCTGAGCAGTTGACAATAAAACGCTCTTATTTATCAGTGACAAAAAATAAGAAAATTACGTTATAAAAATTTGCATATTTATTGACCGAATTCCGGTTTCATTGACTACACTCCACACAGCACCGTGGTTAGAGGCGTACTAAATACCAAAGGCAAGTCACGCAAGTGGTGATCGCAAGCCTGAGTATTGGTTGCTTCACTGATAGGTGTGCAGTGTCCCTGCATGTACGTACACTGACAAATTGGACTTCTTCCGGCCTATGTTCGCAGTAGCTTGAAGCGGTCTGTATGTTATTATATTAAGGGATATAACTCGAGTATTTTATTTATTAATTCCTTCTTTTCAACAATAATATAAAAAAAGGCGATTCGACTGCCTGAATCAACACGAATGCATTGTATATAGTTTATTACCGCATTCCACGTGCACCTCTCTTATCGCGACTAAAAAAACAAACAGTAGGTAAACAGTAAAGATACGCAAATGAGTATGAATTTTTATTTATTGGGTACTGAGCCAGGTGAAATAAAAAACAAATTTTGATCCCGGTTCCTCTTGAATTGTAAAAAAAGAGCGGTTAAAATATTGACACATTTTTTTGCCTAATGATAAAATGGACACCATTATTTAACAATACCAAAATTGGGAAAAAATTAAGGGGGCGTTGATTTTATTTCGGGGCGTAACTTTAATGAAGACAGTCGCCAGAAAAAAAAATGCGTGTTTTGCAAGGCAATCAGTAGTGGGCCCGAGTCAGGGCTGAAAAGAAGAAAGAAAAGTTAGAAAATTGAGACATGGTTCTCAAGTGTCCCAGTATTGACGACCCTGCTGCTAATTCCGAGGTGACGATGGAGTAGAGTTCAGCCCGCAACTAGCCTGCTGCCAGAAAACCGTGCCAGTCTGCCGCCAGCCTGCCATGCTATTTTGTTGCCAGCCTGCTGCCACGCTCCACGACCTCGTCCCTGACCGTGAGCTGTGCCGAAGGAGACGGATAAGGGATTCCAGGATACTCCGTGAGTAAAAATAGTTCACTGACTCTTTATTGACTCTTTGACTATTTTTATTTATTGGTGTTATCTTTGTGTATATATATTTTACATTAGAATTTGTAATTATTTTTTTTTGACTGTTATAATCTCCTATTTTATTGCGTTTTTGATTGATGGTTTTAATCTTTCATTTATGTATATATTTTATGTGATTATTATGTCGTCATCACACTGCACCATTTTACACACATAAAAATCAGTATATTTATCTACTATTAGACCTATAAGGTATTTTTTTAATACCATGTCGAAAATTTATATAGACTGACCTAAGTACAATTCACACTTCATACACAAGAGTTTATTTTTTTTATTTTTTCATTGCATTCTTAGTCTGGGTGCTGGCCAAATAATTTTCACCGCCTATACATATGTTTTTATACATATTTTAATACCGTACATTTTAAATGCTTTGTGTTTAGTATTGTTTAATTTTATTAAATAAAGATTAGTAGCCACCCGGTTACCCTATATATTTTTAAATTTATTGTTTTACTGTGTTTGGCACGGGTGAAACACCAAACGGGTGGTAGACGCGGGAACTTTTAGGTCGGTTGGCTACTGTGTCTTTTAAAATTTTTATTTATAAAGTGTTTAATAAAAATGGCTTTACCAAACGATAGTTGCATTAACTTGTCGCAATTCGATTCCTCTCTTGCGTTTTGGTATGAAAACGAAGTAAGCGCTAATTGTAGCACTAATTTTCATCAAAATCTAAATTTAACGACCAACGACGAAGGAACGATAAGGCGACACTTTCAACACCTATATCAGTTAAACCGTGGGTCGGATCAAAAAGAGGTTCATTTAAACAAAAATGACCATCACAACTCCTTATTTATATTTTAAAAAAAAATCATTTAAGTTGAACAAAAAACTGAATTGCAACAAAAATAAAATAAGCTTCTTTTCTAAACATTTAGTGGATCTATGCCCCTAGCTACTCGTGGGAAAAACATTGTACCTAACTCTTGCGGAAAATGCCTTTTCCCCCTTGCCCTTGACACTTTCCGCACTTATTAGGTAATAGTTATTTACCTAACAAGTGCATGCAGTTGCATAATTCAATCTAATCTATGTTCACTTAAAAATGGATGCAATCGAGAAATAATAATAATAACACCATGCATCTTTGTTGGTTCTGGGTGCTAAAAGAGATTGGACAAAAAAAAACCTAAAAGAAAAACAGAGGAAAAATAACTTCTATATTTTAGTTAAAATTTAAGAACATTAGAAAGGAATTTTAGAACAAAATGTTAATTTGTGAAAATTTTAGGATTTTTGGCCATTTTTACTTAAAATTTTAGGATTTTAGGACATTTGGTCACCCTGCATGCGGATTTTTATTTTGGCGAGCTACCATTAAATTCCTCGCCAATTTCCGACAGGTTGGCGTTGCGCTCAGTATATAAAAGACACGCCCAAGAGGTTATTCTGTTTGAGCGTTCTTTCAAAATATTTCCGCCTTTATTGCTTAAGATATCCAAATTTGTCCTTAGTAGTCTCTTACTGCAACTATTTTTAAAGATTTTCACAATTTTCCAACGTTACGCGCCAATATATTCATTAGTTAACAGAACACGATCAATCTCGGGGGCGAGGCCGGTGTTAGCTTTTTTTTAGTAGATTAGCTTTTTTTAGTAGATACCTACCTATTTTGTCGGGCTAAAAAGATACTTTTTGCACGTGTCAGGTACAAAATTTTTCCTATTTAAAAATCTCTAGACAATATTATTTTTAGGTATTACATTTAAGTTGAAAAATATATCTAAAGTCGAATTGGAACTAAAAAATCGGTAGAAAAAGCGTGCGTAAAAGTATTGTTTACGCATGCCGTGCGGGAAAGGCACAGGGTAAATCCTTTTCCGCACGGCGTGCGGGAAATGAAACAAAAAAATACAAATGCGTGCGTAAAAGTGCACTTTACGCACACTAGTAGGAAAATAACTATTAATTTATGTATTAGTTCGAATTTTTGTCAGAAATTAGTTAAAGGCTTTTGACTTTTGACCTTCCAAATTTCGGTACAAATATTATTGTTATCCTGGTAAAAAGTTTAATCAATGGGGACACGCAGACCGAGAGAGGGGGGTTTTAGAGTTACCCCCCCCCCCCGAGAAGCCTGGTTATGGTCACATTTTTACCCCCCGATGTCAATTCCTGGGTGCGCCAGTGGGCCAACGATAGATACCCTTTAGTTTATTTTTTAGTTCAAATTTTTGCCAGTTGAAGGCCTTATGACTTTTGGCTTTCCAAATTTCGGTACAAAATACTTTGATGAGTTTATAATGGGGATTTGTAATACAACGGGAGACCAATAATATATGCGACCACTATGTAAAAAGATATTGTTGGTTCCATATTAAAAAGAATGAATACATAAAAAACACATTTATTTTCGTTGAAATTCCAAAACGGACAAATATAGTAAAGGAGATTAAAATTTTTACTTAACAATATTTTTTTTCCATAATATAAAATAAGTCTAGAACTCAAGGGGAACAAACGGCAATATCGATATACAAGTAGGTACTGCTAATCAGGGTCATTAAACATGGTTTAAGATGGATACAAAGGGACAACGAATTTGGAACCGGGGGTTTTTACCAAGAGGTAATAAAGAGAACGGTCAGTCTTGATTATGTAGTCGTAGGAGTAACTTAAGTTTGAACTTTGGCTGTTAAATAAAAGTGATCTAACAAACGTTTATCGAGTGTGATTGATTTCGATAGATATATCACATAATTTTGGTGGCAGCGATGAAAGAACCTGTGGAGAGTATCCACCTTTGACGTTTTTCGAGGAAAACCAGAACAGCGAGTGTTGTTGTAAAAGAAAATTGTAAGTAGATTTGTTTGATTTTTTTAAAGGTTTGACTTCCACGATTATCTTTCACTGATCCCAAATTTTGGCGACCCCTCAAAACTTTATTCTTTTATTTTAAGCTGTAAGGGTGCAAGAAATTTACAATATTTAGAAGAAACTCATGAAATAATTTCTAAAATTTTGTCAAATAAGTTAATTGAAATGTCGTATCCTCATACACGGTACCTATTCATTCAATAGTTTTTAAGACAAGATATTTTTAGACGTTTATAGTTTTTTATTTATTCTTGTGTTAGACTTTAATTTATTTTTCAAATTAAATACTGTTTTTATTTTATTATTTGTAACATATGGTGGCTTAATATTTTTTCTTTTAATAACTACTAATAATAAGTTATTTAATTAATATTATTTTCTTTATTATTATTATCTTTAATTGATATTTCTTAAAACTTAACCTTTTTACTTCATAATTATTTTTAAGTTTTATTATTTTATCGATTTTAGTTTTTCAATTGTTGTTCTGAATATCGGTTTTTGGAATTGTTTTAATATTATAAAGTTGTCTACAACCATATAATTTTTTCATTTTCCTTAAATTTAAACGGACAAGGTTTATTTAGATTGCAGTATGGACAGAAATTATGATATTTATCAAAAACGCTAATAAAAACTAATGAAAAACTATCAATGTTTGAAACATTTATAACGTTGATATATCTAAAAGGTATTGAAATAAGTTTTTTTCTGATACTGTTTGAGAAAGAAAATGGGATTCTAAATGATGTTTTTTGTTATATCTTAACAAATCTGCTGCTTTACACGTCGAAACAAAAAAAAATATTTCCGTCGGACTGCCATCAAAGGTTTTTAAAGTTTGTGAATCTTCCATATTAAAGCTTTAAAAATATAACAATATAACTATTCATTACAAGTAAAAACAATTAACCTACTTCCATTTTTGATATTGACAATTTCCATTCCATTCTTCTGTTTGTTGTATAAAATCCTGAGTTTTTGGCATCATTTGTTTTTATGTTTATTATTTATGTTGTTCTTCTTCATTATCGTTTGGTCGCTATTCTTGGGCTGCTTAAAATCTGACTTCTTTATGTTTTTATTTTCTTCTTCAGTATGGTTTGGTAGCTGTTCTTGGGTTTTGCTTCTTAAAATGCGACTCGCAAACATCTCTAGGAGCAATTGTTAATGTCGAATAATAGATTGTTTTGTATCCTTTTTCGCAGTCACCAAAATTATTTGGACAACGACATATCAACTGCACAATTTGCTGCCGTAGGTAGGTTACCGCTGCCACCAAACTTATCTAATTACCTAGAGATGGTCACTACGTTTAATTTAGTGAGTAAATAAATAACTGTATACTCTCAAAATCTGGATATTTACTGTTTTATTTCAACTATTACTTTTGACAACCAATTTAATAGGACCCTTGTATAAAATTCTAAATAAAATTATTTCTTAACCCTCTGAAAACCAAAACCAGAATTCGATTCTTTACTTCTGCTTGAAACTTTGATCCCTCTAATCTCTTTTAGGAATATCTGCGTTATGAAAATAGTGATTAGAATACATTATGATATTTGGAAAATAAAAGTATTAAGATATTTTTTGTCAGACGAGGGTTCAAAATTCCAAGATTCATTAAAGTAAGCTTAAGAATTGTTTGTTTACAATCTATTGGAAGTTTTACGAAAATGACTGTGAATAAACTAAGAAAAGGAAAAAACGCAGTTAGGGAATATTTGTTTGATTCTTAAACTTATTTTTTCATTTAAAATAAAAAACTAAAAACGTTCAAAAATATCTTGTCTTAAAAACTATTGAATGAATAGGTACCGTGTATGAGGTTGCGACAGAAAAAGCTTTCTTCTATACTAGAAACAGAAACTTGTTCAATATCAATATAGATACTTTTACTTCAATTTTAATAAACATTTTTGATAATTCACGTCAAAAAGATCAACAGTTACTAATTTAGGAGTGTATCAAAAAAGCATAACATCGGCATTCGAAAATCATGAGCAGGTTGAATCTATCTACACGGACTTCTCGAATGCCTTTGAGTCAACCTGCGATTTTTACTACAAAAACTTAAAGCTTTGGGCTTTTCAGACCTCTGGGTGACATGGTTAAATAGCTCTCATGGAGAGAACCATGTTCGTAAAAATATTTAATTGCATTTCTAACTATATTGAGATTACTTCAGGTGTTCCACAGGGGTCTTATTCTAGACCCCTTCTATATTTAATCTGTTCATAAGTGACATGTTGGAGAGCATAGATAACTCTAAATCTTTAACTTTTGCTGATGATTTTACGCGTTCTAAACTAATTCGCTCTCTGATGGATACCATTTGTCTACAGCAGGATCTTGACAATTTTTACTACAAGCTACAACAAGTAAAACAAACGATTTAGATTTTAAAGTTAAAAAATGCTTTTGTATATGTTGCAAAACTAGTTGCAAACAAATAAATTAATAAATTAACACATACATACATACCAGCACTTATCACTCTATTTACTCTTTGTTATTCTTACCTTACAATTTAAAACATAAAATTCAAAGAAGTAGTTAAGTTAGTTAGGAACAAAGTGGCCACTAGCCAATGATAGCGAAGCAGCTCCGATTCTTGGCGCCAGCTAAGAGGTTTTCGACGTGTTTGCGTCTATCGGTGTGCTTAACAGATTTTTTGAAAGTTACTAGGCAGAAAGGCTCTATACTCGATCACTATCAGACCCTAATGCAATGCTATTTTTCTCGTTTGACACTCGGTCATAAATATATTTCCCAAAAAGACAATAAATTCACTCACACCCAAATAAAAGCTAAGTTTACCGGTATATTAAGTGTTTAAGAAAATACTTAAACTTTTAAGTTGTTTAAACTGATGTAGTTACCAAAAATGTTTGTACTTTATTAAAACTAGTGACAAACCAAATTTAAAGTTTAGTGTTGTTTTTTTTCGACATCCACTTATCGAAGGATTCTATCAACCCCAAGTGAGGGACTAAACATTAGGTTGAACCCCCTCATTTTTGGTCCTCACAAGCCGGATTTTGGCCCACCATACACGGATTTGGAAGAAAATTTGGTGAGGTCGTTCTGATTTATTTAACAACAATAGTAAATAATGTGACTGCAAAAGACTGCTTGAATATACCTATGTTAGCTGTAAATGCGAGATACTAAACTGGACTTTTGTATTTTAAAATATGGACTTTTAAATTAAAAAAAGACTCTTCCTAAAATTAGTCAGAAGTGCACAAAAATAAGTAGACAGTGTTAAAAGTAAAAACTCTAGTAAAAAATTTAAATGACAGATTTGGACAAACATAAAAAAGACCGTAAGGTCGCCAAAGGTGCTATCATGCGTTGTTATAATAGGGTAATCAAAGAAAAATAATTATTTGAATCAGAGGATGTGCCTGACCTTCAGGCGCGAGAAGAGGCTCTCAAAATAAATTTTGAGAAATATTGTTTTCCTTCGCAAAATCCGCAAAACGTTCAACAAGTTAGACAATCAATAATTACTTACCTTATAATGTTTCTATTCAAAATGTATGGATTTTGATGAAAGGTACTGGAAATTATCTTTTGCCGAGGAACTTTCAAAGAGAAATCGCTCAAAGTTACCTTACAAAATATGGAGTTTCACCTAAAAGTGCTGGCCGCCCATCTTCCGATGATTCTCGTGTATCTGATATAAGATTTGCCCATCTGGGAGATTTTGTTGAAAATGTTCCTAATCAAAAGAGGTGACGCTACGCAGAAGAAAATTGCAATTCTATGGGACGTACTAAGTGTGTAAAATACAAGTTTGGACTATGTATTTCTTGCTATGTAACATTCCACATCCGCTAATAAATATTTATTTTTATATCATCTATGTGCTATTTTTTACGTACCCTAGCGGACAGCTCAAAACTCAAAAACAAAAAAATACTAAAATTTTTAACCATCAAAAATCCCCCTAATAAACCCCAATAAACCAGAAAAACCTAATAATATTAGTTTTTCTTTTGTTTTAAATAATTCCGTTCTTAACGGGTTAAAAATTGATTCTATTTTTAGACAAGAACGTTAACAACGAATTCTACAAGTTATGTTTGTGAGCCTAGGTGTTGACTCCCACGCAGCCGGTCTCCATGTTCTGGATGTTTTTGCTCCACGCGTTGTCACCCCCTTACTATGAGGTTGTTGATGAGGGTGTCGACGCGAGCAGCCTGGCGAGCACGATGTTAGCTCCAGAACTGGTAAACTGTTTATTTAATTACCCTAAGAATAAGCTAGTTTAACTCAGGAAATATTCAAAACATATTGAACAAAATAAATTTTGACTTTTTTTTGTTTCAAAAAAGAACTAAATTATTAATTTTTTTTTGTATTTAGACGACGCCAGAGCCACAACGCAGCGAACACCGTTACGTAAATATTACGTAACGTAATAAAAGTTACAACACATGATTACTTTGTGACATAAATTCTATGTAAACTGGAAGTCACAGCAAGGTTAAAAGTAATTTCTATGTTTTGCGTAATGCCATGCACAAAGTTCCCTACTTTTTATGTTTTTGTGAATGGGCCCTCAGAAACGGGTCTATTCACATAGAACTTTTTTTTTCAAATGAGAAGACCCCGCTTGCAGCACGTTGTTGGAAAGCTTATCGAAAAAGAAAAACGCTCCTGTAATTTTTTTTTGACATTTGTGAAGATATGTGTCAAAATCCTCAAGAAATCGTTGTGTTGGGTTTCAAATGGAACATTGCCCCTAGCGAGTTGGAAATTCGTTTTTTAGGAAAACTTTTGTGAACGGACCGTCAGAAAGGGGTCTATTCAAATAGAACTTATTTTTCAAATGAGAAGACCCCGCTTGTGTCACTTTTTTGGAAAGCTTATCAAAAAAGAAAAATGCTCGTGTATTTTTTTGACATTTGTCAATCCATGTGTCAAAAATTCTCAAAAAATGGTTATGTCGGACTTCAAATGGAACTGCCCGAGGTGGGTTGGAAATTTGTTTTTTTCTTTGAAAAGAAAAGTTGTATGTAAATAGACCCCTTTCTGAGGGTAGGTTCAAAAAAATTTTAAGCCGAAAATTTTTATTGCCAAAAATATTAGTCAGCGGGTTTTTGGATTTTTCTAAAAACAGATTTCTAATCCGCTAGGGGCAATGTTCCATTTAAATGCTTAAATTAATTGAAATATCGGTAATTATGCAGTATACGGGTTTCTGCCATTTTTTAAGATTTTCGAAAAATTCCTTTACAGACGGTTAATATGCCTCGCCAGAAGTACGAAACCGTTTGCGCGTCAAAAAAATTCTTTTTTTTTCAAAAGTTACAGGCATAAAAAGTTACAAAAACAACAAACTTACGGGACAGCCGAGTGAATAGGGGTGCTGGGCGGGGTACACCCTTCATCTAAAACACTGTAATATATGTCAAAATGTAGGCAAAGGATCAACCTTTATGCGTCATTATTTTTGGAGAATTTTTGATACATGCATTGAAAAATGTTAAAAAAAAAGTACACGAGCGTTTTTCTTTTTCCATAAGCTTTCCAATAAGGTACCACAAGCGGGGCCTTCTCATTTAAAAAAAAAGTTGTATGTGAACAGACCCGGGCCCTTTCTGAGGATTCGTTCATAAAAATTTTATGCCGAAAATTTTAATTGCTAAAAATATTAATTGATGTATTTCTTCTAAAAAACAAATTTCCAACCCGCTAAAGTCCGAAACAACCATATTTTGAGGATTTTGACACATGGATTGACATATGCCAAAATAAATTACGCGAACGTTTTTATTTTTCCATAATTTTTCCAACAAGGTGCCACAAGCGAGGTCTTCTCGTTTGAAAAAAAGTTGCATATGAATAGACCCCTTTCTAGGGATCGGTTTACAAAAATTTTTCTCCGAAAATTTTAGCTGCTAAAAATCTTAGTAGACGTTTTTTTAGATTTTTTGAAAAAACAATTTTGTAACCCGCTACGTTACAACAAGATAAAAAGTAACTTCCATATTCTGCATAATGTCATGCACAAAGTTTCCTTCTTATTACGTAAATTTAATGTAATTAAAGAAGCATAAGTTATGTTATGTAAATATTACGTAAATTTTATGAAAACTTTTTTATGTAAATTTTTGGACTTAGATTTACGTAAGCACTATGTTATGTGTTACGGCTGAAGTATTTCAATATCAAAGTTCTCCGCAAGCCTTAATTTCCGCGAAGATACGGCTTGAGGACGATTTTGGTGATAAAATACCTCATCATGCGATTCCGCGTGAGGTCTTAAAGATTAATGCTTTAGACGAATTCGACTAAATATTTAATTTTCAAGACCTCACGATGTATGTATATTTGCAAATATTGTGTTAGATTTTTTATGTTTTAGATTTAAGAAATAGGTGTAGGTTAAGTATGTATAAAGGTTTTTTTTAATAAGTAAGATTTTTTAGATCTGTAGTTATATTTTATTAATATATGTAATGTCTTAATTAATTAAAATATCGGTAATTGTGCAGTATACGGTTTTCTGCCATTTTTTAAGATTTTCGAAAAATTCCTTTACAGACGGTTAATATGCCAGAAGTACGAAACCGTTTTGCGCGCGTCAAAAAAATTCTTTTTTTTCAAAAGTTACAAGCATAAAAAGTTACAAAAACAACAAACTTACGGGGCAGCCGAGTGCATAGGGGTGCTGGGCGGGGCACACCCTTCATCTAAAACACTGTAAAATATGTCAAAATGTAGGCAAAGGATCAACCTTTATGCGTCACTTTTTTGTTTTTTTTTTTAACTTAATTTTCCGAAAAATCATCGAAAGAGGACAACACAATATTTTTGGGTTTTCCAACAAAACACGACATTTAACATCATTTCAGCGTTGCCAACCACGAAAATGCGTCATTTGCAAAGAATCATGTGTTTTGTTGGTAGGTCATCTGCACGGGCGGAGTTTGGATTGTTTTTGGTTTTGAGAAAAAAGGGTTGGATTGGGTTGGGTTGTTTTGATTTATTTTGGGTTGGGTTTCATAAAAGAAGGGTTGAGAGCCATTTGCAAAGAATCATATGTTTTATTGGTCGGTCATCCGCACGGGCGAGGTTTGGATTGTTTTTGGTTTTGGGAAAGAAGGGTTGGGTTGGGTTGTTTTGGTTTATTATGGGTTGAGATTCATAAAAGAAGGGTTGGGATGGCTTGGGTTGGATTTTCGAAAAATTTTTCACCCAGTCTTCATTTACTTTGTTTTTGTTTGGTTGAGTTGGCATTACCTAAGGCTACCTTTTCATAAGCATATTATGCGCGCGGGTTTTTCATTCTGTCACTGTCTTACTAAAGGACAAACAGAGACGAATCAAAAATTTTTTGGTAACTTGTTGGCCTCGTTGTCAGAGCTTCCACATGACAAGCCTGACCAATAGCAAAAAAGTAACAGTTCCCCTTTATTCCCCACTCATCGGTCGCGGGCCAAAGGTCCCAGGGAAAAACTAATTAAAACTTTTCTTCTGTAGTGGCAACAGAAGTGGAGGGGATTATGCAATTTTTTAGAATTTCGCAATTGGTTTGAGCTGTTTAAGTTTTTTATGTTTTCTCACTGCCACCCCTACTAGAAGGGGTAATGTCTATATATAGTTTATTTATTTATAGTATTGTTTCTATCCACGTTTTTAAAGCTTTTGTTGTGCGACTGATGTTTGACTTCTGCGTAAGTGGAAAAATGTCTTGGAATAACTGTGAGTTAACTTTGAGGGATTTTACTTTGCTTTCTGCTGATAGGCGACGATTTGTGGATCTTTTGGTGGAACATGGGTTGCTGAATAGGTCTGCTAGGTGTGACTCCTGTGAGACTGTAGTTGATTTAAATATCAATAGCTTTTGTTTACTTGACTAGGACATACAGACACCAGAGGCATGTAAGTAAATGCAAATTTAAAAAAAAATGCAAGGTCTGGGGCTTGGCTGTCGAAGTCCAAATTAAATGTTGAGGTCATTACGTACTTAACAGTTTTATGGCTAAAACTGCCGGTTTCCAGACAGCGTTTTATTCAGAATGAATTAAAATGCAGTTCTCATACTGTTGTTGACTGGTCGCCTTTCTGCAGGGAGGTGTTTTGGGAAAAGAAAATATAATAGGGGTCGAATAATTGAGGGACAGTGGGTGTTTGGGGGTTTTGAGAGAGGCACAAAAAAGTTCTTGTTCCGGTAGAGGGCAGAAGTGCCCAAACATTCTTAGGCTTTATACGGGAGTGGATTCATCCAGGTACCACAATCGTTTCCGATTTTTGGAGGGCATAATACTTTAGAAAATGAGGGTTTCCAACATTAACCATTCTTTAAATTTTGTTGATCCAAATGATCCTACAGTCCATACTCAAAATATTGAACGTACCTGGAGAAATGTAAGGGGGGCAGTTCCTAGGTATGGACGAAGAGAGGAACACTTCGTGGGATATCTCGCTGAATTTTTATTCAAAAGGTGTCATACAGGTCTTGATGATGTACACATGTACAACTTTTGTATGGAAATTGCCCGATTATATCCTCCAAGTAAATAATTTTTTTTGTAACATTCTGGTTCACATAAACGCCCGGATAAAAAATAGAAAAGTAGTGGATTTTCAAAATTTTTAGTTTTTTCAAGCCCGCATAATGCTTACAAAAGTAGCGGGGGTTTTTAGTCCGTAGGCGTTCCTCTAGAGAGGCTGAATCGGGCATGATCGGAAGACCATTTTGGCCGGCATCTTTTGAAGATTTTCTTTCGCTATAAAAAAAAAACAAAAAAAAAGTCTGGGCTAAAGACTATCCAAACCCTCTTTTCGAAAACTTAACCCAAGCCAACCCAACCCTTCTTTTATGAAATCAAACCCAACCCAACCCTTCTTTTATGAAACCGGACCCAATCCAAACAAACGCAACAAACGCCTAAATTTTGTTAAAATTGAAGAAAATTTTCAAATTTAAATTACGCGCCTAAATTGGCAGGTTGATGTCCGTGCGGATGACCTACTAAAACTTTCTTGATTCTTTGCACATAACGCAGTTTCGTGGTTGGCAACACTGTAATGACGTAAAAAAAAATAATTTTTTTGACGCGCAAACGCTTTCGTACTTCTGGCGAGGCATATTAACCGTCTGTAAAGGAATTTTTCGAAAATTTTAAAAAATGGCAGAAAACCGTATACTGCATAATTACCAAAAGATCAAAATGAATTTAAAAAAAATGATAATTTTCTTAAGTGGATTACCATTAACTTCTCCTTTCTATTAAAATAAAAAAATGACGGAGATAAAAATAAATAATCAAATTTCTTGAATGCCTAATGACCGTTGGTATTAAGTTTGTAGGAATAACAGGATTTTCGGTCCATATGTAAAACTAATTTATAGAAGAGTTTTAACAAAGTAATTTTATAGTCAAATTTTTTGAGCTTGAGCCGTTACCTTTAGCACACGAGCGTGACCGAAAGTCTCTGTCGTTGTGGTCACCTAGCTGATGAGTCCCTAATAACGACGAAACGGCACCGTCCACACCTCTGTGATAGGGATGTGCCAACCCGCGATTTTAGTGAAGCCGTGAAAAGACGTGACTGCTTTCAGTTGTGTCACGGTGACAAATAGCAGTGATTTTTTGAAGCAGTTTACCCAATGCTGCATAAAAAGTTCAACCTTATGGGGGTTTCGGGGCTGTGCGACAACCATAGAGTGCCAGCCTGTGACAAAATGTCACTGCTATTATATTTGGACTGGAGCAGACCGTGACTGCGACAGACGAGTATAACAGTGACAAAGTCACAGTTCGTGAAATCACAACACACGCCTACTCTGTGAGCAATCGAAATTCAAGAAGTTCAATTTGCACTATAGTACAAAAAACTTTTGTTTTTCGTTAAATTTACAGTGCCACAGCCATCTTCCGTTTGTTTTTAAATCGTGCAGTAATTCCTTCTTTAAAAAAAAGTGAAATAAAAAAATGGTTCAGAAAATAATTACCTATACTATGAGTCAATATAGATACTAAAGAGTTACGTACCAAATATTTAGTTAAATAAAGTTAAAATACATATAACTAAATCTTTAAATTTTTGAAACCATTGATATATTTACAATTTTAATTTAATTTGAAATGAAATTTTTTTTTTTTAATTTTCGGTGCATTTAAACATTTTCAAAAATAAAATATGTATGAAATAAACGACTTAAAATCTGAGTGCAACCCCCTAGATTTGAGACCAAATCCACGCTTGTAGTTACTAATTTTGGTTTGCATATATTGATATGTTCCTCATAAAAGCTATGTTTTCATTCTAGTTTTTTTTTTCATATTGAAACCGCTCCCCCACTTTTCAAATGGCTGGAACTCTAGATTAGTCGCAAAAACTATGTGTCTTAAATGTACCGCAGACGAAAAATTTAAAGTAAAATTAAACAAAAATTGTAACAATCAATGATGTTTTAGAGCCACAGGCAAATTTTTTTTGTATTTTAAGCAGAAAATTCTTTAAAACCTTATAACTTGGGTCGACTGAAAATGGTTTATGCAGATGTGATTGAAACTATAAGCTTACATTTTTGATATTAGTACTAATGACACAGAGAAACTAGTGGGTAGCTTCTCGCTGTGCTAATACCCATATATGTACAGAGTAAGCCATTAATTACGCCTGAAATAGCTCAAAATCTTTTATTTTAGAGCTGGATTTGGCGTTTATTAAAAGCACCAAAACTAAAGAGTTCTTGATACCATATGACTAAAAAAGATTCAGAAAAAGTAATTTCTGTAAATTTGTAAACAAAGGTTAAGTTTAGTAAAAACGGACATTTTCTTAACTTTACCCTAATTTCTTGCTCACCCTGTACAGAATGGGGCGAGTGCAAATAACGAAAATTGCTCGTTGGGACCTCCTCTACAACATATTAAAATATAAAAATAATAAGGCGGAACACATTCCTCCGCATTCCCCATAAGAAAATTTCAGGGTTCTTTAAAGTACCTATATAGGTTCTCAAGATGCGGGCCCACCCCAAAATATCCTCAAAAATCAGTCAATCAAGTCAAAGAAACAAAATAACTCGAGTCGCTAATTTTTGCCGAAACTACAATACAATGATAACCACTTACCTTATTCATATAAATATTCACTTTCACACTTGAAAAAAAAAATGAAACACCAAAAACGGCGTAAAATTTAATTGACAGCTGTCAAGTCGCTCTGAAACAAAAACGCTCTGATTATGTTTACAGAGTAAAACTTCACCAGACGGTCTAGTAGTAACAACTAAGAAACAGGTGAAAAAAAATCTATTATAGTATATAGACTATCTATAACTGAGGTAATGTATGTGAAATAACATATCGACAATCATTATTTAAAATTCATTGATATTTTTGGGATAGCATATAATTCGACCATATAAAAGAACTGTATAGTCTGCAAGCAAAGTGTTTCCTGATAAACAGGTACTTTTTGCGCACTCTCGATATTAAAAATTATTTTTTATTGAACCGCAGTTAAGTTGGGCGGATAGAATGTGACTTGCCGAATTTTAGAGACTTGCTGCAAGTCACATTCTAACAGCTCGACTTCCCAGACAGCACAAATTGTCCATCAGACAGTCATTTTTTGTCCAAAACCGCCTGCATTGTCCATGGACCATTTATGGACATCCATTGGACAAAGGTTTTTCCTGATACAGTGGATGACAAAAAAACTGAGTCCAATGGATAACGATTTTTCTTGGTCCATCAGACCAAAAATAAACTCTGTCCGGCGGACATCAAAAAATCTATGTCAATTGGGCTTGGCCTAGTTGACACATTAAGAAATACAGTCATTTATCCGAAGTGTTTTGGATATCCAATGGATCATGTTTTTTCTTATTTATTACCAACAATAACATTTCTCTCATATCTAGCCGAATCATTTAAGTAAGTATTTTTCATTATTTTGGATTAATTAGTATTTTAATACCCATCCTTTGCTAAGAACTCCATCCGCAAGGACCGACAATCAGACTTATGATATTGGATTGGTTCAAATATATAGGTACCTCTATACTTATATATTGAAAATATCGCCGCTTTTGACAAAACTGTCCACTGGATATCCATTGGAACAAATAAGTATATCCAGTGTACTAAGAAAATTAGACCAACGGATATACATCGTAATTATAATTTTTTTTCAACAGTGATCCATAAAGATACTTTTTGGATAGCCAACGGATAACTTTTGGACAGAATTAGTATAGTGGTACAATAGTCAAAATATTGAAACTTTTGGAGTTTTGGGATGTCCAAGAGCCGTCCAACGTTTTGAAAATTGTATTATCCGATGGATATGCCTTGGACAAAATTTCCTACAGATTTGGTCGTCCAATGGACTGCTGCATTGTCCAGAAAACTCTCTCTACTGGACATCCTTGGGACAGAGTTGTGCTGTCTGGGTTAATTAACTAATTGGTCAGTTATTTTCGGAGATATCACCAAACACAAAAACCGATAAGAGATAGACATAGAAGTGCAGGGATGCGTTTGAAAATAAACGTTGGTGGTGAGAGGCGAGGGTAGGGTAAGGTAATGTTTATATATATATATCTACATATATAGCTTTATTCGGTTACCGAATATATACAACAAAAAGATGGTTAAATATAAATATAAAATAAAAATAATTTTAGATGAAATAACTCTCCCACAATCTGAACAGACATGATCTTGCCTTTCTATGTTACGTCGCGGTCTTTCTGGAACATTCTCCTCAGTATATGTTGCAACAACTCTCCTCATTCAGCTTTTATGTCGTTATGAAGAACATACTTAAAACGTATTAGCTGCCCTCCCTGTTTACTTCGGCCCTCAGCCAATTCGCCATACAGGACACATTTTGGTAAACGATTTTCTGGCATGCGAGTTACTTGACCAGCCTACCTTAGTCGAGATTGCAAATGACATCCCAAGCAGCAAAAATCTGACTTCCAACCAAATGCGTCTTAATATGACGTCAATTTCGGGTAGAATTAAGGTTTTTATCAAGAACGTTTGAGCCCGACGCCGACGTTGTTTTTGAGGTAAAAGCGACGTTCTTAGTTATCCGTTACAAAACCCAATGATATGCCGACGTCGGCCAAAGCGACGTACGATTTTACTGCAAAGCCGACGTCTTCAGTACGTAGGAAATTTAAACGTGCCGGATAGCGACCTCTGCCTACCGTTGAATTTTTTCTTTTCAGATTTAGTCTAAAATTAGAGAGTGCCATGTAGTATAATTAATAAAATAAGGTTTTGGGGGAATGTTGTATCATTTTTACAACAAAACTAACATTATTTAATAAATCTATTTGATTGGTATAGGGCGAATTTGAAGGTTGATGGTTCAAAATATTGTTTACCAATCATCAGCGAAAATAATTTTTTTAAAATAATCAAATTCAATAAAATAAAACGGCGGTTGAAAATGCACTTACCCCATATGATGTGTGCGGCGAATCTTGTTTCGACGTCTTCATGTAAAGAAGTAGCCGATTTCTCTCGTCGTTGCGCGCACTCCCGTTTTTGTACAAATTCAACTGTGTGCACGCGACAATTAAAAAGAGCATGCTCAAATATGCAAATAAAATAAAAGTGCTCTACCGCATTCGCCATAATTCTGAGACAAACGCGGACCGCGAGAAAAATATAGAAAAATAAAAGATATTCTTTTACCCAATAATTTTAATATTTACAAAAGGCAAGTGAGGTTCGAACAATATTTCTAACCAATTTTTTTTTAATATTTTATTTTCTTAGGTCTTTTAAATTTTCAGGGCGCCCGGTTTTTTTCGAAGTATCTTAATCACATTTAATAAACGGCCTTTCGTTTACAATAAAATAATTATATATTATTCATGTATACCTATAGACATCAGGATCCGCCTTTCTTTAAAAAAAACTTTGTATATATTAGGTAATTGGTACAAAACCAAACGTAATTAACACTCTTGTTTAGTAACTAATTTTAGGTGAGGGAAATAAATGTAAAATAACGTTGGCAATTGGTAAAGCTAGTCAGGATCAATGACGTCGAGGCGACCCGACTCTGTATTCCCAATTTAGGTGCGAATGATGGTAGTCAGGCAGTCGAATTAACGTTGCTAGCCAACGTCGCGTTTCTCAAGGGCAACGTAAAATAACGTCCAAATGCTGCTTGGTATCGGATATACTTTTGCACTTAGCCCTGCGAAGCACTTCTAGGTTTTATATTTTATGAAACCATTTTATGTGCAGTATTTGACGTCTTTGCTGCAACTGTATATAAGTGCTGGTGTGACGATTGCTCTATACACAGCAGCCTTTGTGGCGATAGGTAGGTCGTGATTATCAAAAAATCGGTCTCTTAGCCTTCAAAATGCTGATGTGGCATTATTAATACGGTGTTGGATCTCCTCGTTTCCTTTGCTGTTGACAATGCTACCAAGGTAATTAAAGTGAGCGACACTCTCTAAGATTAATTAATTTCTAAGATTCTCGATAAATATGTCAGTATTATCTTTTGTTGGCGGCGTTGCCATTATCTTGGTTTTATTTATATTAATTTTAAGGCCCAAAGCATCGTAGGCCCATGCGTATGTTTGCAAAATTGTTTGCAGTAGTTCGGGCGATAAGGCCATCAGTCCGCAGTCGTCTGAATATTGTAGATCACCAATTTATCTTGATCTTGTTTTTGCTTTGAGCCTTTTAATGTTAAAAAGACCTTCGTGGAATCGATATTAAATCGCTATCCCTCGCTCTTCCAACTTAGGATCTACGATCATTGCTAGGGCGGTGGCGAAAATATTAAATAAGATTGGGGCAAGTACACACCCTTGCCTGACACTTCACATACAGCACACTTCGTCCCAAGGACGTACATTTTATGTCCATTTTACGTCGGTTCGTCCCGGGACTAATTAGGGACGTACTATGAGTACATACAAAAGAGTACGTACATATCTGAGCAACAATTCGGGTTCAGAGCCTCTCGAAGCACGGGTGATGCCATTTTTAGCTTTTTGGAATAACTTTTTTTTTTAACTTAACTCTGGAGAAAAATGTGCAGCAGTGTTTTGTGATCTCTCCAAAGCTTTCAATTGCGTAGATCACGAAATACTCCGGCAGAAAATGCATTATTCCCACTAAACATCAAAATCGTATTAAACGTCAAATACATGTTGAAAAAAAAATGTTTTTTTTCAAACACTAAAATGTGTTAGAATTAATGCATCTTTTGGAATTTAAAAAAAATGTAGGAAAACTTACTTCAAATTTTAAGCAAAAACATGACTAAAAATATATATTATAAAAAACATTAAAAAACAAACATTTAAAGAACATTAATTTTATTAACATTAAAGAAAATACCATTAATATATGTTTATTTTTGATATGTCATTAACCAGAGAATACTTCGAACATGAATTTAGGATGGAATAAGGTATAAATATAATTGTTTTTTTGACATTAAAATGCCACCATAAGAATTTGTTTATTTAATTAATGTTTTTTTCACTTTAAACTTTTTAATACAAATTATTAATTAATGTATGGGATTAACTAAAATTTATTTATAACATGCAAAAAAGTCCATTAAGATATGTTTTCTTTTAATTGTTTTTTTAATAGTTTATTTTCTAGCGAAAAACAAAATAAAAAGACCGTTCTAACACATTCTGAATTACTTCAAAAATCAGTTAGGTATGTTTATTTAAATTAAAATGATTTTTTATAATCTAAAATGTTGGGTAATTATGCAGTATACGGTTTTCTGCCATTTTTGATTTTTTTTGAAAAATTCTTTATGGGGGTACCTTCTAGGGTCCCTAAGACCCCAAATGCGCCCGATTTTTTTTTTTTAACGAGAAAAAAGGGTACCCAGGTGGGGTTGTAAAGTGTTTTTTTAATTGTTTTGGGTTGGTTTGGATTAGGTTGGGTTGGACTGTGTTGGTTTGGTTTGTTTTAGTGAAAAAAAATTTAAAAAAAAACAAAAAAAATAAAAAAAAAACCAACCGGCGCAGACGGATTTGGGGTCCTAGGGACCCTAGAAGGTGCCCCCATAAAGAATTTTTCAAAAAAAATCAAAAATGACAGAAAACCGTATACTGCATAATTACCAAATGTTGTTTTATACAACCTACTTCTTTTTAATATTGTTATCGTATGACAACTTCTTATTTATTCAATTTCTACCAAAATGTTATTAAAAACTCGATTTCTTTAATTTTGCATTTTACAGGCCCAGCAGTCATCAGCTGATTCTCTTCAATTTCGCCTCCTAGTTATCGTGCAGGCCGGAAAATAACGTTACTGGTCCAGTGGCCGAGAAGGTCCTTATTTTCTTCATTTAATATCTCGATCAAATTCTAGAAAGTTCAACTATACTATTTCTTATGCTGCACTTTTATTCACCTTAGTTCTTTTTCTTTGAATTCAAGATATTATTTCTTGACTATTTAATTTTCTGTTCATTGGTGTCTAGCAGACTCTGCTTTCTGGCCTTAGCTTTAGTCACCACGGCTAAAGATAGAAATAAAAGAAAACATGATTTTTGATTGATAAGAAATTGTAACCTCAATTTTTTTGACTTTTGACCTTTGTTTCTTCCTGTTTCAAAAAATTATTCTGGCATTATTTCAATAATCAGTTATGTTTATTTAAATTAAAATTATTTTTTATAATTTTCGAATTAAATAGATTACGATTGCCTAAGTAGGTTTTGTGAGGGATAACCCTCTGATGAAAGGTATGTTCTTTTTATATATTTCTTTTAGATATAAGTGTGGTTAGACCCCACTAATTTTTTTTACTTTATTATCTGAACTTATTTTTTTAAGAGTGTGTACTTTGTATTGAATAGGGTTCTCCGTAGATTCCTCCATGGATTCCATTGACGATATCTCTGAAAGTCTCCTAAAACGTTAGACGTTTTTCTGATAGACATGCCTTCCCTACGTGAGTCAACTATCACCCATGCCAGCCTACTTTACCTGATTATGCTACAGACCTACCTCCAGAGGTGCTGCTTAGAACCTGCTGTGACCTATGTCCTTGTCATGCCTGTGTTGGCCAGCTTTGAGAGGCTTGCCATCAATTGTAGAGTTTTGTCTACCTACCTACCTTTTGAAATGTATACCCCATGTTGTGTGTTTTCTGTGTTTTTTATTCCGTGTTTATTTAAACTTTAAGCTATTAAACCTAGTAAGTACCAAAAAAGCACATTACCTAAAGTTAAAATTATTTAACTGTACCTGAGCAAAATGTTACCTTTCCTTAATTTACTCTTATAAATATTAAGTTTAATTACTTTAACCTTAAATTAACTTACCTACAATTCCCAGGTGTACCTTTGTAGATTTTATGGCAGCGACTAGATGTCATGATTCCTTGATACCTCGAAGAAAATATAAGAAAGTATTTATTTTCTTAAGCCCCTAAGTTGTGCACAATTTTCGACGATTCTACACAATTGTAGACAATTGTAGAAAATTTTTAGACAACATTAAATAATCTGCTTTTTCTGTCTAACTGTAAGTATTATGTACCTATACAATAATGGCATTTTTTTTAAATAATTTTCTTAGTTTTGTTAAGGATATGCGGACTAAAATCGAGTTTTTGAAGGCATAAAAAACGGATTTAATAGTTATATTATGGCTAGGGACTAAAGTGTTTTTTGTAGCCTGAACAAAGCGAGAGCTACATTTCACTGAGTGATAAAAATGAGTGGTAGGTTTAATAATTATAATGTATACTATTTTTTGCACTTTTACCTAAAGGGTTGAAGGTCACCTTGTTTTTAGTATATTTTTTTAAATTAAAATTTACTAAATTTAATTTTAATTGTTTATTAATTTTAAGGATTTCTTGCTTTACCAAAGAACTATAAATAAATCTAAAGTGAAACATTGGTCCAGTGAAAAAAAGTTTTTATGAATAACATTTTCTTCTTTGTCACGTTTTTAGTCCCAGAAGTGCAAAAACATTTTTATCTGGTTAAAAATATTACGTTTTAATGGTTAACCAAACATTGTTTAATAATTTGAAATTAACTCTGTGTTTCGGACTTCCATTGTCTATATTTTATTTATACACGACGCGACGTTGCAAACTAGTTTGCACCTGAAGATGATCAGAGATTAAACTGATCGGAACGTCGTGTATAAATAAAATATAGACAATGAAAGTCCGAAACACAAAGTTAATTTCAAATTGTTTAATAATGTTATAAAAACATTTTTTTGACAATGGGGACGTACTATAAACGTACTTTGTCCAACGAATTGTACGTACCTGGTACGTACCATCTACAGTAGTATAAGTGCGTAAGAGAGAGCGGATGCGGAGATGTCAGATGTAGCTCCTTTAATTGTTTATAATAGGTACGTACATAGTACGTACGCTTATGTACATCCGTAGTACGTACGCTTATGTACGTTCAGTGTACGTCTGTAATTGCATGTTTGAGAGGTAGCCCTAAAATGTACGTGAAATGTACGTACATAGTGTACGTACTATGTACATACATAGTACGTCCCTAATTAGTCCCGGGACGTACCGACGTAAAATGGACATAATATATACGTCCCTGGGACGAAGTGTGCTTTATGGGTAGAATCACACCAGCTCTTGTAATAAAAATTTATTTCATACTATTTTTAAAATTCAAAAGAGAGCTGTGAGAAATAGAAATGCAACAATCCTAAAGGTATAGCAATAGAAGACCACTACAGCTAAAATTGCCCTTACCACGGACGGAACTGGTACGGAAATCAATTATATATGAGGGCAGGAAAATTTTTAATAAACTTTCCCTCCAGATAAGAGAATTGACATGCGAAAAAAGGTTCAGGAAAACTAAAATATTTCTACTTACTAGAGCATATTACTCAATTGACGAATACTTAAGTGACAATACATAAAATACTCTCTTTGACAATAACATGCCAACTGAGGAGGAAGGATTGTGTTTGATTGTTTTGCAATATTCGTTAAGTCCATTGTTAGGTTTTATTTTGATTATTTGTTTTTTTTTACATATATATATATTTTAAATGTTTCGACTGAGTTTGTTTATAACTATTTGTGCCTGTCAAAACATAAGTGTGATTTATACACAAATCTTAAGCAATGGGATTTACTAAAACGGTTTAGTCTATTTTAAAACGGTCCTAGGTTTAAGTGAAATTTTTGGTTTTCAGCATTTTAAACGAACCCTCCTTGAGTTTTGAACGTAGTTTGATTTATAAGAATTTTAACAAATTTGTTTATTGGATAATCATCTTAACACAATCTTTTGTTGGATTTAAGAGGAAATTTTCAATTTACAAGAAAAGAAAATTAAAAAATTTAAGCCCACTCGGGGTTTAAATAGTAAACACTCTGTAGAATAAGTTAGCATTGGGGTTATATGTCACTCTAATTAAAACTTACTCTTGTTAATTAATTTTTCCAATTAATACTTGATGTCACACAACGATTTAGATGAGTAATAATAAAATAGGTAGTAGATTAATTTTGTATTTATGAAATGTATTAAAAACTTAAATGCAAGTTTTTTTACATTTCTGTCACTGTCGAAATGTCAGTTTAAAAATATTAGCGCTGCGTTCAACCACAAACAGCGAGTTCGGATCTTTCACCTCTGCTTGCACCAACCTCTACTGATGAAAGTTACAGCGTTAAAATGAGTGGGCTTTGAATAAGGAAAGTTTTTTTGACGGAGCTTTTAGATAACCTCAATGTTTTACTTTCAGTTTGTAAATAAATTAATAGTTGTTTTGGGTTTTTTCTTTGGTATATTCTTCGTGCTTAATCAGTGACCTTCACTTATGTTTGTTTTATCTCGTAGAGCCCTCATAAATATATTTTGTGTGCTGAAAACGGGTTGAAAATATGGCGTTTTTCTGGACAAAATAGGAGGTGTTTTATTGGGTAATGAACAACTTGGGATATCAAAATAAGGTAAATTAATCCTTGTAAAAACAGTTACTTAGGGAAATTATCAACGAGCTTATCACCAAATGCCACAAAACAATCCTTTCTGGGGGCTATAAATTTAAACCACCCCTCTGAGGTGGTCTAAAAAATCACCAACTTTATAACCTCAAACACAAATAATGAAGCTATTATGTGACAAATTCTTGGCGTATCCGCCATTTTCCATTTTGAAACCTGACAAAAAAAAATAGTTTTGGGGCATTTTCTTCTAAAATATGGTGTATTTTGAGAAAAAAAGCAGTTTTTTAGTGGTATTTTGCAATAACAATACAAAATAATCAATAACTTTGTGTCTTTTCTGTATGGGTAAATGTTTTTTTTTTAAATTGGTTTTAAAATTTAGTACCACCCACAGGTGTAAATATTTAGACCTGTGGGGGGTATTATTTTAGATCTTAGTAAATCCCACTGTTACTGTTTATTTTTTAGGTGTACTATTAATTGTTTATTTACTGTTTGATTTAATAATATTTTATTGTAAGAATGGCTTATGTAAATGAATACTTTTGTATTTTATATAAATAAAGCTATATTTGAACTGAACTGAAAAAATACTCATTAAAAAACTTAAATGAAAGTGTTAAAATACAAAAGTGACAAAATAGGTATTAAAAAAAGGCTGACACCGGCCCTGCCACCCAGATTGATCGTGTTCTGTCAACTGATGACTATATTGACGCCTAACATTGGAAAATGGTGAAAATCTCTAAAAATAGTTGCAAAAAGAGACTTTTAAGGACAAATTTAGATACCTAAGCGATAAACCCACTAAACAAAATTAAAAAAAAAAGTTATTTTCATAGTGAAAAAACGCTTATTAACCCTTTTTATAACGTTTAAAAAAAAAACCATTTAATAACGTTTTTTACTTTTTTGGAAATAAACTGGTTATTAAGCGTTTTCTTCACTATGATTTTTTTAAAATTTTGTTTAGTGAGAAGGTGGTGGAAATATTGTGAAAAGTAGCAAAAAGCCATTATTTTGTCTACAGGCCAACTTAACCTGGTACATTGCACATGAGAATTCTCTAATGAGATTGCCGTGTGGAATGGTACATGAAATCGGCTACCATATATAAATAAATACATTATTACGTTATCGGTTTCAGTCCTTTTAAATGATACATTACATCACTAGTCCGGAAAGTAACTAAAAAAAAGACTAAAATAATGGATTTCCATTCATTAAAGTACTCGTCTAGAAATCCCGGAAATTATTATTTCAGTCTCGCAATTAACTTTAGACCTTCATCCACATCCCATAGCTCACTCTCACAAAGTCATTTTATATGGTTGATACATATAGAATATGTATTGTATTGTATTCATAGAATTTTAAGGAAAAAGGAAAGGACTGCATTATTGGCTACTCATAGGGGTAATGTTTAGGATTTGCATTTAGAATAATCTAAATTACTGATTATATGGAGACAAGAAAAATCTCTCTTGTTTTCCTAAAAACTATATTACACAAAAAAGAAAAAACAAAAAACAAAACAATTTTACAAAAATGTACACATTCAAGTTGTTAGAAAAAATACTTATGGCAGTATTACAAATTTGTGTAAAAGTTAATTTTTTACTAATCTTATAAAAATTACTACTATTCGTTTAAGAAACATATTTAATTTTAAGTTTTATTTGAATAACATTATAAACAAAAAAGTTACGAAAAGGAGTAATTTTTTCCAAATCTTACCTAAAAAGTCAAATTTTTTCAGTACTGGCCCTAAAGGTCATAAAATTACTTAAACTTGCTTATCGAAAATTGAGCTATCTTTAAAACTACTTTAATTTGAATGTACAAATTAATAATAATTATTTCAAAAAATCTTAGTGAATAAAAATGAACCTTGATAAAATTAGCTTAAAAATATACAAGCTAGATACTACAGATGATCCGTTATGTACATGATATTGACTACTTTTTAATCAAGGGTCAAAAAAATGTTAAACAAAACTCTTTTAAAAACACCCAAAAAGCCACTTTAACCTTTAAATATGATTTTTAATATACTTCAAATCCAACCTAACCCACTTAAAATGTCATAGTAAAAAAATGAATTCAAAACCCGGCTTATAATAATAATAAATAAAGTTAATATGTTTTGACCCTCAGATAATAAATTCCTATGCCTCGAAACTTTATTAACTAGCTAAGTAAAAAATTTGTACAGATTTTTTCTTACTCTAAAAGCTGGTTGTTATGAAGGTAAATAAAATAATCATTTACTACAAACTTTGAGGAAAAAACATTTCGTTCTGTTTTAAAATCATAACCTTCGAAATTTACCAAGAAATTAATGATAAGTTTTGTAGACCGAGAGCTAGTAGTGTGCGTCATGTCATGCAAGTATCCTAAACTAGGAGTCAAATGTAGTATAATTCCACCTAGAGGCGTATTCGTGGTCTCTGTTATTAGTAGTAGTAGCAGTAGTAGTAATAGTAGTAGTAGTAATAGTAGCAGTAGTAGTCATAGTAGTAGTAGTAGTAGTAATAGTACCAGTAGTAGTAATAGTAGTAGTAGTAATTATAGTAGTAGTAATAGTAGTAGTAGTAATTATAGTCAAAAGTATTCAAAATTCTAACATCTATCTAGGTATCTAAGAATCTAATCTATCTAAGAATAGTTATCTTGTACAACGGCTAATCCTCGTCGGAATCGATTACGTTTAGTGATGGTCGATAGAATATGCCCCAAAGTTACTATACGTTCCACTGTTTAACCTAATTTTCATTGGGTTTTTTAACCTACTTTGACATTAATGTCCTAACCTTACTTTTTAACGTTCTTTTTTTGGTTGAAATTTCATTATGCCTAATTTACACATTCATCCACTTTCTACAGAAGATAAAAAATTCTTCAAGATGTACACTCTAATAAACAGGTAGGTCCGTAGATAGACAGAAAAAATTATTTTTCAATAAGAGGCATTATTAAATTAACGTCTTTAATACCGGACAAAGGATTCTACAACTTATTAGACTAATAATATTTTTTATTCAGTTCTACTATGTTGGTATAAACAAAATATTCACCAATTGTTAGAGGTTGGATTCTGATACGTAGGCATTGACCTGCAATACATGTCGTTTGCTGCCCGTCGGCGATTCAGAGGTAGGATTTCCCTATGTCGTTTGAATGTAAAGCCCTGTTTTCCATGCATCAAATTTTCTAATAAAAAGTTTAAAAGTTGTTCTACAAAATAATATACTTTATAAGTAACGCACAACAATGAATGGGCGACGTATGCAATCCGTAATAAGGTTCATGTACTGACGTCGTACTGACTTCGAGGCGACGCAACGCATCATTTATTCGCTATATCTACAAAACTTCCAATTAAATAACGTCCAAATGCTGCTTGGGTGGTTGAAAGTAACTTTTTACAAAAGTTGGTGGGTGCAACAATGTGAACATATGAGATATTTCGAACTCTCCTAAATTGTTTTTGCTTATTTTTCATGAGATTTTATTCAATTTTAGACAGACATGTACGGAAAAGTTCAGTAAATTTACATCCATAAAAAAACTTAGTTTTGAAAATAATGTCAGTTACAGTGTGTACAAAGTTTATGTGTATGAGCGTTTTAAAGTACAAGGTTATTCGTTATATTTTGACATTAAGCTATATGTGTTAATATTAAAGATAGAAATAAATCATAGTCAAAATGTGTATAATTTTTATTGGGCTTTAAAAATATTCATTAGTTGTTATCAAATGTCATTTGAAATCTCAAAATTAAATTGATATTATTTTTCTAATTTCAAAAGCATTTACTTTTTGCGAGAGTTTTTACAAGTTGAGATAGTTTTTGAGATACAAGACTTTGTAGAGGTGACCATCAATTTGACATCTTATAGTTTCTAGTAGGGTATGGAATGTTCAGGAAGCTTTTTAAGCTACTGGCTGACGTTTTATTTGGGGGTTAAAATTATTTAAGGAGCTGCCAAATGAACTCAAAACATGTGAAACAGTTGCAATGTTTAAAGGAAAACTTAAAAAGTATTTAAAAATCAATAACAATTAATAATTTAATCTAAACAAAACCGTGATATTTACACTTTACTTGTTGTTTATAATATTTTTAACAACTTTTATTGTACTGTATGTCTGCCTTATTTTTGTTTCTTTGTTTTGTTAAATAAAATTATTAATTTTTAATCTAGTCTGAAATCAACTGTGATATTTTTGCTTCCGCTGGTGTATATTTTATTTTTATAACTTTAATCTTAATTAACTTCATTTTTATATTGTATGTATGTGTGTTCGTTATTTATTTGTTTTTGTTAAGTTTTATTTATTGTTGTTCTTTTATTCCAGTTTATGCCAACAATAAGTTCAAAACAAAAAATTGTTAACCAACCTATTATTACTTATATACTTTATCACTTTGTGAATATTTAGTGTTCATTTAGTCCTTAAGAATATAGTCCTTCTGAAACGTGAATATTAACTGGACTCTTGATTGACACACGCATATGCTGCTTTCCTATGCCATAAATTCTTATTTTTATTTTTTTTAAAGTATTTAAATTTATGTTGTGTGATTTTATAAGTGTATTTTTTGTATGTTTTGACTTAATTTTGTTTTATTATTAAGTTTTGGCTGAATAAAGTATCTATATATAAGAAGAAAAACTATTTATCACAACCTATACAATTTGTTGCTATCAAAATTTGACATTTGGAATGACATTTAAAAATTGTCTTTGAAATATTCTTAAAGCACAATAAAACACATAAGTTTTTCCTCGAGTTTTTCATTTACGGTTTATTTCTATCTTTAATATAACAGGGATATCCGAATCAAAAAATATAAGGCTATAGTTTCTCCCCAGATTTTAAGTAAAAAAAAGCAACTGGCAACGCCTTGTTCTTTAATTTTTTTATTCTTTTGCTAGAGTGCACAGGGAAAACTAAACATCAGAAATTTTGCAGGGTTGGAAGGATTTTTCAAAATTCTCAATTATTTTTTTCTTCAAAATAAAAGCTCTGGTGCTGTCATCTATCCCAAAAGCCTCAAAATAATTGCGGTTTAGAACAAACTCGATTTACAAAAAAAATAGAGAAATACTCACAATTTCCTCTGGATTACATTTTTCCTTTTTATATATCCTTGCTTTAGCGAAAATAAAACTACGTTTCCTTTTTTCTAAAAGCCTGTGCACTCCAGAAAAGAAAACCGATCAATCAATCACACTTCATTGAATTTGGGAGACACACGCAGTTCGGGGAGTGGTTTCATATTTGTTTTGATAGTTCGCAGAACTTATACGATTTTGTCGACAAACTTTAAATCGGGCCGCAGTGGGACAGAAGAGTATTTTTACGTTTTCTAACAGAAAACCGTTCGAGGTTGCGTTTATCTTTCAAAAATGTGTGTTTCAGAAACAATGTTCTAAAACAAATATAAAACCACTCCGCGTGTGCGGTCGTCCGCCGAAAAAGTCAGAGTCTATCAAAGAACCAAGAGCACTTTACTGGCTCGCTGGGATTACTAGGAATTCGCATAGAAAGCGCCCATAGCCCCACATAATTTTGTTTTTATTTTGATTCAACCATTTTTTTAAAATTTAAATTATTGCAGCATAGTTATGTGCAAGTGTACTAGTGAAATCTTGGAGTGCAAAGGATAGACTTTAGAACCTCAGATTCAAAAACACACGGATACTTGAGTACTAACAAAACAGGTCAGTTAAGTTAAAGACTCTTGCTAGTCGTTGACGCTCCTGTTTAAAAAATCTACATGCTTTTAAGTTAAACTGCGGTCAGTATCAGCTAGCGGGAGTGTTTTTAATTAAATTATAAGTGAAAACATTACACCCAGTTACTTTAATACGTAGTTGGATAGCGTTTTTTATCAGTTAATTCTGCAATAAATGGTTTTCTTTTATTTTAGTATTTTACTTGGTTTTTTAGCGGCACAGAACGTGAAAAGTCAAAATAAGTAACCTAACACCAAATTTTTGACCCGGTGCTAAAAATTATCTTGTGTCCCACTGTGGATAAACATAAATAAAGTCTCCGCGTTCCCATGGAAAACAAATTCAATGACGTAAAATTTTGCAAAAAAATCAGGTCGACGTAGTTAAATTGATTTCCCGTACAGTGTTGCTAAAAACAATTCCCCTGATTGTAACTACGACCTTAAACAGGAAAAATAAAAGCTTTTTAAATTTAAGTTTTTTACTGTTCAAACTTCGGTGTCAGTAAGTGCACCATATCCATACTAACTAAGAAAGCGAAGACGCTATAAAAATTCCGGATAGAAGTTTTTATTGACTGACAATAGCAATAGCAATCATGGCCGTAGGTCTACAAAACTCAAAATCAATTTCTTGTTTTAGTGGAGTTTTTTCCTGATTTTAACAACCTGCTGTTTTTACGATCTCAATACTATCGAAAAAGCACGATTTTTAGTTTTCGATTATGACAATACAGCAGTCATGTTGTTTTCATGGTTTTGAGATCGATTTGAAAAAAAATTTTGATTATCCTCTGGTACCATGAAAACTTGAGGTGTATTTACACAACATTTTGTACAAAAGTGTGAAACACCGTTTTTAGTCGAAATTCAATTTAAATAAAATTAATTATTTTAAACATTCTTGTTGCAAAAGATAACAAAGTGTACAGTTTCGTAAAAAAATGTCAATTTGATCAAATAAAATACGATATATAACAGATATAAGTAAAAAGGCTTCAAAATGACTAGAAAATACGGAACAACGAAAAAATTGATTTATAGAAATGTAAATAAGGTTATTATATAGGTTGTTACTTAAGGAATTTAATTTTACCGGAAGATGGCCGAGGTTAAAATAATACTTTTAAGATTAACTTCAGCTATCCCACATTAAAATTTGCCTCATCTTTTGTTTAAGAACATCCGTTTGATAAAAATTAATGATTTTGCTTTTAAGCACTATAATTGGCAGTGATTGATATGTTTGTCTATCGGCTAGTTATAAATTGTATTGGTTTAAAAAAAGACCACTTTGAAATAACATCAAACTTTTTCACGTAAATAAGTATGAAATGCGATCATATGCGATGTTAGCTCATTTAATATGAGAGATCGAAATGAAATTAAATGCAAAAGTTGCATAATTATTTGCTTGCTTTTAGCTGTCAAAAATAGTTAAATGTAGTAACACATTTTATACTATTAAATGTTTAAATCGGCCTCTCCTTTCTAATCTTAAAAATACCAAACACGTCACCTCTATCTATACCCATCAAACACAAATCGTCGGCATTGAATCGGGCCAATGTCGACAACGTCGGTATCGGCGACAACGCGCTGGTCCGATGTTGGACAAATTGCGATTTTCAGTTTTCGGTCAATAATTGGCAAATGACGGAGGTCCACATTACTACAGTCGACTTTATGCCGACACCACTTTGGGACAGACTTTGTTTAATCGGTCAAAAATCGGCAACTGACGATGGCCCGATTTACTATAGCCGACTTTATGCCGACGTCCACTTTATCTGCTTTAGGGCCGACGACGGTCCGATTGGAACTTTGTTTAATCGGACGAGAATCGGCAACTGACGATGGCCCGATTTACTATAGTTGACATTATGCCAACGCAAACCTTCTGCTTTAAGGTCGATGATGGTCCAATTGGAACTTTGTTTAATCGTACGAGAATCGGTAACTGACCATGGTCCGATTTACTATAGTCGACTTTATGCCGAAACGCACTCTATCTGCTTTAGGACCGACAATGACCTGATAAGATTTTTGTTCTATTGGTCGATAACCGGCAACAGACGATGTTACGTCACATTAAAATTTTTAAACTGCTTAATAGTTTCTTCCTAGTATGTAGAGATGGCGCTAATGTCACTATGTTCCCTGTACAGTGGAAGATATTTCAAAACTAGAATGCGGACTTGACAAGATGGTGGTACTTCTCTACAAGAATCACCTCTTTCGCCACTTAAACCACCCAGACTGGTTAAGCACCCGCATTATCGAAACTTTGTAGTTTGCCAATGTCGGATCGTGTCAAGCAACCACCGACGGACCTTCGTCAACCACCAAAGTCGGCCCGCTTTGAGAGGCCGATGTGGGGCCTTATTATCCACCCATTATCGGACATTTGTGGTTTGCCATTGTCGGGCCGCTTTAGGCTACCACCGACGGACCTTCGTCAATCGCCGACGTTGGACCGCTTTAGGAAACCAATGTCGGACTTGAATAGTTTACCAATGTCGGGCCGAGACCAGCTTGCCTACGTTAGACCGACCAAATTAAGCAGCTATATGGGCGGATGGTCGGTACCATGTGGTTAAACCATATCGGGCCTTAATCGTAGGGCGACGGTATGTCGATATCAGCAAAAAGTAAAATTTACCATTGGTCCGACAGCGGGCTACAGTCTAACGTTGCGTCGGCAAACATACATTGGGCTTACATCGCAAAGCGAACAAAAAATACTGCTGGTCCGATGTCGTAAATCGACGTCATGCCGATGAAATTCGGCAACTGACATCGGACCGACGAAGGTCCGAGGGAACCGTGTTTGCTGGGTAGTGGTTTGCGAGAAAAATGTTAAAGATTTTCCATAAGTATAATATGTTTTTCAAAAATTTAATAATATTACACAAGTAAATACAAACGTCATATAAAAATATTACATTTGCAGTGAAAGTAGTATTTTTGAAAGGAAAATCTAAAACCACTTAAAAAAATTATAAAACTTTTGTTTTTTAAGTTTTTTTCGATCTCTCGTATTAAGGTTAAAGTAAATAAGACATCGGGTACAGGATGATTTACCATTTCCACCACCTAACCTGCCTTATACAGGGTGGAGACTTTAAATGGAATATTGGCCGTAGTGGTTTAAAGTAAAAAAAAAATGTTTTTTTTAAAAAATCTAAAAACACGTCATCTAAGATTTTTAACAGCTAAAATTTACGTCAAAAAATTTTTGTGAAGACCCCGCTCCTCAAGAAATCGTTGTGTTGGGTTTCAAATGGAACATTGCCCCTAGCGAGTTGGAAATTCGATTGCTAAAAATATTAATTGACGTGTTTTTGGATTTTTCTAAAAAATAATAATTTTTTGAGGATTTAGACACATGTCAAAATAAATTACACGACAGTTTTTCTTTTTCCATAATATTTCCAATAAGGCGCTACTCATTTGAAAAAAAAAGTTGTATGTGAATAGACCCCTTTCTGAGGGTCCGTTCACAAAAAATTTTTGCCGAAAATTTTAGCTGCAAAAAATCTTAGTTGACGTGTTTTTCGATTTTTTGAAAAAACAATTTTTGGACCCGCTACGGACAATACTCCATTTAAAGGCTCCACCGTGTATTGAATGTAATATACATAGAAGGGGCATAGTTTTCTGTAAACTTTCAAATGACATTCTTGAAAATTAGCAACTGTTATCGCAACTGTCAAATTTTGATATTTAATTTAAAATTGTCTTCTTTTTCTTGATTTCAATAATTTTAGAGTCAAAAGAAAAATACTTTCCCATAAGTAGAAGGTGTTACCCAAGTAAACATAGTTCAGGTGGTTTTTCGTTCAATACAGTACTCTTTCGAAAAGGTATTTTTTATTTTACTCGAGAACCATCCAAGGTAAAGCATGTTAAGGTCAAGCGATGATGGTAATTTAAGGCTTAAAATATTTTAGCATAATTTAAGGGGTAACGTTTTTGACTAAGCAATTTTGACTATGTTTTTCACATTTTTATGCCATGATTTTGTTCACATTTTAAAGCTTTCTTTCCAAACTTTCGATTCCTAGAATAAAACCCTCAACATTTTTCAGTGTTTTTTAGCGTTCAAAAAACGTACTGCCAAAAAAATTTTTTCTCTGTTAAAATGAAAAACATTTAGAGAGAGAATGAGGGCAGAATTTTAGACGTAGATGGAGAGATAATTTAGTGACGTGCGAAAATATTTAAGGTTGTTGAAGAGAGACATCGTGCTATAAAAAAGTATTTAAGAGAAAGATGGATATAATTTAAGGCAAATGTTTACTAAAAATTTCTGTTATGTCATCTGTCATCTTGAGTGTTGTCGTGCATATGATTTTTATTTTGCAACTTTTATCCAAAAAACAGAAAAAATTGTAATTTTTCAAAGTGTAAAGTGTGTAAAACATAAGGTGGTATTAATTTCTTTCAATCAAAGTTCTTTACAGTCTTTAAATTTACCAAAAAACGCGTCCTACTAAAGTGTATTTTGGCAGATCTAAAAATAATTTAACAGGTATTCAAGAAAATAGCCAGAACCCTCTCCATACAGGCCTACCGATTTAGTGTCCTTTAATCCACCTTCGCCGCCATTTTCACTCAAAAGTGACAGAAAATCCATTAGTTTTCTGTCAATATGGCGGCGAAGGTCGAGAAAAGGACACTAAAATGGTAGGAGTTGATTGGCCTATGTGGAGAAGGTATTGCTTTACCATTATGATGGACATTAGGGACTTATCGGTACATAAAGTCGGCATATCCTGACTCGGCACTATTTCTGACAGTTCCACATAAAGGTTGAAAGGTTTCTGACATTTTTAAAGTTAACAAAGTAAAGTTAATGCCGTCATTTATTAAAGGCAGGCACAAACATTATAAAAGTCGACATTATTTTGATAGCAAAGATGACATATTTAGACAACAACGTCAGATTCCTTTTAAACTTCGTGAGGAATTGTCAAAAATAGTGCCGTCTTTACTAAAGTCAGGCTATGCCGACTTTATGCACCGATAAGTCCCTATTAAACGCGAAAATTAAGTTTGAGACGCGAGCCGCAGGCAATATACTTAATTTATCTGGGCGTGTAATGACCATAACATGCTAGTTAGTGTACTGTACTTCACCTTAAATTATTAAAAACATCAAACGCGAACACTCTTAAGTCAACAACCTACATAACGTGAAGTTTTAGTGACGTTCTATCTAAAACGTCTAAACAAATAAGGTTACTAAGGGACTTTTCATCTTTTTACCAAGGTTTTTTTTTCTTAAAAATGCGTAATATGTCAATTTAACGGGACTTATTTTTCGTTAGGTACTAAAATTATATTGAATTTATTTACGTTTAAAAAATATAGAAAAATAATTCAATTTTTGCGACAATTACTGCTCTTATAAGATAAAGTTTCATCGCTTGTCATGCCATCTTATGGTTTACGTCTAATCTTTATTATTATCCTAGGACCGTAAATGAGCCATTAAAATCGTGTTGAGATGGTCGCAAAATTACTATTATTCGTTGGTCGTAGTTAAAAAAATATACAGGATTTTCTGTTTACAATAAAAAAGGTAATGTCAAAATTTGACATTTGCAATGATAGCTGCTAATTCTTAAGGACGTCATTTGAAAGTTTACAAAAAAGTATGCAACTTCTGTACATAAAACTTTTTTCTAGCTCTAATAATAGAGAAGGAAAGGGTGGAAATATGGTAAATCACCTGCACATTGCTGGGGTCATTCCAAAGTCGACTATTTAACTATTTTGGCGAAATCGAGCATGCTAGTACATGGCCAAACGCCAATGATTAGAAGATGAAGATGCTATTGCTTCGTTTTAACAGATTTTAAAAATATATTTTTTTCTCCAAGGGAATAAATAAAATTACACAGTTAAAGGGAACAAGAAAAAATCAACAATAAAGAATGCGCTTTTTCAATTTTTTTGTTATACAGGATAAAATCGATCCCTTTGCAAACCTTTCGATGAGGGATTGGTGTAGAAGTTTTTTGAAAGCCCCCTTCTCACTAATCTGTCGTTTTTATTTAAAACTGATCAGAATAATTTTTGGATAGCAATATAGTGAAAAATAATTTGGCGCTAGCAAACATTTCCTTTTTTATTATCTTTTCCACAAACTTTAAAAACCAAACATCTGGGAATCAGAAAGGTTTTGACCCTTATGATATAAGAAATTTTTTCCTTTGTAATTTCATCCCTTCCGGCTTCCGTAGCGTAGTGATTGCGTTCTTGCTCCCCGCACGGTAAGTACCGGGTTCGAATCCCTACTAGATGCATGGATATTTTGTGTTTATCTTTGACTTTGAAAAAAGTTGGATAAAACTGAAAAAATCTAATCACTCATTAAAAGGTTTGCAGAGCGTCTACATAAAACAAAAACTATGACGAACTTTTGATCTGGTTTTGTTTGATGTAAAATTAGTTTAATCGTTTTTTATACATACAGGGTGTCATTTGTTATGCTAAATGAAAACTTGTAATTAGAGATACTGACAAAAAAATGAATATTTGTTATTTTCATGTAATGTACAATTTATTTTTAGAATGCATGGAAGAAACCAATAACAGTTTAATGCAAATAATAATATGTAACAAACTTGCAAGTTACAAATTCAAAGACATCAAATCTAATCATAAAATTATTATTCATCTAAGTCATGTTTTCTAAATACTCAGGTTTATCACAACATGAAATAAAATGCATACATGGAAAAAAACTGGGTTTTTCGTTAATCCCCATACCCCGTTATATTAAGTCGCTCTCACTTGGCATAGAATAAGTAACACCCTGTATGCGCACACGGAAAATTTTTTATGTCCACTTTTTAATGTTCCCTTAACTTTTCTTCGTCATAACCGGAAGAAACAATAAAAATAAAACCTTAAAAGTAAGTAGTACTCACTCATACATTCAATACCCAAACCAATTAATATAATCTACTACATCCATGATTTGTCTGCGCATGCTCAGTATGTGACCATAGACGTTCTGGTATACTTCGATGTGTGCCAAATTTCAGCTCGGTTTAGCGCCGTGGTGGTGCAACTCGGTGTCCCAATCACGACGATTAATCACCATCTGTAAGAATGCTAAAAATCAGGTTAAGCTTTGTGTGGCGACGAGTTAGGTGAAAAGCAACCAAAAGCACTGACGCTATTATTGATTAATAAAATGATCCTTTACGTCTTAGTAAAAATGCACGATCTAGCAAGCAGAATTTTTGAATTTTGGTTAAATAGACCCGGCCCAATATCAAATCAAAGTTGTAGATTTCGATGCTTTTTTTTATGCAGCAAAATAATAGTTGTGAATAAATCCTGATTACCAGGACCTGTGGGTACTCTGTTTTAGTGAAAGTAATATTAATATTATATCTAAATTTTACATATGTTGGTATAGGAGTCATTAGATTTGTTTTAAAGATAAAAAGGAAAGCTTCATCTGTCCGTAATAAATTTAAAAATACAAATTATATAGTTACAGGGAATGTGTAAAATTATAATAGACCCTAAAATCCAACCTATACAAAAACAGACTCAAAGTTATTTAAATATTACTAAAGAACGATTAATAATATATAAACGTATTCAATAACAAAAACAATCACAGCATCCTCCTTTGATTTCTGATAAAATAACTAGTGCGCGTGAATTCATAAAAAAAATCGGTTTCTCGGATATTATCATATTAACTCGAGACATTTTCAATCGGAAGCCTGTTTTATTTGCCACGCAATAGATAAGTTTTCCACTCGATCGTTGGTCTTTGGACTTCGCCAGAAAAGAAAATAATTGTTCAGAAAAATATGAATTCTAAATAAAAAAAACATAATTATCATGATATTATAATAGACGTAATATTATATTAAGTTCAGTTATATTTTCATTTGGTTAATATCGTCGCAATGAATTTAAAAAAAGCACTAACGTCTTCAACAAGGAATCGGTAAAGTTTAACAGAAGTTGTGAGGAAATTAGACCTACCCTCTAGTGGTAAAATATTATTTATATTAAAAAAAAACAGCGTTCAGATTCAGTAATGTTAAAACAGGGTTGCCACAAGATTCCCTAGATAAAATTCCCAACTTTTTTCCCGACTTATTTTAAAAAAATTCCGATGTCCATGTCATAGCGCCGTAGGCAATTTTTTGCAGTTCAAGCCGTAAATGCTGAGGTGGTGTGGGATCTGGTCTCAATTCTAGATTTGTTGCCAAAATTCGGTAATAAGTATGCTTAAAATTAAACTAAAATTGTAAGAATTAATGATGTTATAGTGCCGCAGATAAAAATTTTGGCAGTAAATACCTATAAGCAGGAAATTTTTCAAAAATTTATATGTTTTACAAGTTATTCGTAAAATATATTTTTTTTTAATTTGGGTTGATTGATTGATTGTAACAATTAGTGACATAGCGAACGCCAAAAGCAATTTTGCTGAAACTTTTGTGTTTGGCTATCTGCAAAGGAGGGGGGGGGGCGAGGGCGATTGCCCACTGATATTGTGATCGAAACAAATACCGCAGTGTAAAATTTTATAAAAATATTTTTTCTATTATTTATAAATCGAAAGGTAGCACCGCAGGCGAAAATTTAATTTAAGTGTATGATTTTTTTATAGTGGGGTTTTTCATCCATAGTAGGATCAATGCCCAATGTAGCAAAGTATTTTTGCAGAGTTAAAAACAAACAAAAAAATCCATGTAAATGAAATGATTTCCAGCTTTTTGGGCAGTTTTTATTAAATCACTAAATCAATAGCCAACGTTTCGACACCATCCGTGTCATTATTAAGGCTGAAAAAACACAAAGAACGAGAATTAATATTTAAGAACTTTAAATTCCTTTTTTTTTTAAAATTGACATGACAAATTATTTTTGATTAAATTAATTAGGACCTACCCAGATTATTAGTTATTGTCAAATTGCATATTTTGCGATCTATTTTGAAATTTGTTCAATTTATCACGTTCTGATGCTCGGTACTCGCTTTTTTCGTAGGTACTGGTTTGGTTCATTGAATTATTTGGTATATAAACTTTCTGTGTACGCTTACCCACTTCTTCATTATGTTTATTCTCTTTTTACTAGTTTTTTGTCAATGCAAAAAGGGTAAATGAAGGGAGAAAAAAGCTATTTTAACACAGTTTAAAAAACAAACAAATTACACCTCAAAAGCAACGAGAAAACCACACATTTTTTGACATTAATTTTATCCTACAGCATAGTAAAATGTTAAGTTTGATTTTGTAAAAACTGGGGAGTCATTTTGTAAAAAAAAATTCAAAATTAAAAAACAAAATTAAAAGTACATAAATAAAAAATGGTTAAAAAGTGGAAATATTTTCTCTAGGCATCAATGAAATAAAATTTAAATAAATTATATGAGTAAAACTAAACAACATAAAACTTAAAAGGACAAATTAAAAATTCACAAAACAGGATTAAAAAAACTGTTGGCTATCAGAAGTTATAACAGTTAGGGGTTGTTTATTATATTGTGGTAGATTGCGCTTAAGTTGTTTGTATCTTTGTTGAGATTGACATTAGGTTTTGTGGTAGAAATATGGCACATTTTTAAAAACAATCTTTTTTGAAAATTCGTGTTTTTATCTATTATTTGAACTGACTGAAAATCAAAATGGAGTCCTGTATCAAAACAATGTTTAGATAATCCAGTTTTCGGATTGTCTTGATTAATAATATTGCAGTCTCTTTTGTGTTCTGCCATTCGATTTTTTAGGTACTGTTTTGTTTGTCCTACATAAGAAGAATCACAGTTGGAGCATGGCACGCTGTATATGACACTATTTTGTGTAATTTTGGGGGTAGGTTCTTTTACTTTTAAGAAGAGTCTTTGGACTGTTTTCGTGTTGTACATGGCTATTTAGTGTAGGCGCATATGTCGATAATTTCTATCCCGTGGGATTTTTTATGAAGGAGTCTTGTGACCATGTGGGATTGATAGCTCTTTAGTCACACAATCAAGTGTTATCGGGTGTTTTGTTCGCTTTCGTGTAGAAGGGGTTGATATGACGACATCATTCAAGAATAATACAACTTTCGCAATCGGGGCATGATTATACCAACACCGTTCTTAATTAAAAAGCCTGTAAACTCCTACCGCCTCAGTGCCCTTTAGCCTAATGTGGCTGCCATTTTTATAACCAAATTGACAAGTGAAACATGGATTTTCTGTCAGTTTGGTGTCAATATGGCACCGATCATAGGCCAAAGGATACTAAAACGAAAATGAATTAACTGGCTTTTTAGTTGAGAACGGTGTTGATTATACTCGATTCCATATAATTCGAGGACGAGGATTCCAAAAAATTCACTTTCAAGATCATCCGACCTTAAATGACCTTAAGAATCGCAAAAAACAAGGTTTTTTCCATTTTCTCTTCAAAAAATCTTAATAATTCGACGTTTTGTCAGACCAACTTCAAATGTACCTCAAACTATAACAAATTGGATCCTTAGAGTTTGATACAGTTTGAAGCTTCATGACTTTCTAAAGGGCCCTATTCATCAATTATTAAAGCTAAGAGGACGAAATTTGGTAGCAAAGATTTAAGCAGGTCAGGTCCAATAATTCTGTTAAAAAAAAATTTGTTCAGATATAGCTGTTTTCTTTTTGTAGCGGTTACGGTTAACCTTGGTCCTAAAATTTCCCAGAAGTATAAGCAAAATAAGGAGACCTCGATTGTGGAATAACTTCAAATATTGTTTAAATTTACAGATAATTGTTTCTCTTACATGGGTATATAATCAAAAGTTTTTAATTTTTATGAATTTCCGGATTATACTTAAATATTCACATCAAAAATGCTATGACGTCATTTACTAGCTGACATGAACAGAACAAATGGACGTAGATAGCACATCCTGTGAAGATCCATACCTTGAGAACCGCAACCATTCTGAACTGGCAAAATAGGCTGGTTCCGATTCTCAAGGTATCGAACATGACAGGATGTGCTGTCTATATCGATTTTTTCTGTTCATGTCAGCTAATACATGACGTCATAGCATTTTTGATATGAAAAAAATTAAAAACCTTTGGTTATATACACATGTAAACATAAACAATAATCTGTAAATTGAAACAATATTCAAAGATAGTACATAATCGAGGTCTCCATCTTTTGCTTATTCTTCTGGGAAATTTTAGGAAAGTAGGCGGAGATAAGTCAACAAGAATTAATGACCACCTTGTCATTTTTGCTTTTTTACAAAATTGGATAAAATAATATGTGGTTATAGTTCGCTATTTTGATATATCAGCCGCCATATCGAAACGTGTCATAGCTAAACATTTTTTTTTAACAAAATTGTTGGACTTGACCTTCTTATCTTTGTTACGAAATTTGGCCCTCTTCGCTTTAATAGTTGATGAATAGCGCCCTTTAGCATGTTATTTTTGTAATTTTTTAATTTGAATGGGGTATTTTTCAAGGTCATGAAGCTTCAAACTGCATCAAACTCTAAGGATCCAATTTAACATACATGCCTAATAGTTTGAGGTACATTTGAAGTTGGTCTGCCAAAACGTCGAATTAAGATTTTTGGAACAGAAAATGGCAAAAATCTTGTATTTTTTTGCGTTTTTCAAAGTCATTTAAGGTCGGATGACCTTGAAAGTGAATTTTTTGGAATCCTCGTCCTCGAATTATATGGAATCGAATATAATCATGCCCCGGTTTTGAAAGTTGTATTTATTATGATTTTTGGCCGCCATCTTGAAAGATGTCGTCGTATCAACACGAATGCAAACAAAACACCCGGTAACACTTGATTGTGTGAAGAGCTATCAATCCCACATAGTCAGAAAACTCCTTCATAAAAAATCCCACGGACTTACACATGCCACTTCACTAATTTCTGTATTTTGTGATCCTAGTTTTTTCCGGAGAGGCTCTCATAGTCCTTGAATGTAAGGGATTTTAAAATGATTTAGTGACTTAATAAAAACTGTCCAAAAAGCTGAAAATCATTTTATTTACAATTATATTATTGGACACAAAATCAGATATTTAAAACAAAATATCCATCCTATCCGGGATTAACACGGAGCTTTCCGTGCGGCTGGAAGGCAAATGCGCCACCCACTGCGCTACTAGGTACAAGGGAATCTCAACCAGGTCAAAAATATCTGAAAAATTAAAGGAATCTTACCAAATTTCCCGACTTTTTCCCGGATATTTGCCGACCCCACGAAATTCCCGACTTTTTCTAGGATTTCCCGATTTTCAAGGATTGTGACAACCCTGTAAAAAAAACTTCCCAATTTCATTTGGTCCTTTAGTTCGTTAGATATTGCCAAAAAAAGTCTATATTTGTGCAACCTTAAAAAATAATATTTTTCCCTTTAAGATAGATGTTAAAAAGAAATTTTATTTTATTTAAGTAGGCCTAACAGTCCTATTTTATTTTGCTTTTTCCTTTTAACGCAGTATCTAATTCTTTGTTGAACCACCTATGAAGCAACACAAAAATGGACAATGCCTGTAAAGAAAAAAAGTTTAGTTAATTTACAAGATTATTTTTCAAAGCTTAATATTTTTCAATGAAAATCAACACAAAAGCACCTAAAGCAAAAAAGAACACCCAAAATTGTAGAAAAAAGCACAGTACCAATGCAAATACCACCAAATTCTATTTTCCTAAAAAAACAAAAGCGACATAAAGCAATCCAAAGCAAAAATCCAGCGCCCCCGTTTTTATCAAAAGGATCAAAACTAAAACTGGCTAAACTTAAGAACCTAAAAATCGCCATTAAGCTAAACCAGATTTTATCAGAAAATGTTAGCCAAACTCACTCACAAAAATAAAATTAACTGTGTCTATAGAAGGTATTGGCGAAATGCTTTAAGCTAGATACATCTCAAGCATTTATCAGACTCTGACTCGTCTTTACGAAAAAATCTGACGATTTTTAAACACTTAAACACTAACTGGTTTTTAATCAGGAGTAATTTGCTAATAAAACTTAAAATATAGTTTCTTTATACTGTTCCAGTAAATAAAAAAATATCTAAATTTTAATTTTTTTAGACGGTTTTTGTAAAAAACCCTTTTTTTATTTAAAAGTGCTTGTTATTAGGCTTATTTTTGGGTGCAAACCATATAACTATGAGATAATATAACGGCCCTTCCTTAGGTTTTCCCTAGAAAAATGCGTACCGATAATAACTCTCCCAATCAAGTTGGCCTGGAAAAAACCCATAGACGAGAAGTTTAATGGGCATGCGCGTCAATTGCGTCAGTAGTGAAAGCAACTGACAACCATCTGACAGCAAAAATTTAGATTTATTTTTAATATTTTTGTTTACTTTTGGAACATCTATTAAAAGGGTGGACTACGGTAAAAAAATTGAAAAAGTAGACACTTAAAGTAAATATTTGAACGCATCCGTATCGGTATACGTAACGCGTTCGAAACAAAGTCAAAATACGCTACATTTTTGACTTGCTCATGCCATGTTTCGAACGATGCCTGCTTCTCTGACGGGTGTGATGACAGAATCTCGTTGCCTACGGAAGGATGTACGTATCGTTAGGCACCCACGAACGTACGCAACGATTTCAATCAGCAGTCCTGTCATCGCAAACTTCAAAAAAGCGGGCATCGTTCGAAACATCGCATAAACAAGTCAAAAATGTAGCGTATTTTGACTTTGTTTCGAACGCGTTACGTATTCCGATACGGATGCGTTGAAATATTTACTTTAAGTGTCTAGTGTTTTACGTAATAATAACGCACATAATTGCAGAAAATACCGCCACAAAATTTTAAAACACAAAAACTCCACAACAACATAAACAAAATGGAAAAACGATACCTCGTCAAAAATGTAAACTTTTCGACAATGTTTCTCAGGAAGTGGGTTCGGCACTTGGGGCATGTCCTCGTGTAACGGGTTTACCTTGTGGATTAAAACCCTCGAGTAAGGTTAAACTTGCGGTTGTAGATGTTATAATAAATAAATTCAATTATATAAAATCAAAGTTTTCGGACAGATGATGTCGTTGTCACTGTCACTCAAATTAATACCTTGCCATTAAATTATCGTTACACATTTTGCGGCAATTGGGCCGTTATAGTATCTCATAGTTATATGGTATAAACAAAACTTTTAACATACAAAACCATAGATAGAATATTTCATTGTCACTGTTCAGAACAGTTACACAAATTTCGTCATTCCTTTAACATGGTGGAAATTTTCAACACTTTTTGATGTTTATTGTTACGCGTAGTAGCAATTTAGCTCCGCCGTAAAACTAGTCCTGCAGACTTTCTTTCAAATATTAAACTTACAAAATGTTACTAAAAAAAATGATGCAGTTTTTCTTACAACGTTAGGATAAATATTAAACATTTATTTTAAATGAGGCAATAAGTAAAACTCGCCACTTTCCAGAATTCTGACGGGTGAGATTTTCTGTGGTTTCTGAAGAATCGCGACCAATGCGACGTTAATTAAAGTCAAAATTTAAGTCACTACTTCGTTATTTGACAACGTCGTTTATATCAAAACCAACGTTGTTAAGCATAAGTCAGTGTATTGAACGACCCGTTGACCTCGCAGACTGTGAAGTAACTTTCTACTTATTTCCCAACGTCGAGCTCACGTTAGTTTCTATGACGTAGTTGTGCTGCCCAACAGCCAATCGTCTTCGGAATCGATTGCGTTTAGTGATGGTCGATAGAATATGCCCTAAAGTTACGTTGTGTTTCATTGACCTACTTTATATCCCACAGTTTGACTTAATTTTCGTTGGGTTTTCTAACCTACTTTGACACTAATGGCCTAACCTTACTTTTTAACGTTATTTTTTTGGTTGAAATTTAATTTGTCTAACAAACGTAAATTTAGGCTGGAATTTATAGTCGATCCTTAAGGCCTTTCTTTGGTGAAGATTCCTTGAGTGCTCCTCATTGAGTCCGTTTTATAGTCTTCCTCGAGAAAGGCTTGCTGAAGGCCACTCTGAGGTCGCGCAATGTGTGGAAACGTTGCATTTTTGCTGTTTTTTTTGTTGGCCGATGTCAGGTTTGAAACAAAACAGGATTTTATGTAGCGAACTGTGGTGGTTGTCAAGACTCTTAGGTTATTTTTTAGTTTGTGTGGTTTTACTGATTTTGTTAATATTGCATTTTGTAGTTTTTAAAGCTATATAAGCCATGGAAAAACGAAAGGAGAACAGAACTCCTTTTTCCAATGAGGAAAAGGATTACTTGCGTTCACTAGTGACAAAATTTTCCATATTGGAACTAAAAAAAACAGATGCATACCACATCACTTCTAAGAAAACAAAGGGCATGGAAATATTTCTGCATGATTGAATTGAATCATTGGTTATATCGACAGTCCTTTTGTAATATCTTTTTTTAATTCATCATATACAATTGGGTGTATATAATCTTGAAATATATTTTTAGAAAACCAATATCGTTTTTTGAACGTCTTTTCAGAAAACCTCTCAAAAGGGTTGTCAAAATCTGAGGTATATTGTTTCAACTCACTGATATGGTGAGAGAAGTTCTTCTACTTCTACCATATCGAGTAGTAGACCAAGAAATCTTGAAGTTTGTCCATTACTCAGCAAAAAAAAAAACAAAAAAAACTACTCTTCAAAAATCACACCAACAACACATAAAACCTGAACCTAACCTGAAAACACGACCCGAGGTCTCCTTAAGGTAGCTCCCGAGTTACCTTGGCCTTTACTCAAACTTAAGGCTTCCTTCAGCGACTAAACTTAAGGGATCCACAAAGACCACTCAGCCTTAAGGAGGCCTTGAGGATCGACTATAAATTCCAGCCTTAAACATTCGTCGACTTTCTATAGAAAGAAAGATTTCCCTCGTCAGATGTTGAGGGGACATCAAGATTATTAGCTGTTGTGTTAGCGTGTGTCCTGTGACTTTTACAATACGATTGTATTGAGGCCAGTTTTGTTTATCTGGGCGGGATGATGGATTGCACTGGTGCATTTTTATATCTCTTTTTAGCTTGGGGAACCAGCAGATCCCATCCTTTTCCCAATTGCAGGGATGGAAACGGGTTAGAATCATTTTTGTACTGACTTACTGACCAAAATGGAAGAAAATACTGACCACAAAACAATTTTTTGAAGTTTTTACTTATTTTGGTTCCTTCTAGCCAGCCAACGTCCACCCTCAAACTTTGCTGTTTATAATTTATATAGTATGCAACATTTAAAGCCTTCAAAAACTGCTAATAATAAAGTCTTATTTTTTTGATATAATATATTATTAAATATTACTAATAACTGAAGATTTTCGCTTTTCCTTTTTTTAACTTCTTTGACAACTAACTTTTAGCACTCTATCTACCTCTTCTTTAATTTTGCCACACTAAAAATTGACTGCATTATAAATGTTTTCTAACACAATTAATTTATACCAAATATTCAATTTTTAATCAAAATAAGAACCCGTAAGCCTCAGCAGTTTTTATTATGTTTAATGAAATTGAGGTTCTTGCCAATTTTTTAAAAATAGCATTTTCAGAAACCATCTACACAAAAATATTGACTGGTTTTTTCTTTCTTCGAAAAAAGTAACAATTAATCAAGAAAATCCCGTTTTAAGTTTTCAAAAAAAAGGTCTACTCAGGGGCAGATACAGCCAAAGGGCGTCGGTTTAATAGAGGTGTTAGGTTCGACCAGTTTGTACTAAATAAAAATTTATTTTTATTTAAAAGCAAAGGCGCAAACTTTCGGCGGATCTAGACTTAATTCTAAATTTGTTCCCAAAATTACGTCCTCAATTTAATCATAGCGCTGCAGGCGAAAATTTATCGATAAAACTGAAAATTCTTTAAAAATGTTTATCTCTTATGTTTCCTGTGAAATATTTAAAAAAAATATGAGTTGGGTTTTAAAGAATTCCTGATATTTAAGGTCCCATTAAAATTCCCTGACTTCCCAGTTTTTCCGTGCTGTACTAACCCTGCAGACATTATTTGCCACAAAGATTTCGTTTAGGTAATTCGTCCATAGTTAGTGCTACATTTCTAAGCAGCAAACCCAAGTAACATTTTCAATTACCTCAAGTTTTATAAGTTTTATTACCAGTTCTTATAAAGGTGATCGGGTTTTCTTACCAGGTTTACTGGTTTCATAAAATTAAATGAAGGCGCGATAATTTTTATAATAGTAATTGTTGTAACCTTGCAACTTTATGTTTATTGGGTTACAAAACACGGTTTTATTAAACTGCTACTACATAACTGCAACCACAATTACTTAAACAGTTATTATAAAACCAGATTCTTTTTTTATAATAGACCCCTATAAAACTGATAGTTATTTAAACTTATAAAGGTTTCATTATAAATTCCATCACTTGTAATTCTACTTCTGCAGCTTCATAGAGATAAAACCCCCTTGTTTTTAATAACATAGGGCTGGTGTAACCAGTCTTTTCCTGGATATGATTCGTCGTCTTCGTCCAACTTCTTGCTGCGTACTTGAGCCTCAGCCCCTTTACTCGGTCACCTTAAAACTGTCGTTTCAGTGGACAGCTCTACCCACCCGCACGGGACGACGCTCAGGCGGGTTTTACCCTTCTCAATCGTCTGGACAATCTTGAAAAATGGTTGAAAAGCACTGTTTTTTTTTCTAGGTTATTAAAACATGTGCCACTCTTCTGAATCTTCTGGATGGTTTGGACCAATCGGCCAATTCCTTTAACAGATTTATCAGAGTTCTGGTCACCTGGATTTGTTACAAATCCAGATTACCGCAAAGAAACTTTGATGGCGAATATGGCGGCGTAAATTTTTTTCGATATTATTATATTTGTTTAAAATATTAAAAAACTCGTTATATTTTGGTTTTTCATAACAAAAATTGCTGTTTTTAATATATATTCATAATATGCCAATGAGCATTTTCAGAAACCTCTGGTGACAAAAATTTATATAATTATTATAAAGAGGGTTCCATTAATGCCCTAGGGTATTTAGAGGTTTCCTACAGGAATTGAGTTTGTATATTTGTTTTATTAAAGGTTCTAAATTGATGGTACCCTAAGGTAACATAAAACTGGCGTTAACAATATTTCCACGGACATCTTTATAAAAATTAAAGTCATCGGTAACAAATGTTATATAAATTGGTGTTAACAATGTTTCCACCAACATATTTATAAAAATATTAGTCATCAGTTATATACATTGGTTTTTGACATCTTTCTGTTAACCCATCTATAAAACTGTAAGTAACTATCAATTAAAGATATATAGATTGGTTTTTAAAATGTTGCTATCAACTCACTTATAAAAACTTAATTAACCAAAAACAAAGAGACACTTTTATATAAATTGGTACCTGTAATATTCTTATGAACTCATTCATAAACCTTTTTTGCCCATTTTTTCTATAATGTTTTTATTAATTTCTTTGTATAGTGGTTATAATACCACTGTTTTTACAACAAAAAAACAATTTTAATTTATAACAAAACAAACAAGATTTTTTAGGTTAATTTTGTGACATCAAAAGGCTCGTTTTTGCGACTTTAAAAGGTGTGTTTTTGCGACATCAAAAGGCGCGTTTTTGCGAGATACCATACCATCATTATGTGGTTTTAATTACATCAATCTGAGGAGAGACATAAGAGATCCAAATCTTCTTGAGATAGTTTTCGATGACAAATATCGGGATCGAATGCATTCTACACCCGGTTCCGACTAGCGTTTCCCATGCGCGAGCACCCTGACTCAAAAAACTCATCACGTGGACCGATATGAACTTGTATAGGCAAATCTCGGTTAGACTACGTGATCCGTGTTTTGATTCGGGGAGCCCACGCATAAGAAACCCATAGATAGGAACCGGGTTTTAGAAAAAGAGAACAATATACGTGTTAAGTTCGCAAAAATGCACCGTGAAACTTCGATTCACGGTGCGTACAGTTAGCACGGCTGGTCGGCGGCAATTGTGAACACATCACCTTACGACGCGACGGAACGCAGCCTCAAGGTCTGTTTCTGCGAGTTTGACATAGTCACTATTATCCTCTTTTTCTAAATGCATTCGTCTGAGAGAGATCCAGCATACCAGGAAAATACCTGCCTGGACACCCTTCGACCCCGCAATCTAACTATCTTCTTGAGATAGTTACCTCTGACAGATATGCGGGGTTGAAGGGTGTGCAGGCGGGTATTTTTCCTGGTATGTGTAGTATGCTGGACTTCTCTCAGACGAATACATTTAGGAAAAGAGAACAATGGTAACTATGTTAAGCTCGCAGAAACGGACCTTCAGTGTTCAACACTACGCCATCTGCAGCCTTTTGTTCCAACTAGCATCGTGTTTTAAAACGTTGATAAAAAAGTGTTGAAAGAGGTAAACAGTGGTATAATTGTATTGTTTTTTTTTTATAGAATTGTCGTAAATTTTCGCCATTTTGGATTCCAACAATAGGTTTTTGACCAAAATAAAAACGTTATTTATGGGGTTTCAACATGTGCTTTAATCGAAATATTGCTTGTTTAGGGTTAAGAACAAAATACAAAATTCAATAATTCTCCCAGAAAGCAAAAAACATATGTGAAAAAAAGTATCACTTAAATGAATATTTTTTTTTCCCGTTTTCTCAAGTATTTTTGGAGCCCATGAAAATTTTGTGAGTGTATTCGAAAACTATACAGTACACACGGGACCGCAGCTGATTATCAGAGTAGGATGACTGGGAAAATAGCTTTTATTTAACCTATAGTATATAAATATTCATATTCCTGCTTCAACTTATCTCACTTCCATTTTAATTTATTTTAGAAGATTGGTAAACACCATTTTATAAATTTTTCATTTTAAAAAGAAAAAGAATAATACATAACAAGCAAAGGGAAGAAAGATGGAAAATTTATATTTCTAAATCGATAAAAATCTTTAATTTGTTATGTAGTATTGTTAGAACAGTTGTAAAACCTTTTTATAATAATATCTAGACTTGAGGGTTCATACGGAAGTTTTATAAAATCTATATGTTGTTTTTCTATCCATTACTATGTACCATAAATTTTTATAAGCTGGTGTTGGTCAGTTGTTTTTCAAGTCTATATGTTGTTTTTCTATCCATTACTATGTACCATAAATTTTTATAAGCTGGTGTTGGTCAGTTGTTTTTCAAGTCTTTTTTACTCATTTAAGAGATATATTAGAGTTATAAAATTATCACCAACACTAAATAATATAACTTTTGGTTATTTTATGAAGGTTTTATATTATTTGCTGTAACTTCTATATAGACAAAAATGCTCATTTGGATAGTACAAAAAAAATCAACCAAGAAAAACGAAAAAATTTTGAATTAAAAAAAAAAATGATTTTTTTATCAAAATAAAAAAAATTGCAGGCGCGTGTTTTTTAGGTTTTTGACATGTACTTTAACAGTAAAGTTTGTGCCGTATGTAGTTTTAGGGGGTCGAAATGTCTTTAAAAATCATTTTACCATCATAATATTCTATCACGGCCTATTTATAATTTGATGTTGTTTTGATTCCTTGGTTTTTATTACGGATCCATAATTACTTTTTTAGAAACTCAGAACTTTCAAAAACATTTTTATACTGCATTTTCTTATAGGGGGCGCTGCATTCGGGTTACTTTATTCCGTTTCATAAAGGTTGCAGACACTTTCCTGTAACCTTTACGTCTCCTAATTCGCATAACTAAAGGTAATATAAAAGTTGTAAGGTTCTCACAGGCAACTTCTAGGTTTTTAAGGAGTCTATAATAAGGTTGCCACTACCTTTATAAGATCCACCTGTTAAGGCCAATAAGCGGGTAATAAAGATTCCGGGAAGGTTCTCGTTACTTTTCTATAAAACTTTAAAGTTTATAATTTGGTGGCGGTAACTTGCTCGCAATCTCTATAAAAAAATGAAATGTTACTTGGGAACCTACAGTTAGATTTGAACGTTTTGTTTAAATAAACGAATATGCCTGAGGTTGAGTGGAAGAGCGCTATTTCTAAATAAGGAGTGCGAACTCTACCTTTTGTCGCCCGTAAATACATTAAATCTGTTTATTATTTATAACTATTTATGGACTGTAATTAGTATTAAGGCCTTATATGTATATAAAGCGACAATAAAAGCATTTAATAATAATAATAATAAAAACTTTGCTTATCTCGTCATCTAGCCAGTCTAGCTTTCAGCTTGTCAATATGCTTCCCCAATAGACACAGTTCTATTTTCCAGTTCTAGTGGTTAGCAACATTTTCTGTTTTTATAACTGACACTATAATGTACTTTTTGATATATTTTGATTTTGTCCTTGTTGATATTAATGGGTGAATTCCAAAAATTGCATTATCAAGAAGCGATAGAAAAGCGAGGAGAGAAAAGTGGTTTAAAAAGCGATTTCAGGCCACAATCACCAAATCTTGTCAATTTCCCTGACCTGTTGCGAGTGTTGACTTTGCGAACTTCCAGGCCTATCGTATAAGGGATAAGCTTGTCTCGAGGGCGCCGCCCTACCGCCGGAGTCGGCGTTTTGTCTCAGAAGACTTGCGGTGTCTTGGCTTTGACGAAGCAAACCGTTGTTTTGGTAAGACCCGGCTGGGGAGTGGTGTCTATAAAAAATAAGCACGTGACTTGTGTTCATCTATAGTATGTTACTCCACAATTTCTTAGCAAAAACTGTATAATTAAGAAAAAAAGTATATAAACATTAAAGGGAGGGAGTGGTTGCGTGCACGCGAATTACAAATGAAGAACAAATGTGTATTTTGTGCAAGGTTTTTATTGTTTCAGAACGGTTTCGGCCCAGGTGTGAGCCATCATCAGTTAATTATCCAAGTTATCAAGCCAGGTGGTGGCATTTGGTTTGTTCAGCTGACCCACAAAAACCACGCCGATCAAAAAGTATAAATTAATAAAAAAACGAACTGATCTGGGCATTTATCTTATATTTAACGTGTGTCTGCAAAGAAAATAGTCCCTTTTCTTTTAACCCAACTGTTTATTGTTAGAACAAACCAAATGCCACCACCTAGTCTGACAACTTAGGATAATTCAGTGGTGATGGCTCACACCTGAGCCGAAACCGGTCTGAAACAATAAAAACATTGAACAAAATAAGACATTTGTTCTTCATATATAATCATTAAACAATATATTTTTGAGATACACACATACTCCTAGTTTTAATTTAATATTAAAATAAAAATTATAAGTATTTACGCCGTTGACGATTTTGGGACTATGACATAGTTTGATCATAGGATTAGGCTAACAATTTTCCACAGCTGATAAAGAATTATATCTAAAACACAGTGGATCTTGACATCTGTCATAGTATCTGGGTGTTATATGTCTGACTAACATCTTAAATGGGAAGATTATTTTAGTGTTATAATTAAAAAACTGACCTAAAAATTTAACTTTTATAAAAAGGTACCAAGAACTACCAAAACTGGAAATGCTAGATAAAACTATAGTTACACCCCAACTACAGTCTAATTAACATACCAAAAATAATACACGTAACCAGACTTTAAACAATTTGCACAGCGTAAATAAAATAAGCAATTAGAGATAATGTTTTTGAGTGTCCCGCAAGATTGGATAAACAATAATCGACCGGTGGCCCAGAGTCAAGTCTCCCTCATAGGGTACAAAAATTTCACTATATGTATTGTGAAGACCTTACCAAACCCAACTTCAAACCGACCGTCTGCCAGCGATTGATGGTGGCTCATTCCTGTGGCCACCTCTCTCAAAATAAATAAGGGTCCTTGAACTGTTGTTTTTAATAGTTTTTCGAGGTTTTTCAAAAAAAAATCTGTAAAGTAGTGACTGAACTGCGACTCTCCGAAAATTCCTTAAAAAGCAGCGGATCGAGTTGAACAGTTCTGGTGACATTTTTACTCATACGTATCAGCGCAGCTCTAACTCGCTCCGCAAGTATTTGCGGATTCACTATAAATTTTCTGTATTTCCCATTTTTCCTCATATTTTTACCAATATTTCAAAAACTAGAGTAAGTGTAATTTCGATTGCAGATTTGGAATTAGTGGGGTCGACTTAGTTTAAAGTGAAGTAAAGTAAACAAGAATCTACCCCGTTTCTTGAGCTCCAATTTGAAAAGATCTATGTAGAGTATGTATGCTGCAGCTGCCAATAAGCTGTGGGTAGTCCTGATGTTCAGCTCTTCGCTGCTCTATAAACTCTCTTTGAACTTTAATATTAACATTAGGACCGTTCATTCCCAATTGGATTGGCTTTTGCGAATTTAGTTCGGAAATTTCATGTTTTAGACTTTATTATATCTGCAGCTTTGGCATGGCGTAAAAATAATGATTCAAAATACCTTCAGAATATCTGATTACCATCCCAAAAGCGAGTAATAACATCAATCTGAACTTTTTGTAGATTTCTATCAACACTGCCATCGAAACAAATGGTGGAGCATTTGCATTCTCTAATATTTAATTTCAACTTTTGCTTGACACTTTGTGGAAACATTGTGGAAAACAATTTAACATTGTCACTGGATGAGTTAAAAGAGTAGTGTTTTAGAACACTATTAATTGTCCAAATTATTTCTGCTTTCAATGCAGCTTCTGATACCAAACTTTTCTTTTTTAGAGTTGAGATTGCTTCTCCAACTGGTTTCTCTAGAACTGGTCCTGAATTGTTTTCAGTACTTGCTGGTTTGTCAGCAATTCTTTTTTGAGGATTTGAACAAAATGCTGTAACATCTGTTGTCGACTATATGGTTGCGAATCTTTATATGTTTTGCACTTTTCGTGTGGCTCTTCAGGACTGTAATCCCCACATTGGATATATCCAAAAATTTGTTGCATAGTTTACAAAATGCTGCACTATCGTTTGATTAACACCGTTGCAACAACACACTGAAGTGCGGATCAGATAACCATTCAGTTTAAAAAAAAACACTTCCGAACACTCATATTGAAGAAAATTTAATTGCCAAAACCGCATTTAAAAATATTCATTCCATGATGAATTTTTTTAAATGTAGTCAAGGTGTAAGCTTGGGAATAATTAATGCATGAAATGATATGCAACAATGCTAACATTTATTTTGAAGAAAACATGGATATCAATGTTTTATGTAAAAAAATTTAAACTTAATCTTCCACCACACTTACTAGAATTACCACTCTAAAAGATTAATCTTCACATGAAAAAAAAAAAATCCCAGGACACTAAAAAAATTCCAGGAATATCATACTTTTTCTTTCATATTCCAGATAAATTCCAGGCCTGGAATTTGTTTTTAAATAATTCCAGGTTTTCCAGGGCGTGTGGGAACCCTGTCTTAACATAACTTAATTTAGCCTAACTTAAGAAAAATTTAGAGTGTTCCATTTTTTTGTACCAAGATGCCAATTTTTGCTGTTATTTGTCAAAAATTTTGTTAGCTACCCAATCAAATTTTTCCTGTTCTTGGGTTTCTTTACAAGATGTGAAAAATCGGCGGCACTTTTGATTTTTCTTAAGGAAATTAACGAAAAAAAAAAGTTGTCTCTTAAATTAAATTAAGCTAGGTTACGCCTCCTATAAACGCGATCGTTGAATTTTATTGAAGAAACTCTTAGGTTAAATTACGTTAAGTGCTGTTAGAACCCGCCTTAAATCATTATTTTCTTGTGACAGTTTTACAATTGTATGGAACACACGTCAGTATGGCAGCAAGCATAAAAGGACCCGCCACAATATATATATATATTTTTTTTCTAAACAGCACTCTTATTTTTTTTAAGGGGTGCTATGACCTATCGCTGAGATACGGGCGGTTTTCGGCTAGTAATGGTCTTTTGAATACCGATACAACTACTAATATTCTTACAGGATATCATAAAATGTTGTGCATTTTTTATTGTTTGGTTAAGTTAAAACCATTAGTTAGCCAAATTTGGAAAACAGATCTGGAATCAGCAGGGTCAAATTAGCTTAAAAAGATTTGTCGTAATGTATTTTTTCTTTAGAAGGGGGGGGGGGGTGGACACCGAATTTAGCCACCACCGATCTGTGACAGACGGTTGGTTTTTGGTTAGGTATGATCAAGTCTTTGAATACCTCCCGTCAAATTTTTGAACCATAATAAGAAACTGTTTGCCGTTTAGTTAGGTTCCTTTTACAGAAAATGTAATGCTCATATTCACCCAAGCAAAAATTCTCCGAAGACTTTAATCGTGATTAGATACTAATCGATGTTTAGAATGCGGTGCTTTATATTGAAATTTTATTTGCCAAGACTAATTCCAAATTTCGATTAGTATTAAACATGATTAAAGCTTAATCGGAGAATTTTCACGTTGGTGGACATGGACATTAAACTCATATGGTACAATTTTGTATTTTCTAAGCAACAATTATTGTTCATTATAAACTTTAAGGGAGAGTACCAAAACAACAAGTTTTGCTTAATCGATGGCAAGTTATTTGCCTGCGGGAAGTTGCATTTCCCAAATGCAGTGCGGGAATGAATTTACCCTATGTCTTTTCCGGCGGAAAAATATTTCCCGCACGCACTTTTTTTTAAATTATTTAAAATAAAATTTAAATAACTATTTTACGCAAGTAGGAAAAATTTTGTACCAGACACGTGCGAAAAGTGTCTTTTCCGCCCTTGACGGCTTGCCCAAACTCCGCTCCGTCTTGTTCGTGCAACAGCCGTCGCGTGCGGAAAAGTATAACTTTCCGCACTTGTTAGGTAAATAACTATTACCTAACAAGTGCGGAAAGTGATACTTTAACGCACGCGACGGCAGTTGACCAAACTCGCTTCGCTTGGTCAAGCCGGCAAGGGCGGTAGACACTTTACGCATGTGTTAGATAAAAGATTTTACCTATAAGCCTTAAAAATTCCCAAAAGAGAAATATAAATATATTTATTTTAATTTTCTGAAATAAACGTAGTCACTTTACCGCATAGTGTGCTGTACAGTGCCATAACGTTAACTTTACCGCACACTATGCGGTAAAGTACAATCTTCCACATCCAAAAGAGTGTTGTAAAGTGCACTTTACCGCACGCGAGTAGGTAAAAAACCTTACGATGAATGGTAATCTTAATTTTTTCTAAGAATGCTCGTTAATGAGATATGAGCACGTTTGTACCACGTGCAGTGCACACTTCTTTTTACAAAAAAAGTTGCATAACTTTTAGTAAAATATAAAATGTATACTATATTTGTGCCAAGTAAACATCCTGCCGACCAATTTCAAGGTGGCCACCGAAGATCGGGATACCAAAATATTTAGATTCGCCAAAACCAAATTTTTCAAAAGTCTATTTGTCGTTCAGTTTCAATTTACTTTTCCAAGAAAACAAAATACCAAATTTGGTTCCATTCAATCTGGAGAAAAAATACGATTTTAATAGAATGAGCGGAAGAGCGGCTCCATATTGTTTAAATATGAAGTACGAACCAGAGTATAACAAACTCTGCCTATTGTCACCTGTTCACAAATTATATTGTAAATTATTTAAGAGGACCTATTGTATCAAAGCGACAATAATAGCATAATGTAATATTGATAATAATAATAATAATAATAATAATAATAATAATAATAATAATAATTTTGTCACATAAATTTTAAGTAAGTTTACAAAATGAAATCGATTTTAAAGCATAGTGTATAGCCACTTTTTGAAAATGACAGACATTAAATTAGTTTCAAACATTTTAGTGTTAAAATTTTCCTATTAGTGTCAGAATGACGGAGCGTTTTCGAGAAATGTTTGCCGTTTTTTAAGTTTTTGGGTTATTATCGATAATTTTCCTTTGTCTTTGATATACCTATATCAGTTACATAGCAGAATTCGAAGGAAACATGTAATAAGCAAAGGACATGGGCCAAATAACATAGGTATTGGGCTTCCGTGGAATGCGTTGGTACTTACATATGTTGTAGACAATTTTTTTCTGAACAATGTTTATCTTCACAATTTCGATCCAAAGTTTGGATTTTGAAAATGTTTTGATGTCAAAAAATAGCTAAGTTCAATTTTGCGCTACGATTTTTTGACTTTGCCCAGAAAGCTTTGATTGGCGGTCATTTATAACATCTGCAAATATAGTTTTTGTGTTTTTTATATACTAATGTAAGTATTATTTTCAAATGGTTTCGAAATGATTCTTAAAAGGTCAGGTTGCGGAATTGTGAATTGTTATCACTGAGATATAAGGAAACGAAACATTGCTACCTGACGGGTCTTCCCTTCTCGGAAACTCTACACTAGGGAGCTCCGGTTTCTTCTGATTTGGTAATTTCATAATAATGCAAGCATGAAGGCTTCTTCCTTGCTCCCGAAGGGGATATAAATTGTTGCTGTTACTGCACTAATATTGTGGGTTGAACGCGCTGCATTCATTATAAAGTGGAATAAAAGCCGCGGTTGCTTTGAAAAATCCCTAAATATTGTTGTCATTGTTGTCTAGACTTCGTCAATTGGTTTTTTATGACGACGAGCAGCATCCAGTATCCTAGTAAGAAGACGCTGTGAAGGATACCGTACTTCATTCTCTTCGTGCCTTGCATATCCTAGGTACCACAGGATTGATGCAACATGTGCACATACTCCTAATGTCCTTGCTCCGACTTTGCATGTACAATAGGTGGATATGATTGGATCTCTTATATTTACTTCTGCATTAAACATTATGAAGGAGCTATGTTGAACAGCCTGAACATGCCTAGAAAATATTTTTATTCGTAACAGGTTAGGTTCCATAAGATGAACCATTTTCAACAAAAAAATAAAAAGGCTACAAACGGAACTGACCAAGTAAACAATATAAAAACAACAAACTAAATGATATAAAACTAACTTAAAACATGAAAACTACTAATAACGAACGAACTAAAAGCAAGGGCAAGCCAAAACTTTTTACGTGGCAATGTAATCACAAAGCAAAGTTTGAAAAACACTGACTCTTTGACTTATTTTTGAAGTTTGATTAAGGCCACTTATCTATAGATTTTCTAGTTATTATACATTCAATTATTTCTCTACCAACAGAGTCAAATCCGGTACACTTATTCAAATTATTGTGTAATCGCCACACTCCTTGGTCAAATTCCTACCTTAAATATCAGTGACTCCATGGTAGAGTTACCTTACCTAGAGTGAAGTAAGATAATTTTAGTGCCTTCAGCTATCCAAAAATAAATAAAGTCAAATTCTGCCATTTTTTGACACCAAAACATTTTCAAAATCTAAACTTTGGATCGAAATTGTGAAGCTCTTACGGCCCAGCGGCATTTTTGTCTCATTTAAACAGTGTTCAGAAAGAAGTTTTCTACAACATAATATAAGTACCAAGGCATTCCACGGAAGCCCAATACCTGTGTTATTTGGCCCATGTCCTTTAAATTCGTAAATAAAATTTAATTAAGTAGGAAATGGTTTTGTTTACATAGAGAATTTCATATACTTTATTTTGTTGTTAAAATTATTAAACTCTCGTTTGGTTTAAAAGTGTATAAATATAACAAAGTACTACATAATTATTTCTGAATTCAGTTTTGATCTGGGGTGAAACAAAATTACCAAAACTCCCTAGTTGATTTTCGATGACAGAAGATGTTTTGTCAAACTGTTCCGGAGGTCTTTGGAATTGAGTGTATATAACTATATTGTTCTTAAAGTATGGCTATGACATGTTTTATTGATGAGAAAGTCACCGTATTTATTTGCTTTAGCACATGCATGTTATACATTTTTGATATCACCAAAAGTAATAGAATTTAAAAATAAAATAATATACAGCATGTTCTATTTAAAATAAGAAAGTTGATGTCAAAATTTGACATATGCGATGACGTTTGACAATTTTAACACACATAATTTTATAGATTATTGAAGACTATTTATTGCAAAATGCATAATAACAGAGAAAAGGGGGAGGAGGGTAACATTTATAATGGATACCCCTGCACACTTCACGTGGTACGAACGCACCTAATCATTAGAAAACACCATTCATCGTAAAAAATGTTTTCCTAACGATTAAGTCCAACTGGTAATTCTGGTGGACTGCCCCTTTACCTTGTAACGGTCTTTTTTATGCACCTACAAAACTAATATTATTATTTTATCAGTACCGACCTGATATTAGGGCTAGGCTGTCCAGAATTCACCACCGGACTTCTACTCCTATGGGGATTTTGTGGATAGACGTCCGGGGGCAAGCCATTCTCCATCGTTGCGTACTGGGAACTGCTGCTTCCTTGGGAATGTCGGTCGTACCCTGCGCTGTTATGTCTTGGTGGTCTGGGAAGATCGCCGTGGGAGAGGGACGGATGAATGTTGTTCACTGTCAGAAAAAAAAACACATCAAAATATATTCCTTTCTTAGTCCAATTCAATTTAAGGTCCTTCCTGCTTTTTGTTCGTCCTAAAGGCTTTTTGCGAGCTTGTTTTGTGCTTTTTATTAGCATTACTTCCTACTTATTATAAATTAGTTTTAAATCTGGTTTAGCTTCCCTGCCTTTGTGAAATGGGGTTGGATGACAAATTTTCTCCACTACTTCACTCTTTAATACATCATTTCTTAGGAGTCAGTAAGGAATTTAATTTTTAAAGATAGACACTTAATTTAAAAAAAAATGAATTTTTAAGACAGAAAAAAATCTCGTTTACGACAGATTTATAGACTAAAGTGCACCACACACGTTGCGGGGCGAAATCGCGAGTGAAACGGTATCTGATCTCAATAGTTCTCAAACTTTGATACAGTATTACAAATATCAGGATCAGGCTTTTGCAAGTTTTTCAAGGATGAAACAAACTTTTTGGGGCTTTTTGTTAAAAAAAGGTTGATAATACTTTTACGAGCTTAGGATAATTCGGATTATTTAATTACTGTGGTAGCCGATAGATTTCTAAAAAAATGTTGTCAAATCTCGAAAGCGATAATATTTGTAGGTGTTCTTGTTCAATTTTTAGAGCTTCCCGTAAAAGATATATAAATGTTATTTGCCCAGTGCACTCTATAAAGTGAGTCAAAATCTTACAATTTGATTATTTGTTAAAAAACTTTTTTCTCAAAAACAGGCTGGGATAGAAAAACGGGGCGGAGGAAGGGTTACGGCTCTCCTCTTTTGCATTGCCGCCATTCCAGCTAAAGTCCACCACGGGTAATATCACAAAATACGAATTACCAAAGGCATTAATCTACTCTTTCTGACCACATATATATTTTTTAATTTGCGTCCAGAGGCTAAACCTCTTCCTATTAAAAAAGTAATTTCAAATGTTTCCTTGTGTCAAAAAAAAAACCAAAAACATTAAATATGGGTGATTTTTTATATTAAAAGATCAGCTTAAACTTTTAACTCTCAAATATTTTTGCACACTATCCATGAAACAATTGTATAAAAAACAAATAAAGTAGACTTGCTAGTATTCCAAAGATTTATTAATTTTGCGTAAATTACTTTTCTTGTAATTTAAATATTGTATCTATATATTGTTATTTTATATATATATATATATATATATATATATATATTTATTTATATTTTGTTAATTAAATTCCCAACTCTTTCGTGTTTTATATTATTTAAGTGTGAATACACTTTACGGTTATATTTAGTATAATAATTCAACAGGGTAAGGGTAAGGGTAAGCAAGCAGTTTTAGAGAAATGAAATAAACGTCAGATACTCACCAGTATGTGGGTGGGGCGTTTGTGAAGTCGAGGGCTGACTTGTAAGCGGTATTGCTAACCTAGCATTGACTGCCAGCAAATGGTCTCTTCTTTGTAATAAAGAAGATACGTGCTCCTCTAAACGGGTGTTTTCTGCACGAAGTTGATGCAAACAGGAAAGAAGGGACGCAACTAAAACCAAAGCAAATATTACTAAATAACGCCATCCTGTCAAAATTTTGTCGACCATTTATTGAATTCGGGTTTTCAGTTACTTGGCAAACCTTCCTTTCCTGACTTCCCAGTTTTCGAATTTGTGAAAAAATCAAGTAAACAAAAAACGACTGCAAAATGGATTGACAAATATTTGTTTTGATTATTTATTAAAAAGAAAATTCTGGTTGTGCATAGTCTTTCAATTTTTTCGAGATAGATGGCGTTATAGATTTTCTCTGACTGGCTGTTTCTGTCAAACTTCCTGACTTTTGCATGGGATGAAAAATTTCCTGGCTATTCCCCTTCAATATGAACCCTGAAACTAGACAGTTTTTAAATGAATGGAACCACTGAACTTTTTCATGTTTCTGTGTTAATTGTTTATTTTTTGTTTTTATCGTATCATTTGGCAATATTTTGTTTCGAAAAATGAGAAAGTGCGCATATAAATCTTTGCCAACATTCGTTCTTGTACTGTTCCTGTACTTGAATTTAATCAAATTTTGGTATGTTGTAGATGTCGACCTCCTGAGTAAAAGTTCTCATAGGCACAAACCGATCCTATAACTAGTTTCGGAGATACGGGGGTTTTTCTAAGAGTACCTTAGGCAATCTAAGTGCCTATATATAATTGCATTTATGTCTTGACAAGTTGGTTATTTTTTCTGTTCTTAACTAAAACCGTTTATTAGGTGTTTTTAATTCGTCGTTTATATCGCTACGCTCGTGCTGCAAGTCAGCGAGGGAAAGAAAGTCACTTTTATCACAAAATGTACAAGTACACATTTTATCAAAGTTTTGAACATTTTTGACCACTAACTCATTTACCTAAGTCATAACAATAGTTTTTGAGTGTCCCAGGTATATAAACGAGGAATTAAAAACATCTAATAAACGGTTTTAGTTCAGGATAGATTAAATCAACAACTTTTCAAGGAATAAATGCAATTATATTTGCTTTAAATGGACTTTATATATAGTCAAGGTTGCCTAAGGGTAATTAAAAAAAAAACCTCGTATCTCCGAAAGTAATCATAGGATCCGTGTGTGCCTACTATAACTTTTACTCAGGAGGTCGAAATTTACAACATACTAAAATTTTATTAACTTTCGCGTTCAACCAAAATCCCATAAGTGTGCGGATGCGGTAGTTCTTTGTTGTTATAGAAAAAGCGCAGTAAAATCAAGTACTCTAAATTTTTGCTTACTGTCAAAATGTTGGGCTTGCTCCATTAAGAACTGAGATCCTTGTTCCCATTGCCTTTCTAGTAGTTGGTCCAAAGTCTGGGGTATAGTACCACTGGCGCCCCCGCTCAAAATATTTGACAGGCCACTGCCACCCGAGGCGGTACTCGAGCTCGTACTACTTGCTCTGGCCTATTAAAAATATACAAAAAATGAAAATGTCAGTTAAGAAAGTTAATGTTTGACTTATTATTAAACAACTAAAACAATTAAGAAGAAAAAACAAGATATTTCGTTTTTTACACATAGTAAAACATTTTAGTTATAAATTTGCCCTAATTGTATTTCATTTTATGTTTTTGTAAAATAAAACAATATTATACTTACAGATTGTACAACTTTATGGTGCATTTGGGGCCCTACCATAGGAGGGCCATTTTCAGTTGAGTTATGGTAGATACTATGGGCGTTTATTTCATCGCCTGAAATGCAAAAAGGAAAAAAACTAAATTAAAAATCTGTGGCAAAATTAAAGTACACAACTATAATAAAAGTCCAATTATTATCTTCTCAACCAGACGGCCCGTGCTTGATTTCCGACTAGTATGCATGATTAAAAAAATTAAATAATGGACTATAATTATGAAAGTTTCTTACCTAAATGTTCTGTCATCTTTTGATGCATATTTGAATTGGGGTTTAACTGGTTACCTAACATGTGAGGAGCTGTGGTAATACCATTTTCAAACCTGCAAAACGAGGACATAGTACAGTAAAATTGTCATAAATAAAAAAATCCGGGGAGGCTAAAATTTTTATATGTTGTTAGAGGGGGAGGGTCTAAAAGTAAGATCCCCAAGTTTGTTTCCCCCACTCCTCGGGAACCATCCGCCATTTTGAAAAAACTTTGTAACGGACTTTTCTCCATTTTTATTGATCGGAGATGAAAAAGTCTGACAACAAAAATATTCGGCATAAAATTTTCAACACTTTTGTCCAAGTGCTCAACTTTATTTAGTTAGTTCCCAAAAAGTTAGATGGCGCCGAAGTTACAAAAAATCAGTTACGTATTTTGACCAACAAAAAGTGATTTTTTTTAAAAACTTTAAATGAAAAAGTTGTAGACCTCGGAAAAATCCTATAAAAATATGTATATTGTTTATAATTAATTTAAACAGTCTCTGAGCTACAGCGACTGAAAGTCGGTAAAATTCTTTGAGAACCGCTTTCTGGGCATGCATGAAGTCGCGTATTGTGATTATATATTATTATGTATATTAGGAGCAGTACAAATTAGGTATCAAATTAAAGCTTGTGACTTGCGCTACGCAAATGACCCGGTCCGTAAGCATGAAAATTGCCGTAAGTATCTGACAGACTGACATTTCAGTGGCTGTAGTTCAGAGACTGTTTAATTAATTATAAATAATATATATATTTTTATAGGATTTTTCCGAGATCTACAACTTTCTTATTTAAAGTTTTTTTAAAAAAATCACTTTTTGTTGGTCAAAATACGTTAAAACTGATTTTTTTGTTTGTAAAAATATTCGACAAAAATGTTGCAAAGTTTTAGCCGAATATTTTTGTTCTGACTTTTTGTCTTCCGACCAATAGAAATGGAGAAAAGGCGGTTACAAATATTTTTCAAAATTGCGGATAGTTCCCGAGGAGTGAGGGACACACAAACTTGGGAGGTTTACTTTCAACCTCAAATGACAATTTTACTGTACTAACAATAAAACTGACACCATAAAAATGTTAAATTGCACCCTAGGTACATACTAGAGCACTAATGAAAGGATTGGTCTATTGGCAAAAGCTTTTAATTAAGTCAAAAATCACACGCGTTCAAAAGCCAAAATTGATTCGATTACAAGATTAAGTAGATAAAGTTGCTTAATTTTTCTATACTCTACGCAAAGTAAAAAAGTTTTTAAATATTTTTAGGTATTTTTAAACAAACAAGGTCCTATAGCCAGAGTCACCCTAAAATAACATTAATTTCATTTAACAAGAGCTCAGTATTCGTTTAATGACTGTTTCATTACTTTTTCCACTGTTAAGTGTTAGAACTAACATTTGCATCGACTTGTTTTATTGGTTCCTTGACCAAAAGACCAATAACTGTTATTGTTCTCACTATAGAATGATTTGCACCGAATCCATTTCTGCGTTACATTGATAGTTTTAATGCAGAATCCACCTGGCAACACTGTTAATCTAGTCTCGAGCAGGGATATTTGAACGCGATATAATATATCCCAAGTAACATTTTAAATGTTTTAATAAAAAGGTTTCCAATTGTTATAACGGCATCCAGAATTTACATTACGTTAGGTCAATGTTGTAATATGTAAAGTTTATGTTTATACTTGGCCACCTACAGAAATATGCCAGCATAACTCTTACATGAATAATAATTTATACCTGACATCTCATAGAATATTGTAACTAAAGTTTTAAATTTAGTACCCTACCGATTCAAATGTAAACATTTATTATTTTTGTGACAATCCTTAATTTTTAAAGAATATTTTTATAACTTGACCACCTATAGAAATATAATGGTATATTATGAAGTAAAAACATAATTTATAAATGGAGTCAGCTAAAGCTTGTCGGCATGGCCACCACAGAGTGAAACACTCTACCCACCCGGCGGGTACCACAGTCAGCATGTTTTTGCCCTTTTCGACCGTTTCCACAATGTAGAACATTGTTTTTTTTAAATCACTTTTTCTCACTCGCTTCTTGTCGATAACCGCACAAAAAAACCGGATTTGAATGACTGTTGAAAAGTAGGGTTATAGTGGCAAAATGTCATTCTCTTCTTTTAATAATGGCCAGTTGACCAAGAGTTTGTAGGGGTTGTACTAAATTAAAAGAACCTTGGAACTATTTTATAACAATCATGGCCTTAATGTAAATAAAAATATTTCATATTTTGGTTTTAACTTTAATTTTAAACGATCTTATTTTTCAAATTACGGTTTTTTTTCTTCTGTTTCCAAGGTTTCCAACGACATTATGCATTTTTCCCAGAACTTGTTTAAAAAAAAAAAATTCAAGGTGCATAGAAATTTCACAAAAAAAAATTGAAAAGGGATTATTTCCAAGACGCGTGTGTTTTTTAAGTTTTTTACATATGATTTTATCGGACAACTTTGGTTGGCATGTCTTTTTTGGTAGGAACAGAGCTTTTATTTCCGTTTTTAAGTTATGCATGTAAGGATATAACAAAATATTAATAATTTATAAGGACTCTACCATTTTTGTGCAGCTAGATTATTTATATGACCATTGTTTTTATTTTAAATGTATTGTGGTTCTATAGATGGTATTAGAATATATCTGGGTCTTTTTTATAAACACATCAGGTTGCCTTGTGTTTTATATTGGTGTGCCAAAGGTTATAAAATGATGTTTATATTCTGTAAAGGGTTTTATAAAAAGGTGGTCGCAACCTGTTTGGTCTTTTTCATTTAAGAGGTTTAGGGGGTATATTCTGGTAATAGGAAAGCTCTGGGAACTAAATTTTAAAACTTAAGGTTTTTAATGTTTGGTGGTGATAATATTGCCAGTTTGATTTCCCAGAATCTAAAAATTAATTAATTTAATTAATCCACAGTCTTTTGCGCCTTTTCAAAGGCGTTTGATTGTGTCAATCATAAGATACTTGTGAAAAAAAAATGTAAGTTTTCGAGTTTAGAGGCATATCGGGTCGTTTTAGGTCTTAAATATGACGCGTTATCAAAAAGTAAAAAATCGTACGTCATTGTCTTCTACAATGGAAATTAATACAGGAGTCCCACAGAGTTGTATATTGTACATAGATTGATTTGTGGATATTAAAGGGATTTTAACCATATTTGCGGATGACAACCATATGGCTTCACAAGGACGTACATGTTTTAAAGGAAATTGTACGTGAAAACAATCAAATATTTAAAAAATTGTGTGACGCAAGTTATTTGTGCCTTTATACTGATAAGACCAAAGTACTGGGCTTTAAGATGAATTTCGATAATCTTAATATAGGGAGCCAAATAATTGAACAAAGACAAAATATTAAATTTCTTGGAATGTTTATTGACGACAAACTAAATCATATTTTTAATTTAAATGAAAAATCTTGAGGGGTGGTTACGCTGTAAGAAAAACTTATTCTGATCTAGGTTCTAATATGGCTGGAATCGTGTATTTTGTCTTAGTAGAATCACACTTGCGCTACGGAATTGCGTTCTGAGGAAATTGCTGCCAGCATTTATTTAAGTCGGTTTTTACCATACAAAAACAATCCTTAAGGTATGTTTGTGGAGCAAAACTAATTGATCACTGTAAGCCACTGTTTCAAAGAGAAAAAAAATAACTAGTATCTCTGTGTAATCGTGAAAATGTGTGTATTGTCTTTAAAAAGTACAAGGGTAACAGAGGTTTACATGAATATCAAACCACTTACACAAAAGTAATTTATCGCGGCATTCAAATTTAGCACAAACTGCCCGACAATATAAAAGCAACTGAATATTTCAATACGTTTAAACAAAGTGTAAAGGATATGCAGGGATATGTTCATATTAAAACGTCGGGCGAGACGTCTTGCCGAGTGGATGACGTAATGGATAATTCGCCAAAAAGATAACCTCAAATATTAATTTTAGTTTTTTGCTTTTTTTCGGTGGGTTGTACATGTGATTTTTATGAGAAAAGAATAGTTTGATTATATATTTATTGAAAATGCTACAGCCTCTGCTTCCATTAATTTCTCACCAATCTTGTAAACAATATAACAAAACAAAAATTATCGCTGGCTTTTAAACCAAAATTTGTCTTCCTCTTCTCCAGATCTATAAATTTGCATCTTTTCGGCGAAAAGCAAAATTTTTAAAATAAAAATAATTCAGAAGGTTGATTTTGGTTAGGTTTAACTGTTTATCAACCGACTGCGCAAGTCGAGCGATTTTCAACCACGTCCTAGAGCAGGGCGTAAAAGGCGAATCGCCGGACGATATTTTCATCAAATCTGAACGCGGGTAAGTTTCATCTAGTGTTGGATCTGAACGCTTTAGAGCGACGCCCGACGCTTTAAGTGAACGTATCCTTGGTTAATACGGCCTATTATGAGCTTGACGAATATTTTAATTATAGATAAAACGTTTATGTTGTTGGACCACATTAAAATTTTTATTTTTAACTTGTTTTAACACCTTTAATCTCTATGTAAACCTCGGTGTAAACTATTTTAATGATTTTTAACGATTCCATTGTAGTAGAGGTGGTGGCTTATTTTTAAGCCTAGCAAGTAGGCCTTCATAGGCCTTTTTAGTCTAGGGGTAGGGACGTTTAGACTATGTAACAATTATACGCATCAGGTTGATGTGGTATATACTGACTTCTTCAAAGCGTTTGACAGAGTCGACCATAGGATTCTTAAGAATAAACTGGAGTGGTTGGGTTTTTATGGTAGTTTTTTGTCTTGGATTGTGGATAAGCTTTCAAGAAGGAAGCAAAAAGTAAAGATTGAAAATATTGTTTCAACAGAGATTAACATCACCTTTGGCGTTTTTATTTAACCTGTTTATGAATGATGTTAAAAAAGTTTTTAAAAATTGCGAACTCCTGAATTTTGCTGATGACAAAAAAATATGTTATACTATCAAAACTATTCATGACTGTGAAATCCTTCAGAATGAGATGAATCGGTTTTACTCAATCATTTGGACTTAAATTTGAATAAATGTAAAGTAATGACTTTCCACAAAACAAAAAATCCTTTCTTGTTCAGTTATTCAGTTGGAGATGTTGAATTAGAAAGAGTTTATCACAAAGTTATGATTGTTTTCCACAAACCAAAACTATACTTTTTTGCACTCGACGCGCGTTTCGCTAACAACGTTAGCATCATCAGGAGACGATGAACAATGAACTAAATTAATCTACGCTCTATCTTATATAAAATCCTTTAGTGGGCGGAGATAAGACTAATAATTTGTGATTTTTAATCCTATCTCCCCTCAACCAAAGAATAAAGTGTACTAAACGGGATGGGTCCTCTATCTTTATTTAAACTATTTCTGGATTTAATGATTTCCATACTTTCATATGCATTTAAGTCTTTTTTTTTGGTACACTTTTTAGAAGTTTTAGGTTATCTAATGTGAATCTATGATTGCTTTCAAAAGCATGCTCGGCCATACTTGACTTTTCTGTTCTTTCGTATTTTAAGTGTGCTAAGTGTTCTTTAAAACGTGTTTGAATAGAGCGTCTCGTTTGGCCAACATATTTTTTGTCACAATCCATGCAACTAATTTCGTAAATTCCACTTTTTTCTAGAACCGTAGTTTTATCCTTGGGATTTCCTAGTAAGCTTTTTATTGTGTTACCGGATTGATATACTAATTTAAGACCAGTGTTATTAAATATTTTTTGTAATCCTTTCGTATAATTAGGATTATAAAGAATTGATACAAATCCTTTCGTATAATTAGGATTATAATGAATTGATACAAATTTTGAGTCGCAGGTATCTTTTTGTCTGAAAAAAGTGGAATTGCGAAAGGTCTTTTGAAAAGAATGCCTATTTATCAGCTTATTTATTAAGCCTTCGTCGTAACCGTTTTCGCCAGCTATATTCCTAATCCTATTCTTTTCTGCTTCAAATCTTTCTTTGTTTAAGGGGAAATTTACTAATCTATATGTTAAAAAGTGCAAACTTGCAAGCTTATGTTGTAAGCAATGAAAAGAGTCATTTGGAATATACCTGTTGGTGGTCGTTCCTTTTCTGTATCGGTCAAAGTCCAATTTATTTTTATTTCTTATAACTAAAGTGTCTAGAAATGGCAGTGTACCGTTGTTCTCTGTTTCATAAGTAAATTTAATTGTGGGAAATTTGTTATTTATTTTTTCCATAAAATTTTCAACACTAGTTACTTTAGTGTTGAATACTGCAAACACATCGTCTACATACCTAAACCATACTCTGGGGAAATACTCAAATCCTTTACTTATATCTGATTCAAATTTGCTCATAAAGAGGTTTGCGATAAAAGCTGATAAACTATTACCCATTGTGGTTCCTTCTAATTGCTGGTAGTAGTTATTTTTATATTGAAAGTAATTTTGATTCATGCAGAGTTTTGTTAAAGATAGGTATTCTAAAGTCTGTTTGTCTTCTAGATTGTTTTTTCTTAGTAGTTCCTCCAGGTATTGTAAGGTATTGGGGATCGGCACACTAGGGAACAACAAACTAACATCAGAGGAGATTAAAATTTCACCTTCTTGGAGTGAAATATCTTTAACTTTGTTGATAAATTCAAGGGAATTTTGAACAGAAAAACCTTTTTCCTTTATAGGTCAATTTTCAAATGGTGTAAGTAGGTGATCGTACAGCAGAAACTATAGGTCTAACCGATTTTCCAGGCTTGTGGATTTTCGGAAGACAATACAGTTTCGGCATAGTGGGATTGCTTACTTGTAGCTTATATTTAATATTGTCAGTAATAATATCGTTACATTTTTTAATTGTGTTTTTTACTTCGTTAATCATTTTTGGTAAGGGGTTCTTTGGGACTTGTTTGTAGGGTCCATTTTTTATTAGGTTATCTACCCTTTCGAAATAATGTGTTTTATCTAATATAACAAATTTATTACCCTTGTCAGCCTTTAGATAGAAAACATCTTTTTCTCTCAAACTTTTAATTGTTTTATTGTGATTTAATGTACTGTTTTTATTGTTTTGAATGATGTTTTGAGAGATTTGATATCGGCAAGCATCTCGCACATAGCCCTTTGTGCCTTCTGAAAGATTAGAGATTGAACTTTCAATATTTGCAATAATATCACTTAAATTATCTTTTTGTGGGGGCAGAGCAAAATTAAGACCTTTGTTTAAAAGTGATATCTCCTTGTTATTAAAAGCTTGAGAGGATGTTTGCGATTTCCCAACATAGTTAGTTTATATTATGAAGGATTTAGGGGTCTATTTAGATGTAGAACTGAATTTCGCATAGCACATTGAGAGAATCTCTAATAGAGCTATGAGGATGTTAGGATTTGTAACTCGTAGCTTGACGGACTTTAACAATGTTTTCACCCTTAAAAATGCCTATTCTGCTATTGTTAGGTCTCCTTTTTATGATAAACATAAGTATCAACTTGAAAAAGTACAGAGAAGATTCTAAGATTTATTTCTTACAAATTGGGAATAAAATATGACTCCATCAACTATGAAGATCTCCAGAAACTCCTAAATTTACAGACCTTACAACAAAGAAGAGACCAGCAGAACTTGCGCATTTGGTATAAAATATTTAATATCATTGATTCACTTGAACTTCTTTATAATAGGTACAAATATTTCTCGTAGTAACAGTAAAATAAATAGGTTATTTTCTATTAACTATCACCATAGTAAACGATGGTTATTTTTCTCCAATAACTAGACTTGCTAGACTGTCCAGTTCTGTGATAAATAGGTTTAATAACATAAAAAATAGGTTATTTTCTATTACCTATCACCATAGTAAACTATGGTTATTTTTCTCCAATAACTACACTTGCTAGACTGTCCAGTTCTGTGATAAATAGGCTTAATATAGATCTTTTTAACATTAATCTGAACAGTTTTAAAAGTAGAATATCAATCTAGTCTTGCTATGAGTTCCTGTCTGCTTAAATTACCATTTATTGTAAATTGTGTTTATTTCTTTTTAATTTGTTAATAGTGAGTGTGAAGAAAAATATATAGTTAAGTAGTTTTTATATGTTAAGTCCAATTATAGGTTATTGCCATGTAGTTCTTAAATAATGTAGTTAATATTTATCAATTTGCAGATTTTTTCTTACTGAGCTAGTCATTGTTGTGTAACTTATTAATTTGTAAAATGGCATGTCCGTTAATAAAAATTCTATTGTATTCTATACACAGTGGACCGCCGGCTTTACACCCCCTCCGAAGGGTGATCCTGCTATATGTTAGACTTGCATCTATCTAACTTGGTTAAGACGATAGACTATTACTCCCCAGCAGCCCGTATATATTTTGACCGAAAATCACAGGCTACTTCCGGCTCCACTGATCAGGGTCTCGTCTAAAATTGGTCGGAGCCACATCTGGTTCTTTTGGCATGACACATCCAACATCGACACCTGCTACCTCCTACTCGGAGTCCTTGTTCCTTTGGAATAGCCACCTCCACCACCGACCTGCTACCTCTCATGCATCCAATTTTGTCGAGGTCCAGCGGCATCCCTTGTAGCACTCCTGCTGTCTGAAAACGCAGCAATCTGTTTCTGGGTTGCCTGTTGTCGTCCCCCGGAATTCCACTTTTGAGTCCCGCCAATTTCTCCGGTTAACCGCACCTATTTTTTACCACGCGGTTTCTAACTCGTGTTGTGCACAACGTGTAGTGCGAGGAGAGAGGGGGCCTCCCGCTGCGTCTCTCGGTAATGTTCGGTGACCACTAGTCTATGGCGGCCTCAATTTTATTGTAAGATTTAGTCTTATTGTTTAACCACTTTCCGTTCATTTACGTTTTAATTTCTTTGTTGCTTTGCGCCAATTTTGCATTTTTTCCTATCTTGCAAAATTTACTTTTCTAACAGTGTATGTATTCCATTCACCAGTTTAAAATAGACGGTATGCGTCAAACTGATTTTGACAATAACTTTCAAAGTCAAAAATGCCGCAAATTACAAAATTTATGAAACCACAAATTATAAATTATATTATATATAAAGACGGTTGGTCTGTAAGGAGAGCGGACACTCATTTTGGGGTTGATACAATGACGATAGTACGATAGAAAAAGCGCTGGATCAGGACGAAAGTTCTGAGATACAAGATGAAAGGCTTATCGACCACCTCAGACAAAATCCTTTTGCCATGTCTTATCAACCATTAACAGAAAGGTATAAAAAAATCTGAAATTGCCCGTCGAATTACTGCAAAAAAGCCTTTTTTAACGGAAGAATAAAAACAGGCCAGGATTATTTTTGCATTAAATAATGTTCTTCATATGATGATTACTACTGGGAGAGGGTGGTCTCCGCAGATGAAAATATATTTCAGTCATCTTCGAGCAGCAGAAGAATTTTATTAAGGCATTTTTTTATTTAGAGGCCTTATTTTTACTTTTGATTTTATCAATATCACATAACCTCATCGTAATTTCGAATTTAATGGTGTCAGACATTACGAGCTGGTGGTTTGTTTGAGTATACACTAATAAAAAGTCAAAGTTTGAGACATTGGGTTCGTCAATGTTTTGAATTATGTTACTGGTTTTTATTTTGTTTTAGATACTACATTTTATTTCTTAGCTTATCGGTTTTTAGTTTTAATATTAAATCTTTACTTCTATATTCATGCAGGAATATGTGCCAAAATAATAGTCATTAAGCATATGTTTCTATTTTGCTCTTGTAAATTACTACTGTACAATGATCTGATTGAATTTAGACGGCAAAAGTTGTGTTTAACGCAATGAACTCTATATAAATAATGTTTAACGTCACAAAAGTGATGGTGTATTTTTTATTTTAATAAGAAGACAATCCCCACTTGTTAATCTCCTTGCAGTAAGTTCTTTCGCGGGAGCAAAACTTGTTTTATACCGCACTTAAAATAAAAAATACAGACCTTTCGATGCTACAACTACTAAAAGATGAAGATGTACCACTCTTTTATAAACTCGATGGTAACTAATGTTAATAGACGGTAAAAATGTAAACATATCAATATCATCCATAAAACCTTGCAAATTAAAAAAAAATGCCGCCGCATCTCTCCGATTTAATAAAGCTCATATCTGTAGCAAATAGTTGTTCATTATGAGAGAAGCAAGTTTACGATACATAAAAACCCGATTTTAAGAGGAGGGGACTATTCACCGAAAGGAAGGCACGAATTTGATGAAAGTTACTAACCCAGAGGAAGACCAAGAAGCTATCAATTTTCTGGAAAATCATCCGTTTGCCAAAGCGAAAGAAGTAAAAATTGAATCAAGTTTTCCAAGATCCATAACAACATTAGGCAGGAGGATTAAACGTTCGAGGCTAGTGAGGAAGTAAGAAAAAGAAGCAGTCTCGACTAATTTTTGAGCAGAATTTTGGGAGCAGGTAGTTTTTACAGATGAGATAATATGCTGGAAAATGTAACGCTTCCAGAGGTGAGAGTCCCTTATCCAGGTCATTTTGTATTCCAACAAGATTATAACTGTCTAGTTCCTACGGCCAGAATTACGCAGCGATGGTTCCAGGATAATAATATCGAAGTTTTGCCTTGGCCTCAAAAAGTCCCTGATAGAGAACGTTTTGGAACTTATTGCAAAGAAATTAGCAAGTTTTAACAGCATTCCCAGGAATTCAGAACATCTATCTAAAAATCCAAACTTATTTGAAAATTTAGCCAATTCAATGCCCAGAAGACTTCAAAACATCATTGCAGGCAACGGTGCAATGGCGCTCTATTAAAAAAGAGATTTTTTTTATATGTTTTTAATTTTTGTTTAATTCTATTTATTTGGTTAACTTGATCTGGGCTTTTAATTATTTTGGGCTAGTAACTTTCGTCAAACCGGGGCCTTCCTTTCGAGGGATAGTTCCTTCTTCTTGAAATCGATTTATTATGGTTACTATCGTAGACTTGCTTCTTTTATAATCAGCTAGTCTAATAGACCACTTACTGTGTAGCTTTTGTTTAGTTAATAAAACATTGTTACTTTTTTGAAATGTGTTTTTTATTTTCAGTGGCCTTATATTCTGAATTAGTAAAAAATAAACAAGCCGTCTCCTTATAAAGGTTATATATGCCAAAAATATAACCTAAAATCACAAAGTCAAAGTCAGTATTGCACATAGGAAAATATAAAACATCGTATTTGCAGCTTGAGAGATGTGTAAGTGTTATTTTAAAGTTCTTTACAATTTTTTTACTTAAGACATAGTCTAATAATCTCCATGAAACACTGATTTAACCTCAAAAGAAAACTTACTTAATAAAGCCTTAATAGATACATAACGTATCGATGCAACGCAGTAAAATTTTTAATGGTAGCTTCAATAGCCTATTGGTCTCATACAAAAAGTCGGTGCAAATGGGTGTAAGAAGGTATATACGTAGAAATTAGAGGCGATAGTTAAAAGTAACAAAAACTCAGAAATTGCACTTAGAACCTTGATTAGTCATGTTTTAGAAGGGTTTTAAGTAAATGACCCTAACACTAAAAACTTACAATTTAACATCTTTGGGCTCCTTAGACCCGCTCGGCATATCATCTCTAGAGTTACTTGAATGAGTACTAATAGCCGATGGGGCGCTTTTCCTGCCTTTGGTGCGCTCTCTACTGGGTGGATCCCCTTGGCTCTCCGAACTGGGACTGCTGGGCGGCGAATCTTTGATTTGCGACTGCGAAATTGCCGCAAAGGCACCTATAAAATAATCAGGGCCTCTTTAAGTCATAGTCCACGCTATAATATTGCTTATATATATATACATATACATATATTCACATAGAAAAACCCACATTTTCGTTTTTACCCTCAAATAATTTTTGTTTGGGAATTTTATAATTGCTCTTTTTATTTTGTATTTTTTTTTTGTTTATGTTACACTATGCAAATAGGAATCCACGCGCTGAAATAATTTATTTCAATTTTGGTACGTTTACATAAATTTGCATCTTTCATTTTTTCCCATTAAACTTTTTCGGTCCTTACACACGCTGGAACGATGGATCCAAAGAAAAACACACTCTATCGAAAAATGTACGTACAAATACTACAAACGATCGATTTTAAGAAAAAGAAATACATGCGTGTTTAAAAACCTTGATATTTCGGCGGTCTTGAGTTCCCTTAGGTATTTATTTTGTGAGTTATAACTCAAAAAGAGGGATTAATATGAATCACTCTTCCCCTAAAAATTACTGTTTATTACTTTTAGTAAGATCACTCCTTATAGCTTCCTACATAATCAATTTTTGATGTGTAACTAGTCCAAAATGTTTATTTATCTTTCCAATACATATCTAGAGAGAAAGGTTACACATGACCTAGTATTTCTTGGCTAATTATTTTAAATACACCAAATCAATGTATACAGGGACTATTCGTAAAATAAAATTTGTATTACAAAACTGTCTTAAACAATAGTGATCCGCAATTTTATGATTTTTATGACATTTAGCCAATTTTAGGACGGTTTTAGAACACATCTTCAAAAATTTTGACAAATTATGATTCTATAACAAGTGGTCAACCTGAAATTTGAATAGACTTTTCCCTTCCAAAAATACCAAACTGAACAGTAATGCTAATGTGTTAAGAGAAGAAAACACCGGTGCCCTATATGTCCTTGTCTAACACATTAGCTTAAGACAAAGTAGTTTCCTCAAGATAGAAGATGATATTTTTGGAAACGAAAATAAAGAAAAAAATATATATTCTAAAGTATTCATAACTTTTTCATAACTTGGTATTGCTTAACTCTTCTACGTAAACCAAAATTATGGAGTAGCCAAAGACGTTTGTGACTACGTCAGAACACCATGTATACCAAATAAAATGTAATTTTAATTACCAGGTGGCTGAGGCTGCTGAGGTTGAGGGGTCGAGGGAGGTGAATTATTTTGGGAACGACTGCTGCGTTTCGGCATAGTGGCGGACGGAATCAGCACCGAGGGCATGCTATTGCTGTTGTTATTGCGTTTCTTGTTGGCCCTAGTTATTCTTTCGACTTTCTCATGGGACTGAGACCTGAAGTTTAAATGTAAAAAATAACTATACTAAACAAAGAACGTTTGAAAATTAACACCAAACGAAAAAATACCCTCCCGCCCTCCATGAGTGGGCCGTGGATTTTTCAGGATTCAAAGGTCGCCCGATAACTGACAAATGCTTGAATGCATATATCGTCTCTATGTGCAAGATTATCGTATCAAAAAAAGCAATTTTACAGGAGGGCCATTTTTCTGTTTCCAGCAAATGTTATGATTTTTGGTATGTTAAGACAAAAAAAAATGAAACTCAAAAAAAAAGACGTACGATATTTTTCCCTGGCTATTTTATCATAAATATCAAAAATTTATGAATTTGCTATATAAAGCAAGCACTTTACACATAAAACCTCAGTAAAAGCTAGAATATCGTAAGTGAAAAACTGAAAGCTCGCTAGAAATATTTTCGAAAGTTACCAAGTATCTTCCAAAATCCTTAAAAAGTAAAGTACACTTGATTTTAAAAAAAACGCATACATGCAGTCACAAAATTGATCTTTCTAAAAGTGTATAATATATACGGACTACCAGCTAAAATGCCTAAAAACTTCAAAAGTACGACAATTTGTCATATTGTCTAGGTCTCTAAAACTGAAAATATTTTTTTACTTAAATTAAAGGAAACCTTTTTATATTAATTTTTGCCTAATACTAAAAAATCAGCAAAAATAATGTTTTAGTAAAGTCTTTATTGAACAATATCAAATTATCACTCGAGTAACAGACGAAGGCTGTTCTATAAACATAACAATAATACGATGGAAACAGCGCTGGATTGAAAACAATTCGACGAATAGAAAACTTGGATTAGGACAACAACGATGGTAAACTTAGTACTAATTATTTTAACTTAAAAAAGACCTAGTCAATAATTTAGTATTTAATATGATCACCATTTTTCTCTATTACAAGCTGCAAACGTCTGGGCATTGAAAAGGTTAAATTTTGAAAATACTGATGGGCTTCTGAGAGCTGATCCAATGCGCGATAAATAGCATCGCTAAACTCTTCAGCATTTCGTGGTCTCCAATTTCTTTGGTATATTATTTTAACGATTCGACCCCATATATTTTCCATTGGGTTAAGGTCAGGGCTGTTGGCTGGCCAAGGAAGTGTTTCTATATTATTATTCTGAAACCATTGGCGAACAACATTAGCCGTGTGTACTGGACAGTTGTCCTGCTCATAAACGAAGTCATTATTTTCATGTAAAGCCTGTACAGATTTCAGCACGTTTTCAAGGATTTCAATATATCGTTCACTATCGAATCTTCCTTCGATTCTCAAAAAAAAACCCAAACCTCTAGCAATAAACCAGCCCCAAATGTTTACAGAAAAATGTCCAGCTTTTTTAATTTGGTTTGTATATTCGGGTTCAAATCTAGAATTCGGTGGACGATAAACTAAAATTCTCCTGCTGCTTGAAGATGATTGAAAATTTTTTTCGTCAGTGAAAACCACCCTCTGCCAGAAGTCATTATCACGAAGAACGTTGTTCAGTGCAAAAATCACTCTGGCCTGTTTTTGTTCTTCTGTTAGAAAAGGCTTCTTTGCAGCAACTCGACAAGAGACTTCTGATTTCGTTACTCTTCTATTTACTGTTGCTAAAGAACCCGGAAATAATGTTACATTAGTGCTTCAACCGACGTTGAAAAAGGATTTTGTCTGAGATGGTCAATAAGTCTCTCATCTTTCCTATCCGTAGAATTATTTTCAATCCAGCGCTTTTTCCATCGCATTATCGTCATTTTTCTCAACTCCAAAATGGGTGGTCCCTCTTCTTATAGACCAGCCGTCTTCTATAACTCGAGTGATAATTTGAACTTTTGTAAATGTTGATATCTGTGGCATTTTTAAGGATGTCACACTGAATTTTAAGCTGTCAGGAATACTAAGCTGGTGGTGCCTTATAATAGTATACACTAATGGAAAGCTAAATTTTGTGGCATAGGAAAAAATGCATGTATGTGTTTTTTTTGAAATCAGGTGTACTTACAATACGATAAAATCCAAATGCAATTTAAAAAAAACTAAACATTTTTTTCTTAAAAATTTTAGGGTAATACATTTAAATCTTCAAATGTGCTAACTAGATAATGTACGTGGCAGTGGAGGTTGCTATTTTATAGTAATTTCAAAAGCAATCTGAAACCCAACACGATCAAATCTAAATTGTAAAAAAATTGACTGCTCTAACCAAAAATTCGCAAACTTATACGGCTCCAACACAATAAATGCATTATTTGATTATCATTGGCCAACTTTAAAATCTTGCACTGTAAATCTAAACGAATCAAGCCGCCCTGAAACATTAAACGAGCAAACACGCACGAACACCTGCTCGGTAAGGCATCGGCCGTTATCGATTAAATCGCCAATGCACTTTTATGTACATTTTTTTAAAAAGTAATACTTTATGTACCAGCTTGAAAAAGTATTAAATATGTAGCGAGTGTGGAAGCCTCGGTGGAAGCTGTAGGGTCATTTCATATGAAATCAACCGAAAAAAAGGGAGGTTTGGCAGACCATCTCCCCGATTTCGATAATTTTGGTTCCACTTATTCCAACCATAAAGGGGATGAAAAATCCCAAATTTGAAATTTTTTTGACCATTTTTGAAATTGAAATATCTCGATAACTCCCAATGAGCATTTTTGTTTACCAATCTTCTAAAATATATTAAAATGGAAGCGAGATAAGTTGAAGCAGGAATATGAATATTTATATACTATAGGTTAAATAAAAGCTGTTTTCCCAGTCATCCTACTCTGATAATCAGCTGCGGCCCCGTGTGTACTGTATAGTTTTCGAATACACTCACAAAATTTTCATGGGCTCCAAAAATACTTGAGAAAACGGGGGAAAAATATTCATTTAAATAATACTTTTTTTTCACATATGTTTTTGGCTTTCTGGGAGAAATATTGAATTTTGTATTTTGTTTTTAACCCTAAACAAGCAATATTTTGATTAAAACACATGTTGAAACCCCATAAATAACGTTTTTATTTTGGTCAAAAACCTATTGTTGGAATCCAAAATGGCGAAAATTTACGACAATTCTATAAAAAAAAACCAATACAATTATACCACTGTTTACCTCTTTCAACACTATTTTAACAACGTTTTAAAACATGATGCTATTTGGAACAAAAGGCTGCAGATGGCGCAGTGTTGAATACTGAAGGTCCGTTTCTGCGAGCTTAACATAGTTACCATTGTTCTCTTTTCCTAAATGTATTCGTCTGAAAGATCCAGCATACTACACATACCAGGAAAAATACCCGCCTGCACACCCTTCAACCCCGCATAACTGTCAGAGGTAACTATCTCAAGAAGATAGGTAGATTGCGGGGTCGAAGGATGTACAGGCAGGTATTTCCCTGGTAGGCTGGATCTCTCTCAGACGAATGCATTTAGAAAAAGAGGATAATAGTAACTATGTCAAACTCGCAGAAACGGACCTTGAGGCTGCGTTGCGTTGCGTCGTAAGGTGATGTATTCACAATTGCCGCCGACCAGCCGTGCGCACTGTATGCACTGAAGTTTCACGGTGCATTTTTGCGAACTTAACACGGTTACTATATTGATCTTTTTTTCTAAAACTCGGTTCTCATATATGGGTTTCTTATGCGTGGGCTCCCCGAATCAAAACACGGATCACGTAGTCGAAGCGAGATTTGCCTATACAAGTTCATGTCGGTCCACGTGATGAGTTTTTTGAGTCAGGGTGGCCGCGCATGGGAAACGCTGGTCGGAATCGGGTGTAGAATGCATTCGATCCCGATATCTGTCATCGAAAACTATCTCAAGAAGATTTGGATCTCTTATCTCTCTCAGATTGATGTAATTAAAACCAGATAATGATGGTATGGTATCTCGCAAAAATGCGCATTTTGATGTCGCAAAAACGCACCTTTTAAAGTCGCAAAAACGAGCCTTTTGATGTCACAAAATTAACCTAAAAAATCTTGTTTGTTTTGCTATAAATTAAAATTGTTTTTTTGTTGTAAAAACAGTGGTATTATAACCACTATACAAAGAAATTAATAAAAACATTATAGAAAGAATGGGCAAAAAAGGTTTATGAATGAGTTCATAAGAATATTACAGGCACCAATTTATATAATTACCTATTGTGTGTGAGTTCCCAAGTTTTTATAAGTGTCTCTTTGTTGCTGGTTAATTACGTTTTTATAAGTGAGTTGACAGCAACATTTTAAAAACCAATCTATATATCTTTAATTGATAGTTACTTACGGTTTTATAGATGGGTTAACAGAAAGATTTCAAAAACAATTTATATAACTTTTGTCACTGATGACTTATATTTTTATAAATATGTTGGTGGAAACATTGTTAACACCAGCTTATATAACATTTGTTACAGATGACTTTAATTTTTATAAAGATGTCCGTGGAAATATTGTTAACACCAGTTTTATGTTACCTTAGGATACCATCAATTTAGAACCTTTAATAAAACAAATAGACAACCTCTAAATACCCTAGGGCATTAATGGAACCCTCTTTATAATAATTATATAAATTTTTGTCACCAGAGGTTTCTGAAAATGCTCATTGGGCTACTTAAACTTGGACGGTGGTTTAAAAATATATTCTGTTTCTGGGAATTTCGCCAAACTATTTACAAAATTCCACGATGGAGACTTGATGGGTTCGTAAAAAAAAATTATTTTAAAAATTTTGATTTTTTTTTCAAGAAAAATGAGGTCATGTGATACTTAATTAAAATGGCCTTTAAAACAAGCTATCACTTGCTTTTGTAGTATGTATAGTTCTCAAGATACTCATATTTTGATAAATGCCAGTAAAGACGCTCAATTTTAACCAAATGTGCAGGTACACAAAAAGAGTAATATCTTGAGAACTGTATATCGTACAAAAGCGAGTAATACTGTGTTTTATAGGTATTTTAAAGCCCTTTTTGATAAGTTTTTAAAATATATTTTTTTTGATGAACCCATCAAGTCTCCATCTTGAAATTTTGTAAATAGTTTGGCGAAATATCCAGAAACTATACATATATTTTTTTTAATAAAAAATTCTGTTTGTCAAAAATTAAAAAATTAAAATTAATTTCATTTTTTTTTTTAACAAAAAGGACATCATGTGATACATTATTCGAAAGGTAGTTAAAATACCTTTAAAACGAACTATGAACCACTCTACTAGTTTAAGTAGTTATCGAGACATTTATTTCTTTAGATACATGTTTAAGCAAAATGGTAGTTTGTTTTGATTTTCAAAAATTAATAAAAAAAACTAATGGTCAAAAAATTTTTCATTCCCTTTATGGGTAGAATAAATCTACCAAAAATTATCGAACTCGGGGAGATGGTCTGCCAAACATCTGGTTGATTTGATTTGAAATGACCCTGTATTTACTTTATGGCAACATGGTAAATGTTACATAAAAAACCCGGACAGGTAAAATAAACCAAACCTACCTTCCTCGTTTGACAGGCATCTCCGATTCGGTCGTCGGATTGTCCATTTCTAATTCCATGTCCATTTCCGTTCGAGTGTCCGCTTGTTTTTCGTAGGTAATTTTCAATCCTCCGCCGCTCATTTCGGAGTGTGTCAAGACCCCAGAATCGGTAGAAGCAGTTGCAAGCATCATAGAATCTACATAAATTATGTAAAATTTTGGTAAATAAACAGAAGAAACAAAAATTTTGTGTGGTAATTATCCGAAAACCGCATATCGATGGCTACTTTCCTATTCTATAAAATATCCGAGGGGCGCACAACTGAGCTTCGCGATAATCAACCTTGAGCTTTTTTGTTGTCCGTCATTGCGAGGGATTATTATCAATAAGAAAGAATACAAGGGAGTATATGAAAGAACACTCAACGAATATTTTGAAATCCCGGATACCTCATGAAATTCCTTGGGTTTTCCCGACAAATTCAAAATTCCCTGGGAATCCCCATATATATTATTTTGACCACATTTTCAATAATTAAAAAAGGAGAAACAATAACGCCCTCGACCCCTGTCACAATTTGTCACGCTTTAGTTGACTCCCTCCACAAAATGATGTCACAAAATTGACCCCCCCCCCTTTCGTAACTTAACCAGCCTGATTGTACGCTTTTTTAAACCGTGACGTGACAAGAAGTCGACCTCCCCCCTAAGCATATTTTATTGAAAATTAAAACAAAATCACTGTTACTAGCACACATCATTATTAGTTCACGCCCCCTTCTCCTTCCATGCAGCATTTTTTTTCCAGGTTTCTGTAATGCTTCAGCATGCCTGAATTTTTTTAACTTTGTCTGCGATAAACTGGTGCAATCATTTTTGTTTAACAGGACAGGACGTCCTCTTAAAATAAGTAGCCCTGGTAAATATAACCTAACCCATTCGGAGTTTCAAATACAAATTAAAAAACAAAAACTAGGCAAGATTTTTTCTTCTGCTGATTTTTTCTTTTCCAAAGTACAGAAAATTGAAGCTCTGAAAACAAGCTTACAATGAAGGGAAGCCATATGCAATTTTGTTTTTTTGTCAGTCCTGCCTAGTTCTGCCCAAGTACTGCCTAGTCCTGCCTAAGTACTGCGTAGTCCTGCCTAAAGACTGCCTAGTCCTGCCTAAAGACTGCCTAGTCCTGCCCAAGTACTGCCTAGTCCTGCCTAAAGTACTGCTCAAGTACTGCCTAGTCCTGCCCAAAATTTTATACACCTCCTGCCTATAGTTGTTCACCCCTCGTAAATATCTCAAAAAGTTCTTGTCCGGTGATAATCTTTGACATCGAATTGATTATGTTATTTTTCAGGTTAACCTATGAATGAGAAACCAAGTCAAGATCTTGGGTAACCTAAAAAGTTCCCAAGATTCAAAGGGTTTGCTCCACTGGGAAAACAAATCACCAGCGGCGTGCCGCTCATCGAAGCAAGGAAAGCAGTGCTTCCACTAGAAAAATATCATCTTCTTAAGGCCACAAAAACGTTATAGATTTGACAGAACTGCTTTTCTATTTTTTTTTGAAAGATCAATCACTAATGCCGTTTCGAGTGAGATCGTGCAGTGTTCAGAACACGGTGCGAAATCCATGTGAGGAAAAGTATAAATTAAAAAAGGGAAGATCAAAAGATCTTGGGATCTTCCCTTTTTTAGATTATTTTCGGTTGATGTAACTGATTTGAAAGTTTAACTTCTTGTTTTAAAGTATAACTTATTAGGACTTATAAGAAAGTAACATTTCCGTATTCTTATTTTTATCACTTGACATGTCATGTGTCAATTTATTGGCCGAATGTTCTATTAGACAAGTGGCCGGTGGATATCCGGAACCTGAATTCCAATACTCCAATCGAACTCACTCAGTTTCCTTCGGTCTACCAAATTACGTGACCTTGGCGTTTTCAGAATTCCGGCAGAATCTCGCTTATACAGAAAAAAACCTAACTTTTTTGTTATCAGATAGTAGGATTTATAAAAATCTACAACCGTATCCAAACAATTTTTCAAATTTTGGTGTATTTTTTTCAAAAAAGAAAAAAATCCAAAAATTGTTGTTACAGATTACTGTATTATCGACGAAGCTAAAGAAAAAGCCAGGTAAGATTTTTGACTATTGTTAGCCGTGTTTATTTTATTTCAGGAATGAAAGATTCCAGCAAAAAACTGTCTGGATACGGTTGTGAGGAATTCAAAAATAAACATTCCTGACAAATTTCAACGGATTTCGTTTTCTCGTTTCCGATATTCTGCCCGGTAAAGATTGGCCTAAAAACAGCAAAGCAGTGTTCTCAAATCTATGCCGTTTTTGTGGCCTTAAATGTAATTTTTGAGATAGGAAACAATTAGGTACCACCAATAGAGGTTATCTGCTAGGTTCTCTGTAATATATAATATGCCGGCAGCAGCAGTATGCCTGCTGCATGTGCCTCTTAGAATGCAAGTTTGCTTTCATTTTTCCTGAGAACTCTTTGTCGAGGGCGGGGATTTTTAGACTGCGTAGCAAGTATACACAGTAGACCACCGGCTTTACACTCGCTCCGAAGGATGATCGTGCTCCATGTTAGACTTTCAAATTCCCTGACTTTTCCAGGTTTTCCCCGACCAATTTTCTAAAAATTCTAGGTTTGTACCATATATATTTCTATAGATTTTTAAAAAGTGATCTGTTTAAAAGCAAGTTTTTTGTAAGTGAGTAATTACTTCGCCAATGAAATAATAACATAAATTCAACAAATTTTATGTTCCTTAACCGATTTTTATTCATTCAAAGTAAAAGAAAAAAATTTACTATTTTTTTACAAAACATGTCAAAATTCCAACATCACATGAAAAAAAAGCTAAAACTAGGTTTTATATTTTATTTCGACCCCCCTGTAATTTTTTGTTATTAAAATAGGAAAGCCCATATCATTTCACGTTTGACGAGGTACCACTCATAAAACTCGGCTTATTTATATGATAGTTACGTTAGCTAAAAGTTCCAGCAACCAAAGTTCTAAAATTTATAAAACTTGATAAAGGAACATAAATGTTATAAGAAAATCAAAACATTCCAATTACACATTTTCAATATATATACAAAAAAATCAGAAACACTCACCCCTACCTACTCATAATTCCAAAATGGCGGCAAATCCACAAGGAATTTTTTGACATGAACTATTATGAACATTAATTTCTTCCTGATGTACAAAATTGGGCTGTTCAGTTTTATAAAAAAAAATCGCCATTTTATGACTATTTTACCGGGGTAATAGGTATAGGATTATGAAATTAAAAAACATGCGGGCAAAAAAGCCCAAATGTTTTCCACTTCATTTTCTACTTTGATGTCGGTTTTTTAGATATTATATTCCTGGCAGTACCCTATCAAAAAATACTTTACTAAAAGTAATAAATTGTTATTTCACTCCTGTGGCACTCCACCATCAATAATTATATAAATCCACTCACCAAATTTCTGAGCTTTATCACAACTTTTTTAATAATTTCCGTGAAAAACATGTAGAGTACGTTATGCGAAACTAAGCCTTATGTACTGACTGCATAAAGAAATCCTAATCTGATCACTTATTTGCACTTTATAAGAACAAAGAGTAAGATTAACTTTATTAATCCCGAGTATACCTGTCTCTTTTTATCTAATCGCTTTTGAAAAAGAGGGCACAATTGGTTTTGCATGCGAAAAACTACTCAAGCCAGCCCGCCATTAAACGACCGGTAAATTGTCTCGCTTTTGTGTGCGTATAGACATAGACCTAAGCATTTGGTAGATGATCGATGGAAGATAAGTTTAGGATTCGATAGATATTTCGTGTTTGTCTTTTGCTGAATCAAAAAATTATAATTTGATTATTCCGGACCAATATATGTTTTTCCCATATAATTTTCCAGGTTTTTGTCGATTTTCATAAAATTCCCTGACTTTTCCAGGTTTTTTTTAGAACATTTTTAATTCCCTGACTTCCAGGTTTTCCAGGTCGCTACGAATCCTGACTGTATACTATTTATCCCTAGCCGCCCGCATCGGTGTCGCGTAGAAAATGGTCGGAGTCCCCCCTGGTTCCTTTGAAATCGTCACATCCAACATATCCTACCTCCTGCTGGGACTCCCAGCTGGTTCCTTTGGAATAGTCACCTCCAACACCGACCTGCTATCTCCTGCATCCAATTTGCCTGAGGTCCTGCGGCATTCCTTGTAGCAGTCCTGCTGTCCAAAAACAGAGGTCACATCTGGGTCGCGCGATCAGCAGTACTAAAGGAATCCTAACCTAATTAGGTAGGGTGTTACTCCTTTTTTACCTTTTAAAAATCCTTCATAAGCTGTATTACTATGCTGGACCGAAGAAGGTCAAATATTGGCTAATTTGGGAACAAAATTCGTAGCGTTTTTTACTTAGATTTATCAAGTAATTTGCCTGTATAGTTGACATTTTTTGGATATCCGCGGAAGTCACAAATTATCTATTTTTGTCCTAAATTCCTTACCTAGACAGTTTATGGGTAGACCCAGAGAAGTCACAGCAAACTTGACAAGCGTCACACATGTAAACAATAAAGTGCAATGTGACTTAAATGATATATAACAATTCTTCGGGTTGTAGTTGCAGAGTAAATCATAAATTCAAACGGTCAGGTGGTCTTCTGGTTTTTGAAGATCGTCGTAGAGGTAGTTGATTTTCATCTTGATCGTTATAGATGTAGAAGCACATGGATCAGGACTATTTGGAGATGAAAAACCATTAAACGTAGATGAGGATAAACCTGTTTCATTTGGTCGTTCACTTCTTGATTTACATTTGTAGCTGATGGGTTGGGCAGCAGGCGTTGTTGAACGGTTCCATATTTCCAATAAATTTTTCCATGATAATTCCGTGATTGTACCCTTGCTCCAATTAGATAATATTTGTTAAAATTTGGTTGACTGGCATTATTTTTGTCTGGTTTTTGACGTCGGATGAGATCTAATTCTGTTCGAAGGTTTTGTCCAAAAAGCAATTCAACAGGTGTGTTTCCCATCGAAAGAGGTGTTGATCTAAATTTCAGTAAGAAAGAATGTAGTTTTTTATGTATAGTTCCTGGTTCCCCGATCATTTTTTTTCATTTTTTCTTTAAATGTCTGCACATATCTTTCTGCTAGTCTATTTGTGGCAGGATGTCCTGTAGCGATAAATCTTTGTCCCATTCCATTTCTTTTGCAAAATTCTACAAAATCTATCGATTTAAAAATAGATGCAATGTCGCTTACAAGTATTTCTGGTAATCCATAACAGATAAAAATTTCTCTTAAGTAATGTAATGTTCCAGAAGTTGTGGGTGAATTTCATTTAATTTCTTAAAATCCAATTTTTTTTGATTATTTTGTCTAGAATAGTTTTGTTGCAAATTATGTTGAAAACCGGTGTTTTTCTTTGACTGTTGACTTGAAACTTTGTTGTAATCATTATATAATTTCCTGTTTTGGATTTTTGATGCTTCAATAGCTAGTGCAATTTGTACTTGTTTCCTGTAAGATTGTTCCACGAATTTCTTCCTCTGTTAAACCACGAATAAATTGTGTTCGTATAAATATCTCGATAACAGATTTTTTGCAGTTAACACAAACTCTGTGGTCTATACATTCAACTTTTATGTCAGTTTTTAATTTGTTCCTTAAGAGAAGCAACAAATGTATCAATTGATTCGTTTAAATGTTGAATTATTTATAAAAATTTATGTTGTTCGGTTACAATGTTCATTTTTCGTGATAAATGGTTGCGTAATAAATTAATAGTTTCATCATATGTTTTTGTATTTGATAAATCGGGAGAAGTAAGAGTCGATAAAATTTTGTAATAATGACTCGAAATTTTTATTAAATGGATCAAAATTTAAAACTTGATTTCAAAGTGTTTCTTTAACGTCATTTGGAGCACTTACTTGTTGTTGTTGCATGGTCTGAATCAGTTTGGTGAAAGTTTCGACAAGGGGTGTTAATTCGGTCATCTTTGGAATTCTTCTCAACTTCTTTTTTTATCAATCGTTGTCAAACTTTTGTATTGGTTGATTTTAATTAATTCTATACGTTATTTTTAATGACATATTTTATTTCTAATATGACACAAAAACATATCAAACTTGACAAGCGATTATATGATATATAACAAACGCAGTCAAAAGCATTGACGAGATTACCGAAGGGTCGCTAAGGTTTTAGAGGTCACGCGCAAAGTTGCCGCGAGCAACGGTTTTTAAGGGAAGCCGTTCTTTTAACCACTACCAGAGGTACGTTCACTTAAAGCGTCGGTCGTTGTCGGGCATGCTTTAAAATCTTCAGATAAAAAATTTGGGGGAAATTTACCCGCGTTCAGATTTAATGAAAATATCGTCCAGCGATTCGCCTTTTACGCCCTGCTCTAGGAGGTGGTTTTAATCGCTCGACCTGCGCAGTAAGTTTATAAAACCTAATCAAAATCAACCTTATAAATTATTTTTGTTAATTTTGAAAATTTTGGTTTCGACTGAAAATACGTAAATACATGGAACTGGAGAAGACAAATTTTGGTTTGAAAGACAGCAAAAACTTTATGTTGGTATAATGTTATAATGTAATGTTCGCGGCAGTATAAATAACTATTTTATATTCAATTTATTTTCGATAACTTCGTTTTTCTGCACCAGAGAGCGTCCCCTTAAGAAGAGTAAACGTTCGTGCACTTGAGATTCAAGAATTTACCACCAGACTTCCAACTAAATCTGACGTAATATGACATTATTTAAGTCAAAATTTAAGACATCACTTCGTTATTTGATAAACGACGTTGCTTTTATATCAAAACCAACGTTTTTAACGTCTCATACTGTGACGTAACTTTATACTGATTTCTCAACGTCGGGCTCACGTTAGTCTCTATCGTATACTCTTCTTACTGATTTGCCAACGTCGGTCTTATGTTGGTTTCTATGACTATTACTTGTCGTGCCCAACGGCCAATCGTCGTCGGAATCGGTTACGTTTAGTGATGGTCGATATAATATACCCTAAAGCCACTGTTTGACCTAATTGTCGTTCGGTTTTTTTTAACCTAATTTCACATTAATGTCCTAATCTTACTTTTTAACGTTCTTTTTTTGGTTGAAATTTCATTGCCTAATTCCCGTCGACTTTCTACGGAAACCAATTCCGATGTTGGAATTGACCTTAATAAACATGTAGATAGGTAGGTAGGAAAATTATTTTGCAATAAGGGCATCATTAAATTAATGTCCTTGTGACTGCATAAAGGATTCTATAAATTATCAGAATAATAATTATTCTATTATAATATGAAATTTGTATGATATTTTTTTAATTTGGATTATACTATGTTCCTAAAATTCTAATACGTCAGCATTGACCTCGTTGCATAACGCTGAATTGTAATAAGTTTTCTCCCCGTCGGGCATTCAGACGTAGGATTTCCCTACGTCGTTAACTTAAGAACTTAGTTAATAAATAAAATAAATCAAATACTTAAATAGTGTTAAATTGACCTAGTAATATATATAATTGGCTAGTAGTGGTAATAAGAGGCGGCCCTTTCTGCCATACCCCGTATCGCACCCTTATCCTCCCACTCTCTACATGTTCTGTCTCTCTCTCTCCGGGCCTTCCTTACAAAGGTCATCACGTCAGCCCATCTTAGAGTGTAGCTCCTCCTCTTCTATTGTGCACCGCAGATTCTTCCGCCCATCCACATGCTGTGCAGGCGGAGTCTTCCAACACTCTGCATATCATTGGGCAAATGAGGTATAAATTACTTACCGTTTTCTGGAAGAGCACTTTCCTCCTCAGGAATTGGACCACTAGTCACGTTAGAGCTACCCTGAGATTTCTCGGGCTGCGTTAAGAAGGGTGTGACCGCTAGTACGCTGGTTTGGTTATTGATAATGGGATTGTGGGGATTTATACTAGTGCTCGCCAAAGGAACGGACACGACCAAGGAGCCTAGTTGTTCTTGTTTCTGAGCCTACGAAAAAAAACTATTGTTTAGAGAAAAAAATACGACTACGAAATGTGCAGAAAATTCAACATGTAATCTAAGGTAACGCGTAAATAATGCGCCGTTGTGCGCAATTAACGTGCCATAATGTCGAGATTTTAAAATTTAATGTCGGAATGCCAGAAGTAAGGTCGTAATGCCAACAGTAATGTCTCACATCGAAAAATAAAAGTGCTTTACAACCGCACACCTAGTGCCTTGGTAATGTGACATAATACGACCGTAATGTCATATAATGCCGTAATACAGATGTATTGTGAGTTTAGTGTATTGAAAGGAGTTGATAACCTCTCGATAAGATGTTTAATTTTAATTGATTTGCATAAATGTGGTAAATAAAACCTACCTGAGCGACTTGTATAATAGAGGGCGCACTCGTTACCACAGCCGTCAAAACTTCGCTGACCGACGTCGCTTCACTTAAAATGGGAGGTGACGCAATCTCATTAACTGGTGTCAATATGGGCTGGGTGGTTATGGATGTCAGAGCGACTATGGGTTGGTTGGAGATTATGGATTGGGTTGTCTCTACTTTTGGCTATATTAAAAATGATGTTTATAAACGATTTGATTTTTCATGGGCAGTATATTTTTTTTTAAAGAAAGGGAATGTTTACTTAACTTTCTGTAAATAAACTAGCTGTGGATTTAGCAATTTACTTTTAAAGTGCAAAAAGACTAGTCTACTTCGGGCATACCTACTATACAATTAATCTACTACTTCTACTAAATACACTTCTCTCCACATAAAACTGGTACAGCAGAAGTTAGCAGCCTGTTTAATTTTTAAATTTTTATAGTCTTCTATGTCTTCCTATAAGTGACAATGTCAATGTGTCAATTATCCGTTTGCCAAAGAGAAAAAAGTAAAAATTGAATCAAATTTTCCAGGATCCATAACAACATTAGACAGAAAGATTAAACGTTCAAGGCTAAGGTGTCGCATTGCGGTAAAAAAAAAACTAAATGAGGAAAAGAAATAGTCTCGATTAATTTTTGTGTTGAATTATTCTCTGAGGGATGAAGAATCTTGGCAGCAGGTGGTTTTCACAGATGAGAAGATCTTTAAGTCCAACAGCGATAAAAACGCAAATTCTGGTTTATCTACCGCCAAGAACCCGATATGAAGAACGATATATTGCTGGAAACGAAGACCGGACGGGGAAATTTTCGGTAAATGTGTGGAGCTGGATACCGGCTAGAGGATATGACGCTCTATTTAGAATTAATGGGCGATTTACAACCGCAGTTTACGTTAATATGCTGGAAAATGTAATGCTTTCAGAGGTGAGAGTCCCTTATCCAGATCATTTTGTATTCCAACAAGATAACTGTCCAGTTCATACAGCCAGAATTGCGCAGCGATGGATCCAGGATAATAATATCGAAGTTTTGCCTTGGCCGGCAAAAACCCCTGATGCGAATCCAATAGAGAACGTTTGGGGACTTATCGCAAAGAAATTAGCAAGTTTTAATATCATTCCCAGGAATTCAGAACATCTAATGGACCTTATAGTAAGGGCATATAGGGAAGTTGTTGCTGAAAATCCAAACTTATTTGAAAACTTAGCCAATTAAATTCCCAGAAGACCTCAAAACATCATTGCATTGACGCGCTATTAAAATGAAGCATTTTTTTATATGGTTTTAATTTAGTTTTTTTTTATTTTATTTATTTTGTTAACTTGATCTGGCCTTTTATTTATTTTGGGCTAGTAACTTTCGTCAAATCGGTGCCTTCCTTTTGAGGGACAGTTCCCTCTTCTTGAAATCGATTTATTTTGGTTACTATTGTAAACTTGCTTCTTTCATAATCAACTAGTCGAAGAGACCAATTACTGTGTAGCTTTTGTTAAGTTAATAAAATATTTTTGCTTTTTCGAAATGTGGTTTTTATTTTTAGTGGCCTTATATTTTGAATTAGTAGAAAATAAACAATCCGTCTCCTTATAAAAAGTTTATATATGCCAAAAATATAATCTGACAAAGTCAAAAAGTCAGTGTTGCACATAGAAAAATATAAAAAATCGTATTTGCAGCTACCTTTTGCTGTACCAGTTTTATGTTGAGAGAAGTGTACAATTATTATATTTTATAGTATTTTGGTATTTTAACAAACTGACATTTTATGTCCAATGTTATGTTTAAACTAACATGTTTAGACAACTAATATTTATAAACAAACATACCTTAATATTCTTAACAGATTTGTCAGCCGTACTGTCACCACCACCAACTTTTTTACTATCCGCCTGTGAACTAATAGCCTTTTTACTTGCACTACTGTCAGTCTGGCTGTTACCGGAACTTACCGTAGTAGTCGAAGAACCGCCCGCGGCACTGACCACAACACTAACCTCACTTTGCACCGGGGTAGGTGTTCTAGAGTTACTAACTTTACGTTTTTTCGCTTTCGAGTCTTTCGTTTCCTTCTCGGATTCGGGAGTGTCCGGGGTTTTGGAGTCTTTTTTGTCACTTTTCTCAGGGGTTAGGGTTTCTACAAGCGGTAGAGGGTCCTCGGTTCTAGATCCGCGAGGGGTAGTTCGGCCTTTTTCAGAAGAGCTATAGAAAATGTTTTTGATCAATTAGTTAGTTAATTAGTATGAAAACCTGGCTAGGTAAACAAATAGAATTGTAGCAAACGTTGACACGTTCACTGTCTTGCGAAACACATATGGTTCGTAAATCCAGTTACTTATTAGTCCTGCGAATTATATGAGCGTCGTAAATGTAGGTAAAGTCTGGTCACACTAATTCTAGGGCTGTAGCAAAAAACCTAATTTTTGGAAACATTACATTTTTGGTTGCAGAATTTTGTACCAAAGTCGAAAAACTTTCTATTCCAATGACCTGGACTTTTAACTTTTTGGTTAAATACGACATTAGATTGATTACTTAGATACGAAAAGCGGGTCCTTTCATATGAAAGCAACCAAAAAAAAGGAGGATTGGCAGACCATCTCCCCAATTTTGATAATTTTTGGTACATTTATTCTACCCATAAAGGGAATGAAAAATCCCAAATTTGAATTTTTTTGACCATTAGTTTCTTTTAAATTAATTCTTGAAAATCACAAAAACTACCAATTTTGCTCAAACATGCACTTAAATAAATTTAAATATCTCCATAACTACTTAAACTTGGACAGTGGTTTATAGATAGTTTTAAAGGTATCTTAAATACCTTTCGAATGATGTGTAACATGATATATTTTTGTTTTAAAAAAAAAATTGATATTAAAAAAACTTTTTTTTTGGCCATTAGGGTGCAGGTACACAAAAAGAGTAATATCTTGAAAACTGTATACCGTAAAAAAGCGAGTAATATCTTGCTTTATAGGTATTTTAAAACCCATTTGATAAAGTATCACATAACCTAATTTTTTTTAAAACATTATTTTTAAATTTTTTAACCCATCTCCATCTTGAAATTTTGTAAATAGTTTGGAAAAGAAAAAAAAGAAAGAAAAAAATCATTCACATCATTCGAAAGGTATTTAGAATACCTTTAAAACAAGCTATAAACCGCTGTCCTAGTTTAAGTAGTTATCGAGATATTATTATTTCTTTAGGTACATGTTTGAGCAAAATGGTAGTTTGTTTTTATTTTTCATTCCTTTTATGGGTATAGTAAATGTACCAAAAATGATCGAAATCGGGGAGATGGTCTGCCAAGCCTCTGCTAATTATTTCCATTCTTCGAAACTAATATTTTAATAAAAAGAAGAACACATTTTTCATTTTGATGAACAAAAATAAGATAAATTTTTGTACAAAGAATATTTGGTCAACAAATAACTGAGTTATGAGCATAAAATTTTAAATGAAGGCTATGCGAAGGTCAACGGAAAAATATCGTTAGAACAGTGAACGTGTTTTAAGACGCAAGAGTACAATCAATAGAAACTTCAAAATGATCAGTATGTGCATTTTTGCCCACCTCAGTAGCGTATCGAATCCCGGCTAGGTGCATGGGTATGTTTTGTTTCTCTTTAACTTTTCAAAAATTTTGCAAAAACTGGGCATTAATCCTATAATAGATGGAAAGTCACAGTATAAATGTTTTTTTTTTAATGCGTTTTTGGACAGAACTCGAAATTCATTTGAGAGACGGAAAATTCGTGCATACGTTCGCCATCTTGAAAATAGTGTTATTTTATATTTAAGTAGCATCTTAGCTCCTATTGGTTGAATTTCAAAAAACTTTTTTTTACAGCGAGAAATATGTCGCTATATAGGGATTATTTTCTCATTGTTAACTATAGAAAGCAGGAATGAATTAAGAATTTTATGGAGTATATTAAAATATCTTATGAACTAAACGTAATTCCTAAGGCTACGTACTTACATAGTGTGAGAAATCACTTAACCTTGAAGTTTAAGAAGTTGGCTCCGCCCAAGGAGGGGCTTCCAAATATTTGGAATTTCAACACTTGGTTTACTGAAAATACCCTGATTCTGCCCAATAAAGGCAGCTTCAAGGAATGCATTTACCAAGTTTCTTGTGAGTGTGGTGAATCATACATAGTCGAAATAAAAAGACCACTATCTGTTAGGCTTAAGGAACATCAGACGAATGCCCAAAAAGGTGAAACTACGAAATCAGGAATCGCCGAACATGCATGGTCAAAACAACACCGAACGAAGTGGGCAGAAGCAAAGGTTTTGCACAAGGAGTTACACTGAAAGAAGAAGCGAAAATTCCTTGAAGCTGCCTTTATTAGGCAGAATCAGGGTATTTTCAGTAAACCAAGTGTTGAAATTCCAAATATTTGGAAGCCCCTCCTTGGGCGGAGCCAACTTCTTATACTCCAAGGTTGAGTGATTTCTCACAGTATATAAGTACATAGCCTTAGGAATTGATTGTAGTTTGCACATGAAGACGATCAGAGATTGTACTGATCAAAACGTCGTGTATAAATAAAATATATACAATGGAAGTCCGAAACAGTTAATTTCAAACGCATCATTGTCTTAAACTTTCAAACAGTTTATTTCCTGTTACTTCTGACGTCCCGCAAGGCTCAATCCTTGCAACGCTGTTTTTCATTCTTTATTCAAGTGATATTTTAAAATCTGTAAAAAATTGTTCACCTAAGGCCTATGCCGATGATACAAACCTTCAATATGGCTTCTATTCGCAAGAATATCATATAGCAGAAAAAACGGCCGAAAAACATAACTTGAAATTAAATTCATTTTTTTCGGTAAAAACGCAGATCAAACCCAAAATGTAATGCAACTTAAAATCAACAATACGCATGTATCATCGAAAACCCCAGTTAAATGTTTAGGTCTGCAAATCGATAATAAATTAAGTTTTTCTGATCAAGTCAACTCACTGAGTAAAAAAGCATTTTTTAACCTAAAACTGATTTATGGGTGCAAAAATATACTAACAAAAAAAACTCAAGAGAATGTTGTCAGAATCACTAGTGTTATCGCATTTTAACTATTGTAATTTCGTTTATGGGCCTTTCTTGACAGAACATAATAAACCAAAAATAAAAAATCCTTGTGTAAGATTCATTTGTTCAATAACAAAATATGACCACCTTAGTGAGGGTTGAACATTTTAAAAATGATAAAACGAACTTAATTACAATCTGCAACTTTCGTTCACAAGATCATGACAACTTCAAGTTGCCCCATATATTTATAATAAACTAAACTATGAGCTAAAACAGATAAATAACTGTAAATATTTGAAACATCAATACAAAAAACTTCTGCTGGAAATACAATACAGTTAAAAACTCTCCAATTTGAGCATGTAATTATTATATTAATATCAATTTCTTTGTAATTTTTTTTTGTCAAATATTTTTTGTCTCCTTTTCTTGTTTAATTATTACTTCTAATTAAAAATTTCTTTGTTTTCTCTTAGGGTAATATTTTTCTCTATTGTTACTTTTACTTTAATTATTTCTCTCTATGAGCAGGTGATTAGTATAAACAAGGATATTAAGTTAAAGTTTAGATCTCCCAATGAGCATTTTTGTCTATATAGAAGTTACAGCAAATAACATAAAACCTTCATAAAATAACCAAAAGTTATATTATTTAGTGTTGGTGATAATTTTATAACTCTAATATATCTCTTAAATGAGTAAAAAAGACTTGAAAAACAACTGACCAACACCAGCTTATAAAAATTTATGGTAAAAACCAATCTATATATCTTTAATTGATAGTTACTTACGGTTTTATAGATGGGTTAACAGAAATATTTCAAAAACCAATTTATATAACTTTTATAACTGATGACTAATATTTTTATAAATATGTTGGTGGAAACATTGTTAACACCAATTTATATAACATTTGTTACCGATGACTTTAATTTTTATAAAAATGTCCGTGGAAATATTGTTAACGCCAGTTTTATGTTACCTTAGGGTACCATCAATTTAGAACCTTTAATAAAACAAATATACAAACTCAATTCCTGTAGGAAACCTCTAAATACCCTAGGGCATTAATGCAACCCTCTTTATAATAATTATATAAATTTTTGTCACCAGAGGTTTCTGAAAATGCTCATTGGGCTATTACATAGAATTTGTACTTTTTTTAAAGGTTGTCTTTGACTCAACCTCGCCTTATTTTGTATTGTAAATTAAATACGATTAAAATAAATAAATAAAATTTTTTTTGAACATCAGCGTATATCACAATAATATTGAGAATTTCTTGTACTTACCCCTTATTATTATGGACGGACTTTGCCTGAGTTCCACTTTTAGCCGTGGGACCACTTTTTGAATTATTCCCTTTATTTCCAGAACCTGGTTTCCTACCGGGCCTTCCGGGAACAGGGGAGGGGGATTCTTTTTTTACAGGGGTGCCGTCTGCTTCTCTTTCTGAGTCGGAATTGTGGGCTTCGCTCACCGGCTTGTACGGAGGAATCGTCTTGACGTTACCTCCTTTTTTCTACAAGAAAATTTAGCAATTGAATATTATTGCCTTAAAAGAGAGCTGTCCATTCTTTTAAATAATAAAACAAAGAAAACCCTTTAAGTCTCTGAAAGGTAGTAATTTTGATTTTATTACAAATGTGTCATGGTTCCGATTCTTTAAAAATCGACAGAAAAACTGACTCGTCAAAATTCTGAAAGTGACTGTTTTTAAATCTTTAGTTCGACTTTTTTTCTTTGCATGGGAGTCTGCCTTTTGTTTAAATCCATTTACTATCAAGAACACATCTTACTGTAAAAAATGGTAAAGTTATTCAAAAATAAACATTTTTTGTATGTTTCTGACAGATTGGAGAAACTATGTAAAGCGGATAGCGAAAAGCAATATTCATGATTATTCCACCCATGTGTTAAAAGTCCCACCCGATAAATGTGATTTTGGAGAATTGCAGCGATAATTCTTTTGACTTCCGTCAATTGATAAGAAATACACTGATGATTTTTTACTTGGTTACTGTGCTCATTTTGTATACAAACAAATGGTTTGCGTTTGTCAAAGGCGATATACTTACTTTATTATAACAAAAACTGAGTTGCCATTGGCAACCGGCTTTTTCATTGAATTGTTTGTGGCATATGATTTTTATTAAAATTTCGTAAAATAAATCGGTTTGGAGCTTTTACAGAGGACGAAATCAACGTGTTTAGTTGGTTCACACGTAAATTGATTGTTCGAAAAAGTTTATACCAAAAAGAGATGGTGTGGATCTAGGTATACAATAGGACGATTTTTTTGTGTCCGTTATTAGGGATCGGTTTTTATTTATTGGTATTCTAGATCCTATTACAATAAATAGTTGTTTTGCTACTAATTAGTAATAGAGAAGGGGCGGCGCGAAGCCTGTTAAGTAGGCCTCCCTGGGCCCTTTCTGCCTTACCCCGAGCCTGCCCCTAATTAAGTAAAGTTACGATAGCTGTTTAATTTTATTCTTATAACAACTAAAAGAGCAATTAAATGGATCTAAGTTTTGAAATTTATTATCATCATTTCTTATTATTCGAGATAGGAGAATTTCTATTGTCGGGTCGAGAAAGTTGGATCTTTAAAAAGCGGAGTGTTTCTAAGGTCTCTAGTTGGTACAACAAGTCAATTTGTGACAGGAATTCAGGAGAGTCAGCTAAATTATTTAATAGCTTAAACAGAAAAAATTGCTAATTTTGTTTATGACAATCTCTAATTTTAACGAATGTCTTAAGATGACAGTTCTATAATTTAAATATCTAAGAAAATTGTTTTGCACTACCTCAAGTCTATTTTTATAAAATTCATAGTGAGGAGACCATACAATAGGACTATAATTAAGTTTACTATATACATATATGCACAGTATAAAGATTTCATTGCCTCAAGTGACGTAAAGTTTCTGCAATTCCTTAAAATAAAACCCATCATTCTATTACATTTCGCTATTACTTGATCGTTATGTTGATTGAATGTCATTTTGCTGTCGAAAGTACACTTCTCTCCACATAAAACTGGTACAGTACAAGGTAGCTGCAAATACGATTTTTTATATTTTCCTATGTGCAACACTGACTTTTTGACTTTGTCATTTTTGGCATATATAAACGTTTTATAACGACACGGCATGTTTATTTTTTACTAATTCAAAATATAAGGCCACTAAAAATAAAAAGCACATTTCAAAAAAGCAAAAATGTTTTATTAACTAAACAAAAGCTACACAGTAATTGTTCCAATAGGACTAGCTGATTATGAAAAAAGCAAGTCTACGATAGTAACCATAATAAACCGATTTTAAGAAGGAATGCACCGATTTGACAAAAGCCCAAAACAATTAAAAGGCCAGATCAAGTTAAAAATATATAATAAAATACTTATTTTTAATAGCGCGTCATTGCACCGTTAGCTGCAATGATGTTTTGAAGTCTTCTGGGCGTTGAATTGTCTAAATTTTCAAATAAGTTTGGATTTTCAGCAATAACTTCCCTATATTAGAATGAGTTCCATTAAATGTTCTGAACTCCTAGGAATTATATTAAAACTTGCTAATTTCTTTGCGATATTGGCCGTATGAACTGGACAGTTATCTTATTGGAATACAAAATGATATGGATAAGGGACTCTCACCTCTGGAAGCATTACATTTTTCAGCATATTAACGTAAACTTCGGCTGTAAATCGCCCATTAATTCTAAATAGAGCGCCATGTTCTCTAGCCGATATCCACCTCCAAACCAGAATTTGTTTTTTATCGCTGTTGGGCTTAAAAATCTTCTCATCTCTGTGAAAACCACCTGTTGCCAAAATTTTTCGTCCCTCACGAGAATACTTCAAAGCAAAAATTAATCGAGACTGCTTCTTTTCCTCACTTAGTTTAATTTTTTTGCCATAATGCGACACCTTAGCCTCGAACGTTTAATCCTTCTGCCTAATGTTGTTATGGATCCTGGGAAATTTGATTCAAATTTTACTTCTTTCGCTTTGGCAAACCGGTGCCTTTCTTTCGGTGGATAGTCCTCTTGAAATCGGTTTTTTATGCCTTGCTATCTTGCTTCTCCCATAATGAACAGCTACTTGCCGAATAGACTAACCACCGTCTAGTTTTGCTAAGATTTGAGCTTTATCAAATTCGCATTTTTTAAAATTTGGATGACACTGCCGTACTATAAAAATTTAAAAAATTAAACGGGCTGCTTTACCAGTTTTATGTGGAGAGAAGTGTAACTCCAAGCTCACATTATTGTATGGACCCTTTTAATGATTTTATTATTTAGCTGATCATTGTAAGAAAAAAGAGATTTGTTTTTACTAAATGTAATTACTTGACACTTGTCGACATTGAGATACAGCTTATTTTCAGTATTTTTCAAACCAAAATAGATCTCTCTCTGAAGTTTGAAACAAAACAAACGATGCAATTGAAAAATAAAATTTAAAATCCTCAGCGAAGCCAGCCAATTTGGAAAACGATACACAAGAGCGCACATAGGTGATAAAAGCGTTAAACAATAGTGGTCCAAGGTTCGAGCCCTGAACGACGCCTGAAGTTTCCTATCTCGCAAAATTTACTTTTCTAATAGTGTAGGTATTCCATTCACCAGTTTAAAATAGACGGTATGCTTCAAACTGATTTTGGCAATAACTTTCAAAGTCAAAAATGCACCAAAATTACAAAATTTACGAAAGCACAAATTATCATTCGAGTTATAGAAGACGGCTGGTCTGTAAGAAGAGCGGGCCACTCATTTTGGGGTTGACAAAATGACGATAGTACCATAGAAAAAGCGCTGGATATAGAATAATTCGATGAATAGAAAACATGGATCAGGACGAAAGCCTGTAAGTTCTGAGATACAAGATGAAAGGCTTATCGACCACCTCAAACAATCCTTTTGCCACGTCCGTTGAAGCATGTAATATAAGATAAGCAAAAACAGACCAGGGTTATTTTTGCATTGAATAATGTTCTTCATGATGATTACTTGTGAGAGATGATGGTCTTCACAGATGAAAATTCATCTTCAAGCAGCAGAAGAATTTTAGTGCCTCATCCACCAAATTCTAGGTTTCATCCAAAATACACCGACCAAATTAAGAAAGCTGGACATTTTTCAGTGAATATGTGGGGCTGGTTTAGCGCTAGAGCTTTGGGTATGTTTTGGCAAATCGAAAGAAGATTCAACAGTCAAAGATATGTTGAGATTCTTGAGGATATTATGTTGCCATCTGTGCAGATGTTTTACGAAAACAACGACTTCGTTTACCAGCAGGACAACTGTCCCGTGAAAACAATAATATTGAAACTTCTCTTTGGCCATCCAACAGCCCTGATCTCAACCCAATAGAAAATATATGGGGCCGACTTGTCAAAATTATATATCAGGGAAACTGGAGACCCCAAAATGCTGAAGACTTAAGCGATGCAATTCATCGCGCATTGGAGGTGCTCTCAGAAGATCGTGAATATTTTAAAAATTTAAGTTTTCCAATGCCCAGGCGTGTGTTTTTAAAAAGCATGGTGCGCCCCTCGGTGCGCGCACTAAATACTAATTTTTGTTGTTGTTTTAAGTGATATTGAATATTTAGTTGATTCCATTCCGTGGTGTTATTTTGAATCCATCATTTTAACTAACTCGGAGTGATAATTACTATTTTGCAATTAATAAATATTGTTTTTAAATGTATTTGTGTGAGGTTTGAAAGGCGATTTTTGGTATCATTAAATAATTATATCCGAGATTAAAACATGATTTTAGAAACAAGAAACTAAACTCAAAACCCTTCCTTTTGATTTTATCAATGTGACACAACGTCATCGTAATGCCGAATTTAATGCTGTCAGACATATCAAGCTTGTGGTTTGTTTGAGTATACATTAATAAAAAGTCAAAATTTGAAAATGCATGTATGCGTTTTTTTTTTTGAAAACAAGAGTACATTCGATACACTATAGGCGATATCCGCAAGCTTTCCTTGGTACTTTTTTTGGTATACCATTTGGTTAACCAATTGGTACCTGTGACATCATAGTAATGACGTAACGTGCCACTTTCTTCCGAATTCGTTCGGTAGGCTAAGAGAAACGAGACCTTAACCAAACCTTTTTGTTTGTTTTTGTGGTTACTTTCATATTTAAGTGGTTTATTTTGCTGCAGAAAATTTAATAAATGGCTAAAAGAATCTTCCACAACCAAATATATTCTATTCAAGAATATTTGTCAGTTGGTGTACAAATTTTTCATCATCTGTTGACCCCTCCAACAAACGTAAACATCAGACCTCGCATCGGACAGAAATATTTACCGTTGATTAACCTATGGGCTAACTCAGCGTTTTCGGTAAAAGTAAACGATACTCCATTTAGGAAACAATTTACCCTGTATGGGTCGTTTAAATCCGTTACAACTGAAAAACAAAAATTTTAAATCTAACTTATTTGTTTACATTTTTAGAGCAGGACAAAGGGGAGTAAGGGAGAGTGATGCGAATATAACGTAACCTTCATATCTGCTCGGAACAGTTGGAGACCGTGCTCGTACTAAGCGTGGGACCAGAGGTTTTCGATCAAGGTAGTCTCTCATACCCAAATGCCAATCTCACCTTCTCGTCAGAGATGAGCAACTGGACTTGACAGTTGTTAGGGAAATATTGGAAATTGTGTGTTGGCAATGTAAGCCCTGACAATAAATAAATTTGTCACTGTCAGATTTTTGATTAAGAAACGTCAGTTTAAAAATGGAATTTTGCTGTATCAAAAACTGTAAAAATACGTGCCTCGACGAGTTTGTATCAAGGTTTGTATTGTTCCGTCGTCCAACGGAGAAAGAAACTCAGGAAAAGTGAAAAGAAAACATGCATTTACCAAGCTGGAAAACTAATAATAAAAGCTGAATTTGCGAGGTAAGTGAGCTACAAGCAGTAGTTACGAACATACGCATTTAGCATATACTTCGTTAATAAATAACACATTATGTTTCCATGTTTTATTGTAAGAAAAAGAGTAACAAAAATATAGATCATAGGAATCTTTATATTTTACCTATTATATACATTTTTAGAGCTATCGTGTGTATTCACTGTTTCTTTTTGTCAAAGCATGACATATTTTACTAACCAAAAAAAATCAATCTTTCAAAATTATAAAAAGAGGCAACAAAACATCCGTCCATTTCATAAAATCCGTTTTACATGCAAATATGAAAAAAAACTAGAAAGAGAGGGCAATATGAGTTGCCCACCTCTGGTAAAACAACAACTGTCAAATGTATAGAGGGCCTCTAGTAGGAGCCGCAATCGGGGGTTTTAGTCGGTAGAAATCCGACACTACCCGGGCTGTCCTGACAGAGGGATAAGACTCTGTTTCGGGGGAGTGGATTGGACGGTTGGATCGGGCGTCTTATGCAAGATTTTCCTTCGATACTTTTTTTAAAAAAATGGGACAAAACGAAAATAGAGGGAGATAGCTCTATACCAAACCACAGAACCGTGATGCAATTTGACATACCAAAAAAGATACCAGAGTCACGGTGACGTCATCATTTTTGTATCCGAAATCGGTTGGTAAGCATTTGACAGACCAAACAGTGTACCAAAGCTTGCCGAAATCGCCTTATATATGATGAATTCTAGACGTTACACATTAGACTGACGTGCGTTTACTTACCAATTTACTATAATGATGCTGACAATAGCCACAATACTTGACGTTGTCCAAATAATTTCCGGCCTCTTCGCAGAGTAGGCCCAAACTTTGAGCGCAGGTCACGTGAAACTGGTACTTACAACCGACTTTGTTGCATTGCATACAGGCGCCCACCGATGAGCTAGAGTTTCTACCTTTTTCTTCGCAAATATAACAAACCTATAGAGAAAATCTGGTTTAAATTCAGCATATCGTAAAAAGGTGCCTTTTTAACAACAACAAAATTACATCATATTTGTGTATGTTATAATGCAGGAGACATTTTTACTGTTTTTAAACATTTAACTACACTTTTTAAGTAAGTAACGAATATTGCTAGCTTATTAGAATATTTGGCAACCATCAAAAATAAATTAGACTGCATGGCTATATTATAACATGATTATGACCAGGCACAGGGTGTTCCAAATTGAGTGAGAGGAGAAAAAAACTGGACCCTTATACTTGCAAGACTTTATTTTTAGGAAAACTTTAAAGGCATGAAAACCGCATCATGACAACTTCCTTTTAACATCCACGAATTTGGTGGTTCCGAATCGAGATACGCATGTTTCCAGACGCCGCACAGTGATTCGAGCTATACCCAAATATCGAAAACTAGTTTATCGAAATTTGGGATGGTACCCCCAGCTCTATAGTTGGAAGCGCAGGCGTGTCACACAATGTGGTGAATTACGCTTGATTGTTATTAGTTCCGTCAGAAATCTTGAAGACAGTAGACTAATGAAACATCGTACAATTTGTACTTTATATGGTTCGCTTTGATTTATTTATTTTTAAAAGTTTCGAATTATGCCTGCTAATGTACAAGGTACGTATATTATTTTACTACATAGCATGTCTTTCTTGTATGATTTATTGCGTATTTACGTACGGACAAAATTTGCCTCGTACTGTCCTTAGTAAATAGTTATCTTCCTGTAATTTCGGAACGATTTTCAAAAATACATCTGAAACCATCTGTGAGTTTCTGTAACTGATAAGTGTGTTACAGATTAAACTTTTTATTATGCACCAGTGGTGCTGCCAATATCTGTCAATTTTGATTATTTAAACGATTTTATTTAGCGTACCGGATCCTTTGATACATATTTTACAATACTATAAAAAAATTACGGTGGTGGGGATTGGTCCCAAATAGCATTTGGCCGTCAAACTACGTCCTCTACTGGTTGGCTTAAAAGCTAGCGGACTACAAATCTCAGTCCATACGACCCCAATCCGACCTAAATGGGGAATACAAATTCGGGTCGGTTCGACGTCGCTAATTATACTTAATTAATTAGTAGTTTACCCATGACGACGTGATAATACGTCCGCCAGCTTACGTAATTTTATATTATTTAATTGATTACCTAATGTGCTACTTGTTTAGTAAATTTCAGGTGAAATGTTATTAAAAAGGACACTTTACCGAGTAATCTAGAGCGAAATATTTCTGCGAGGGCCAGTTTACTGACAAAGTTGGTCAAGATGGAGCGAAAAGTATCTCACCCCCCCCCCCTTTCAAATTAGCACAAAATAGCAAAAAGAAAAAAATATGTAAAACATTTTTTAAAGCACTATGTCGGTGGTAATTAATACTAAAATCACTCAAGAATAATACCAAACGCATCTTTGAGACATAACTGAGTCTCTTTCATTTTTTTTTCAAGAAAAACACGAAAAAAATGGTTGTCAATAATACCAATTTATCACCTATTTGGACAAGGATACCGATTGCAGCCCTAATTTTATCCAAATCTAACTAGCCCACGTTAAACTACGTAATATGTGCAAACGTTCGGAATCCGCCTCCATTCTTCGTTGGCCATGTAACCAAAACTGACTTAAAAGAAGAATGACAGTTCAGCTGAACATAACCTAGAAAAATATTTTCCGTTTTTCCGTGTTTTTTCCTTAAAAACATTTGATTATTTTAAAATTGTATTTATTAAAGCACTGAATGAGCTTGAACCTGTCTCGCAGATGTAATAGAAGATTAACAATTGTTGGTTCCCCATAAAAAAAAAGCAATATTAAACAATATCAGTGTGCTCCAGATAAAGTGGACTGGAAGAAATATAAGTGCAGCAAGCCAAAAAATTGTGCAATTTGATGTCCCAGATGCAAAATTGTAGGTTAAGTATCCTTCTTTTTGTTTGTTCCTTTTTTGGTAGGTATCCAAATAAGGGCCCTGAAATGCGACGTCGATTAAGTTAACAAGGCCGACGATGTTTCGTGGTCGATTTAGGTATAGCCCAATGAGCATTTTTGTCTATATAAAAGTTACAGCAAATAATATAAAACCTTCATAAAATAACCAAAAGTTATATTATTTAGTGTTGGTGATAATTTTATAACTCTAATATATCTCTTAAATGAGTAAAAAAGACTTGAAAAACAACTGTTCAACACCAGCTTATAAAAATTTATGGTATATAGTAATGGATAGAAAAACATCATATAGATTTTATAAAACTTCCTTATGAGCCCTCAAGTATAGAGATTATTATAAAAAGGTTTTACAACTGTTCTAACAACACTACATAACAAATTAAAGGTTTTTATGGATTTAGAAATATAGATTTTCCATCTTTCTTCCCTTTGCTGGTTATGTATTATTCTTTTTCTTTTTACAATAAAAAAATTTATAAAATGGTGTTTAGCAATCTTCTAAAATAAATAAAAATGAAAGTGAGATAAGCTGAAGCAGGAATATGAATATTTATATACTAGTCAAATAAAAGCTGTTTTTCAAGTCATCCTACTCTGAAAATCAGCTGCGGTCCCGTGTGTACTGTATAGTTTTCGAATACACTCACGTAAATTTCATGGGCTCCAAAAATACTTGAGAAAACGTGAAAAAAAATATTCATTTAACTATCAGTTTTTTTTTTCATACGCGTTTTTTTCTTTCTGGGACAAATATTGAATTTCGTATGTTGTTCTTAACCCTAACAAGCAATATTTCGATTGAAACACAAGTTGAAACCCCATAAATAACGTTTTTAATTAGGCCAAAAACCTATTTTTGTAATCCAAAATGGCGAAAATTTCCGACAATTCAATAAAAAAAACAATACAACTATACCACTGTTTACCTCGTCAACACTATTTTATAACCCTTTTAAAAAATGATGCTACTTGGAACAAAGGGCTACAGATGGCGCAGTGTTGGACACTGATAGTCTGTTTCTGCGAGCTTAACATAGTTACCATTGTTCTCTTTTCCTAAATGCATTCCTCGAGAGATCCAGCATACTACACATACCAGGAAAAATACCCGCCTCCACACACTTCAAGCCCGCATAACTATCAGAGGTAACTATCTCAAGAATATAGTTAGATTGCGGGGTCGAAGGGTGTACAGGCGAGTATTTTCCGGGGTGTTCACATTTGCCGCCGACCAGCAGTATCAGCGTATGCGCTCGACGTTTCACGGTGCGTTTTTGCGACCTTAAGACGGTTACTATATTGTTCTCTTTTTCTAAAACACGGTTCCCATCTATGCGTTTCTCATTCATGGGTCCCCCGAATCAAAACACGTATCATGTGGTCTAAGCGAGATTTGCCTATACAAGTTCATGTCGGTCCACGTGATGAGTTTTTTGAGTCAAGGTGACTGCGCATCGGAAACGCTGGTGGGAATCGGGTGTAAAATGCATTCGATCCCGATATCTGTCATCGGCAACTATCTCAAGAAGATTTGGATCTCTTATCTCTCTCAGATTGATGTAATTAAAACAAGATAATAATGGTATGGTATCTCGCAAAAACGCACCTTTTGATGTCGCAAAAACGCTCCTTTTGATTTCGCAAAAACGCGCCTTTTGATATCACAAAATTAACCTTAAAAAATCTTGTTTGTTTTGTTATTATAATTGCCAAAATAAATTAAAATTGTTTTTTTTGTTCTAAAAACAGTTGTATTATAATCACTGTATAAAGAAATTAATAACAACATTATAGAAAAAAACCTTATGGGCAAAAAAGGTTTATGAATGAGTTCATAAGAATATTACAGACACCAATTTATATAACTATTGTGTGTGAGTTCACAAGTTTTTATAAGTTTCTCTCGAAATATTTTCAATCTTATCTTATATAAATTTGTTGTTGGTTAATTAAGTTTTATAAGTGGGTTGATAGCAACATTTTAAAAACCAATCTATTATATATCTTTAATTGATAGTTACTTACGGTTTTATAGGTGGGTTGACAGAAAGATTTCAAACACCAATTTATATAACTTTTGTCACTGATGACTTATATTTTTATAAATATGTTGGTGGAAACATTGTTAACACCAATTTATATAACATTTGAACCGATTACTTTAATTTTTATAAAGATGTCCGTGGAAATATTGTTAACGCCAGTTTTATGTTACTTTAGGGTACCATCAATTTAGAGCCGGCAGCAGCATTTTCAGAAACCTCTGGTGACAAAAATTTATATAATTATTATAAAGAGGGTTCCATTAATGCCCTAGGGTATTTAGAGGTTTCTTACAGGAATTGAGTTTGTATATTTGTTTTATTAAAGGCTCTAAATTGATGGTACCCTACGGTGACATAGAACTGGCGTTAACAATATTTATCTTTATAAAAATTAAAGTCATCGGTAACAAATGTTATATAAATTGGTGTTAACAATGTTTCCACCAACATATTTATAAAAATATAAGTCATCAGTGATAAAAGTTATATAAATTGGTTTTTGAAATCTTTCTGTTAACCCATATATAAAACCGTAAGTACCAATCAATTAAAGATATATAGATTGGTTTTTAAAATGTTGCTATCAACTCACTTATAAAAACTTGGGAACTCACACACAACAGGTAATTATATAAATTGGTGCCTGTAATATTCTTATGAACTCATTCATAAACCTTTTTTGCCCATTCTTTCTATAATGTTTTTATTAATTTCTTTGTATAGTGGTTATAATACCACTGTTTTTACAACAAAAAAAAACAATTTCAATTTATAACAAAACAAACAAGATTTTTTAGGTTAATTTTGTGACATCAAATGGCTAGTTTTTGCGACTTTAAAAGGTGAGGTAAACAGTGGTATAATTGTATTGTTTTTTTTTAATAGAATTGTCGTAAATTTTCGCCATTTTGGATGCCAACAATAGGTTTTTGACCAAAATAAAAACGTTATTTATGCGGTTTCAACATGTGTTTTAATCGAAATATTGCTTGTTTAGGGTTAAGAACAAAATACAAAATTCAATATTTCTCCCAGAAAGGAAAAAACATACGTGAAAAAAAGTATTATTTAAATGAATATTTGTTTCCCCGTTTTCTCAAGTATTTTTGGAACCCATGAAAATTTTGTGAGTATATTCGAAAACTATACAGTACACACGGGCCCGCAGCGGATTATCAGAGTAGGATGACTGGGAAAACAGCTTTTATTTAACCTATATTATATAAATATTCAACTTATCTCACTGCCATTATAATTTATTTTAGAAGATTGGTAAACACCATTTTATAAATTTTTTATTTTAAAAAGAAAAAGAATAATACATAACATGCAAAGGGAAGAAAGACGGAAAATTTATATTTCTAAATCGATAAAAACCTTTAATTTGTTATGTAGTGTTGTTACAACAGTTGTAAAACTTGAGGGTTCATAAGGAATCTTTATAAACTCTATATGTGGTTTTTCTATCCATTACTATGTTCCATAAATTTTTATAAGCTGGTGTTGGTCAGTTGTTTTTCAAGTCTTTTTTACTCATTTAAGAGATATATTAGAGTTATAAAATTATCACCAACACTAAATAATATAACTTTTGATTATTTTATGAAGGTTTTATACTATTTGCTGTAACTTCTATATAGACAAAAATGCTCATTGGGAGGCGTTAAAACAGTCGGCTTTGAAACGTAAACTGACGTGAATCCGTCTGGCAAATATATGAACAAATTACTTTGCTTATTTTGACGTCGTTTAAGGTTCGCATATGCGTACCTGACTACGTAAACGTCGGATTTTACTACAAAATACGTTTGTGGTTTGACTTACTAGTAGACAAGTTTATTTTGTACCTAATACGACGTCACTTTATGGCAGATTAGGTTGGAAGACGGATAAATGCTACTTGGGATGGAGGGGATGTATCGGAAAATTCATAACTTTTAAACCAAAACAGCTGCGAATATCTAATTTTCTGGTTTCTGTTTTACTAAATATTTCCTAATTTTAAAGAAAGTTAGATCAAACAGATTTCTATCGATCAACTATTTTCGCGGCTTTTTGTTTCTTGTCTTTTGGAGAATTTGTTTTATTTTATTCTAGGTGGCCCAACATTGATCACAAATGGTGATTTGCTTGAAGCTTGGCTTTCCTCCGAACAAGATAAAAAAGTACTTGTCACAGCTAAGCTAGAATGGCTGTGCTGTCAATGTCAACTATCGGACAGACTTAAACATCAAGTAGCATCTGAAAAATTGACTGTGACGGGACCAAGCAGAGGCAGGCCTTATAAAAGCTTTGAAGAATGTAGTATGAAGACGAAAAAGCGTCATTTATCACATCTGGTTACTGATTACACCACCGAAGAGCTGCGGTTTGTCTTATGAACATATTTTAAATACATATTTAGGCATATACGCGCGTTCTGATTTTTGTCCTTTTTTCGTTACTCATCCAATCACGATACTTCCCTCATATAGAGGGAAGTAAAAAGAGTTAAGTGTAAGTAAAAATAAATTTCTTGTCTTAGATTTAGTACAAAAAATTTATAAAAAACAACACGGCTCACGTTCGATTAATATCACATCAACCTATAATTTTACATCACCCTGTATGTAAACTAACAATGGAAATTTTAGTTTAAATACAGGGTTAGTTAGTTTTATATCTATTTTTCTTGATTTACAGAAATATTATACGTTTATTTTATAGTTAAAATTTTAATGTTGTCTTGGACACTTAACCATCTTAGTTGAAAGCACTCTACAGCACTGTAATTTAATAAACTTTTGTTCTAATGATAGCTTAATTAATTAGTTTCTTAAAACAAATTATGATTGTTTTTCACAAACCAAAACTACACTTTTTTGCACTCGACGCGCGTTTCGCTAACAACGTTAGCATCATCAGGAGACGATAAACATTGTTAGCGAAACGCGCGTCGAGTGCAAAAAAGTGTAGTTTTGGTTTGTGGAAAACAATCATAATTTTGTTTTAGTGCAACCAAAGGTTCCAAATTCCCAACATAATTAGTTTCTTGATAATTTAATTTTATTAAAATCCGTTCAATACAACAAATGCTATGATTTTTGTCCATATATCCCATATACTCGAAGCATTGTGCACTACTACGTAAACGTTCTGTCTGTCGGTCTGTCCGTCGCTCACTTTGTAGCCACTGTAACTCAAAAACCCCTCCATTAATCATAACGAGATTTTACATAACGATTACCTGTGTTGACGCGCAAACCCCTACTGTTTTTAAACTTTCCCCATTACTCTTTGAAAAAAACTTCATCCCTAAAAAAAATATTATTCTTTCTTACCTTGTGATACCTTGTTGCAAAATATATACAGGGTGGATTCTTTAAATGGAACGGTGCTTCTAGCGACTTTAGGGAAGAGGTTTTAAATAAAGCTAAAAGCGAGTTTTTAATGATTCTTTACGGACTTTGCGCCCACGATAAAAAAAATTTGGGGCCCCCAACTGGAGGCCCAGGGCCTACCAACTATTTTTTTTTAAATGAGAAGGTACCACTTGTGGCACTTTTTTGGAAAGCTTGTTAAAAAAAGAAACCTAACGCACTAGTTTTTTCGACATCTGTCAAAAATTTTGGCGGCCAATTTGGGGGCCCTCACTGAAGGCCCAGGGCTTACCAACATTTTTTTCATGAGGAGGTAGCACTTGTGATCCCTTTTTGGAAAGCTTGTTAAAAAAGAAACTCGATTAAATAAAAAAAAAATTACCTCTGTCAACCAATGTGTCCAAAATTTTTAAAAACCTATTTATGGTCAATGGGGTTTTCCCACATTTTTGGGAAGCAACGGAATTTGGTACCTTAGAGTGAGTTATCCAAAACGCATTTATTATTTCTTCTGAAAAACTCATGGTTTTATAGAAAAATTTTTTTAAAGTTGGAGTTCTACAAAAACGCTCAAAAAAATTTTTTAGCCAACTAACTTTACGAGAAAAGTAGCGAGTGGTGACCTTTTTCTCAGCCTCTTCCTAACTTCAGTTTAATGCTTAGCTGTCACTAAATGTCATTTCTGTTTAGTAAACAATCTGTTAAAAGTTGTATTTATTTTTTCTCGAGCTTTTTCTGCATCAAAATGAAAAAGTGCGTTTTCCGCGGATGTGAAAATAAATAAATGTGAGAATTCCCCTGGAAATTTAAGATATTTTTGCCCTTCCCTTTGGGACCAAGAAGAAAATTGTGGCTCTAGAGGCACTAAAGCTGAAAAAATTATCCACGGCTGGGCGCAATAGTGTGTGAAGATCACAGCTGAAATTCAAATACAACCCCATTAGAGACATCGCCATCCAAAGGATAAATTTTTCTTTACAAAAAAAGATTTCATGATCATGTAAAAAAATATAGGTTTACTGTTGATGGTTCTCGCGTAAAATAACCCCCGTACAATCTGTTAAGACAAGTAAAATTTAGGTCACTTCTTGTTTAACCCATTATTCTTATGGCAATAAAGTTTTTAAATAAAAAAGAGAGTTTTACCAACCACCACTGATTTCAGACACAGTCCATCCACCAGTCGGCCCTTCAACTATAACGAATCGATAACAAAAAAAAACGAACTTTACAAAATACACCGGAGTACCACAAGAGTACCTACATACCGGGTGCGACTTGGAGAATAAACGCAAACATGTGTTTCACCCTTGTTAAGGATCATCGGTACGCCATAAGGTTTTATAGACAAATAATACGAACGATCAAATTCATGAACAAATGCTCGGCAAAACATTATTCATAACAGAATGAGAAATTATGGATAGTGGGAATTTGTTTGAAACCAGTCAGGTGGTAGAACTAGTGGAGGAGGCCAAAAATCCAATAGTTTTCTGTTGGTAAAACTCTTTTTTTTATTTATATTTAACTCCACTATAGACATTGGGAATTTATATCTCATTCTGTAATAAGACTTTTGTTGATTTGCTTAAAAACTGGAAAGAAAAGATTTATTTAAAATTGACCGAGCCAAACTTCCCACTTATGACATAGAAAAGTCTGATAAGGTCAGTCCTCCCCACCTTTATGGGAATCTAGGGACATATAAAACTTCTGTAAAACTTTTTTTTAGCTCCAGTGATGGGAGTGAAAAAATATGGTAAATCACTTCAAGTTATTTTTTTCTAATATTTTTTCTTCAAGTTTAGTGGAATTTTTTTAAACTATTACCTCAGGGTTAAATTTTTTGAAGTTTATGAAGTTCATACCAAGTAATTTCGAGAGATGCATTGATTAGCAAGAGTCAATGTTTCTTCCCAAATTTTTCTTAAACCAAAAACTTCTGGGTTAGTTTTCCTGCCAAGGACTGGGTTGGGGTCGAATCTCGTATTAATTTTAGATGTTAGGAAAATCAAGTTACTAATGCATCGCAGACGAAAATTTGTGAAAAATGATATTAAAAATGACATTATTTTCACATTTGTTAATGCCATTATAGAGCCACAAGCAAAATTTTTGAAAGAACCCCTGCACAAAAACTTGTAAAATGTAACCGTATTTTAATGTATTGAAAGTATTGTACCAAAGGTCAAAATAGTGAAATTCTGTGAGGATCGTATATGATAGGACATATGAGCCGTCAAATAACAGATGTCTGGCAAACACCCAAGAAGACTTTTTTCTCATAACTTTCAACCGAAAAAAATCTTGGGTGGAAAAACGAAATTCAAAATTGAATGCGTTTTTTTTAACTTCTTTTTTTTATTTCTCTTTTGTTTTAATCGCCTTAGGAGCATATTCCTATTGGAAATATTAACACCCCATCCCCAGGACGAACCCATATCAGATGACTTATAATAAAGTACAAGTGCGGAATGATGCCGATTTGTGAGTGATTCAAAATGATGTTTGGGGTGGGTGCCTAGTGGTTTTATACTGTCTGAAATTGTTTCAATCTTGTTTTAGAAGCATGTTCTGTAAATAAGATTCATTTTGGGACCTTCAATGGAAAAAATTGTCATTTTTAATATTACAATAGTTTCATATAATTTTTATTTTTAATAAGTGAAGTGAAATAAAATCATTGCCTGTTCTTTTGTTTTGTAAGAAATAAATATACCTACTGTAGAGCGTTTACCATGTTGTATGTATCCTAAAACTCAAGCTTTTAAAGGGGGACAAAAAAATATCAAGACTAAAGTTAAATAGTTTTATTAAATAATATGGTCAAAAATACGTACTATTTAAACAAAAGGAGTGTTAGATACACAAGAGAATAGCAAATTATTAATAAAACAAAATAAAGAAATGTACTATTTTAATTATACAATTTTTTATTATTCTAAATATACAAAACTTTAATTTTATATCTGAAGGAATCCAAAGAGGTGGAAAAAAATATACACATTATTAGCAGAGCTTCGTATAGGCCTATTAAGGTTGTAATTTGTATTATAATATTCTAAGTTAAAAATATTCCTATTTCTTGTAATCCGCTGTGGAACCCTTAAGCCAATTCTATGTATTAATTGAGGAGAATCAAACATTGCACTTAAAATCTTGAAAATAAAAGCTAGATCAAGACATTACTCGACGGTTTTCAAGAGTTGTGACCTTTAGTAATTTTAAAACATCACAATAAACTATTTCCCCAGATGGAATTTTAAGTTTAAAAGCTACAAAACGTAAGAATTTCTTCAATACCCTTTCCAGATTTTCTACATGACATTTATGAATGGGGACCATATGGAACTACAATATTCTAATATTGATCTAACAAGAGAACAATAAACATTTTTAAAACAGATTATATTGTTAAATTCAGATAGGCTCCTTTTTAAGAAACCCAGTAGTTTAAAAGCTTTGTTACAGATAAAGTTATAGTGATTTTTAAAGCTTAAGGTTGGGTCAAATAATACCCTTAAGTCTTTAAATTTTGTGAAAGTGTTGAGATCATTCTGCACTCTTTCACAATCCCTAAAATCTTTAACAATTCTAAAAATGTTTTAATCGTCTGCATATAGAAGGATTACACAGCTACAGAAACAGTCTGAAATATCATTAATAAAACAGATGAAAAGAATTGTAGACATAGGTCCCCTTGTGGTACTCCAGACTTTACTAATATCTCTTAGACAATTTTTTATCCTAACAGCCTGTCTTCGGTTCTTATTATGCCAAGATTTGTACAGGGAATCAAAACAATGTATTAACATCAATCAGTGAAGATTTTTTTTCTTTCAAAATCTTTGTCAAAAGACATTTTTAGCAATACCAAAAATAAATTATGGCGGTACCTTACATTGAGGTTTTATCTCTTAACAGATTTTTTAAGTTTTTGGTGGTCCTGTCATAAGACTCCTCTGTAAAAAATTGTGCTCCACCAATTTGGATAAAATTTTAGTATGTTATTGTCGTAGTCAAAATACACAATACAGAAATCATAATGAAAATTTGTACATTATAAATGGTTTACATGAAACAAGAAATTTTATTCAAATTGCCGAAAAACAATGTTTCACATAGAACACTGCAAGATTTGATAAAAAACGGTACTTCACTTTGGGGTCATTTGTGATCTATCACTTTGAAGTTTCTACAGAGATAAAAAAATTCAGGCTGACAACATTTTTTGGAGTTCATCATATATTTTTGTGATTTTCACAAAAAAAATCCATGTTTTATAATTAATTTCCGCGTTTTATTAAACAACTCAATGTTTTGCATTAGTTTAGGTAGTAACTATATTTTTGGTATTACTGTAAGTATGCGCGTTTTGAGATATCTACATTTTTTATGACACTTTGAGATTAAATTTTTGTTTTATGACCAGATATTTAAGTAACGAATGAGACTTTAAAAAAAATATAAACATTAAAAAACCAAAAAAAAAACGCAGAAATTAATTAAACAAACACGGATTTTTTTAAGTGCTTTAGCAGACACATATATCGCCCAAAGAACCTTTTCTTGAATATCTATAGCTAGCAGCTACAGTAAGTAAGGATATTTTTAGAAGTTCAACCCTCTTTCCAACCTCCCACCACCATTAAAAACTCATTGCTTAATGCCAAAGATATTTTGTAAAAATTTTTATAAAAATCGGTTTAGCAGCTCTCCACTAATGTAACAAAAAGACACCACACCAAAACATGGGTATTGGCTTCTCAGGTACAAGCCTGATTTTGACATTTTAATTTTTTGAATTTCCTTCAAGACTTCATCTTTAACTTTTTCCCCCTCTCCAGTGCCTCAGTACCCAGGTGTTTAGAAGCGCCAATAATAGCCTCAGTTAACGTTATTCTGCCAAATCGCAAGCTGTGCCATAATGGAGAATTGGCTTGAAATCGAGTATCCGTTTCAGCTTCGACACACAAGGAATCGCTCATACTTGACCGCATGTAATTAATGAACCTGTCAACATTCAATTGGTCCATTTTCTCTGCAGTTTTAAACTTGAACCAGAGCTGGTATACATCGATGTAGGTGTACTTGTCTTCAGATCGCAAAAGGGTATATATTACCCCTTTGTTATCTGCGCAGATTTACATCAATTGAGACACATAATTATCACTTATTGGTCCGAGGGCTGGCACGTCTTCGTTTAAGTGACTGCAAATCCATTTTGTCATTTCCAACATCAGCCAAGGCAGATTTCTGCTAATATTATGTTGTAGAGGTGCAGGCTGGTTCTTCACTTCTTCTGTGAAGCCAAAAAAGGACAGCAATGGCATGCTTGCAGCCCCCTAAAAGTTAAAAACAGTCAACAATTTTCTAATAACAGGTTAAAAGGAGACACATTCTGCTTGCGTCTTTTTTTATCTTGTGAAAACTAAATTTGCATTGTGTGTTCCTAGCTTAACAGAAAGTGGTACAAAAAATACATCATAGTTAGAAAATACCAGAAAAATATTTTTTTAAAAATGGCACCAGCAGGCATGTATAAATTTTATTTATCTTCAATACCTCAAAAATTACTGATCTGCTAATTTTTGTTGAAAATATTATTTCTTTTAATGTGAAAACTGTACGTGTGTTGCTAGCTGATGCGGTTTGTGAGTTATGATTTTCAACCCCCTTTCTTACCCTCTTTACAACCCTCACCCCCATCAAAAACTAATCAGCTCATTCTTTGGTTCCAAAGAATTTTTGTGCTAAATTTCATCAAAATCGGTTAATTTAGTGGCTTTTCAGTCATCGTTGTCCAGACAGACAGACAGGCAACAATTAAGAAATTTTGTATTTAGGTCTTTCATGTTTATTTGAGTTATTTTGGCATAAAGTGGTTTTTTTTTCGCTTATATTTTTGTTCTTGAAGTTAGAAGACAGAGAAATGTGAAATGACGCCAAAATTTGATAATTAAACAAGTCTCGGAGATGGTTTGGGGATACAACCTTTTAATGTCTAAAAAATTATTCCAATGTTCATAGCTCTTCATTTTGTCCTAACAAACGTAACTTTTTGTGTTGGTATGCTCTATACCACAACAAAAAGAGCAGCTCCTAATATTCTGTTAGTTTGGATACCTTAAAGATATAATTTTCCTACCAGGTGTAATTGCAAAACAGTGGCAGCTGCTATTCTGTAAGTTATAATTTTACCTCTTTTTCTCAAAAAATGTAAATAATAACAATTATTAAGTAATTTTAAGAAGGCTTTAAAAAGAGATTAACCAAATTTTTTTTTTTTTAAATGTGATGTAAAATGTGTATAGTTTCAAAAGTTTTTAAAACTACCTGCAGAAGCAGAACAATCTTTGCACTCAAAATGCAGCACTTTTTCCTCCTTCTCATTAACAGAAATTTTCACAGTATAAGGAGTATTTCTTACTCTGTGCTCCGAAGTTATTTTCGCCTTGACTGTGCAAACACCTTCTCTCTTAACTTGGACATAGCCCACAGCATTGTCACCATAGACCTACTTCGTAACTCTAAAATAAACAATAACACTTAAACCTTCAATCATCTGACTTTTAACACCAAATCAACCAGACCATGTACATTTTTAAGGTACAAACAAAGTTAAAATAATTTCATATACACGTAGAATTGCAACTCTCATATGACACGAGAATAACTGATAGATAGACAAAACTTCCTATGTCCAGTTTACATACCATGAGTCCTCTAGGTATGGCAAAAGTTTAGAAATCATATTTTTTTTGTAATGCACTGAATGGCATGTGACACTTCATTAGCTGTTAATTTTTCATGCTATGATATTTTTCATAACATGAATTAAATTTGGAACTTCTTTGAGATTAAAAATATAAGATAAAAAAAATACAATTTTTTTATATTTTTACAAATCTCGAGACAAATCTGTCTTAGTTATATACCTCAAAATAGTTTTCCCAGATTTTACAGCTGTGGTTAATTATTTCTGATAAAGCTTTTCTAACATTTTGTTTTAAATTTTATAGCAAAATTTTAGGTGTACCTACAAATGACTTTTTTATTATCTTCACATTTTGCAGCTTTTTACTGTTACAAAAAAATCCAGGATGTTTAAAATATAGTAACTGTAATAAATTACTTATTTATTGTCATTTATATTTTGCTTTTAATAAGTTGGTCAAAACCTTGGTCAAAACTAGTAAGAGATCCTGTTGAGTCCAATATTTCCTTGAATATCTGAAAAACTACAAATCTGATATAGTTTTTGTTGGAACTGTAATTATCCATCTAAATATTAAAACCGTGTGTTGCTAGCTGCTATAAGTATATTTTTATTTTCCTTGAATATTTCAAGAACTACAGATCTGACTTCAACGTAAATGTAATTGCTAGCTGCTACAATTCCACCCTCTTCACAACAAATTAATTGACTATTATATAATGTTTTGTTTTAAGTCATTTTAACTAAATGTTTGGGATTTTCTTTGAAAGATACTTGAATGATTTAATAAGCTAGTCATCAGGTTTTATTAAACCCAAAACCCTAATTTTAAATATTTATTTTTAGTTTAGTTTTTTACTTTATTGACATTCTTTTGTATTTTTTTTAAAAGTAGCTTTTGCTAAGTATATAAATTAACCTCGAAATTAACATTGCATTTTTCTGAAAAATTTTACCGTCATAAGCCTAATGTGTTAGTAAAGAAATTTGATGGTAATGTAGCACTAAATTATCATCATGTCAGAATTTAGCTCAATCTTGATAGTTTAGAGAGGCATAAAAAATTACTGACATTTGTTTCATGCATAAATTAATTAACGTCTAACTGACTGTTAGACATCATCATACTTTTCACATTACTTTTCATACAACTGACTATAGACAAAAAAATAATTTATTGAAAGAACTTTATTGCTTAACTCAGTAACCAGTTATTAATGTTTTTAATGTATCTATTAACTCCTTAAAAAGACTAACAAAAAGAATCTTACCAGACTAAATATTTTTTTTTAATTAAATTTTATACTGTTGTGTGTTTGTTTTCAAATATTTTGCGTTATTCATACTATAACTCCTACTATACTATATTTCATGTCTTTATTTATTAATTAGTATTCAGTGTTGACTATCTAAAAATTTTTTCTTTTGCCAAGGTATTGATTTTAATGGGGTTTCTGTTCCCTATAAATATAAATAAATAAATAAAATTACTTGTGCTGAGGTCCTTTCTCAAAAAGTTACCTTGCTTCTTCTTACTTGGCATAAAAAAGTAACAAGGTTTGTATTTTTGTAATTGGAAAAAAAAAGGTTAAATTTAAAAAAATATATACAGGGTGTCCAAAAATCATATTTCAAGTCACTTGACAAGGTTTTTATAACAAATGCTTAACAGTCTTACTTATATATTTTGACACAATTTGGATTTTTAATGTGCTCAGTTAAACCATACTCACTTTCCAGTCTTAACATTCTTCATCTCAGCGCTAAAGAAATCCATATTATCCAAATAATATAAATTAATTCTTCTCTCCTCTTCTCCATATTCTGAGCCATATTCTCTAAAAAAAATCCAAGAAAAAATCTTAACAAAATTCAAAAAGTTAAAAAACTACTTACCTACAGCTCTCTTTAAAAATCTTTTTATCAATACTTTTTTTAATATAAATATTGAAACCTTTAAAATAAGTGCAAAAAAATGAAAAGAACAGAATATTATCGCTTTAGAATAGATAGCTATATTTGAAGTCTGAAAATACCATCATGGCTGTACCCAAGGGGTGAACCAATCCAGCAAGTGCACAAAATATTTGGCAGGACCTATATTTTAGCACTTGCAGGCCTCCTATATTATAACTTTCATTTTATCCTAAACCCAGGAGGAACTGGAATATGGACACTTTTTCCAGGAAACGTACAAAATATGGGATCATTTCACCTGTTGGCTGTACCAATATACAGATTTTAAACAATAGCAGAATGAAGTTTTTATAATGTTACTAGTATGAATCTATACTTTTGCAAGCAAATAAGAAAAGCTATCAAAAGATATAGATTTTAGGAGAAAATTCTGTCTTCTAATAGACATGTAGCAAGCATGAAAATTGTTGGATCTGGGGTTGAGTTTTTATGGTGGTTTTTGACGATGCGTCAGAAAGCGGCTTTATATAAAGAGTGTCTAAAGAGCCAACAATTTATTATGTGTTTTTCATATTTTCGTTTTTTTTCAAACTAAATTAACCCAACCTAACCTAAACAGACTCAATCCAACTTATTAAAAGCCAAAACAACCCAAAAAAACACACTTCAAACTAAATTAACCCAACCTAATCAGACTCAAACCAACTAAATTCACCCAACCTAACCTAAACAAACCAACTTATTCAAAGCCAAAACAGCCCAATAAAACACACCAGCCCTACATCTTTTTTTGGCATAAAAAAAATGTTTGGGTTGTTTTGTCTTTTAATAAGTTGGTTTGAGTCTGTTTAGGTAATATGAAAATATGAAAAACACATAATAAATAATTATTGTCGGCTCTTTACCCTCACGACTATTCAGCCGAATTGTCGGCTCTTTATAGACACTCCCTTATATAAAATTACTTAAAAAAACTTACCAAATATCAAAATTTGTATGCGCACACTCTGTTAAAAATCGCAATCAAAAGTTCTTCTTCTTGTCTCTGAATTAAGCTTATAAACCCAGCTTAAATGTTCTTAGCAGCTAGGGCTATGGTGGACAGGAACCGTACTGTTTGTAATAACATTCACTACATATATAGTTGTATATTACTTGTAGACTTTCTAAACGACAACAAATATTACTAAATGTTTATAATTTTATAAATTAACTTCAAAAGAATCACAACCAAAAAAGCAAAACACATAAAAAACGAATTGACAGTATGACTTAAAGTTAGCCGCAGGCCGCAGTTCGCAACCCAGTGGTCCAAATAAAAACTGCACTTGACAAATTACAATGGACCAGCCAAAAATGACGTCACCTGTATTGATTATGACGTCACCTATATTCGTTTTCAAAAATCGTAAGGCCACTGAATCGCCGATTAAAGACATTATTTTTCACATAGAAACAATTTTTTGGGGAAAAAAGTTTTTAGATGGATTTCTTGGACCTTTATGTTTATGTATATTCCAAAAAAAAGGTAACTTTTTTTTTATGGGAAAGCCCCATTGTTTTAGCTTCAAAATAAACTACATAGTGGTGGAATTTA